>BPLT01000148.1:0-1417363 GCA_019656295.1 Rhododendron mucronatum var. ripense | reverse complement strand
ATATATGCACTATGTGATAAACCTATGTGGGAGATCAAAATAAATACGCAGCGGAAAAATTACTTACCTTCTGCCATGGTGTTTAAGTCTTGAGAAATCCGGAAACCGTTTCGATTTTGAACCAATATCATCCACCAACACAAGTTCTCACTAATTGATTTCGGAGAGCAATGGGTAGGATTTCCAATCTAATCTATATAAATGTTCTTAAACCATGTGACTTGATGGTAATCACAAGCCTTTATATAGATAGATCGGGACCCTTTCCCAACGGACACAACCCTTTATACTTCTTTCCATCAAAGAAGTAATAAGCACCTATTTATTAATAGTCGCAACCTTACACATGAATGGTCACTAAATCCATTCATGAATAGTCACCATATCTATTCATGAATAGACACCAAACCTTTTCACGAATAGTCACCAACTATTTAGGCAATATTTCATTTAAATCTAATACCCACATTTTAGTTATAAACATAAATACTATAAAATATAATTAGGATTGATGTGGCATGTGAGCCACATAAATAAATTCCAACATTCTCCCACTTGGCTCACATGACAAGTCAACCAAAAAAAATTGTTGGGTAAACGATACTGAGTATTGTATATGGCTATACAATAACTGCCCAAATAACAGTCAATAGTAGAAAGATTGAACACGAATCATAGCGGTTATGCTATACTATAAGCAAGCATTTCCTTCCATGTATTACAATGAATAAATCTCTCAAAACTTTTTGTGGTATCACCTGTAAATCATGACCAACTAATAGTCACTTAGGGTCCGCTTTATTTATCCCAACGGATAACTATATACGTACTTCATACCTTATGTGCACATGTACGTCTTTAGTCTCTAAGAATACTTATAGTGTGACAAAACTGTAATTGAGCATCAATATGAAATGAGCTAAAAGTCATGTATTCACTACATGACATAAACACTTTGCCGGCAATAACTAGCTCAATACTTTATGCTCAATGGTCACGAACTGTGTTTATGAACTCTTTCTCTCCCCTAATGAGGTACTTTACGTCGATATTCTTTATTCGGCTTTCATCTTTATCTTAGAGAACAAAACTGTAGCCAAAGTAAACTTAATAATGGTCTCAACATATATAACATCGACAACTTGAGACCTATATTGCATGCTATGCTACTTTCATAGCTCCCACTAATTCTGGCATTCATAATACACATCACTATGAATTGGATGTTAATACCGTGGCAAGAGAATTATAGCTTAACCTTAGTCAATTACTCTTGATTAGCATGCATGTACATATAGTTCTTGGTTCTTTATAAATACCTCACAATCTTTATTTGTAACTTTCTATTCCATGGTTACTTGGATATAGATTCAGTAAATCCTTAGCCAATATCTATATAGTCCAGGGTTCTATGTGCTTGCTCCCACTAACTTTAAGGAACATACCTTTGTCTCTACTTATAAACAAAAGGCTATATTTTTGCAAATTTCTTTTGGATGCTATCCAAAACCTTATTGGATCTTCGTATAAATGCGTTAACGGCATAAATGGAACTCCAAATACTCTTACTTTTAACATTATGAAACTCCAAATACTCTTACTTTGAACATTAACACATAAGGGACTAATTCTCCCACTATTAATGTTCAAACTTATGTCAAACGCATGAACTTAATCATGTGGGTATGATGCTTTATCCACATAGCGCAAAATTATGATCCATGCATCCCAGACTAGAAAACTTCTTAGGCAATCAATAAAACTTTCACAACTGATAGTGAAATACAAGAAGCAACTTTAAGAAACATGAATAGCTACAATAACCAAGAAATAATGACTCTCAATATTTTGTAAATTCTAACCTTCTTGTGGGTAGAGGTGCATCACGCATGAATTTACACAACAGTTTATGAATAAGATAAATAATCTAAACAATGAGAACAAATTCTTCGTACCTGTGGGCATAGGAAAAGTTTATTCTCGACTTCCAAATGTTTATCTTACTCACCTTAAAATTTCAACTTTTATGCGAATCTATACCTAAAATAAAGTAAACTCAAACCTCCCTGTGGGCAAAGGCTGCAATATGCACTGAATCTACTTCATTGTAATAAGACTTGCGAATTTCGAACATCAAAGTGAAAATTCCATAACATGAAAACATAGAAATTTTCCCAAACGAATTAATAGAACTAATTATTCTCCTGTGGGAAAAATAATTAATTTTACTAATTCAAACTCAATATAATGTTAAATGCCATAGAACACAAACACGTAGTCCAATGACTATTTCATAAATGGTCACGCCTCTTGAACCTAAGGGTCACAGTGATCTTAATGTAAACTTAGTGGTTTGGACAAACCATTTGATTTAACCCCAAGGGTCAAACATCTTCACATATAGAGCAATGTGACATATTAGAGAGTCACACCATTTCAAACTTGATGAAAGAAACCCATTGAATGGTCACAACCACCATTGTCTTTTCCGCTCTTGGCAGAAATATGCGACTCCATTTTTCATAATCGAAACCAAATACGATCATGTGCTATCGAAGACACACCTTTCGGTAAAAGTGTATTGAAGCACATAGTATTATTTCGCATTACAGCCGATACATAGGCAAAGAGAATTTCTCCGTACAGAAACATATCCAATTTCTGAATACAAAGAAGCCCCAAACATATTGATGGACAAATCCAAAACAATTCTCTCCATATAATCTAATCACTGTGTATAGTATGGTATCCAACAATAAATTTAATGGATGTGCGAAATGCCAACGCAGTGATTCAATATTTAATGCATGCAAAGGAGTCACAACCTTTTATAAGGTCTCATGCCTATACACCCCACAGCCACCACAAAATGACACTCAATGAACATGTAAGTGAATCGTTTTAGTCAAACTAAAGAATGAAGTCTCACATGTGCCAATCACACAAAACTAAATAGAGTATCAAACATATAAAACGGTGTGAGGCAAATGGATTCCTCTTTTTTTTTTTTAAACATAGCCAAAAAATTCACTGATTTCCATACATTTGAAAAGGCCATAGTACACGTACATAACTAATGTTATAATGGCAAAATCTTGGACTATGGATTGAAAAACCGACAACAATCTCGAAGTCCCAGGATTTACAGTGAGCAATTAAAGAAGCAAAAGAAATGCTCTGATTGACTTTATCAACAAACCCACAACAGCCAAGATCAATACTGAAACATAAAAGTGTTTTCCTTTCAGAAACATTTCGAAGTGAATGGGTTCCGATAGATTTAAGATGTTAACAAACAACTTCATACTAAACACAATGACATGAAGGTTTGCTCTGATACCAAATGATAAACCTATGTGGGAGATCAAAATAAATACGCAGCGGAAAAATTACTTACCTTCTGCCATGGTGTTTAAGTCTTGAGAAATCCGGAAACCGTTTCGATTTTGAACCAATATCATCCACCAACACAAGTTCTCACTAATTGATTTCGGAGAGCAATGGGTAGGATTTCCAATCTAATCTATATAAATGTTCTTAAACCATGTGACTTGATGGTAATCACAAGCCTTTATATAGATAGATCGGGACCCTTTCCCAACGGACACAACCCTTTATACTTCTTTCCATCAAAGAAGTAATAAGCACCTATTTATTAATAGTCGCAACCTTACACATGAATGGTCACTAAATCCATTCATGAATAGTCACCATATCTATTCATGAATAGACACCAAACCTTTTCACGAATAGTCACCAACTATTTAGGCAATATTTCATTTAAATCTAATACCCACATTTTAGTTATAAACATAAATACTATAAAATATAATTAGGATTGATGTGGCATGTGAGCCACATAAATAAATTCCAACACTATGACCATTGTTTGATAGATTTTAGTTAGTTCTACTAACTAAAGTTTCTGTCTCGTTAGATGGTTGATGATGGTAGAAGATTAAATGAAGCGTTTATTTACCTTATGTGCTATCGATTCATTCATGTGTTTTAGATCAAAGTAATGTCTTAGGAGCTTGCTAGTGGACTCTTTTAAGTACACCTACTACCGAAACATCACTCTTCCAGTTGCAAGGTTACCTGATTTCCTACATAGAATTGATCATTGGTTTACCACTTTCTGCAACAATTTTGGTTTTCCATGGTTTCCGGCCGGCCATGTAGATCATGTTTTCAAGCTTATGCATAGAATTTATCATTCACACGCGAGGATCTCCAGTCCAATCGTCCTGAATACGCTCTTTATTGCACGATCAATCTCTCCGACTCTGATCGCGTGACAAGGATGGACTTCGCAGAGAATCCTGTGGTATTATTCAGCATCACCCTTATTTCATGCACAAGAATTTGTATTTTTAAGTTCTGGTTAGAGCCTAGAGGGACAATCCTCCTTGGTGCGGGGGACAACCTCTTTTTAACCAGTTAACTTAAACACTACTCTATTAGTTTTGACCAACACCTGAATACCCATTATTGCCGCTAGAGGTAAACGGACGGGTTTGAGCGGATTGAAACGGATCGCGGGTCAAATATGGGTCTAAAAGTAAACGGGTTGAAATTGGTCGGATTGAATATGGGTCAAGACAAAACCCAAATCCGACCTGACCTATTTTCCTTCATTCCTTTTTTTTTTTGTCCCCCCCCCCCCCCCCCCGATATGTCTCAATATGGGATTTCAGAAAAGTAAAATTTTATGATTAAAACTCAATTTCTTTTAAAATAAAAATGAAGCAATTAGAGGTTAAATTTAAAAAAAAAAAAATCAGGTTTATGCTTCTTCTTTTTTCCCATTTCCAAACAGTAACGTAACTTCGACGAGGAGTCAGAGGTCGCATAAGAGAATTGTCTGGAAGACGATAATTGCACCGATTGTACAGTTTCGGTCTTCGTTGCGTTAGCCGAAGCCACCGTTTAGATTTTGATTAAATGTCAAGTGACCTTTTTTTTTTTTGTCTCTATTCAATTTTTTTTATATTTGTTTGTTCTGCAACAAACTTTTTATCCCTATTAGTTTGTCTCGATGAGAGAATCGAAAAAGTAATTTTTTGAACCCAAGACCAACTTTAATTTTTTGCGAAAATATATTTTGCAAATTTGTCAGAACAACTCGAGTTGGTTTGAGTCAGGAGAACGGAAATCAAAAAAACATCCGTAATTCTCGAGTTGTTTTACGGATAAGGCTGTGAGGATGCAGATTGCAGCAAGAGCGAATAGTAGAATTATCAGCATAGTTTTCCGTTGTTAGCGTAGTGGTGCTTTGTCGATTGATACAGAGTGCATTAATGAATTGTTAGAATCCATGAGAGAGAGAGAGAGAATTTGTGTGGATGAATTATATTTGACCCACGACCAACTTTTATTTTTTGATCGTTCAGAATGAAGACTGAATTCGGTCCGGTACGGCGAGGATTTTTTGTTTAAGAGTAGTTAACTTTTGTATAAGGAATGAGTCTTTTAATTTTAACCCATATTGAACCCATTTTCAACTCATATAAACCCATGTAAATATGGGTTCAACCCATAACATAATATGAACGGGTTGGGTTGGGTTATAAGTTGGCGGATTCGAACGGATTTAAAAACATGGGTTATGATTGCCACCTCTAGTTGCCATAAACAATTAAGTGGGCCGGGTTGCTTTTTTCAGTTTCTTTTCAGTTTGACGGTCAGAATGTTCGAGCCAGTTTTGAGTGTACTAGAGTTGCCAATTTTAAAACTGATACTTCCTAACTATCACATTTCAAGATTACCGTATGTGATCCCGAACATGAACTAAAAACTACTACTAATGCTAGTTGCGGAGGAGATCGTCCTAGTGATCTCTATCACCTATGATATTAACTCGATAGAACGACAAGGACCGCCGAGCCGAATGCCGGCAGTTTAGACTTTTGTTTTGAACCGGCCCCCTCTTATTTCTCAAGGTTAAACAAACGTGGTCCCTGTTTTTCGATGCCGATCGCCGATGATATATCAACCCAGTGATCTTGATCGTACGTTACCTCTCATAACAACTCGATCGAACGATGAGGACCGTCAGATACCGAAGTGTTGGAAATTTGATACTGTTGAACGGTCTCTTATGGTTGAAGATTACGGTACGCAATAATCTTTGACTTATAGTACTGTAACGTTGGATGAAATCAAACCATGTGATCTCATCACCTACTATCACATTAACTTCAACCCGTCTATAGTCTTGTGGCAGTCACATCTAGGATAAACGAACTGAGCAGCTTGTAAGTTCGGTTCGGCTTATTTAGTAAACGAACCAAGCTCGAATTCCAATTTTTGGCTCGTTTAGTAAAGCTTGGCTCGTTAAAATTTGAGCTCAAATTTTTAGCTCGTTTTGCGAGCTCAAGCTCGAGAAAGCTCGGCTCGGCTCGTTTACCGCCCTAGTCACTCACATCCAATCATCCCATCCTATTCCTATCACGATAAAGGAGTGATAAGAGGAGTTGAAATGAGGTCCTCCACACTTCTCTTATCCTTCTCATCTAGTTTTATGCTTTCAGAGGGTTAATGCGTGTTTGTTTATCCAACAATTATTCAATAAGTCGTTTTCCAAACGCAGGTTCGAAGCCATCTGATACACACGGGTACCGACAATATATTGTAGAAATCCATATGTGCATTGGATAGCTCTGAACACATCTGTATCTGAATCGGTTACCATTGTTTAGGCAAAGAAAAGATGACAAATTTAAGGGCAGTTTCGTCTCGCTTTTGTCTTTGTTTATTGTGTTTTTGGCAAAAATAAGGAAAACTAGCTAGGTAGTTACAAACCAGTTGATATCACCATTGTAAGAGCAAGTACACCAGTTATTAGGTATAAAAACTAGTGAACGGTACACATTTTTCATTTTAGCTATTCATTTTTCTTTCAACACTACACCAACACTTTGTATTTAACCTATTTTCTAATAAATTATTACTATTGTTCACTGATGACTATGAACTGTTCACGAATGTATTTTTTTTAATCAGAACTGTTCACGAATGTATGACAATGTACTGTTGGAGAGAGAGGGAGGAAAATGAATAAAAAAAATGGTTACCGAGTGAACAGTGGATCGGTAAAGATGACTATGCACTGTTCACGGATGTATTTTACATCCCCCTTGACCTCGTCTGCTGCAAGCTGATTTTGTCCCTTTCCATAGATAAAAGTAGCTTAGTTTTGTTGCTGAGCTCTGCTAATAAACTTGCTCGATCTAAAAGCTGAGGCTTTGTTTGGATTGGGATTTGAAAAGTGTTTTTGAAAAAGGGAATGACTTCGGTGTCCCCGGTCATTTTGGGGACACCGTAACTCTTGGCATAACAAAACTATTATGAGTATAACCAAAACTCATTACAAGCATAATAGAACCACAGCAAGGCATAACCAAAACCATAGCAAGGCATAACTTATTTGTTATGCCTTGGTTGAGTTTAGTTACGCCTTGGTTGATTTTTTAAATATTCCTTGGTTATACATTGTTTGGGTTCTGTTATGTTTGTAATTGATTTTAGTTATGCTCTTAATGGTAAAGTCATGCCAAAAATTACGGTGTCCCCAAAATGACCGGGGACACCATAGCATCATCCTATGAAAAATAGTAGGGGTAATGAGTGGAGAAAGATAGAGAGAAAAAGGTGAAAAGTAGGAGGAATCTAGGGGGAATTTTTTGAAAAATTCTTTTTGAATCGCGAAGGGAACAAGGCAAAAAGCTAGCTCCTTGTGGAAAAGGAACTCAACCAGAGCTTGCATAGTACAATTCTCCAATCTTCTGGATCTAGAATGAAATACTAACATCTAAAGGCTTGTTTGGATAGAGGGATATCTCAATAATTTGTGGCTTTTGGACCAATACTACTATTTCGAAATCTTTACTTGAGTTACTTTAATTTCAAGAGGGACTATTATTCACATTCTCTGACACCCACCAATGATTACTTGGCCTTTGCCTTTTGGTTTGGACAAGTGAAAGCCATTAAAGGGAACGGCTGTAGAAATGAAAAAGGGGTTAAGTGAAATGATTGTGAGAACGCGATATAAGTACTCATCCTCTGTGAAATCGCATGTTCAAATTTTACAGAATCCAAATGTTCCAAACCTTAAGACCGTCAAAAAATTTATCCGATCGTCAACTTCAGAGTCTCAGAATTAATCGATATCCGCGTTAGAGAGCGCTCGCTCTCCTAACATCAGTATCGCTGGTTCATGTTTGTTGACAATGTTAGACAAGAAAATCCCAAAACTCCGACAAATTGTGCGAGAAATCATGAATGGCCAGTTTGCTAGAAGGGAATCCAATTTCAATAGCTGGATGCCTTTCAGGATGTTACTTTTTTCACATTGTCAACACATCTAAATGATCATTCACTCGAAAAGTTAAAACCCGATTAATAAAATAAAGTTTAATTCAGAAAATACTAATTTTCATACTCCATTTTTTGATTACGACACTCTGTTTTTTGTCTTTTACTAAAAGAGAAAAATAGAGTGTGGAAATTTTTTCCCTTAATTTCCTTGTTGGTTAATTTCATCTTTTGAGTGGTGTACATTAAAATGACGGTGCTAAATTGAATGATTTGGTTCTTTCAAAGTCAAACCCATCTAGCCCAAGGGTTTCAAGGTTGTTTCCGGACGCTAAATAAATATTTATTTTTTAAGAAGACAATTTTAAGTTAAAAAATTATGGGATTATTGAAATCTAAAAAAATCTAATATGGATCTCGTTTGAAAAATCTCATTGAGATCTTTAATACGGTACAAAAAAAATTGAAACTTTAATTTTCATTTACATTATTTTGAGTTTGAAAATGTGAAATAAATACATATTTTTTAAGAAAGTGTTCTAGAACGGGCTCTTAGTCTAGTTGGTTCGTGGATTTATTCTCCATCACTAAGATTTGATTTTTGGAGTCAGGCCGCAAAAAAGTAATTTATTGTAATTTTTTTTAATTTCTGTGTGGGTGACCTGTTTTTGACCAGATCGAAGAGGAAATTAGTCGAGATGCGCATAAACTGTCCCCGAATACCCCTCACCGTTGAACTAAAAAAGTCTTACTCAACTTTTAGAAAGTCATGGTTCATTAGTTTAGCATGCAAATTATGCTTATGAATTCCTTTTGGTCTTTTAGGTTTTTTGGTTGCAAGTATATTGAAGTTATTATTAGGTTCTCGAATCGGTAGTTATTTGGTAATCTATACATTAAATCAGAAGAGATGACTATATACGAAAAAACCAGCTTATATTGGTTAGGCTGTGTACATCAACCAATATCTCTCGTACTTTGCACATGCAAAAACTCACCTCTTTGACTTCTCTATTCTTTCAAAAAAAGTTTTTTTTACTGTATCTTTTAAAAACTGTTTTTTAAAATTATTTAGCTTTGTTTAGCAAACACATTTTTCACTATTTTGCCCCAACTCCCAACTCACAGCCTTACGTCCATTTTTGGAGTGGAATCAAGGTGCGTTCCAGAAACCAAAATAAAAACTTATTTTTGAAGAAGGCAATTTCAAACTCAAAAATCACGTGCTTATGCAAATAATTTTCCTATCACTATGGATCTTGTTTGATAGATCTCTATGCTAATATTTAGATTAAGATCCTCTTAAATAAGCCAACAAAAGGAAAAGGACAATTTTGCCACTTGAAATAGAATATACAATTTATTAATTTTAGGCACATTTGATCGATTTCAATAAGATTTTTAAAGTTCGTGAAGGATAATTGAATTCTAAATCTTTACTTAGTATCTAATCTAGACTTATGTATAGTCTTTTACTCCTACTGTACTATTTTATTATGGATTTTAAATTATCGACAGTAAGCGGGGATTGCGTTCTGTTGAACTTAACTTAAATCTGTGAGTTTTGTTCTTATTTGAATTTTTTTCATATTTGTTAGTTTTGTACCAAACTTTTGTGGGTTATTGATTCGTTCTAACGAAAGGAATCAGAAAAGTAAAATTTTGGCACTTTTACCCAAGTATTTTGAGAAATAATTATTTTTTAGCGCCGCTAAAAAGTGGTTATTTTTAAAATACTTGGGTAAAAATAAATAAATTTACTTTTTCGATTCCTCTCGTCGAGACGAATCAATGACTTATAAAAATTTGACGCAAAACTAACAAATGAAAAAAAAAATCAAATAAAGACAAAATTTTCAGATTTAAGTTTTTTTTTTTTTTTTTTTTAAGTTCAAGATAACGCACACCCTTGTCTTCCAGGACTCGGATCCCATCTAGTGTGCCTTCCTCCGGTCCTGTTTAGTTTCGGCCTTTTGTGGGCTTGGAAATGATTGGAATCGTTCACTTTTTAGAATCTTTGAGAACATTGATCATTTCGAAAATCAAGTCGATTGGATTTCGTTTGATATCATTTCAAAATGCATTAATGTTGTATATAAAAAAGGTGTACAACATAAGATTGCAACACTTAAACCAATAAGTCTAGGTACACTACACCAAACCACTACACCATCCACTGTCGTTTTTATAGGGCCCACCTCGGGTCTTAAAAAAATACAGAAAAATGTTCATAAATTTTAAAATAATATATTATGGGGCCCTGTAAAAAATCAGCTCCAACGGATATCGATAAGTATTATTTCTTGATTCGTAGGGGCGAAACTGTGCAGTTAAACAGTTTCGTCCCTACAAATCAAGAAATAATACTTACCGATATCTGTTGGAGCTGATTTTTTACAAGGCTCCATAATATATTATTTTAAAATTTATGAACATTTTTATGTATTTTTTTAGGACCCGGGGTGAGCTCTATAAAGATGGTAGTGGATGGTGTAGTGGTTTGATGTAGTGTATGTAGCATCTCTCTAAACCCGAAACTTAATGCATTAAAATTTTTTATGAAATAATATCCAATCAATGTGATATTCGACATGGTCATTGTTAACGACGAGATCTAAAAAGTGAATGGTTTCGATAGTTGTTGTGGGTCAAGAAAATACCCAAAAAGAAAAAAACTGGACGGGACCAGAGGGAAGCTTACACTGGAGATAATCTGAGTCCTATCCTCTATACCTCATCAAACTTGTCCTTTTTTACCCCATCAGGGACGCACAATGGAAATCCGGCCGTTCATTCTACAAGTCTCGAAATCAATAACAAAGGTAAAGAAATCATCATGGTTTAGATATCCTAGTCCTAGCTATAAATAATTAACCATATTTTTTTAATAGAATAATTAATAAACATACTTAATCCATTCAATTTACGAAAATGTTGCAATACATGAATACTTTTCATGAAACATTCCATATGAAAAATAAATGAACGATTCAGATTCACTCTAAATCGTTCATTTACTTTTCATGGACCGCTTCATGAAAAGTATTCATGTACGGTATCAGTCATTTTCAACTGAGCATTTTTGTTTATACAACTATTAAAATTCGATCAAACTAATTTTTTTAATAAATACTCGAATACAAGATTTATGTGATCAATAACGTGAATTATTATTGTGGATTGAGGATTGCACGGAACAACAGATTTTGTTGGAGTTTGAAGGATAAAAGTAACGAGAGGAGCAATGGTTCTTAATTCCAATTTCAATAAATTGCACGATCCGAGTCATCCGTTTTGACAATTAATAGTCCAAATTTCAGCTTAACTATTTGCCGAAAGGGACGAATCAGATTGTTCTCCGCTCCATGATCGAAGAATAATTAATAATTTCTCCAGGAAAAAGAAATTGTTCTAAATGTTTCCTTTCTTCTATTTCACGTGACAATAATGTAAAAGCTCCATGCGTAAATGAGTAAAGAAGACACTCCTACTGGAAAAAAAAAGCAACAATTCTCTCTCTGTCTCTCTCTCTCTCTCTCTCTCCAGAAAAGAGTTCATTCCAACCTTCCGGAAAATTACAAACAAAAGAAGGAATCGTCGATCGATTTTCATTTCCCTCAGTCTGTAAAAGCAAGAAAGAAACTCACACCACTTCGATTCAAAACCCCAAAGTGAAAAGCGAAAGTGAAGCACACCCAGTACCCATAACCAAAGAAAGATTGAGACTTTGTAAAGAGAGAGAGAGAGAGAGAGAGAGAGAGAGAGAGAGAGAGAGATGGGTGGGGTGACGTCATCGATGGCGGCCAAATTCGCCTTCTTTCCGCCGAGCCCGCCGTCGTACACGGTGGTAACCGACGGCCTCACCGGTCTGTTGCTCCTCAGTCCATTTCCGCACTAGGGAAAACGTTGAGGTGTTGAAATTGCCAACTAGAAAGGGGACTGAGGTGGTGGCAGTTTACATAAGACACCCCATGGCCACCTCCACTCTGCTTTACTCTCACGGTAACGCAGCCGATCTGGGTCAGATGTATGAGCTCTTCATTGAGTTGAGCATCCACTTGAAAGTTAACCTCATGGGGTACTACTCTCTCTCTCTCTCAATATATATATATGTATGTTTGAGTTTGAATAAAGTTTGGAGCTCTCTCTCTATTTTGCTAGTCAATTGTTACTTGTGGCATCTGGGTATTGGTATTATTATTATTTTTTGGTTCAGCTGTTTTTTCGAAAATTCCTATGTTTTGGCATGTGGGTGTTTGTAAGTTTGGAGCTTTCTCTCTATGTTGCCTAGTTAGTTATTATTATCGATCTGGGTATTGGTAATTCTTTTTGTTCCAGCTGTTTTTTCGGAAATTCGTTTGTTTTGGCATGTGGGTATTGTTAAATTTTTAAAGGCTCCAGCTGTACTTCTAGAAAAAATTCGTTAGTTTTGGCTTCAGATTGATGATTCGAGTGATTGAAAGTTAACCTCATGGCGTACTCTCTTCTACTTCTAATCTTCTATACTCTCTCTCTCTCTCTCTCTCTCTCTCTCATCTGGGAATTGTTAGGTTTGAAGATTTTCGCTGTACTTAAAATTCGTTAGTTTTGGCATCAGAGTGATGATTTGAGAGATTGCCGGATTGGTCTAGGAAGCTTGAGGGAGGGAGGGAGACGTGCTTATATCTGCTCATTTCGTGGGGTTTTGGTGTTTATATGGTTTTTAGTGTACAAGCAATAGGAATTTTTTGTGTGTGATGGGAATGTTGGAAGTTAAATGAAAATGGGTAATTTATAATTTATGTAGCCATTTGATTTGAATCCTCTTGGACTAGGGTTTTATTGCAATAGATTGTAGTTTCTTGGAAGGTTTTGCTTCTGGTAGGGTATTGGCAACAATAATTAAGAACATTTCATTATATAAAAAACAAGACTAGATTCCATGTTCAGCCAAATTGATCCATCATTTCTGGCATCTAAACTCCAAACTGGTTGGTGTCTTCACATTTTGGCGCCATTAATCTTGTAGGCCTTAGGGGTCATGGTTTATAGCAAAGGTTGATTTTGTTTTTGCATTTTAGTTCGTGGGTGTCCTTATGTGCATGACCTTCCACTGGAGTTGGATATCGTTGATGACTGTGCCACTTGACCTGCCCAACGTCAGTGATGCAAACTTTTCTTCTCTCATTCTAGAACCAGGAGTTCTCAAAGCCAAGTGTTTTCCGCACCCAAGAGGTATTTAAGTTTCTTAAGTTGTGGGAATAGTAGCTTGGGTCTGAGGTCTCTCGAACAAAAACTAAAAGAAATAGAGACTCTAATGGATTTGTCGGTATCCGGGAAATTACCAACAACACTAACAGTTGGAATGTCATTTTACAGAATACCCCAAAGTGCTAAGCAGATTATGGGGGCACATTTGTAAATTGTGCGCTGATTTCCACCCTTATCCATTCCCCCTTCTCTTTCCTGTTCTCATTTCCATTTTCCATTTCGTAGCTCTTCTTTGTTGGAATAGCACAAAGCGACTCAATATCTGTTATTTTCTATACATGTTTGCCGTCATATGACGGCTATGGATTTTCCTACTCTAGTTCACCTTCTCATAGTCTCATGTCTCAATTTTCTGGGACAAATATGTTTTGGATTCATCAGTTAACATTCAAGATAAGGGAAAGAGGAAACACAGGATTCATCAGTTAACACACCAGTATATTGTTCTTACAACTTACAAGTTAAGCTATATAATGGACGTTTCCTCATGCATTTCAACTTTGTGCAGGTATGACTATTCCGGGTATGGACAGTCTTCCGGGAAGGTGAGTGGCGATTGTATTTTCTTAATTGCAAAAATTTTGGTTGAGTCAGTAATATAGTGTGAATGTAGTGGCTCAAAGTCTCATGTACAACTCATATCTTTCCACTGTTGCAGCCAAGCGAGCAGAATACGTACGCGGATATTGAAGCTGTATATAAATGTCTTGAGGAGAGCTATGGTGCGAAGCAGGAGGATGTCATCCTTTATGGTCAATCTGTTGGCAGTGGCCCCACTTTGGAACTTGCAGCTCGTCTGACCAAGTTAAGAGCTGTCGTTCTGCATAGTCCTATACTTTCAGGCTTAAGAGTTATGTATCCTGTGAAGCGTACTTACTGGTTTGACATCTATAAGGTATTGTTGGTCTTCTTCCGACCATCTATCTTTAGCATTGTGTTCAACTGAAAACTCAGATTTTCGTCTCATGAAGCATTTTTTTGTGTTGATTGGGTGCAGAATATTGACAAAATCCCATTGGTTGCTTGTCCTGTGCTGATCATTCATGTAAGTAGCAATATTGACATTTTTGAAATATCAAAATTGCATATGGTGATTGAAGAATCCATTTTAAAATTTTAATAGCTTTTAGATGTGTAAGCAATGGTATAACTGCCTTACTAGTCAGAAAAATAAGGTCGGCCGGGGAACTTTGGTACCATGAGGATTCTCAGGAAAAAGTGGTATATTGTTATTCTTCTCTTCTAGATAGAACTTTTTATTGCTGTGCAACACAATTGTCACTGTCACTTGCTGCTAATGTCTGCATTGGTTCGTTCTTATATTTAGTGGTTTATTTTTTTATCTAATTCTTAGGTTATAGACAGCTACCTTTTGTGGCTTTATAGGGTTTGGGTTTTAGCTGATTGCCATCCTTGAAAATGAGGGAATTGATGCTGTTGGCAATTTCGAATATGCTATCACCAATAAAATTTCTTTAGGTTCTTTTATGCTGATGTATTTATGTTTAGAAGTAATCACAACCCAACTACAGATGTCTTTTCCTGAAGCCTATCTGTTTTATAAGTTCAAGACATTTTCATATCAACCTAACTTTTTTGAGACAAAACATATTTTCCTCGGTACCTGCTTCGATTTAGAATGCTCAGTAACCATGTTATATTGACTTGGGTATGTGTATCAGGTGTGTATCCTATCACACTTTCGTAAAGCTACATCTTAGGGTTTTCCTATATGTGTCCAAAAGTTGGGCATGGATATGGACACACTTCTTGAACATTAATTTGTATTCTATGGTTAGTTTTCATTTCAACATGTTTTTGTTCAAAATATATGTAGATCTAGACGTTCTTACTTTGCTTATGTGTTTAACCATTCTGTAGGGAACTGCAGATGAGGTTGTTGATTGCTCTCATGGTAAGCAACTCTGGGAACTATGTAGAGAGAAATATGAGCCACTTTGGCTAAAAGGAGGGAACCACTGTGATTTAGAGCTATATCCAGAGTATATCAGGCATCTGAAGAAGTTCGTATCTTTTGTGGAGAAACCACCTTCTCAGAGACACTCTTCAAGGAGGAGCACAGATCAGTTTGAGCAACCTAGAAGGAGTACAGATGTTTTTGAGGCTTCAAGGAAGAGCACTGATAGGAGAGAGAAACCAAGGCAGAGCATTGACAGGCCTGAGAAATTGAAAAACCAGTCCCACAATGTTGACAAGCCAGAAAAACTAAAAAACCCATTTGACATGGAAAGGTCCCGGAGAAGTGTGGATTGCATTGAGAAGTCCCGGAAGAGTGTCGACCACCAAGTAGAAAGAGGGCGTAAGAGTGTTGATCGGTTGGATAGACTAAGAACTGGGTAATTTTCGTACAGCAATTTTAGAAGTCACGCATTGGTTTGGTGTGAGGGAAAAAGTTGTCTTTCTTTCCTTCTTTCTTTTTTTTTTTTTTTTAATATCGGCGCTTGATTTATGGTCCTCCAGGGCTGTATTCAGCTTGTGGAAGCTCTATAATAGCTACAGCATAAAATGAAAAGTGGTGTGGTGGTGTTATGTGATATTTCCTTTTCGGTTTCTGATGAAGCTTACTCGTGGGAGTTCTGCTGTATTTCTGCTATACGCTTTAGATCGTCCCGTTCGGTTATCAGTTATCCCCTTTTCTAACATCTGGCTTTGCATAGAATGTAGAATTTACATAGGAGAGAGAGAGAGAGAGAGAGAGAGAGAGAGAGAGAGAGAGAGAGATGTGTCAGCACTTGCCCGACAGGTTCTCAAAGTTTGCCTATTGTATGGGCTAATAGATGACATGAAAAGAACAGATAAGAAACGATGACGGGAACTTGAATAGATTGGTATTGTTTGCATTGAGCAGAAACAGAAACCTTGAAAGGTACTAAACTGCCTGCGTAATCACCAAATGGTATTATATGAATCGATAAGACAAGGTTCCTTATGGTCTTATACATTGTTGCACTGGTGAAGAAACCTAGAGCAACATTTAGATTGCAGTGTGCTATATATGAGAATTAGTATAAGCAAACCCGTCAGAATTTGGGCTGCGATCGACTATGGCCGTATTCAACTATGGTTGTACGCGGAAGACGACCGATGCAGATCTCATGCACTGTATTCAACTATGACTGTATTCAACTATGGCTGTTGGCGGAAGACGACCGATGCAGATCTCATGCACTGTCGTGAAGAGTGGGAACAACTCTAACCATCCGCGATGTCTTAACACCTCGTAAACTTCTTTTGCTGTCAAGACACCCTTCAAGAAAGAACAAAGAAATATCAGATAAATTGGGACACCACACCAAGTAAAATTACTTGCTTAAAAAAACAAGTAATCCCAGGTTTGTTCAAAACTTGTTTATGCTATGACTTATTCAGTAATTGCTAATCAGTAATTGCTAATCAACAAAAAATATACCATGCTTTCTTACCTATCCTATGACTTCGTAGATGCATGTGGAGATCAAAGATGTTCTAAGAAGATAAGAACTCTCAACATTTTAAGAAAATCCCCAGACACTGGCCCCGAAAATCTTGTTTTCAACAACAGATTCTCAATGGGCTTGACTTTTTGACATGTTATCAATTTTCAGATAGAAGTAATTCAATCATCTCATTTAAGCTCCTTGCACACATTTATTTGGCAAGAAACCACGCTTGAAAGTAATAAACAGAAATGCGGCTATATTTCGGAACTGTTTCTTTGGGTATCTACCTGTAATTTCTGGCCCTGCAGTATCTCAGCTTCAAGCTCATCGAAAGACCTTTTCCCGCCATTCCGAGCAAAAGCATCTGCACATTTCCTGTTTCTCCCCCCTACTGCCAAATCAAATCAAAACCATATAATTTTGCTGCATGTTATTATTATATGCAATCAATGTTCCAAAGGAAATTTTATCAGAGATGGGAAAGCAAAGAAATCTGCCTCCTTACAGCAAGTTGTAATAAGGTCAGCTATGCCACAACTTTCAAAAAAGGTGCTATCCTTAACTGATGAAAACAGGAGCTGGGAAAAGGCCTTCATTTCTCTTAAACCCATTCTCATTATCGCAGCCTAAACATCATATAAACAGTCAAATGCAAGACAAAAGTTAAAGGTAGATAACAATGGTTGTGTCTAAGAACAGACTGCCTTGCCTTTGTGTTATTTCCCATTTCCAAACCATCAACAAAACCTGTTCCAGTGGAAATTAACTAGTTTCACTCACTTGTGAATATACTAAAGGAACTTGAAAGAAAAAGGTAACCAATACCTGCTGCTATTGCCACCACATTTTTCAGGGTCCCGCATAGTTCAACTCCCTCCACGTCTTGACACTGTTATATTTGTTCGAGCATTTTCCCCGTGGAAAAACCAGGCAATTAATTCATCAAAGTAGTTGTACACAAAAACTTCATGTTATCTGGCATTGTATTATTGTGTTCTCTGTGCAAATTAGATGCCTACCAATTAAATAACACACAGTTTGCACTCACAGCTGAGACCATGAAATAAGGAGTACTGAATAGCTGAACCCATTTATCTGCTATCTCTTTGTTCTCCTTGTATCCCACTGTCGCTTCACTGAACTTCTCCACTGCAATCTGTATTTGCAGTATCTAATCATTAGTGACTGATTACCTGTGCAAGAACAATGCAAAATCAAACAGTAATTGGGGTTCAAATACCTCATTAGCAATGTTTGCCCCCATTAGAACACAACAATTAATTCCAAGCTGTTCTGTTATTAGGGTAGAGATCATGCATGGACCTTCCATCTTGACCTCCATTCCTTTGATGAGGGAAATTGCTTGTGCATCTGCCCTTATCTTTCCGACTAGTCTTCTACATAAGCCCTCCATTAATTGATGTGGGGCGACAAAAACTAACATGTTTGCATCCCTAACTGCATATTCCCGACTAATAGTAGTCAGATAAAGATCATGACATGGGAATTTGCCACATCGTGCAGCGGAGAAAGGGAACAGGGCAGGGATCGACCCACCCAGAAAATGACACATACTACCGCATTTTACGATCTATTAATTGCTTAGTTTTTCCAGCGTGAAATCAGAGACAAAAATTATTGTGATATTAAAAAACTCATTACCTGCATGTTCAAGGTCTGGAACTGCAACAACATTTCTTCCAAGTTTTATACCAGGAAGGTACTTAACATTCTCCTGTTAAAAGAGAGAGGATATATGTTAACTTAGAATTGCGACCACAAAAACCTTGATGCAAAATGGGCAAAGAAGTGTGAAATAGGTATTACATTGGTTTGATTGATGACCTCTGAGAGTTTCTCTCCACTTGGCAATACCTCTTCAAACACCCACATCCGCACTTCGTCTAAATTTCATCAGATATTCAGATTTGGGTTTCGATATAACCATGTGATCCGCCAATATGAACATATGAAAATACAAAACAAGAAAATTGATTCTTCTGGGTAAGGATGAAGCTACCCAGATTTATTGAAGTTCATATATTAGCCCTACATATTTTTTCAGTATGCTTATAAAAAAATAAAGAATGGCCCCTAGGTTTCGAAAACTTTTATGTTTCCAATATATTTTCTTATAATTCTTGAGTATTCTCAGTATGTTAAAGGATGCCTCCAACTACTTCACATCTTACCTCTTACGTGCCATATCGGTATATGAAAACAAAAGCATTTTTACTTATGAAGTTAACACATTTGTAGGAATTCTTACATATGTAAGAGGGGTATGAGAATCAGGCACTTAAGCCTCACTTCATCGAAATTTTGTCCATTTTCAAAATTGGGTTCCATTATAATCCTGTGTTTCACCAAATCAAACCTAAAAAGATGCAAATTACCAACTTTGACACTCATGGGTCCTTTTCGCATCCCAATTAGACACAAATAGACAAAACAAAAGCATTTACACAACGTGAACGTGTTTGAAGAAATTCCTGTGTACAAGAATGAAATGAGAATGATATACAAACTTCCCTTCTCTTCGGAGAACACACCACCCCACGAGGAATTAGAATCAAAATCATATCAGAATCAAAATTATCCGAACTTCCCTTCTCTTCGGAGAGAGAGAGAGAGAGAGAGAGAGAGAGAGAGAGAGAGAGAGAGAGAGAGAGGAGTTAGAATCAGAATCATCCGGAAATCTTGCATTACACTGGTGAGAGTATGGGTTTCAGATGAGGAGGCGAAGTATAAGGACTTCACCAAAATGGGATATTGTGTGAGAAAACATGTTTGAGTGGTTATTATATATATATATATCTTATATTCTGTAATAGTAATATACTAGTGATTGCCCGTGCCTAAGTAACTTGTTCTAAACACAGTTTAAATGAATTCTCATTCTCTATTGTTGGCCGCCCTGCCAACCAAGTATTGTGTTTTCAAATATGCTTAAAGAGAGTTCATCTAATCAGCTGCATAAAATAATAATGACACATATTCAATTCAATGCAACATCAAAGAATGTTTAAAAATAACACATTTTCTTTAAGATGAGCTCTCATATTTAATTTGATGATTTTTTGTTCTTATCCACCCTCTTTAAATGAATGAAATCAACAAAGGGAGTAAAAGGTAATCAATTGAAAATGAAAGTGCATATATTGCCCTACAAAAGGTCATACTAAAAAGATTAGAAAACGTCTCCCTAAGTAGGTTTCTATATAAGGAAATATTTATTGATTGAACGGCTAGGATCAACATGTAAAGGCGATCCGACGGTTGCAGAGGATACTGGGTTTGTATGTGTAGACAAAAACCACTCTGTTTTACTATAATTTTCTTTAAGATGAGCTCTCAAATTTAATTTGATAATTTTTTGTTCTTATCAACCCTCTTTAAATGAATGAAATCAACTTAAAAGGGGAAAAAACTACACCAAAAGGTAATCATTGAAAAGGAAAGTGTATACTCCTATAAGGAAACATTTATTGGTCGAACGGCTAGGATCAACATGTAAAGGCGATCTGACGGTTGTAGATGACGCTAGGTACAATATGTGTAGATAAAAAACCACTCTGTTTTATAATATAGATGAATCAAGCTAATCTTGTTCGTCTTGTCAAAAGTTGGTTTGAGATTGGCTTATTGAATCAAACTTGAATTTTCTTTTTAGAACTCGTTAAAATTTTAAATCAAGCTTAAACAAGTAAATTCGGCATATTCAGATATGATGTTTAAAAAATTCAAGCTACTTGAGATAGATTTATAATTGGCTCAATGAGCAATACAAAGAACAACGAGCACAGAACCTTTCGCTAGTGTGATGTAAATAAGCGGAAGCAATTACACATGGGAAAGTGTCTGTAGAAATGCCTGCTTAAGAACGAGATGAGGATAAGGTTACTTTCAGCCCCACTTAATCAAAATCCCGTCCAATTTCAAAATTGGGTAATGTTTCGAACACATGAAAATCCAAACTAAGAACATTGATTGTCATGGGTCCTTTTTCTTCTTCTTCTTTGGTTAAAATAGACAATCTTGGGTCCTTTTCGCATGCCAATTGGACAAAAATAGACAAAAACCATGCCCAATATGACGTGAATGTGCTTTTATAAATGCCATGAAATATCATCCAATTTCGAATTTGAGTTTCATATAATTTTTCGATTCAAAATTGGGTCCTTGTCGCATGCAATTTAGAAACCAAATGCCTGTGTATAACAAAAGGAGATGAGAATTAATTACCGTGAAAGGAGGACAGCTTGAGGGTGTTAGAAGCTATGAGTTTCGCAGCCACGCTACCCCAATTTCCACTACCAACAACCGTGACTCTAGATTTGTTGTTGGGCACCTCTAAATCGTCACCGGATGCAGTTTCCGCCGATGGAGACATGGAGAGAGAGAGAGAGAGAGAGAGAGAGAGAGAGAGAGAGAGGGAGGTGGTGGTGGTGATGATGAGGGAGAGGAAATGGCAGAGGAGAGAGAGGAGATATCTCAGTCCAGTGGTGGAGGGTGGAGGTTGACTGGGGGGGAGTAAAACAGACGCGTTTCTTCGTTGGCACCAATTGTAAAGTATCTTTACTGTCACTTGCAAACCAATGCTGCTAAAGTGCTAATGTCTGCATTGGTTCCTTCTTGTATTTTATTGTGGTTTAAAAAGTTAACTGATTTTGCCACACTCCCACCCATTTGAACAAATGTCATTTACCTTTTTGTTATTATTAGGGTGAATTTATTAAAATACCCTTGTATTTGAAAAGTGGAAAAAAGCTAGCATCATAAAGTGTAAGGGTGTTTTAGTAAATTCACCATAATTAAAATAGAAAAAGGGAGTGACATAATAAATTAGGGAGTGGCAAAATCATTGATCAGTTTATTTTCTTATATCTAATTCTTAGGTTATAGACAACTACCTTTTGTGGCTTTAGGGTTTGGGTTTTAATTGATTGGCATACTTGAAAATCAGGAGAAAATTTTCAATGCAACGATTGCAAACACTCTTCTCACATTGTATGAGATCTATACATACATAGTGTCTATATCATATGACAGAGCGTTAAAAATAACCGTTGCATTGAAGATTTTTTTGAAAATGAGAGTATTGATGCAGTTGGAAATTTCTTCCAACATGTTATCACCAATAAAATTTCTGTAGGTTCTTTTACGCTGATGTATTTATGTTTAGAAGTAATCACAACCTAACTACAAATGTCTCTTCCTGAAGCCTATCTGTTTAATAAGCTCAAGACATTTTCTTATATCAACCTAACTTTCTTGAGACGAAACATATTTTCCTTGGCACCTGCTTCAATTTAGAGTACTCAGTAACTATGTTACATTGACTCGGGTATGTGTATCGGGTGTGTATCCTATCACACTTTTGTAAACCTAAATCTTAGGGTTTTCCTATATATGTGTTCAAAAGTTGGGCATGGATACGGATACACTTCTTGAACATCAATTTTCATTTCAACATGTTTTTGTTCAAGATATATGTAGATCTAGACGTTCTTGCTTTGCTTATGTGTTTAACCATTCTGTAGGGAACTGCAGATGAGGTTGTTGATTGCTCTCATGGAAAGCAACTCTGGGAACTATGTAGAGAGAAATATGAGCCACTTTGGCTTAAAGGAGGGAACCACTGCGATTTACAGCTATATCCAGAGTATATCAGGCATCTGAAGAAGTTCGAAACCATATTCTCAGAGACACTCTTGAGGAGCACAGACCAGTTTGAGCAACCTAGGAGGAATACAGATGTTTTTGAGGCTTCAAGGAAGAGCATTGATCGGAGAGAGAAACCAAGGCAGGGCGTGGACAGGCTCGGGAAATTGAAAAATCAGTCCCACAATGCCGACAAGCTAGAAAAACAAAAAATCTTGCTTGACCTAATGGAAAGGTCCCAGAGATGTGTAGATTGCATTGAGAAGTCCTGGAAGAGCGTTGAACACCAAGTAAAAGACCTGGTAAGTCGTAAGAGTGTTAAATCGGTTGGATAGACTAAGAACTGGGTAATTTTCGTACAGCAATTTTAGAAGTCACGCATTGGTTTGGTTTGAGGGAAAAAGTTGTCTTTTTATTTATATAGGCTTGATTACGGTCCTCCAGGGCTGTATTCAGATTGTGGAAGCTCTATAATACCTACAGCATAAAATTTAAAGTGGTGTGGTGGTGTTATGTGATATTTCCTTTTCGGTTTCCGATGAAGCTTACTCATGGGAGTTCTGCTGTCAGGTATCAGTTATCCCCTTCTTCTAACATCCAGAATATACATAAGAGATGGAGGAGAAATGTTTTCATTCAGAGAGAGAGAGAGAGAGAGAGAGAGAGAGAGAGAGAGAACCATGTATGGGTCAGCACTTGCACATGATAGGCTCTCAAAGTTTGCCAATTGTATGGGCTAATAGATGACATGAAAAGAACAGATAACAAAAGATGAAGGGAACTTGTATAGATTAGTATTGTTTGCCTTGAACATTAACAGAAACAGAAACCTTGAAAGTTACTAAACTGTGACATAATCACCAAATGGTGTTTATACAAATTGATAAGACAAGGTTCGATCTGGTCTTATACATTGTTGCACTGGTGAAGAAACTAGAGCAGCATTTAGATTGCAATGTGCTAATATGAGAATTAGTATAGCAAGCAAAACCGTCAGAATTTGGGCTGCGATTGATGTTTTCAACTTTGGCTGTATTCAACTATGGCTGTTGGTGGAAGACGACCTGATGCAGATCTCATGCACTGTCGTGAAAAGTGGGAACAACTCTAACCATCCGCGATGTCTTAACACCTCGTAAACTTCTTTTGCTGTCGAGACACCCTTCAAGAAAGAACAAAGAAACATCAGATAAACTAGGACACCACACCAAGTTAAATTACAGTACTTTCTAATAGATAGTATCATAGTAATCCCTGATATGTTCAAATAACTTTTTTATGGTGTGACTTATCAGTGATTGATAATCAAGGAAAATTATTCCATGTTTTCTTCCGTATCCTATGCCTTTGTAAATGGATGCGGAAATCAAAGATGTTCTTAGAAGATAAGAACTCTCTACATTTTAAGAAAATCTTGAGACACTGGCCCCCAAAATCTTGTTTTCAACAACAGATTCTCAATGGGCTTGAATTTTGAAATGTTATCAATTTTCAGATGGAAGTAATTCAATTGTCTCATTTGAGCTCCTTGCACACATTTATTTGGCAAGTAATCAAGCTTAAAACATTTAATAAACTAGAATTGCGGCTATATTTCTCAACTGTTTCTTTGAGTATCTACCTGTAATTTCTGGCACTGCCGAGAACATTAATAACAGAATTGCAGCTATATTTCTTAACTGTTTCTTTGAGTATCTACCTGTAATTTCTGGCCCTGCAGCATCTCAGCTTCAAGCTCATCAAAAGACCTTTTTCCGCCATTCCGAGCAAAAGCATCTGCACATTTCCTGTTTCTTCCCCCTACTGCCAAATCGAATGAAAACCATATAATTTTGCTGCATGTTATTATTATGTGCAATCAATGTTTTCAAGGAGATTTTATTGTAGATGGGAAAGTAAAGAAGTCTCCTTCCTTACAGCAAGTTGTTATAAGGTCAGCTACACCACAGCTTTCAAAAAAGGTGCTATCCTTAACCGATGAAAAAAGGAGCTTCGAAAAGGCCTTCATTTCTCTTAAACCCATTCTCATTATCGCAGCCTAAAACATCATATAAACAGTCAAATGCAAGACAAAAGTTAAAGGTAGATAACATGGTTGTGTCTAAGAACAACTGCCTTGCCTTTGTGTTATTTCCCATTTCCAAACCATCAACAAAACCTGTTCCAGTGGAAATTAAAAAGTTTCACTCACTCGTGAATATACTAAAGGAACTTGAAAGAAAAAGGTAACCAATACCTGCTGCTATTGCCACCACATTTTTCAGGGTCCCGCATAGTTCAACTCCCTCCACGTCTTGACACTATTATTTTTGTCCAAGCATTTTTCCCATGAAAAAACCAGGCGATTAATTCATCAAAGTAGTTGTACACAATAATTTCATGTTAGCTTCATTGTATCATTGTGGTCTCCATACAAATTAGATGCCTACCAAATAAATAACATAAACAGTTTGCACTCACAGCTGAGACCATGAAATAAGGAGTACTGAATAGCCGAACCCATTTCTCTGCTATCTCTTTGTTCTCCCTGTATCCCACTGTTGCTTCACTGAACTTCTCCTCTGCAATCTGCATTTGCAGTGTATGTAATCATTAGCGACTGATGGTCCAAATAGCCTGTGCAAGAACAATGCCAGATCAAATAGTAATTGGGGTTCAAATACCTCATTAGCAATATTTGCCCCCATTAGAACACAACAATTAATTCCAAGCTGTTCTGTTATTAGGGTAGAGATCATGCATGGACCTTCCATCTTGACCTCCATTCCTTTAATGAGGGAAATTGCTTCTGCATCTTCCCTTATCTTTCCGACTAGTCTGCTACATATACCCTCCATGAATTGATGTGGGGTGACAAAAACTAACATGTTTGCATCCCAAACTGCATATTTCCCAACTAAAAGTAGTTAGAGAAAGATCGCAAGATGGGAATTTGCCAGATCGTGCAGCGGAAAAAGGGAATGGGACAGGGATGGACCCACCCAGAAAATGACCCATACCACCACATTTTATACTCCATAATTTTTCTAGTGCGAAAGCAGACACCAAAAATTATTATCATATTACGAACTCATTACCTGCATGTTCAAGGTCTGGAACTGCAACAACATTTCTTCCAAGTTTTATACCAGGGAGGTACTTAACATTCTCCTGTCGAAAGAGGGAGGATATATGTGAACTTAGAATTGTGATCACAAATATTCGTTGATGCAAAATAAGCAAAGATGTGTGAAATGGGTATTACATTGGTTTGATTGATGACCTCTGAGAGTTTCTCTCCACTTGGCAATACCTCTTCGAACACCCACATCCGCACTTCATCTATAAATTTCATCACAGGTTCAGATTTCAGATTTGGGTTTCGATATAACCATGTGATCCGCCAATACAAACATATGAAAATACAAAATGCGAACATTGATTCTTCTGGGTAAAGACGGATTCCTTATATTATCCCTACATATTTTTCAGTATGCTTATAATTCGCACGGAATGGCCCCTAGGCTTCGAAATCTTTCATGTTTCTAGCATATTTTCTTCTTACCTATATAAGATGAACTTTAATATTTCCAGAATTCTTTTCAACAGTAAGCGGATTCTTGAGTATTCTTAGTATTTTAATAAAGGATGTCTCCAACTACTTCACATCTTACCTCTTAGGTGCCATATAGATACAAGAACACAAAAGTATTTTTACATATTACGTAAACATATTCGTAGAAATTGATACTTAAAAGTGTTGTGAGAATCAGGCACTTAAGCATCACTTCATCGGAATTTCGTCCATTTTCAAAATCGGGTTCCACTATAATCCTGTGTTTCACCAAGTCGAACCTAGAAAGACACAAATTAACAACTTTGACACTCATGGGTCCTTTTCGCAGCCCAGTTAGACACAAATAGACAAAACAAAAGCAGTTACACATGACATGAGCGTGTTTGAAGAAATTTCAGTATACAAGAATGAGATGAGAACGGTATACAAACTTGGGTTTCGCCCAAATTCAGAATTGGGTTTCACGCTAATTTTTTCGAACATATGAACATGCAAACTGAGCACATTGTTTCTATTGGGCCATTTCTTTTCGCCAGTTCGTTGTAAATAAGCGAAAGCAATTACACATCCATGACGGGAATGTGTTTGTAGAAATGCC
Organism: Rhododendron mucronatum var. ripense; assembly: GCA_019656295.1. NCBI lineage: Eukaryota > Viridiplantae > Streptophyta > Magnoliopsida > Ericales > Ericaceae > Rhododendron > Rhododendron mucronatum. Next base: position 1,390,536 of record BPLT01000148.1, on the reverse strand, counting down.
TGCGTAAGAACGAGATGAGGGTCAGGTACTTTCAGCCGCACTTAATCAAAATCCCGTCCAATTTGAAAGTTGGGTAATGTTTCGAACGCATGAAAATCCAAACTAAGAACATTGATTCTCATGGGTCCTTTTTCTTTGGTTAAAAAAGACCATCTTGGGTCCTTTTCGCATGCCGATTGAACACAAATTGACAAAACCATGCGCACTATGACGTGAATGTGCGTTTACAAATGCCTGAAATATAATCCAATTTCAAAATCGAGTTTCATACTGTTTAACTTTTCGATTCAAAATTGGGTCCTTTTGGCACACCAATTAGAAACAAATAGACAAAACCATGCACAACAACACGACTTGAATGTGCCGTAGCTGACCTGGACACCAGCTTAAAAACACGACGTGAATGCGTTTTTGTAGAAATGCTTGCGTATAACAAGAAATGAGATGAGAATTAATTACCGTGAAAGGAGGACAGTTTGAGGGTGTTGGAAGCTATGAGTTTTGCAGCCACGCTACCCCAATTTCCACTACCAACAACCGTGACTCTAGATTTGTTGTCGGGCACCTCTACATTGTCGCCGTATTCAGTTTCCGCCGATGGAGCCATAGAGAGAGAGAGAGAGAGAGAGAGAGAGAGAGAGAGAGGGGTGGTGGTGGTGGAAGGCGGAGGGCGACTGGGCAGGAGAAAACAGACACGTTTCTTCGTGGGAACCAAAGTGAGTCATCTTTGAATCTGGTGATCTATTTCTATGTTATGAACGCCTTCTTTCTCTCTCTCTCTCTCTGGTAGTACGTTTAGCCTGGCCCTGAGGCAGGCCAGTGGCCACCTATAATAAATACCGTGATTGTAGCCGTCTAGCTACTTCTGTTTGAAAGACTCGTTTTCATGACAGATACTTGAGTTCACAGCTGTTTAATGCGCGTGGGTCGGTCTGCGGTTCACATTTATTGAACGGCTTGTCGGCGTATGTTCACACAATATCGAACGTTTGTAACATGCTCTTTTTGTAAAGGCGCATCATTAATTCCCTGTGATGTCCAAAAGTTAGATATTTGATATAAATTTCATTGATAATAATGCATGTTCATAATTTTTTGCAATTTTTCTAAACACCGCAAGAATTTTGCACATTAATCTACAGTTCTTTTTTTCCCCCCCCCCCCCCCTTTCAACAAAGATGTTTAGGTAATTAAATTAAATTAGCAGATGCCTATACGTTTTTCAATCCATATACATCTTCCACTTTCATCAAGCAAACTTAATACAGTATATATTAAAAAAATTCTACATATATACATAGCTCACACTATGCGAAATGAGACTAAAGAGTGTCGTCGACTCGTCGTCTTTTAAGAGATTCAAGTCCTTCGAGTTTGAGTTACTCAAAAACAGGTGCAGTAGACCTTCACTTAGGAGCCAACGAACCTTTTTGTAGCCTTCTCTCCAAAACCAAGTAAAGAAAAAATGTGACAACCATCGTCTAGCCGCCCACATTGATGAAGCCATGTTTCGTGACAATGAGAGCATCAAATTAGATTAGATGTGGATGCAACCAGCGGTGAAAGAATTACATATTCAAGAGACTCTCAGTCTTCCAAAATGCGAGACACTAAATGCTGCGAGGTGTTATCACCGAAAACTACTAATTTGAACAGCCAAACAGAGCCTAATATTTGGTAGTTGGCTGGATCATGATATGCAGAAGGAACGATCGTTCCTCAGCAGAGTAAATTTTATACAATTAGTTGCTTTTATGTATTTTTCTTACTTGGTTGTAATAGCAACTTGAATAGAGGTATGGAACGCTAATAGAGTAGAATGTCCAACTTTACAGGCCTTGTTCTTTGAAAGATCTATCTCCTGGCTGGTCTGACAGGGGTTCACTCCAAAGCAAATCCGACTATTTAAAAAAAAAAAAAAAGAAGGTATTTTTTATAACTGCAGTTGATTTTCCCTTCAGAAAAATGAGGAACCAGAGGGGGAAAACCTGAATATGAATGCAGCCCAGCCAAATCATTTGTATACGATACTCTAATTTTTAAGAAAAGAAAAAGAAAAGATTGGTCATATCCTCCTTTCAACTTGCTGTGAAAATGAAGGAGAAACTTGAAAGAACTAACCCTTCTTTTTCACACACTGTCAGATGTAACTCAAACAATAGAAAGGGTACAGAAAACTAACTATCCCGTGATTAGCCAGGGTCAAAATCATGACTCGAAGCCACTGAGTAGGCCAAATGGGAGAGATGCAGTACTTCTTCTGGTGTTTCAAGGAGCTCTGTCAAAGGGTTTTGTGTCGTTGTAACAAACATCCCAGACAGCTTCCATGGCGTCCTTGGCAGCTGCTTCTGAGCAGTAAGGGTTAGCAATCACCGATTTCATAACCCTTCTTCTCACACAGTCCTACAAATGTCAGAACAAAACAGCATCAGATGTAAGAGTGAGCTAGACTGGACACAATGTTACTTGACTCTTAATCTTCTGCACAAGGAAAAATCAGTGGACAAAACTCATGTGATGCTTTGTTGGCTTAGCTTCAGAAAAATGGAAGAAGATTTCAAATTGGGCTTAATCCTGGTAAGTCTATTCCTCAATGGAAAAAGAAGAGGCCATTATTGGACCTGTAACAGCTAATGGTGAGGTTCTTTTTTCCAAGTTCTGCAAGGATTTGACTTGCTTTTCATAAGCAACTAAGATATGGATTGGATTCAACTAGTGCAACCATTTTAGGCCCAAGAGCTTGGAATGCACGTTCCAAAACATGGTATACAATCGTTAAAAAAGTTCAAACCAGTGGGACTGAATGAAATTCTTTTATATGCCATGCGTCCATGCCAATGCTCCCGAAACAGGTCTTTCACATTGCCAGTTCAATAAGGGGTAAGATAAGGGAAATACAAATAGGAATCAATAGTCTAAGGTTTCAAAAGAGAAAAAAAACAAGCCTCAAGACCTTGAAGATTGAGAGTCTAATATTTATTATCCAGAAATAGAGTACAACTCACCTGCTCATGACCTTGTATCTTCACAAAACCACGAAGCAACTCTCGTTTGTAGTGGCAATCACCACTTAAATGGCCAGCCCGAATCTGTTTCACTCCGAAATGACAGGAATGAAATAGGTTTCCTCTGTGTTTTTAAGAAAATGGGTTTTCTGGTTTAAGGAAATTCAACAAACAAGAAAATAGTAGTAATAAGTATAGTGACACACACCTCACTACAAGCATGGTGAGCACAATTAGCCCAATCCAAGTTTGCAGCACGACAATCATCATACGCATGAATGAGCTCGTGGATAACCACTTGGTTTACCTCATCTTGGAAGTTCATATGATTACTACATACCATTATCTGAGAGAAACACACACAAAAAGAGAGAAGTGTCATTCACAATATACATAAGAATTTCATGCAACAAGATCAGAAGACATTGGAGAATCCTATCCAACACTTGCCCCTCTGGGCGATAAGAAATGCTAAGAAAAGAAAATAAATAAGAATCTTACTATTGGGTGAGAAATGAAATGAAAAAAGTGAACTTTTATTGGTTCATTTTGTTTCTCACCAAATCTCTCCATGAGATTTGGTGAGAGAACCAAATCTTTTCTTCTCTCATCCTTTCTCACAATCTAAAGGGTGTTTATAGCAGAAATTAGAAAGCAACAGCGACATTGCACCGAAAAAAACGACACAATTTCAATCAAGGCATTATGAATCTATGATTAGCAGACATCTGTATCCCAACCCAGCTCAATTTGGAGCATAACTAATAAAGATCAATTTTTGCAGCACAAAATTATCCATAGGGTGGAAATGTTTATGATCACCCCTTCGCCGCGAACGTAACCACCGCTGATCTGTTTATCACAGTGGATGGCTTTGATGAAATTATCCCCAATTTCGCATCCGGATTTCTCCAAATGTTCCCTTAAAAATTTCACCATTGGAGCTGCAATTCACGAAAAGAAAATGAATTTATACACAGACTAACGAAGAAATGAAGATGGTGAAACTCAAATAGTAGATTTTTTTATTTTTTTTGGTAATTACGGAAAAGAAGAAGTAAAACCCTGAACCCTAGATGGAGCAAATTGAGAACGATAAAGAGATGTAAGCGAACAAAAAAGAAAAAAAGAAAAAAAAAAGATTACTTCTTTGACTTCTCCGGATCATGTCTTGGCACTCCTCCACCGTACTGCCGTCGTTGGCAGAGGAGTAGCCGCCGGAAGAAGTTTTGGCGTCCGACTCTGCCGCCATTTCGGTGGTGGCCTCCAAAAGTGGGTTCCCGGGTAAAAGATTTCTTCTTTTACGTAATAAGGGCTTGTTTGGATTTCTTTTTCCGACATTCAATGAGAAGTTCGAGACGGCCTACGCGCATCTCAATTGATTACCTCTCCAGTTCCGTCAAAGGAAGACATATACATCGAGACTAAGAATTCAAAAAAAAGTAACTTTCCTTGCGGAGGCTCCAAGAATCAATGAATATGAGTATTGTTAGAATGGCTAAATTATAACACTGGGAAGTAGTTGAACCCATCGCCTTCTTTTTCCTGTCATTTAGCTGAACTCTTAATGGCGTTGAGTCAATGATCTCTTTGTGGTAAGAACTTGATGTTTAAATTCACAAAAGATCAAGTAACAAGATAAGCAAATAAACCAAAAGCAATGTTACTGACACAAATAAATACGCAAAGATTTGAATATAAATGTGTTCGGATTCGTCTGATACATATAGATTCCACACGGTAATGTGAGACTCGTACATATCAAATGGCACCGGGCGCATTTGTATTCAAATTTGTGCACCATTTTATAATAGTGGTATCAGAGCGCGTAATAGCCTTGGGAAAATAAAGAGGCGTTTGGCTACAATCAGTTCAAGGATTTTGGGTTGAATAACAAAATCTGGAGCTAGTTTTGGTCAGTTATCAACACTTTGTTTGGTTGAACTTTTAGAAAGTTGTTTTTGAGAGTTGGGGTGGTAATGAGTGGAGAGAGATAAAGAAAAAAATTTATTGAAAACTGTGCCGAGAGTTGAGAGTTACTCTCAAAAAGGGCAACCAAACAAAGTGCAAACCTCAATTTTTTTTTTTCATACAGCCCGAATTCATAAAATGCAAGAGAGCCGAGACCGCATTAACAAATAGGCGGTCGCCCGGTAGCGTGTTGTATTGTATCGAGTTGATTAAACTTATAGGTACGTGAAAAAGATGAAATTATGAGAAGACAACAAGAGATCAAACGTCCCGGTACTGTTTTCACGTATTCTTTTACGATACATTGTACTCCTCCTACAAATCTCTCATTTCATTGTTTGAGCCAATTTGAGAAATGGGTTGAATTTCACCCGCTAATAATATGAATGAACACAATTGTTTTCGAAATTACACACCAAAGAAATCAAAACTCTCTCTCTCAAATCTCCTCCATGCATTTCCGCCCTTTCCGCTCCCTGTCCGGACGTCCCTCAATTATTTTCCCCCACCACCCTTATATAACCTTCTCAAGTCTCTTCCATTATATTTCCCTCATTCTAATTTGACAGTGTTTCTCTAAAAGCACATTTAGAGAAGTGCTGCATTCTTTTAGAATCATCAACAACCAAAAAAATTTAATTGATTACAAAAAAACAAACAAAACCAACGTCAAAAAATGGCTTGCCAATTGGTTGTCCTTACCCTAGTCATTGCCGTCGTATTCTGTGGCATCTCGGCTGAGGCCGCCGCCCCATCTGCCTCCCCTAAGGCTTCCCCTTCCCTTGCCACCACCCCCGCTGCCACCCCTGTTGCCGCAGCTGCCCCCAAGAAAAGTGTGACAGCCACCCCCTCAGCGTCCCCCAAGGCATCCTGCCACCCCCTCAGTGTCCCCCAAGGCATCTGCCGCCCCCTCAGCGTCCCCCAAGGCATCCGCCGCCGTCCCAACTCCGGCAGCATCCACCCCCACCGCCACCCCTGCTCCGGAGGCCTCTTCTCCAACTTCTCTCTCCCCCGCAGAAGGCCCTGAGACCGACGTATCGTCTCCACCCGCCCCTGCAAGTGAATCAACCGCACCAGCCACTCCGGTGGCCGACGCGGCTCCGGCTCAGGCACCAGGCCGGTGGTGCTGCTGCTCTAAAGGTCACATCTATTGCCGGTGTTGCCGCCATCGCTGCTGCGGGTTTCTTCGTTTCTTAAGTTGTGAAATTATTGCACATTATTCTAGGTGTTGCCCAACACATTTACATTGTTCATGAAAAGAAAAGAATGATCCGATTGTATTGTTTTTCTCCTTGAATAAATGACTCATGTTATCTTGTATAAGATGTATAAGATGCTCAACAAATAGAATAAAATCCCAGTTTTGTGTCAAATTTGATTCTAACGTTTAGCAAATTGCTGAAATTTGACAAGCCTATTCATATCATGTAAAAGCACGCAATTTTAAGTTCTAAGTTTCTGCATTCCTTATGTAAATTCGAGCAGGTTTCAAATTCCAAAAAGAACTTGAAAAGGTCCAAATTGAAAACAGTTACTTCTACATTACTTTCGGAAACACTAGCGCTCGTGCTTGTTCGATGCATGGGGCCGGAAAAAATCAATGTGGTTTTTTTATTCCTGTGCATCGAACAGGCACAACACTAGTTGATAAAAAAAGATGGTTTAATATTTTGGCGAGCACACTGGCGAAACGCCACTCGAGAATCCAACACCAAAGGATGACAAGAGGCCATCCATGCACCAACACCCTAAAAATATGGAAACCACCTAAACCACCACAACCAAAACCCCCACAAAAGCCAAAAGAAACACCAGAGCCTGAACAACAGAAACACCAGCTAAAATCAAAAACCTAAACCTGCACCCGAACACAAGAGCAAGACTCACCACCTACAACCACACCCGAAGCCCAAAAGACCTAAATCCAGCAAAAATCCAAACGCAGCAAACCACAGATTAAAATTCCAAAGAAAGAGAGGCATCGTCCTCAGAGTCTGACATTCATCCTCCAAGTCAAACTCATTCTCCAAATCATCAAGCGCATCAATTCTTTCTGCTAGTTCGGCCTCCTGCATTTCACCAAGAGTCTTTAGCATAAAATTTCTCCCCCCTTTAAAATAAATGCCCAACCTAGCACCATCATTTCTACAACTAATTTTGTCGGTCTTAATTCCAGACTCCGCAAGAAGTTTCTTTTTTTAATCTTCCTCTTCGATCTTCTCAACCTCCTTTCCAATTTATGGATAGCCTTAACGGCTGATCTCTCGCCAAAAGAGCTACATCCTCCCCTGCAAAAGAAGTTTGGGAAGTATATCCTCAGCAGTTCCCATAGAAAACAGATTGTTGATCTGATAATCTTTAATTAGAGGACAAATTATATCCTCTAAAGTTTTTATATAACCTTCTCAAACCTCTTCCACTATAATTCCCTCATTCTAATTTGATCGCGTTTCTCTAAAATTCTGTTCGAATATCTACAATTCACGCGCGCCATCTTTGTTTGAGCATTCACTGAGTCTCGTTTCAAGGGACTGGATGTAAAGGCTAAGGGTGGAGAGGTCTAGGGCCACCCCAACCTTGCTAAAATCACCTTGCATATAGCGTAGAAGTACACATTAAACATTCGTAATATACTATATTGGCCTTTCCCAAACTAAAAAAATAAAATAAAAGTGGCTATATAGTACTGTTTTGCGAAGAATGAATGGGAAATGGTTATTTTTTCTTGTAGAATGTTATTCAATAGATTGCATGCTTAGAATTTCATTCTATGTGTAAGAAATACTTCAAAAAAATTAACCAACCATGTAAAAGCGTGCAATTTCAAAGTTCTAACTTTCGGCCTTCCTCTCTATGTAAATCCGATTTTCGTCCATGTTATTGCGAACATTTTTTCTGAGCATTTTACTAGGCAATTAGGCAACTGAAACGTAACTTTTTATACTGAAAAAATACGAAAGAGGTTTTAAATTCCAAAAAGAACTGAAAAGGCCCAAATTGAAACAGTTACTTCTAACTTTTTAATATGGCGAATTACGGCTTTAGAACAACGACTTGTCGTGCCTTCCTTTGACCTCACATGCTATTTTTCTTACTCTAATTATCTAATATGTTTGATTAAGGACTATAAACAAGCCGAACCAAGTTTTGTTGAGCTTGAGTTCCTGCTCGTTTACTAAACGAGCCAAAAACTTAAGCTCGAGCTCGGCTCGAGCCTTAACGAGTTGAGCTTAATTATTTACTTAAACAAGCCTCTTTAATCGAGCTTAGCCTCTCTTAACAAGCCGAGGTTTTGTCGAAACGGCTCGTTTAGTAAGCGAGCCAAAAGCTCGAGCTCGGCCTCGTTTACTAATCGAGCCGAGCTGAGCGTTAACGAGTTGAGCCAAGCCGAGCTCGCGAGCTGCTCGGTTCGTTTGCAGGGGACTTGTTTAGGATTCCAAAGAAATCATTATTCATAGTGAAAATGACAGAGCCCAAACTTTAATAAATAAAACTGAGAGGTTTCAAACTGAAAAAAAAAAAAACGCTAGTACTTCTAAATTTAAACATGGGAGTGTCCAATGCTAATAAATTTTATTTTCAAAACTAAATCATTTATCATTTGTCTACGTTATTCATAAGGATACATGAAAAGTCTCATCTTTAATAAGGTAACCTTAATGTAGAGAAGAAAATCATCATTAAATCACAAATATGTTACGTCATCCAGAAACCAAAAAATAAAAAAATAAAAAGGGAAAAAACCGCATGTATGTAATAGTGTTTCAAAAGGTCTAGGGATACAATTTGAAATACAATCCTGAACAAAATTGCGTTAGGAGCCGTTCGGTTATATCGGGAGTCATAGTCCTAGCATTGCTCATGAAGTTTACTACAATTAGGGCAATATGATTAAGTTGTATGAATTGTTAAAAGGAATTTTGAATTGCATAGCTAAATCAGATGAATGTGACAAAAAGCAATTGGGTCATGATTGAATATCCAAACGGCTGCTTTAATATCTGATACCTAATTACAGAAAAATCCACTTTATCGATGCCTCCCATAATATGGTAAATTTAATTCCAATTCATTGAATGAATTCCATCATTACTAAACCTAAAAATTTCTCTTTCCTGCAGCATAAATTGTGGATGTTAATTGCTGTAAACCTTTTACAAAAATAAACCTCCGAGCTCATTAGCTCTCTAAATTCCGTAATCGCACGAAAATTATAGCTTGCGAAATCTATCTCCTTTCTTTTAGATTTGGACTCTTAGTCCTATTCGTGGTTGTATCTCTTGGCTTTCAAGGGGGAGATTTGGGATTCGAATCTATGGGGAGACTTTGAACCACCTTTAGTTAACTTTCTAACGCCCCTCAAACAAAAGAAAAGAAAGAAAAACAATCTCTTTTAACATATGCATTACACACAAAAAAAAAAAAAAAAAAACTATGCATTTTTAGATGGTGGCCTCCTGTAATTTGCTTTTTTAACAAGGGAAAATCATTACTAAACTTAGAAAATGAGAGACAGCCCTTGTGTGTATTTATAGGGGCTGTGGAATTGGACATTGTTAAGAGAAAAATGGTGAAGGGTGGGAAAATATGGGTTTTTGGGGTTTTGGTTTCTTTGGTTCTAACGAGGGTTGCCGGAGGAGCTAAGGGGAAGGGTTTGGCCCCGTGCAAATTTCCGGCTGTCTACAACTTTGGCGACTCGAATTCTGATACCGGCGCTTTCTCGGCGGCAGTTAGTCCTACACAATTGCCAGACGGTCAGACTTTCTTTGGGAAGCCGGCGGGAAGAGATTGTGATGGGCGTCTCATCATCGACTTCATAGGTAAAACAACATTATACTTAAGAAGTTAGTATTTTGATCATACAACAAAAGTAACATCCCTAAATGATCGAAAATTAAACAAATATAACTCACTTATTTGGATCGCTATGCTCATTCATATTTATCGTTTTGTTTATATATTCATTACCAAAAAACTTTTGATCCTAATATACGATTTGAATGGAATTATTTTGAATGAGGAGCTACGTCTCCCGCTCTCCATAGATCGATCAGTCTTTCGTAGGCTCCACATTAGTTTGTTAATTGGATGATTCAAAAGTCATTTCAAGTCCTGATTTAGGAGTTCCATCAATAAAATTGCGGTTCAGAATTGTGCATTTTTAAATTTTCGCCTCATATGATTAGGAATGCATGGAAATTCTACCGCGAGACATAGGGTGGCGTTTCAATAGTCATGCCATATGTTTACTCTACTTTCTTTCCAATTTTTCCTTTCTTTCTGAGAACCATGGCCTCTGTTGAATTTCCCTCAATTTACTAGTTTGAAAAAATTCGTATCATGGGCCTCTATCATTTTCGGCCGATTTTTTTTATGTAGAAGAAATGAAATTGCTTTGCAGTTCGTCATTGTCATTTTTGTGCTGTTTGTGTGTGAAGCTGAGGAGCTGGGAATACCATATTTGAGTCCGTACCTAGACTCTGTGGGATCAAATTTCAGTCACGGTGCGAATTTTGCATACTCAGGCGCAACTATTCTGCGCCAGACTTGGCAATATGGCATCCCGTTCGAATCTTGCTGTCCAAGCAACACAGTTCTCTCAATTCAAGGCCCGAAACATCGATATTTCCAACCAAGGTCATATGAAATTCAGATATGTTGTTCGTGTCCCGAAAAATTGATAACGTTCGGCCTTACGGTGTTTTTTGGATCTTAATTTTGGTAATGATTTTCCAGGAAAGAACACAAGCAGACTCCCGAGGCCTGAAGACTTCTCAAAGGCTCTCTACACCCTTGATATCGGACAAAATGACGTTTACGGATCCTCATGGCTCAGCAAACCTCCTTCCGCCATTCCCGAATTGATTGATAATTTCACCCTAGCACTCCAGGTATACCGTCCAATTAAAGGCTCCGTTTGTCTGTTTATACGTAAAATATTTTTTACCAAAAACAGTTTTACATAATTTCCTGGTGTTTGGTTGTTGAAAATCCTAGAAAATGAATTTTTTTTTGGTTTGGAAAATCTTTTCGGCCTTCGACCTGTAAAACGACTTATCCTTGAAAAACCGGCAACTCATTTCTTTTCAATATGTAGGATGGGTTGTGCGGTGAATGATTTTCTCTCATTCCCTCATGGCCAGGTGAATGTAGACTTTCTCCAAACAAATACTCACGTTTTTTTGAATGGGAGATCATCACAAATATATTGAACAAGAACAAAATTACAACCATGACAACAACAAAAATAAATACTCTCCGTCCCCTCTTTTTAAAATCCAGTATTCCATTTTGGACCGTTCCTTAATAAGTGTTTATTTTATAAAGTTTGTGAGTAAAAGTTGCTACATTTTCCATTTTGCCCCTAAAAGTAGATTCTATTTTGAAAAATTAGTGAGTAAAAGTGTAATGATAATGTCTCCATAGAAGGTAAATAGGAAAAATGGAGGTAAAAATTGATGTAAAATGTGTAATGATGATATTTTCTTAATGAGTTGGAGTTATGAAGCAGGACATTTAAAAATAGACGGAAGGAGTAAAACAAAATACAAAAAAAAGCCGCTCAGCGTCTCTAGGAAGAGCGAGAAGCTCTTGAGAGTTACTCACACTTTGATACTACAGTACTAGGCCAATTAGAGATGAGCTATCGGTTTGTAAAAATAAATTGGAATTTAACCAAACACCGGAAAGCAATCGTAAAACTCATGTTTTCCTGTAAAATGCTTTATATGAAAAATGTTTTCAGTTGTAAAATATTTTACGCCCAACCGAACGGACCCATGCACCATTTGAGCTCCGTTCGGTTGGGTCTTCTTCCGTGATCTTATTGGTTATTTTGAAAGTGAATGCAGACTCTGTATGAATCAAGGTGGGAGGGCATTTTGGATACACAACGTGGGGCCAAATGGGTGTTTGCCTGCAGCCCAGAACGACATTTGGAATAGAACTCAGGAAACTTTCGATAAGAATGGTTGCATCAATAGGTGGAATGAAAGGGTGGTGGAGTATAACAGGCAGCTCAAGGACAGAGTGATCAAACTCAGGGCAGACCTCCCAGAAGCTGCCATTACTTATGTTGATGTTTACACTGCCAAGTATAACTTAATCAGCAACGCCAAGAACCTAGGTAACGATCTTGATTCACAAGAAAAAACCCTTTTCTTTCATCGATAACCTGATGCCCGGTCCAGCTTACCTGCGCCTTGACTGATTCTAGGACCCTATATTGTTCAAGGATTGTGTTTCTTTCACGTTTGCTTATAATTCTTTCTGGTTATGTTTTTTCTGCAGGATTCGTAGAGCCACTTAAACAATGTAAAAATGGAACTACTCCATGTGAAAATCCATCGAAGCTATATAAGCTGGGATGGGGTGCACTACACTGAGGCTGCAAATCATTTTGTTGCTAAAAACATTCTCAATGGCTCATTATCTGACCCTCCAGTGTCCATAGCACATGCTTGCCACAAAAATGCATCCATGTATAATTAAATTGTAATCCTCGTACGGTACCTATCTTGAAATAATGTGGGAAAAATAGTTTATCTTCCTGAGAAAATTGTATCAGCTAGCCCTGGAAAGGTTCATCACTTAAGCAGGAAGGATGGAAATAAGATTCATCAGTTTGGTTTATGTGCATGTCTCTTATTTTATCTCAAATCAAGTTCCTATTTCTTGTACCAAATTGGCAAAACCCTTGAGTTGAGCCCACGAGTTTTAGCTCAATTATAATCGGTTTAATTAGTATAATTCACCGGCCCTGTTCTATTTGGGTTTTGAGAAAGATTTTTAAGAGTAATGAGTGGAGAGTTAGAATTATCTTCCATATTTAATTTTAATTCAGGTAGATATGGAAGATAGTTCTAGTAGCAGCAGCGATGATCATCCAAAACGGGTTAGAGGACCCTGTTGGGGATTCGAACGTCTAAACCCACAAGTAAACACACACAATTGAAGAATAAACCGAGAACAGAAAACAATCTAAAGCAAGAAAAGAACAAGACACAGAAATTTACGTGGTTCCGACTTAAGCCGATTGCTTAATCATACATCCGCAGGGTGTTGGGGTGTTTTACTACGGTGAAAGTATTTAAGAGTTACAGTGAAAGGCAGCCGTAACTTTGCTTTTATATGAGCGAGCAAGCTAATACACAAAACCCTAAAAACACTTTAATTCGTGTGTTTTCTCGTGCCCGACCGCCCAGGCGAAATGCCAAAACCACCTGGGCCAATTTTACTGCAACCAAACAGTTCTGGTCCAGGCTGCCCGGGCCAATTTTACTGCGACCTCCCACTTGAATTTTCTTCACATTTCAGCAGACCCGGTATGGAGAGGTACAAGAATGACCCTCTGTATAAGAAAGACAAAGATGATGCGGCAACCAATCTGATTAACGAAGAGGCGAAAAGATTAGTAAAAGTTGAACACAGGTTGGTGGGGTTCCAAAGATTGGATTGGCTACAAGAAGCATTCGATCGCTTATAAAGATCGTGTCGTCATGCATTGATAATACTCAATGATCGATGAAGCTGTATTGGATCGTGCTTCTGGTGATGATGGGGCAGGGCCATAAAAATTAATCTGAAGCTCGAAGAGGAGTCGTCTGAGCCAGTGGAGGAGGGTGATGCAAATGAGGAGGCTGACTCGGAAGAGGAGGCTGAGTCAGAGGGGGAAGACTCAGAGCCCGAGCAGCAGGAGGAGGAGGCGGAGTTTGAGCCAGAAGAGAAAGATCCGGACGAGGAAGGTCTGGATGAGCCGGACATACCACCAGTGGAGACGGAGGTGGTTATTTTTTCCTTCTGGTTCTTGGCGGCATATGATTGTCGAAGTAAGCGGGTGTCCTTCTTGTGAGTTTGTTAATGCTCTGCTTTGATACCTCGTGCTTTGAATCTTTTTAATCTTTGTAATTTGTTTTTAAAGATCAATAGATTTCTTTTTTGCTTTTCAAAAAACCAATATATAGTGTTTCTAAAGTTCTAGGGATACAATTTAAAATACAATCCCGAACAAAATTGCATTTGAAGCCGTTCAATTATGTTTGGAGTCGTGATCCTAGCTCATGAGGTTTACTATAATCAGAACAATATGATTAAAGTTGTTTGAATTGCAAGTACATTTTTAAAGGAAATTTTGAATGGCATAGCTAAATCAGATGAATGTGACAACCAGCAATTGGGTCATGATTGAATATCCATACGGCTGCCTTTAATATCTGATACCTAATTCCAGAAAAATCCACTTTATCGATGCCTCCCATAATAGAGAATTTTTTTTTTTTCTGACAGAGCCGTGAATATACTTTACGATGCTCAATCGCATGTGTCCAAAAGTATTTTGGACGATTTGGATTTAAAAAAAACTATTCGCTGGAAGAGTTTTTTTTAAATTCGGACCATTGATTATCGAAACGGACGGCTGAGATTGAGCGGAGCTGTGATTAAGTTTCTCTCCCCACAATAAAAGGTAAATTCCAATTCATTGATGAATTCCATCATTAGGAGCCCTAATAACCCTAAAATTTCATCATTGAGGTCGACATCTAGGTATGTTTTTAAGTTCGAGGTGCGCAGAAGCTGGCTCGAGACACCCTGTATTTTTATGCATTTTTAGATGGTGGCCTCCTGTAATTTGCTTTTTAAACTAAGGAGCCTTTGTATATTTATACGGGCTGTGGCATTGAACACTGCTAAGAGAAAAATGGAGGGTGGGAAAATATGGGTTTATGGGGTTTTCGTTTCTTTGGTTCTCATGAGGGTTGCCGGAGGAGCTGAGGGGAAGGGTTTGGCCCCGTGCAATTTTCCGGCCGTCTACAATTTTGGCGACTCAAATTCTGATACTGGCGCTTTCTCGGCAACAACTAGTCCTACACAACTGCCAGACGGTCAGACTTTCTTTGGGAAGCCGGCGGGAAGAGGTTGTGATGGGCGTCTAATTATTGACTTCATAGGTAAAACAAGATTATAATTAGGTTATATTTTTTTATCATAAAAAAGTACTAACATCTCTAAATGATTGACATTAAAGAAATTAGAATTAACTTATTCGGATATATCCTATGCTCATTCGTACTTTTCGTTCTGTTTATATATATTTGCAACAAACCTTTTGATCCAAACATATCATTTGAATGAAATTATTTTATGTGAGGAGCTACTTTTCTCCACTCTTATCTCCATAGATTTGTATCGTCTTTCGTAGGCTCCACATTAGTTCGTTCAAGTCTGATTTAGTACTCCCATCAATTAAATTGCCGTTGAAAATCGCGTGTTTTTAAATTTTCACATCATAGGGGCGGGAATGCTTGGAAATTCTATCGCGAGACGTGATTTTGGGTCGCTTTTTTTATTTATTTATGTAGAAGCGAAATGAAATTGTTTTTCAGTTCGTCATTGTCATTTTTTGTGCTGTTTGTGTATGAAGCTGAGGAGCTGGGAATACCATATTTGAGTCCGTACCTCGACTCAGTGGGATCCAATTTCAGTCACGGCGCAAATTTTGCATACGGAGGCGCAACTATTCTGCGCCAGACTTGGCAAGCACCTGGCATCCCGTTCCATCTCGCCGTCCAAGCAACACAGTTCTCTCAATTCAAGGCCCGAACCATCGATATTTACAACCAAGGTCATATTAAAATGAACTTCAGATATATTTCTCGATAATCGAACGGACCCTAAGTTCTGGACATAGCGTTAATTGGATCATGATTTTGCTTGGTAATGATTTTCCAGGAAAGAACACAAGCAGATTCCCGAGGCCTGAAGACTTCTCAACGGCTCTCTACACCCTTGATATCGGCCAAAATGATGTTTACACATCCACATGGTCCAGCGACCCTCTTTCCCTCATTCCCGATTTGATTGATAATTTCACCCAAGCACTTCAGGTAATACCGTTCAATTTTTATTTTATTTTTTGAAAACACTAAAAACTAAAAGCAAGGCTCCGTTTGTTTAGACGTACCAAAAACAATTTTTACATAATGTCCAGTGTTTGGTTGTTGAAAATCCTAGAAAATGTTTTTTTCTTTTTTTGGAAAAATCTTTTACGCCTCTAGCCGTAAAATGACTTACCCTCGAAAAATTGGTAAGTCATTTTTCAATTAATATGTTGGACGGGTTGTGCGGCGAATGATTTCTCTCGCTCCCTCATGGCCAGGTGAATGCAATTTGCGAAATTTCCTCCACGTCTCTCCTAGACTTTCTCCAAGCAAATACTCACACTTTTTTGAAGGGGTGAAACTGATCATCCAAAATATATTAAACAAGAACAAAATAACAACCACGACAACAAAATAAAATACAAAAAAAGCTGCTCAGCATCTCTAGGAAGAGAGAGAAGCTCTCAAGAGTTACTCACACTTCGATGCTAGAGTAGGCCAATTAGATGAGCTATCGGGTTGTAAGAATAAAATTGGAATTCAACTAGAAACACCGGAAAACAATCGTAAAACTTGTGTTTTCCTGGAAAATGCTCCGTTCGGTTGGGTCTTCTTCCGTGATCTTATTGGTTATTTTGAAAGTGAATGCAGACTCTGTATGATCAAGGTGGGAGGGCATTTTGGATACACAATGTGGGGCCAAATGGGTGTTTGCCTGCAGCCCAAAACAACATTTGGAACAGAACTCAGGAAACTTTCGATAAGAATGGTTGCATCAACAGTTGGAATGAAAGGGTGGTGGAGTATAACAGGCAGCTCAAGGACAGAGTGATCAAACTCAGGGCATAGCTCCCAGAAGCGGCCATCACTTATGTTGATGTTTATACTGCCAAGTATAACTTAATCAGCAACGCCAAGAACCTAGGTAACGATCTTGTTCCCAAGAAAAAACCCGTTATTTTTTCTTTGATAACCTGATGTCCGGGCCAGTTTACTCGCACCTCGACTAATTCTAGGACCCTAAACAATGTTCATGTTTGCTTATAATTCTTTCTGGTTTTTTTTTTTTTCCTTACAGGATTCACAGAGCCACTTAAACAATGTAAAAATGGAACTACTCCATGTGAAAATCCATCGAGCTATATAAGCTGGGATGGGGTGCACTACACTGAGGCTGCAAATCATGTTGTTGCTAAAAACATTCTCAATGGCTCATTATCTGACCCTCCAGCGTCCATAGCACATGCTTGCCACAGAAATGTATCCATGTAGTAATTAAATTGTAATCCATCGTCCGGTACCTATATATATATATATCTTCTTGAAATAATAATGTGGGGAAAATAGTTTTAACTTCGTGAGAAAGTTGTATCAGCTAGCTAGCCCTTGAAAGGGTCATCAGTAAATTAAGCAGGAAGGATGGAAAGAAGATTCATCAGTTTGGTTTATGTGCATGTCTCTTATTTTATCTCAAAGCAAGTTCCAATTTCTTGTACCAAGTTGGCGAACTCGCAAAAAATAGATGCACAAACGCAGCAGAAGGAGGTTATTCCACCTACAGGATTCATCAGCCGAGAGAGAGAGAGAGAGAGCGCCCTGTTCAGGGCCAAGTTATCTGAAGTACAGGATTCGTTGTGTCGTGTCGTTGATTGGGAGGCATTTTTTGGTATAGAAACGTATACCTGGTTTCCTGCGCGCGCGGGATAAAGAGGGGAATGGGTAATTTGGGAATTTGGAAAAGTCGACAGACACCTCACACTTTTATAAGAAGTATAGATAATTAGATATAGATTATTTTCAAAAGCAATTTTATATCCCCTATACAAAACGTTGTTCCTTTTATTTCATGTATCAAGACAAAAATACCAACGCTGAGTTCCATTAAGTTTTTTGGGCTTTTTGTGTTAAAAAAATATATATTCCGCGTTCGTTAATTTTGTGCCAAACTTTTGTAAATTATTGATTCGTGTCAATGAAGGCAATCGGAAATGTAAATTTTTTTTACTTTCAGCCAAATATCGGATTTTTGGAGCTTTATCTTTGATATTTTCAAAAATATTTGGGTAAAACTAAATTTTTTTACTCCAATCCATGTGTGACCAAGACCTTCTAACCTATATACTTTAAAAAAATCTCAGAGCTCGAATTAAGCCGGATTGGAAAACGAATGCCAAAAATTTCCTCACAACAACATCTAGTCGTATAAGTAGTGTATTTCAAACATGGGCAGTTTCTGGATTTGCAGTTGGGGCAACTTCTGCGTCTGGTTTGAGTCCTGCAGAATTGGCGATGGCTGAAAAGTTTAGGCTTGCATTTGTGGAAAGAGACACCAGGTTCGCGCCAAAGCGTGCAAAGAACGCAAGGCAACATCGATCAACGTAGAGCAGAAAGGGAGATGGTAATTAACGATGAGTACGAGCGCGAAAGCATTAGCACTTGCCGCACATGCCAGCAAATCTCTACAGAATCGTAACCGGTAGGCAAAGCTCACTGCTACAGTGGACGGGAATTCTCGTTCAGGTTTTTCCTCTTTTGCACGTATTTTCTAGATTGTGTAACTTTGTAGGGAGGCTTTTAATTATTCATCTTAGAAGTCTAACAGAATTATGATTTCGTCCTCCCCTTATTAGATCTTTATGATTCCGTCCTCCTACTATATTTTATGCCATTCCTGCCCTTTTTTTTGTTGTTTTTGGTATTATATATATATATATATATATATATATATATATATATATAGAACAGAATTTGGGGACGAAGTAATAAACATTTCCGTCCTCGCGAGATTGTCGCTCCTGCTGTTGAGAAGTTCTGCGAATTCCTCGCATCCTCGTCCCGTGATTGTCGTGATTGATGTCAATCGACATATCCATCCTAAACGGAAACAATCCATTCGATTTTGGGGCTGAAAGTTTTTGAAAAACCCTAATCGATATAAACCCAAACCAGTCGGAGAACCCAATCCCGTCCGTCCTTCGTTTTCTCGATCATAGGCGGCACCCAACTGCAAATGCACTCACCCGTCCTTTCCGAATGGGATTTTTACCGGAAAACTAAGCGACGGAAACAATCAATCAAGTTGTACGTGGTTGAAGAAAGCATCGGAGAAGAAGGTGACGAAACAGACATGGCCAGAATTCGTACGTATATCCCTTAAACCCCATTTTCGTTCTTCGGTTGTGTTTTTTGGTTTTCCTAGTTGGAGATAGGTTACGCTTATAGATCTGATTTGTTTATGCCCATCGTGCTAAATTTTATGCCCATTGTGCTCAATCAGTTGGGTAATTGGCTGGGTTCTGTGAGATTGAACTCGATATCCATCAATTCATGATTTCGTGTTCCTAATTAAGATTGAAGCCGATGTACCAAAAAACAGCCTAATGTGATATCTTCTTTTTGTTTTATTGTGCGTGTTCCATTCCCTGATTTCAATGTTAACAGTACTGTATTGTTGTAATTGACATGGTAATGTTACCATGTATCGTCGTGGTAATTTAACCGTTTATGCATGTAAAGGTTTGAGTATGTTTTTTTTTTTTTTGTTTATGGTCATTTGACCATGTTCGTGAAACAAGTTACATAGAAGAAATGACTTTTTGTTGTCTTCATTAGCTAACTTGAACAATGAAGAAAACTCGGATCAAAGCTAGATTAGGAACGGTAATGTATTGTTGTAATCGTCATGGTAATATAATCATGAAACGTCATTGTAATTTAACCATGTAACGTTGTGATTATGTTATGTTCTTTCTGGTTTTGATGGTAATTTAACCATATTTCGAGAAACAATAACAATGGAAAATATGACTTTTGGTTGTCCAGTTTGCCAACTTGATGAATGAAGAAGTCAAGCAAATATGTGATGAACTTACCATAACATTGTAATCGTTTGGGTAACTTAATCATGTAATACCATGGTAATTTAACCTTGTAACGGTTTGATTATGTAATGTTTTTTCTTGTTTTGATTGTAATTCAGCCATGTTTCTTAAAACAAGATCATTGGGATGTATGAATTTTTGTCGTTGGGTTCACCAACTTGGTCAATGAATAATGCATGCAAATGTGGGGTCAAGTTATCATGTTATAATAGTCAATCGTGAAGTAAATTAGACAACTTGAATTCATTGTCAAGTGATGCTAGCAGGTGATAAATTTGCCATTTGATAGTAGCCAAGACTAGCATACTTGAAACTAGCCAATAAATATTTTTTAGTGTCTCATTAAACATGGTCACTTTATCATGCACACTTTTAGCACGGTCAGCATACCATACCTGGTTGGTCAAAGTAATCAATTATTGAAAAAATATTGTAAAAACATTTTTGTTGCAAAATAATCGATGTTGCATGACATAAGTTCCATGTTTCATATATTATCCAGACTTGTGTGATCATGACTCCAAATTTACCTCCCTTTTACTGACCTAATGGAATGTCCAACTTTATTGCAGGAGGCAAGCATACTAAGGTGGAAGGGGGAGCTAGGTTGAAACAAAAAGACGTGGATTTAGATGATGCAATAGTTGAAGATACGCCACCCTCAAAGTTAAAAGGTATGACACCACAAGAAAATCATGATGTGGAAGGGTCCTTGAAGGTTCGCACAAGATTTGGGAGTGTAGCACGAGTGATTAAGGCCAAACGTCCTCGACTTGATGTGGAAGAGTCTGCGCCAAAACGCACAAGATCTGGGAGTGTAACGCAAGGAATTAAGGCCAAAAATCATCGTTCGAGGAAAGATCGAGATGTACATGTGGGAGAAATACGTGAGACAGCGTATCGTGCAAGCCTAAATGGCTTAAAGACAATGATTGAGGAGCCATGTTCTTATTTTTTTTTATGGTAATTTAGCCATGTTCTTACTTTTAAATTGGTATATAAAGTCCAGATGGTTTGGAGAATTGGTTGTCCATTATTTATATTGCAATAGAGAATGTATTCTTTTGATTGTGGGCATTTAGAATGTAACAAAAAAGGAACCACTGAAATCGTTAACTTGATAATGAATTCTGCTTCGATCTGGGTAAATTATCAAACATGGGTAATTTACCACCAAAATCTAATGTTGCAAGGGGAATCACAGGAAAGTTTCGTGATGAACATGGCTTTGAACATCTGATTTGGGACATACATTGGTCATGTAAGATTGATCATCAACACAGAAAATGATATGTATTGGCTTACTTGACATGATAAAGTGATAAAGTGATCAATTTACCACCAAAAATAGAATTGAGAAATCAGTGGGATCTGTTGGAAGTTTGAAAGTTTGAAAATAGTGATCTGTTCTTCCCCCTGTTGTAGCCATAAATTAAGGGATTGAGATTCATCTGTCCCCTCTCTCTCTCTCTCTCTCTCTCTCTCCCCCTTACATATGTTTAATATATATATATATATATATATATAATAGAATAAAGGGTAATAAAGGTAATTTACATATTGTAAGGATGAAATCATAAGCATGAAAAAAGGGAGGGATGGATTCTTACATTGCATAGAAAGAGAGGATGGATATTTAAATATTCCAACTTTGTAACTATGGTAAATGTTAAATATGGGAGAAGAAATATTTTATTGAATTCGATTATTGAAATCATACAATGAGGCCTCTATTTATACACTAGGGAGAGTCTAACTATGAAAAGAAAATCATACTGAATAACTATGGAATAAAATCATCTTAATTATAATCAAATCTGTGGGGCTCCATTTCTGATGGTTTCGTCTTCGTGGCTAAGAGTATGAGATTTGCTCCTGTTCTTCTCTTCGCCCTGCAAAACGAAGCACGGCTAAAGACCACCGCGGAGGATCTCCGGGATGGCCCTCCGGTGTGAGAATCAGTACTTGGGCAGAGAGAGAATTGAAGAACCAAGAGCTAGGGTTTTTCTGTGTATATTGCGTACCTCCAACGAGAAGACATAGTGGAGTATTTATAGAGCATACCTAGCTTGGCCTCCAAGATTGCACCAACGCTCGACAAACATCGGTTGACTTTACCTCTACGTCACGCTTAGGGTTTTGCAACCGTTCGTGGGATGAGCTGGCACTTTCACGTGCCCTCGCCCTTATCTTGATAACCACTCGGATGACGTCACATCTGTTGCCACGGTTGATGCCATTATCCCCACATGGATGAGCCGGGGGTACGGACCACGCTCGTTCATAACCGAGGGTGTATCCGAGAGACCATTGATCAAAACCTTCGACTTAGTCAAACAGAAGAAGTGAAAGAGCTCCCGTCATCAAACCGTCAGACAAGCCGAGCCTCAGGCTACCCTGCTCGGCATGGACTTGATGAGGGGGAGGGTCGAACCAGAGCGTCAGTTTATGTATGGAATGAGCTATCTTGCTCGGCCTGCTACAAAATCACAATCTCAAGATTGCGATTTGATTGCGATATTATTTTGTATGTGCATTTATTCTAAAAGTGAAGAATACGACAGGGAATTCCGCCGCTTCATGCAATCGTAGCTACTATAACTACTATCCAAGGGAGTCTTTGCCTGCTTATCTTCTTCCTGTTGATGCTGCTACAACTACTACTATAACTTTGCAGAGTATTATGGTAAATTGTTTCTTCTTTTGTCTAGCAATATGAAAAAACAAAATAACTACTCTACCTAGCCGATTGAACGTTAGATTGAAAATATTTGCCGTCGGGCAAAAAGGATCTGTTTCCAGATAAGGCTCGCAATCATCTTAATCCTGAACTCCTGATATGTGGAAGGATATTATGGTTGAAATACGCCAACCCAACCTGCAGATCGATGCAACACATAACCGAGAAATCAGATCCATAAGAATAAGCGGCACACGCACAGACAAGATATATTGATGTAAGCGTACAACTGAAGGCAACAATATTAATCATGTAACTCAGCTTCTCATTGAAACAAACTACACAATATAAGACCCACCAACACACAAACAGTCCTATAAATACTGCCTAGGAAGTCTAAACTTCAACAATATATCTGGGAATATCTTGAAGAGTGCCAACCCATATGTTGCAGCCATGCATGTTACAGCGATATAGAACGTGAATGCCAGCAGCTAGCCATACGTAAACCTTGTTGTGGTGTGGCAATCCGCATAAGACGAGCATGATAGTGCTACAGGATCCCACAAACCCGACACTGTGAAGAACTATCCATAAGGCAAAAATCTCGTCATCATTACCGGAACCTTAAGCCAAACCCCGCCAGGTAGACTTGATAAGACATGCATGGTAGCTTGATAAGACATGCATAGCATTAGGGTGGCTAACGCTAGTAACAGGCCGCGTGACTGTTGACATGAAAGATGTAATTAAATATGATCGGGCCATGTTTACTTGAAAAAGTGTTTCTTTATTACTCGAATCGGAGGGAGAGAGAGCCCGTTCCACTTTTGTTAAAAGTGGGTTTTTGAAAAAGAAGGAAAATTTCAAAGTCAAAAATTATGTGTTTACGCAAATAATTTTTCTATCAATATGGATCTTATTTGATAGATCTCATTGAGAACTTTTAAACGGTGCAAAAAAAATTGAAAAATTATTTTTCATTTTCGTTATATTTGAGTTTGAAATTACCTTCTTTTTGAAAAAGAAGGTTTTTAGAAAAAGCGGAATGGGGTCAGAGTATATGTGTGCGTGAATAGTGCCTATGTAAGCCATTGAAGGTCAACCTTGAAATACTTGTTCCAAAACGTATAAATGCAACCTCCAACGTTATCTCGATGATGACGGCGACGTTGAGGAGCTGTAGGCAGACCCAAGTAGTTTCTTATATTTGCTGATAGCATTGGTTTCTTTGGAATTAAGGAAAAAACATTATTAACTAGTATATATATTCAAAGATTAGTGGGAGTAAGTTTATATTTTTAATGGGTATGTTGACGGCGTTTTGCTTACTATAGTGCATGATATTTATTGTTTGCACTTAAAAGTTTGGAAAATGATAATGCCAAAATTGATTTTGTTAGAGTCAAAACTCCAGTGCATAAAGGCTTGTACTATGTCCAATGTATAAGTCTAGAGTTTTAACACTAACAATAAATAGTTTTGGCATTATCACTACCCAAAAGTTTTTCTCATGAACTTTTAAATTAAAGATTATATGCTCATATTACTCAAATTCAATTTTTGGTTGAACCTTTGATGGTAAAAAGCTTACTTTTGATGAGTTGTTCCTATTATGTGAAGGAGCAAACAAAAGTTTTAAAGTAGCTATCATTGCTTCATCCATTATGTTATGAATTGTGGCATGCTCTGAGGCCGTGCTTCATAGATAACTAAAAAAACCTTTTTCGCTATCTAAAAAACTTGATCAAGCAAAATAAAAGGAATTGAAAAATGGGCACGCGCCCCGGAAAATTTTTGTTATGAAAAATTTGGGTGCGGCCCTCTTTGAAAAGCGCGGCGAGACGCTTCGATTCAGAGTCGCCACTCGGGTTTTAATGATGAATCACCCAAGGAACCGAACTCGAAACGTTTGTCACGTTGTTTGATTTTGAAAAGGCGTAGACTGGTCCGTCGTCACCTTCGATATCTGAGGTTCGGGAGCCAGGTTACGAGAGGGGAACGGTTTTATGGCACCCCTCTCGCCCAATCGGGAGATCGGTCTCTACTCAGGCATTTTATAAAATGTTTGCATTTTTTTCTCATTAATCATTTTTTAGCCAGTTAGGGCGGGGGAACAGTTAATGGGGATTAAGACTGTAACAAGTTGCAGTTGTATGACAAAATAGTTATGGAGATGATTGATTTGCTTGCAAAAATAAATATAGATTGAGAACAAGCACTGAGAACATTCTGAATAAGTTGGAGGACGCTGCTCTGAAGGGACGTGAGCAGGTACCACACCAGTATGCACTGGCCAGGCCACTGCATACTAATATCACTTGCGCACGCCACTTAACTACTGGCGTACTTCACTTATCACAAACTCTCAGTCTTTGTTTGCAACCCTTTGGGCTCTGGAATGGACCAGTGCACACCCAAGACAAATCATGCAGTTTAATAGCAGCATATTATACAGTTACAGACGACAACAATGGCTTTAAATCTTGAAAATGAATAGAACACCCCATAAACAGTGTGGGGAAAACAGGAAGAGGCCAAAGCTAAGCTGAGATGCAAGGGCCAGTCACTGGATCTTGGTATGACAATCGTAGGCCCATCGCAAGCGACCGTACGCCAGTTTCGTCCCTTATCCAATGCTTGGCTTTGCATCATCTGGGCTCTGGATCATGACCAGAAGGATCCCAGGGGCCTTTTAAAACAAATAGAAGCAAGTATTGAAAGTTACAGCTAAGCAGTTCTAGAGTATAGAAAGCAGCAGACTGGTTTTTTAGCATGCAATACGGTGACAAAAGAAAATCATAAACAAGAAAACGGATGGTTAATAATCCCCACGCCAGTGGTGCACGTACCGCCATTATTGGCGTACGGGTCCATGTGACTGGCGTGCGCCATTGTCCAACTCGCACGATCTTTGTATTTTACCAGTTTAAGGCCAGGACTAGTATTAATTACTAGCCTGAACCTCATTGGTTTCCCTCAGGGACCAGAACAGAGAGCCACACAAAATGTGGTATACTTTTGGTTTTGTGGTTTGAAAGTGGTTTTGAACCTTAAGGTTGAAGATGGAGGTTGGATGGTGACTGAATGACAATGGGGTGTGTGGGAGTGGACTCCTCTTCTTTCTCTTTCAATGGAGGAGGAGAGAGAGCAAAAGAGAGGAGAGAAAAGGTTTTAACTCTTTAATGTGGTTAACCCCTTGCAAATGAATGCAAGGGGGGGTATTTATAAGAGGAGAGTGGACTGAGGAGGGGCCTTAACCAGCTTGGTTAGGGCTGGTTTGGTTGAGGAAGGAGCCTCCCATGCATTTAATGCATGGGACTTGCCTTGATGGAAGGTGTAGGAGAGAGGGGGAACGTCCCTATAGAATATAATCATCAGGGGGACTGTAGAGTGTACCAGGGAGCCGAAAAAAAGTCTCGAGCACGTGGTTGAACAGTGATGCTTTGACTAGATTTGACTAGCGTATGCCAAGAGTTGACTTGCGTGCGCCAGTAATAACTGAGTCAACAGTCGATGACTGACATGTGGCAGTCAACTGGCGTACGTCAGCACAGTACTAGCGTAAGCAAGTTTGGTTTTGCTGGGGCCATTTGGTTCTGGCTCGAAGGGTTTGAAATGATGCTTGGAAGGGCTTGAATGAGGTTTGGAACGCTCAAAGCTCTAACACACCATCGACCTCGGAATGTTCTTGACCTTTGATCATCATTGGGGATATAAAAGATCGAAAAACAACGTTATCCGGATGGTCCAGAATAGAGTGTCTACAAAAAGCAATAAACGATGAACAAAACTGAACACAAGATATACGTGGAGAACCCCTTAAACGGGTAAAAACCATGGGAAGGAAATCATGCACTATAACTCATTGTATGGTTACAAACAAACCTATACTTACAACCTAGAATCGCTCGCGGTTGACCAAGGTTGATTCCCGAATCACTCATTCACAGCACCCAGTGCTTGACCGCCGCTGCCTTGAATCGCTCAAGCCTTCCAATAACCTCCGGAATCCACCGCCGGTACCCATCGGAATTCCACCGGAAGAATGATTCACTCAATAGAATCAAAGTTTGAAAAGAACTCTTGGAGTTAAGTTGAAAGTCTGATGATCAACCAATCATATGATTACTCCAAGAGACAAGCCACAATCCCCCTTAGGTATTTCTCTGATTTGGAGCAAGAGAGAGGCGGCACAAAAATATTTGGTAGCATTGAAATTCCAAAATACACGCATATAAATAGATGCTGGAAAAACGGGAAGGTTGCTCGAGCACTGTATATAACCTGTCTTTGGGTTGCTCAAGCATTGTGACTGGAAAACGTCCCATATTGCTCCGCACGTGATTTTTTCATTCCCTTTTCTAATATGGCTACCATATGCACGAAAACCTCTTGACAATCTCCACCTTTCTTGATTCCCTTTCTTGATATAGCATAAGTATGAAATTGTCAAGACCCCGATTCTAGAAATTTGTTGAGTCATCGTGACCAGCCGATGAGACCTAATGCTCATCCAGGCCTCTTTTTCATAATTAGATTTGGAGATAAAAACATGACTGTTTTATTTCTAAAACTCTTATTACAAAACCTAAATTTTCTGAAAAGATAACATTTTTACAATACCTACACAAATGTACAACTAGCATGTCCCAGGGCAGCAGCAACTCCATCTCTATTCCTCATTATCTGTAGAAAAAAATATCAATTTTCATAAGCCGAATGCTCATGTGAGATACGAATACAAAAGTTGCGCGTTTTATACCATGGATCAATTCTTAACATAAATGCTTGCATAATCTGAAACAAATAATCTTATGATATTCATCCAACAGCTTAATCTTTCTGTAGGGGAGCGACCCCTCTTGCTGTGTGAAATGATCATGTCACTGGCCACTAGGGCCCTATTCTTTCCGTCCGTATAACTCCATTCTATGTTATGGTATCTTTTAAGCGTCCCCCAAACTCGGGACAACTGTCTGGATGCATCAATAGGTCATCTCCTTTGTCTGACCGCTTTCTTTTTTTTTTTTTTTCAGCTTAAACTTTTCAGTGTCATCACCTTTGTCTGACCTGCTTCTAATCTTTAACATGAAAAATTTGTCATATCTTTTCCCATGGCATATATGAAATAAAATAATAATCTTTACTCAACATAAAATCATGCTACTTTTTAAAGAAAAATCACGTAACTAAAGTATAAGTATCTCACCTTAGAATTCTTTGTTACGTATACTTGTTAACCTCTGGATGACGTAGTGGTAGCTTAGTGAACGAAAACTAAAGCACAGCTGGGAGTCCAGTACCTTTTTTCCCTTTATTCAATACTAATCTACTAATATTCAGTACTTAACCTCACATTTCTTTCTTCCCTTCTTTTTTTTTTGTTGCCGTACTTAGCAAGTAGCTATTTTTGGCCATGCACTAAGTATAGGTCTCCTATCTATAGTATTCCTATTTTGATCTAATTTTGACACCTAGGACAACACTTGTCATCGTTTTGCCTTGAGGTAAGCTAAGCTATTAGGCTCGGCTATGTTATAGAATAGTGAGGTGGCAAAATTATAGTTTGCATGGTGTAATTCTTTTTTTTTTCTTTCTTCCAAGTTCCGTACATACATTTACATTTGTGCTGAAGTTATGTATTTTTGTCATCTTCCAAGAAATGTTTATAATTTTTGTTCCAAACTAAAATTAAATAATTTTACATGCCGGTCTCAACATTGCCTTCATTTTAAATCGAACCACGTATGAATTTTGGGTCAGGGTGTTACAGAAATCCTCTTGAAAATTCATTTCCTTCCATGTCAATTTCCTAAGCAATCTCTACCACACTCAATTACATAATATACTTCCTAAAACAAATGCTCTAGAAAGGAAACACAATAAATTACAACTCAACTAACGGGCTACAAATCAGAAGGGATTTTTGTCATGGGATTTGCCAAAATATAGACCTTACAATAGCAGTTGTAAATTTTATCTTAGGGCTTGGGGTTGTCGACATCATTACCAAGTCGCTAGCAGTTTATGATTCTGCAACTATTTTCTTTTCTAAGAAATTTCAGAAACAAAAGTGTCACTTAAGTCATAAGCAGCTCACAACTTATGATTGCAGATCCACCTCAAGAAAGGGTTAGTGCAAAGACGTTTAAGATATATGCTAATTGAATGAGTCTAGCATAACCCATAACAATTGTAAGTTATGGATTGCAATATGATGATAATGTTATTCAACACTTTGAGAGATCTCAATAAAAGTGTTTCTGATATTTTCATGTTAAGAATGTGTATTATGTTTATGTGAACAACAAATAACAAGAATTGTGTTTGTCAAAAGATGTAATTGTTGGACCTATAAGGTGCATTCCTTTTTTGTTTATGACTGTGTTGAATAAGTTGTCAATGTTCTTTGTACATGGAAGGAACTATGTCAATATTGATGTAGAGCCGCCTTGACTCACATTGGTGGTTTGTTTAGTTATAGTATTATGGTTGATTGAGTTGGGTTACGAACTTATACGAATTTATAGCGCACCTAATGTTTTCATATAAAGTAACTTGAGTTATAATACGGGCCAAATGAGAGAATGTAAGAAATTAATGGCCTTTATTAATGTGACGTCTTAGTTTTTATCTCTTGCTTTTAATGTAACACGTAATAACTTCTTAACTCTTTCACATTAATGCTCTTTCATTAATGGTGCTAGATGAAACTTTCGTTTAAGAAGAGAAATCGGTCCTCTCTCATACTATAAAGCTTGTTCAGCTATTACCATCAATTAAGCTGCCATTAATAGTTATAAAGTCTTGAGAGAGAAACTGACCCTCAAGAGAGCTTACGCCCTTCACAGTTTCTCCTAATTGGATCCCTGTGTGAATCTTATCTGTGTATATATATTTTCCGTAGTATGTTTTATTGGCGAGAAATATGATAGTTCAACATCCTAATTAATGTTGTTTATTATATACTAGGTTTTTCCCGTCGTGCAAGCACGAAGATTTCATGCCCGTGGAAGTACTTTATATACCACAATTTGGAATTTTAATTAAATAACACGAAATTATAGTACAATAGTCTCAACAGTAACATATAGCCTTTTATGAATTTATCTTGTATTTAATAGTTTCTACGATTCTCCTCCATCAAGAATCTTTTTCTCCCAATAATTTCCAACCATGACACAGCGCACAATCTTCAATCACTTATCACTTTTGTGACAATTGCTTTATTAACGTCTATTCAGTTTCAATTTGGCCACGAATATCTCGGGCTACCTATTGTCCAAGTTCTATATTTACGTAGTAATTCAAATTACAATAATCCACGTAACAATCAACAGCATACAAAAGTTACAAATATAATATCTGACATAACAATATTCTAATTTATTAAATATTAATTGATGAATAAGTCAAAATAAGCATACGGTGGTTTGAATAAAATCATTATCTTAAAAGATAATGTTTTTCCTTTTTCATTTACCATAAAATATTCTCAAAATCATTTATTCTATTTCTTTATTATCACAAAATAAATATTTAGTCAAACAATTAATTACTACACTTAAAATTAAGTCTACTTCTCACATTTAGAATTTATATAAAACATTTCCACTAATTTTCTATTTACAATATTATCTTTAACTACCATATTATTATTCATAGATTTTCCAAACTAATTTTTATTTGAAAGTGCATATTACTAAATTTAGTATTTACTTAACTTTATTTTTTTAAAAATAAAATACAATAAATGTTTAATATTAGATCTTTATAATGAGGTGATATGAGACTAATATGGCCAATAATATATTTTGAGATTAGCTTATAAGTAGTAACCATTTTTTTTTTTGCTAAAAGAAAATATCTCCTCATTTACATTTTAAATCCAAATCCTTACGTATTTAATTATTATATAATTACTACATAAACTACGATTATTCCGATAAATTTTTTAATCGCATAATTTTTCACCTACACATGAATTTCAATACCACAATCCACCATAACTTCTTATCTAAGCAATAATTTATTAAGGTTTTGGGTTTCCGAAAAACTACCTCAAATGCGATTTTAAGCTCGGGTAAGTGTTGCACGGTATCCGTACATTGTTGTGGTGGTTCCAAAATCTCGAGGCGGTGTCCGGCGGCACTCCGGTGGGACCCGCCGCGGCGGCACGGGTGTGGATGGTTTAATTAATGTTTAGATATTAATATTAATCATTATATTATATTATTAGGTTAGATAGGTAAATAGGGCAAAGTCAAGGGGCAAATTGGTCCAAATTGAAAAGTGTCCAAACCCTTTCAATGTTCTTTTATTATTATGTTAGATTATTAGATTAGATAGGTAAATAGGGCAAAATCAAAGGGTAAATTGGTCTAAATTGAAAAGTGTCCAAACCATTTCAATATTCATTTATTATTAGATTAGATTATTAGGTTAGATACGTAAATAGGCCAAAATCAAGGGACAAATTGGTCCAAATTAAAAAGTGTCCAATATATATAATTCATAAGAATATCTTACCGCTACATGTAGTCCCCGAGCCCACACCCCACATAAACAAAACTAACGAATAGAACCTCGGTATTGCAAGAATATCTCATTCTACTGGCGAAGAAAATGAAATTTTCTAATCAGAAGGGGCATGAGCCCAAACCAGCATAGCAGGTAAAGGTCACCTGAGCTTTTGGAAGAGACCACAACTGCCGGTGTGACGCAATCCTCGGTGGGTTGAACTGCATGTGTCGAAGCCCAAATCAGAGCAGTCTAGGGAATTTCTGTGGATGCCTTTGCCGGCGGCAACCACCACATTCTCTTCCCTTCCTCTCTTGGATTCCCTCTTCATTTTAGCCCAGAAGAAGAATGTTACTCCTGGCCACCTCCTCTGTGAGCAGATGTACTCCTACAAAGCAATCATGGGCGGGGCGATAACATCATGAGTTCTGCAGAAGCCCAGAAAACCTCACATGTTATACATAAAGGACAATAAGGAACACCTAGGTTGCCCCAATGGTAAGAACGAATTATAGATTTTGGGAGTACTCTATTTAGTCAGGGATTTGATTCCAGTGAGTGGATTTGATTCCAGTTAGGGGTGACAAATTGAACCCAGACCCATTAACTAAAAAAATAGACCTAACCCAACCCATTTATTAGTTGGGTAAGAATGGGTCGAAACCCAACTAACCCATTATTAGTTGGGTCTTAATTGGGCATCAATTGGGTCAACTTAAATGACCCAATAGGTATGAAAGTAACCTATGAAAAATTTTCATCTCTTTACCAGATTCCCAATGAATACAGCCCAACCCCTACCACGCCACTACTCTGACAGCCACCACCGCCGTCGCCACCACCACCACCATCACACCACCACCACAACCGTTGCCACCACCACCACAATGACCGCCGCCACCACCACCACCACGCCGCCACCCTCACCACCACCACGATCGCCACCCCCACCAAGCCACCCTCACCACCTCCACCACCACACCCCCACCACCGCTGCCACCACCACCACCACCACCACGACCACGCCACCCTCACTGCTGCCGCCACCACCACCACGACGACCTCCGCCGCCACGCCACCCTCACCATCACGCCACCACCACCGCTGCCGCCACCACCACCACAACGCCGCCGCCGCCACCACCTCCACGCCACCCTCACCGCCGCCACCACCACCACCACTACGGCCACCGTCACCGCCACGCCACCCTCACCACCCCCACCACCACGCCAACACTATCGCCTCCACCACCACCACAACGCCGCCACCAATGGTGGTGGTGCAGTGCGGCGGCAGCATGGTGGCGGCGGCGGCGTCATCGTGGTGGTGGCGGCGGTTGTTGTGGTAGTGGTGGTGGCGGCATTATGGTGGTGGCGGAATTTTCAGTGAGTACCCTGATAGTAAGTTTGAGACTATGACTGATCACACTAATTCCTCCAAGGTTTGAGTTGCGTAGCCTGAACAATTAAAGGAGCCATGGTAGTGGCTTGAATTACTGAGCACTACTACTCCCCAAATAGGTATACACGACAAAAGGCTATTTTTTGACTAGTCCTACTTCTTCCAACCAAAAAAACAAAACATTTTAGGAAAGCTAACCCACCATACAAAAAAGACATTACTGAAGGAGGGTGCTCAATTACGAGAAATTCTTCATTGCCAGTAGGCACTGGACAGCTGGTACCGAGCACACATCTCGACCGTCCAAACGTGTTTTGAACGACCCAAATCTATTTGGGCTTGAGGGGGTGTTTTAATAATTTTACACTTAAAAATTATCCAAATAGATCTGGGCTGTCCAAAATACATTTGGACAGTGTGGGCACATGCCCCGGAAAATCGCCCGATTTTGGTTTGGAATAGATATTTGCTCGGGGGGCGGCCCATTTGGAAAATAGCGCGGCGAAACGCTTCGATTCAGAGTCGCCACTCGGGTTTTAGCGGAAGAATACCCAAGGAACCGAACTCGAGAACGTTTGCTACGTTTTGCTTTGATTTGAAAAATGTTTGATTTGATTTGGAAAGGCGTAGACTGGTCCGTCGTCACCTTCGATATCTGAGGTTCGGGAGCCAGGTTACGAGAGGGGAAGGGTTTTATGGCACCCCTCTCGCCCAATCCGAAGATCGGTCTCTACTCGGGCATTTTATTAAAACGTTTGCACTTTTCTCTCATTTGATCATTTTTGGCCAGTTAGGGCGGGGGAACAGTTAATAGGGATTAAAACTGTAACACGTTGCAGTTTATATGACAAAAATGTTTATGGATGATAATTTGCTTGCTTGAATTGAATTAAATGTAAGAACATAGATTGAGAACAAGTGCTGCCAGAAGCTCAACGGGATGATGTACGCTGCCCGTCGGGTGCGTGAGCAGGCGACATGCTGGCACGCCATGGCCAAGCCACGACACGCCAGCACACCCTGCGCACGCCACCATCAGGCTGGCGTACACTAACACATCAATTTCTTACAGTTCCTACTCTCAATCCTCTGGGCTCTGGAAGGGACCAGTGCACACCCAGGGCAAACCACGCAGTTTATAATATGGATTATGTACATGTACAGACATAAGGAATGGCCAGTAGCCAAGAAAATAGCAAGACAGACCCCATAAACAGAGTGGGGAGGAACAAGAGGCCAAGATTGAGCTGTGATATAAGGGTCAGGCACTGGTCTTCAACAAATGTGCCGTACGCCACCCTGTGGGAGCCGTACGCCAGGTTGGTATGTTGACCAGTGTTTGGCTTTACATCATCTGGGTTCTGGAACAAGACCAGAAGTACCCCAGAGGCCTTGAAAGCAGGAAATAGTACAAGTATTTAAAGCTATATTTGGACAGTTCTAAAATACAGAAAGCAATAGACTGATTTTTAGCATGCTATAAGGTGATGACATAAAGAAAATGAGCAATAAATGAGCCCTACATGATCCCCACGCCAACTGTGCACGTACAGCCTAGAGTGGCGTACAGCTAGGAGGAGCGGGCGTGCGCCATGTATTAGCTCCCACGACTGGTTTATTTTACCAGAAAGGGGCCTGGACTAGTATCAGTTACTAGCCAGAACCCTTCTGGTTCCCCTCAGGGGTTGAAAACAGAAAGTCACGCAAAGGTGGTATGCCTTTGGTGCAAGGGATGGAAGGATGGTTTGAGCCTTGGGGGTTGAAGATGGAGGCTCTGTAGAGACTGGACAGTGGGGTGCTGTGTGAAATACCCCTCTCACTCTTACTCTTTCAATGGAAAGGAGAGAACAAGAGAGAGAAGAGGCAAAGCTTGGGCTTCTTGAATGTGGCTAACCCCTTGCAAATGAATGCAAGGGGGTATTTATGGTGGGGAGAGTGACTGAGATCAGTTAGGCTAAGGCCTGTTTGGCTGGTTGAGGAGAGGAGGGAGCCTCCATGCATTAAATGCATGGGACTTGCCTTGATGGGGTGTGTAGGAGAGAGAGGGGGACGGCCAGACGAATATAATCATCAGGGGCACTGTTCCCTGTACTTGGGGAGCCACAAAAGTCTCGGGCGCGTGTTGTAAAAGCGATGATTTGACCGGTCTTGACCCTCCGTACGCCACCTCTGACCTGCCGTGCGCCAGGTCAAACTCAGTCAACGGTCGATGGCCGACACGTGGCAAATACCTGGCGCACGCCAAGGAGGAGGTGGCGTAAGCAAGGTACGGTTTTACTGAGGCTCATTTGGCTCTGGATTTGAAGGGCTTGAAGGGGTTTGAAATGGTATGAAAGAGGAGGGTCCAACACCCAAAGCTCACATCCTTCCATCGACTCTGAACTGTTCTCGACCGTTTATCATCATTGGGTCGACAAAGGAAGTAAAAGGGATAATCTGGACAGTCCAGAATGGGGTGTCTACAGACAGCCAAGATGGTGCTCAGCACCAGCTGTCCAAAATTTCTCGTTCAATTACAAAACAATTGTGTGCAAAATAAAATAAAATAAAATATGAAACAGGTGTCCAAAAACATAACAATCGTGGGGCTGCGACATGTTTTAGGCTGCATTCTTTTAAATTTATAGGTTTGGAATTTATTTCAGTATTTTTTTATTTTTCTTAATTTTTTTGTTTAGTTTTCCAACTTAATTTCAGGGGTTAATCGTTCGACTCGACGAGACAAATTGAAAAAGTATAAAAATATTGATCAATATTGAGAAAATTCAAATAAGACAACACTTAAATTCCAAAAGACAGCTGTTTAATACTTTTTTTCGTCTTTAGTGAACTTTTTTTTTATTTTGGTCATAATTTTGTACTGTTTAGACTTTTCTCATCGAGATAGATGATTAATTCAAAAAAAAATACATGAATCTAACAAAAATTTTAAAAATACGAAAGAAGTTCGCCTTAAGGGCTTGTTTGGATGAGGTATTAGGTTTGGAGGTATCATGTAAGAAGGGGAGATTGAATAGTAAGGGGTATTATGTAAGAAGAATGAGTCCACATTGATGTGACGGATGATTAAATAATACTTGATTTGGATGAGGTATAAAATGAAGGGATAAGATTGTGTTGTAATTGAATGGAAGAGAGAGGGGGTATTATAAGAGGGGATTTCACATTGCTGGCTCCCACCCTAGCCATGTGTAAGCCCCCCTCAAGGGGGTGTTAGGGGGGTTATGGAGGAGGGGGTATTAAGAAATCCCCTAGTTATTGGTTTGCCAAACCACGCTATAGAGTAGGACTCATGTATTAGAAAGGTGTATATTACAATATCTCTTTCCATTATAGCATCCAAACAGGCGCTAAGGTCAATCACTTTTGTGGCGGTGGCCCCATGGGTGACGTGAGACACGACCTACTGCACGAGGCCTCATTGAAGAGCCCATGCCTACTGTCCTCCAAGGACGCACTGAAGAGGCCCTGCCAACTGAGAAGTTTTTCAGTGCCCGATAGGTTCCAAGTCACCGACTGATGTGGTGTTCGAGTGAGCATATTCAAGTCGTCCAAATGTGTATTGCACGATCTAGATTGAAACACTCTCCCTCCTCTCACCCCCACACTCTCTCCCCTCTTTCTCTTTCATTTTTTTCTCTTCAAATCTAAACCGTTCAAAACCAAAAAATGGACAGTCCGGATGCACAATGGTGCCCGCTTGGCACTGAAAAATTTCTCCAACTGCATTTGGCCTCAGAGTAAGAGGTCGATGTGCTGGTCTTTGTGTGAAACAATAAAAGCTATACATACCGACGTCCTCCATACCGATCGTCTATCAACGGCCGCCTTGGGCCAGCTCTGGCCATCGGATGGTCGATTCGAGCCGTCCAAATTTTTTTTAAAAAAAACGAGGGGGCCCACGCGAAAATAAACGGCATTCGATATGTGTAAAGTGCTTGATCCAAATACTATATTTTTAGTGTATATATGTATACCGACGGTCAGTATGGAGGAGGTCAGTACCAATAGCACTAATGGGTGTGAATTGTGTTGGAGCAGATGCGAATAGTCTACCGTAAAAACAAGGTGGACTGGGCGCTGGTGAAGGAGTGAATGTAATGCAGGTTCTGTGGTGGATTGACCATATTTTTGACTGGATGTACCACTGGGCATTGGTGGCCCAAAAGCAGCTTTGCAGGTTACTATGTTATGAATCCTTCTGTCCGAGAAATTTTTGGGTGTGGGGTGGGTACTATGTCACCCGGTTGATATGATATCCGAGCAACACATTCGAATCGTTTGAAAGTGTATTGAATAATCCAAATCGAAACACTTTCTCTCCTCTCCCCCAACTCTCTCTCTCTCTCTCTCTCTCTCTCTCTCTGTACAAGTTGTGCGCGATAAATGAAATCCAATGCTAATTTAGTTTTTTGCCTCAACAAAGAGGACTTTACAATTTTCTTAATCAATGAAGAAAGTAACAAACATGATGCTCAAACATAAAGAACGCCATTAAAATGAAAATGCTCAAGATTACCATTGTCCCAAATGGAAGTTACAAGTATGGATTTGCTAGAATTGAGATATAAAATTGCATGAAAAGAAAGATAATTGAATGTGCTAGAGTTGGCTAGACGTATGAAAATTGAAAATGATGAAGGAAAGACATTTGGTTGTGGCCAGCACCGCGTGGCGGTTTTTTAGTGGACGGTCATTTTGGGTACAAGCACTTGCAAAAGTTAAATGAACGCTATTATTCAAAACCGGGAAGATAAATCATACTTAAGGGATAATAGTAGGAGTGGAAATTTGGAACCGACCAAAAAATGAAAACGAGAATTAATGTACATATTTCAAAATTAATGTGGATATTTTCTTCATGGCTTTTTGGTTTAAAAATATAATTAGTTTCGACGCTCTATTTTTTGATAATCACATTTTAATATTTGTCTTTAGTATTCAAAAATAGACACTATCATATTAAAGTGTAATTATCAATATTTAATAAAAAATGCCAAAATCAATTCCCTTTTAAAAAAAAAAAAAAAACAATTTGAACATTCTCGTGTTCCTGTCCTGTCTCGA
This sequence comes from Rhododendron mucronatum var. ripense, assembly GCA_019656295.1. NCBI lineage: Eukaryota > Viridiplantae > Streptophyta > Magnoliopsida > Ericales > Ericaceae > Rhododendron > Rhododendron mucronatum. Next base: position 1,353,131 of record BPLT01000148.1, on the reverse strand, counting down.
ACACGTGAGAGTTGTGTTAGTAATATCAAAAAGTGAAGAGAAGTTAAGCAATAATTGAATGGAAACACCCCCAAGCGCAGATTAGCACTGGCCCCACATCCACCAAGATCCATCCAAACGAAATCTAGGATCATCAACCTCCACCAATCCCAACGTTCCACGTGTCGATAAGAAGACAAGTTCCCTCACTGTCTTCATCTCTTCGTACAATAAAAGCCTTCATGGCCCCCCTCCAAAAAAGGACAAGTCTCCCCCCTCCCACCCCACCAAAAGTTGCATTTTTTCTTGTGACTAATCGATGTCCTGCTCAACTTAAATGCAATTCGTCTGATTTTTAAAAATTCACTCCGATCGTGGCAATATTAATCGGAATCTGATTAAAATTGGAGTAAAATCTCGTCTAGATTAGCTAAGTAGGATTGATAATGCCTAGAAATTGTAGTTAAAATTGGAGTAAAATCTCGTATGGATTGGCTAAGTAGGATTGGTAACGTCTAGAAATTGTAGAATACAATACCCAAGGAAGTACTAAACTCTTAAGTCTCATTCCTGACCTAAGGCATACGAAGCATGTGCAAGGTCATGAGCGAGAGTGAAGCGTGAACGTAAAAATATCTTTCAAAAACATTTATTACTGAATTAGTATTAAAATTCACAAAAACGAAGATTAAGTTGGAGAACAAATTACAAACCATACCGACGATTATGTGGCAAATGTACTGACCTCCTGTCACCAAAAGTTGCACTTTTTCACACTTTTCCACACTTTTCCAGTGTGAGAGAGAGAGAGAGAGAGAGAGAGAGAGAATGTGCAATATGGTCAGCAGAAAAACCAGAAGCAAGACTAGAAAGCCCAAGTTCCTCAGCCTCCGCCTAGAGATCTCGCCGGAAACCACCCAACAATCCGGCCAAATGAAAAACTCCACACCCACTACCACCGCCTCCCACCACCACCACCACCACCACCCACAACTCAACCTTTTCCCACTAGACCCAGAAAACCTGGTCGAAGACAAGGAAACAACCACCTTCTCCCACTTCTTCGACGCCGCCGCGGACGGCGGCGCCACCGCCACCATGACGGCCCTCCTCGGCGCCGGATCCTCATCGGAAAAAAGCGACGACGCTCAACTACCGCCATCGCTGACGTACGCCTGCGGGGGACAGGATAGCGAGGAGGGGGATGATCTGGTGCGGACGGCGCTGAGGAGCAAGGAACGATCGGACACGTGCGACGAGAAGTGGGTTAGCTACGAGGAAGTTACTAGCTGCGCCGCTGACCGGCGGCAAAAGATGCGGACGCGGGGTTCGTTGTCGTTGAAGCTTGATTATCAGGAGATCATGAACGCTTGGACTGATAAGGGCCCACTCTATGTACAGCTGGAGTCCCCGCAGACCGTCCCCGATTTACTCCACGATGTCTTTGCCCTTGATCAGTACTCCTATAATGTGAGATCCTTGACTATGATTTTAATTTCACTTGTATGCATATATATTTTTTTATTTTTCGTGTACCGTCGGGTCTGCTTGCTCGCACCTCGGATTGATTCAGTGATTCCAACAGCCTCTCCACATGCGTTTCACACGCTAAGGCATGAGGATGAGGCAAATTAATCTGTGCAGCCTATCCAACAGTCGTTTCACATGCTTATCCTTGCGGGTGAGGTGTGCTCGGAAATCGCCGATTGGGGAATCGAACTTGAAACCTTAGGAGTGACCAAACCGTAAGCTTCTTGCCAAGACCACCAAGCCAATCCCTTTGGGTCACAAGCATATTTACTTTAATATTATGGGGAAATGATTTTGGTTGTATTCGGTACCCATTTTAGTTTAGTTTTTTAATTATTACCCTACTTCTTGCTCTAATCATCATTCTATTTTTTCAATTATAACTTTCTTCTTTCTCTCCAATCATTATCACTCTCTTTAATCATTATCCTATTTTTCTCTCTACCCACTACTAAAACTAAATTAAGCTAAACTACCAACCAAACAAAGCCTTTATAATCAGAAATTTTGATTCTAAAAGGATGCGGATAGTCTCCGGTCCAACATTTGAACTGGATGCGACGATCCTCGTCGCGACAGTCCATTTGCTGCAATGAATGGTCGAGATTTGTTCATTTTAAACAAATCCGAACCATTAATTATACCAATGTGAAAGGCCACGTTTATGCATATGAATCTGACGGGACAATTGCGTGCGAATCTGGAACAAACAACTAAATGAAGCTCAATTCACATCATTTACTTGATGTGAATTAAAATCAAAATCATAGTCTGCGATCAGTACTCCTGAAAATGCGAAATTCGCAAGTGTACAAGGATGGTCAACTAGTCTTAATTGATTGTTATCGTCTTACGATCATAGGTAACATAATTATGTACTGCTTTTACTATCCCATGAGGCCATGATTATAATTGTTCTAATTTTATCGGATGTCCCGTAGGGTGAGGAAATTGAAAACATTTTGCTTTTGAAATATGGATGGTGCAAAAAAAGGAAGAATGAATGGGGGAGAGAGCTAGGCTAGCTACATTATTGGTTGGGACTGTGGAGTACACTGTATTTGATTGATATTCTTCCTAGGGCCCCCCTTGCCTCGCCATACATTATTAGAGATGTCTTTTGTTTCTGGATTGGCAGAATTTGTTATCTTAGTTTGGTGAAAGACTCTCAATTTTGGGTCCCCATGTATGTTGGCACATGGCTTGTTCTTTACCCAACTGATGCTTCTTCTGTTAAATCTAATACATTCCTTCATGTGCAAACCCCGTCTTGCACATGGAGATGCAAATATTCGTACGTACTGAATGCAAAGGGAAGAAATGAACATAGTGTGAACGGGAAACAAATGCGAACAGAGAGACTTGAACCCAAGATCTCTCGCAACCTGAGTTTTGAAACAATGTTAAGTTACCAATTGTCTCAGAAGTGCTGTAGGAAATGGTCCAACAATGTAGATCAAGCTAAATCTAACCTTCAACCAGCTTCCAGTGTTATGGAAGACTAATATGTCAAAGGAAGAGTTCCGAAAACCAATTGGGTCTAGCTCTCACTAGGAGGTTAGGAGTTTGAGTCTATCCACTTACTATTATGTGTGCGTTTTCTTCCCTTTCTCCCCTGAATGGAGCTTCTAGTTGGGTTGGGCTTATAGTGATGGTGATCCCTCTGATGGACTTATTTATCTTGTTGAATGAGTAGTTGAGCTCTCACACAATTGATGTATAGAGTGTCCAGTGACTTGTAGCTTGTAATCCATACATGATGTAATATTGTAATGATCTATCTTATCGATTGACAAAAGAAAAAAAAAGGAAGAGTTTCGAAACCTTTGTACCCAAATTTCTCTGTATGGGTGTTCTTGGGCATTTTCGGTTATTAGATCACATACAAATTTTCTCTATCTTTTCTAATTCCCATACGATTTAATAGTTTAATAGTTGAAAATCCATCAGAACACAAAGTAGATTTAGAGGATTTCAGAGGTCAAAGGAATGGTATCTGAAAATAATTTCCATACGTATGGAAATTAAGTTCAGATACCGTTCTTTTGATTTCAGAATGGAAACACAATTTCACAATTAATAGCATTTTGTTTGATATTTGCGAAAATTTGTACCAAGTCTTAATGTGATATTTACATTTGTGTTTGGTAGGGGATGAAGAATGATTTGGGAAGCAATGGAGGAGGGTTGTGGACAGTTCCACAAATTAGTATCAACAATGGCAATATTGGCAACATGAAAGTGAAAACAGAGGAAGTGATATTGCAAGGAGGGGAAGAAGAGTGGAAGCAAGTGAGGGTCAGGGAGGCAAGTGTGTTGAGATACAAAGAGAAGAGGCAGAACAGGCTATTCGCGAAACGGATCCGATACGAAGTTAGAAAGATCAATGCGGAGAAGCGTCCCCGAATGAAGGTAAAATCTGTCTTCCGAAGACGAAAGCGATTTATACGTAAAACCTTTATACCCAAAAACATAATCCATCTGGAAGGAAGTTTCATTTTGTTACTTCAATTTTGCAGGGGAGATTTGTGAAGAGAAGTTGAATGAGTACACAGGCTTTTTGGATGTGGTAAATTAGTTGCAGCGGTTTATAATCATAAAGAGACTGTTCACTAGCTTGTGTTATCTTTAAACTTCTGTTCTAAGTTTTGATTCTTTAGTTGTTGTAAAGGAACTAACTGAACAAAGCATGTCCAAAATATGAGAATAATTAGAATATATAGACCAGATGTACATTGTACACAGAGTCCTCGGAACCTTAAGTCATGTAATCCTTCAAAATGCCTTGCGCTCCTGCTCTCGATACTCGCTCTCGCGAATTTTAAGTAGTTTGGGATGCGATTCATTTAGGCTTTCATTCTTTCGCTTTCGCTCCCGTTCACGCACGTGAATTATGTGACTAGGCTTTGAATTGATATTACTCTATTTTGAATGCATTAGGCCTATTCTATCGATATAATTCAATTAAGATGTACCTTATTGGATGTCTTTTAGCAGGTGAAACATTAATCTTCACGTCCTTGGGTAGTTTTTATTTTGGAAAGTGACAAAACTAATAAACAATCTTCTTGACATTTTTTGGAAGAGTAAAATATGGAGATATAGAGGAATGGAGGGTGCATTGGAAATACTTTAACACTATATAGGGTTGTTTGGACAAAAGATTAAGTCGGCTTTTTGGCCAAAATCGGCTAAAAAAGCCACCCTCAAAAGCCACACTGAGGGGTTGTTTCACTTTTTGAAAAAGAAGGTAAATTTTAAGATAAAAAATCATGTGTTTACGCAAATAATTTTTCTACCAATATGGATATTGTTTGATAGTTCTCATTGAGATCTTTTAAACAGTGCAAAAAAATTTGAAAAATTATTTTTCATTTTCGTTATATTTGAGTTTAAAATTACTTCTTTTTGAAAAAGAAGATTTTTAAAGAAAGCGGAACGGGGTCTGACACTCATGGCAGAGCATCTTACGTAGGCCCCTGCATATGACAAAATTACAAAAATACCCTAGCACAAGATAGGTGGGTTTCCCTTTCTATTGCAATTATTGTATGAGGATATTATAGTAATTTCGTAAGCATGAGAAGAGTCAAAACTAGCAATGCCTGTCAACATCATTTCCCTCCCTGCTTCTGCCGACCTTGGCTTTTTGTAGATTAAGCCAATAAGCCAAGCTTAATCTTTTGTCCGAACATCCCTGGGCCAACGCAGAGGAAGGGTATAAAAGCCTTGGGGATAAGCTGATTCAGGCTTACTCTTACCTGGTGTTTGATTTCCCCTTGCACCGGGACTGCTTATCCACCGCTAAGACATTTGCTGGGGTCTTAGTGTAACTCATGCCACACTCAATCATTAGCTTATCCGTGTGGGCGTATTTACCAACGTGTACGTCAAACCTCTGAAAACCTTTTTTGTATTCTCATTATGAGGATTGCGTTAAGGACTAAACCCTCGCATTATTTCTTTATCTACACATTTCAACTACTAACAAGCAAACCAGTTACTATTAAGTAATCTACTCTTGCTAACTAATTTGCCTTACAGAATATTCAAATGCTATTCCCTCATTCTTCCTTTCATCCCCCAAAGCATTATATATTTATATGCCCGCCAAACCAGCTGTTATAGTACTATTTGCTACCGTGACATAACATATGAGAGAGAGAACTGATCTGTATTATTAAATATTGAGAGTAAATGGTTACAATGCTAACACAAACTTAAATAGATAAAAGCCTAGAAATCTATACCTAAAATAGAAGATTGCAAAGAGATATGATTATGATATTATCACAATACGATTCTATGTCTAAAATACAAGATACGATGAGATCACGATGCATAATACTTTCACACCCTCCCTCAAATTCATGATGCGAGCCCAGAGAACATCGTGAGTTTGGCCAAGTAACGAAACCGAGCAATGGTGTGCAGCAATCAGAGGCCCAAAACCGAGTGCCACAACCTGCAAAGCTGAGAGATTTTGCAAACCAAAGTACCAAAACAGAAGCTGAAACTGTTCGAAAAGGAGCTGCAACTATGTCGAACAGTAACAAACTCTGCAGAAAACCTGTAAGTGCTGCTGATAACAGATCGCAGTGAGCAGTGCCTCAGTGAACAGATGGCTGTTGTGTGCTGTGAGAGAAGATAGAATGGGTGGGAGGAGGAGAAGATGCAAACATTGCCGAATAAAACATAAGAGTGCCAAACAATCCAGAAGCTGAACAGATATCAAATGCAAAACATATGCAAATATCAGAATAGATGCCAAACAGATTCAGAGTAAAGGAACAAAAAAGTTTTAGATGCCAAACAGATGCAGAGTAGAGGAAGAACAAATGCAGATTCAGAAGATACAAATTCAAAAGGATGAAGATTAGGATGATTTTTGAGAACAAAGAGAGTGCCATACAGATTTCAGATACAAAACCAGAGAAACAGAGCCATAAATAAGAAAAACAGAACTACAGAGATGCGAAATCAGAGGAAAATAGCTTGAAATAACGCGAAAGCGAATAAACAGCAGTACCAGAGTTTTCAGAGTCTTAGGTGCGTAGATGAATAGCGATCGATGAACAGATTAAGAAGAGAGAGAGAGAGAGAGAGAGAGAGAGACTGAACAGAGAGGTAGAAGAGGAAGGTCAATAACAGAGAATGCTATGGTGGCAGCAGATCTGATACTATATGACAAAACAGATGAGTGCCCGGCGGACGGCAGAGAGGCATAAGCCGCCCGCCAGAAAGCGAATATCCCACAGGCCTAGATCTTAGGCTCTGATACCATGTGACATAACATATGGGAGAGAGAACTTATCTGTATTACTAAATATTGAGAGTAAGCTTTTGTTTGGTATGTGTTTTGAAATTTTTTTTGAAAAATAGTAGGGGTACTAAGTGGAGAGAGATAGAGAGATAAATGTTGGAAGTATGGGGAATTTTTTGAAAAGTTCTTTTTGAAAATGGAAGAGAACAAGGCACTAGATTATAATGCTAACACAAACTTAAATAGATAAAAGCCTAGAAATCTGTATCTAAAATAGAAGATTGCAAAGAGATACGATTATGATATTATCACGATACATTCTCTGTCTAAAATACAAGACACGATGAGATCACGATGCATAATACTTTCACAGCTACGTGATATGCATCTGAGTTTTTCAAACATGCTGTTATATTTGAGTACATGTAACTTCGGGTTGGTCTGGTGGTCAAGAACCTAAGGACTAAAGCGTTTGCTTTCTCCGAAGGTACGCATCTATTTTAAAACCTTCCATGTGGTATCAAATTCCTTTGGGGCCGGTTCATAGGAGAATCTGCACCCCGCTTTAATTGGTTCCCTATTAATGAACGGGAGAATTGATCTCCTAAAATTAGTTGAGGTGCACGTAAATTGATTCAGAAAAAAAGAAGGTTGAGTTCATGCATGCAAGTTTTGAGGCAAAATCCTGAATTAATCCAAGCACTTGGCACTCAAAACCTTGCAAAGTTGAATGGACGCTGTTGTTCAAAATGGGGAAGAAGAGCTGATTAGAAGGCCTTGCCATTTTGCTCTATTTAACAAATTTTATCTCCTATAACAAAAAACATGGATGGTAACAAATTTGGTAATTTACCATGTCTAATTGTCTGTACGTCTTTCGAAAAGGATGTTTAAAAAAAAAAAATATGAATGACACATGTATCCCAAATTGCAAAGCCACTTAGAGGTGGGGCGGGGCAGGTGCCACCCCTTTTCAACCAATTCTTTTTAACCCTAATGTTGTATGATTATGTATTTATCGGTGTCCAAATGATTTCATAATTTGTAAAAGTGATGCAATGATTGCAATTCACAAAAAAACAAAAAAGTTCAGATCATAAAGATAATATCTCAATGACTTTCATTTAAAAATAGAAAGAAAGCATAGTCAAAGCTTTATTCTTTCTCAATAGGAAAAAAAAACAAAAAACAAACAAGAACAAAGCACAATTAACCTTTACTCTTTTCTTTTTTTTCTTTGAAAGGCAAAAGATAATTAACCTTTACTTTAACGCACAACATGCAACAACTAACACAAGTGAATTGGATCTGGGGGTGCTGTAGTGCACCCTTGTGTAGGGTGCCGGTAGGGCGGTCAATAGCCGTCGATCGCATCAACTAACGGTTTAGATTAAAAACAAACTTTCCAGGGAAAAGTTTGTTTTTAATCTAACAGTTGAAAACACTTTTGGACGACTGTAATACCGCACTACACAACGCACTACACACAGCGCACTACAGCATCTCCAAATCCAAGTGAGTTCTCATCGAGCAACGTCACCCCCAAATTCAAATCCTCGATCCGCCACTGTCGTATCCAATACCAGTATGCAATTCCATGTAACAGGCGTACATAAAGTCCAACCTTTATGTTGATTGTGTTAGCGAACAAATAAGAAAATTAACGAGCTAGGCTTAGAGTCGCGGTTATGCATCTATATATCGAGAAATTTTTGGGTGCAAATTGGATATCACGTGGTGGTACTCAGCGCCCATCTGAGCCGTCCAAACGTGTTTTGGACGGTCCTAGATCCGAGCACTTTCTCTCTCACTCAGCCAAACACTCTCTCCTCTTTCCCTCTGCTCAGATCTGGGCCATCCAAAAGACATTTAGACGGCTCAAATGAGCTGCTGGGTAATACGTGGACTATATCCAATTTGCACTCAGAAATTTCTTGCATGTATCGTACCTTTTATTGGAAGGTTTGCGTCATGGAAGAGATTGGTTGACAGAAAGAAGAGAGAGCACAAGGCTGGACAAACGCAAACAACTTCATCTGGGCATGTTCAGTTGTGCTCTCTATCTTCTGTCAACCAAAACAACACAATGATCATCAACCTCATGACCATCACTTTTGAAATCAATTCTTCAAACTTAATTTGTCTCTCTCCTGCAAAAAAGAAAATCAAACATCGATTCATTCGATACGAACAAAAAAAGAGAAAAATTAAAACATATATATTGCCAAAACTATACATACACGTACTGCAGATTAAACGTACGAGGGGTACAAGTCTTTGAATGGGTAATTAAGCTTGTATGAGAGAGAGAGAGAGAGAGAGAGAGAGAGAGAGAGAGAGAGAGAGAGAGAGAGAGAGAAGAGAGAAATCAGAGAGTTGGCTCCAGCTTTGTGTGATTAGTTGTCTTATGTGATCGTCATCTTGTTGATTTCCAATCCTAAGGAGTTGGCCTAGTGATCAACGCCTGAAACGTGAGGCTTGCTAGCTTTCTTTTAAATTTTATGTTCGAAATTACCCAGATACTATTAACTCTTGTGAAGCAAGTTTGTAGTTTTAGACGGTTTGATTGGTCTCTCGAGAATTAGTCGAGATATGAGTAAATTGACCCGAACAAGGTTATAAAAAGAACATCGATCAAATTGATGACGTTTGTGTACGTAATTGGAGGTCCTTTTTTAAGCTCTCGTTTTCCTAGTTGTATTTGCCAATTTCAAACAAACATCGAAGACTTATCCTGTGGTTATTACCACATTATCAACTGTCACTGTGTTATAACTTGTACTATCTGGAAAATGGTTGACAAGTTGAGGGAAGAGGTGGAAGCTCAAACAAAAGAGAAAAAGAAAAAGAAAAAGAAAAAACTGAAACACTATAATATTAGGAATATTGGCTTACGTCGTTTTAGCCATGTCATTTTCGATAATCGACTTAAGCCCCGTTCTACTAAAGGAAATATGTACTTATTATCAGTTTATTAGTTTTTTAGAATATTGTTCTATTGGTGGGTTGCTATCTTAGGATAATAGTAACTTTTATTTTTCAATGTTGGATCAACAGTAACGAATATCAAGAATATTGTGCTAATGGTGATGTGACGAATTTGGAAAAGGTGTTTCTCAAAAAAAAAAAAAAAATTTAAAGTGTTAGATTTTTTTTGGAGGTTTCCAACCTAAAAATATATAATTGACAATAGATGTAGTAAACTCTAGAATATATTAACCAAGTTTGGATGACTTATTTACCGGAAAAAAGAAGAAGCTTGGGTGGCTTAAATGAGCTAACTATGTGGGATAAAGTCTAACACTCCTTCTTACGTGCAACCAGGATGCACGTGGAGGTAGAGGTAAGAATTGACGAGACGAGGCAATTGACCATATTCTGCAATAAAGTTGAATTTTTTGCAAAAGTCTTTGCCGTTATCCAAAAAAATTGATTTTTTACAGAAACCCTAAACAAACCATTTTAAACAAAATGAGAGGCTCAAATTATTTTTTTGAAACCCGAGAAGAGCGCAAAATCCTTATGTACGCAGTGTATGTACATGAATATATGTATTCATATTCTCTTCGCCGCTATAATTGCAGAGTTTGAGTTACTTCAGTAAATACATAAAATTTTTGAGGCAGAAACCTGAATGAATCCTAGCATTTGGCACTTACATTGTACATTTGACACTCAAAATTTTGATAATCAAAAGAGGCTTCAACCTGTGCCGTTTGGGTTTTTGCCCTGGTTTGGACTCAGCCTGTTGGATCTCAATCAGTTTCCTCAGTGTGGTTCGGAGAAGAGGGTTATGGATGGTCAAGTCGGTGTATCCATAACCCTATTAGCTCTGTACTTCGTGTTATGAGTTAATGAAGCTTATTTTTGCCATTTCAAAAAAAAAGGCTTCAAAAAGCTTTCTCTGTGAAACTCTCATGGAAAAATTCTAGCATTCCCTTATCGGTTAATTAATTAGTGAGCATTAATCCTGAGATTAATAATGAATTTAACTTACTTTCAGGGAATTAACGGAATGAATATTCAATTAACCTTTCCAGAAAGACAAAAAGCATTGTCATGGACTCCTTTATGTATAAAATATAGCCATATCGGATGTACTTGTACTATTGACCAATCCTGTTTTGCGAAAGAAAATAAGTACGTACTCTTACTATTTACTTTTTTAAATTAAAGGTAATATATTATGAAAGAATGATCTGATTCCTAAAACGAAAAATAGATACTTAAAAAGTAAAAATCTTAACGGAACATGAACTTGGAGACTTCTAGCCTCTATAGGGATCTTTGGGAGAACCTTAGAGGTTCTTAGAAGATCTTAAGGGGGCCCTCTTTAATGGCCTTGGCAGGTATCCTACTTGGTAAGAGAGGGTATTGGTTGAGAGATTCCAAATGTACTTTCATGAGAATTTTTCTTCTTTTTTTTTGAACATCAAAATTTTTTATGGAGTATTTACCTTTGAAACAAAGAAAACGTTGCAAAGAGACTTTCGTGAGAACTTGTACGGGATGTTGGTGAGTTTCTCGCTTTTTTTAGAGTTTTCTTTGCCAACTTTGTAGCTGTGGGGTGGTGCTTTGAGATTTCCTTCCGGGTAAATCTGAACGCCTTTCTCCTCCTCTCCCTTAAGCTAGTCTACAAGAGCAACAACCAATTAGTGACGTCGGACCAACGACAATGCAATGATCAAGTTAGTATATGGAGGAGGAGGAGAGGAAGTACTATAGAACTATTAGGAACGACATACCTTCTCTAGGGTTTGTCCCTTAACTGGCTTATATAGACGGTTTGTTGTTGCTCTGTCCAAGTTAAGTGCCAACGGCACACATCTGATGTCACGCATAACCGCCTTTGTAATTAGTGACATTACGGTGACGACCGGCCATCAGACGACCTCCATGTGCCCCAAGCATGACTCTAGAAATATCTCCAACTAACTCCTGGGTCCTCATCTGGGTCAGATGTACCATCGGTCGGAGACCGATCCACTTGCAAACGGATCCAAACGTATCAAAGGCTCTCCCCCTGGGCCATTCAAATGGTGTGTTGTCGGCACAGCCCACAATCGCTCGGGCCATCTAGCACATCTTGCATGGGGTTTGGTCCTTCCTCAACCCAATGCTTGACGGATTCGGCCCAATAGCAAATCTGGATTCGGCCCATGCTACAGTAGCACCTCAGATAATTCGGATTAGCAAAACATTCTCTCTGTCTTTCTACCCATGGGTGTAAGCTTACACCAACATGAATCTAACCACGTAAATCTTGACATCTCTTACGCCTTTCTTTGTTTCTCTTTATCATAGCAATCAATGATTTTTGGTTGCGGTTGAGTAATTCGGTGGCCTGCTATGTCCATGTTTCTTTTAAGAAGGAATTAGATGAACCAAATATTTAGACTCATCCTTGTAGCCAACCCGGCCGATACCTTTATACGATTGCATGTAACATCCATAAAGTTGTCCAAACAATATATTGATTGTATCAGTGAACAAATAAGAAACTTAATGACGGCTTAGGTGAAGATTATGTACAAAGGGCTCATACACTAACCAAGTTATTTGGATTCGAGCTGGAGTTCGTTCGTTAAAGCTCGTTCAAGATCGGTGTAGACACTCTAATCTGGGCTTTCAGATTGCTTTTTCTTTCATTTTCGGCTTTTGCTTCCCCAATGAAATGGATCAAAAACACCCCGAGAATGATAATACTTTCACAGCTACGTGATATGCATCTGGGTTTTTCAAACATGCTGTTATATTTGAGTACATGTAGCTTCGGGTTGGTCTGGTGGTCAAGAATTCGGGTTGGTCTGGTGGTCAAGAACCTAAGGACTAAAGCGTTTGCTTTCTCCGAATGTATCTATTTTAAAACCTTCCATGTGGTATCAAATTCCTTTGGGGCCAGTTCAAAGGAGAATCTGCACCCTGCTTTAATTGATTCCCTATTAGAAGAGGAAGGTCAATAACAGAGAATGTTATGGTGGTGGCAGATCTGATACTATATGACAAAATAGATGAGTGCCCGGCAGACGGCAACGAGGCATAAGCCGCCCGTCGGAAAGCGAATATCCCACAAGCCTAGATCTTGGGCTCTGATACCATGTGACATAATATATGGAGGAGAGAACTGCTCTGTATTACTAAATATTGAGAGTAAGCTTTGTTTGGCACTCTCTTCGTCTCTTTTTAAATGTTCTGCTTCGTAACTCCAACTTATTAAACAGATATCATCATTATACCTTTCACATCAACTTTTTCCTCCACTTTTCCTATTTACTTATCATCATTACATTTTTACTCATTTACTTTTCAAAATAGAATTTACTTTTAGAGACAAAATAAACAATTCACCAACTTTTACTCGCGAACTTTACAAAATGGACATTTATTAAGGGACAACCCAAAATGAAATACCAGACTATAAATAAAGGACAGAGGGAGTATGTGTTTTGAAATTTTTTTTGAAAAATAGTAGGGGTAATAAGTGGAGAGAGATAGAGAGAGAAATGTTGAAAGTATGGGGAATCTAGGGGGAGTTTTTTGAAAAATTCTTTTTGAAAATGGAAGAGAACAAGACATTAGATTACAATGCTAACACAAACTTAAATAGATAAAAGCCTGGAAATCTATATCTAAAATAGAAGATTGCAAAGAGATATGGTTATGATATTATCACAATACAATTCTATGTCTAAAATACAAGATACGATGAGATCACAATGCATAATACTTTCACAACTACGTGATATGCATCTGGGTTTTTCAAACATGCTGTTATATTTGAGTACATGTAGCTTCAGGTTGGTCTGGTGGTCAAGAACCTAAGGATTAAAGCGTTTGCTTTCTCCGAAGGTATCTATTTTAAGACCTTCCATGTGGTATCAAATTCCTTTGGGGCCGGTTCATAGGAGAATCTATACCCCGCTTTAATTGGTTCCTTATTAGTGAACGGGAGAATTGATCTCCTAAAATTAGTTGATGTGCACGTAAATTGAATCGGGAAAAAAGAAGATTGAGTTCATGCATGCAAGTTTTGAGGCAGTACCCTGAATTAATCCAAGCACTTGGCACTCAAAACCTTGCAAAGTTGAATGGACGCTGTTGTTCAAAATGGGGAAGAAGAGCTGATTAGAAGGCCTTGCAATTTGGCTCTATTTAACAAATTTTATCTCCTATAACAAAAAACATGGGTGGTAACAAATTTGGTAATTTACCATGTCTAATTGTCTGTACGTCTTTCGAAAAGGATGTTTAAAAAAAAAAAAATGAATGACACATGCTTGTATCCCAATGGCAGAGCCTCTTAGAGGTGGGGTGGGGCAGGTGCCACCCCTTTTCAACCAATTCTTTTTAACCCTAATGCTGTATGATTATGCATTATCGGTGTCCAAACGATTTCATAATTTGTACAAGTGATGCGATTTGCAATTCACAAAAAAAGAATAGTTCGGATCATAAAGATAATATCTCAATGACTTTCATTTAAAAACAGGAAGAGAGTATAGTCAAAGCTTTATTCTTTCTCAATAGGAAAAAAAACAAAAAAACAAACAAGAACAAAGCACAATTAACCTTTACTCTTTTTTTTTTTTGAAAGGCAAAAGATAATTAACCTTTACTTTTACGCACAACATGCAACAACTAACACAAGTGAATTGGATCCGGAGGTGCTGTAGTGCACCCCTGTGTAGGGTGCCGGTAGGGCGGCTGATAGCCGTCGATCTCATCAACTAACGGTTTAGATTAAAAACAAACTTTTTCAAGGAAATGTTTGTTTTTAATCTAACAGTTGAAAACACTTTTGGACGACTATAATATTGCACTACACACAGCGCACTACAGCATCTCTGAATCCAAGTGAGTTCTCATCGAGCAACGTCACCCCCAAATTCAAATCCTCGATCCGCCACTATCGTATCCAATACCAGTATGCAATTCCATGTAACATGCGTACATAAAGTCCAACCTTTATGTTGATTGTGTTAGCGCACAAATAAGAAAATTAATGAGCTAGGGTTTAGAGTCGCGGCTATGCATCTATATATCGAGAAGTTTTTGGGTGCAAATTGGATATCACGTGGAGGTATTCAGCGCCCATCCGAGCCGACCAAACGTGTTTTGGACGGCTTAGAACCGACCACTTTCTCTCCTACTCAGCCAAACACTCTCTCCTCTTTCCCTCTGCTCAGATCTGGGCCGTCCAAAACACATTTAGACGGCTCAAATGAGCTGCTGGGTACCTCATGGACTATATCCAATTTGCAACTAGAAATTTCTTGCATGTATCGTACCTTTTATCGGTAGGTTTGCGCATGGAAGAGATTGGTTGACAGAAAGAAGAGAGAGCACAAGGCTGGACAAACGCAAACAACTTCATCTGGGCATGTTCAGTTGTGCTCTCTATCTTCTGTCAACCAAAACAACACAATGATCATCAACCTCATGACCATCACTTTTGAAATCAATTCTTCAAACTTAATTTGTCTCTCTCCTGCAAAAAAGAAAATCAAACATCGATTCATTCGTTACGAACAAAAAGAGAGAAAAATTAAAACATATATATTGCCAAAACTATACATACACGTACTGCAGATTAATCATACAAGGGGTACAAGTCTTTGAATGGGTAATTAAGCTTGTATGAGAGAGAGAGAGAGAGAGAGAGAGAGAGAGAGAGGGAGAGAGAGAGAGAGAATTAAGAAATCAGAGCTCTAGCTTTGTGTGATAATTATCACATATTAAGAAATCAGAGAGATGGCTCCAGCTTTGTGTGATTAATTATCTTATGTGATCGTCATCTTGTTTAATTTCAATCCCAAGGAGTTGGCCTAGTAATCAACGCCTGAAACGTGAGGCTTGCTAGCTTTCTTTTAAATTTTATGTTTCGAAACTACCCAGATACTATTAACTCTTGTGAAGCAAGTTTGTAGTTTTAGACGGTTTGATTGGTCTCTTGAGAATTAGTTGAGATATGAATAAGTTGGCCCGAACAAGGTTATAAAAAGAACATTGATCAAATTGATGATGTCTGTGTAATTGGAGGTCCTTTTTTAAGCTCTCGTTTTCCTAGTTGTATTTGCCAAAATTTCAAACAAACAACGAAGACTTATTCCTGTGGTTATTACCACATTATCAACTGTCACTGTGTTATAACTTGTACTATCTGGAAAATGGTTGACAAGTTGAGGGAAGAGGTACTGAAAGCTCAAACAAAAGAGAAAAAGAAAAAGAAAAAGAAAAAATAAATAGCTCAAACACTATAATATTAGTAATATTGACTTACGCCATTTTAGCCGTGTCCTTTTCGATATTCGACTTAGGCCATGTTCTAGGAAATATGTACTTATTATTAGTTAGTAGTTTTTTAGAATATTGTTCTATTGGTGGGATGCTATCTTAGGATAATAGTAACTTTTATTTTTCAACGTTGGATCAACAACAACGAATATCAAGAATATTGTGCTAATGGTGATGTGACGAATTTGGTAAATGTGTTTCTCAAAAGAAAAAAATTTAAGTGTTAGTATTTTTGGAGGTTTCCAACCTAAAAATATATAATTGGCAATATGTGTAGTAAACTTTAGAATATATTAATCAAGTTTGGATGGCTTATTTACCCGAAAAAAAAGAAGTTTCGGTGGTTTAAATGAGCTAGCTATGTGGGATAAAGTCTAAAACTCTCTTTCACGTGCAGCCAGGATGTACGTGGAGGTAGAGGTAAAATTTGACGAGACGAGGCAATTGACCATATTAATTCTGCAACAAAGTTGAATTTTTTGCAAAAGTCTTTGCCGTTATCCGAAAAAGTTGATTTTTTACAGAAACCCTAAACAAACCATTTTAAACAAAATGAGAGGCTCAAATTATTTTTGTGAAATCCGAGAAGAGCCCAGAATCCTTGTGTATGCAGTGTATGTACATGAATATATGTATTCATATTCTCTTCGCCGCTATAATTGCAGAGTTTGAGTTACTTGAGTATATACATAAAATTTTTGATGAGGCAGAAACCAGAATGAATCCTAGCATTTGGCACTTACATTGAACATTTGACACTCAAAATTTCGATAATCAAAAGAGGCTTCAACCTAGGCCGTTTGGGTTTTTACCCGGGTTTGGACTCAGCTTGTTGGGTTTTAATCAGTTTCCTCTGTGTGGTTAGGAGAAGAGGGTCATGGATGGTTAGGCCGGTGTACCTATGACCCAATTAGCTCTGTACTTCATGTTATGAGTTAATGAAGCTCTTATTTTTGCCGTTTCAAAAAAAAAAAAAAGGGCTTCAAAAAGCTTTCTCTGTGAAACTCTCAAGGAAAAATTCTAGCATTCCCTTATCTGTTAATTAATTAGTGAGCATTCCTGAGATTAATAATGGATTTAACTTACTTTCAAGGAACTGCTAACGGAATGAATATTCAATTAACCTTTCCAGAAAGACAAAAAGCATTGTCATGGACTCCTTTATGTATTTAGCCATATCAGATGTATATATACTTGACTATTGACTAATCCCGTTCTACGAAAGAAAATAAGTTTGTACTACTTACTTTTTTAACTTAAAAGTGATAAATTGTGAAAGAATGATCTGTTTCGTAAAATGAAATCTTAACGGAACATGGACTTTGAGTTTCCTAACCTCTGCAGGGATCCTTGGGAGGACCTTAGGGGTTCTTAGAAGATCTAAAGGGGGGGCCTCTTTAATGGCCTTGGCAGGCATCCTACTTGGTAAGAGAGGGGATTGGTTGAGAGATTCCAAACGTAC
Organism: Rhododendron mucronatum var. ripense; assembly: GCA_019656295.1. Taxonomy (NCBI): domain Eukaryota; kingdom Viridiplantae; phylum Streptophyta; class Magnoliopsida; order Ericales; family Ericaceae; genus Rhododendron; species Rhododendron mucronatum. Next base: position 1,335,603 of record BPLT01000148.1, on the reverse strand, counting down.
TTTCATGAGAATTTTTCTTTTTTTCTTGAACATCAAAATTTTTTATGGAGTATTTACCTTTGAAACATAGAAAACGTTACGAAGAAACTTTCGTGAGAACTTGTACGGGATGTTGGTGAGTTTCTCACTTTTTTGAGAGTGTTCTTTGCCAACTTTGTAGCTGTGGGGTGGTGGTTTGAGATTTCCTAGCTTCCAGGTAAATCTGAATGCCTTTCTCCTCATCTCCCTTAAGCTAGTCTACAAGAGCAACAACCAATTAGCGACTTCGGACCGACGACAATGCAATGATGAAGTTAGTATATGGAGGAGAAGGAGAGGAAGTACTATAGAACTATTAGGAACAACATACCTTCTCTAGGGTTTATCCCTTAAGTGGCTTATATAGACGGTCTGTTCTTGCTCTGTCCAAGTTAAGTGCCAACGGCACACACCTGACGTCACGCATAACCGCCTTTGCAATTAGTGACATCACGGTGACGACTGGTCATCAGACGACCTCCATGTGCCTCAAGCATGACTCCAGAAATATCTCCAACTAACTCCCGGGTCCTTATCCGGGTCGGACGTACCATCGGTCGGAGCCTGATCCACTTCCAAATGGATCCAAACGTATCAAAGCTCTCCCCCTGGGCCATTCAAATGGTGTGTTGTCGGCACAGCCCACAATTGGTCGGCCCATCTAGCACATCTTGCATGTTTGGTCCTTCCGCGACCCAATGCTCGACGGATTCGGCCCAATACCAAATCTGGGTTCGGCCCATGCTACAGTAGCACCTCAGATAATTCGGATTAGCAAAACATTCTCTTGTCTTCTTACCCATGGGTGTTAGCTTACACCAACTTGAATCTACCCACGTCTATCTTCGCATCTCTTATGCTTTTCTTTGTTTCTCTTTATCATAGCGATCAATGATTTTTGTTGCGGTTGAGTAATTCGGTGGCCTGCTATGTCCATGTTTCTTTCAAGAAGGAATTAGATGAACCAAATATTTAGACACATACTTGTAGCCAACCAGGCCGGTACCTTTATACGATTGCATGTAACGTCCATAAAGTTGTCCAAACAAGGATATATTGATTGTATTAGTGAACAAATAAGAAACTTAATGACGGCTTAGGGTGATGATTACGTACAAAGGGCTCATAAACTAACCAAGTTATTTGGATTCGAGTTGGAGTTCGTTCGTTAAAGCTCGTTTAAGATCGGTGTAAACACCCAATTTGGGTTTTCGGATTGCTTTTTCTTTCTTTTTCAATTTTTGTTTCCCCAATGATGAAATGGATCAAGAACACTCCGAGAATGATAAGTGGTTGAGTTTTGAGTTTTTGAAAAACCTTAAACTTCCCAGAACCCGAATGGCACGCATTGGTTGAGAACTAGCGCTCGCAGGTCAAAGTGCCAGGTGTTGATCAGCAGTCAAAGTTTGACGGTTGACCCACGCGTGATCATTTGGACCACCACGTGCGCGTCCATGACCTGTGTGCGCTGGTTAAAGTTGCAGCTGACTTTACTTTTCATTTCTGGAAGGTTTCCATTTATGAAGGGTCATTAATGGAGCGTGTTTGCCCTATAAATACTCCCCTCACTCTTTCTTCCAAAGGATTAAGAAAAAAGAAGAAAGGTTATAAGCATACAACCATCCAACACCCAACCATCTTTCAATCCTCAAGCTCAATCACACTTTCAAACCTAAAACCAAAGGTATAACACCTTTGTACTGCTTTCTGTTCTAATTCCTGAGGGGGGGCTGACAAGGTCAAAGCTGGTAATTAATACAAGTCCTGGTTCTAAGGCTGACAGGTTACAAAAATCGTGTGAGTAGAGGACCTGCGCGCAATCGTGTGAGTAGAGGACCTGCGCGCGTCGGACCTTAGCTTGCGCACGCTCCTCTATAGCTGTGCGCGCAGATCTACGCGGGGACAGAGACCTTGTTTTTTTATGTTGTTTTCTTTTAGATCATCACTATGAGCATGCAAAATCAGTTTACAGCTTTCTTATATTAAAACTGTTAGCTTGTTTTGTAATACTTATTTCTATTCTATTGGAACACCAACTGGGGTATATCTGGACATGTCCCAGAGCCCCAGTCATGTGAGAACAAGTACTGGAAATAACCTGGATGGGCGCATGCAAGTTCCTAACTCGCACGCACAGGTGTTCTTATTCCAGTGGCTTTCCATTGCGTTGCTCTTGCATAGGTGACTTGACCTTATGTTACTGTTTTGTCCCAACACATATTTATGGGGTGTTTTGTTCATTTGTTAGGCTTTTTATCCTTTAAACTGTGTAGTGTAAACACTATAAATTGCTTGGTTTGGTCTTGAGTGTGCGCTGGTCCTTCCAAAGTCCAGAGGAGGATAAAAACAGAGGCTGTGAGAAGAAAAAAACTGCGCGTGATTGTTTGATATTGGCGCGTGTAGGTTGGAACTGCGTGCAGTGGCTTTGGTTAGTGCAGGCAAGTTCCTTCTTGCACATGTCAAGTTTGGAACAATGCACGAGGTTTGCTCTTCTGAACAGAACCTAGTTTTACCCTATTTACTACTTTCGCATCCATACTATCAATCACATTCTGTAAACGTGTTATAGCTTTAATCCCCATTAAACTGTTTCTCGCCCCTAAATGGCTAAAGAATTGCTTAATCAAACATAATCGCAAATGTTTTTCACAAATGCTCAGGTAAAGATCGATCTCCGGATTAGGCGAGAAGGGTGCCTTAAAATCCTTCCCCTCTCTTAACCTGACTCCTGAACTCAGATATGGTTATGACGGACTAGTACTTTCACCTTTTCAAATTAAATAGCATAGAAAGCGTTTCAAGTTCGGTTTCTTGGGTGTCGGATCTTCAAACCCCAGTGGCGACTCTGAATTGAGCGATCGTCTGTAAGCGCTCCTTAACACGCTTTTTTCTTAAGTTGCCCACAATGGATTTGTCAAAAAAATAAACCAAACTTGAACTTTTTTTTTGAAGCTCGTTAAGCTTTTAAGCCAAGCTCGAACAAGCTACTTCTCGGCTTGTTCAATTAATGGTGTATAAAAAATTCAAGCTACTCGAGATCAGCTCATGTTCGGCTCAATTAAAGCTTGTTTGAGATGCTTGTCATATAAATTAACAAGTTAAGCTTCAACATATTCTACATGTAATACGACTCACACTAACTAACCTGCTTAACCCTTAGGTTAACCACACGGTTTAATAGGTTAACCTGGAGTTATATAGTAACTGGTCAAAATTCATTTTATAATATTCTATTTCACTTTCTTTTCTTTTTTTGCCATGTGGGATTGCCCCACTATGGGCTCTGATCACACTAAAGCTCGCTAAAATTTTAAACCGAACATGAATAATTAACTGCTCGGCTCGTTTGTCATATCATACCTTCAATTCATGTTATGTTGGAGATATGGAAGAAATTGGTTGACAGAAAGAAGAGAGAGCACAAGGCTGCTCATACACAAACAACTTCATCTGGGCATGTTCAGTTGTGCTCTCTATCTTCTGTCAACCACAACAACACCATAATCATCTCAGCAGCCTCACCACCTGCAAATGATCAATTCTTCAAACTTTGTCTCCCTCCTGCAAACAAGAAAATCAAACTATCTCATATGATCAAACCGATATTTTCTTCATCAGATTGGTAAAACTACACGACAGTAAGAGCGTACTAACCAGTCCAAACCATCATCATATGAAACCGATATCTTCTTCATCATCGATCGATATCAATTTCTTCGCTGTTGAATAAAAATAAAGAAGAGTACGTAGCAAATTTTCAGCCGTTCTCAGAAGCTTTTCAGGAGAGCTTTGCTTGGCTGGTCAAGTGTTTGAATGGATATAATTAAGCAAGTGGATGGAATGCCCCTTCTGCTGAGAGAGAGAGAGAGAGAGAGAGAGAGAGAGAGAGTCCTTCAGACATTAGACAAGTGGCTCTTCCTGTCATTGAGAGAGAGAGAGAGAGAGAGTCCTTCAGACTTTAGACAAGTGGCTCTTCGTGTCATTGAAAGAGAGAGAGAGAGAGATAGTCCTGCAGACATCAGACAAGTGGCTCTTCATGTCATTGTGTGATTAATTACTCCGTCCGTCAAAAAAAAAAAATTGACATTTTTTGAAACTCGTGTCATTTTTATCGCTTATATTTTTCAATTTATAATATTTTCATTAGTTTGAAAATTTGTATAGTATAATTAATCGAGAACTATATGTCAAACAAGATTCATATCGCATATTTTTTAAAATCCATATTGAAAGATATAAAAAATTAAAATTGACACGAATATCAAAAATTGACAGGATAGAAGGAGTGGCTCATATGATCTACGTCACACTCCCTCCGTTGGTTCCTTTTCAGACATTCATGGCGCTTACCAAATCATTTATATCTTACCATTTATGATATTTTAAATAATTTGAAAAACTTTAGTTACTAAATTTGGGTTCGTTAGATTTAAGAGGAGGGGAGGAGGCTATAGTTACTGCGGTGACCCGTAATTAGGAAAACGTTGACAAATCAGACTGGCCTCCACTTTATAGATCAAAATTTATATCCTGGTATACTAATCAATGTTCGATCAAACTGCTTTTGTGCATGACAATAATATTTTACGGGTCCTACAATATGAACGATTCAGATTACAATAATAAGAGAAAAGTCCACTTTCACCCCCTGTGATTATTGCCATGTGCGGATACCCCCCTTATGCTGCAAAACTGACCACATAACCTACCTGTAGTGTTGAAAATGTGCGGATAGACCCCCTGCCGTCATGTTTTCCATCCATATTAACGGAGGTGTATCTCACACATCTCTAGAATGTAATTTGAGTCGTTCGAAATGTATTAAATAAAGAATAGAATATCTCTGTAAAAAATCATCTCGATCAGGCATCAATAACTCAGTGATCTAATTTTTAGTAAATTCAAACTTGAAATTTTAATTTCATAACAAAATCGATTTGACCATGAGCTTTTCATTTTTTGATTGACTTGAATTTTGGCATAGACGTAGTACTCGTCAAAATTTACAATATCAACGGTTTGGATTCAATTTTTGGTATACAGAATGATGTGGTTAGATTTAAAAAAGAAGAAGAATCAAGGGACGTGATGGGGGTATAACGGTCTTTTAATGTTGTGTCCGTTAATATGGATGGAAACCATGATGGCAGGGGGTCTATCCGCACATTTTTAAAACCATAGGTAGGTTATGTGGTCAGTTTTGAACCACAAGGGGGGTATCCGCACATGACGATAACCACATGGGGTGAAAGTGAACTTTTAAATGCTCGGTGGGATCCACAACGGGTGGTGATGGAAAAGTGAAGCTTTCCACTAGCGGATAGAATTTATTCTTTGGAAAAAAAAGAGTCCATGTTGGGTCCGGGAAAGGGAGATCTCCAGTATTTTACGCCATTTTGGCCATGTCATTGTCGAGCATTGACTTACTTACAGTGTCATTTTACCAGTTTCTTACGATATTGTTCTGTTGGTTGCGTAACGGATCTGGAGACCATGTAGTGCAGGTGTGTAGTGCGCGATACGAATCGTTCATCACAATAATTGATGGTACATATTTCAAATATACACTTGTGGACCGCTCGAATTATACACTACACCCTGATAATGCGTGGGTGCATTACTTACCCCCGCAAAAAAAAAAAAAAAAAAAATTACATGGGTGCACTAGAGGATCCTCAGGTACCTGTGTTATTTTAGAGTAATAATTTGTGTTTTTAATCCTTAGATCAAAAGCAACGACAACGACCAAGAGTACTAATTATGATGTGGCAAGTTTGTCGAATCTGTTTCTCAAATACTTTGAGGGGATTTAGAGTTGCACTTTTGTTCATTATTTCCACCAAAATTTGGCAATGACTCTAAAATTGGCCAAGCCTGTGGAGGTGCTCTGTGAGCAAAATTACAAGGTAGTAGAGGACTCGAGGTTTGAATCATCGTGAGAAGGTTTGAGGGCGCTACCTCTCGACCATATGTTGTACATCCTCCATAGAAACCGAACTTAAGATACTATGCAAAGGCGATCGATCTCTATCAATTACCCTTCTTGGGTTGGATGTGTTTAGATGTTGAGACACAGCTCAGTGCATGGTTGAGCTTGTTCCCGTTGGATCCCTCCATCTATGAGGTGGTGAGTTCGACTTCCACCATCCCCGCGCCAAACGCCTTGGATCCAGGCCAGCTGCGACGTAGAACTTGCTATGTAAAGAAAAAGAATGAAGGATGGATGCCTTTCAAAATAAGTACATTTAATTTGGTGATTGGGCCAAGAAAATCCAAATTAATTTGAAGCCCATGGCATTTCAGGAACCCACAAACCCATTAGGCTAGGCCATGAAAATTGGTAAGAGTTGGGTTGATACTTGATAGTGACCCAGTTCATGGCAATACAATGACACCAATAATTGAATTGCCAATGACACCAATAATTGACCATAAACAAGAAATTTCTGGACAAACCTAGAAAAAGAATGATAAAAGCTAGCACAGAACATTCTAGCGTTACACCTAATTGAAGGTCGTAGAAGTTAACATCACCATTAGGTCCATTATCGATAATGGTAAGGACAAGCCTACCGGCCACTCGCTGACCACTCCTCCCTCGCATGTGTGTCGGCCCTAAACATTTACTTGTGGGATGGGCTCCACACATTTGTGAGAGAGAAATGGTCGGTAATTAAGAATGTACGTATCATTGTTGTTACCCTATTATCCTTAATTCCCCAAACTACATAATTTTTTTACAACAAAGAACAGCCAAGAAAGTTCAAGATGCAACCCCGATTTGCCTATATATAAATTGATCACCACTCAATTCTCTTAGTCAGTACAGAATTACCTCAGCTAATTATTACTAGCATTTTAAGTCTCATAATATTCTTCTTCCTCAAGCAAAATGTCCATCATTTCAAGCCTGCTCAACCACGGTGACCCTTTCATTTCTATGGTAAACATGTGTCCAGTCTTGAGCACCCCCATAGACTGGAAGGAGACCTCGGAAGCTCACGTGTTCGTGGCCGATCTTCCGGGGCTCAAGAAGGAGGATGTTAAGGTGGAGGTGAGTGATGGATTGCTCCAAATAAGCGGAGAGAGAAATGTGGAGAAGGAGGACGATAGCAACGACTATAAGTGGCACCGTGCTGAACGTTACCGTGGTAAGTTTTCGAGGAGCTTTAGGCTGCCGGATAATGCAAAGGCCGATGAAGTGAAGGCATCCATGGAGAATGGAGTGCTCACTGTGACGGTTCCCAAACAAGAGGTCAAGAAACCGGAAAAGAAGGTGATTGCGATTGAATAAATCAAGGGGTCAGTAAACTGCGAAAAAGTCTAGATTCGCTTTGAGAATAAAAATGTTGTGTTAGTTTATGTCCAAATTGTGGTTGTGTTTGTGTTTGTGTTTGGTCATGGTGTTTGTGTTTTATGATATAGTTGGTTGTCGTTCTCTAAATTTGTGTAATGGAAATATATATGAAATAACATATGATCAGGAACTTTCTTATTGTTCTCTAAATTTGTGTAATGAATAATATATCAAGAACTTTTGAAGCAGCAGAATTCACGAAAAGACTAGTTGCGTACCAATCAAACGAATGGTAGGTACTTGTAGCCACGAGCAGTTCTTGAATCCACAAGAGAAATAGACAATGTCTGAGATTTTATTAATGAAAAAGTTTTTATAATTGAATAGGTTACAGCCCTTTTTATAAGACCATAACCATAGAAATCCTACTATTAAAGAAATCTTAAATTATGCCAAAACAAGCGGCATTAAAGAAAAGATATTTCCTAATAAATTAAAATAAAATCCTAAACTGAATACGAAAAGTTTATAATTTTAACCTAAACGAAAATATTCTTAATCAAAATCTTATTCTAAAATAATAAAAATAAAATACAAAAACTCTCCATTTTTGTTCTACATCAGCTTTCTAATTGTTACCTTCCATTTGGAATCCTTTTCGCTTTCCGAGATTCTTCTTGATTTGCGCGTGGACGCTTACATTTGTATAATCCATCCCTAACCCCAAATTAATATGATACGATTTCGTTGTTGTGAAAATCTTGTCTTCCTAGTTCCTAGGCGATTTGTTAATCATAAAACAGAATACATGCCACATCAATCTGAGTAAAAATTATCTCGTTTTGCATAAAAATCTTGATTTAATACAATTTCATAGGATGAAAAGGAAACATAATTTAAACAAACCACCTACGTTTGATAACCATAAGCTTTACCAAACTCCACCTAAATATGATAAAGAAAATAACTCCACCTAAACCATTAATTTAAAATGACACGGGAGCAGAGAAATCAGAAAAGTAATACATATACCAAGAGGGCTATGAGGTCAGGCATAAGAAAGCAAATAAGTGTTTGTTCTCCATAAACGGAGGCCGAGCATTTCAAACCTCGAGGCCACTCAAGGGTTTTTCCGACCATTGAATTCAAATTTCCGGAATTAATCGAGGGATGGACAAGCTGGCCCGACATCCCCTTGGAAAAAAAAACAGAGTAAGTAATACAAAAGTGAGCAAATTAAGTAGTACTCATTACCCCCACAACTAAACCTTTTTTTCTTGAGGTGGGAGTGTTAGTGGAGAATTACAGTAAGTTTGAATTCTAGCTAGCTAGTAATACATTTCATACACTAATGGTGCGATAATTAGGACTTGCCAAGCCCAAGCCTAGGAGTTTTCTCTCCTTTATGGCTGGATCTTCCAACAAGAGCACCTTGTCCTTGTCTCTAACCCCAACCATGTGCAAGTACTCACAATCTTCTCTCTCCTTTCCTTTGAACAATACCCTTTGCTCTCTTGGCTCCAAACTTGTTACCAACGACAATATCATCTTCAGTTCTCCTGCAAAATAGTAGTAGTAAAGTACAAGAAAAGGGAAGAAATTAATTAAATCAAAGCCCTTTGATAAAGGAATCATTAAGACATCGATCATTAACATTTTATTAATATCTCGGGATGTCTGGACGAGCTTACTCATAGAAAAACAGAGAGGGACATTTGAAGGGTCATAAATGTGCATAGGAGAGAGCTAATTACCAAATGTAGAAGTTGCTTGGATGGTTATATCATGCCACTGCGAAACAGTTGAGGCTCTCACTGTAATCAATCCTTCTCCTTCACTCTCCCCATTCTCTCTCTTCTGAACAAGCATGCCGCCGGGACATAGCTCCCATTTGATTTCACCGCCACCGCCACCGCCACCTCTGCCTTTTACCGTCCCTCCTCCGCTGTTGCTGCCGCCGCTACCGAGCTTGGAGTTGCCCCTGGAAAACCTCTTTGATCTCAACTTGATCATTTTTGTCTATGTATGTGTCTCTGTGCCTCCAGGATATGAGAGGGAGGGGATGTTGGACTTGCTACTTATATAGTACTCCAGGGAGTAGTTGAGAGTATGCAGTGAGACAAAAACAGATAGCAATATGGAGTAATACATTATTGGAGTAATTATTCAATAGTTTGGGAGTACCGCCACGTGATACTCTGGACTATTTGACAATCACACGTTCCTGTGTGGTCCATATACTTAGTCGTAGACCCCACAGGAATGTGTGAATGTAAAGTGGTCTAGATCGAGTACCACATGGCGGTACTCCCGAACTGTTGTATAATTTCACATTTCCATTTCATATTTAAATGCAAGGGTCCACTGCAATAAAGAGGTGCCCCTGTTAACACTATAATTTTGCTTACGGGTGCTAATCGAGCCAAACAAGCCACACAATATCGATCAGGATTGACTCAACTCCTTATCACACGTGTTTAAGCTCACCTCGGCTTGAGCTTGAGAGAAGTGTAATTGTTCAAGCTTGATCGGCTAACATTTGAAGTTTTGTGATTGTGATAAGCTTGGCTCGGCTTGACTCATGAAATATATAAGTCAATCTCAAGCTTTAAGGTTGAGCTTAAACTTGTGAAGTTTCGAGCTTTGAAACCTACTCTTAAGCTCATAAAGTTCCAAAATGACCAAATTAAGTTTGAGAAAAAATTGAACTCATGCACAAAAATAAGTAAAAAAGTAGTACAATTTTCGTCTATCACTGAACAAGTTTTCAATCTAGATGCAAGATATATTATTCAAAATGTTATGGTATAAATTGATCTAAATGGGATCGAGGTTAGATCTCATATCTTTGGTATACCTATTGTTTTTGTTTTATCCCCATCTTTATAACATTTATGATATGAAATGATTCATTATTCACGAGCCTATCGAGCCAAACATCCATATACTCAAATTTAACATGAATTTTTAAATAAACATTCGAAAGTGATGGAATTTGTTTTTTTTTTGTTTTTTCCAAACGAGCCATAAGTCAAATTAAGCTCGAGCCGAGCACAGATTGTTTCGTTTGTTTAGCAACCCTAATTTTGCTAACTACTATTCAATATGCTTCATTGATACACCAAAAAAAAATGACAAAGAAGGTAAAATTGCAATGAAAATTTAGCAAATATCAATACATATTCGCAAATTTGTAAACATTTTTCTACAGCTATTAGAACCCTTTCTATAGATTAACCACTTTTGTACAAACAATAGTGTGTGCCACCAACTAAAATAAGTACTTATTTTTTGAATTGAAGGTGATGTATTATGAGAGAATGATCTATCTCATAAAGCGAAAAATAAGTAGTTAAAAAAGAACATTAGCGAAACGGGTTCTTTATATTTTTATGTTGGTAACATATAGTATTTATTTTTTATTACCAAAGAAGTTAAAAATCATGTTCATGTGCGGAAAGCCTGATCTATCCTCAAAATAATTCACTAGTATTAATTTCTTCTAGTAACCCGAACCAAATCCTCTGGTAACCCGAACCAAATCCAAATTAATTATTAAACCATTAATAGTCCTTTTGAGCTTGTGAGAGTCAAGAACCTGTAAAATGGTGACAATATGGGTGGAGTCTTCTTGTGGAAAAATTATTCAATGCTCTTGGCCGGTATCGCCATGTGGTATCTCAGACCGCTCTTCAATTACGCATTATGTCGGGCCATACACCAAGTGCGAGGACTTTACAAAAATGTGTAATGAAAAGAGGCTTGAGACACCGCCACATGATGTCAAGGACACTGAATAATCTAGATTGTGGACCTTCTTGTGCTAATATCATGGGGGGCTATGGCATATGAGGTGTTGGAAAGTGGACTCGCGAAAAAACGCATTTGCTTGTTTGGCGGGCCCCAAAACACAATCACACCCAATTGTCGGCTGGTTCTTTTTTAAATTAACGGAGATTCAAGTAACATAATGCACATGTGCGTGGGGTACCGGAGCGTGAACATGTCTTTCGAAACTCCACCAAACAACTAGAATTCATGAGAGTGGAGGCCATTTTGAAGGACTAATTATGTAACTAAGCCCAAGACACATAATTCTGTGCGTAGGATGGGTGCAAGCGTTACCGCAGAGATGTCTTTAAAAAAATCTCAAATTACGAAAATCCGCAAAAGCGATGATTGACAACACAAATGCAGTACAAAAATTGAGAGCAGAAGCTCATGACATTTCAAAAGATCACACTCCTCGGACCTATTTTAATTTCATTTTATGAGTTCTTTCCTTTTGGTCTAGCTGTCTTAGGACTAGTTTAAAGGCCATCAATTTTAAGGGTTTTTTAAGGGCAAGACAAAAGGCAAACCACAAGAGGCTGGCATGTTTTTCTCTTTTTCGGCCCCCCTTTCTTTCGGTTTTTCTTGTCTTTCTTTTTGTGCTAATGGAAAGGTTTGTTTGCTTCTTTTTTTTTTGGATTTCTTTTAAGTGCTCAACAATGGCCATTTACAAGTTCGAAAATGGATCTAAATTGTTCGTTTTGTAATTCGTAAGTAAAATTGGTGCGAGCTATGGGCATATCCAACTATATAATTGAGGAACCAAATAAAATCTTTGTACCGTAGTTTCCTATGATTTGTCCTTCATGCTAGCGTCTATGTTGGTTTGGCCGATAACCACAACAAAAACAACCTCAATCCCATTTCCTAACGAGTCCTTGGAATGATTTTGATCAGTTGGTTCATTCTACTGCAGGTTAGGTCTAAACAAGCCCTAAAGATCTTAAAAGCCCTGTCTTGTTCTCTTTATTTTTCAAAAAGCATTTTTCGAAAAAAAATTCTTAGATTTCTCCTAGATTCTCTCTACTTTTAACATTTCTTTCATTATCTCTCTCCAATTATTACCCCTACTATTTTTCAAAAAAAAATTCAAATCCAAACACAGCTAGTTTTTTTAAACTTGTGATTTAATTTGATTTGTTTTCACCTCCAGTTTTGGTGAATCTTGCCTTAATTTAGGCTTATAGAGTGTATTGGTAGCTGGCTAATCGAAATAGTTTAATTTTTTTTTTTTCACAAATCATAATGCCAGTCTTGAAATTGTTTGGGGGGGGGGGGGGGGGGGGGGGGGGGGTGGTTGGTGGGGGTGGTGTCGTGTAACACAATTTTATATTGAACACAACTGTATTTGGAGTCGTTCGATGCATGTGAGCTTATGTGCATTAAAATCTACCGAACACAATTACATCCAGAGTTGTACTCTAAAATTTGTTCCTAATCATTCTACCAAAAGTTGACACTTTCATCAAGCAAATCTAGCTATCAGGCCTCGTTCAATTGTACGAAAGGGTGGAAAATGATGAGAAAATCTTTGGCTTTCGTTTGTGATGTTTTTGGTTGGCATCTTGCCTTCTTTTTGATTTTGGTTCTCGGGTGGCATATGCCGGTGTGCCCGTGGTCATTTTAATCTTTATATAATTTTTCTCATAGATTCCCAACAGGATTCCATGCACCAAGTTTTGTCGGGCTAATTTGAAAGACAAAAGTGATAGTATGATTGTTCTGCTCGTACCGGGCAACCACTTGGTGTAACATTGAAGTATGGGTTCATTTGTACATAAATCCATATATATTGTTTTTTTATAACACAGATACTCGGTCGGCCCAGCTTACGGGCATCTTGATTACTTCTGGGAGACCAATCCAACCTCGATCCCACTTGCGGGGTCCCAGTTGATAGCACCTACAGCAGTCGCTCCACCTTACGACGAGGGTGATCACTCGAACACCGCAACAAAAAGAATTTTTAGAATACATGTAACATTTTTTTTACTATTATTATTATTATTATTATTTTCATTTTTTTAATTTAGTTTTAGCCTTCTTGAACACCCTACCCAAATATAATTTCTAGAGGTAGTAGAAATTTTGAACTTTTCGAAAATTCCTAAAGCCACCAGTGAGCACCTAAGAGGTTTTTTTAACCATGAGAACTTTAAGAAGAATCAAACTCCAAAGTCCCCCGGTCTTTACCGCTAAGCGAACCTCTTCGGCTTCATAAACCAATTTAATTTTTTGTTTTTTGGTATAAGTACTCATAAACCAATATTGTTGCACCGTGCTGTCCCGGCCAAGGTGGTGATCAGAATATTGCTCAAGCGTGGTGATCAGAATATTAATGCTTCGACAAGGCAATTAAGTGAGATATGATCATTTCTACTACGTACTCTCTTTTAACCTCTCAGTCAGACCTTTTTTTTTTAGGACATGTAAGAAGTGTTAGTCGTTAGTATTGTGGAATTTGACCTTTGAACTTGTGCATGAACGTATATGGTGTCTTTCAACTTGACTATCATTGCACCCCACTTGCACTTAGACATGCGTCAGGCGACGTTGGAGTCTTATCCACGTGCTGGGATTGGATTGGGTGTGGGTGCTATTACACTAGCGTGTGGCTAGGGATGCTAATTGAGCCAAACAAGTTAAGCACAATATTGCTAAGGCTTGGCTTGACTCAGTATTACATGTGTTCAAATTTGGCTTGAGTTTGAAAATTTTAAGACTAATTGTTCAAGGCTTGACTCACATTTGAAGTTTGTGTTCGTGATAAGCTTGGCTTGACTCGTGGTATATATATGCAAATCAATCTCAAAACTTTCAAGCTTGAGCTTAAGCTCATTAATTACCGAAATGAAAGGGCTAATAACCAGGATCATTAATGTAGGCCTTCAAAACTTAGAAACATAAAATTCCGTTTACTAGCTATCATTCATTAAATTAAAACCCTCAAACTTGTCTTAAAACCATCATAAGCAAGAAAAGAAAACAATCTCCTAATTGCCACCAAACCTCTAAGAATATGACTTAGTTCTTTGATTCATTATCCGTCAAAAAGATCTATATGAAAAACTGACTCAGATCACATATTTTGAGATATTTATTAATCTACCCCTATAGTTGTTATGCTTACGGAATGAATCTTTTATTCATAAGTCTATCGAGCCAAACACTCATATACTCAAACTTGGCTTGAATTCATAAACAAACAAGAAAACGTGACGCAACGGAATTCACAAAGAGATTAGTTGCGTACTAATCCAAACGAAGGTGGAAACTCGCACAAAGTCTTAGAATTTTATTGATGAAAAGATGATTGCATAACTGGTTACAACCCTTTTTATATGGCCTCAACCCTAAAACCCTAGAAAACCTACTGAAAAACATAAATTCCCAAAAATTGGGAAAAATACCAAAATTAGAAAATAAAAGCAAAAATAAGACTTGTCCAACAAGAATCAACGCCTAGAACACTATAAGCTAATAGTAATTAATGATTTAAAACTTTCCTAAAAAGGCAAAAAAACGTAAATTGAAAGCCTAAACGTAAGAATTAGGCCGAAATCCATCATGGAACACGACTTAGAGTCGTGAGTGTTGACTGCAGCGTGATTTTAAGTCAGCCCACCAAGTTTGTGTCCATTTTGAGCTCATTCGAATTTTGCCAAATCGGGTAATCTGCAATTAAACACTTCTTGGGCTTCCGACGCTTTCGTCGGTCCAATTGATCATGGAATTGGGCCGCCACGTATTCTACATCAAAACGTGATCGAGCTCGGATTATAATTTTTTCGAACGAGTTTTGAACAAGCTAAAAGTCGAGTAAAGCTCGAACTCGGTTTGTTTGAGGGGAACCCTATCTAATTATACTTAAATCCTCTTTCTACTCGAAAAATATTTTAAAATTAATGATGACTCTAATTATTTGTGTGAGACTCACAAAAGATCTGCGAACAATTTGTGAGTTTTCGTTTGACTATATGCCAAAGAAAACTATTATTGGGTAACATGAGAAAGAAAACTATTACTGGGAAAATAGACTCTAGAAAATAAAAAGGCAAAGAAAAATATTACTGGGAAAAATACAAAAGTAACGAGAAAGAAAAATATTAAGAGGCCTGCAAGGAGAAAAGGAAAGAGGAAAAAAGAAAGAAAAGAAGGAAAATTACCTCACTTTAAGGCTTCTTCAGTGATTCTCCGCTGCATGTTGCAGCATTACAAGGACATTCGGCCTTCACAATAGCCCTTGTAGAGCGGAAACCAGAACTTATGACTGCTTTAGACTCTCTTCGGTATTCACCCCTCCACTTGGCCTCCGTCGAAGGACACGTGGAAATTGTGCGAGTGTTGGTCCACCGAGTGAGCTCGCTCAAACCACAAAGCATTGGCACAAAAATAACAAATACAGTACTAGAAAATTTAAACAAGGACAAAAAAAAAAATCATGGAGAATTATTTATCTAAAACAGGCCTAAGACAAAATCAGAAAAAATAGATTTGGCCCATATATGCTTTGTTCAAGCCCAGAAAATATAGCCCACTATCTTGACCCAATTTCTGTGTCCGTTTCCCATAGGCTATTCTGAATTTCTGATATAGCTCACCGCCATCTTCAATTGAATGGCTGAGAGCAGACCAGCACCACCATAAGATTTCCTGAGACTCCATATACCCAATTCAAACCTTCAAAATCCCCTCAAATTTGGAACAAGAAACAACAATCGAAAGTTCTCAACTTCCATTTCTCTCCAATCTTCGAGTTCAAGGTACGATGATGCTTTTGTAGTCTCATAGCCAGAATCCGATCTCAACATCTGTTTTCTTTTGCTTCCCTTTCGTGTTTATTTGGTACGACATTAACATAAACTCGATTCTATCTTGAGGAGACAAAGCTAGTATACCTTGACTATCTTTACCAGTAGTTTCTCACTTCCCTTCAGATTTTCTTGAGGAAAAAATGCAAGCTTTGAGCATCTGGCCTTCTAAAATTGACTTTAGGGTAGTACCCAAGTTGGACATGGAAGTTTCCCAAGTGGGTTCATCTTGTATTTTAAGTACAAGTACAGTAAGAAGAAAAAGGTGGAGTTTTGGTGATTCTGGTTGTCAATGTAGAAAGTCTGGCCTGATATTGGTTTCAAACTGTTTAAGGGGTAGAAAGAGTGGAGCTTGTTTTGGGAGTTCCCAATCGGATATGAAATATAGGGTTTTCGATGGATGCTCGGAAGTTGATGTGTATTTCTTCTCTGAGCCGAAGAAAGGCCGTTTCCGGGCGTGTGTGGCATTAGCATGGACACTTGAGGGGCAACCAATTGAAAATCAACTTGTTAAAGAAGATTCAGTTTCATTGGATGGAATTTCAGGGAAGAATGGTTGTTGTGATAATGTGGATGGAAATGGAAATGAAGAAGTTGACAGCAGTGAAAATGGAAATGAAGAACTTGACAGCAGTGCAAAAGAAAAGGGTAGTGAAAACAGGAAAGTAGGGAAAGAGAAGATGAAAGAAAGGATTGATGTTCGTTTGCTTGCGGGGAGTTTAAGGTTGGCTAGAACCGTGGAAGATGTGGAAGAGGTACTTAAGGAGAAGGGTGAATTGCCTCTCCAGGTGTACTCAACCATAATCAGAGCTTTTGGGAAAGAAAAGAGGCTAGAATCTGCCATAGCCCTTGTTCAGTGGCTGAAGGGAAAGAAAAAGCAAACTAACAGTTCTATTGGCCCTAACCTTTTTATATATAACAGTCTTTTGGGCGCGATGAAGGAGTCTGAACAATTTGAGGAAGTGGAGAAAGTAGTAAATGAAATGGCCAGCGAAGGAGTGATTCCTAATATTGTAACTTACAACATTTTGATAGGGATTTATATAGGACAAGGGAAAGAAGTCGAGGCGCTTAATCTTTTTGAAGAGATACAGAAGAAGGGTTTATCTCCATCACCTGCGTCCTATTCTACAGCTTTGCTGGCATATCGAAGAATGGAAGATGGGTTTGGAGCTCTAAAGTTCTTTGTTGAATTAAGAGAGAAGTATCGAAATGGGTGCATAGCAAAAGATCGTGAAGATTGGGAAACTGAGTTTCCTAAGCTTGAGGATTTCACTGTTCGAATTTGCTACCAAGTGATGAGGGGATGGCTTGTGAACAGTGGAAACTTAAGCACTAATGTTTTGAAACTGCTCACAGAGATGGATAGAGTGGGGCTTCCAACCGGTAAATCAGAATATGAGCGCTTGGTGTGGGCGTGTACCCGTGAAGAACATTACATTGTTGCAAAAGAGTTGTACACTAGGATAAGGGAGGGGGATTCTGAAATAAGCTTATCAGTTTGTAACCATGTGATTTGGTTGATGGGAAAAGCTAAAAAGTGGTGGGCTGCTCTAGAGATTTACGAGGAGTTGTTGGATAAAGGTCCAAAACCAAATCACATGTCATATGAACTGGTAGTTTCTCATTTCAACATTCTGCTTACTGCAGCTAGGAGAAGAGGGATTTGGAAATGGGGTGTTAAATTGCTAAACAAGATGGAAGAGAAAGGGTTAAAACTGGGAAGTAGAGAATGGAATGCAGTTCTTCTGGCTTGTTCCAAGGCTTCAGAAACTTCTGCCGCGGTTCAGATATTCAAAAGAATGGTTGAACAAGGACAAAAACCCACAATCGTTTCTTATGGTGCATTGCTCAGTGCTCTTGAAAAAGGAAAACACTACGGTGAGGCCCAGCTGGTGTGGGAAAATATGATTAAATTAGGTGTGCAGCCGAATGTGTATGCCTATACAATTATGGCGTCAGTCTACACTGCACAAGGAAAAATGGATATTGTGGATTCCATCATCCACGAAATGGTTTTGTCGAGGATTGAAATAACCGTCATCACATACAATGCGATTATAAGTGCATGTGCGCAGAGCAACATGAGTGGGACCGCATATGAGTGGTATCAAAAAATGAAAGCTCAACGCATCTCACCGAACGAAGTCACTTACGAAACGCTGATTGAGGCTCTCACAAATGATGGTAAACCAAAGATTGCGTATGATTTGTATTTGAGGGCTCGTAATGAAGGCCTAAACCTCTCCTCAAAGGCCTATGATTCAGTAATCCATTCAGCTGAGATTTACGGTGCTACTATTGATGTTGACATTCTAGGCCCAAGGCCGCAAGAGAAAAAGAAATTTGTGCCAATTAGAAAGAACTTGTCAGAATTCTGTAATTTAGCTGATGTTCCTCGGAGAAGTAAACCCTTTGTCCGAAAGGAACTTTACGCGAGACAAACAGATCAAAACTCGTAAGTAACTTGTATTATCTCTACCATGATGTATTCTCCATGGATTTGCAATATTTTATACAAACATCTTCTGGTTTAGATTGTTTGCTGCTTTGAGGACAGATGATGTTTCGGTTTTTTTTTTTAATGTCAAAACTTCACCAAAAGCTGTTATTGGCTCAATCTTGTTCATTTTACCTTTGCAACATGACGATTATCATAGAACTTATCAATCAAATGATTATGACTACTATAGAATCTGTATGAAAATCCAATGTTGGGGACTTGCTATGCATGTTAAAAGTTATATGGTTACTAAATTCATCTGATTTGGTATGGATCTTATTACTCTCTACTGCATTTGATCTTTCAATATGAATCCTGGTTCTTCAACAGAATTCAATAGGGCATTCCTCTCTAACAATCCCTTTTGAGCGCTTCAAATATTCGCAGCTTTTACTTTGGTCATCATCTGCGCTAGGACTGTTCCAAGGATGAAGCGATTGTGGCATGCCCTATTGAATCCTGTTCAAGAACTTCCATAACTTTCACACGAGGGTAAACCCATTAGGATTAGTTAGCTTCAAGAACTTCCAGAACTTAAGAGTAGAGTCATTTATGACCGGAGTTGGTTATGTTCATATGATAGGAAATAAACTAAAATCCGAGTTTAATATGTGCATACAACGATTTAAGTGTTCAATGTGTGTTGCAGCTCCCATCTGGTTTTCAGTCCTTTTTCCTTTCTCTGTCACTTGTTACTTAGGTCTTACTAGTCGGTTTGCGCGCCCGTGAGTTTATTTTGCAAGAAAGGATCCAAAATGGCCTCTCCCCGTGGTGGGTCCCTGGGTAACTGTAAAAGAAAGACAAATAGAGACTTGTAATTTACTGGTGCGCGCTGATATAGGAATCTTGGGCAATATTGACGTGCCTATTCATATTCCTGATGCTTTTCTGGATCGAATTTCCGGCTATTGGAATCTTGGGCTGTATTTGATGTGCCTATTTCATGTCCCTTGTGCTTTCTTGATCCAATTTCTACGTATAGGAATCTTAAGCAATATTTGGGTCTTTATTGGGTAAATATTTTTCATTGAAGCAGGGATGGATTTATGGCAATCTCTCTCTCAATTTGTTGTTGTTCCAAAGTCTATTTGTCATGAAACTGAAAAGGTTAGGAGTTAAAGTTTGGAACTGTGAAATTGCTGCATAATAACAGTAGTGTGTGGAGGCCGATCCGGCCGTCCATTTTGGCAGTGGACGGCTCGGACAATAGGATTTCGAATTAAATCCGAGCGATCGGCGTCAAAATGGACAGGCAAATCGGCCGCCATATAGGCCTGTAGCACGGGTTGCGCTACAAGATTTCAAAATACGATAAAAGGTATCCTACATGAGCATAACAATCAAATATCCCCATCAATATTGAGGGGAAGCAACTTGCTTTTGATCTTTGACGTATATGGAAAGGAAGTCTACTCTATGGAACAACTGGAGTTCGCTTTAAACAGGTTGGCATGCTTTAGCATCAATGATACTTCCTCGGGTTAAATTTCATTGTCACTTCCTGTGGTTTCCCTTAATGACAGGTGTGCCAGACGTATGAGAAATGACTATAAAAACCCCATGAATTTTTATGTTTTTTATGAGGACCGTTTTTAACCTTTGGCTTGTGGTTTTTCACAGGTATATGACTAACATAGTAACATGTAGTATTAATTTGCATTGAACCAGCAGATTTTAAGTTTGTGAATGACCTTGTCAATATTTAATCTTGGAGTCGCCACTGAATATGAAAACAGATATGTTCGGAGTCATTCGATGCACGTAAATCTCATGAATGCACCGTGACACTCACATTACGTGTATCGAACGGTTCCAACATATCTGCATTCGGATCTAAGTAATAAGAATAATATCATGAATTAATAACACGTGCTTGCTAATTCGCTTTCGCAATACCTTTGTTACCTTCTTATATCCAACTTTTTTGAAACGAAAAGAAGTTTATCTAATTTCTTGAGTCATAACATGGATTCTTCGAAATCTTTTGTTGGTTGTGGAGAAGTAGATTTGTCCTCAACTTTCTTTATCACCATATCCATAGAGAATATTCTTTTGGCATGATGTATTTGGGGCACTGTCATTGGCCCACGGGTGGAATACTACTTCCCTAGTTAAATTACAAGAATCCCTGTGCCCTTGTTTCACAATATAACAAGAAGTCATATGACTCATATCAAATTTAAATGATATTGACACTCCAAAAATTGATGCAAGCGCTCCAAAATCAGTGTAATTCCAAAGTCATTTTCCTTTGTTTTTTGGAGTGCCTGCATCAATTTTTGGATTGTCAATATCATTTTCCTTTTTCTTTTGTCTCCTTTATTAAATGTATTATCTTGGTTGGCATTGTATATAGCTTTTGGTATCCTCTTGCTATGTTTGAACTTTAAGTTTGTCTCTACAGAAATGAAACTACTTACACATGTTTAATTTGGGGCGATTAAACCAGAAAAATGAACCTCGTTGACATATATTTGTTAGACTTTCTCTTTGCTTACCTACTTAGGAGAATCTCCAAGATAACTCTCAAACAAACTCGGGACAATATGGGTGTTGTTCTTATTTGGGCCGTATATTTTATTAGATTTAGGGTTCTAACTTAAAATCAATTGGCATTAGGTGGAGCAACCTCTATAATATATTAATTAAGCTTGGGTGGCTTAAATGAATGGTATTGGATCAAGTCTAACACATTTTGGCCGAACAAGTCTGAGCCGTCCATCCTTGCATTGCTGAGATGATATCTGAGCCGTCCATTGCCAAAATTAGACGGTCCGGATGGGGGACAACACCCATGCTGTCTCTAAGGGACAATAGGGTCAAACACCACAACAGATTGTCTTAAACACTATTGCAGCCTTCAGATTTTTCTTTACTCCTTTTAAATTTGAAGGTTTGATAGCAACATTCAAAATGTAATAAAAATGCTCACATCCACCTCCACATCCACTATACCATTTACTCTGTCCTTTTGTAGCATAAAGTTTGCCTTTTGAACATAGCACCTTGTTTAATTTGATGCTAATTATTGAAATATGTAGTATTAGAGTTTCTCTAATGAAGAAATCTTTTTTGCGGATTTTCTTTCGTATACACCTATTTCTTTGCTTTTTTATTTTTTCCTCTGCAAATCGTAACAAAAAAAAAAAAAAAATAGCGTTAGTACAAAAACAAAAAATTATCGCAAGCACAAAAAGTTCAATGAAGAATGACATAAGAGAGAATGGCCTTCAAATGCTGTTGAGAAAAGAGAGAAAATGAAGTTGAAATAAAAGACGTTGGTCCTAGGACGAGCCTCAAAGTGTTGGTTGAAACATACGAGGGCTTTGGCATGGGTTCGAATCCTGACGATTGCGTCTCTACCAAATCGTTGTATTGGCATAGGGGTGCCTAACGCAACAAAAATTTCAAGGGGTTAACCACAGGGATTAAACTTTGGGGTCATCCTAGGATTTGAAATAAATATAAAAGACGTCTATTTTCGCCCCCAATTCCCTAGTTTGATTTTTGTAATTTTTAAAGTGGACAATGACACATGAACAAGTCTATTTAAATGTAATTATGCGCACATTTTTAGGACTATATGAAATTATTACTTAGAAGAGCTGTTTTCTCATTTCTTGTATGGCGGCTCATATACATAATTATCATATATTGGATATTGGTTTTTTAAAAGTAACTTAGTTTTATATTATATTTATGTTGCTCGTGCTAGATACAATATTCCCTTTTAAAAAGAGAGGAATCTCTGTATAAATGTTTCTTTTTTTAAGAACATATATATTACTGGTACCGGATCAATTATCTCCAATAATATAAATGTCTTTATTGTTATAAAATTATCTTTAATGAAATTTACTTTTGCTTAGGGGGCTTTAAGATTTTAGTTTAGCGGTGACAAAAATGTTCAGAATTTTTTTATACAAAACTTTGTTACAATAGTCGTATTTATCTTTTGAAAAATTATTGGGCTTGAGTTATATTGTCTACTTACTCACAAATGTAAGTGAGTTTTATTTTACTTTAGCTTCATACAGAGAGGATCAAGTGTACACAATATTATAGAAAATTATAAATTATTATATACAAATTATCAATATGCTTATGTTTCACTCTCCACAATCTTCCACTCGAAATTACCCTCAGTTACTGTGGATTAAAGTAGGCAACTGTCTAGCATTCTTGCGCTTTTATCTCAAGTCTAGCTTTTGGTGTCAACATCTTCAAGCAAATTTGCTTTTGAATAACTGGGGATATTCGGGTTAATTTATACATAGTTACGTAATTATTGGAATTCTGTTTGATTTGGGTCTTGGAAGAGATTTTTAAAAGTAACAAGTAAAGAGATAGATAAAGAAAATTTTAGAGACCGTTCGTAGGAGTTTTAGTCACAAAACGAACAAGCTCTGGGTGACTAATCCATAAGTATGACAAGAAGTAACGAATTCATACTTTTGAACTCGTATGGCTCAACTTTATCGTCAAATTCTAGGAACCACGGGTAGTTTACTTTATTTATTAAGCCTGAACATGTTCAAATCACGCATGCATAAAGTGACTTGGACATTTGATCATAAAAAATAATCGAAGAAGATCACAAAATTCGTATTTAGGAGATAATAAGGGAGACAAAATACAAAATTCTAGTCTGAGTCACGAAATTACACCGAATATAGTAATTGAAACTTTGTTAAGAAATTCATGTAATAGTGACACGGCAACATTACTCACTTCCCAAATTAATACTATCTTGACTTTTTTTTTTCTTTTTCAAAATCTACATCTTGATTCTTGACTACTTTTTTCCAGCAATACAGAGTAGAACGCTAGAATAGAACCCACGTTGCTTTTGATTTAAGCCAAAACATATAAAGTGCTTATAATAATTAAATTGGGAGGGAGAGAAGCCCAATTAGAAGTGTGTTCTTTGCTTCAAAAACCTTTCAAGATAACTGTTCTATATCCCCAACTCCTCCCTCAAATCTAAGGCTGCCAACGGTTGATCAACCGTTTCCTGATTATTTATCCCAATTGCCACATAAGTTTTCTCAAACTTTCCTTAGTCATTCAAACTTCAGACAGCAAAGCACACCAACATAGAAGAGAGAGAAAGAGAGAATACCCACTTATTGTTTATTGGGTCTGACGAAAGATTTGGTGCCAGATGAGGGGTTGAGCCAATAATTGCAGATACTTGAGTTACTTGAGTTTGATTCTGCGATGGGTTTGTTGTGATTGGGGGAGAAAAGATCTGTTTGGGGTGTGAAATTGAAGATAACTATGGAGCCTCCAAGGGGGTTTTTGGCATCTTTGTGGAACTTTATCCGTTTCTTGCCTTATTTCATTGGTCTTCTTATGCTGGGCTTCATCAAAGGTCAGTACCGATTTCTTCCAATTTGGCTTTGGTTTTTTGCTTATTTATCATTCGGGCATAAAATTCATTTCTTTCCTCAATCTGGGTATGCTGGTTTATGTTACCAATAGTATGCTTTGTGAATCTGAGCCTGTTTCCTTTTTAATCAGAATTTGTTTCTCAATTGGCAATTTCTGTATGTGATGCAACTGTTCTTCTAAATTGGTACTTTTCCCCAAGTGTTTTTGAGGAAATTTTGAATCTTCGCGGTTATGAATCAGTTAATAACTTGACTAAGACCTGCTTTATTATCTCTCCTCACATGTTCTATAATTTCCTCGGCGAGTACAGAATCCGAGGCATCCGTTATTTGCTTCTATTTACTAAGTGACTTGGGATTGTATTCTGGTTGAACTGCCTCTGGGGTCTTGTAGTGTTTGGATAGTTTGTTCCCTTTTGTGTACAATTTTCCAAACTCAGCATTTGGTCTAAATAAATTCCATATCCATAGGCAAGGGTTGTCAATTTTTTTTGTTTTACTTAGAAGCAATGAGTATATGCTCTAATTACAACACTTTATCAGTATGGAGTATGTGAGGGTGAAACTTTCGTAAGCTCTGGAAATTGTGCATTAATTTGCTTGTGCTTACGACAAAGTTTTATTTCAGGTATCATTTTATGCCCAGTGATATGCCTTATTGTGGCAATTGGAAACTCTGCCATAATTTTGGGTCTCTGGTCAGTGC
Source organism: Rhododendron mucronatum var. ripense (assembly GCA_019656295.1). Classification (NCBI taxonomy): domain Eukaryota; kingdom Viridiplantae; phylum Streptophyta; class Magnoliopsida; order Ericales; family Ericaceae; genus Rhododendron; species Rhododendron mucronatum. Next base: position 1,311,044 of record BPLT01000148.1, on the reverse strand, counting down.
ACTTGTTGTGGACAAATTATTGCATTATAAGGTAGGTGATTGAACCTTCGACATCCATATATCTTTCAAGTTTCATCCACCCCATTGTCTTGTAATTTGTAGTGAATTGTTTTCTCGCATTTTTCAATGCCAGATCTAAGCAGTTTGGGCCAGTTTTGAAGCTCGTACTTTGCTTATGCATTTCTGTTCTATTGATCATTTGGCCATTCATTGGCATTGTCGGAAGTATTGTTGGTGGTGCAGCATATGGCCTTCTTGCCCCAGTGTTTGCCACTTTCAGTGCAGTTGGCGAAGGGAAGACAGATCAATTTTTCCACTCCATATATGTATGTCGATAATGTCCTGACCTTCAACATTTTCAATTTCCATGTTCTTTGGTTCTTTGTTGCCTTTGAACGCATTTCCATTTCTCTATGTTGTAGGATGGAACTTTGGGCACTGTCAAGGAGAGCTTTACTGTTGTAAGGGACTTTAGGGATGTATGTTATCATTCCTACTTCTCCGTTATGGATGACCTACGTCTTCAAGGGGGAAAATATTATGAAATTAGGTCTGCTGTTTTGCTCAATGTTTGCAACTATTTAGTGTTTTAGACTATAAATATTGAATTGACTGGCTTGATTCTAGCTACCATGGTCCATAAAATGCTCATTCATATGCTTTTCCCTCTCTTTCACTTATAGACTACTGTATAACGGTTAGGAATTTTGCTTTGTCCTGGTTGTCAATCTAAAAGTTGTAATTCTATCTTCACGTTGGAAACGATGGCTGAGGAATTGAAGACAATTTGAAATACGCAGACTAACCTATATTAATTTGCTTTCTTCTGTAGGGCAATAGTTTGATTAGTTGGTGTTAATTTGTTTACGAGTACGTTGTCCACTATCTACTTTGACAGGTTACTTGATATTCCGGGTGCAATTGTAGCTGGGGTTATTGGCTTCATGGTTGACTTGCCAGTGATCTCACTTGTAGCCATTTTCAAAAGCCCTTACATGCTCTACAAGGGGTGGAACCGTTTGTTTCATGACTGCATTGGTAGGGAAGGCCCTTTCTTGGAGACCATTTGTGTACCCTTTGCGGGTCTGGCCATCTTACTTTGGCCCTTGGCTGTTGCTGGGGCTGTATTAGGCTCCATGGCATCCAGCATCTTCTTAGGTGCTTATGCAGCAGTGGTTGTTTATCAGGTGCATTAACTACCCTCTACTTCCACAGTTTTTTCGCTCCTTTTTGTAAGTGGTATGGGTGTCTACTGTCTTTAATTTTTAAACTCCCTTTAGTTTCCATATTTTTTGCCCTAGGCCTAGGTCATTTCATTTCATCTTCATGCATCGTATGTGAATTTTATGCATAGTAATCCATAGTGTGTTCAAAAGACAAATTATGCTTGGTAGATGGTTCAGTGGCCAACAAAACACGTCAGACATAGATCCAATATTCCCTTTTTATGGGAGTGAACTAATTCATTATCACCTAAACAAACCGTACAAGGTCAAAGATGCATACCCCCTGAAAACAATCAAAAGGAATCTCAAATCACCAAGCCACTTATTTTTTAACTAAATTTCCTTTTTCACTATGGCCTACAGGAGTCCTCTCTGTGGTTGGGGCTTTGCTATATTGTTGCTTCCTTGTCCATCTATGATGAATACAGCAACGATATACTTGACATGTCGGAAGGGTCCTGCTTTCCTAGGTTCTAATCACCACCTAATTCTCTATTTTTGATGTGCTCATCCCTTTTAACCCTGGTATATTGTTTGTAATTTCTGAATTTCTGATATTTAAACAGGCCAAGATACCGAAGGCAGGCTGTGCCCTCAGAGACTGGCTCTCTTGCAACTTCTTTGTCGAGGCCTGACTCTTTTCGAAATCCTCCCTCTCGTACAGGGTCAATAAAGGCTCCCATGGTTGAGTTGAGGCCATTTGAGGTATTACCATACTTTGCCATTTGACATCTTGAAAAGTTCATCTATTTGCTTTGAGAACTGAAGTAACTTGACACTTTTTGCTGTTTTGGTGGTGAAAATGAAATTGATTACTTTCACCTGCTACAGTTACTTGATAGCTTATTTAAGGAATGCCAACGAAATGGAGAAATAATGGTTGCTCAAGGATTAATTACCCTGACGGACGTTGAAGATGCTAAATCGAATAAAGATAGCGGTAGCGTCATAAGCACTGGATTACCAGCTTATTCTCTTCTCCTGTGTTTAATACGTTCTGCGAACGCCAACTCCCCAGGTTTATTGTTAGGTAAGTTAAGGCTTGTCCTTCTAGTATTCACTTTTGCGCAAGGATCATAATTTATGCAGTCATGCTACTTGCACATACACTTTTACACATATCTTGCACATACACTTTTATGGGGCCCACCTCGGGTCCCACCAATATGATCTGAACCGCTCATTATTTTTAAAATAATTTTTTAACAGTTCCTGTAAAAAATCAACTCGATAGGATATCGGTAAGGGCTTTTTCAAAAATCATAGGGTGAAACAGTCAGATTCGTACTGTGATTTCTGAAAAAGCCCTTACCGATATCCTATCGAGTTGATTTTTTACAGAAACTTTTAAAACATTATTTTAAAAATAATGAGCGGTTTGAATCATATTGGTGGGATCCGAGGTGGGCCCCATAAAAATGTATGTGTAAGATATGTGTACAAATGTATGTGTCCTTAGCATTTTTTATTTCGGAATGTAGCCTGAACACAATAGAAATGATCAAAGAGTATTCACAATTTATGAAGATGTCGTTGAATATTTGTAAAAGGTGTCCAACCAACTCAAAGTTTCCGTAAAAAAAATTTTGAAAAATCGTTTGGTCTATGTAAATTTTGGCTTGCGTCGGTCAAAACTCTTTGAATGTATGAAGATGTCATTGTTGAATATTGGTAAAAGGTGTCAAACCAACTCAAAGTTTCGGTAAAAAACAATTTGAAAAATCGTTTGGTCTAGGTAAATTTTGGTTTGTGGCAGTCAGAAGGTCGTAATTTCGTTATGGTCTTTTGGAAACAGAAACGTTTCGGAGAATTTGGTTCCAAACTGATGCAGAATAATAAGAAATGGTTTTGTTTCTATTTCTCTATTTGATGAATGCAGTTGACAACGTTACTGAGATTACTAGCACAAACAGACGTAAAGACACCTTTTTCGATTGGTTTCTCAATCCATTGCTGATCCTCAAAGACCAAATCAAAGCGGAGAACCTCTCCGATGCTGAAGAGGACTACTTAGGCAAATTAGTTCTCCTAAGTGGGGATCCGGAGAGAATGAAAGACTCAAGTATCGCCTCAGCCCCTGAGTCCGAGCTTAAAAGAGCCGAACTCGATGCACTTGCTCGAAGGTGGTAATGCACAAACGTCAGATTTTGTATGTCACGTACTGTTGATTGTAAGCTGAAATGTTTTCTTGTTTCTATGAAGACTTCGAGGGATTACGAAATCAATCTCGAGATATCCAACATTTAGGCGTCGGTTTGATGATAGCATTAAGACGATATCCGAAGATCTTGCCAAGAAAAATGACAGCAACAACAAATCAGTCAACGGGCGGCAAACTGTTAGAAGGACTAGGAGTGCCTTGGGGAGGATATTTAGCCAGAAATCTTTCAAAAACGACAACGGAAGATCTTATCAAGGGCACGGAGGATCATATCAAGGGTCTCGATCAGTTGTTGAAAAAGATATAGATATTGTCTGATGGGAGATGCGACACGGGACCTGTGTTTCTATTTCTTTCTACCTATGTACCTACTGTAACTTCTCTATCACTTCTCAATTGTTACATTCGAGCATATTCGATTTCTTCACGAGTTATAAATAGGTGTATTTGGCCATTTTTTCCAGAACAAAAGATAGTTTGGATGAGCTTTGATGTACTCCTTTCTTGTTCTGTTGTATATTTGATCTCATTTTCACAGCTGACTTTTGTTTCTTTCATCTTTGTTATAAACTCGGTTTTGATTTTTTTTTTTTTTTTTTTGCCATTTTTATTTTTACAACAAGATAGAGTTAGTAGATTACCTCCGAGTATCAAGGCTCCTTTATAAGCTCGAACCTCAAACCTCCTCCTTGAAATGAAGGGTACGAGAGACTTGATCTAATTTTAAAGGTCGAACGCGGATTCGATTGAGTAACGACAAAATGGATTTGTGTGGGGCTAAGCCAAATTGGGGAAATGACAATTTTTGGATTTCCCTTTGCGTCACTCAAACAACATTGGGTATTCTACGTTTGATTGATGTTTTTCTGGATTTAGTTGAACCTTATTTGCACAAATTGATGATTTTGACATTATTAATTTTCAAAGGCCGCGGGGGGTCTGTCTTGGACTTGAAGCGCCAACATGGAAATAGGTGGAAATAAGCCGCGGTGTGGATGACCTGCATTTGACCGGACCGGGAGGGAAATAGTCGAGGGGCACGCAAGCTAGTCCGAACACCTTGACCGTCAAACAGGTAAAAAAATAAAGGCAGTATGCATTGTGAAAGCAATAAATGCAGCATTTGGTACGCGGATTTGGAAATCTAAGTTCTTGGCATTCTTTGTATTCATTCACATTTCTGCAACATGAGTTGTACAGTACTACTGCACACTTAAGAACCCATGATATGAAACTCAAAAAAAAAAAATTACTTTAGAAGACAACCAACTAGATTGAACAGAAATACTAAGATCCTGCCACAATGAAATCCAAATGGCCAAATCCTCACAAACAGGATAGAAAGAAAGGAGAGATAAATAGAGAGAGAGAGAAAAGAATGGTGTGCCGTGCGTGTCTATTCCTTCTTCCTAGAGTCCTTGAGTTGTCCCCTCTTTCGGATTGCCAGGCAGAACCGCAGACGCCAAGCATCGATAATGGACTCCGGCAACAAGTTGGCCAACCCCCACAGAAGAGAATGGGGCCAGTAAGGCGTGCAACGTGGTTCATACCCTATCCATCGCAAGCCTGCCTTAGCATATCCATCTGTTGATGGAACGAAGAAGGATGAACTTCTGATGGATGCCATCTTCGTTGCCACATACAAGGGAACCTATAATACAAAGAACTCGTTAGAGCATAAAAGCCGGACATGAAAACAAAGTCCAACATGTTTATAAGGTCGTGAGACAGTAAAAAGAAGTAATTTCAATAAGTCATATATAATCATGTGAAACCGTCTTTAAGCCAAATCACAGATCTTGATGCTAGTAAAGCCGCGGATAAACTGCTTGACTTTCCTCAAGTGAATGACAAATAGCAGAGGTCCAAAAAAAAAAGACAAAAGGTAGTTCTCAGCAACATGGCAAAGCAGATTCCATGAGGCAGCTTTCGGATTAAACTGAACTAAACCGAGCCTTAAGTCTAAGAGGCTCCACAATGGGTGTGCTAACTAGTGTTTTAATTATTTGTGTTAAGACTTAGCAAACAAAAATGTATTTTTTGTGCTACAATGCTTGTGTTAGTTTGTGTGCTAGAGTGTGTTAAATTTTATAGCGTGCTAGCATATGTGCCAAGTTTGGCAACTATGTAGCAAACAATAAGTGGGTCCCACATCTATAATTCAAACTCCAACTACAAAATATAAATATCCACTACTCTTGATGCACATTTGTGGGACCCATTTTATACTAACAAACATTTTAACACACAAATTTACCGCACTCATTGTGGATGTTCTAACACACTTCTATATTATCAATGTCTAACACAAACTTGTGAGACCCATTTTTATCCTAATACATCTTTAACAAACATTTTAACACACAAATATACCAAACTCCATTGCGGATGCTCTTATCAATAGGAAAAAGTAGTTCCAAATAAATAATTCTTTTCATTTTCCTGAATTGCCCTTATGGGAAATAGTAGTTTCAAAATGCGTTGAGTGGTTATAGACACTAAACCAGATCATTCAACACCCATAACTCAAGTCAAATGCAAATATAAAATGAAACTTGTAGCTTTTATCTTTCTTTGGTCGGTAAATGAAGTTTGAATTTCTAAGAGGAAGCTTGCACGCCATATATTGCGAAAGACAAAACTTTTAAGAGGCATTTGTCTCATTGCTGGAAGAGTACTTGACGCATAAAACATCATACGGGTGCATTCCGCAAACCCATAAAGATGACAAATTCAATAGTATTCTCAGTTTTGATGTAGTGCATTCATATAGAAAAACCCAGTATGAAGAAGAAGAGAAACGTGAAATATCTCTACGCAATCCCGACGGCTCATGGATGGTTTAGACTTCAAACTACGGTGACTAGTACATGCAGTCTAAGGTAGTAACATGAACAGGAAGGACACGGCAAGAAGTAGAGGTTTCCAAAAGTGAAGCACATATACCTGACACTGCACATCGATCCCACTCTTCTTGTACTCCACATAAAGGGACCTTGAGAATTGATCTATGTATCTGAAAGTGAAACAAGAAACCCAATATCATCCATCCAGTATAAGTTCTTATGAAAGGCAAATCCTTACTATTTACATGCGTTGAATACGACCTTTTTTCCACAAACACAAACAAATTGCCAACTGATTCCCCACTTGAACACAAAAACACAAGCATCGAAAAGAAACTACAATCGAGATGACATGGGTTTCACACTCAACAAACGGAAGTGGCAGCTCAAAGTTCTATAAACCATGTAAATAGAAGTATCCATAAACTAACCCCATCTATGAGACATCTTAAATCCTTTGATTGCTAAGGATTTTGAGGACTAATGGAAGTAAAACAAATAAAAACAAGCTGTGAGATTGCTTGTGCTGTTGATAACTGATCCGATCAGCTCAATTTGCTACGATACAACCAAACTAATTGCCTTCAATGCTAAATAACAATCAATGTTCTAAAAGTTGACTGTCCAGGCTGACTATACTTTGCCTAGGTGCTTGGCGGTGGTCCAACACCTAGACTAGGCGGCCCTTTCCGTCCGACTAGCACCTAGTGATTTTTAGAAGTGATAACTATCAATACTTTACAGGCATAGGGCTTCCTATTTCTCTATCTTTACTTTTGGCATTTCCATTTAACCATTGGCAGAACACAAAGCATGACAATAAAAGCAAAACACCCGCAAAACCTGAAACCTGCAACCAAAACACCCACTTCGCTATCAAAATGCAAGAGATGAAGGAGAAATGCTTACGCTTTGGTGGCGGCATAAATGGCGTAAAGAGGATCAGAAGGGATCACAATGGCAGCACCCGAACCGATGTTCACAATCGCACCTTTCTTCCTCTTGATCATTCCAGGCAAAACAGCTTGAGTAACCTTGGTAGTCCCTTCAACATTAACCTTAATCAAATCCGCCAACAACTTCTCGTCCACCTCATGAACAAACCTCGCGTAAGGATAAGAGACCCCAACATTATTAATCAAAATCCCAACATCTAACCCATCAATAGTTTCTCTAATCCTATCAACCCCTTGGTTCAAATCACCGGAGAAGTCAACGACCACTGTCCTGATCTGGGTTTGACCGAATTTCGCTGAAATCGAGTCAGAGACATCCTTAAGCTTATCTGGGTTTCGACCCACGAGAACTAAATTGAGACCCTTTTTAGCTAACTGAAAGGCGAACCCTTTTCCAATGCCGTCGGTGGGTCCGGTGACAAGTGCCCAAGATCCGTATTTCTTGAGGTTCTTTGGCGGTCTGAGGAAATTGACGTAGACCCATTTGAGAAAAGCGAAAGTAAATTTGGATAGTGATAGAGAACCGAGGGAAAGTAGGAGGAGGAGCCAAATGGGCTGGGATTTGAGGTGCTCCATTGAACAAAGCTCCATGATGCGCGCGCGCGCACAGAGAGAGAGAGAGAGAGAGAGAGAGAGAGAGAGAGAGAGTTGGATCTAACAAGTGGGTTTTGGTTTTGGGGGAGAGAGAGAGAGAGAGAGAGTTGGATCTAACAAGTGGGTTTTGGTTTTGGGGGGTTAAATAAGAAAACCCAGAGAGGGTTTGGGAATCAAGTGCATGTGGCCATGTGGGGGTGGGTGGGGTGGGATTTGTAGGGATTGGGAAAGAGAATCTGAATAGGGTTTTGTAGTTGGAGTAGCAGCAAATAGGAAGAAAACAGTTGGAGCAGTTATTGCTACTCTGAAAGCGGATCCCATTAAACATGGGGTGTTGGTTGAAGTAGACGAGCTAGCTGGAAATTTACCTTTGTAGAAAGATAGGGAAAGAAGAAAAAGTCTAGAAACAAAAAAATATATTCGGAGTCGTTGGGTGCATGTTGGTCAACAACAGCATAAAGACCAACACGTACCGAACGACGCTTGGTTTTCGAAAGCATATTTACGAACTGGGCAAGTCATGTTTATAGCATTACTGAAAAGACCTACATCTTGGGGCTAACTAACGGAAGATCTCCTCGGGGAACTACTGATTTAGGTAAATATTAAATTCAATGAAGAGAATGTATCTGTTAAGATCCACACAGTTCTATTTTAAAGACGGGCTCCTAGCATTACTTGGAAATAAAAGTGAAGAGAATTGCCAATATCCCTAGGCACCGCCACATGGTGTCTTCGGCCCTTCATCCATTATACATTGATGTAGAGTTCAAGATTGAGATTTTGGTTTAGATAATTCAAGGCGTTTGAGCCACAATTTTGGACAAACACTGACGCAAATCAAGAGTGGTAGTCCAGTTGTCAAATTAAGGTGCGTGGTGAAACTTCCTCATCTCCATGTGGATGCGAGTTCAAACCTACTTGCGATAAGGAGTACATAATTCTCGTGAACTAGATGTTGTGTTTGAGGACACTTATTTTCAACTCGCACCTTAGTAGGATTGTAATGATTGGCTTCCCTCTTCCGAAATGGTGGCTACCTCATCAAGAGCACCTTCCAACCGAATATTCTAATCACGCTTGAGGAGTCTACGTTGGTCGCCCATTACTAATTGAATTACGGGAGAAGAGCATAATCGAATTCTTTATAGTAATGTAAATCTCATCACAAGTGATGAGTATAATTTACTTCTACACAATTCACTCTTTTTTCTCTTTTAAAATAGCTTTCGAGAAACTTTAACCATAGCGGCCTTATTGTGCATTTTGGCAGAATTTGGCATGGGCATTAAAGACTACGTAGCATAGCCCACCGCATAGGCTCGGGCCAAAAATTCCGATAGTCCCAGAGCAGTGTCGGTAATAACAATCACCCGATGGCCAACGTAGTTCTAAATTTCTAATGGAATGCGATAAAGTCATTTAATCCCGTTCTGCTAAGGTTTTTATTTCTTAAGTACTATTTTTCATTTAAAAAGACAGGATATTATCTTACAATACATCTCTGTTTTTTTCTTTTTTTTAACTTTGGTGTCCGAGTCAGCTTATGCGTTCCTCGAACTAATTCTTGGAGAACCATCCACCGCCCCACTTGCGATGGTCCCAATTAAAATCAGAACAAAACTTTATATCAGCTGACCCTACAAGAGTTGATAGCACCTTAGAGATTGCTAACATGAGATCTTAGGACATGGTCAGTAGTGCCCATTTTTTATTGAACATTCATGTAAAGCCTATGTTACAAAAAGCCTATGTTTGAACACGTGAGAATGTTAACCAAATAAAGGTTGAGTCTTAACATAATATTGGGTAGCTCACCATCAATAGGCTCAAACTTTTAATTGGGTCGCAGTTTATTCAATTTATATTAATTGGGCCAAAATGATGTGGTATGGACTCGGCAGTTATTCCCCCAATGGATTGGGCCTTGTGTACGCTGTGGTGGATCAATATATTAGAAAATCTTCCAACAAGTGATATCAATGCTAATGGCTGACAATCTAGGGGAGAACTCCCAACTGCGATGGATGGCGCTGAACCGTTGAAGTGGGTATTCAAGATGACAATCGATGATCAAACAAGTTGACATGATGATGGAGTACATAATGATGCTCTGAAAGGATGGAGCAAGTCCGGAGATATGATTAGAGATCGATGATCAAACAAGTTGACATGATGATGGAGTACATAATGATGCTCTGAAAGAATGGAGCAAGTCGGGAGATATGATTAGAGAGTAGTAGATCAAAATCAACTGGGAGTTTGGATGCAAATGCAAGGAAAGAGATCAAGGCTTGGTGCATAATCCACACATGAGGGAAAATCTGTTGGAGCATGTCTGAATGTTAATTCCCTTTGGATAAATACACTCTTTGCAATTGCTCCTCAATAGATTGGGCCCTGCGTACTCAGTGACGGATCATTGTATGGCTTCATATTGAAGATATCAAACGTTTTTTGAAGACTGACGTGGCATTTTGAAATTTCCAATTTGACATCAAAGCCTTCCTTTTCAACCCTCGATGTCAAATTCTATTTATTTGACATCAAATTATCCCCCTCCAACCCTTAAGTTAATATACAAATGGTCATTTTTTGAAATTTGGCATGGAGGAAGGAGGTTGTCAACTTTGACAACTTTGTCATTCCCTTCAAATCCACGTAGGATTGGCATCAAAGAAGGCTGCTGGGTTGGATTGAATTTTGGTGTCAAATGTTACCGTTAACATGTCTACGTAGGATTTGACATCTCTCATTGGAGATGCTCTAAGCATCTCCAATCCATGACTTCATATTGGAGATGTCAAACATTTTTTGAATGCCTACGCGGCATTTTTGACATATCCAATTTGACATCAAAGCCTTCCTTTTCAACCCTTATGCCAAATTCTTTTTATTTGACATCAAGTTATCCCTCTCCAATCCTAATGTCAATCCTTATATCAATCCAAACGGTCATTTTTTGAAATTTGGCATGGAGGAATGTGGTTGTCAACTTTAACAACTTTGTCATTCCCTTCAAATCCATATAGGAATTGGCATCAAAAAAGGCTGTTGGGGTTGGATTGAATTTTGGTGTCAAATGTTATCGTTAACATGTCCACGTAGGATTTGATATCTCCCATTGGAGATGCTCTAATAGCCCACCTCAAAATACAAAGTAGTCATATACTCATTCGAATGCAGAAAGAGAATTGAGAGTTGACATACGCCCAAGATAACCGAATAATTTTCTTTAATCTTATTATGGGTGCACATAGGGCATTATAACTTACCCCATAAGGCAATGCCAAGTGATGCCCCACATCATTCACAAAATGCCATGCTCTATAGTGCGGGTGAAAATTAGATAACTTAGATATCCGGGTCAGTTTGCATGCACGTCGACTAACTAGATAGTCGTAAGTTGCCCCAAACACTCCACCCAGACCATAATATTTTCCCTTTCATCATTGCGGAAAGAGATTTGATGGTAACGGAATATGCATGGTTTGGATATTTGATCGCATTATTGTCTAATTGTCTATCAAGATTAAATTCTTTACATCACCGGAATAAATATTTATTTTCTCTAAATCAATTATATTGCGCCACGTTGTCATGTTTTATTGATTGGGACCACTATTTTGCAATATGGCGCAATATAATTGATTTGGAGAAAACAAATATTTACACAGACAGTGTAAAGAATTTATTCTCTTATCTGTCAAGTGGGTTAAGATGGAGTTGTGAATTAGAGCACTTCCTTAGGCTGTCTCCAATAAATCACACAGAAATCAAATTCTTTATTTGCCAAAGTATCCGAAAATTAAAGCAAAAGAAGGAAGAAAAAGGGGCGAAGAAAATCAACCACCAAGAAAATCAACCACCACCACCACCACCACCCCCCCCCCCCCCCCCCCCCCCCCCCCCCCCTCACAAAAAAAAATAAATAAAAAATACAGGCCCATCGTTATCCACGAAAATAGCATACGTGCAGAAGTAACTTCTCAATTTGCCCCTATTACCAAGTCAAACCAATGCCTCCTCTAACCGTTATAATTTGAGTAATTATTCATTAGTTCCGGAACACAATTACGTGGTGTTCCGAATTATTTCAGAGCCACACATTTACGTGGGTTTATACACTAAGTCGTGGACTCCGGGAAAATGTGCGGTGTCAAGTGTCCAAAAACACCACTTGGCTATGCTCCGGGAGTGCCGAATAATTAGACTTATATATAGAATCCTCCCACTACCTCCATGACCATCTAATCCTACAAAAAAAAAACTACCCTTTAAACTCGCTGTGAAGTCCCCCTTATTATCCCTATAAATAAACGCTTTGGAGTTTATTAATCTGTGTTTTTAAGATTTTACTGCCAGATATATATATCTCCTTCCCCGCCCAGAGAGCTCTAGTTCAAAAACTGCATTCCAAAATGGCTTCCAATTCCACCATTCTAGTAGGTCTGCTGCTTCTGTCCCTCTCCTCCTTCCACTTCCTCTCTGTCGCTTCCTTTGAGTTCCAAGTTGGCGGCATCAACGGTTGGGTCGTCCCGCCGGAGAACGACACCAAAATCTACAACACCTGGGCCTCGAAGAACCGGTTCCAAGTCGGCGACACCATTCGTAAGTGTTATCGACTTGCTATGCTTGCGCCGAAAATAAATGTGTATATATAAACGCGCGCATGTAATGTTGAAGTGAATGTAGCATTGTGAGCGTTGCATTCGCGGTTTTCCTACGATTTATGTCCACGAACATTTCCTCCATCTCGTATTGTACAAATCTCTTATATCAGATAATTCACTTGTCCCACTAAATTTTTTTTTTTTTTTTTGTAAAATACATAAATAACTGCTCTAAAAGGCCAAGTGCATCTCCTTACCATTTTGAAAAAAATTACATGTCACGAAGCAACCATTTTGAAAAAAATTACATGTCACGAAGCAAGGGCGTAAAATACTCGAAAAGGGTAGGACCCGAAAAACTATTTCATCCTTTAGAAGCATTCCTCCTCGAGCATGGAATAATCTCTCGTGAAACCCTCATCTTTATGTTCTGGACTACTCGCTTATCAACCTCTATTTCTGTTTTTTTTGTCCCTTGGACCGTGAGCGGCATATGATTGTCGATGATTAGCGTGTCAACCTCATTGGGATGCTAATTTCTTGTTGTGTTGCCGTATGCTCTAGCCCTTTCATCGTTGTATGTCGTTCGGTTGTAACTACATATATGATTGTTTTTCGCTGTTCAAAAAAAAATATTTCTAGTTTTCGATGTAGATAGCAAAATTTGACAATTATTTAATGAAGTCCCTGATATGAAATTAGGAATTGTAAAAATGAATGGCCTTTAATGATACGATAGTTTTTGGGGAGGTGCATTTCAGGTTTCAGGTACAAGAAGGACTCTGTTCTGGAAGTAACCGAAGCAGAGTACAAGCAGTGCAACTCCACCCGCCCACACTTCTTCTCCAACACAGGAAACACCGTCCTCGACCTCGACCGCACCGGGCCCTTCTACTTCATCAGCGGAGCATCCGGGCACTGCGACCGGGGCCAGCGCATGATCGTAACCGTGATGTCTCACGACGATACCTCTGGCTCCAAAGCTGCATCATTTATCTCCTACGGAGGAGCCGCGGTTGCGCCGCTTGCTTTGGCGTATATCTGCTTCTAGCTAGGTTTCCAGTGTCTTTGTTTTGCTATTTTACGATATCGTTGCAGACATTGTTAGGTTGCTTTAAGGATTTTTTTAGTCTAGATTTAGTTTTGGTTTTTCAAAAATGGTTTTAGTGCAGTACCTATTGTGTTTCAGCATGCACAGACTCCATGTGTTTTGGTATTTCATTTGATTTTTACTCATTATGCTGATCTTCTGAATCGATCTCAAACGGGTTTTAATTATCGACTGGGTGCCAAGACGGATTTCAATATAAACTAGTTTGTCAAGCCCAAAAAGTTCCGAAAATGTATTTATATATGACGTATATACGTGAAAAGCGAATGAGCTTTTAACGAATCAAACACCAGCCAAACTCTAGCAATTTGGTTCATTCCATCACTCGCTACATGGTACCAGAAAATAGCCGCATGCGTTAGAATTTGCAAGACACTGTTGAGTAACGAAAGAGTAAAGCCAGAACTACAGAACCTGCTCACGCGCAAATTGGTCCAGGACACCCTACATTACCAATAAAAAAAAAAGTACAGAACCAGCTCAACTTCCTTGCTTCTTAGACAAACAGGAAAGGTAGAAATGAGCAGCAGCTAGCTTGAAAAGCAGCAAAGGTTTCAGAAACAGCAAAACCACTTCTTCTCCTACAAAAGTCATACGTACCGATTGTTAAGCGAACATGTTACGCAGAATTTGCAAGAACCTAAACACGGTCAAGCAAAACGAATGCGCAATACGAACATAAAAATAAAAATAAAAAAACAAAAACCCCATTGTTTGTACCGTAGGAGGGTGCTGATGACGTTGATCTTTTCGCGGGGGATTGTTACTTGTCTGTGATGGTTGTGGCCGCGGTGGTGGTGGTGTTGTGTTAGCGGCAGTTCTGGTGGTTTTCTTGTCATCTCTGGCCTTGGCGAATATAACGGTAAAACCATCGGCTGAGGCCGGATTGTTTACGTCCCACTCTCCAAACTTCGGCAATGGCCTTCCTTTATCCTGCTGCTAGAGATCACAAACGTATCACTCAAATTAATCTACGAGACGAATTCCACGATAACAAGAAATATTAGGTAATCGTTCGATGTTTGGTCGTTCTCCCTTCTTCAGATTCCCATTGAACGACATGGTCCTGACCTATAGTTTGTTCGATTTGTTCGGTTTCTGTCTTTACATTGCATTCGAAATGAGGCGATTGGTGATCGATCCCATAAATACAAAAATCGAGCGTCTAGTTTGATATATTGGGCTGAAAATACTTACCGGTGCCATCGAATGATAGATAACGGATTGCAGAGAGAGAGAGAGAGAGAGAGAGACACGGTGGGCAGAACGAGTCTTAAGGAAGAGGGAGAAGGAAATGTGAGGTGATTAATCAATGCAGGCATGAATATATTGATGCACCGACCATGGCCCAACTTACGTAAATTCCCCTTAGAACCCGGCACCCCAAAAAAGATGAGAACTTTTAAAACTCGTGAAGTTTGAAAGGAAAAAGTTTTTGATAGAGGGAGAAGGTCGACCGCGAAGACTAGAACAAGTTACGCGATGCCCAGACTCCTTTTTCACCACATAGTTAATTATTTAGGGTGTTAGTCCAAAGGTTTTTATAGAATACCTTATTGATTTTGATGACAACAAAATATATTTTATTAAAAAGAAATATGATTAATATTGTGATATTTGGAATACCTTAATGTTTATTTTGTAGGATTTGGTTGAAGTGCATACGGAAAGGTTGCTACACCAAAATACTATCTTCAATGGTCAATATTGCATTCAATTAAAAGGAGGAAGATTAAGGACAAATCTTCTCCTAATTTTTAATTGGCTACAAGGGATTTTATGGAAAGCAAATGCTAATCAAGGAGGGAGTTGAAGATTACTTGGAGTTTCATTATCTCTAACGGCTAAATGATGGGCTCATTAAAAAAAATGAAAGATTGATCTCCTGATTGAAGAAGAAAACAAATCAAATGGAATATAACTTCCAAAATGGTTCAAACGGCTAGTGACAAAAAGGAATGGAATTTTGCTATGAATGTTTCATTCAATCAAGGCCATAATGTATTGGATAATTTTCCAGAAATCATGCATGGGATGCATCGAACGTTCAATTGTGGAAGCATATATTCATGACTGAGGAAGAAAAAAAGACAGAGGAGAGCTTCACGAAAAATACTCCAAGGAACATATTGATTCAATCTCTCAATTCTTTATCTTGACGTCTATACACTTATGTGAGAGGGCTTAGTTTGATCTCCACTGTAAATGGGATTGTACACGCCCTTATTCATACTCTTGTGAGTGGTTTTGGAGTGAAAATCACTTGGTAGTTAGGTGTTTCTAGCACCGGAGTGAAAATTAAACTAGTTGGGTTAAGAGTGACTAGCACCAGAGTCAAAATTAGTCGGAGTGATTGGGGATAGATTACTCGTTGTAAAGGTTGTCTAGCACCCGCGAAGCTAGAAGGATTGTAACTATTAGAGATAGTGCAACAAATACCAAGTTGGACACTTGGGGAGTGGATTAGGCCGTGAAATTGTGGACCGAACTACTATAAATCCTTGCGTTCGATTCACTCTTCCCTATTCTCTTTATTTTCCGCTTTGCATATCTATATTGCATATATGAACTGAGATTTGTTTGAAAACAGGATTGTGGTATATCTTGCATAATTAGCAAATTAGTATTAAAATTTTGCATTATATTTGAGATACCCAATTTGCCCTCCCTCTTGGGTTGCTATTTGGACCAACATAGGGATCAATACGCTTAAATCGATAATTGTACATGTCGTAAAGAAAGGAGTTGGGACGCCACGTGACTATGTCTTTGAACCATTGAGAGCTGCCCATACTGAGTCACGATTTCATGGCATTTTACAAGAATTTAGAGTAGAATAGGGTAAAATCCACTCTGACCTCCTATATGGTTTGGGTTATGTGCTGATACACCTTATATGGTTTAAAAGTGTGCAATAACTCCCCTATGACTTGTGAAGTTTGCACACAACACCCAATTTCATCTATAATAACATCAAGTGTGACAGATGCGCATCAAAAGTCTGATATGCCCTCATTTTCTCCCTTAATTCTTCTTATTCCTTGAATCTAACCAATTCATCCCATGTACTAAAAATTGGATATGAACCGTTGATATTGTAGAGTTTGATAAGTATTACATCCATACCAAAATTTTAGTTGATCAAAAGATAAAAACCTCATGGTCGAATCGAATTTATTATGAAAGAAATTTTCAAATTTAGATTTATCATTCATCTTAACAAGAGTTAGATCACTGAGTTATAGATTTCTGATTGAGTTAATTTTTTATAGAGATCAATGCTCTATTATATGAATAATATATTATAAACGGCTCGGATTAGATTTTTATTAGATTCAAAAGACGTGTAAAATACACCTTCATTAAAATAGACGAAACTGGGCCCTAAAATCCGGAGGAAAAAGAGAGTTGCACACAAACTCAGTGCACTCACAATTTTGTTGTGAACCTTTTAATTAAACCCTGAATGAAGAAAGGGCATTCATTCTATAACAAAATTTATTCAAGTTTATATTCACACAATTTTTGGATGATCCCTTCACTTAAGGATAGGAAAATCCCTTCACGATTTGCTAGCAAAGCATTTAGAATTTGGAAAACAAGAGCCCACTATTATTTTGGGAGTCACATCAAATGGGTTGGCCTAATTTAACCATGAAGACTCACTATATAAACCCAACGGGGCAACAAGAGATGTTCACCAACAAATCAGCTATCCCACCTAGCCGTGTTGCAATATTGTTAGGAAGGCCGCCAAAACATGAAGCTGCCCTTCATTGTTTTCGTTTTCATCTCTATCGGCTTTTTTCAGGTTGAAATCGATGTCGCTCTAGCAAGCAATCGCGTTCCATTCCTCGTGAACCCTCAATCAGTTGAAGGGCCTCGGTATATCACTATAACAGGTGACATCATCGAAACCCGAAACTTTTCTAAAATTTGCAATTGATCATGCAGAGTAGGAAATTAAGGAAAGTGACGATATCAATTGTGATCATGTTTGTTGTGGTATAACAGGATGCAACAATAACTGCGACGTCGCTTGTTGCTACTGTGATGTCACGCAACAGCCGCCTGTTTGTGTTCAGTGCTGCGAAGAGAGACATTGACACACATACGTGCGTATAATTTTTTCGAATTGTTCGGACTAATAGCGAGGGGATATATAGTCATACAAGATGAGTGATGTATTGTATAAACCATATTTCGATGGAGAAATTGTCCCACGGATTTAATCATTCCACAGACTGGTGCATCCAAATGCCTGAAATGTATTAATCTAATCAATGTCTATTTTTGATCAAAAAAAAAAATCAATGTCTATTTCCGCCAATCACCAAAATTCTAGCTAAAGGAGTACTGTATATAAATTGTCAAAGATATTGGTCAAACCAACAAGCACACAAACCATGAAAAGCAATCAAGCAGCAAACAAAGAATGCTAGCCACAAAGATTTCAATGTGGGTCCCCGACTATGTAGCTGGCTACATTCTCACTACGCACTAGTTTTTACTATGTATCGAATGGTTAAAGTACAAGAGTTTATGACCGATTACAACCTACGATTTACATTATCAATTTCCGTAATACCGCCGTCAATCAAAGGTCCAATATTAAGCGAGCCGTAAACCAAACCAAATCAGGCTTCAAAAACCAACATAAATGACTTCTCCATATTTATGTGATACAAAATGCATGGATACATACGCATAGAACCTTAAACAGAACAAGGGAGAATAAAAGATCACTTATGTAATCAATTTTTGTGTATTTGAAGGTGCCAATGCCCAATATGTGCATTTTTTCCTGCAGGGAAAACCGGCAGGGTACCGTATAATCTTTGCGAATCGTGTAACTTATTGGGGTCTCAAAGAAAAAAACCCAGCTCCAGTTGGCAGGAATTTTAGCATGCATGACAAGAGTAGAAATTTCTACAGAATCCCTCCATTCCGGGGAATTGGATTAATTAGTCCCCTACATATTTTGATCAAGCAACATATTGTCTCTTAGCTTGACTCTTTGTTTTAGTATTTTAGTTGAGTTTTTCTCCTCTTGTATGTGGAAGGTACGCCTTCCTTGTTCATGTACTTTATTGTCGAAACCTTTCAACGATGGATAATTTTCTCGATGGATCTTTTTTCTTTGGAAGTTGGCTATCTTAGGTGTTATTCTCCTAAAAAAAACCATTTGGGGTTTTTTGGCGTCTTGTCCTTATTGAAAAAAATTCGTATTTGGTAGCTTGCGCCAAAGTTACGTGGATTATTGATTTGCCTCAACAAGATGAATCAATAATCCATAAAAGTTTGGCGCAAAACTAATTAATCGCGAAAGAATTGAATAAAAACAAAATGTCAAAAAGCTCAAAAAGCTAAGAGAAACAACGCCTTAGTTCTACTAGTTGTATTCTCTTATTTAACTTGAGAAACTTTATGAGCTCAATAATAAAATTACAAGCACGGAGTTACATAAGTACTAGTGTTGACTCAACTGAAATCGTAATCTCACGAGAAAAAAGTCAATTGGGGAATGATGTTGTGCAGTGGTGTGTGTCTGTACACCTCCGAGCCGTCGTTAGTTAACGAAATGAGATCCAAGCCGTCGGATGCTTGGAGTCAAAAATCTCCAATCCCCTACTTCTCTAACCCCAAAAACCAAAAGCTCATTTTTCGCATAATGTGTTCGGACCGTGGTATGCCAAACACTCAAAAGTAGAAAATGGAAAAAAAAATGAAAATGTAATCAAAAGTTGCAAACCAAACACACTCTTTATCCTCAATCCAAATGGATATATGGATTTATATAAGACAAAGCCCAGTATCATACCACTCCTACTTAGGGATGGCAATTACCTCCGACCCGTCTCTGCCTCTGACCTTCTCACCCCTATCCAAATGGTATTCTCCGATCCGATAAGTAAATGGGGTGGGGATAATATTTGCTTCCCCTGCTCCGTTTTAATTCGGTCCGACTCCTATTGTAGGTAATTATATTTTTTTTTATGTATATGTTTAAATAAATTTCATTGTTTTCATATAATAAGAGTAATATATCAATTAATAAAATACTAGTTTATATATTTGTTTTCTTTATTTCTATTTTTTAACTTTCATCAATCATTAATATCTTGTTTTCTTGTCAAAACACTCAAAAAAAAACAAAATTAGTCAAATTATTGCTGTGAATGGGGACCCGATTATTCTCCGACCCTGGCACCTCCCCGATTTTCTCCGTTTCGACTCCAATCCGATATAGAATGACGTGGGTTTGGAGCACGCTAAATCCGACTCCGACCCGCCCCATTGCCATCCCTAATTTATAGAAGTCCTACAAAAGGGGTTCTATGAACAGAGTATTTTTTTTCTATGAACAAAGTATTTTCGCGATGATTGTAGACGAAACTACGTCTAGATTCATGATCTTGATTCATTGAACTGGCGATATTTATGACGAAACCCCAGTATAAAGAAAATTAAATGATTTTTTGGGTCAAAACATATCATCAAAATTAAATGATTTTCCAGAAAACAAAAGAAAATATCTTCAACCACAATGAGAGAACATTTACGTAAATTGCTACTCCCCCCCCCCTGACACACCCCCCCAGGCCCCACCGCCTTTTTTCACCTTTTTCCGGAATTACCCCCGCAGCCCCCTCTCTCCCCTCTCTCTCTCTCTCTCTCTCTCTCTCTCCCTCTCCCTTTTCTTTCTTTCTTTTTTTCTTTCTTTCTTTTACGGTCTGTTTTTCTTTCTTTTTTTTCCTTTTCTTTTCGGATTGGTTTTTTTTTTCTTTCTTTTCGGTTTGAATTTTTTTCTCCTTAATAATAGGTTCAAGTTTAATTATACGCTTTGTAAAATAATTGAGAAAAAAAAGAAATTATAACCCTTTAGAATTAAATGATCAGAAAAATAAAATCTTCTCACCCATTCAAACGGATTGAAATTTGGAACACTTAATTTTTCAACCTTTAATTTATATATTAAAAAATATGGTTAAAAAATTAAGTGCTCCAAATTTCAATCAGTTGGAACCGATCGAAAGATTTAGTTTTCTGATCATTTTATCCAAAATGGTCATAAATTAAACTTTGACTCTAGGACTCTCGTTAGTTAGTTCTAAGATATTTGGTTGTACGACTTTCTTAGGGCTAATCAACGAGAGTTCTAGAGTCAAAATTTAATTATGACCATTTAGGGTAAAATGATCAGAAAAATAAAATCTTTCTATCGGTTGAAACAGATTGAAATTTGGAGTACTTAACTTTTTAACCATTTTTTTAATATATAAACTAAAGGTTGAAAAATTAAGTGTTCCAAATTTTAATCCTTTTGAATGGGTGAGAAGATTTTATTTTTCTGATCATTTAATTCTAAATGGTCATAATTAAATTTTGATTCTAGGGCTCTCTTTGGTTAGTCCTAAGAGATATTTGATTCTACAACTTTCTTAGGGCTAATCAACGAGAGTCCTATAGTCAAAATTTAATTATAACCTTTTAGAATTAAATGATCAGAAAAATAAAATCTTCTCACCCATTCAAACGGATTGAAATTTGGAGCACTTAATTTTTCAACCATTTATTTAATTTCCATAAATACACCCATTGTATATTTAAAAATATAATTCAAGAATTAAGTGCTTTAATTTGCAATTCAGTTAAATCAGAGCAAATATCGTTTTTTTGGCTTAAAGTCTTTCAATAAACACCCTAAAACTCATTATTTAGTTTCAAGACTCTCTTAGGGTGTCCATTGAAAGACCTTGAAGCCAAAAATTTATTACGACCATTTAGGATGAAATAATCAGAAAAATAACATCTTTGCACTAATTCAAACGGATTGAAAATTGAAACACTTATTTTCGTAACTATATTTTTTAATCTATAAAGGACAAAAAAAGAAAAAGAAAACAGTCGGATAAACATAATCAATTGAAATACTTTTTTTTCTTTTACTTTACAAAGCCTAGAATTAGACTTGAACCCGCTTTCTTAAAAAAAAGAAAAAGACTTGAACCTATTATTAAAGAGAAAAAGAAAGAAAATCGGAAAGAAAGAAAATGAAATAAAATGAAAAAAAAAAACCAAATCGGAAAGAAAAGGAAAAAAGAAAAGGAAAAAAAAAAAGAAAAGTAAAAACTGTAAAAAGAAAGAAAGAAAGAAAAGGGGGAAAGAAAAGGGAGAGGGAGAGAGAGAGAGAGGGAGGGGGTAATCTGGGAAAAAGACTGGTGGGGCCGGGAGGGGTGTGTGTCGGGGGGGGGGGGGGGGGGGGGGAGTAGCAGCTCTCAACATTTACTCATTGCTCTTGTCTTGTTCCATTGATTAGCCTTGGACTTTGACATTTTTGTTTTCACATCTTGACTTCTTTTCTTTATTTATTACAAATGAAAAGAAATTGTAGAAAAATAACACTAAAACTTGACTGTATGTAACATTTATATCGGAAATTTAACAAATGCTAGGCACACAATTTTTAAACACAATTTTAGAAACAACTGCTTGCGCGATCGTTCGATGCATATTGACCTATGTGCATCGAACGCTTTCTGACATAGGGTACTTTTTCACTAATCTAAATGGACTAAATGCCATATTTTCACGAGGTTTTAAGCAAATCATTTTGCTCACATACATTAACTAAAAATATCATTTAGTTGAACGCACCACGATTGTATCGAGAATTGTGCACTTAAACTTTCTGTAATTACAAATTTCAAATATATTTTTTCCCTAAAAAACAAAAAAAAAAATAGTGTGAACAATAAAGAGGGGGGGGGGGGGGGGGGGGGGGGGGGGGGGGTTTGTTAATATAAATTTTCATTTTGTTTTTTGTAAGTACAATATATAATTCCTCCTGAGGACCTTCACAAAACCAGAATCTGGCGAATCAAAAGCTTTCGGTCCTCACTTCGTCCAATCCAGTTTCCTAGAGAGAGAGAGAGAGAGAGAGAGAGGAGAGAGAGAATGGCGTCGTGGAATTCCGTTCCCCTAGAAGTGTTATCGAACGTCTTCGGATGGACTGCCTTCTGTGCCTGGTCCATCAGTTTCTACCCCCAAGTCATCTTGAATTTTCGCCGGAAAAGGTCTCTCCCCCACACAAATTCCATTTCTCTCTCTCAATCTCTCTCTCTCTCTCTCTCTCAATTCAATTCCGCCTTACTTTATCAAAATCAGATCTTTTCAATTTCCACACACGGATTTATGCCTAATCGATTGGTGTTCTTGTTTGTGCAGTGTGGTTGGGTTGAATTTCGATTTCGTGCTACTGAATTTGACCAAGCACTCTTCTTACCTCGTCTACAATGCTACCCTCTTCTTCAGCTCCGTTGTTCAGGAGCAGTACCGCAAGAAATATGGCCCCGATCAGGTCTTTCTCTCACTATTACTACTATTTACCTCTATCTGTGAATCTATATCCACACACTTGAGGCCCGGACACGTGATGCTTGTCTAAAGCGTATTATGCAACGGATGGATAGAAGGAAAAAAATTCTTGAATTGAGATTAATCTCTAGTGAAATCTGAAATGTGAAAGTAGAAAAGACCGGAGAAGAAATTTGGGATGGCAGTTTTTTTTTTCTTGGTACTGCCTCCGTCTCCGAAAGATTGTTTGGTCTGGAAAACGAAAACTTAAAAATAAACCGAGAACTTAAAAGTCATCTTTGTCGGTGAAATTTCAAACTTTTTGCCGCTGCTTACTATATATCAATGAGACGAACAATCTTTTTGGGAAGGGAGAGTAATTTATGTAGGTTGTTAAAGGGGGAGTTTTGGGGAGAAAAAACTGTGAGCCAGCCTCAAAACTGACGTTCACGCCTTCTAAAGGGATCTTGTGATAGATATGTCTGAATTTTTTATTCCTTTTCAGTGTCTGGCTTCTGAGGAATCCCGAAACATAATTTGCTTGACTTGGTTGAGGATTGGTGGTGTTTTCCATGCTCATAGAAACTAGAAGCAGCTTACATATCATAGTCTTCACAAGCTTTTGATAATCGGATGTCCAAGCTAGGTTACATGCACATCGACTAACGAGCGGGCAAACCGGAAGCTCAATGATTATAGTTTTGGATTTTTCCTACACTTAACTTGACAGATTTTAAAGATGCTAAGGCTGGACAATACCACCAGATTGAATTTTCAAAGTTTTGATGTGATGAAATTGGTCTTGGATGATTACGCGTACTGAGTTTTGAGTGATGGTTTTCTTTGTGAGTCCACGAAAATGCTTTATGACCAAATTTCAGTGATTTGGAAAAGTACTGCTCAAATCAGATTATCAGATCAATGCTTTTGCCTGAACTTTGCATATGAAGAATTCATGTTAACTTGTGAACAGAATGTGATTCTTAAACATTGGCTTTGGATGGTAATGGGGTTTTGTCAGCAAGGCTTTGAAAGAGCGACCTATTGAAAATTGGGGAACGTAAAGAGATTTTGGTTCTTGGGAGTGTTCAAAAATATGTAACCAGATATCAAGCTTCTATTTTGTTTATTCCTCTTGATGGCTTCTTGTTGGACCTGGTAACCGAAAAATAGAAAATAACAGTTCTAGTTCATGGGATATCTCATGAAAAAGCCAACTTCTTCCGCTATTTCTAGTTTCGAGACTACTTATGTTTCTGTATCTAGTTTCATTAGGCTATGAGATGAACTAAACATCACGACCTTGATTCGAATACAGATCTCAGTGTACGAGCAGAAGAGTGACATGCTAGCATCCACTCCTGTTATTTTTGTGTGTCAAGCGAATGTTGTTTCTACGGATATTCTTGTAACGTGGTTTGAATTGAATTTTGATGGACCTAAGTTTCAATTTGCCTCTTATTTTCCAATTCATATACAAGTTAAACATGTTTACACATAGCATTAGTTGCTTTTAGGAAGTAGCTTGGAGAATTACATGTGCTTTTGCCAAAAGATGAAGGGCTCATTTACATCCTTGTCATTCTTGTTGCAGTTGATACCTGTAGCTGCGAATGATGTAGCTTTTTCAACGCATGCTGTTCTACTCACTGCATTTACCTTGTTCCAAATTGCTATTTATGACGTAAGTAATTCATTCTATCTTGACTAGTTTTGGTCTTATTTGGCCATTCGTTTTAGAGGTGCTTCAGTTTGAAAAGCAGAAATGTGGTATTTTTGACGAAATGATTACATCCATTTGTTGTCCGATTGGTGGAAAGAGTACTTCTGATATTGTTAGCCAAATAGTATCTTACTTTATATGTATACATCGAAGACAATATCTTGCAGTGAAAATAGTATCTTACGTTGTATACGCATTAACACATACTTGTATTGATGTTTTGTACAGCGTGGAAATCAGAAGGTCTCAAAGAGTTGTATTGCAATTGTTTCTGTTGCGTGGTTAGCTGCAGCAGTTTGTGTTTTCAAAGCTTTGCCAAGCCATTCTTGGCTTTGGCTAGTCTCCTGCTTTAAGTAAGACATTTTATGAGTTCTCTCCAGCGTTCCTCTTTTCCACTCGTAGAAAAAACGACTGATGCCAGGAAATTGTTTGATGTTCTGTGATCAAGTTTTGATCCTTTAATGTTATTCTTTTTGTGATTGGCTGCAATGGTATATATCTTTTGTGGCCATTCACTAGCATGTTCCCGATATCTTGCATTCTAGCTACAGTTATGGGGAATGCAATTTGTCCTCCATAACTTGTGGGATGTAATAACTAATAACGCAAGCTAAGGAGCTAACTCTTCTATACAATGCTTTTTGAGTAGGAACTTTCTTCATTGTCTATGGCATAACTTTTTCTGTTACTCTGAAATTTTATAATTTCAATTGTGTTGCAGCACACTGCAGGTTGTTATGACGACCATCAAATATATTCCTCAGGTTACAATCACTGAATTGAATCTATTACTGAATTTTTATGCTAGAGAAAAGTCCTTCCTCTTATTTATGCCCCACTGGTCCAAATTTTCAACTTTTTGGGTGGTGATTTGAATCTATTACTGAACTATGGGCTGGATTATAGGCAGTCATGAACTTTCGGCGGAAGAGCACCATTGGGTTCAGCATTGGCAACATTTTACTTGATTTGCTTGGAGGGGTGGCAAGTTATGGCCAGATGGCTGTGCAATCTATAGATCAAAGTGTGTCATCCATTCGTCAACTTGATATGCATTTTATGAAAGCTAGTTCCGTCTGCATCATTTTTTATGTCTAATCAAATGTTTCACTCACTCGTCTGTTTCAGATTCCTGGGTGAACTTCTATGGAAATATCGGCAAGACCTTGCTATCATTTGTATGGACTATTTCTCCTCTCTCTCATAACTGCTATTGACTATCTTCATAAAAGCTTCATTCCTACGATGTTGCCATAGAAAATCCTGTACACTGAGTTTGCCTTTCGGCCTTCTGTTTCATAAGTAATTTAGGAAAAAGACAAGAAGAAGAAACAAAAAAGAATTCATCTTCCCAGTGCTACATTTTTCTTGGTATAAGGAAAACCTTAGTTCCATACTGTTAAGTAGGGCTGTCCAGCGGTCGGTTTTGGTCGGGTTCGGGTCGGGTTGGACCCGACCCGACATTTGTCGGATTTTGAAAATGCTCACCCGAAACCGACCGAACAACTAGTCGGGCTCCGACCGAAAAGTTGTCGGGTGGGGTTGATCGGGTTCGGTCGGGTGACTCGGGTCATCAAATAAAAAAAAATTTACGGACAGAAATCAGAAATTTTGGGAGAAAGAGATCGACTTCCACAATCCATATCCAAGAACACATCACTTTCAGATCCTTCACTTTAAAAAGAGAAATATCTATAGAGCATATCAAACTTCAAAAGCTAAAAACATACGGAGCAAATCAAACTTCAAAAACAGTTGGTTCATCAAGCTGTCGAGGCACTCCGAGAACGGCATCGTCATCAACAGAGCGCCGTCTTTGTCGATCGAGGAAGAAGAAGACTGGAACGGCAACGAATCCCAGGAACCCATTCATAGATCAAGTAATTTTTGAACCAAACTGAGAAATCTTGGTGTGGGAATTTGGAAACCCTAGGTTTCAGTTATGGTGGAGAGAGAGAGAGAGAGGACAGACGTACCAGTGGTACCACTGTGGGTGTGGGTCGATCGTAGGCCATTAGAGTTCTTCGTGGAATCCGGAAATGGGTGAGGAGAGGAGATGACTGAGTGAGGGGTTGAGGCTGCGTGCGTCTGATTCTGAAAAGGGAAGAGAAATCAGAGTTTTGTTCATATTTATATAAAACAGTCGGTCGGGTCGGGTGACCCGAAAAATTATTGAGGCATCCTGAATCACGTATTTGATTTTGGACACTGAAAAAGGGGGAAATGGATACAAAACCATAATAAAGGGAGGACAAACAAAAATGAGTGTAAGACTGCAGTTCAGTTTTTGTGAATATGAATGTACTGTGGAATGATTAAAAAAAAAGATGTACTGTGGAAAGATTATTTTACGTCATGCAAACTGTTATTATCTCGAGGATCAAAAAAAAAAAACTGATATTATCTCCTCCCCGCTTTCCTCCATAATAAGCTGATACTCTTTGCTAGATCCTTATACTGGATTTGATTTTTGTGGAATGTACATTTGCAGGTGTCGATCTTCTTTGACCTACTCTTCATTGTACAGCATTATGTGCTCTATCCTGCCAAGAAAACAGCTCTCTCTCCCGATCCTGATACGGTAAGCCAGGAGCCACTTCTTAAATCTTCCGATGGCCCAGAAAAAGAAAAGGTCTAGTCATTACCCCTCAATATACATTATATTGAACTTCATAACTCCATGTAAAATTAAATCCTGAAATTGTGCATTTTCTTGCTCCTGTTGCATAGAAAAACCCCTCCTTTTGTATACGAAGGTACTCGTCCTAGAAAGGAAATTCTTAGCAATTAAGGACAATGTGTATAGCCATTGAAGTTAATGTAAATTGCTTGCTCTGATTTATTACACAAGCATGGTTTATCTTATCAAACATTCACGGCGGGTAAGATAAACCTTTTTCGGCGGGAATTACTGGATGTGTGGTCCGAACTCATTGGTCTTTTCTGATATATTTTCCATGGAAGATCTCGGCAGTTTTTATGCGTAGTAAGTGTTTCAAGATTTTCCTCAACACCAGATCAGATTCGATCATCTATGCTGAGAGGCAATTTTGCAGATTAAGCGAAGGGGGTTTGGCTGGCTGTTCTAAACTGTTTTGTCACCTGTTTTGATCATATTTGTCTCTAGGTGGTTCAGGAAGAACCTAAGGATATCGAGGATGGCAGTGGCTGATGCGTATTTGAACCCCTGAATCCAAATAAACTGACTTGTAGCCATGTTTTCCGACTCAATTCTATTATCCGATGGCTGATGGTAGCAGTGTTATCAGATGTTTGATGGGTGGTCAATTTTTCCCTTCAAATATGCAATAAATAAGAGATGAAGTTTAATAGAGCTGTCCAAAATCTTTTTACCTCCAGTTATTTTTTAGGCATTAATTGGAATTTTGGCCATTCTACTCCAACAAAGAATATAAGTCTCAACATTCAGTTGGATGGTGGGTTTGTTCCCCACACAATTTATCAGGGTTGAATTTTGGGGTCAAGCTGACAAGAAAGTACTATTTTTTTTGTGAATTCTTTAGTCCCGACATGGACTTTGGGTTGGTTCTGTGTGGTGAGGAGCATAGCATCGTGCTGTGCACCTCCGAGCCGTTGGATTGTGCATTCGACGGCTTGAATCTCATATCGGCAACCAACGATCGAGAGTCGTTCATTGCCGAAATGAGATTTGACGGAGGTGCACAGCCGATGCTGCACACACCACTGCACAACACCATCCTCCAAATTCTCTCGGCACGGATGGTCTATCTTTAACCGGAACGGAGAGGGAATTAGTTGAGGTGCGCGGCGAGGGGAATTACTTGTGAATTCCCCAGTCCCCATAAAATTGTTTGTTTGGTTCGTCAGTTAGGGACTCAAGAGTGTTAAGGCCACCTCACGCATACCTCGACTATTCCCATCCTTGATTGGGTCAAAAGCGTCCAACCCAAATTACAACAAATCACTTGGATGGATTACAGCCTAATACCATGGATTACACGGATCTGGTTTGCAATTTGTGTGTTCCCCAAGATATTCCATATCACTTTTTGTTGAGCCAATTAAAATGGCAATTAATAATAAGGCTTGTCCATTACGTCCCATTTCACCAAATCAAAACACCTTG
Organism: Rhododendron mucronatum var. ripense; assembly: GCA_019656295.1. Taxonomy (NCBI): domain Eukaryota; kingdom Viridiplantae; phylum Streptophyta; class Magnoliopsida; order Ericales; family Ericaceae; genus Rhododendron; species Rhododendron mucronatum. The sequence goes on along the minus strand of BPLT01000148.1, from coordinate 1,282,349 downwards.
CTTCCCAAGTTTGCCAACCCATCTTCTTACATCTCAATATTCTCTCTCTCTCTCTCTCTCTCTCTCTCTCTCACTTCCTATAAAACACAGAGCATCCAAAATCATATCCATTTCATTTTCACCTCATCTTCAAAAGCAAAGACAAAGATGAGGAGAGAGGGTCGCCAACACGGCATGGTTCGAAACTACCCGATCTTGGGACCGCCGTTCAACCCAAGACCCGAGTCCAGATACCTGAACCGGTTCGACTCGCCCCCGACGGCCGGGCTTTTCACCAAGGTCTCATCAAAGCCCACCAACCACTCCAAGTTCACGGGCATTTGCGGCCGGCCCAAGTGCGCCGGGTGCCATGCCCACCCGGTATCCAAGTCCAAGCCCAAGGCCAAGGGGACCCAGAAGCTGCGGTCGTGCGACGTCATTTCGAATCACAGGCTGGTGAGTTGGCGGGTCGTGGATTCTAACCCCGGGTTGAAGTTTTCCGGGTTTTCGGCTGGCGGGATTTTGGATCACTTGGATAGGGACGATATGGGTGATTTTGATGACGATGATGATTTTGTGGGTGAGGTTTATGAGGATTCATGTGAGTTGGATCATCGTAAAAGAACAGGAGATTCGACTCTGGCCCCTCGGGAATCGCACGATTCGGTGGAATTGGAGATTGCATCAGGAGCCGTTGATATTAAGGATTGCGATGAGGAAAAGAAAGATGATGATGAAAATGAGAACGTGAGCATTGATGATTTGGAAATTGTGTTGGCAGAGGAAGAAGATGAGGATGAAGATGAAGATTGGTGTTTGGTTGCAGAAATGTAAATTGTTTCTGCACAGCCTATGGTCAATGATTCCTTATTTGTATTTTCGCAGTATTTCTCTAATTTCTTTTTCTGCATGTTATCTTATGGATTTCTGAAATGTGGATGGATATCATCCACTTCGCCAATATTTGACAAATTATAAGAAGAGAATAATAATTAATAACCCCCCCTCTCTCTCTCTCAAATGTTGATGATCGCTTATAGGTTGGTCGATGACCTTGATATATCTATATAAAGTATAAATATTAAAACTCGTTCACAATTTAGTACAAAATTAAGAATATAAAATGTGCATCGATTAGAGATACTTTTGACTTTATTCTCATCTTAACCATGTATCTCTATCTCCGCGGGCATTGGTTAGCATAACCTAAAATGAAAGCGGAAGTTGAGAGAGTGCTTTCACTACCGGAATAAAGTGCTTTTGTATCGGAAGTATTTGCGCCGGGGCAAATTTTGTTGCGAAAGACTCTTAATTTGCGACCGGAAGGTGCTATTGTACTTGTGAGTAGATGGGAAAGAATAATTGAATAAATGCAATCCTATTTTATTCTACTTAGAAAAAATGAAGAATGTTATGTTTGAGTTGAGATAATATTGCATTTATTGACGGGATGGTGGTGCAGCACAGCCTCGTGCTACGTAGCGTGCTGTGCATGACAAATCGCCGCCGCTCCGGTCTTGTTCTTATAATTGAAAGCGTTCACTTCGTAGAGCTCATCGAGTGGAACAAATATATTAAAAATCAACTTGATCAGATATTATTAAGTACCTCATCCTAATATTGTTATCTTGAAATGAATGGATCCGAAACACTAGATAAAATCCACTATTTTCTAGCTGCAAAAAATTAGACATAGCCGCCAAAAATTACTCATGGCCGCAAGGAATTACTTGTGGCCGCAAAAAATTACTTATGGCTGCGAGGATTTACTCTTGGCAGCCAAGAATTACACATGGCTGCAAAGAATTACTCCTGTCAAGATAACAATGTTCGGATGAGGCACTTAATGATATCCGATCGAGCTGATTTTTGTTACACTTGTTCTACTCGACGAGCTCTACGAAGTGAACGATTCCGATCATCAGAGCGAGACCAGAGCAAAGGCCATTTGCCGTGCACAACATTCTGCACAGCATCATCTTCCGGTCAATTTTTTCAGTGTAATCAAGGAAATGCGCTTTGTTGAGATTTTTTTGAATGTTTTTTCTTTGAGAAAGGACCCAATTGCCAAAACATCAAAATATGTTCAAAACTCTCAAAACCATCTGAGATTAATTTGAAAAAAAAAAACCGAATACAATATGCAAAATTTGATTCTGGAAGCAACACTCTAGAGTGTTCCGATTCCGAAAGAGCAGCACCAGCAGTACGAGGCAACGAGAGAGAAAGAGATCCATTTACCTGTGTTTCGATCTCTTGCCTTACAAAAACCAGGTAGCAAGTTTAGAATCAATCTTATACACAACAAATTGGAAACTTTTAGGGATTTCTTAATTACACGGTTTTTTTTTTTTTTTTTGTTGTGCAGCACTATGGGCTTTTTTCAACTTTGGTCTATGTTTTTATACATTTCCGATTTTCGTAGCCGAGACGAAAAAACATGATATAAAAATTTGACCCAAATCTTATCAAGATTATAAGAGAAAGTAACCAAAAAGACCGTGCCAAAAAAGAGAAAAACTTGTTTCCAACTGTGCTGTAAGAAAATGTTTACAGCACTCAATCGTGACAGTCTAAAAGTGTTCTGGACGGTCCAAATTTTAATGAAACTTTTTCAGAAAAAAATTAATTGTGACCGGTCAAAATTAAAAATGAATCTCAATTATTAATTGTGCGGATAAACGGCTGAGATTAGGTGGTGCAGCCGGAAATAAATATTTCTCGCCAAAAAAATCTTTAAAAAGTTAACCCAAACTCATCCTAGCTAAGTGTTCCGGTTTTTTTAAAAAAAAACTTTTAGAAAATGAAGGTAATTTCAAGTTCAAAAATTATATGTTTACGAAAATAATTTTCTTATCAATATGGATCTTGTTTGATAGATTTCATTAAGATATTTGAAACGGTGCAAAAAAAATTTGAAAAAAATATTTTTCATTTTCATTATATTTAAGTTTAAAATTGCCTTCATTTGGGAAAAAAAAAAAGTACCTTTTTTTCTTTTTTTTTAAGTGGAACATCGCCTAAGCTTACCGCAGCCCAATACAGCAGTTGTACGGATTACAAGGATTTGGTGTGCGTGTATTGTAATAAGTACAACTTACCAGGTGTAATTGTACATTTGTAAGTACAAGGGTATTCCATATCTCCCCTTTCTTTCAACGAAAGTCAGCTTAAAATAGAAGTTACTCCCTCCCAAATTCTTTGTTTGGTCCGTAAAACGAAGTGTTAAAAATAATGCTAATTTTTTCTTGAAAAAATATTTGAAATTTTTTCACAAATTTAAAATACTCATTGATATCTAGTAAGTTGTTAAAAATTTTTGATTTTTTATTACAAAAATTTTATTATTTTTAACACTCCGTTTTGTGGACCGGACAAAGAATTTGAGACGGAAGGAGTAATTTTTTAAAGAGGGTAAACATTATCTTCTTTCTTAATAATTGAAATAATGTAAATTTCACCACAAAAGTGATATCATATTTATCAAAAAGTATATTACACTGGTGGAATCTACACCATTTCAACTAATAAAAGAGATAATAATGTTCACCCTCTATTAAGATAGGTGAACAAAATTGCACTCATTAAAATATGTTCCTATATTCCATGGAGTAATAGGTTGATGGGGTGTCAAATTGCAATTGTCAATGACCTTTGTTTATTATGCTTGGCGACCAAATCAAACTCCTTGCTTCCCAAGTTTCCCAACCCATCTTCTTACATCTCGATACTCTCTCTCTCTCTCTCTCTCTCTCCCTATAAAACACAAAGCACCCAAAATCATATCCAATTCATTTTCACCTTCAAAAGCAAAGACAGAGATGAGGAGAGAGGGTCGCCAACACGGCATGGTTCGAAACTACCCGATCTTGGGACCGCCGTTCAACCCAAGACCCGAGTCCATATACCTGAACCGGTTCGATTCGCCCCCGACGGCCGGGCATTTCACCAAAGTCTCATCAAAGCCCACTAACCACTCCAAGTTCACGGGCATTTGCGGCCGGCCCAAGTGCGCCGGGTGCCATGCCCACCCGGTATCCAAGTCCAAGCCCAAGGCCAAGGGACCCAGAAGCTGCGGTCGTGCGACGTCGTTTCGAATCACAGGCTGGTGAGTTGGCGGGTCGTGGATTCTAACCCCGGGTTGAAGTTTTCCGGGTTTTCGGCTGGCGGGATTTTGGATCACTTGGATAGGGATGATATGGATGATTTTGATGATGATGATTTTGTGGGTGAGGTTTATGAGGATTCATGTGATTTGGATCATTCTAAAAGAACTAGAGAATCGCCCGCCGGCCTCTCGGGAATAACACGATTCGGTGGAATTGGAGATTGCATCAGAAGCCGTTGATATTAAGGATTGTGATCTTGAGGTAAATAAAGATGATGATGAAAATAAGAACTTGAGCATTGATGATTTGGAAATTGTGTGGGCAGAGGAAGGTGAAGATGAAGATTGGTGTTTGGTTGCAGAAATGTAAATTGTTTCCGTACAGCCTATGATCAATGATTCCTTATTTTTCGCAGTATTTCTCTAATTTCTTTTTCTTTTTTACTATTTTCTGTTTGGTATTGTATGGATTTCTGAAATGTGGATGGATATCATCTACTTCGCCAATATTTGACATATTATAAAAAGAGAACCTATGTTTTATCTCTCTCTCTCTCAATTTTAAATTTTGAGCTTCAGAGAAAATTCTGTCTGGTTGATGACCTTAAGGTATCCATTTAAAGTATATATATTAAACTAGAGCTGGCAAACGGGCGGGTCTGGGCGGGTTTGGGCGGGTAAAACGGGTCATGGGTCAAATATGGACGGGTCAAATATGGGTCAAAAAGCAAACAGGTTGAAACGGGTCGGGTCAAATATGGGTCAAGTCAAACCCAAACCCGCCCGACCCGACCCATTTCCTCTTTAATTCAAAACTCATTTACAATGTACAAAACTAAGAATATGATATGCGCATCGATTAGAAATACTTTTGACCTTAATTCTCATCTTAACCATGTACCTCAATCTCCGTGAGCATTGGTTAATTAGCATAACCTAGTACTTTCTCCGTGCGAAAAAATTTGAAAAATTATACACGGAAGTAGTAAATTTTTTTATTTGAAAAATAACACGACTTTTTGTAGTAGACTCTCAATATGGAATGGAGGAAGTATGAAAGCGGAAGTTGAGAGAGGTGCTTTCACTACCAGAATAAAGTGTATTTGCGTCGGAAGTATTTGCATCTGGGCAAATTATGTCGCGAAAGACTGTTAATTTGCGACCTGGGAGGTGCCATTGTAATTCGTGAGTAGATGGGAAAAGAATAAATGAAGAATGAAGAATGTTATGTTTGAGATAATATTGCATTTATGATTAAAAGAAGAAGAAGAAGAAGAAGAAGATAATATTGCATTTATCCGACCGGAGGGTGGTGCTGCGCAGCGTGTTGTGCAAGACAAATTATTGCCGCTCCGGTCTCACTCCAATTATTGAAACGTTCACTTCGTAGAGCTCATTGAGTGGAACAAGTGTACAAAAAAATGCTCGATCGGATATCATTAAGTGCCTCATCCGAACATTGTTATCTTGAAACGAATGGATCTAAAACACTAGATAAAATCCACTGTTTTTGGTACACTGCCGCAAAGAATTCTTCTTAGCCACAAAGAATTACTCTTGGCCGCGGAAAATTACACGTGACCGCAAAGAATTACTCTTAGCCGCAAAAAATTACTCATGACTGCGAAGAATTACATGTGGCCGCAAAGAATTACCCTTAAATGAAAAGAATTACTCTTGGCTGCCAAGAATTACGCATGGCCGTAAAGAATTACTCTTGGCCGCAAAAAATTACAATGTTCGGATAAGGTACTTAATGATATTCGATCGAGCTGATTTTTGGGTATATCTATTTTACTCAACAAGGTCTACAAAGTGAACGATTCCGATTATCAAAGTGAGATCGGAGCGGCGGCGATTTGCCATACACAGCACAGGACTGCGCAACACCGCCTTCCCGTCCATTTTTTCTGTGTACTTAAGGAAATGCGCTTTGTTGAGATTTTTTTTGAATGTTTTTTCTTTGAGAAAGGACCCAATTTCCAGAACATCAAAATATGTTCAAAATTCTCAAAACCATCTAAGATTATTTTGAAAAAAAACAAAAAAAAACGAATAGAATATGCAAAATTTGATTCTGTAAGCAACACTCTAGAGTGATCCTGATCTTGCCTTACAACAACCAGGTAGCAAGTTTAGAATCTTACACAACAAATTGGACCAACTTTAGAGATTTTTTATGCGGTTTTTTTTTTCCCCCCTAATTTTTTGCAAAAAAAAAAAAAAAAAATGACTTTTTTGTCGTCTTGTATGGATTTTTTTCAACTTTAGTCTATGTTTTTATACTCTACTTTTGTCAATTCCTAGGTCGAGACGAAAAATATGATATAAAAATTTGAGCCAAATCTTGTCAAGATTATGTTTTTATAGTTTTTCGATTCCCGTCGTCAAGATGGAAAACATGACATAAAAATTTGATCGACCCAAATCTTATCAAGATTTTAGAGAAAGTAACTAAAAGACCGTGCTAAAAAGTCCATTAAAAAAATTAGGTCAAACCCACCCTAGCTTCACTTGGATTGCGGCCTAAGTACTGCGATTGTACGGATTACAAGGATTAGTTGTGCGTGTAATCAGGGGCGGACCCACCATAGGGCACGTATGGTCACGTGCCCACACGGGCCCCAAGCCTTAAAAAAAAATTTATTTTTTCCATTTTTGTATATATATTATTTATGTTGAATGCATGTAAGGTTTTTGGCTGTTGGTTGTAGTGGTTAAGTGCCCTCATGTCTGACAAAGAGGTGACAGGTTTGAGACTTGCCTGTGCTCTCTTGTAGTTCTCTCTGACTTTTTGCCAAAAAGCAGAGTAAAAATGTTCTTCTTCTTCTTCTTTTTTTTCCCAAAAGGTAATAGAAAAATCTGCCTTTTTTTCCAAAGTAGAAAATGTGTTTTTTTTTTTTCCTTTCTAAAAGGCAATAGAAAATAGTAGTGCTATACCTTAATTTTTTTATTATTATGGGTTCGAATCTACCTCCATATTGCATTTGTATACTTTTTATCCCCAAAACTGTAATAGTAGAGTTAGTAATAGAAAAATAGATGATGAACATGTAATAATGCATATAGTTAAGGTGCGCAAGTTTTACCCAAATAGCTAATTATTAAAATACATACATATTTTAAAATTGTTAATTTATCATGAATGTTAAAATTATTTTGGAGTAATGTGCTTAACTGTAACTCGTAATAACGGTTACAAAAAAAAAATTGGTGCCCCCGGTATGTCAAATTCCTGGGTCCGCCACTGCATGTAATGTAGGAGTAACTTGTAAAGTTATCTCCCCTTTCTTTAATAAGGCAGTTAAAATAGAATTTAATTTTTTAAAAAGGAGTGAATATTATCTTCCTTTTTATTGGTTAAAATAACGTAGATTACATCACATAGTGATATCATGCTTATCAAAAGTGTATTACACAGGTGGAACCATACATTATTTCAATCAATAATAAAGAGGATAGCGTTCACCATCTTAGAGAAGTGAACAAAATTGTACTCGCTTAAAATATGTTAGTCTTATTTTTCCTATATTCAATGGAGTAATAGGCGCACGGGGTGTCAAATTGAATTGTCAGCGACCTCATTATTCTTGGCCAATACGTCCCATTTGACCAAATCAAACTCCTTGCTTCCCAAGTTTTCCCATTTCCTTGGTCAACAAAAGTTTCCCATTTCCATTTCCATCTCCTACATCTCAACTATATATATCTCTCTCCAACTATCTATAAATGACATTCACCCAACTATCTATACATCTCAACGATATATATATATATATATATATATATATATATATATATATATATATATTTTTTTTTTTCTTTTTTCTTTTTTCTTTTTTCCGCAGCTTGTTCGATTTGATTTTTCGGATTTTGAACTCTCTTTCAACATACGATTCTAATAAATTTTCTCTTAATCATTACTCTTATTTGTATTTCTATTTTTCTTTCCTCAAAATTCAAAATCCAAAATCCAAAAACCAAAACAATCAAGCTCGAATCCATTTCCATGTTCACTACTTCATCTACGAAAGGAAAGACAGGGACGAAGAGAGAAGGTCGCCAACGCGGCACGGTTCGCAAATACCCGATCCTGGGACCATCATTTCACCCAAGACCCGAGCCCAGGTTCACAAACCGGCCCGATTCGCCGCTGGCAGCAGGGCTTTTCGCCAAGGTCTCACAGAAGCCAACCAACCAAATTAACCAATCCAAGTTCACCGGCAAGTGTAGCCGGCCTAGGTGCGGCAGGTGCCATACCTACCCGGTTTCTAAGTCCCGGACCAAGGAGAAGGGAACCCAGAAGCTGCAGTCATATGACGTTGTTTCGAATCATAGGTTGGTGAGGTTGTGGGCTGTGGATTCGAACCCCAGGTTGGAGTTTGCCGGGTTTTCGGCTAGTGGGGTTTTGGCTCATTTGGAGAGTGAGTATTTGAATATGGATGATGATGATTATGCGGATGAGGTTTATGAGGAGTCATTTGAGTTAGCTTATCATGATTCCCTTAAGTTGGAAATCGCTTCGGGAGCCGTTGATATTAAGGATTGGGACAATGAAAATAAAGGTGATGTTGAAGTTGAGGATTTGGGGTTTTATGATGCAGAAATTGTGTCGGCAGACCAAGACGAAGATGAAGATGGAGGTTGGTATTTGGTTGTGGAAATGTAAATTCTTTCTATAGCCTATAATGGTAGTCAATTGGATGGATAGGATCCAATGTGTCTGGATCGTCATCCACTTAGCCCTTTCGATTAGTATGAGAAGGAATAATACATATTTGCGTACTAGTATTGCTTATGGCCGCTTATAGGCCGGTTGATGGCTTAATGGCATTATTGATATCTACGAAGAATGTATAACAACTAATCTATACTATACTATTTTTTTCTTTTAAATGTACGGAGGTGTTTCTTACATTTTGTTTCCCACAAATGCCCCATGCATTTGTAATTAATACATGTTTTATCCTACACCTCTTCCCAACAGACACAATACAATACAATTTGCAATACAACGGCTGCAACGAAACGATACAATATCTTACACATCTTCCCAACAGACACAATACAACACAATTGGCAATACAACGGCTGCAACGAAACTATACAAAGCAAAGGACCAAAAATTCCCCTTCAAACTACTAGGAATAACTGAGCCACCCCTGTTTCCCACAAATGCCCCAAGCATTTGTAATTAATACCTGTTTTATCCTACACATCTTCCCAACAGACACAATACAACACAATTTGCAATACAACGGCTGCAATGAAACGATACAATATCTTGCACCCCTTCTCAACATACACAATACAGCACAATTGGCAATACAACGGCTGCAACGAAACTATACAAAACAAAGGACCAAAAATACCCCTTCAAACTAATAGGAATAACTGAGCCACCCCAATTAAAATTAGCGCTTCCCTTCTCATCATCTTCCGCCCGTTTTCCATTTGGCTGCTTGTGCACCATCTCCAAAAAAGAAGCAACGCACCTCTCCCGCTCCTCCAAACCGAAGCAGTGGATATGGCTCTCCCACCAACGCCTCAAAATCACTTCTAATGCCCCCCTTTCGAGATCAATTAAAATCTCTTCGTCCACCATTGCCCATGTCTCAGAATCGCTTCATGCTTCAACCTTCTCTTTTTTTGGTGCAACGGAAATTCGCTTCGACCTTTTCACACGGTAAGCAATCCCTAAATGTCAATACAATACTTTGTTAGATTATGATGGACTTTGTCAAAACAAAGATTTATTGCACTTAAGTTGTTCGATGGATTGCTTCTATGGGAATTCGGAATTAAAGAATCAACTCTCCATCTGTGTTAGACATGAGATTACTCCACCCACTTTCCGTGAGTTTCAATCAGCCCCAAAGCTTATTGATTAATGACTAGAAACTCATTGACTCATGATCAATGTTGGAAAAATACAATTTCATGTTTGCAGTTTTTGGAAGTTGGAGCACAATTAAGGTTTTGCTCTCAAAATCGTTACTTTGGGAAAATCATTTCGGATTATTCAGTTTTGGTTATACAAGTCTTCCATTGTTATATATTACTAGTGCGATGCCGACGCGCTACGCGCGTCGGTGTGACATTATTAAATTGAGGAATGCAGTGGGGATAGCAATTGTGAACTAACTCGTGAGTTTTAAAGCGTTGTGCAGATTGTATTTGATATATAAATAGGAACAATTTATTGATGCACTATTTTGTGGTGAGCGCATGAAGTTGAGTAATATCTTCAGTGTGTTTGATATTTTTACTAATATAGCAATGAATTATAGTTGCCTTTCAAAAAAGGAAGAATTATAGTCGAGCGATGCTGTGTTGGCATTTTTGTGGAGTTTAAATAAGAACTACTATAGCAAGCCTTATAACGTGGGGTGACTTATTGCTTACTGAACTGATTGAGAAATTATAATCATATTTGGTAGCCAAGCTGACATAATATGCAGCATTATTCTCTGAAGAAGCCAATTTTCCTTCTCTTGTTTCGAAGGTTGATCTCTTGTTTCAAAGGTTGAGAAATTCTCAGTCCTCATTCCTCACGATCATTCGTTTTCCTCCGATTTTGATTTGATGATGTCTTTCGCAACAAGGCATAACATAGATGATCTTACCTTTGTGAATCTGTGTGATGGATCAGAATAATCTCTGTTTACCTTTGCGTCCCCAATCTGTTCGGACAACCACTTCTTGGACGCCTCTTCACCCACTTCTACGCTGCCCCAGATGTCGCCGATCTCTTCCGAGTCGGTCTTCTTCAATATGTCATTCTCCGAATTGGGAAGTTTTAATTTTTCAATTGGGTTCTTGATTATCGTTGGTTCTATAACCCCATACGTTTCGAAACTGCTTACTGCTATGAGAAGTCGTGCAATTTGAGATAAATAAATTACTTTTCATTCACGGTATTTGATTTGGGAGTCACAGTTCAATTAGTAATCCATGTCTCTCTCTTTCGTGGCAATACTTGCATTGGTTTAAAAGGGAGAATTTTTTATAGGTCATCTATAACATGTTTCTAATCCACATAGTTCACTTCTAAAGTTTCTAACACCTCTAGTCCACTAATAATTCCAATGACAAAAATACTCAATTTAAAAGAAACAAGGCCTTGTTTGGCTAATACAAAGAATGTATTTGTTCATTTTTTTCAATGACCACCACCGGCACCACAATGACCACCACCATGCTGCAGCCGCCACCAACACACCATTCCATCACCACCATGCCCCCCCCCCCACCACCTCCACCACCACTGATAAGCAGCCAAGATTGCCATAATCTTGGCACTTAAAGTCTCCACTTTGTAGCGTTTTAGTATTTAAGTTATCGTTTTTATTTGATATTGAGCGAAAGGTTATTTTTGTCGAGTTTCAGGTAGAACGAGGATTAACGGCAGTTTTTATCGCCAAGGATCGCTCTCGGAAGCATCCAAGTGTCCAAGGCCATGTGGCGGCTCCCCACCTAGTCCCATCGGGCGATTAATTGAGTGGCAAGTGGGCATCGGGTCTTCGTCGGGCCGTTCAGACCAAGGCAAGGCCAATAGCAGTGTTCTGCCAACCCAGTATCGGTACTGGGATTTGACCAATACCGGTACCCACCCTCCAGAAGTTCTATTTTGGCAGCAAATTGAAGACCCAATACCGGTACTGGGAGTTGGAGTTGGCCAGTATCGGTACTGCCTGCAGAAAATGTCCACGTTTTTCTTAACTTTTTCACTTTCCATTTATGAAATACTTGCCACTTTTGGCAAGTTTTGGGATATTTATTGTGAGAAGAGGGTGGGTGTTTAAAAACCACACACACTCTCTCTCATTCATTACCTAGATACAAACTACTTTAAGTCTTTTAGATCTAAGAGCTCCTCCATAGCTTTTCAAGTTGTAATTTCTTAAGAACTCGTTAAGGTATTCACGTTACGTTAATTTCTCGAGTGTTAAAGTTGCTCGTATGCTTTGGATCCTTTACAATATCAAGTTTATTTTCGGTTCTATCGGTTAAACATGTTTATCATTTCTACCTTGCTTTCTAGTCTTTTCAATATGAGTGAGTAGTTGATTAGGCTTGGCGATGGGGTGATTAACACCTCGTAACTTATGTTAATCTTGCCTTTCTCAACTAAATACTTGAGGTTCGGTATGGAAAATAGGAAGGGTTCGCCTTTTATGTATCAAAGCTTGCTGATGTTAATCTCCGGTAATCATGTGTTTGCTCACATGATTCTGGAGCGATGTCTCAGTTTGCGTTTGCCAAGAGAACAAAGAGCTCACTTGTTTTCCATACTACACTTCTAGTCTTTTAATGGTTTCATAGCTAAATCTTTCGGTTGATAGCCTATGCCGTGCGATTCAACCAAATTTTTGATGATGATGGTTCTATGGCCTAAGTTACTGGCGTTTAAAAACTCCAACGCCTTGCCGCATGTTTAATCTAGTTAAAACTTATTTTTCTAGTCTTTTTCTTAAGAATTTTTGTCACCTTGCAAAGTAAAACCAAAAGTTGGCCGTCTAAACACCGGAATCCCTTACTTCTACAAATCCGAATTAGCTATAAAGATTATCTCTGTGGGTACGATCCCGAACTTTTTGGTATTTATGCTGACAACGACCTAGCCCTACGCTCGGGGTAAATCAACCTTTTTCAATGGTTAGGTTGTGGTGAAGCAACCACGCCGTCGCTGTCACCACCACCGAAATGACAACCACCATACCACCACCACAACCACCACAGTGCCGCCACCACCACCACAATGACCACCTCCACAACCATCACCCAATAGAATGATACTGGTCAAAGTCCTTGAAGTCATTGCATCGAGCAAAGAGTCTATTTAAGTTCCTAGGTGTCCTTTAACTACTCAAGAGTCTTTCTAATTTGTAGAAAGTCAAGTTATATATCTATTTGTTCCAAGTTATCTATTTCAAGAGTCAAACACATATTTCAATTAGTATATGGTCAACCCTTTTTAATTTATGTCTTGAAAATGTAAGCGACTTTTCCTATTTTTGGAGGATTGTTCCAAGTAGTCTATAAATTTTGTTGCTATGAATGAATGAGGAGTTTTTTTAGTGTTGAATGAAAATAGCGTCAGTAGTACATTACTTCTTGTCCCCCGTTTTTGTATCTCTTGGGCGGATTTTTTTTAGAGTGGTGAGTGATCCTTACGCCTTGTATCCTCGCTAATCCTTAAGTGGTAAAATCTGTATCCCTTCGGTTTTATCATTTACAAAATCCGGTGTCATAGAACTTTATACCTTGTTTTTTTTTTTTTGCCTGTTTCAATTTAAGTCACTTTCCTAATTTTTTAAACGGAACCAAAAAAAATTATCTAAGAGAGGGGTTACCTATTCTATTTCCTCCCTCAAATCAAAGAATCCTTACTTTTCTTGAGAAGCTCATCTCCTCACTTTTTCTCCCTAAAAACCACGGAATTTTAGCTAAGTTCTTTTGAAACATCTTTGCTAACTATCAATCGTAACATACTTTATGTACCCAGTGTCACCTAACACTTGCAACAAGAAAGTAGCTTTAGAAATCCAATCTTATTTATGTACATTGGTTGAGCAATAATCCAAATGCTAGTGTGTGTGAGTCAAAGGAAGAACAAAACTAACAACATTCTAAATAAGGTTTAAGGGAGAAACATGCAATTTTAGATAGAACAAAACAAAAGTAAAAACAAAATGAAGGAAACATGCCAAGGAAAAGCACACCAATACAAAAGTGACATTCAACGAATCTCACGGATAAAATAATTGATAAAAAGATATCATTTTTGAGAAGTGCCAATAGAGAGCAGATCACAAACTTGTTCATTATATATTCCAATCATCTGAGCACTAACTTCATATGCAATGAAGCTTTCCTACTTTGAGTGACGAAGAGAAGATCATTCAAGTTCTTATACCTATAGATGACACGCAGAATATTTAACAGCTATCTTTTATATTCATGGATCCGCTAGACCTATATGTCAAATAGGCTATTTGGGTCAATGCTTACACTTGTCACTTGTTGTATGTACTGAGCCAATCGCTCCTTGTTAGCCATCTTAGCTGATTTTCACTCAGCTCGTAAGTCTGTATCATCAGCAAATTGTTGGAGTAGAGAGGCAGATAAACAGACATAGTTCACACAAAATAGTCAACTAATGGATGTGACATTGATAAACTCTTAAAATCTTCTCAGGCACATACTTGTTAAAGATCAGTAAGTAGGCCAAGGTAAGTCACCCACTGATCAGCTTCAACCATTTGGTGATGGTATTGTAGAGCTTAGGACTGCAAAATCGGAGCTATCTGGAAGGAGTAATGCGATTGGTTTTATTCTGGTATTTGGTAGGCCATATAGAACAGTGTGCAAATAACTCGACCTTTAAAATGTCACTGTGTAGCTGGGCAACACCATTGACTTGCAGATTTAACAAGAAGTCACTTTCTCATATCCAAATGGAACGATTAACAGCTGAAGTACAAAGACCTTAACATGAAAGCAGAACAAAGGGCATGGACCTAAATAGGAGGTAAAGGAACCAAGATATGACCGATCAGAATAATAGCAGTTCAAGAAGAGAACATGAATTCGTCTATACTTATTTCGGAATTGAAACTACAATGGAGGTACACTATTCTTCTTGCACAAGCAAGAAGTACACTATGAGGTAACCACTTGCAAGAACTAAAATTACCAAAACATCCCATCCACAAACAAAGACCAACCCAATGGGGAAGAAAACTCTCTCTTTGGAGTTACTTGGGTATATCATAGCCTTTTGGTTCGTTTCTTGTGTTTGCTGTCTTGAAAGAAAGCTACTTTTACTTGCCAATGATGGTAAAATATATATATATATATATATATATATATCTCTCTCTCTCTCTCAATTGAATTGTAGGTTCTGTCTTAATTTATTAGTCTCTTAATTAAGCCAAATTTGGGATATGTTTCATGCGGAACTTGGTGGATTTTCGTCAATTGTTACATATGGTGAAACTTGTGGCGTTAATCAGAAAAAGCTCTCATTAAATAAAGAATTAAGTCCTTCATTGAGTTGAGATAGCTTGAACAGCAGATGTCGTGGTCCACATTCAGTATGTCTAAGGCCAAGGCATTCAATTTCAATAAACTGTATTTGGGTTCTGAATTTGTGAAAGATTTTTGGAAGGATAAGAAAGGTAAGGGAGTTACAACTTGGATTTGTAGAGGGAAATCTACCTTATTTTCTTTTGCTCTCACATAATTCCTGCACAAATCTAACATCTAAACACAGCTAACCCAGACTGAATCTATATCCCTCGTGATCTCGCACTCCAGTTGGAGGAAATATGATGGGGTTTTTGTGAATTAGCTAAATGCTTGAGTATTAGATAAGCATGTGCTAGTATGAGCACAAGGAAATGGGACATACCAAAAGAAATATAAGGATAAGCAAATCAGAATATTCTACATTTTGACAAATGCAAGAAATTGGCATTACCTGAGAAATAGTTGAACCACATTTCATTTCCAAAGCAAAACTAACATCTCTACAGGGCCATATCAAATTTTCAACATATTGGCTGGTTAGAAATAAGAACTAAAGAATGCATAATCAACTATATTTTCCCTTTTTTTCAGTGCTAAAACAAACTCCAAATGTTCCTCCAAACCTGGTGCACAAAATGATGGAAATTGAGTCAACTATGCTCAAAGCGACAAAGAGACATGGATGAACAAGAAGGGAAGAAGTTCATATGTAATTTATTTATAGACAAAAGTTTCAGTTCTATTGAAATAGCTAAATGTATCCAAGCACATCCAATATAATTAGTCATCAGGTCTAGAGAGAGAGAGAGGTCATCAAGTCTGTCTTCCTCAGTTAATTCATGTACATGAGAAGTTAGGAAATAATGTTCAGGAAAACATCAAGCATCTACATTAGCTTCGTAAGAAAATTTGACTATACCTTTGGAAAGGGATAAGACCCCAGCTTCCCACAATCAACAAATCAGGCAGGACTTAGTTGAACTCATGGCAGATTAGTTCCTTTGGATCATCTTTCTTGATCCATGCTTCCCAAGAAACCTGTTACATCTACACGTGCAGATCCAGCTCTATCATTGAACTAAGGACATGCTTAGCATTACACTCGTGAAGTCTCTCCCAAAGAGCATCTCTCTTAAATTTTCTCATAAACTTCTGTCTTTGCTGTAAAGCCTTTAAGCAGTCACCTGAAATCAGACAACCAGATAAAGATATAAAATGCTTTGAGGCATAGAACCAAGTTATTTTCCACACAACAGTAAGCATATTTATCATAGGTAGATAACAAAATCTAATGTGAAAACTTTCATTTGCCTTTTGAAGATGTCAACCATTCCCACCTATGTGGCTTGGCCCAAAGAAAGGATCGATGTAGCTATCATCTTAAAGATCTGGATCAAGCAAAGACAGAAAAAGGCAATCATCAGTGGACAATGCTAAATGCATTAAAAAAAACACTTGCAGCAGGATTGTCGTCCATAGTTGTTATAAATTGGGGAATAAAGTGTACTGATTACAAATTTTGCTAAGCTCACATTCTAGAGTGTTAATAATCACCATCTCCTATGTATAGAAGTGAATTATGCTACATAATTAGCAAATTATGAGGGATTAGTAAACATTGTTAGTCCAAAATAGAACTCGACACCAACTGCAACTTTAACGAGCCTCATCTCTTGATTGAAACCTACGACCAACTTAGAAATGAAAATAGAAAAGCATAGTACCACTTCCCGCCTCATCTTACTACAGGCCACATTAACCCTATACGAAGAACAACCTCAGAGTGATTTTATTTTTCACCTCATAACATTGAAAGCTTAACAAGGTTTTCAATTTATTAGGTTACCAGTGCTCCGGATTAAATATAGCCATTGGAAAACAACATAAAGCGGCTAGCTATCCATGTTTGGGTCGCACATTATTTTCCAAATCCCCCAAAAGTTTAACTATCAAACCCAAAAAAATAGAGTTTTAAACATAGATAGATCTCACAATCAACGTTTAACTTTTAGGCCATCTGAAAATATTGACTTAGAATCCATTCCAACGGTTCAATGGAGCAGTGTTCAATGCTTTTGGGCTTATGAAATGCCTAGAGTGGACCTATCACTAAATCTCTTATTATTCAATGCTCTTGGAGCAGTGTTCCATCTTCTAAATCTCACACGCTTAGAGGTAGAGCCCACAACTTAGTGTGAGAGGCTGAGCAATGGTCCTCAAGAACGAAATAAATATTCAAGTATTTGACCCATCAGTTATGCTTCATTTAATTAATAATGAACTACCCACATGAATTAAAGTTTTGATACTCTAAAACTATATCATGCCCAGCCCCTAAACAAAAATATTAGAGAATACAAAATAAACTTAATACAGCAGAAGAGTAACATGAAAGCGCTAAGCTGCATTGAGCTATCACAATAAACAATAATTCAGACAAGATTTGGTCAACTTGATTTCTTTTTCCCAAAATCTTGGGTCCACTCATCGTGTTTTTGGATATATACTGCCTAATGACAATATATATAATTATAAAAAACCACAATTACATGGACATTGAAAAAACAAAATTACCTATCGACAATGATGAACATAGTTTTTTTTTTTTTTTTTTTGAGGGGGGGGGGGGGGGGGGGGGGGGGGTGGAGGGGGTGCTTTTCCGTTTCATGGTTTTATAGCTGTTGTTGAACAAAAATATAAGGGTGATCACATTGTTGTGCTTTTTTTTTTTTTTTTTGGTTTGAAGACATTGAGTCAACTGATCACGGCATTTTAATATTCTACTATCCATTTCATATATCTCATAATAGACATAGTTCAACTACATGCAAGAGACTTTAAACGTGAATTCTGGTCCTCAATTGGTAAGCATGGAGACTACATAAAATTGAAATTTTATGCCTACTTACATATTCTCCATTGTTTATATTAAGATGGAGAAATTGATAATGTCTCCAAGATTCGAGCTACATGACGATTTTCAGGCAACATTTGAAGAGCAAGATGCGGAAATTGGTTTGAATTATTCAGATGTATTTTAGGTATAATGTAAAAATGGTCATGACATACTTGCTCAATGGAGCTCTTGCTAAAGGATACAAAGACAGAATTTATCCCACGATGTGTCCCATCCTTTAAAGAAATTAGTGTTAAAGGTAAATACTTTAAAACAATATATAAATCACACTGTATTTTATAAATATAGCAATACCTTTATTCACGATGTTTGGCTAGGATAATGGTGTGCAGATACTCAAAGGCTATCTTTCTCAATATTATGGACACATATATTTTTTTATTATTCCCGCTTGAAAATTTGTGTGTCTTGACCATTGTGTCTCTGTGGTGACTTTTGTGTTAAAGGTTGATTAGTCAGAAGAATGTTTGCACTTTTTTCAAAGGTAAGTTGGCCTTTTACTTTCATTGTCACACCTAGATTATATACAAACTGGCTCATATTTCGCGATGAATTTAATAATTATTGATCTTATTTGGAATGTCGAGGATTAACATAGGAACAATGGCATGGGGTCTTCGTGATAACAACTTCGCGAAAGCATTGAAAGATTTTATCAAGACATTTTAATTGTTAGGTCACGTTTTACAAATCAATTTAACTTTATTTACTTTGTAGTAAGCGTGGTGAATGGTTTATGGATTTGGATATGTTTGGACCTACTTTAATATTTTGTTTGAGCCACTAATTTAAATGTGCAACTTTTTTTTTTAAAGGCAAAGAAAATTTTATTAATCTTTGAGAAACTACCAAGACTAAAATGAACAATGATAAAATGGTATCATATCCCTAAACAAAGCCTAAGAATAATCTTTTGCCAATCCATGACCTAAGAGAGAGAAGAAACTGAGATTGACAAGCTGCCAATCCAGGAAATGGGCCAAAGCCCAAACACCTAACAGGTTTGAACACCAAAAAGGCCGATTCGTTCGCATATCACGGGTCTTTGCTAGTTTACAAATATTGCAATATAGATCTTATTTGAAAGATCTCATCATCTTTTATATGGTGCAATAAAATTTAAAAACTATTTTCATAAGCACATTATTTAAGCTTGAAAATTTTAAAATAAGTTTTTTTTTTTTTTTAAGAATGTGTTTGGAACGGGGGTACATAGACAGCTCTCTCAAGCTGGAGGAATTCTGTTTGCAAATCAGATACCGCGTGATATTAATGCAGCACAATGCAATCGACAGATTAGATGCAAACACTTTTTTTATCCTTTTTTTTTGTTTAATTCGTTCGGTGCCTTTCAATCCTAGCCTTCAATTGCATTTTTTAACAGCTCGTATATGCTGCATGAGTACCACTTACCCTAAAATTAATTTTCTGGAATGCAACTCTCTCAAACCCCATTTCTTGAGGATATATATAAAAAAAAAAAAACACATCCCATTTCCGAATTCAGCTCCCCTCCATTAGAGCAAGTTTACTGATCATTTGCTAAAAAAAACTATTGAACAGTGCACATTTTTCATTTTACCTACTCATATTTTTTTCAACACTACACCAATACAATCTGTTTTACCTATTCTTCATTAAAATACTAATTTTCTTTTTCATGTGTGTACACAATGAGGGAAAGATGGGACAGGGGGAAGAGGAGAGAGAAAGGAAAAACTAACACAAGAATGGGCACATAATGAACAGTTTGTAGGTATATTTAGCTAACCATTTTCACAAAGGGATAATTGCTTCCTCTCTATCTAAGCTGGTGTAGTGCCCATTTTGAGGTTTTGCTGAGGTAAAATACCCAAAATGCTCTTTTAGCTAGGCTAATAAACTTGCTCTTATTGTCCCTTTTTTGGCTAGGATTGCGCAAGCAAAAATCAATGGCCCACATCAACCCCATTTCTAGGTTTTCTCCCCACGACAGTATAACCCAATTTATTTTCATTTTACTTTCCTTAATGTTACATCAATGGTCCATAATACATCAACCCCATTTTCAAGTTTAAGAATTAATTAACAGCTTGGAGCATCGTCTGGGACCCAGAAATGGACCTCGCATGACAATCTATATAGTATCAGTACAAGTTACGCATAGTAGAGTTCTTAGAGTCCGCTCCACTAAGCATTTTTCTTTTAGCCTTTTTTGTCCTCATTCACAAAAAAAATCGCGTTTGTTAATTTTGTGCCAAATTTTTGTGGATTATTGATTCGTCTTGATGAGGCAAGTCAGGTTTTTTACTTTTAGCAAATATTTTGGAAAATAGCTATTTTTTAGCAAAAAAATAAAAAGTCAGACTTTTTTTGGGCTAAAGAGTGGATATTTTCCGAAATGTTTGGATAAAAGTAGAAAGTGAGACACAAAACTAACACACGCGATTTTTTTTAATAAAGATAAACAAAAAAAGTCCTAAAAATCTTTAGTGGAAGTTCTTATTAGTTTTTTGTTTTTTTTTATCAGCAAGTTTTTATTAGTTGATTAAGCATTAAAGAGAGTAAAATGCAAAAAAGTTGGGTTATGCTGTTGATGGAGCGTAAATTAATGCAGAAAATGGACCGTTGACTTTTAGGTGTATCCTGTGAGTAAATTGTAAATGCCGTTGAGGGACCTTTGATTTCTTGTTGGGCCGAATCCCCCATGTTTTGTTGGATCAAGTATTGATCGGTATCTAATCAATATGAAGTTTTTTAAAATTGAAATTCTCGACGAATTCGACAAAATGGACGATTCCGATAATTTTTTTTGGCCTGAAACAGCCCAAAAAATTATTTACTACCACATCTCAAATTATTTAACACATTCCCTCAAGTAAAATACTACTCCACAATGTTTCTTCCAGAGTTAGTATTGACCAAGAGTAACTCGACAGTCTCTGTCTCGGCAGAAGATAAAAAAAAAAAAAAACACTCTATCTCGTCAAATTCACCCAACTCTCTCTCTCTCTCTCTCTCTCTCTCTCTCTCTCTCTCTCTCTCTCCACCACCTGAGCCGACACTACCAAAGCTGGAACGCCACCAACATCGCCGCACCACCAATGTCTCCTTCTCTCACCCACCGACACCCACCCCCACACCCACAAATCTCTCTCTCGATTTCACACACTCTCTCACCGTCTCTCGGATTGGTACAGATTCCGTACGTGAACCATATTCTTTCCTACTGATCAGTCGATAGATCTGATGAGAGTCTCGCTGAGCCTTCGACCGGAGTGGCTGTACGTGACTCCGGTCCCGCAAGACGATGAGCCGAGCCCAGCTGTGCCGATGTCGTACAAGGAGGAGTACTTCCGAATTGTTTCGTCAGAGACGATGGCTGCTGGTACGTCTCTCTCTCTCCTCTCTTGAGTTCGCTCTCTCACTTCCTCTTCTCCGACTTGGTTCTCTCTGTTTGTGTTTGTGTCTGTGTGTGTATGATATATAGATAGATAGAGAGAGAGAGAGAGAGAGAGAGAGAGAGATCAGATTTGATTATGATATTTTGCAGAAGAAATCAGATTTGATTCGGATTCTTTGGGGAGAGGAAGAGAGGGTAGGTGCATGACTTTACCAAAGCACCCCCACACCAAAACTCAAACGGTAAACCGAAGAAGGAAAAAGGGACATGGGAGGAAAACATGAAAAGTCAAAAAACCCATTAAAGTAAAAATAAATAAACCACAATCTGGGCATCCAAATCCGTGGGAGCCACCACTCAGAGCAGGCCAAACGACCAAAACAACCCTGTACAAAGTGATCCAACTTCACAACTTCACAAACACATAAGGGCAATCCTGACAGTAGTGAAAGTTCATCGCTTACACGTACGGAAGAATTCAATCCTCCTTTAGTGGCCTGGGGTAGATTGGAGCACAACTGAACCAGTCAAATATCTAAATGCACCATCAACCTGGAATTCCAATCAAATGTTGGCCAAGGTCACTGGCGGTAAGTCTCGTTAACTCACATTATTTACAACAATCATTACATATTCCACAATTCTTAATTACTTGGTTTATAAATGTGCAGCTAACTTGCTAACAGCATACACGCCCTATCTATTTCGACAAATCAGCACTGAATATCGATTCTGCAGGAAAATAACCCTGGCCAATTGGTCTATAATGGTATGCCTTCTTCAATTTAAATAATGCTTAATCAAACCACTAATACTTGGATTGTTATTGACTCCTTTACGTTGCAATTTTGATTCATTCATGTAGAGACCCGTAAATTTATTTTATAATTTTATTGTCTTATAAATGGAAAAGTGATGGATTAATGAAAAATAAAATAAAATAGAATTGGGGGTCGATGTGAAAGAAGTTTAAAGTCGTGGGGTGTTATTGTGATTAGTGCATGTGTGCATCGTGTATATCAACAGGAGACACATTTTTTTTTCTTTTCTTTCTCATTTATTATCTCTCTCTCTCTCGGCTCTCTCCATCTCTCACTCTCTCAACCAAAAAATTCATCTCCAAACCCAAAACCCACAACAATCAACTCCCAAATAATTTTCTACTCGCATTTTGGAGCTCGTATTGCGTTGGACAAAGCTTGGTTCAGTGTATTGTTGCTTGAATTGGATTCCAGAAGTTAGGGCTTGCTCCATCTTTTCGATTCCGGTTTGGGTGCTCGAGGTAGGGAATTCTACCTCTCTTTATATGTTATTTGGGTTCTCCTATGTCCTATTTGAGTATCTCCATGCTTTGTTTGAGCTTGCATTGATTGTGGTTTGGTCTGGACGAAAATCTGTTATCTGAAGAAAAATCGCCAACTTTTGGATTCCTACCGGTAGAACCTTGTTTCTGTGATTAAGTGTACTCGCTGTTTTGTGTTTGTGCCGGTAGAACTTGTTCCCTACCGGTAGAACTGCTAATTTTTCTCACCTACTGGTATCAATTTTTCTTCTACCGGTAGAACTCTTGTGGACCAAAAATTTGTTGCTTCTGTTTTTGGATTCCTTCCGGTAGGTTCCCACATCTTACCAGTAGACCACCAGTGAAAAGCCAAATTTTTCTGTGTCGTTGCCTTTCTCTTTTTCCAAGCCTTAAGCCCTTTCCATGAGTTTAAAATGATTGTTATATATATACAATGAAAGCCAGGGAAAATCAGGCATGACACCATGCATAATGAATTATCCAATTTGGATCTATTCGAATTGGTGGAGTCTTTTCTCTTTAAACGATAAGTATGAGCTTTTAATTGCACGGCAATTGTACAAACGATATACTTGAACTCGTGAACAACGCGCGAACATTCGGGGCCCATCGACGGGTGGGTGACCTGGCAGGGGATATTCAGGGTCCCATAATTAGCCTGGCAGGAGCTAATGCTCAAAATAATCGCTCAAGGCCTAACCTTCTAGGTGGGTGCTTGGCAGGGGATATTCAGGGTCCCAAAATTAGCCTGGCATGAGCTTCGGCTCAAACACACAGACGACACGACATGTTGAGACATAATTTGACGAGTATGATTTGTGGGTTGAATAAAAGAAAGATTGAAGATTTTGGGACACTCATTCATGATTATTGTGCGTCCTCCGTTGTCTTGATCTTCCATTGTTCATTCATTTGTCTCGCTCATTTGCATATAGAGTTTGCGTAGACTTTTCTACTGAGCTAGTGCAGCTCAAGCCTTAAATTATTTTCAGGTGCTAATCCGGAACCGTAGCTTGCATTGCTTGGAGTGCTTGACGCGTGGACATTTCTTTTGAAAGCTAACCAAGGAGTTACTTGTCCATCTTCATAAATTCCTTTTGAAAGATGTATTTGTAACTAAATTGTAATTCTTTTGACTTGGAATAGTGTATCTATTAATTCTCTTTCGAAATTCAATACTTATGCTAATTTGGGGCCGTCGAGCCAATATTGTAATATTTTGGAACCGTGTGAACTTGGAAGTATTTGTTGGGGAAATGAGAAGATGGAGATTATTTTGGGTACCGTACGGACATTTGTGAATATTTTTATTATGAAAATCATTTATACTTATTTTGAAAATTCAGGACGTGACAATTCATATAAATGAACTTTTCTGCATTTAGGAACTATGCCCACAACTCCAAGAGTTAGCATACCTTGAAGGTCTCAACCAATTTACTATCAAAAGCAAAGGACAAGCCTGGTATATCTCGTATGCTGATGGCCGTTTACAAGGCTCGAATTGGGAATCTTTTGTGATTGCTCATAATTTCAGGGAAACCGATACACTTGTTTTTTGCATGGATGTTGATCTAGATTTGATAGCAATGGTGTTTGATCAAAATGGATGTGAGCGCACATTTTACTGGTATACCAACATTGAAGATGATGCAACATCCTTCAACCAAGAAGTGCAGTAACTGAACGGCTCATTAATAAGATCCCAGCATCCACAAAGTTGTTAGTAATAGAACACTAAATAAAGCAAACCCTAAGATATTGTAGTGATTCTGAACATTTGAAGACACTATTAAACTATTCCTAGCCGTAACAATCCATATTTTCAGGTGTGTATTGATGTACCATTGTAGTGCTATGAGGGTCTTAATATTGTACCTTTATCAACTATTCTAAACAATTCATTACTACAAATTTGCTTTGTTTCATTTTCATGCTTTCACATCTTTTGGAACAATACGATTGCACTAAGAACACTGTACAACATAATTTTCTTCATTGCCTATATTGAATACCAAAACAGCATATATTCAGTTTTCTCTCAAATACAATAACTAAACATCAAGGGAAGCTCTATGATAGCACCGTAATGGACTGTTTGGATGGAGTATTGTGAAGGGATGTTGTGATATATCCCTTTTAGTAACTCGGTCCCAACCCAACACGCCGTCTGCCAAGTTCAAATGCAGGGAGTTATCTTTGCCCCTTTTCAACAGCACCAACTAAGACCGGCCCCTCTTCGACAGCATCAACTAAGACCGGCCGAGGGCGTCTTAGCAATGGGTAGAGTTATTGTGGAATCCCTCCTAATCCACCTCCATTTTGGATGATTGTACCCTTCGTAATTTCCCTTTTCCCCCCCAAAATACAACTAAATATGTTATGATTAACGAACGAGAGACCTAAAATCCAAAAGTAATTATGACCCTTTAAGATAAAATGATTAGAAAAATAGGATTTTCGTACTGGTTTAAACAAATTGAAAATTATAGCCCTTAATTTTTTAATATACAAATTGTAGGTTGACAAATTAAGTGTTTCAAATTTCAATCCGTTTGAATGGGTGAGGATATTTTATTTTTTTGATAATTTAATTCTAAAGAGTAATAATTCAATTTTGACCCTAGGATTCTTGTTGATTACTCCGAAGAAAGTTGTACAACCAAAATATATTAGGATTAATCAACGAGAGTCCTAAAGTCGAAATTTATTTATGATCTTTTAAAATTAAATGATTGGGCAAAGTAAAATTTCCCAACCCATTCAAACAGTTTCAAATTTGGAACACTTTTTTTTTTCTCAGGTTTCTTCCAAATCAAGCTTTTCACTTTTTCCTTCTTTCTGACCATTGCAACTGAAAACCCAACAAGCATTTATTCTAATTATAATGAAATTAACAAATTTTGTCATAAAACACTGCATAAGGGGAAAAATTCATTTAATTTTTTTTAAAGACAAAATACCATTTTGAACCGCTTCCGTAAATATTATTACATCAATGTGGACCATCCTTTATGAACCAATATCCCCTAATTCAATCCTGCCTTCTTACATATGTACTTCTTATAAATATATTATATCAAGTTTTTCCTCTCCTTTCTTACAACCCATTACAATTGACCTCAGACGATACCAATTTCATCGAACCACACATGCACCATTCTATCAACCTTTTCATCAGTAAAATATACCATTAGAACTTCACTACCTTCAATCACATTGAAGATCAAAAATCGCTTTACTATTCTATCATCACAGGTCTTGTGTCACATAATCTATATGGATATCTATGATCGGCTTGCAAGTATGTTTGATGTTCCTCGCGATATAGTGTTTAGGTTCAAAGGAAGGAACCTACAAAAGTTGAACATAAACGTGTGCGCGATTTATGGCCTTTCTTATAATTGCTTCACTAAAGATAAATATCTATTTCTATTTAGCCAAGCAATTATAGATTATGCAACACAAGACCTAGCCATACAACACAAATGGTGATGCAACTAAACGCGAGATTATTATTTATTTAAGACCAACACAATAGTAATTGTAATACATAAAAATAACCAACAACGCCTAATTAACTGGCAACTCCTACAACACTGGATCCAACCACGAAGTTTACATACTCAATTATTATCAATTAAGCATAATTTAACGATTCACCAACTAACAAGTAGTACAACCATAGAAAACCTAACCAAACATTAATACAACCTCATACATGCGATATCAGAAATTCACTAACTATTCTGCACCAAATTCTCTTGCACCAGTTCTGCACCCATGGCACTCACACTTGCCCCATCCCCTTCATCAACTACACTCTCAACTGCCATGTACTCCTGAATTTTCTCATCGAGATACTTCATCATAGGTAATTCTTGCGCCTCCGCTAGAACTTCTTTCAACACTCGACATCCATCTCTTGTTTTCTGTAATCGGCGCAACACAACACACAATTCTATCTTAAGCTGCCGATAAAGGCCCCAAACCGGGCCTTCGCTTGCTGCAGTATCAAGCAGCACTTCTTCGTCAGGTAAAGTTGGTATTCGTGAAACATAAGACGGCCACCTAGTGCTGTTCGACAACCCCCGTCCTTCCATCCTTGATACCCCCTCGAGCAACTCACCTCAAGCAGAAGATTAAGGAACCACTCTGCTATGAGCTTGATGGAGTTTAAACCCGAACCAAACTTAACTGGGCCTATAAATAACAAGCCTAAAATATTACCTATATCACTTCCCTTAACCTCAGCATAATAATAACCTACTACTACACACAGTGCAGGAAAGAGATTTCGTTCACCATTAGACCTCACATGCCAGCCAATGGAAGCACACAAAGATCACCATTTAATGATCACAACGATATTATGGACATAACTATACAATTTTGCAAGTACACCCCAGCAATCAATGCTAAATTTCTGCTTACTCTGCCAATTCAAATTCAAAACACTCCCTCTCCGCATGGTAGTAGACAAGAATGATGGTAAAATCATTCCCATGATGTCATGAATATAACTATAAGATTTTGCAAGTACACCAATGCATTAAATTTAAGACGTTTTACCACTATATTTCCAATTATTCCCTCTCGGCAGAATAGTACACAAGAATAATGGTATCATAATTGCCATGGAATGATGGTAAAATCATTCCCATGATGTCATGAATATAACTATAAGATTTTGCAAGTACACCAATGCATTAAATTTAAGACGTTTTACCACTATATTTCCAATTATTCCCTCTCGGCAGAATAGTACACAAGAATAATGGTATCATAATTGCCATGATGTCATGAATATCATTAGAAGATTTTCTAAGTAAATCCAACCATTAATTTCCGATTATTCCCTCTCGGCAGAGTAGTACACAAGAATAATGGTATCATAATTGCCATGATGTCATGAATATCATTAGAAGATTTTCTAGGTAAATCCAACCATTAAATGCAAAATTTCTTCCTACCCTTTCCAAACATTCCTTCTCCTAACCCATACCAGCTCTATTGAGCTATTATCCATCATTGCAATGATTGCCAACACATTGCAAGTACACCCCAGCAAAACGATATCTACTTTATGACCTTTTTTTTAACCTAAAAGTGGTTATCTCCTAAAATGTTTGGGTAAAAGAAAAAAAAAAACTTTTTCGATTCATCTCGACGAGATGAATTAATAAGTCACAAGTTTGGCGCAAAATCGACAAATGTGGAAAACAATTCAAATAAAGACAAGCAGAACTTTTTCTAAAAGTTGTAAAAGTTTTAGTAGAACAAGGTCTTAACCAAGTAATCAATGGCAGATTTCATTCAAGATTTGATTATATTCTACCCCTGCCAACCCATGCAAATTTACCCCCCTACGTTTTTTTTTTTTTTTGGTGTCTCATAAAATCAACAAAAGATTTAGAGCATACACCCCCAAGATCAATGAAAGATTCCTTCCTAGATTTGTTGAACATTCTCCTGCCAACTCAAGCTGGCCTCATTCAATTCGCCAATTCACGCCAGCTCACGAACAGAGCAAAGTACCCAAAGAGACCAATAAATATATAGTACATCTCATCGAATCCGCAAGAGATTATAAGTAGCATTTCTGCAGATTCTTACTGATTCTGTTTGGGGAGACATACCAAAGCAATGCATGACTTTACCAAACCACCCCTATACGAACTACCCTAACATGAGACTCAAGGAAGGAAAAAAGGACATGGAAGGAAATCTCAGGAAGTCCAAAAACCTATTAAAGTAAAATTTAAATCAATACAATCTACACACCCATATCTGCGGGATCCACCACGTGCAGCATGAGAATCTACCGAAACACCCTTCGACAGCTCTCCAACATTGCACACTAACTATCAACATACAAGGACTTTTTGGAAATTCCATCGGAATGGCTTCGTCGCTTACGCATGGTAGTAAACAAGAATGATTGCAGAATGATTTCCATGATGTCATGAATATCACTATAAAATTTTGCAAGTACACCCATGCATTAAATTC
Organism: Rhododendron mucronatum var. ripense; assembly: GCA_019656295.1. Taxonomy (NCBI): domain Eukaryota; kingdom Viridiplantae; phylum Streptophyta; class Magnoliopsida; order Ericales; family Ericaceae; genus Rhododendron; species Rhododendron mucronatum. The sequence goes on along the minus strand of BPLT01000148.1, from coordinate 1,253,614 downwards.
TAGATATTTTGCCATTGTTTCCGAACATTCCCTCTTGGCATAGTACACAAGAATGATGGCATAATAATTGCCATGATGTCATGAATATCATTATAAGATTTTCTAGGTACATCGAACCATTAAATGCAAAATTTCTTCCAACTCTTTCCAGACATTTCCTATCCTAACCCATAGCAGCTCTGTTGATGTATTATCCATCACTGCAATGATTGGCAACACATAGCCAATCCCACCAGCCACAAACATCAATGTTTCAAAGTAGAATTCAAACTCTAATGCTTCAAAAAATTGAATATTTCAACCGAATTATTATTCTCTTCCTTAACCAATTAATATATAAGAAACCATGCAAATTGATAGCTTGGAACCATGCGTTGTAAGCACGTCCAATTAATAAGCCAACGAACAAAGCCGGAGTTGTCAATGTCCAAGTGCAACCATGCTAAGGCTGTCAATAACCCAAACGAACAACTTTATGCCTATCGATCACCCTGACACAGCAACTAACATTACTAATTGCAGCGTCAGGAATTCATTAGTTCATCCAAAACAATACAAGTAATTACAAAACAAACACCAATGAACTTAGCCAGGAATTTAGAGCAGAACATCTTCTATAGAAAACATTCCCTCTACGCACGGTGGTACACAAGAACAATAGTATACTAATTACCATGATGTCGATTTTCCAAGTACACCCGAGCATTAAATGCAAGATATCTTCCCACTATTCATCTAACGTTGCAATGATCTGCAACACACAGCAAATCCAAGCAGATACAAACATTAATGTTTCAAAGTACGACTGAAACCTAATACTTGCAACTTGATATTTCAAGCGGACTATTATTTTTTTCCTTCAAAACTTAATAAATAGCAGAATATTTAACAACTAAACAAACAGTAATGAACTGAACCAGAAGTCCTTATGTTGGATAATAGCTCAGCAGAAGATCTTCTCTAGATTTTCCCCCAACGAATCCACCCAACCTCAGCAAATAGATTTACCCTGCCAATACCTTGCCAAACTGCACTGAACAAACAGATTCTCCTTTGGGACAACAAACCAATCAAACAGCAACATTACCAAATCACCCCCACCAAAGAACCCAAAGCCTAATCCAAAGGAAGGCAGCAGAAGATCTTCTCTAGATTTTCCCCATCAAATCCATCAAACCTCAGCAGAAGATCTTCTCTAGATTTTCCCCATCGAATCCATCCAACCTCAGCAAACAGATTTACCCTGCCATTACCCTGCCAAAGTGCACTGAACAAAGAGATTCTCCTTTGGGACAACGAAACCAATCCAACAGCAACATTACCAAATAACCCCCACCAAAGAACCCAAAGCCTGATCCAAAGAAGGGAAAATGGGACATGGAAGGAAAACACGAAAAGTCCGAAAACCCATTAAAGTAAAAAAAAATAAACCAGAATCTTGCCACCCCAATCCGCGGGGGCCACCACTCATAACAAGCCAAACGACCAAAATAACCCTGCATACAAAGCAATCCAACTTCACAACTCGTCAAGCACATAAGGACAATCCCGGCAAGTAGGAAAGTTCATCGCTTACACGTACGGACAATGTCAATCCTCCTGATAGAATTCAAACTCTAATGCTTCAAAAAATTGAATATTTCAACCGAATTATTATTCTCTTCCTTAACCAATTAATATATAAGAAACCATGCAAATTGATAGCTTGGAACCATGCGTTGTAAGCACGTCCAATTAATAAGCCAACGAACAAAGCCGGAGTTGTCAATGTCCAAGTGCAACCATGCTAAGGCTGTCAATAACCCAAACGAACAACTTTATGCCTATCGATCACCCTGACACAGCAACTAACATTACTAATTGCAGCGTCAGGAATTCATTAGTTCATCCAAAACAATACAAGTAATTACAAAACAAACACCAATGAACTTAGCCAGGAATTTAGAGCAGAACATCTTCTATAGAAAACATTCCCTCTACGCACGGTGGTACACAAGAACAATAGTATACTAATTACCATGATGTCGATTTTCCAAGTACACCCGAGCATTAAATGCAAGATATCTTCCCACTATTCATCTAACGTTGCAATGATCTGCAACACACAGCAAATCCAAGCAGATACAAACATTAATGTTTCAAAGTACGACTGAAACCTAATACTTGCAACTTGATATTTCAAGCGGACTATTATTTTTTTCCTTCAAAACTTAATAAATAGCAGAATATTTAACAACTAAACAAACAGTAATGAACTGAACCAGAAGTCCTTATGTTGGATAATAGCTCAGCAGAAGATCTTCTCTAGATTTTCCCCCAACGAATCCACCCAACCTCAGCAAATAGATTTACCCTGCCAATACCTTGCCAAACTGCACTGAACAAACAGATTCTCCTTTGGGACAACAAACCAATCAAACAGCAACATTACCAAATCACCCCCACCAAAGAACCCAAAGCCTAATCCAAAGGAAGGCAGCAGAAGATCTTCTCTAGATTTTCCCCATCAAATCCATCAAACCTCAGCAGAAGATCTTCTCTAGATTTTCCCCATCGAATCCATCCAACCTCAGCAAACAGATTTACCCTGCCATTACCCTGCCAAAGTGCACTGAACAAAGAGATTCTCCTTTGGGACAACGAAACCAATCCAACAGCAACATTACCAAATAACCCCCACCAAAGAACCCAAAGCCTGATCCAAAGAAGGGAAAATGGGACATGGAAGGAAAACACGAAAAGTCCGAAAACCCATTAAAGTAAAAAAAATAAACCAGAATCTTGCCACCCCAATCCGCGGGGGCCACCACTCATAACAAGCCAAACGACCAAAATAACCCTGCATACAAAGCAATCCAACTTCACAACTCGTCAAGCACATAAGGACAATCCCGGCAAGTAGGAAAGTTCATCGCTTACACGTACGGACAATGTCAATCCTCCTTTTGTGGCCCGGGGTTGAATCACACTTTTAAATTGTAGACAGTGTTCATAATCTCAGTTTGCAATAATCAATTTCTTGACTGGATAGAAAACGAGATGATTTGGGTGCTTAGCTTTATTCCTGGTTTGGCTTCAGCGTTGCCTAACCTCGTTTCTAAATTGAAAGCAATGCGAACCAAGTATATGGCAACCCCGCCGCTCATGTCCTCAAAATCAAGGTGCTTGCTCCATCTTCATTCCTGATAGAGTAATTTGAGTTTAGGAAATCGAATCCCCGATCTTCCCGGCTTTCAAAGACGGATCATCCAACGGCGACTCGAGCGTGATGAAGAGAACAACAGAAGCCCACCGCCGCCTCTATTTCCTGCGCTTCCACCAACAGCGGCGGCACCCTCTGTTTCCGATGATGATAAAGTTTAGCTTGCAACTTCTTTCCGGATGAACAAGCTTCGACCATCTAGTGATATTACACATGACTGCAAAGAATTACTCTTAGCCGTAAAAAATTACTCATGACTGCGAAGAATTACATGTGGCCGCAAAGAATTACCCTTAAATGAAAAGAATTACTCTTGGCTGCCAAGAATTATGGATGGCCGTAAAGAATTACTCTTGGCCGCAAAGAATTATAATGTTCGGATAAGATGCTTAATGATATTCTATCGAGATGATTTTTGGGTATACTTGTTCTACTCAACAAGGTCTACGAAGTGAACGATTCCGATTATCAAAGCGAGACCGGAGCGGCGACGATTTGCCATACACAACATAGGGCTGCGCAGCACCACCTTCCGGTCATTTTTTTTTCTATGTACTTAAAGGAAATGCGCTTTGTTGGGATTTTTTTTGAATGTTTTTTCTTTGAGAAAGGACCCAATTTCCAGAACATCAAAATATGTTCAAAACTCTCGAAACCATCTAAGATTAATTTGGAAAAAAAAAAAAAAACGAATGCAATATGCAAAATTTGATTCTGGAAGCAATACTCTAGAGTGTTTCCTGATCTTGCCTTACAACAACCAGGTAGCAAGTTTAGAATCTTACACAGCAAATTGGACCAACTTTAGGGATTTTTTACGCGGTTTTTTTTTTCCTCCTAATCTTTGAAAAAAAAATGACTTTTTTGTCATCTTGTATGAATTTTTTTCAACTTTGGTCTCTGTTTTTATACTCTACTTTTGTCAATTCCTAGGTCGAGACGAAAAATATGATATAAAAATTTGAGCCAAATCTTGTCAAGATTATGTTTTTATAGTTTTTCGATTCCCGCCGTCAAGATGAAAAACATGATATAAAAATTTGATCGACCCAAATCTTATCAAGATTTTAGAAAAAGCAACTACAAGACCGAGCTAAAAAAGTTCATTAAAAAAATTAGGTCAAACCCACCCTTGCTAAACTTGGATTGCGGCCTATTTACTACGATTGTACGGATTACAAGGATTTGTCGTGCGTGCAATGTAGGAGTAACTTGTAAGTTATCTCCCCTTTCTTTAATAAGGCAGTTAAAATAGAATTTAATTTTTGAAAAAAGTGAATATTACCTTTCTTTTTATTGGTTCAAATAACGTGGATTACATCACAAAGTAATATCATTCTTATCAAAAAGTGTATTACACGGGTGGAATCATACATTATTTCAATCAATAATAAAGAGGATAACGTTCACCATCTTAAAGAGCTGAACAAAATTGTAGTCGTTAAAATATGTTGGTCTTTCTTATTTTTCCTATATTCAATGGAGTAATAGGCGCACGGGGTGTCAAATTGAATTGTCAAATGACCTTATTATGCTTGGCCAATACGTCCCATTTGACCAAATCAAACTCCTTGGTTCCCAAGTTTTCCCATTTCCTTGGTCAACAAAAGTTTCCCATTTCCATTTCCATCTCCAACATCTCAACTATATATATATCTCTCTCCAACTATCTATAAATGACATTCACCCAACTATCTATACATCTCAACGATATATATATATATATATATATATTTTTTTTTTTTCTTTTTTCTTTTTTCTTTTTTTCCGCAGCTTGTTCGATTTGGTTTTTCGGAATTTTGAACTCTCTCTCAAAATACGATTCTAATAAATTTTCTCTTAATCATTACTCTTATTTGTATTTCTATTTTTCTTTCCTCAAAATTCAAAATCCAAAATCCAAAAACCAAAGCAATCAAGCACGAATCCATTTCCATGTTCACTACTTCATCTACGAAAGGAAAGACAGGGACGAAGAGAGAAGGTCGCCAACGCGGCACGGTTCGCAAATACCCGATCCTGGGACCATCATTTCACCCAAGACCCGAGCCCAGGTTCACAAACCGGCCCGATTCGCCGCTGGCAGCAGGGCTTTTCGCCAAGGTCTCACAGAAGCCAACCAACCAAATTAACCAATCCAAGTTCACCGGCAAGTGTAGCCGGCCTAGGTGCGGCAGGTGCCATACCTACCCGGTTTCTAAGTCCCGGACCAAGGAGAAGGGAACCCAGAAGCTGCAGTCATATGACGTTGTTTCGAATCATAGGTTGGTGAGGTTGTGGGCTGTGGATTCGAACCCCAGGTTGAAGTTTGCTGGGTTTTCGGCTAGTGGGGTTTTGGCTCATTTGGAGAGTGAGTATTTGAATATGGATGATGATGATTATGCGGATGAGGTTTATGAGGAATCATTTGAGTTAGCTTATCATGATTCCCTTAAGTTGGAAATCGCTTCGGGAGCCGTTGATATTAAGGATTGGGACAATGAAAATAAAGGTGATGTTGAAGTTGAGGATTTGGGGTTTTATGATGCGGAAATTGTGTCGGCAGACAAAATGAAGATGAAGATGGAGGTTGGTATTTGGTTGTGGAAATGTAAATTCTTTCTATAGCCTATAATGGTAGATGATTCCTTATTTTTTCAATTTTCTGTTGGTTATATAGTCAATTGGATGGATAGGATCCAATGTGTCTGGATCATCATCCACTTAGCCCTTTCGATTAGTATGAGAAGGAATAATACATATTTGCGTACTAGTATTGCTTATGGCCGCTTATAGGCCACTCGATGGCATTATTGATATCTACGAAGAATGTATAACAACTAATGCGTCAAAGTGTATGAGAACATGCAAAATAAGCATCAAGATTCTAATGAAAATCTTTCGACTTTATTCTCACTACTTTGCGGGCATTGGTTAGCATAACCAGATATGGGAGAGAGAGAGAGGGGTTGTTATGCAACTACATCAAAGAAATAGAACTTCATCCAAAGAATCAATGAAAATCTTATTTTACAACAATTCCATGCCTACATAATACAGCTATTGAGGGAAATCATCTCACTAGCAATCTCATCAGTATACAGTACAACCTCCATTTCTTGGGACGTGTCCTTAATGACCGAGCTCTTGGTTTTCTGTGTAGGAAACAGAATTAATTGACCAGTCAAATCAGAGTTCACTTCTGCTGTTGCCGATCAAGCTGAATATTTGGGGATGTATTTTCGCAGGTAGTCATTTCAGGTAATGAATTTAAAGGGTTCAGCATCCGATTTTTCATTTTTGGAGTATTTTTGGAGCGACTGGTCTTGGTGGAGTGTTCCTCTTGAGGCAGAGATATTAGACCTTGCAATGTGCTGTAACTTGGCTTTCTTCCTCGCTTGAGTGACTGGGGTTGGGTCAGTGGTGTCTGCAAATAAATGGAAAAGAATTAACAGCAACCTACTATTTTGATTAGGGTATAAAAACCTGAACAATGTTTGAGATATCTGCATGGAATCAATGATGAACTCATCTCTGTCTTGTTTCCGTGTTCAGAATCAGTTTTGCAGTTCACTTTTCAAAATTAGTTTGGTTGACGACTTGTCAATTTTTTTCATTGAAAGATGATCTGTCAAAAACCATCTATGCTCCAAACAAATAAGATTTTTAGAACAAACACTATAATTGTTGCGATACGTGTGTTCCGAAAGAGCTGCACTGAGAGGCAACATGATAAGAGAGAGATACCTTTACACTCTTGATCTGATTTATTGGTGATTCCCTTGCCTTGTAGAAATCAGGCATTGGCCGGGCCTTGAAGCACAGGGTTTGACGAAACCTTCTAATTTCTGTTTCTGCTTTCTCCTGCATGAATGAAGAAAAAAGGTTGATGCAATAGCTTGTGAAGATAACTTGCTCGCCATCAAGAAAGAACTCTCGGTAATGAAATTCTGACCTTCAACCTTGTCTGCAGCTGCACTTTTTGTGTCTCCTTGGCATTGAATTTTTCTTCAAGCTTCTGAGATAATTGACAAAAAATAGGACAAACGGACTAAGAAAGAGACCAACTTTGGTCATGCATAACTACAGCCATAGAGACAGTTGCGTGAAAAAAGAGGAAAAAACAAATGAGCTAATGCTTGCCTGCTTTCGTTGTGCAGCTCTTTCTTCTGTCCTAAAGCTGAAAGGAGCAGATAAATTTGGAGACTGTAATTTGTTTCTGCAGGCAGTCAAGGACTTGGAACTTCTGGCATACATAGACAATTGTCAAGCAAATATTTTAGAGGCTCTTCAAGTTGAATGGTACAAATACAGCTTTGACTCATGGGAATTTGAATTTTGAGCATTTAACATGGAGTCTTCATTTTCTTTTGATTGTTTTCAGGACAATCAGAGATAAGAATATGTTGACTTCTCTTCACCCACAAAATATAGCACAGGAAACTACTGGTAGATATACCAGGGTATGACATTCCCGTTGGTCACTAGAAAAATGATTTACAATTTGAAAGTCTAAATGGGGTGTGTTTTTCCGGTTTGAAATAGAAGGACGACAAAAGGCACATCAATCTTTCTTTCTGTTTGGAAATGACATGACAACAAACGGCACATCATTCTTTATGGAATTTCTGTACAAAGCTTCATGCTTGTAAGCCTTGTATGCTCTATGCAATGCATATCGAATAAGTTCAATTTGCATACACATAAGAGGAAAACCCTATTTTTCACACTAATTTCGAACAGCTTTTGTTTCGTATAGATCACAAAAATGCCACTTACACTGAAGATATGATGTTCCATTTTGGGCCAGTTGTCTTGCTTCCAACAGCTGAGGCATCCATTGGTGTTGTAGTCCTATAAATTCGAGATGAGAGATAAAATAAAAATTAACAAAGCTCATTTGTTCACAGGAATGCATTGTAATTTTGTAGGCACCTTCTATTTTCTGAAAAAGGGGTTGCTGAAGGATTCTTTGATACCCCATCCGTATGAGCCTGCAGATACAACGAGAAAACAATCTTAGCATATACACGAATTAATGCATAATTGGGAAGATAGAATTTAGAAAATGGTGTTCTCTAGCATCGATTTATCAGCCCAAAGTATGAGATGCTACCGTCTTAGGAGTCCGTAGAGGAGTTTTGCAATCATTATAGAAGTTATAAGAGCTAGGAGCAACTCTTGAACTTTCAGCTTTTCTTGCAGCTAGGGTTGTAGATTTATCCGGTTCCTTAGCCGGAGTAGAATAAATCAGTGTGCGTAGCGATTTTGAAGTTGGTCTCTTTTTATTGGCAGCTTCTGTAGGCGAATTCCTCGTGATTGGAGTGACATCATTATTTTCCTTCCCTGGACGAATCAAAAGCGTAGATTTGGCAGGTGAAGCAGGAACTTTAGGTGCTCTATGACGAGTTGATGGCTTTGAAGATGAAAATGCCGGTTTCTTCTTTCTTGAAGGCACTGTGACCTCATGATTAGGCTTCAAACCCTGATGTTATCAACAAGGAAACAAGCAATTGGTTCAACCATTCTAATAGTACCACTGCCAGGGATGCTGCATAGTGACTGAATAACTACACTGCACGCTCATATAGCCAACACGCTGTGGGACCCATTAGCTATGTCAGCCATGCAGTATATTCTTCGTGCAAAAATGCAGGATCCTTGTATTTAACCTTCTTATGCTACAGCCAAAAGAAAGAATGATTGATCATGAACGTACAAAGCACATCACCTGCAACAAAGGCTTCTCCATTTGAGGAGATTCACCAGTCCCCATTTCAGAATCCATAGTCTGGTTCACAATATTCTCAGAATGGTTTAATGACTCATTCTTCAAAAGATCATCCGTTACAACCTCAGATTCTGTTACGGCGTCAGCTCCTTTCATGGAATCAACCTCTCTGCCTAGGTTTGTCGTACTTTGTGGCTGATGGAAAACCTCAGATTCTGTTACTGTGTCAGCTCCTTTCATGGAATCAACCTCTGTGCCTAGGTATGTCGTACTTTGTGACTGATGGGTAACTATACCGCAATCTTGGCTTACAACTTCTGGGTCGGGATCTGTATTTTCAGCCTTTTGGTCAACCAAGGCTTCAGCTGCAGCCTTCTTAGCAGCAGCAATTCTCTTGTAATGGGCCTCGAAGAAAGCCTTTTTCTGTGCCACTGATCCGGGCTTGGTATACCTTTCGGCTTCTTCAACGTAGCGATTGTGGGAAAAGGTTGACCATTTTTCCCAAGATAAAGACTCTGTAATGAACCTCCCAAAAGAGATTGATTCTCCAAGAGCATGCATGGGGTTTCCCTGTAAATCTAACGTTTCTAGTCAATATGTGCAGCATCTCCAGCCCTGGCCCCCCTTTTTTTTTTTACTCAAACCAAAATCTAAATAAAAACCTCCTGAAACTCACTCTAGACCTTTACTTGAATTTATGAGTTTTACTCAAATCGCGTGAGACTGAAATATTTTCTCAAACATCCGAAGGCTATTTTATTTCTCTCAAATGTACAATTATCCTTAGATTTGAGGTTGTCCAATGAGAGTCCAATTGGGTGCCATACCAAATGAAGCTTTTAAGTCAAATTTTTAGTCACATTAGGCTAATAGTATGAGTAAGACTGGAGATGCTTATAAACTACAAGACTCGTCTGTGATTCGAGGAGTTCACCCTCTTAAATCCAGTGTTCTAAAAATTGGGATTAATCGGGCAATTAATCACTAGCAGGGGCCTATCCGTCTAGATCCGACTAATTGCTATGTGCCAATTAATCACCGATTACTAATTTCTATGGGCCGATTAATCGCCAATTACTAGGCATCGAAACTTGAAGGTGGTCGACCGTCCGACTAGCGCCTAGAGACTTTTTAGAACATTGCTTAAATCTAGTCTATGCTATTTTCAACATAGGCCAATCTACAAATAAGTTGTGAGTGGACCAATGAGAACCAGAACAGGGGAAAGGGGAAGAAAACAAAGTGACATAGAAAGGGGAGGAAAATTAAAGCAAAGGATTTCAAAACCCATGACCTTCAAAACAAAATTAACAGGTCTTCTAATGTTAGAAATGCCAAAACCCCAGTTGTAATCTCGTTGTAATTTAATCAATTTCACCCTCTTTAATCTCGTCAAGCAAAAACTCTGAACTAATTATGCCATCTACAAGATAAGCTCAAAGTTGAACAATTTAAAACTAGATCAAAGGAAAAGGAAATGAGTTGAAATTAAAGAAAAGAGTTTGGCAGCTTGAGAAGTTAGACAAGGTGAAAATTACGAAACGTTGAAACCCATTTGACATTTAACCGAATTAACAGAACCCAATTCGTAAATACTTGGAGAGAGAGAGAGAGAGAGAGAGAGAGAGAGAGAGAGAGAGAGATGGGTAGTGGGTTAATGGGTTTTCAAAACTGACCTGTTTGGGTTCATTCGAAATGCCAGAAGCATACGAGAATGTATGCATTACACAAGCTGATTCCCCCATGCCTTTCTCAGTTTCGGAAGCTGAAGCTCGAAAAAATCCCACCTTTCAGCTGTTTTTGCCTCTCTCTCTCTCTCTACGCGCACACACAAGTTTTGAAATTCAAACTGAGAAAAGCTTTGGACCTCTGTTGTGCAAGAGGGATGGCAGACATGGAAGAGAAAAGAGGAGTATTTGTGGGGGGGGGTGGGGTCTCTCAAAGATGTCGGAATAGTTCAGTCTTCTTCAGCTTGGTACTGTGGTCCCCACTCGTTGGAATTAAGCTGTCTTTCCAACGTTCAAATTTTTTGAATTGTCAACGGATTCATAATACACTGATCTCTGTTTTGGTAGGTTTGTTAATTGGATTATTCTAACCTCCTCCGAAGGATAATATTTAAAAGGTGTATTGATATTCAATAAAGATATATTTATATTTGTGATTCATAAAATATGTATTGATATCCGAACTCGTTTGAAATTATATAGTACATATTATTAGCAAAACCGTTTTGTCTTAATTTTTGAGATTATCGTTCGTCTCCACGAGAAGAATCGAAAATGAATAAAAATATGAACCGATGTTGAAAAAATTTAAATAAGATAGTATTTTAAACAAATAAGACACTTATTTGATATTTTTTTCGTTTTTAGTGAATTGTTTTTGCTTTTGGTCATAATTTTATAGTACTATTTAGACTCATCTCGTTGAGACGAACGATTAATTCCAAAAATTATGACAAAAAGCTAAACAAAAAAATTACGAAAAATAAAAAATATGGAAATAAGTTTTAGATTATAAGTTTACAAGGACGCACTCTAAAACTGTATTCGGAATTTGAGGAAGGAAAGTAATTATTTTTCCCCTCCTTTGATTGGTTCAGCCTTACCTTAGACAAAGGGTTATCTTAATAAGTTCAAAGTATGTATTTAGTTTGTAGTTAAAGCATTTGTCAAGTTTCTAGTCAATGACTTTTAATTTCTAGTCTGAGTATATATTATGTGTCTTAACTATCTAATAAGTTGGTGTCTTTGGTTTAATAGTTGTCTACGTATTTGGAAGGTTTTGTTGGAAATGGTCTAGATTTTAAGTCTTGGAAGCATAATCTTTGTAATGCCTATAAATAGGTAATTTAATGAAATGAGAAGGGAGTTGAGTTGATGATTAAATATTGTGCAAGTGTGTCTTGCTTGGAGTGAGTGATTCATTCTATAATCAAGCTAGTGGCTCGGTCGCGTCGAGTGGCTCGGTCGCGTCGAGTGGCATACACTACCCCCAATCGGGTGGTATCCTGGTACTATCCTAACCTCATAGTTTTCCGCCTATGTCAGAAAGAAAAGGATAAATGGGACATACTTGGCACAAGAAGCTCCCGCTTGTGAGGTCCGGGGTAAGGTTTAGATACGTTGCCTTGCCCCATCAAACACCGAGGCTGTTTCCTCAGTCCAGCAATCTTAAACATTTTTAAGTGCATATAGTAAAAACATTAATACCGAAGAGGATTGGTACAATTCATGACATCCGGACCATGAAAGTGTTCATAAAAGTAAATGTTCAGATTCACTGCTTTCGTGGACACTTTCATGGTCCGGATGTCATGAATCCTATCATTTTTGAATCCCGAAAATGAAAGCCAAAGCATTGAAGGAGATGACATGTCTATTTTGCACAATTATGTAAAAAGATGAAAGATGTTTCAACTATTAGACCAAACTGGTTATGCTTTCTCCAAATTCCAATACACAAAATCCTTACTCCAGTATATGCTCTTCATCTGATAACTGTACAAAAGAAAAGGAGCTGAAAGGGGAAAAAAATTGAAAAAAGAAAGAGAAACAAGTTTATTAGTCTAATCCTTCTTTCAACACCCACCACTTCCTAATTCATAGCCCGAGGGTAAAATGGACTTCATCCATCGGATTGCCAACTGGCGAACAAGAGCCATTGCCAACTGCGAAGGTGCTAATCTAACTATTCAAACAATACAAAATTCACCGAGTAAGAAAGAGAAACATCAAGAACACACACATCCGCGTGGAATGTCAGTCTATCAGATCCTTTAAATGGACTCTGATTGCTTTTGAATGAAACGTTTAACCTCTGTAACGAACGGAGTAAAATCAGGCAACTCCGGAAACAGATAAAAACCATGGATTGCGTTCGGATACTCCACTAAGTAAACTTCTTTCCCGGATTTCTTCAATCCCATATGGTATTTCCTCTGCCAATCTTGCAACGGGTCGAACCCTCCAACAACCAACAACGTTGCCGGGAACTTCAAACTCGAAATATCTTTCGATTTTGGCCCTCCAAAGACATTCACAGCCTCATGGTCTCTGTCACAACCTTCTGGCAGTAAGGCCTTCCACGACCAGTCAGTTCGCTCTACATTCACAACCGGTACTTGGGTGAGTCGATGCTCAGACTCAGTACGCTTTTCCCCGCCAAAGTAGGGTTGTATGGCTATCAGTCCGACAATTTTAAGCTTCCTGAAATTGTGCGCGGCAGCTTTGAGCGTCACATGGTGGGCAATGTTGGCTCCAGCACTCTCACCAGCAAAGAAGCAGTGGCTGAGGTCAGCGTTGGGTGGTAAAAGTGAAGAATTACGGTCTATGAATTTCAGGGTGTCAAAGCCATCCTCAAACTGACAGGGATACCGGTGCTCTGGCGCGAGGCGGTAGTTGATGGAGACAACGATGGCAGGGAGTTTGCCAGCGAGGTGGCGGCAGAGTTCGTTGAAGGGCCTTGAATTCGGGCCGAAGAGGATGAATCCCCCGCCATGGAAGTAAAATATCACAGGGAGTTCGGAAGCAACGGTGGTGCCACTTGCGGTGGGGGTATAGATACGGAACCAGAGGTTGCGAGAACGGTCCACAGTGATGTCAGAGGAGGTGACGCCATTGGTGGAACCAGCTTGGGATTTGAAGTCGAACAGATTCATCACGGAACGATTCATAGTGCCATCGGAACGGCGGCAACGGTCAACGACAAAGCCAACAACGGTAAAGAATATTCTGATTCTCCAGGGAAGTTCTGGAGTTTTTTTCATCTCAACAGCCATTGTTCTCTCTCTCTCTCCCTCTCTCTCTCTCTCTCTCTCTCTCTGCTGTGATGTACCATTAGTACAAAGGACTAATATGAGGTAGTTTTATAACACTACCAACCCTATGATATTAGCTTCTATTGTTTCATGAGCAATAAATAAATGAAAAATGTAGGCGCACCACAACAATGACTAACTTCTTTATTTCTTACCACTCATCTCTCTCTCTCTCTCTCTCTCTCTCTCTCTCTCTCTCTCTCTCTCTGTGTGTGTGTGTGTGTGTGAACAGTTGGTCAGATTGCTTCTTCTTCTTCTTTCAAGAACCGATGTGCTCTCTAAGGTGATGCTTGATGAGTTAAAAGAGAAATAGAGCGAGGAGCACGTAAGCTCCTGGACACTCTGTTATCAGAAAAGAGAATAGAGATATACTTCCTACTTTAAAGGGAAACTGCTCACACGAGAAATACTTATTTACGGAAGTGCCGTAAATAGTTTGTTTGTAGCACCATCCAATTACAATTATCCAAAAGTGTTCTAGACGGTCCGAATTTTAATACGGAAAAGTTCAACTCTTCTCCGGAAAAATTTCACTAAATGTTTTGGATGGTCACGATTGAGTACTGTAAACACCTATGTTTTGGACGGTCACGATTAAGTACTGTAAACAAGTTGTTTACAGCACCTTTGTAAATAAGTATTTTTCCTGCTCACACACTCCTCCAATTGATAAAAATGACACACCAACCTCTCACGTTTTTCACACGGCGAGTTGCCCTTGTCGAGAGCTTCTAGAAAGCCATTTTTATCAGGCATATTATAGCAGCAGCCAATGTAATTTGTACCTTGTTTCAGCCTGATCTACATATGTACGTAGTTTCAATCCAAAAAAACAGAAGAGCTCTTTATTTAGGCTTTCTCTGTTTAATTAGTCCAACCCAAAACTTACGGCAAACTAGCTAGGCCAAGCGGTCCCTGTATGCCTAATCTTTATTTAGGCTTTTTCTGTTTAATTAGTCATGAGACTAACTACGTGCTACATCAAGAACTACTACTGTATGCAGAAAAATCAGGAATGTGGCCAAAACACCATGAGACTAACAACCACAAGCATATATAATTAAGAACTTACCACCACCAATAATCTCATGTCCATTTTTCATCTAACCAGCTAATTGTGTTAAAAGATCATCACCACCTTTCTTGAATTTTCCGGAGTCTTCCGAACTTCTCTGTAAACTTCTAGGCATTTTTGGAAACATCTAGACTTCTCTTCAACGCTCCAAAAACTTCAAGAATTTTTTAGACTCTTCTTGAATAATCTAGATTAAGCAAGAACCTTCTAAGTTCTACTAAAGGACTATGGAGAATATGATAGAAGCTTATGGGCTTCTTTAGAGGCATCTAAAAGTATTGAGTTATGTGTGCTTCTCGAAGTATCAATTGTTCTCTATATAAATTGGGATGGAGCTCCCTTGTGAGTGGATGCAAAAAGGAAAGAAAGATAGAGAGTCCAATATATAGTGTAACAATCCGGATCATGCATGTCGTGCATGCAGGCACCTTTCTCTCACTCCCCTAGCATTCTCTCTCACCACCTAAACCATATTCATTCCCCTCGAGCAAATTGGAAAAATCCTTCATCACCAAGAAAAATCCGAATTCAATTCGTTCCTATCCACTTCTTGCTCCCTCTCTAACCCTAAATCTAGCCCTAAACCGTCCATTTCTAATCCCAGGAACCCAACTTCTATAAATGCAATCTTATCCAACCTCTTCCAAATTCATCTATATAAACCTCTCCCCACACACCACTGAGTCAGAAAGGAGAGAGAAAACAGTGGGTTTTGTATCTAGAACCAGCCAAAACTCAATCCAACCACACCAATCACTTCCTACAACCCAAAGCATCACCAAGCAAGCCTCAATTCAATCCCAAAGTTCCCCCATAGCCAAATCCGAAGTCATCTTCCCCAATTCAAAGTTTTCGATTTCAGAATCAATTCGACCAATCCAAGGTATTATCATCCTATCTAACTCCTTTCCAATTATATTTAAGTGTTTTTAAGTTTAATCCATAGCCCCACAAGGTCCCATGCATCAAAACCCGTGGAAAACCAAAAAAATATTCAATTCCACAAACCAACCTTGCGGCCACAAGGGTAGGGCCACAAGGACTTGGAAATTCTTGGCGGAACGCTAGGATTGATCAAGTTTGATCAAGTCAGACCTTGTGGCAGAGACTCACACCGCTAACTCCGTTCGGTTTTATTAAAAATCGTTCGAAACAACTTTGCAACCTTCCGAACAACGTTTTTGACACCCAAACTATTTTTCTAGATTCCTTGCACCTCGAGGATGATATCTTGTTAATATTAATTTTTTTATTTAATTATCTAATTATTATTATTTTTACAAAGTTTCCAATCGGAACGACCTTGCAACCTTACGAACCACGTTTTTAACGCCCGGATAATTTTTTGTAGACTCTTTTTACTCCTAAGATAAAATCTTGATAACCACAACATGTTTTATTTATTAAATTATTAATTTCTTAATTATTTTACTTTCGGCAATATCTTTATTTAAAATAATCTCACGACCCTCCGTACCCCCGATTTTGATGCCCGAACATGTTATGTAGGGCCGCTAGGACTACTGTTAAGGTCATGTTAATTATTCTAATATTTTTTGCTACTTAATGTATTTATTAATCAATCTAGTTTTATAAAATAAACTAATACAAGCCTAGACTTTTTTTTTTAATAAAATTTTTATTAGATAAAATTTCTTATATCAAATTTGACTTATTGGTCATACGAGACTAAGGGTAGCGGCCCGCTTATAAAAAGTTACGTGATTGTCTCGCTTGTTATTTATTTCAATTGTTATTTTGATTATTTGTATATTGCATAAGCATATCACTAACTAGTACCTCATGATTTGCAACAGACTAGTACTTCATAGTTTGCATCAAAGAAAAACCTGCAAATTTGCACCAACTGCAGCCTTCAAGCTTGCAATCAGTGCAAATTGGTTGACCACATTTGTTGCGCAATCTACTTCAGGTTCTATCACCTCTTCTTGAGGTTCCCCATCTTCCCAATCTCCTTTAACGCAATTGATTACACTGCAATTTAAACACATTTCATCCCCACCAGAAGACCTCATACAACATATGTCAAACTTTGCATTCTACGAAGATAAAAAACATCAAAAATTCAGAATTATACAAATGAAGGCAAAATTAATACAATTTATTACAGAAAATCGTCAAAAACTATCTAAATCAAAAAAAATTCAACTTGTAGATAGGATCTTCAAAAATTAGGCTATAACCAACAAGAACAGCTCCCTTGCTAACAATTTTGACATCATATTTCTCAATCGCAACATTGAACTGACTTCCAAGTGCTTCAATAACCTCACAACAAGATGAATATGACCCTCCCAATACGATAACTGAGGCCTTCTTCAATACATAATAAGTCGTGGGAGCAAACTTGTCCAGCAATGAGTTTAATCTCTCTACATACACTTCTGCACAGTCCACAGAAAACGTCTCTATCTATGAGTGATCTAACTACACGAAGTCCAACAGACGCTGAATACTTAACGAAAGACAACTCAATGGACCGCCTATTTGCTTGAATGAACACCGCAAATTTGCCACCCAAACCACAATCAAATATCACACTCCCCTCAAGAATACCATACACTAGCAACTTGGCAAATTCAAAAAGAAAGCAAAAAGCAAAACCACTGCTCAAGATCCCTGATTTTAGGGTTTTTCCATGCCGAGATGAGAAGCCTAAGGGGAGACCCAAAAAACACACCTCGCCACCCCGTCTCTCTCTCTTTCTCGCTCTTTAGAAACCAATTCCCTTTCCATAACAAATATTCATGGGGTGTAATCTAGTCATTGAGGAGTCCGTCCGTGGTGCGGAGCAGTGGCTGAGGACCCCTGGAAGGTGCGTAAATGTGCCTATTTACACCTTCTAATTTACTCTTGTTATGTCCGTTTATTATATTATTTGGAGTTTGATATTCGTTTTCCTTGTTTCAGTTTCCACAGATTTGTTGGATAACAATCGGAGCTAAATTGAGACTTTTACCGGTGCCAATCGAATTAATTAAGAAAAGAGACCAAGATTATATTGGATATTTGAAGAAGAGAAGCACTGTATGAAATTCCTAAGCTACTATGGAATTGGACCCACTTAATTACAAAATAGTGGAGAAGAATGGGGCTAGCCACGTACGGTGGGGAACCGACTACGTGGAGCACTATATAAAGAAGGAAAGAAAGGGTATATAAAGAAGGAAAGAAAGGGTTTGAGGGACATCTGATTCCCACGCAGCAACAGGCCATGGCGGTGGCCATGACTTCGCATAACGCACAACAATCCATGATCGGCTAAACGCTCTAGCTAGGGTATCGAAGAGGTCACTCCAAGTTGCGTAGTTTTTAGATTTCTAAGGTTTTATATTCAACTTGATTGTATGATTTGATCGATTCATAACTTTTTATGAAGTTTTATATTTTTCCAATATTCGAATGTGTTCGTATCCATGGTTTCAAGCACACTGTCATACAATGATTTTGAATGTTTCAAGATAGGCTTTGAGATAGACTATACGACGTGAGACGGATTGTGCCGTGGTTAAATCCAATAAGACGATCCGTGCCGTGTTGAGATAACTTATACGGAGTATGAATCTTAATTATATTTTTGGGGATTATCGATAGGAATTGCTACCCTACGATGATCTGGTTGAATGTTGAATGTGAACCCTAGGTTTCAAAATAATTGTGTTACAAGGGGAGACTGAATCGGAAACCCTAGTCCCTTCTCTTATCAGTTTACAACTCATTTAATTTGCTTTCTTGTTTAATTTTAGTTTAATCAAATCCAAATCAAAATTCAACTTCCTTTTAGTTTCAGAATTAAAATTAGAAATTAATTGAAAGTACCGTAACTTAGCTTTTTACTCTCCGTGGACGATCTCGGACTTGACCGCTATTCTTCAGAATATTATTTAATTCCTTGTTTTATAAATTATATTTTTGGTATGAAAACGACAGACCAACCCCCAATCTCCAGACCATAGGGGACCCATTCTGGGCCTTTGCGAAGTCCTACACCGCCGTGGGGGCACCTCTGGCCAACCCAACATTCTTTACGAGTCCCGTCGACCTAGGGCAGGCGAAACTTGTCAACCCCTCTTCTATCCTTCGCTTCGGCGTGGAATGTGGTGATTTCCCTCACTTGGAGTGTCGCTTTGGGGCTCAATCTTCTCCACCCACTGACTGGCCGGAGTGGGTTGACGAAGTCCTCAGCGATCCCAGCCGGAAGCAGCTTCTCCTTGGCACCACTACCCTTGACGCCATAAAGCTGTCACGGAGTCTGAATATTCTATGGCATAGGGTGTCGCTCAAGAATCTGGAGCACGCATTTTCGCGTTGGAGTATGGATACTCACTCCTTCGTCTAGGCTTGGGGGAAAGCGGTCTTTCCTTGGAGGACGTGGTCATCCTCACTCGCCTTCCTCTCCGCCGGGTCGATCCCTTCAATCCAAACAACCTTTCCTCCGTCGACCAGCAAAATTTCGCGGAATTGAGGAGGCTGGGCAAATTGGCTCAATTTGGTCCTAGGTTCACCGTTCAAGGTGTTCATAAGGACTCCGCGTACGAATGTCAGGAATTGACTGACTTATAGGAGATTTCTTTTTCAGACTTGCTACAAAAATAACCACATCTCATGCAATTATCAGACAACACTGGAAGACAAGAAGGGCCCTCTCACAATGCAGTCCTGGCAATGATCAAAACAGCGGTAGTAACAACAAAATACATGACAAAGCCCTGAAATCAATCGTTTCCATTCTAATGATCGTGGAATCTCTGCGGGAAAAAAGTACTCGACAAAGCTTAATTGGCTCAATTTAGACAGGCAATGGAGCAGAAATTTCATGATCGGTGACAAAGCTTTCAAAATGATGGTTGTTGTTGCAGATTAACAGGTGCAAAACCAACATAAACGGATTAGGATAAATCCCGGCGACAATGAAATCCCATAAATAAAGAACAATGAAAGCAATACAAAATCAAAATTGATCAGATGAAGAGAATGGAAGATTTGAGAAGAGACCTCTGTTACTATGGCAGTGAGACCATTTCCGATCAGATTCCTTCCGTAACCACTCTCTGACGATAAACCTCTCTCTCTCTCTCTCTCCGTCGGAGTGAATTTACTCTCTCTCTCTCTCGGAGTGAATTTACTCTCTCTCTCCCTCCCTCCCTCTTCGTCGGAGTGAATTTATTCCACAATACTCTAAACTGAGTTTGATTCAGTGCGACCAAATCTATTTTCTCACAAAAAAAATTCACTGAAATCATCTCCGATTATGTACTAAACAGTATTCGGTTAGCACGATCTCACTTAAGATTTATCTACTATACACGACCTACAAATTGAACAGTTTTGATTGAGAAACAAACCCAGAATCAGTTCGCAATTTACCAATTACACATTGCAGTTCGTCCTTCCAAAGAACACTTCGTTGAAGAACAAAACGGTTTTGATGCAATGTGGCCAAGTCTATTTTCACAAAAATAAAAACACATAAATCATATCCGATTATGTATTAAAAAGCATTCTATTCACATAATCTTCTTCGTAATCAATGTTCTTGACAAGCCCTACAACTTGAACAGTTTCGATCGATAGATAAACCCGGCATGAGTTCACAATTTTCCAATTACAAGTTGCAGTCCCTATAAACATACTTCTCAGGTTCAAGATGAGAAGTCCCTATTAAATCCGAGCGACGCCGTTTTTGAGGAAACTCAGTGTTGAACATGTGAGGTCCCGACAAAAACTGGTCGACGTCGTTTTGAGTAATCTTCATCTTCCCCAATCAACCAAACCGAGAATTTCTCCGCCATCGTCGGTTCTTCTTCTTCTTTATTGCATTTCGTTATATCTCATCAATTAGAAACAACCCCCTCCCATTATAAAGTAGGGCTGCGCACGGTCAGGATCGATTGAAATTCTTTAAAATTTGGGGACCGAATTGCAGTCACGATTAAGAAAATTTCATCTGTGTCTGGAACGAATTAAAGTCGTACGGTCAGATTTCAAATCACTCCCGTGAGTCACGTTCGGTACTAATTTTTATCCACGGATTACATCTATATACCTCATTCCTTTTTCTTGATAGTGCACCAAAATTGCATTCCTTATCCTTAATAGTGCATCTAGCTTAAGGCTCCATTTGTTTTGATGTAAAATATTTTTTCAGAAAATAAACTTCAAACTCTTATTTTTCGGAGTTTGATTGGCACTAAAAAATATTTTTTAAAATCGACAAAATAGTGTAGAGAGAAGGGGGGCTTAAACGGTGAAGAGATATGAGAATATTGAAATTGAACTTGGATCGGGATTGACAATCGAGAAAACTGAACAGTAAGAATTGCAATGAAAGACAATGGATTCATTTCGGAAAATAACTTACGGAAAATTCAAGGGTAAGTGATTTTCATCCACTTAATGAAAAATGTTTTACAAGTAAAATGTTTTTTTCATTTTTTACACAACCAAATACCGAAAAATAGGTAAAATATTTTATTGGAATATATTTTACGCCTAAACAAACGGAGCCTAATAGTACAACAAATAACAGCAACCAAATTTTGCATAATACAGCAACCATACTATACATCCACGTTGTTTTCCATTTAGATTTTAGAGTAGAATTGGACTTTACCTCCTTAGGTTTTAATCATATGTTATAACGTTCTATTATTAAAACTTATTCTCCCCGTCCCATTTTAAATGTCCCCTACAAAAATTCATGCAATTCCAAATACCAAAAAAACATATTTACATTTTTTTTATTTTCTTACACTAAATTAAAGTGCTCATTGACGGAGGGAGTATAACTTAATAATTTCTATTAGTATAGGTAAAATTATATATTAAACATTACACACACATGTACAAATATAAATATCTCACGGTCCAGTTCGGTTAATTCACGGTTTCCAAATAAAAATTTGTGGACCGAACCATATCGATCTAACGATTTTCTAATTTTTAAATCTGTGTCCGAACTATTAATCTACAGATCGGGACCAAAACGTATGGTTCGATTATAAAGGTAAGCCACCCCTAACAAAAAATAATACTTCTTCGTTTGGACCTTACTCAATAGCCAGCCCCTTTTAAGAGAACAGATATGTTTGTGAGTTCAACTACAGGTCCCATTTTAATAAGTAACAACCCAACACATTCATCTTTCAGTATTGATGTTGATCATTGGTTTAAAATAAATCACGTTGACCAAAATTGAAAAATCGTGTCATTTGTCAGATCAAAATTGAAAATTGTCTGTGTGTTTTTTTGCATGATTCCCACTTTTGTTGCTTCGATATAGTGTGCCTAAAGTAGCTGTATTACAGGACCTTATTTCTATTAGAGATAAAGAGAAGTGGCCTTGCTTGTCCTTGAAAGTTGAATGAACCTCCATGCAAGTATAAAATACCAAAGAAATATATATATATATTTACAGTCACAAAAGAGATAAATACAACTAGTTAATTAGGAGAATCCAACTATCATGCATTGATCACAAATTAAGCATGAAGAACATTATGTAAGAACTTGAAATTAGAAATTAAATGGAGTTTTGCTAGAACAAAAGTACTCAAAAAAAGAAGAAGAAGAAGAAGAGTGGAGACAAATTAGAAATTAGCAATTTACAGTACACCTTATTTGGCTCAAGTTTTGATCAACGACTACATAATCAAACCCAAATGAATATAATAAGAGTGGAGACAAATTGTGCCGAGACACTCTGCATGACCCAAAAAAAAAAGGTTGATTTATTGGCAATTGTTCAAAAACAACAGCACTTCTTCTAGTTGGTTGAAACCATCACATGATAGCATGGAATCAACCATCACATGATAGCATGGAATCAACCCATGGTTGAATAGGATTGGATTCACCCATTGAAGGTCTAAGAGACTCTTCCAACGACAATGAAGGGCTCCAAGAATTGGGATTAGTAGTTCCTTGGTCCATCCACAGCCCAGTATCCAAACTCGCCATGTCATAATTAACCATGTAAAGGTTTGCTTGTTTCATCCAAGTTCATGTCACCTTCAGTTTGTTTCTCCTCATTGTTTGCATGTTTCTCCATGATCATGAATGGAACTCCGAAGCTTCCCTCTCGCTACATCGATGAATTCGATGTCTCAGTTTTCCCCTCATCTTCTTGTTGCTCAGTTGGTTTGTGAGAGACAGGGTCCACTCCAAGGAGCTTTAACCTTTTCTTGATTCTCGTATTCCAATGGTTCTTGATTTCGTTATCCGTGAGGCCAGGAAAATGCGAGGCTATTTTCAACCACTTGTAGAAAAGATTTCCAGTCGGGTTAGAATAAGTAACAAGCTAAATTAGCCAAAGATGTCATAAGGACACTAGATTAATAAGTGCGGTGTTGGCTGCGAATTAATTCAGACCTGTTACCAAGACGGGCAAGGAGTTGTATAATCTGATCCTCTTCGGCTTCTGATAGCGCCCCACTTTTTAGGTCCGGTCTTAGGTAATTAATCCATCCTAGTCTGGAACTCGTTCCACACCTTTGCAAATCTTCATTACCACCAACGCAAAATTATTTTTGACAACGAAAAAATCATCTCGTAATGAACTTCCAACCGCATAATATAGCGAGAATCTCAAAATACGCGAATTCAAGGCAAGATCATGTGGCTTTTGAGTCATTAGTGCAAGACAACAAAGATTTCAGGGACAGATGATTCTGTGTCGACAGAAAGGAGGCTTTATTGATTTGTTCACCTGCACGTTTGAGAACCATTCGCCAACAATGGATACTGTTGTTGAGGATGGCTTGTGATCTTCCTCAATGGTCCATGGACCTCTCTTCAACCCTACCTTGTCACAACAAGGTTGCCTCCCCATTCTCGCGGTTTTTAGAGACGAGAGGAAATAGAAAGTGAAATCGCATTCAAGAGCTCGAAAATGGAACAAAACAAACACAAAGGAGGTTAATTATACTCCAAGCAAAGATTCTGCCAGATCATTCAAAGCATAAACAAAGAAATGCTGCTGTTTAGAAAGGGAGACACATGATTGATATTGAGGGAGAAAAATGCATATACAACTATGGATGGCTCAAAAGGCATGGATGGTATCGATAATGACAAAATGGCCACCACCCTTTTTTACCTTTATGGGTATTGCAAGGTGTCCAGGGCCAACTTGCACAGACCTCGGACTAATCCCTAGAACCCCTTCCACAGCCGTTTCAAATACTACTGACATGTGGGGTTGAGGTGGTCCCAAGACTACAGCCCGTCCGATAGCCGTTTCACACTTATGCGTGAGGTGTGGTGGCCACCACCCTTATGTTAGGACATTGCATAGTTTCCCCTGAACCTCAAAATGAAAGGAGGCAAAAAAAAAACACACACACATTCAAAAAGAGTAACTTTGCCCTTGCTCTGGTGGTAGGCCAAGGGCAAATTCCTTAGCTTCACCAGAGCTAACCCTTGGGGCTATCACCAGAGCCCTTTGTCCAAGAGTAACTTTGCCCTTGCTTTACCTGGTGTCATTAAGGCCCAAGACCTTACCTTTTTTTTTTTGAACCAAGGTCCTTAGCGTCAAGGACAGTATTTTTTATCACAACCTCAAATCTGCAGTACTCCCTCTAAATATCCATCTCTCACACCTCTTAAGTTCCACAAGTTTCTCTTCATAAGTACAATTCAAAAAATCCAAACCCATACAAGGCTTAAACTCCGCACGGAAAATTTCTCGTAAAATATGGAATTCACAGCTAAATCAAATACATCTAAACAAGCCACGGACTATACCATAAATAGACCAATCTCTACTTGCATTCCAAGAAGTACACATCAATGGTTCATAACAATACGGTACCTAATTTCCACTAGGCAAGACTCTAGACAAACTGGAAAGGGGAAAACAGAAAGCAGAATATTCCTTCGGTTATTCAAATAAAGAGTTGGGAAGCATCGTTGATGACCGACAATGTATCATCTATATAGGAAGGAGAGATGAAAATATTAAGTTCATTATTGCAATTTACAACTGGATGCAAGATAACAAGGTAATACCAGGAACATATATATATTGAGCAGAAAAATACCAGGACTACTATATTCCCATGCAACTAAGATTTGGCTTCATGTACCAGAGGAAAGACAAGACCATGAAAAATGGATTCCCCATGAGTGCAATGTAAGTAAATATGTCCACTTGCACTCTTTTTCATAAATCCCTCCTCTCTTAGGGTAATTTCCAAGTATCTAAATGAAGAGACTTCATTGTTTTGAAAACAAAGCTGCGCCTGACTCAACCAGTAACTACCACAGCACTTGCACATCTTCACATGAGCATGATTTTTCACATCCTCATACATAATATTCCCGTGCTGTCAAAGCTGCGTTTTCTATTTTGTCCTTGTTTTTACCTAGTTGGTAAGGCAATAGCCTGCAAGGCAGGAGTAATTAGATACATATAGTGCCCTGTAGGTTCAGAAGTCCACATTTCAAAGTAGTGCTTCCTTAATTCTGCATCATTTTCTAGTCTTCTTGTTGAAGCCTCTGCCACATGTCAGTTTCAACCTATTTGAATCTAAACCAAAAGAGAAATAGCTATCCAAAAAATCTCAAATTAATGGTGCCAAGAATAGAAATCTCCCACATCCAAAAAGGTGGAAGTCTTTTTAGCCCAAGAATAGCTTTTTAACCCAGAAAAAAGAGAGACCAAGTTTCACTCCATACATAGTGGAAACTTGCATAAGCCTTGGATGTACTCAACTACATAGTTGGGGTATCACGTAAAAAACTCTGTTTCTAGCGTTCTTTGTTTCTTTTCTCGATTGTTTTTGACGCGTTGTGTGTTTGTGGTATGGTCGATTTCCCGACACATAATTCAATCACGAAAAAAGAAGATCTAAGACGAGATAAACCATCTGCATCTTTCTTGGGCCAGTGGCAATGTATTTCATGGCATGTTCTCACGGAAGGGATTTGCATTCTCGCTATTGTAAAATGCAAAAGCGTAACTTCAAAAATTTGATAACTTCCCCCGAAACAGAAATTGACTGACTAATAGGAGATTTCTTTTTCAGACTTGCTGCAAAAATAACCACATCTCATGCAATTATCAGACAACACTGGAAGACAAGAAGGGCCCTCTCACAATGCAGTCCTGGAAATGATCAAAACAGCGGTAGTAATAACAAAATACATGACAAAGCTCTGAAATCAATCGTTTCCATTCTAATGATCGTGAAATGTCTGCGGGAAAAAAGTACTCGACAAAGCTTAATTGGCTCAATTTAGACAGGCAATGGAGCAGAAATTTCATGATCGGTGACAAAGCTTTCAAAATGATGGTTGTTGTTGCAGATTAACAGGTGTACAAAACCACCATAAACGGATTAGGATAAATCCCGCGACAATGAAATCCCATGAATAAGGAACAATGAAAGCAATACAAAATCAAAATTGATCAGCTGAAGAGAATGGAAGATTTGAGAAGAGACCTCTGTTACTATGGCATTGAGACCATTTCCGATCAGATTCCTTCCGTAACCACTCTCTGATGATCAACCTCTCTCTCTCTCTCTCTCTCTCTCTCTCGGAGTGAATTTACTCTCTCTCCGTCCCTCCCTCCCTCTCCGTCGGAGTGAATTTATTCCACAATACTCTAAACTGGGTTTGATTCAGTGCGACCAAATCTATTTTCTCACAAAAAAATTCACTGAAATCATCTCCGATTATGTACTAAACAGTATTCGATTAGCACGATCTCACTATCGATATATCTACTATACACGACCTACAAATTGATCAGTTTCGATTGAGAAACAAACCCAGAATCAGTTCGCAATTTACCAATTACACATTGCAGTTCGTTGGAGAACAAAACGGTTTTGATGCAATGTGACCAAGTCTATTTTCACAAAAATAAAAACACTTAAATCATATCCGATTATGTATTAAAAGGAATTCTATCCACATAATCTTCTTCCTAATCAATGTTCTTGACAAGCCCTACAACTTGAACAGTTTAGATCGATAGATAAACCCGGCATGAGTTCACAATTTTCCAATTACAAGTTGCAGTCCCTATAAACATACTTCTCAGGTTCAAGATGAGAAGTCCCTATTAACTCGGAGCGACGCCGTTTTGAGGAACCTCCGTACTTGAACATGCGAGGTCCCGACAAAAACTGGTCGCCGTCGTTTTGAGGAATCTTCATCTTCCCCAATCAACCAAACCGAGAATTTCTCCGCCATTGTCGGTTCTTCTTCTTCTTCTTCTTTATTGCATTTCGTTATATCTCATCAATTAATCTACTTATGTTCTCGCTCCTTCTATTGGCTCTAACGAAAAATGCAAGAAAACCGTGAATTTTTAATCTGTACTTATGCTTGCATATAGTCTGTGTCTACAATTGGGTTTGCATGAAGAGTGAATATGGGTAACAAGATACGAAAAAATGCAGTTTGTTTCCTCTCTTTTTTTTGGTGATTGGATAAATGGCTTGGTGGGTTTTGATTTCATGAGCAAAATCGAGTAGAGCAAGCGGAGAGGTTGTTTACGCGACTCGAACCGGGCCGCCCTCAACAATTTCGTACATGTAGGTACCTCAGTTGTCTTTCTGTTTTACCTTGCTTCACTTGAATTGATGCCCCACCACTGATCGCTTGAAGTTATATTTTCGGTTTTAATGGTATCTGTCTTAGTTTAAGCATGTCATATTTCTGCAGTTAATTTAGGAGGGGGTGGAGGTGAAGATTCTACAACTGCATGAAACTTAACATGTGTGGCAAATTTTTAATTTTTCGGTTTCGATGCATAAACCTAGTGCACAAAACTACAAAGCTGTGAGATATGCACAAGAAAATACTTGACATCTAACATAAGCACAATACTCTTGTTTAGCTTTTCTGTTGGTAGCTCTGAGGCAGTCCTAAGAAGGGATGAGCTTTTCCCAGCTGAAGTCGTTCTACGTTCTAGTTTAGATTTGTGTAAGTAGAATTCTAAATCGGCCCTTAGAAAAGACGTGTTTTCCCCTGCGGAAGCAGTTCTGCATCTATTCTCCTAAGAGTAATGGCATTCCCTTATGCTTTTTTGATGCTCTCAGTTGATTCTGAACTTAATGAAGAATTCAGTGCTAGCTTGTTTGTCCAGAGGAGAATAGGATGAAGCATTGAGCCATTTATGCAGGAGCTTTGCTGACGAGTTACCAGATATTTGGGAGAAACTAGTGATGTAGCGTTAGTTGGAAGTGCAGATGTTCTCCGCCGAGAGTGAAGAAAAGAAGCAGTGCATGGCTTGAAGAATTTGCAGAGTAGAACTAGAGGGTCCAAATTTCATGAAAGCTCAAAAAACTGCAGTCAGCAAATTTAATGGATCCTATTACATGCACTCATCTGATTTCGAGGTAGTTTGGATTGTTAACTTTCCATTTGTCTGTGATGGTTTTGCTTTGTCCAAAATTGTGATTGGAAAATAACTAGTCCGCCTTGAAAAGCACAAGGATTTTCTATGCATTTTGTTTGAGCTGTGAATTAGTGGCTGATGTATGTTTGAATGAAATATAGATTAGGATTTGATTTGTTGAAGATCAGAAAAACGTAATTTTGATAATTAACAACTCGGTAGAATGTAATACTGCAAGAACTTAGTGAATTGACAACCTGGTAGAATGTGAACTTGGTCTGCTCATTTGGGTAGTTGGCCTACTTGACAGCAAGAACTTGGAAATAATTTTGCTCAGCTAACTTAATACAGGCAGGAAAGCTGTCTGATATCTGCACTCGGATGAAAAGAAATCACGTTTTCGGTGCCATCTGAATTTGGACATGGTAACCACATCAAGAATTTTACTTAAACGGGAAAGTCACAGTTCTGTATCTTCAAGAAGTTAAGTCCTTTACAAGTGCCATGCAATACCAGTGCAAAAATAGCTTCGATTTCCAAGATGTTGTCAAAGCGAATACCTGTAAACATGCAAGCTTTGAGGGTTATGTAAATGATGTTACTTATTGGGTGTTAATGTCATGAGGGTTTTCTAAAACTTGCTGTTAATTTGTTGCAGAGACCTTCCAAATGAGAATATGCTATTTAGTATTTTCAGACTAATTTTATTTTTTCTGGGGTGAGAAATGGTACATAGCATAGTCTCAAGTGGTGGTAGTAAAGGTTAGAGAGGCTTAACTAAGCATCATAAATCCATGTATGATGACCCGGGTAGAGCTAGATCTCCTGCGCAATTGATCCTTTTTGCTCTCTTGCAGTGCTTTTTTTGCTGTTGTTGTTCCTCTTCTCTTCTGCTCATTTATATCTGTCTACGTATCCACACTTTGTTGCTTAGTGAAACCTTAGAGGATTTGCGATGGGAAATGGTGTTCGAACTGCTAGGAATCCAAATGCGACTGGTTCAAGAAGTCATTCGTATTCACGACTAGGTCATTACAATCATCTATAGGAAGGATTACCACTCTGACAAATATAGTTCCTTGAACAACTTATGGTACTGCAATATCAAGTGGTGCAAACATTGTACGTAAATATACGACACAACGACGAGCACAAGACTACCGAACTAGTAAGGACAATAACGCTGAAAGGAGTTGTAGTAATTGCCTCTAGGTGGCTACTTTTGCACTTCATACTAGTGACTGTAGTAGTAACCTCTTCACTAGAAAAATTGTCTAGCTATCCAGCAAAATTAATCGAATACGAGTCACGAGAACTAACCTCTGCACTAGAAGTGAGAAAAATTGTCTAGCTATGTCCAATAAAAGTAATGGAATACGAGTCACGAGAATTAACCCCTTCCCTGGAAGTGAGTAAAATTGTCTATGTGCTGAAAGGGAGGACCACCTTTTTTGCATGATTTCCACTTTTGTTGCTTTGATATAGTATATAGTACTGTGCATAAAGTAGCTGTATTACAGAACCTTAGTTTTTTATTAGATAAAGAGAAGTGGCCTTGCTTGTCCTTGAATGAACCTCCATGCAAGTACAAAATACCAAAGAAATATATATATATATATATATATATATATATATATATATAGAGTTAGGTTCCGGTGAGGGATCCCTCATTTTATTAAAATGCGGGACTCTCATTCCCGATTGAATTTCGATGATCCGAGCCGCTCAAAGTGATCAGAACGTAATTTTAAGGGTTCAAAAAAAACTGCTCGGATGAAGCCCTTCCCGGTCATTTTTTTTTGCTGATTTCTCGCGAGTACCCTTAAAATCACGTTCTGCACATATTGAGTGGCTCGGATTTTCAAAATTTGATCGGAAAATGAAAGTCCCTCATTTTGTTAAATGAGGGATCCCTCACTTGAAAATTCCTCTATGTATATATACACACACACAGTCACAAAAGATATAAATACAACTAGGAGAATACAAATATCATGCATTGATCACAAAGCATGAAGAACATGTACGAAGTTGAAATTAGAAATTAAATGGGGTTTGCTAGAACAAAAGTACTCAAAATCAGAAGTAAAAAACAATTTACGGTACACTCTTTTTGGCTCAAGTTTTGATCAACTGACTACACAATCAAGCCCATACGAATATAATAAGAGTGGAGACAAATTGGGCCAGGACACCCTGTATTACCGAAAAAGAAAAAAAAAAAAAAAGAGTTGATTTATTGGCAATTCTTCAAAAACAACAACACTTCTTCTAGTTGGTTGAAATCATCACATGATAGCATGGAATCAACCCATTGTTGAATAGGGATTGGATTCACCCATTGAAGGGTTGAGAGACTCTTCCAAAGAGAATGAAGGGCTGCAAGAACTGGGATTAGTTACTCCTTGGTTCATCCACAACCCAGCATCCAAACTCACCATTTCATAACCATGTAAAAGTTCACTTGTTTCATCCAAGTTCATGTCACCTTCAGTTAATTGTTTCTCCTCATTCTTTGTATGCTTCTCCATGATCATGAATGGAACTCCCAAGCTTCCCTCTCGCTGCGTCGATGAATTCGATGTTGGGATCGTCTCGGTTTTCTCTTCATCTTCTTGTTGCTCAATTGGTTTGTGGGACACAGGGTCCACTCCAAGGAGCTTTAACCTTTTCTTGATTCTAGTGTTCCAGTGGTTCTTGATTTCATTGTCTGTACGGCCAGGAAAATGCGAGGCTATTTTCGACCACCTAGAAAAGATTTTAAGTTGGCTTAGGATAATTAACAAGCTAAATTACGAAAAGATTTCATAAGGAAATTAGATTAATAAGCACGGTGTTGGCTACAAATTAAGACCTGTTACCAAGACAGGCATGGAGTTGTATAATCTGATCCTCTTCGGCTTCTGATAGTGCCCCTCTTTTCAGGTCCGGTCTTAATAATTAATCCATCGTAATCTGCAACTCTTTCCACATCTTTGCAAACCTTCATTACCACCAATGCAAAATTATTTTAGACAAACGAAAAAATCATCTCGTAATGAACTTCTAACCACATAATATAGCGAGAATCTCTAAAATACGCGAATTCAAGGCAAGATCATGTGGCTTTGAGTAATTAGTGCAAGACAACAAAGATTTCAGGGGATAGATGATTCTGTGTCGACAGGAAAGGAGGCTTTATTGATTTGTTCACCTGCGAGCTTAGGAACCTGTCCGCCAACAAAGGATACCGTTGTTGAGGATGAAGTTCATGAGCTTGTGATCTTCCTCAATGCTCCATGGACCTCTCTTCAACCCTACCTTGTCACAAGCAAGGTTGCCTCCCCATTCTGGCGGTTTTTAGAGACGAGAGGAAATAGGCAGAGAAATCGCGTTCAAGAGCTCGAAAATGGAAGGAAACAAACACAGAGGAGGTTAATTATACTCCAAGCAAAGATTCTGCCAGATCATTCAAAGCATAAACAAAGAAATGCTGCTGTTTAGAAAGGGAGACACATGATTGATATTGAGGAGCGGAAAAGCATATAGAACTATTGATGGCTCAAAAGGCATGGATGGATATCTATAATGACAAAATGGCCACCACCCTATTTTCCTAGATGGGTATCGTACGGTGTCCCAGGCCAACTTGCGTGGACCTCAGACTAATCTCTAGAGCCCCCCTTTCACAACCGTTTCAAACGCTTACGTGTGTAGTTGAGGTGGTCTCAAGACTACAGCCCCTCCTATAGCCGTTTCACACTTACGCGTGGGGTATGGTGGCCACCACCCTTTCGTTAGGACGTTAGTATAGTTTCCCTTGAACCTCAAAATGAAAGGAGGCAAAAAAACAGACGTGGGTCATAGAACTTTGTTGACAAATTCAATATTTTTGAAGCCAAAAGTCTTCTCCCTTATTGGGGGTTTTAACAGATTAAAAAAACGTTGGGAGAGTGATTAGGATTCCTTGGGCCCTTGCAAGCTGGCCAGTTTTGTCGTTGGAGCAAAATCTTCTGAGTTTGATATTATGATTATAGAATAGGGTCTACAAAGTACAATGTGTTCAACTGATTGCAGCAATATTCCCTTACCAGTAAGTCCTACAAATTGGTAACACAAGTTTAGCACATCACGAAAAGCTAGTCCGAACGATGTAGACCAGGGCTCCTAGTTCAGTGGGTCGTGTACTGGTACTTAGGTTCTGGGAGGTTCTGGGTTCGGGCTGAGAGATCGAGATATTGATACCCCTTGTAGTAATCTAACTCAACTACCATACTAACATCCTACCGTCTGCCAAAAAGGATGATGTGACTACGCTTAGTATGATACATCCTCCTATGAATTGGCTTTGACCGATTCATCGTCGATGTGTCTAGTGATGTGATAAACTCAAGAGGGATGAACCAGTCATTGATTTCAGGGTACGTAAGCTAGTTTGGACATAGTGTTATGAGGAAAAAAAATCGAAGAAAAACCAGTATAGGCAAAGAGGTTCAAATCTAGATACCAAAATTCCCCATAGACTACTGTGGAAGAACACTAAGAGGGCAACCAGAAATGTGTTTTTGTAGGTACAAAGGGCAACGGAAAATGTTAGGAGGGGGAAAACTTGTAACACCCTAGATTGGGGGGAAGTGCTTGTCCCACATTGTTTGGGAGCTAGAGCCTCACTTGGTATATTTCACAACCACCTAGGGCTACAAATTACCTTCTTACGTATACCCTTTAAGGCCAAATGTTCAAGCCAAATGCCGAGAGGGAGTCCATGGCAGCCGGGTCGGGTCGTTACAAAACTTGTCAACCCTTAAAAGAGAAAAACAGATTTTAGCAAATGGGAAAGCATAATGTCGGATTGAAATCATTGCATTTCATTTTCTGGTGCAATTGAGACTTCATCCAGATGAGTGGTATAACAAGTTATTTTGTTTAGTTATTCCCTGTTTTACAGCTAATCATAATTTAAGGGAAAAAAATAGTAACAAGGCCAATATATTCTGTGCCGAGAATTTGGTAAGCATATACGAGTGTTGCCTGAGGTTCATGCACACAGTTTTCTTCGTGCCTGCAAGTCAGGAATATTCCCCTCTCATTATTGTGATCAGCACAACACAAACATTTAAGAACCCATTCGTTTGAAAGAACTAATAGTGAAGTCTGTTCGACGGGACAAATAGTGAATAGATATATCATCTCGCTAGGTGTGTATAATCATATCGGATGAATTGAGATGAAATTAAGAATCACACTCCACCACAACCCCAACCACCCCCACCCCCCCCCCCCCCCCCCCCCCCCCCCCCCCCGGTTTTGTATATAATGTACTTTGTGAGATTATATACCCGATGCATGTTAAGTCGTCAACCCGTAAGAATTTTAACCAAATAAATGTATCCTTCTTGAATAATCCAATTCAAAGCTCATATCCGATCCAACAAACGGGGTCTATGGTATCCTTTTGGGTGAGGGGGGGAAAAAAGACATAATTGTCTTGAGATTTTCTAAACAACTTCCAATGCTTAATCATGTATGGTAGGGTTTAACTTGTTTCATTTCAGAGGTATAATTAAAATACCAGCAGTATCACAAGTAGGGATTGCTTGGGACACCATCGTCGAGTTCAAGAGTGTCCGGAGCAAGACTGAAAAGTTTGACAAATTATGGAGTTTCCGCGCCTAGGTGCCATTCATGCGCCCCGGGCGCAATAAGATGCGCCTCAGGCGTATTGAAGATCAAAAATTTGTCAAATTTTGCGGGCTTCTCCCGAACGCTTCTGAACTCCGATTTTCACAAAGTTTGAACCGTTAGAAAGTTTGTTGAGTCTACTTTTTAACCCAAGTAGTTCGGATCCAAGTCTTTCAGGTTGTTTTGGCTACTTCTTTTTGCTAATAAGGTAGGTTGTTTCATTTCAGAGGTATAATTAAAATACCAGCAGTATCGATCACAAGTAGGGATTGCTCGGACACCATCGTCCCGGGATCAACTGCAACTAGAATAACCTTTAACCTCCCTCAGTTTGCACTCATTTTTTGAGTGTTCAGCATTGCACAAATTAGGATTAAAAAAAAAAAAGCATTGCACAAATTGAACTGTTGAAACAAACATTACCCCACTGGCATAAATGGCGAATGACCGATTTATCCGATTCCAAACAAAGACGCGGCATAGTTACTACCAACAAGCTCCTCCCTACAGGTTCAACGCCGGGCAATGTTACAGGCACACTGTGTCTACTCCGAATAGCCATAGTTACTACCAACACCAAGAAGACCAGCAGGCAAGCCAATCGGGATGCAACATTCGAGAGGGCGTCCATAGCATGCCTTGAATCCATGACCACTTTAAAGTTAGATATGCCCTGTTCCCAAAATAAATAACTCCGAAACAAAGAATAAACAGATGATGACAATCACCACCTACTCATTGGAACCAAGACAGAGAAATGCGAAACAAAATAGCAGGATAGTACTGCTTGTATACAAAACGATAGAAATGGGATGTTCTAAAACAATTTGAAGTCCAGCTGACCCAGATATCATATGGAGTACTAATAGCTAGCAATCTATACATAACTATAAAAAAAATAAGAAAATTGCCATGGAAAAACAGTGATGGAAACATCACCGTTTAATTTTTCACTTCTTTGGAAATGAACACAGAGTCTAGCAGGACGATAAAAAAACAATTCACGAGTCAACCCGATGGGTGAATCCCTAAGACGGACAACTCCGACTGCACTTCCAAAAACGAAGGGTCGCACGGAGGGTGGCGATTCCTCGCACACCACCCGATTGATCCTCCTGTTGTTCCTCCGCTCCCATTTTTGCCAAGTGATCTGCACAATGGTTTGCCTGTTTTAGTATTTGATCGATCGCGCTTGATGTTGTGTGAAGGAGGAATTTTGCATCTTCAATTCAGATGACCCAAAATTGTCCCTTTCAAATAGGATCACTCTGACAAAGGTGAGATTGAAAGTTGCCAAGACATTCAACTATAACTCTGCTACTTCTTCAACCTCTCTCTCTATACTTTGAGAGCCTCTCTCTAAACTTTTCTCCTTCTAGGGTTTCTTCGGGGGTGGGGGTGGCCGCCGCTTCTCCCTTTGGCCTCCCTCTTCTTCACCTTCTCGCCTCGTCATCCACTTGTCTGGCCTTGCCAGGGACCAATCTGGTGAAGATTTGAAGCACGGATGGTTTGGCTTTGCTCTTCCGGTGAATAAGCCGACAGATCCGATACGACAGCTTCCGGCGACAACGTCCTCGACTGAGTTTTTATTTTTCCTGTTTTGTTTGTTTTGGATTTTGTTGGTATGATTCTCTCCCTTTCATTGGAGTTGTCCCTCCCCTGTGGGGTTTATGGTGTTGTTTGGTTGTCTTTGCTGCAGTTAAGGGATTGTTGCTCTCTTTATTTGGAGGTCGGTCATGGCCGATTCGCTGGCAAAGCCTGGTTGTGAGGCTGGGTGTCCCCTTGGACGATATCTAACTTCGTTGTACTCGGTTGTTTATGCTATAATGCAACTGCAGCAACTCCTACCCTTTTGAAAAAATTAAAATAGGATTACTCTGATGCAGTGTACTCCAGTGATGTACCCAAAAGAGCTTTCCAAACACACGGGTGCTTGGACGTTTCCTTCAACTTGGGAACTATAGGTACAACAAGTACAACGGCCTAAATCATGAGAAAGTAAAATCATCACGGGAGTGCTTGGCTATATTCCGACTCGAGCAAGTCCATCTTGTACTATCGAATTTCATGTCTGAAATTAAAATTTGGGAAGAATGGCAAAACTCTCTCCACCCTTACGCCAAGTATATTCCGTATTTTGGCAAGTTTGGCAACAATTTTGGCACTTGCCATTTGTCAAACTTGTCAGATCATCCAAGTCATTGGATTTGCATCAACAAAATGTGATGGGTGTTATTCAATGGTTTGGATTTGAGATTGTTCCAAAATATCACTAAACCGGTGCAGCAGCATTGCTATTTAATATTTATTTTATTTTATTTTTGACTTTTTTACACTAGCAATCTCAATAATGACTTCGACAAAGTTATTTTGACATCAACGAGTGCACTTGCTCTGAATAGCCTATTACTTTGAAGTCATATGGCAAAAGTGTAGTTAAAGTAAATATCAAGTGCCTCGTTTTTTTTTTTGTTTTTTTTTAATAACGGTCAAGGTGTCCGCTACCACAATAATAGCATATTCTTTTCAATAGCTTAGTGTTTCCAGATGATCTTACGTGCACCTCAACAAATTTCTGATGTATCAATCTCACCACTGGCAGAGGCTGTGAATTCAGCGGACTCATGAATCACAACGGCTCTAGTAAAAGTACTGAATGTTAAATTAATCACTTGCGTAATGGAAAGTTTGAATTCTTTAGCCCATTCTGCTCTAAGGTCATCGCACTTAAGCCATTGCCTTTTTTTTGTTCAAATAAGCCAATTAGTATGGTTGATGAACCTATCTAGTACTTATGATGATGACAGTGACTAATATAAAACGGAAGAGAAAAACTTTGATTACGTCTGTTTCCGTGAATAGTTGTTTACGGAGGTGCATCGCGGCTGTCCGTTTCGGCAATTGGACGATCCGGATTTTAATAAAAAATTTCCCGGGGAAGTAATTCGGAACCGTCCAATGCCGAAACAAACGACTGAGATCGTTCAGCTCCGCAAATGGTTTTATTCATGGACCGTGAATAAGCGAATCTCAAAACGAAAAACTGATGAATTCCCATCACAGTCCCCTCCTTAAATATAGGCAGAAGGCGCTTTTGGTGTTGAGAAAAACAAACAGAAAAGGCCAAATAGCTAACACCCAAAAAAATGAAAGATGATTTTTATGTTTTCCTTTTCTATCCAGTCGTTTTCTTCCAATCCTATGATGGGCAGCCTTTGCTTTACACAAGGAATTAATACTGAGCACCTTTAAAGAGGTCATTGTGAAGAATTTTTTCAATGCTGATAACTATTGGTAACAGAATATGCCCATCACTCCAATAAAGATGATTTTAACCTCCAAGGACCTCGCCGTGCTCTGATAACAATTCGCACTCGTTATGTCATCTCGTAACCATCTTGGCCTTTGGGTCTCCCTCAATGACGTTGTGCATGACGTTTGCCGAGCGCCACGACGGTCTCCAGCCACCACGAGGCTGGCCGGACCAAGGCCATTCGTCCACATGGCGACACGCGCGCTGTTTTGCCGACGGGCTCAAAGCAGTAGGCCCAGCCTGTCACGGCCCAAAACAAGTTACAGTGTTCTACTCCTGTTCGGCCCACAGCTTGTACAATCGTTCGACCCGACGTCGTTTATAGAGTGGTGCTAGTACCACACTCAAATTTACACCCAAACACACACCCACTACTCACATGAGTTGTGAGTCACTCTAGTGTGTGTATTGAGCCTACCACTCATGTAAGTGTGGGTGTGTATTTGGGTGTGAATTTACGTGCGTCACTAGAATTATTGTCGATTATAACCTCGACCCTGCACTGAAAGCAAAAGCCTTCCCCTGTGTCGACAATTCTGTCATTTCAAAGTTACTGTAGTTAATTTGGTCCAGCGTTGTACATCCACACTCGTCAAAATTGATTACTAATTTGACTCCACTTTAATTGGGATATTGCCATCATTCAGTGATTCACGGGACATTCTATCAAGGTGTCTATCTTGTTTAACAACGTAGTCCCTTTAAGTAGTCTCATTTTTGTATAATTCAGGTGTTCGGATCAATTTACGCGCACTTCAACTAATTCTGAGAGACCAATCAACAGCGCCGTGTGCGGGGTTTCAATTCAACAACATAGTCCTAATTAAATGACTATATTTGATGAGAGAGAGAGAGAGAGGGTACGTGGTATGCAAGAAATTAGTGCATGTGGCATGTGGATATTCTACAATGTGTAGCTTTAACTAATTGAATGAGCATTCTTTTCATCCATATATGATATATGTACGGTCCCACCCTATGTAATAGAGGAGTTATAAATAACAATTACATTGAAAATTTTCTCGAAGATAGCATTGTATTATCGGATAACAAATAATTATCTGCTTTTCCGATAACCTAAACAAATACAGTAAATTCCAAGTGATTGTAAGAAAACAATAAGTGTTCTTCCTTAAGGTACAGGTTTCATTCCCACGGAGGCCAAGCTTTTCAAACCTTGGGGCCACTAGGAATTATTTCTAGTCGTTATCTTCAGGACTCCGAAATTAGTCGACGTACGAGCAAACTTACCGGAACATCTAGTTATAAAAAAATTTGGCAATTATTAGTTGAAAATAGGCAAATAACAGGATAAGAGTTGTACATAAAAGTTCAATAATGATCCGAACACTAATTTTTGTGCACATACATTTTTGTGGGGGCAATATCGGGTTCCACAAAGACGATCTAAACCACTCATCTTTTTTAAAATATATTTTTGAGGGGTCCTTTAAAAAATCAGTGTCAACGGATATCGGTAAGAGTTTTCTCAAAAATCGTAGAGTGAATCATTCTGTTTTGCCTACGATTTCTTGAAAAAAGCCCTTACCGATATTTGTTGAAGCTAATTTCTTAACAAAAACCCTCGAAACAATATTTTTAAAAATATAAGTGGTTCTGATTATTTTTGTGAAATTCGATATGAACTCCACATAAATCTATGTGAATAATATGTGCACAAAAATTTGTGCAAGTTTCACGGTTGATAAAAGTTAAACAAATCCCACCAGGGTATTTGATCGACCGAAAAAAAACCGTCACGATCGTTGTAGAAACACACACCTCCTAACCATTCTCTCTCTCTCTCTCTCTCTCTCTCTCTCTCACATCAGACACGATAGTAACATCGATCCCAAATTCCCAATCCCCCCTCTCTCTCTCTCTCTCTGTTCATACTTTTCCACATAATTTTCGAGTGATAATTAGAAAAGTAACACAAAAAACAGAGGACAGCAATCACCTTCTATAAAATCATTCAAGAAATTTCCTATATGAATGAAACACAGGGAAAAAGAAGAAAGAAGTAGAAGGAAACAGATTCGATCAGATTCCGGGTGGTTCTTTAGATGGGCATGAAGGATCGAAGAAAACACGGCGGCCTATACGTTGTAGCCTTGAACAGAGCATTCTGTTCCCATTTCATCTTCTTCTTCGATTTCTATTTCTCCACTCTTCGCCTTCTATTAAGAGGTAAAAATTCCCCTTGTTATTGGGTTTCTTTCTGTGTTGTAAATTTTGATTCTATTTCATTTCATTGTTAATTTGAATCTGGGTCTTGTTGATCTTCTTGTTTATGATGTCCGGGCCAGTTTGCATGCATCTCGACTGATTTCAGAGCCCTGAAATTAATGACCGGACAAATCTTTAGCGGCGCCGAGATTTAAAATGTTTAATTTTGTTGTCAAACTGGGTTTCTTGGCGAAATGAAAGAATAGAAACGTTGAAATGGAAAACAATAAAAAGAAGGTGAAGATAAAGGGGAAAAAAAATAGAAAATAATGGTTCTTGCAAACCTTTAACAAGAATGTAAAATTATTAAGGAAAAAAGTGATGAAATTTAACCAGTTTCGGAGTTCGGGTACAATAAAATGAAGATTTTACCATATTATTTTTCTACTTCGGCAATGAACAGAGAGTCTAGCAGGACGATAAAAAAAACAACTACGAGCCAATCCCATGATTAAATCCCTATGGACAACTCCCATGGAATATCCAAAAAACAAAGTGTCACGCGGAGGGTGGCAATTCCTCACACCCCACCCGATCGATCCTCCTGTTGTTCCGCTCCCATTTTTGCCAAGTGATCTGCACATTAGTTTGCTCGTTTTAGTATTTGTGATCAATTGCGTTTGATGAACTCAAACTCATAATGGAAAGTTTGAATTCTTTAGCCCATTCTGCTCTAAGGTCATCAATCGCACGTAAGCCATTTGCTTTTTTTTTTTTGTTCAAATAAGCCAATTAGTATGGTTTGATGAACCTATCTACTTATGATGATGAAAGTGACTTAATACAAAACAAAAACTGATGAATTCCCATCCCAATTCCCTTAAATATAGGAAGGTGGGGCTTTTGGTGTTTGAAAGAAAAGAAATAGAAAGCCAAATAGCTGACACCCAAACAACAGAAGGATGATTTGATGTTTTCCTTTTCTAGTCTTTTCCTTCCAATCCTATGATGGGCAGCCTTTGCTTTACCCATGGAATTAAATAACTAGCCTTTAAAGAGGTCATTGTGAAGAATTGTTTCAATGCTGATAACTATTGGGACCAGCATATGCCCATCCCTCCAATAAAGATGATTTAATCCTCTAAGGATCCTTGACGTGCTCTGATAACAATTCGCATGCGTTATGTCATCTCGTAACCATCTTGAATCTCTTAATGACATGATAACAATTCGCACGCATTATGTCATCTTATAACCATTTTGGGTCTCTCAATGACGTCATAATCTTCTAAGGACCCTTGACGTGCTCTGATAACAATTCGCATGCGTTATGTCATCTCGTAACCATCTTGAATCTCTTAATGACATGATAACAATTCGCACGCGTTATGTCATCTTGTAACCATCTTGGGTCTCTCAATGACGTCATACATGATGTCTTTTTCTTCCAATCCTATGATGGGCAGCCTTTGCTTTACCCATGGCATTAAATACTAGCCTTTAAAGAGGTCATTGTGAAGAATTGTTTCAATGCTGATTACTATTTGTACCAGAATATGCCCATCACTCTAATAAAGATGATTTTATCCTCCAAGGACCCTTGTCGTGCTCTGATAACAATTCGCACGCTTTATGTCATCTCGTAACCATCTTGGATCTCTTAATGACCTGATAACAATTCGCACGCGTTATGTCATCTCATAACCATCTTGGATCTCTCAATAACGTCATGCATGACGTCTGTCGAGCACCCACGTTGGTCTCTGCCAAGAGGCTGAGCAATGTCGCTCTAGCATGTATTCACGCGGCAACCGACAAGGGTCGAGTGTCCTTATGGGTTGGGTCTGGACCGACACCGTTCCTCCACATGGCGTCACGCCCGCTGTTTCGCCGACGGGCTCAAAGCACTCGGCCCAGCCTGTCACGGCCTAAACAAGTTTCAGTGTTCTACTCTTGTTCGGCCCAATAGCTTATACAACCTACTTGTCGATGTCCAATCGTTCGACCCGACGTCGTTTATAACCTCAACCCTCCACAGAAAGCAAAAGCCTTCCCCTGTATCGACAATTTTGTCATTTCAAAGTTAGTTAATTTGGTCCAACGTTGTACATCCACACACGTCAAAGTTGATTAATAATTCGACTCCACTTTTAATAAATCATGTGACATTTTTATCAAGGTGTCTATCTTGTTTAACAACGTAGGATCAGCTTAGGCGCACCTCGACTAATTCTGAGATATCAATCACACGCGCCACGTGCAAGTGTTTCAATTCAACAACCGGCCTAATTAAATGACTATATTTGATGAGAGAGAGAGAGAGAGAGAGAGAAGTACGTGGTATGCAAAAAAATTAGTGCATGTGGATATTCTACAATGTGTAGCTTTAACTAATTGAATGAGCATCCTTTTCATCCATTTGGAATGAATAAAACGTTATGACACGGATTTCAACATCAATGATTTTGAAGTTATCTAGTGCATAATAAAATTAATGAACAATGTGATGTAAAATTTTGATTCCTGTATAATAAGAGTGAAGAGAAAAGCCAAAAAGGTCGCGCCAAAAAATTAGGTTAAAGGTCCGCAACGAAAAAAGTTTCAATAAAACAGTTTATTTGTAACACTCTTCACATAATGTAGACACCATATGTGTACGGTCCCACCCCATATAATAGAGGAGTTACAAATAACAGTTGCATTAAAAATTTTCTCTGGGATAACACTGTATTATCTGCTTCTCTGATAAGCTAAACAAATAAATCCAAACTAGAAAAAATATGACGAAGTTGTGTGGTTTACGATTGGCCTATCGTGGTGGGTGATAAGTTAATTTGGCAATTATTCCCTGGGTTTCATCAATTGATTGTAAAAAATTAATAAATGCTCTTCTTTGATATCACAGGTTTCATTCCGATAGAGGCCAAATTTTTGGGTTCGGCTCCAGTCCAGTATGTTAATGTCCATTTTGGTTCATTGAATGGCTGGGATCAACTCTATTGCATCCATAGGTCTACAGCATGTCATGTCATGTTCTCACATTTGCCTCTGAAAAGAAACGGAGAATGGTTAACGAAAAGTCCTACAAAAAGTAACGGAACTCTGCAAACTCCAAAGCAAACTCCACTCCAGTTCAGATTTAAAAAAAAAAAAACCCCCCACTCCAGCTAAACTAATACTATTTAATAAAAAATCAATCTTTTTGTTACCATAAAACTTCAATTATCAAAGAGAAAAGTTTGTCCACTTCAAGAACTCCTTTTTTCTTCGTCCAGTTAAGCACTTAATTTTAATTTTTTTAGATTGTTCATATATTAAAAATATGGTTAAAAAAAAAAAAAAAGTGTCCCAATTTTCAATCCGTTTGAATAGGTGCAAAGATTTTATTTTTTTAATCATTTTATTCTAAACCGTTATAATTAATCGCAAGAATATGTGCCGAATAATCGCACAAACATTAAAAATATGAACCCACTTTTTGCATTAATACACTACATCCATCCACTACACCATTTACTATATTTTTAGTGGGAGTCACCTCGGGTCCCACAAAAATACAGAAAAATGTCCATAAATTTGAAAATAATATTTTGTGGAGTCCTATAAAAAACAGCTTTAACGGATATCACTAAATATTATTTTTGAATTTTAGGGGGTGAAACTGCTCAACTGTACAGTTTTGCCCCTACAAATCGAGAAATAATACTTACCAATATTTGTTGAAACTGATTTTTTACATGGTCCCATATAATATTATTTTAAAATTTATGTATACTTTTCTGTATTTTTGTGGGGTCTCATAAAAAATATAGTGAATGGTATAGTTAATGAATGTAGTGTACTGACTTGTTGAATGAGGGTAAGTGCCAAGTAAAATGTGAGGCGACACATGGAGTGGAGTTTGGTTTGGATTTTTGTAGAGTTCCGTTACTTTTGGCAGGACTTTCCGTTAACCATTCTCCGTTCCTTTTGAGAGCCATATGTGAGAACATGACATGGCATGTTGTGGACCTTTGAATGCAATAGAGTTGATCCCGGCCATTCAATGGACCAAAATGGACATTAACATTCTGGACTAGAGCCGAACCCAGCTTTCCAAACCATGGAGCCACTGGGAATTATGTTCGGTCGTTACGTTCAAGGCCCGAAATTAGTCAAGGTGCAAGCAAGCTTACCTGAACATCCGGTTATAAATTTTTATTTTTTTTTGGCAATTATTAGTTGTAAATAGGCAAATAACAAGATAAGAGTTGTACATAAAAGATCGGTAATGATCCGAACACAAATTTTTGTGCACTTACATTTTTGTGGGCCAATATTTGAATATCGGGCTCCACAAAGACGATTTGAATCGCTCATCTTTTTTAAAATATATTTTTGAGGTGTCCTCTAAAAAATCAGTTTCAACAGATATCGGTAAGAGCTTTCTCAGAAATCATAGGGCAAATCATTCTATTTTGCCCCACGATTTCTATAAATAAAAAAAAAACCCTTACTGATATCTGTTGGAGCTGATTTTTTTATAGAAACCCTTAAAATAATATTTTAAGAAAGATAAACGGTTCGGACCATATTTGTGAAACCCGATATAAACCTCACGCAAATGTCTGTGCACAAAAATATGTACGAGCAGCACAGTTGATAAAAGTTAAACAAAGCCACCAGGCTCTTTGATCGACCGCTCAAAAACCGTCACGATCGTTGTAGAAACACACACACCTCCTAACCATTCTCTCTCTCTCTCTCTCTCTCACATCAGACACGATAGTAACATCATTCCCAATCCTCCCTCTCTCTCTCTCTCTCTGTTCATACTTTTCCACATAGTTTTTGAGTGAGAATTTGAAAAGTAAAACAAAAAACAGAGGACAACAACCACCTTCTATAAATCATTGAAAGAAATTTCCCCAATGAATGAAACTTGGGGAAGAAGAAGAAGAAGAAGTAGAAGGAAACAGATTCGATCAGATTCTGGATGGTTCTTGAGATGGGCATGAAGGATCGAAGAAAACGCGGCGGCCTATACGTTGTAGCCTTGAACAGAGCATTCTGTTGCCTTCTTGTTCTCGTCTTCTTCTTCGGTTTCTCTTTCTCCACTCTTCGCCTTCTGTTAAGAGGTAAAAATTCCCCTTGTTATTGGGTTTCTTTCTTTGTTGTAAATTTTGATTCTATTTCATTTCATTGTTAATTTGAATCTGGGTTTTGTTGATCTTCTTGTTTATGTTTTTTTTTATTATTTATTATTAACGGATGTCCGGACCAATTTGTATGCACCTCATTGATTCCGGAGCCCAAAAATTAATGACCGGACAATTCGTTAGTGGCCCCGAGATT
The DNA here is from genome assembly GCA_019656295.1 of Rhododendron mucronatum var. ripense. Classification (NCBI taxonomy): domain Eukaryota; kingdom Viridiplantae; phylum Streptophyta; class Magnoliopsida; order Ericales; family Ericaceae; genus Rhododendron; species Rhododendron mucronatum. The sequence continues at coordinate 1,208,956 of BPLT01000148.1, read as the reverse complement.
TGAAATGTTTGGCTGCGCCATGGTTTTTGTTTAATTTTGTTGTCAACCTGGGTTTCTTGGCGAAATTGAAAGAAAAGGAAAACAATAAAAAGAAGGTGAAGATAAAAGGGGGGAAAATAGAAAATAATGGTTCTTGCAAACCTTTAACAAGAATGTGAAATTTATTAAGGAAAAAAGTGATGAAATTTTACCATTTTCGGAGTTTGGGTACAAGAAAATGAAGATTTTACCATTTTCAGAGTTCAAATACAATAGAAATCACTAGAAAACGATAAATTTACCATTTTCATTTGTATTCAAGTTGGTCAATTCTCTCATGCAGTTACAAAACCATTGGGCAAGCGCCCCGGTTTAGGTTTTGAATTCTGCCTTATCTCATGAGAAATTTTTGGTGCCCATAATACCCGAGCAGCATATCCTGGCCGTCCAACTCTTGGCAATACTCCAACTCCTGGCATGCAATCTGTTAAGAGTCATTAGCCTTCAACCCTCGCCACAAGCTTAAGCAAGCTCTGACCTGAGCACCCAAAGAGGAGGCAGGAAAACTTAGCCCTTGGAATTGTCTTCCATTCCTTTCTCTCCACACACCATAGAAGGCAGCAGCCATAGACAACTTATAAACTCGACTAGAGCATGAATCGCCTGATCTATGCACCGTAACCCAATCAATCTCACTAGCCAAACCATGACGGGGACGATCAACGTTATTCTGCAGCAGAAGCATATTCCAAACTGATTTAGAGTAGGCACGTACAATCAAAGAATGAATGTTCATGAGTCTCATCTTCACTCTGGCATAGGCAAACACCTTTTGTCCACAACCAAACCCCAGCTATGCAACCGATCCTTGGTTGACAGCCTTCCCAGGAACGCAAGCCACTCTATGAAAGCCCACCTGGGAACATAATGCATAAACCAAACACATTTCGTCCATGGAACAGTGGGAAAGACCTTCTTATATCAAATGAGCAAACAGATTTCTTTTACTTCACTTTACTTAGTTTTACTCGAAAATAATGTGTTTTTTTGTAAGTTTCTCGACAAGTTAACGGTGTCTGATTACTTTTTTTTGATATTCAAACAGGAAATTACCGTCCACGACTGATCTCGTTAGGGAAAACTCCAGCACTGAAAGTCATTTCCGGCGACTCTCCGGCCGTCTCTGTCCGAGAAACGGTCACATTTCCAGACCAGACTCTGATTTTTCTAAAATACCCTCAAACAACCCCGTTATTCACCAAAGACGACATCAACTGTGTTTATTTATCCTCCAACTCATCTCAACCTCGGCTAAACCTCCAACCGTTTTCCATCGACGGTGAATATTCCGACCTCCAGATTGTGTGGTGCCCGATTCAGCCACGTGGTCTCACAGCCTCCATTGTTATTAGATCCAACGGTCGTCTCCTCCCAATTGGGCCCACTTACAGTTGGGATTCGTTAGCGTATGAGGCCCTAATCGACCGGGATAACACCACAATTGTTTTCGCGAAAGGGCTGAATCTACGGGGTGGAAGAGCTGCAGACCCATCTAGATTTGAGTGTGTGTACGGCTGGGATTTCACCAAATCAAAGCTTTTTCTACAGTCGGAGGTTATTTCGATCGGTCAAGAGGTCGTACGGTGCAAAACTCCTCTGAGTATATTGAGTGGCCCACAGAGTGTGAATTCTTCCATTAAGGTTTCAGTTAGAGGTATTGGTAGGCCCGTAATGAGTTCAGTAGCCCGGCCCAATCGGCGATTGGATCCTGACCCGCCCGTCCGGAAGCGACACAAGATTTGTGTCTGTACAATGTTGCGAAATCAAGCTCAGTTCCTGAGGGAATGGGTCGTGTACCATGCCCGGATCGGAATTCAGAGATGGTTCATTTATGACAATAATAGTGACGATGATATTAGCAGTTTGATTGAGTCACTAAATGATGAGAATTTCAATATAACCCGACATCTATGGCCTTGGATCAAGACCCAAGAGGCCGGGTTCTCCCATTGTGCGTTACGCGCTAGGGATTCTTGTGAGTGGGTCGGGTTTATTGACGTCGATGAGTTCCTACATTTTCCTTCAGGCTCGTCACTGCATGATGTTATTGGGAATTTGACTGGTAATGTGGCTGAGTTGCGAGTCTCTTGCCATAGTTTCGGCCCATCGGGCCTCAAACGGGTGCCCGCAAAAGGAGTTACGCAAGGGTACACGTGTCGGATGGCTGCCCCGGAGAGACACAAGAGCATAGTGAGGCCGGAAGCACTGAACTCAACCCTTATCAATTCGGTGCACCATTTTCACTTGGCCAGCGGTTTCGAGTTTGTGAATATGAAAAGACATGTACTGGTGATTAATCACTATAAGTACCCAGTGTGGCAAGTGTTCAAGGAGAAGTTTTACAGGAGGGTGGCTACTTATGTGACAGATTGGCAAGAAGATGAAAATGTAGGGTCTAAGGATCGAACCCCGGGCCTCGGTACAAGACCGGTTGAACCTCCGGATTGGCCTACACGGTTTTGTGAGGTAGTCGATACGGGTCTTAGGGACCGGGTGGTTGAGATGTTTAGTGATCCAAAAATTCAGATGTTGCCAAGGCAGAAGAAGGAAAACTTCCGGTTGATTGGAACAGGATGAGGATAAATAGCATTGTATCTTGTGAAGGGTAAGGAATAATTTTTTTTTTTAATTTTTTTTCTTATAGTTGGTTGATGATGTGATACCATGTAAAGACAAATGGATTAGTTGTTGATTAGTCTTCATATACTAGAATAGGAAAAGAGAGCGAGAAATAAGAAATACGTACAAACATATGGTTGCAATGATTTGAGAATTCTATCTACATGTTTTGTCAAAGAAATAATGCCACCAAGATAACCATGGATATGGTTTTCTAAACAGGTTGTCCAGTTCAATAATCAAGGAGGCAAATTAACGACAGGACCTATTTGTTTTCAACGAAACGAACATAGAAAAAATTACTCTGCAATTGGACTGTTGACCGTTCATCTCACTATCGATGGTTTGGATTTTAAAAAAGACTTTTTCTTGAAATAAACTACTCTTTCCGGAGAGAGTCTTTCAACACAATCTATTCATTAAAAACACTTTAGGACGACTAAGAAATACACAAACTGCTCGTTGCAATCCAAACATAGACTGCAAAAAAGCCAGATTCGTCAAAAAAAAAATCGACAAGCTAGGAAAATGGACTCACCAAATTGCTTGATTAATCAGCCAGAGCTTGGTCACATGTGTAAAGGGTGGTGACTCGGTTCATTCATTTTGAAGTTGCAAGGACCAACTCTACTGAACAATAAATACAACTTGACATGCATAAGATGAACAACTTCACAGTGTATACTAAATCAGGATTCCAGGCTCAACTACTAACCGTCGCGATTCGGTGTTATAAACACCGACAACGCGGACCGATGAGCCTCTGTTAGTCTCTCGCTTTCTCTTTCTTCCCCAGGTCAGTCTCTTTGTGGTAGTTAGAAAAGTGAACACAGAAACAGAGAGGACAACCACCTTTCTATAAAACATTCAAGAAATTTCCCAATGAAGGAAACAGAGGGTAGACGAAGAAGAAGAAGAAAACAGAATTGTTCAGATTGTGGACGACTATTCAGATCGCCATGAAGGATCAAAGAAAACGAAGCGCCCTACTTGTTGTGGCCTTGAACAGGGTACTCCATCGCATGGTCGCTCTTGCTTTCTTCTTCGGTTTCGCTTTCTGTACTCTACGTCTTTTATTAAGAGGTAGCATTCCCAACTGATAAACTTGTTATCCTCGGATTCATATCGGTTATGTTCCTTCATTGTAAACGAAATAAAATTTACGCGCTCTTTCTTGTAAGGACACTGTAAATGTTGTCTTATAGTACTAGTATTCATATACAATGTGAAATTTAACAAAATACACGTTCTTAGCTATATTAATCGAACATGATGTTAATAATCTCTCCTATCGATTGACATAAGAAAAAAGCTAGCTTGCGAGAAAATCTGAAGAGGGATACAAGTTTGGCATTAAGTTTAGATAATTAATTTACTGAAAAAACATCCAAATTTTTTGTTCTGTTTTTGCAGTAAGTAGAAAAAGAATGCTAAAATGCACAAGTTAGTATTCTGTTCCAAACCAAACAGATTTAAAAGTTGGTAGCCTCTTCCTAATCAAACACTTAAAATTTGCTGATTAAAAGACTATTTTTTCCATCATTTTATAAACAAACTTAATCAGTTCTTTTTTTTCCCTGATATTGGAACAAATTTCTTTACTTCACTCTACTAATTTTTTCTCAAAGATAAATTCTTATCTAAAATTCTTGACAACTGAAGGGAGCCTGATTGTTTTTCTGGTATTCGACAGGAACTTTTCATCCACAACTGGTCTCCTCATGGCCAACTCCGTCGCTAAAATCCATCAATGGCGACTGGAGAGTCGCCATTGTGCAAGAAACAGTCCTATTTCCAGACCAGGCTCTGATTTTCCTAAAATACCCTCGAGCAACCCCTTTATTCTCCAAAGATGACATCGAATGTGTTTACTTCTCCCCCAACTCATCCCAACCTCACCTAAATCTCCAACCGGATTCCATTGATGGTGACGATCTCGACCTCCAGATCGTTCGGTGCCCGCTTCAGCCATATGGCATCACCACCTCCGTTGGTATAAAATCCAACAGCCATCTCCTCCCAATTGGGCCCACTTACCATTGGGATTCGTTGGCGTATGACGCCCTGATCGACAACGATAACACCACTATTGTTTTCGTAAAAGGGCTGAATCTACGGCCCGAAAGAGTCACAGACCCATCTCGATTCAAATGCGTGTATGGCAGGGATTTCAACAGATCCAAGCTTTTGCTACTAGCAGAGGTCATATCGATCGGTCAAGAGATTGTACGGTGCAAGACCCCTTTGAGTATATTAAGTGGCTCACTACAAAGTGTAAATTCTTCCGTTAAGGTTTCGGTTAGAGGTGTCGGTAAACCCATAATGAGTTCGATAGCCCGACCCGATCATCGATTGGTTCCTGACCCGCCCTCTCGAAAGAAACACGAAATGTGTGTGTGCACAATGTTGCGAAATCAAGCCCGGTTCATGCGGGAATGAGTTGTGTACCATGCCCGTATTGGAGTTCAGAGTTGGTTCATTTACGACAACAATAGTGATGATGACATCAGTAGTTTAATTGAGTTGTTAGACGATGAGAATTTCAATATAACCCGACATGTGTGGCCTTGGATCAAGAGCCACGAGGCCGGGTTCGCCCACTGTGCGTTACGGGCCAGGAATTCATGTGAGTGGGTCGGGTTTATTGATGTTGATGAGTTCTTACATTTTCCTTCAGGCTTGTCATTGCATGATGTTATTGGGAATTCGACTCGTAATGTGGGTGAGTTGCGGATCAAGTGGCATAGTTTCGGCCCATCAGGCCTCAAACGGGTGCCCGCGGAAGGGGTAACGCAAGGATACACGTGTCGGATGGCTGCCGCGGAGAGGCACAAGAGTATAGTGAGGCCGGAAGCACTGAATTCGACCCTAATCAATTAGGTGCACCATTTTCACTTGACCAGTGGTTTTGAGGTTGTGAATGTGAAGAGAAATGTGCTGGTGATTAATCACTACAAGTACCAAGTGTGGGAAGTGTTCAAGGAGAAGTTTTATAGGAGGGTGACTAGTTATGTGGTGGATTGGTTAGAAGATGAAAATGTAGGGTCTAAGGATCGAACCCTGGGTTTGGGGACCATACCAATCGAACCTCCAGATTGGTCTACACGGTTTTGTGAGGTGGTCGATACAGCTCTTAGGGATCGGGTGTTTGAGATTTTTAGTGATCCAAAAACTCAGATGTTGCCATGGCATTCTGAAGTGTAAGAAATCCTTTTTTTTTTTTTTGAGAAGCATAAATAAGTGACAGAATGAGTATATTCTTTCAATATTGAAAAATTACATTTACTTGTAAAGAACATGAACAATCAAGATTCTGATAAATGACATTAACTCGTAAATTTTTTTTTTTTTTTTGTATTGACAAAAGAAAATCTTACAGAAATTCGATAAGGGTACATCAAAAAGAGAATAAGCAAAAGAAAGGAAATAAAAATGAAAGCCAAACAATTGGTAAAAAAAACATTAAGAGGGAAGGACCATTAATTGTGATCATTGATGTTGTTTTGATAGGCTAGCTTCTTGTTGCATAAGATGCATGCAGATCTTTCACATCGCGCTTAATTCTTTTGCAGTTTCGCTAACTCATTTTCTATTCAAAGTATCATTATGATCGTTTTGACGTCTGGACCAACGAAATCAATGTTTTGACGGTTTCATCCTGTCACATTCAAGATCAAATTTAAGTAAACATACAACAATGATGAACTATATGACCTAGATCACTTGTCTTGTGACTTTGTTCCCTATTAGAAATGATCACAGAGTAAAAGGGTACCTACCAAAATCATCATAACACAATGCACTATATGAACTTCTAACTTGAGATCGTTGTACTGAGCTTTCTTTTCTTTCTTTCTTTCTTTCTTGACAAAAGTGAGAAGTTGTATTGATATAAGCCTAACAGCACAATACAGAATTCATTGTGTTACACTGAGCTTCGAGGCGTGGGAGATCGTAAGTCTTTTGTCGAACTTGAGCTGCAGATATGCAATAAGTCGTTTAAAAGAAAATCTAAAAAATACTGATAATTTGGCAGGAGGTTAGATAATGATTGGCATGATTGACAACTTTCTATAGAATATCGCAAGTAGTAGGTGACAATATATATATATATATATATATGAGCATAAATTCTCTGTTTTTAGTTGTTAGATCGATCGTGAGTAGTGATTGACAAGTTATTATGTGGACATCTTCTATTTCCTCTCTCATTTCAACTACCTTTTGATGAGGATGCACGATGCTAAATGTTGAACATTCTTTAGTTGGGAAATCAATTAATTGGACCTATAAAAGCTCCAATGCCAAGTCATAAGAGGAGACAGAAAGTACATTAAATAAAAAGAAAATGAAGCAACACATGGAAATTATGAATTAAAAAAAAAAAGAAAGAAAAGAAAGAGGAAGTATTATAGTAATAGCTATCGAAGTACACAAGGGAACACAATAGGCTCTAGTCGAGCTGGCATCTTCTAGTTCTCTCCATTCACATGGGAGGCCAGGGTTCAAGCCCCGTCGTGGATGTTTGAGATTCAGGGCTATAGATAAACTCTGAAACCCTTTGTGGACTAACCTATCGACTCCCCACCAACTCCCACATGGACTCTAACCAAGTTGGCATCTCTTGGTTCTTCCTCATGTGAGAGGTCAGGTTTAAGTCCCGTCGCAAGCGTTTGGGATTGAAGTTTATGGATAGTCTCTGAAGTCCCTTATGAACGTTAACCTATTAGCACCGGCCGCTAACTCATGCTAATGTATATAATATTGACCCAAAAAAAAGGGGACGTACACAAGGGAACAGGCTAAAGATTCGACCTCTGGAATACGCATATAACAATATCTCCCTCTGGAATTATCATTGGCATCCCTATCACTTACATAGTAGTTTATTAACCAAATGTTAGATATAGTAATTATAAAACCGTGACACGTGGCAAACTAATGATGTTTCTTTAAAAAAAAATAAATGTCTGCCATTTTTGGGCAAAAAGTGAAAATTAAAATAGTACAAGTGCAACGATTGCATTTCCGCAAGAGACGTAGTACGTAATAAATGGTCAACACGACACAAAAACTGATTGTAGAGTAACTGGATGGGTACACGGCCGCATAAAAACTACTCTCTATCTTAAAAAAAAAATTTATCTGTTTCGCAAAATAATTACTTGAAAATAATATATTTTTCGAAGAAAAAATTTAAACTCCTTCCTTGAATTAAAAGAACTCATTGGAATTAAAAGAATTTTTTTTTTCTTATCCACAAAAACACCCAAAAGACTCCGTTTGTTTCGGTGTATAAAATATTTTTCATGTAAAATGTTTTTTCAGAAAACAAATTTCAAACTTTTATTTTTCAGTATTTGGTTGGCACTTGAAAAATATTTTCAGAAATCAACAAAATAATGTAAAGAGAGAGAAGGGTAAACAGTGGAGAGCTCTGGGAATATTGGAATTGAACGTAGCTCAGGACTGACGATCGAGTAACCTGAACAGTGAGAATTGCTGTAGAAGACAACGAATTCATTTCGAAAAATAACTTACGAAATATTTAAAGGTAAATCATTTTCATCCAATTAATGGAAAATGTTTTACATGTAAAATATTTTTCTCATTTTTTACTCAACCAAATACCAAAAAATAGGTAAAATATTTTACATCCAAACAAACGGGGCCTAAAAGAACTCATTGATATTTAGGAAAGTGTTGAATTTTTCTTGAAAATTTTATACTATTGTCTTTAATTTCTCATTTTGGGACTCAACAAATGTCTACAGAGGGAATAGTAACTGTCCCATGACTCCCATCGGTGTAGAAACACCAACTCCTCTAACCAGCGGCTCTCTCTCTCTCTCTCTCTCTCTCTCTCTCTCTCTCTCTCTGTATAATACATACTTCTCCATATAACTAGCGTCGTTCCCGTTCGATGCACGGGACAAACAATAATTTTGTATGAGCTCTCGATAATTTGTAGCAGAATCACACAAATATTTTGTCTTGTGCATCCAACGGGAACAACGCTAATTAATAGAAAAGGAACCCGCGGTGCATGCTGTCCCTCAAGAACAACATGAGCGTTGGGCCAATCCGAGCCGTCCATGCTCGGCAATGGATGACTCAAATTGCAACAAATATTAAATCAAATTAAATTACTTCAAAAAATTAAATCAAATTAATTTGTAACAAAAAGATCAAATATTGTACCCGTTCAATACAAGAAATAAAAAATTAACATTAGCTTTTTTCGATCCTGTGTATCGAACGGGCACAACGCTATTGATAAAAAATATAATCTAATATTTTTTTGGTCTTATGTTCGATGTACATTAACATTAGTCTTATTCTGTACACTGAAAGACATATGTGTGGTGTCATGACGGTACTGTTACTGGAACATAGAATAATTTTTCCTCTCTCTCCCCCTCCCCCCACACCCACGTTCGCCCCGCCCCACCCCACCCCCCCCCCCCCCCCCCCCCCCCGGGTTTAAGATTTTTCCTTTCTCTCCCCCTCCCACCCCCACTCCCACGTTTAAGATTTTCCCTCTCTCTCCCCCTCCCCCACTACGTTTTTCTCTCTTTCATTTTTTTTTAACTCTAAATTCTATGAATTTAGGATTTACCCCCCCCCCCCCCCCCCCCATTAAATCAAATTAAATTACTTCAAAAAAATTAAATCAAATTAATTTGTAACAAAAAAAATCAAATATTGTACACGTTCAATGCATGGTATAAAAAATTAACATTAGTTTTTTATAATCTTTTTTTTTTTGTCTCATGTTCGATGCACGCTAGCAAAAAACTCATTCTGTACACTAAAAGACATATGTGTGATTGTGTGGTATAAAATGAATTTGGAGTACCACGTAACGATATCTCTGTTGAGGCATAGAAAAAAATTTCCTAAGCTTCTCTCTCCCTCTCCCACGTCCCCCTCCCCCTTTCTCTCTCTTCCCCTCTCCCCACTCCCACGTTTTCTCTTCTTTTTTTTTTAAAAAAAAAACTCTAAATTCTAAAAATTTAGGATTGAGGATTGGGAGCTTTTTTACTTCAACTACATTCCTATAGAATATTGACAGATAGATAGATTTTGGAGTGGTAGTTAGAAATGAGAAAACAAAAACAGAGAGGACAACCACCTTCTTTTAAACACTCAAGAAATTCCCCAATGAATGAAACACAGGGAAGAAGAAGAAGAAGAAGAAGAAGAAGAAGAAAACCAAGACGTTCAGATTCTGGACGACCATTCAGACCGCCATGAACGATCAAAGAAAACCAAGCACCATATTTGTTGCAGCCTTGAACAGAGTAGTACTCTGTCGCATTCTCGTTCTCGTTTTCTTCTTCGGTTTCTCGTTCTGCATTCTGCGTCCTTTCTTAAGAGGTAACTAACATTCCCAACTCATACTTAACTTGTTATCCTCGGATTTGTATCTCGTTTATATACAGTCCTGAAATTGTCGTAAGCGAAATAAGTTTTACGCACCATTTCTTATAACTGCACTCTAAATGTTATCCTACAGTATTTGTGTTGCGTATAATCTAAAGCACTGCGTCTAGAAAGACAATTTTTTTAGTGCATTTATAAAAATGGTGACTGCAAAATATCATTCCCTGTGATTCGGACTTTGCGTTTAACTTTGGAAACAGTTCTCTGTCTGGTCTGGGAGCTCCCGTTTCGCTGAGGTTTTTTTTTCATTTTACGAGACAGATCATTCTCTCACAATACATCACTTGTAATTCAAAAAATAAGTACTTATTTTCTCGATGGAACAGGATTATTCAGTGAGGATTGATTCGATTGAAAAAGCAAAACAGAGAAACGAAAATGTTTAAAAGAGAGTGAAGATATAGAAAATAGGAAGGGGTTTATTCTTGCAAACCTTTTAACTACAATGTGGACTTTTAAAAAAAAAAAAATTGAAAGAAAATATCAGTTCTTAGCTATATTAATCTTTCATAACTAGCTTACACCTTGGACGGTTAAGGGTTTTGGATTTTGCATTATAATCATTATCATCATTATCTTCAATTATTACTCTCATTTTTCTCTCTATTTCTCTCCGATCATTACCCATATTTTCAATTATTCGGTATTACTTTATTTCTCTCAACACTCATTACCTGCAAATCCACATCCAAAATTCCAAAACCAACGGGTATTAGGAGAAAATCTGAAAAGAGATACAAGTTTGGCATTAATTTTAGATAATTACTATAATGAAGAAAATCCAAATTTTTTGTTCTGTTTTGTCTGAAATTAATCGTTAATGGTGTTTCTTTATCATTTTACACGCTGCTAATCAAACTACTCTTTATGTTTTGAATTCCGGGTTCTCTTTTTTCTCAATGGATTTTCGAAATCAATCGAAAGATTACTTTTTTAATCACTTTATAAGCAAAATTATTATTTAAATTTTTTTTTCTGATATTCGAACAAATTTCTTTGCTTCTCCCTGCTAATAGGAATGGAAAATGTTGTAGTGCAGTTCGGGTAGTGCGCTGAGTAGTGCAGCATCATAACCATTCAAAAGTGTTTTACTCCTCCGAAAAAGTTTGTTTTTAATCTGAACCGTTAGTTGATGAAGAGAGCCTTGATTATTTATCTGATATTCGACAGGAACTTTCCGTCCGCAACTGGTCTCCTCATGGAGAACTCTCGCACTGAAATCCATCTCCAGCGACTCTCCAGTCGTCACTGTGCAACAAACCGTACTATTTCCAGACCAGGCTCTGATTTTCCTAAAATACCCTCAAGCAACCCCATCATTCACCAAAGATGATATCGACTGTGTCTACTTCTCCCCCAACTCATCCCACCCTCACCAAAATCTCCAACCGGATTCCATTGACCAGGAAGATCCCGACGTCCAGATCGTACGGTGCCCACTTCATCCACGTGGCATCATCCCCTCTGTTGGTGTAAAATCCAACGGCCATCTCCTCCCAATTGGACCTACTTACCGTTGGAATTCGTTAGTGTATGAGGCCCTAATCGACCGGGACAATACCACTATTGTTTTCGTGAAAGGACTGAATCTACCGTGCAAAATAGTCGTGGACCCATCTCGGTTCGAGTGCGTATACAGCTCGGATTTCACCATGTCAAAGCTTTTGCTACTAGCGGAGGTCATATCCATCGGTCAAGAGATCGTACGGTGCAAAACCCCTTTGAGTATATTGAGTGGCTCACGGAATGTAAATTCCTCCGTTAAGGTTTCGGTTAGAAGTGTTGGTAAACCCATACTGAGTTCGGTAGCCCGGCCCGATCGTCGACTGGATCCTAACCCGCCCTCACAGAAGAAACACCAAATGTGTGTATGCACAATGTTGCGAAATCAAGCCCAGTTCCTGCAGGAATGGGTTGTGTACCATGCCCGAATGGGGGTCCAACGATGGTTCATTTACGACAACAATAGCGATGACGACATTAGTAGTTTAATCAAGTCATTAAATGATGAGAATTTCAATATAACCCGACACGTGTGGCCCTGGATCAAGACCCAGGAGGCCGGGTTCGCCCACTGTGCGTTATGGGCCAGGGATTCTTGTGAGTGGGTCGGGTTTATTGACGTTGATGAGTTCCTACATTTTCCTTCAGGCTTGTCAATGCATGATGTTATTGGGAATGTGACTAGTAATGTGGCTGAGTTGCGGGTGAATTGCCATAGCTTCGGCCCATCGGGCCTCAAACGGGTGCCCGCGAAAGGGGTAACGCAAGGGTACACGTGTAGGATGGCTGCCGCGGAGAGGCACAAGAGTATAGTGAGGCCGGAAGCGCTGAATTCAACCCTAATCAATTCGGTGCACCATTTTCAACTGGCCAGTGGTTTTGAGGTCGTGAATGTGAAGGGAAATGTGTTGGTGATTAATCACTACAAGTACCAAGTGTGGGAAGTGTTCAAGGAGAAGTTTTACAGGAGGGTGGCTACTTATGTGGCGGATTGGAAAGAAGATGAAAATGTAGGGTCTAAGGATCGAACCCCGGGCCTCGGTACAAGACCTGTTGAACCTCCGGATTGGCCTACACGGTTTTGTGAGGTAGTCGATACGGGTCTTAGGGACCGGGTGGTTGAGATGTTTAGTGATCCAAAAATTCAGATGTTGCCAAGGCAGAAGAAGGAAAACTTTCGGTTGATTGGAACAGGATCAGGATAAATAGCATTGTATCTTGTGAAAGGTAAGGAATAATTTTTTTTTTTAAATTTTTTTTTTAATTTTTTTTTAATTTTTTTTTTAATTTTTTTTTTAATTTTTTTTCTTATAGTTGGTTGATGATGTGATACCATGTAAAGACAAATGGATTAGTTGTTGATTAGTCTTCATATACTAGAATAGGAAAAGAGAGCGAGAAATAAGAAATACGTACAAACATATGGTTGCAATGATTTGAGAATTCTATCTACATGTTTTGTCAAAGAAATAATGCCACCAAGATAACCATGGATATGGTTTTCTAAACAGGTTGTCCAGTTCAATAATCAAGGAGGCAAATTAACGACAGGACCTATTTGTTTTCAACGAAACGAACATAGAAAAAATTACTCTGCAATTGGACTGTTGACCGTTCATCTCACTATCGATGGTTTGGATTTTAAAAAAGACTTTTTCTTGAAATAAACTACTCTTTCCGGAGAGAGTCTTTCAACACAATCTATTCATTAAAAACACTTTAGGACGACTAAGAAATACACAAACTGCTCGTTGCAATCCAAACATAGACTGCAAAAAAGCCAGATTCGTCAAAAAAAAAAATCGACAAGCTAGGAAAATGGACTCACCAAATTGCTTGATTAATCAGCCAGAGCTTGGTCACATGTGTAAAGGGTGGTGACTCGGTTCATTCATTTTGAAGTTGCAAGGATTAAGTCTACTGAACAATAAATACAACTTGACATGCATAAGATGAACAACTTCACAGTGTATACTAAATCAGGATTCCAGGCTCAACTACTAACCGTCGCGATTCGGTGTTATAAACACCGTCAACGCGGACCGATGAGCCTCTGTTAGTCTCTCGCTTTCTCTTTCTTCCCCAGGTCAGTCTCTTTGTGGTAGTTAGAAAAGTGAACACAGAAACAGAGAGGACAACCACCTTTCTATAAAACATTCAAGAAATTTCCCAATGAAGGAAACAGAGGGTAGAAGAAGAAGAAGAAAACAGAATTGTTCAGATCGTGGACGACTATTCAGATCGCCATGAAGGATCAAAGAAAACGAAGCGCCCTACTTGTTGTGGCCTTGAACAGGGTACCCCGTCGCATGGTTGCTCTTGCTTTCTTCTTCGGTTTCACTTTCTGCACTCTACGTCTTTTATTAAGAGGTAGCATTCCCAACTGATAAACTTGTTATCCTCGGATTCGTATCGGTTATGTTCCTTTGTTGTAAACGAATAAAATTTACACACTCTTTCTTGTAATCTTATCGTACTAGTATTCATGTACAACGTGAAATTTAACAAAATACACGTTCTTAGCTATATTAATCGAACATGATGTTAATAATCTCTCCTATCGATTGATAAAAAAAAAAGAAGCTAGCTTGCGAGAAAATCTGAAGAGAGATACAAGTATGGAATTAAAAGTTTAGATAATTACTTTACTGAAAAAACATCCAAATTTTTTGTTCTGTTTTTGCATCAAGTAGAAAAACAATGCTAAAATGCACAACTTAGTATTCTGTTCCAAATCAAACAGATTTAAAAGTTGGTATCCTCTTCCTAATCAAACACTTAAAATTTGCGGATTAAAAGACCACTTTTTCCATCATTTTGTAAACAAAATTAATCAGTTCTTTTTCCTGATATTTGAACAAATTTCTTTACTTCACTCTACTAATTTTTTCTCAAAGATAAATTTTTATCTAAAATTCTTGACAACTGAAGGGAGCATTGATTGTTTTTCTGGTATTCGACAGGAACTTTTCATCCACAACTGGTCTCCTCATGGCCAACTCCGTCGCTAAAATCCATCAATGGCGACTGGATAGTTGTGCAAGAAACAGTCATATTTCCAGACCGGGCTCTGATTTTCCTAAAATACCCTCGAGCAACCCCTTTATTCTCCAAAGATGACATCGAATGCGTTTACTTCTCCCCCAACTCATCCCAACCTCACCTAAATCTCCAACCGGATTCCATCGATGGTGACGATCTCGACCTCCAGATCGTTCGGTGCCCGCTTCAGCCACATGGCATCACCGCCTCCATTGGTATAAAATCCAACGGCCATCTCCTCCCAATTGGGCCCACTTACCATTGGGATTCGTTGGCGTATGACGCCCTAATCGACAACGATAACACCACTATTGTTTTCGTAAAAGGGCTGAATCTACGGCCCGAAAGAGTCACAGACCCATCTCGATTCAAATGCGTGTACGGTAGGGATTTCAACAGATCCAAGCTTTTGCTACTAGCAGAGGTCATATCGATCGGTCAAGAGATTGTACGGTGCAAGACCCCTCTGAGTATATTAAGTGGCTCACTACAAAGTGTAAATTCTTCCATTAAGGTTTCGGTTAGAGGTGTCGGTAAACCCATAATGAGTTCGATAGCCCGACCCGATCATCGATTGGTTCCTGACCCGCCCTCTCGAAAGAAACACCAAATGTGTGTGTGCACAATGTTGCGAAATCAAGCCCGGTTCATGCGGGAATGGGTTGTGTTCCATGCCCGTATTGGAGTTCAGAGTTGGTTCATTTACGACAACAATAGCGATGATGACATCTGTAGTTTAATTGAGTTGTTGAACGATGAGAATTTCAATATAATCCGACATGTGTGGCTTTGGATCAAGAGCCAAGAGGCCGGGTTCGCCCACTGTGCGTTACGGGCCAGGAATTCATGTGAGTGGGTCGGGTTTATTGATGTTGATGAGTTCTTACATTTTCCTTCAGGCTTGTCATTGCATGATGTTATTGGGAATTCGACTCGTAATGTGGGTGAGTTGCGGGTCAAGTGCCATAGTTTCGGCCCATCAGGCCTCAAACGGGTGCCCGCGGAAGGGGTAACGCAAGGATACACGTGTCGGATGGCTGCCGCGGAGAGGCACAAGAGTATAGTGAGGCCGGAAGCACTGAATTCGACCCTAATCAATTCGGTGCACCATTTTCACTTGACCAGTGGTTTTGAGGTTGTGAATGTGAAGAGAAATGTGCTGGTGATTAATCACTACAAGTACCAAGTGTGGGAAGTGTTCAAGGAGAAGTTTTATAGGAGGGTGGCTAGTTATGTGGTGGATTGGTTAGAAGATGAAAATTTAGGGTCTAAGGATCGAACCCCGGGCTTGGGGACCATACCAATCGAACCTTCAGATTGGTCTACACGGTTTTGTGAGGTAGTCGATACAGGTCTTAGGGATTGGGTGGTTGAGATTTTTAGTGATCCAAAAACTCAGATGTTGCCATGGCATTCTGAAGTGTAAGAAACCCACTCTCTCTTTTTTTTTTTTTTGGAAGCGTAAAAAAGGTGACAGAATGAGTATATTCTTTCAAGATTGAAAATTTTCATTTACTTGTAAAGAACATGAACAATCAAGATTCTAATAAATGACATTTACTCGTAAATTCAATTTTTTTGTATCAGCAAAAGAAAATATTATAAAAACTCGATAAGACTACATCGAGAAGAGAAGAAGCAAAAGAAAGGAAATAAAAATGAAAGCCAAACAATTGGCAAAAAACACATTAAAAGGGAAGGACCATTAATTGCGATCGTTAATGTTGTTTTGACAGGTTAGCTTCTTGTTGCGTAAGATGCATGCAGATCTTCCACGTCGCACTTAATTCTTTTGCAATTTCGTTAACTCGTCTCCTATTCAAAGTATCGTGATCGTTTTGACGTCTGGACCAATCAAATCAATGTTTTGACAGTTTCATCCTGTCACATTCAAGATCAAATTTAAGTAAACATACAACAATAATGATGAACTATATGACCTAAATCACTTGTCTTGTGACTTTGGTCCCAATTAGAAATGATCATACAGTAAAAGGGTACCTTCCAAAATCATCATAACACAATGCACTATATGAACTTCTAACTTGAGATCGTTGTACTGAGCTTTCTTTTCGGTCTTTCTTTCTTCTTCTTTTTATAAAAGTGAGAAGTTGTATTGATATGAGCCTAACGGCACAATACGGAATTCATTGTGTTACACTGAGCTTCGAGGCGTGGGAGATCGTAAGTCTTTTGTCGAACTTGAGCTGCAGATATGCAATAAGTCGTTTAAAAGAAAATCTAAAAAATACTGATAATTTGGCAGGAGGTTAGATAATGATTGGCATGATTGACAACTTTCTATAGAATATCGCAAGTAGTAGGTGACAATATATATATATATATATATATATATGAGCATAAATTCTCTGTTTTTAATTGTTAGATCGATCGTGAGTAGTGATTGACAAGTTATTATGTGGACATCTTCTATTTCCTCTCTCATTTCAACTACCTTTTGATGAGGATGCACGATGCTAAATGTTGAACATTCTTTAGTTGGGAAATCAATTAATTGGACCTATAAAAGCTCCAATGCCAGGTCATAAGAGGAGACAGAAAGTACATTAAATAAAAAGAAAATGAAGCAACACATGGAAATTATGAATTAAAAAAAAAAAAAGAAAGAAAAGAAAGAGGAAGTATTATAGTAATAGCTATCGAAGTACACAAGGGAACACAATAGGCTCTAGTCGAGCTGGCATCTTCTAGTTCTCTCCATCCACATGGGAGGCCAGGGTTCAAGCCTCGTCGTGGATGTTTGAGATTCAAGGCTATAGATAAACTCTGAAACCCTTTGTGGACTAACCTATCGACTCCCCACCAACTCCCGCATGGACTCTAACCAAGTTGGCATCTCCTGATTCTTCCTCATGTGAGAGGTCAGGTTTAAGTCCCGTCGCGAGCGTTTGGGATTGAAGATTATGGATAATCTCTGAAGTCCCTTATGCACGTTAACCTATTAGCACCGGCCGCAAACTCATGCTACTCATGCTAATGTATATAATATTGACAAAAAAAAAAGAGGGGGTACACAAGGGAACAGGCTAAAGATTCGACCTCTGGAATACGCATATAACAATATCTACCTCTGGAATTATCGTTGGCATCTCTATCACTTACATAGTAGTTTATTAACCAAATGTTAGATATAGTAATTATAAAACCGTGACACGTGGCAAACTAATGATGTTTCTTTAAAAAAAATAAATGTCTGCCATTTTTGGGCAAAAAGTGAAAATTAAAATAGTACAAGTGCAACGATTGCATTTCCGCAAGAGACGTAGTACGTAATAAATGGTCAACACGACACAAAAACTGATTGTAGAGTAACTGGATGGGTACACGGCCGCATAAAAACTACTCTCTATCTTAAATAAAAAAAAAAAATTATCTGTTTCGCAAAATAATTACTTGAAAATAATATATTTTTCGAAGAAAAAATTTAAACTCCTTCCTTGAATTAAAAGAACTCATTGGTATTAAAAGAATTTTTTTTCTTATCCACAAAAACACCCAAAAGACTCCGTTTGTTTCGGTGTATAAAATATTTTTCATGTAAAATGTTTTTTTAGAAAACAAACTTCAAACTTTTATTTTTCAGTGTTTGGTTAGCACTTGAAAAATATTTTCAGAAATCAACAAAATAATGTAAAGAGAGAGAAGGGTAAACAGTGGAGAGCTCTGGGAATATTGGAATTGAACGTAGCTCAGAACTGACGATTGAGTAACCTGAACAGTGAGAATTGCTGTAGAAGATAACGAGTTCATTTCGAAAAATAACTTACGAAATATTTAAGGGTAAATCATTTTCATCCAATTAATGGAAAATGTTTTACGTGTAAAATATTTTTCTCATTTTTTACTCAACCAAATACCAAAAAAATAGGTTAAATATTTTACATCCAAACAAACGGGGCCTAAAAGAACTCATTGATATTTAGGAACGTGTTGAATTTTTCTTGAAAATTTTATACTATTGTCTTTAATTTCTCATTTTGGGACTCAACAAATGTCTACAGAGGGAATAGTAACTGTCCCACGACTCCCATCGGTGTAGAAACACCAACTCCTCTAACCAGCGGCTCTCTCTCTCTCTCTCTCTCTCTCTCTCTCTCTCTCTCTCTCTCTCTCTCTGTATAATACATACTTCTTCATATAACTAGCGTCGTTTCCGTTCGATGCACGGGACAAACAATAATTTTGTGTGAGCTCGATAATTTGTAGCAGAATCACACAAATATTTTGTCTTGTGCATCCAACGGGAACGACGCTAATTAATAGAAAAGGAACCCGGGGTGCATGCTGTCCCTCAAGAACAACATGAGCATTGGGCCAATCCGAGCCGTCCATGCTCGGCAATGGATGACTCAAATTGCAACAAATATTAAATCAAATTAAATTACTTCAAAAAATTAAATCAAATTAATTTGTAACAAAAAGATCAAATATTGTACCCGTTCAATACATGAAATAAAAAATTAACATTAGCTTTTTTCGATCCTGTGTATCGAACGGGCACAACGCTATTGATAAAAAATATAATCTAATATTTTTTTGGTCTCATGTTCGATGTACATTAACATTAGTCTTATTCTTTGCACTAAAAGACATGTGTGGTGTCATAACGGTACCGTTACTGGAACATAGAATAATTTTTCCTCTCTCTCCCCCTCCCCCCACACCCACGTCCCCCCCCCCCCCCCCCCCCCCCCCCCCCCCCCCCGCGGGTTTAAGATTTTTCCTCTCTCTCCCCCTCCCACCCCCACTCCCACGTTTAAGATTTTTCCTCTCATTAAGATTTTCCTCTCTCTCCCCCTCCCACCCCCACTCCCACGTTTAAGATTTTCCTCTCTCTCCCCCTCCCCCACTACGTTTTTCTCTCTTTCATTTTTTTTTTTTAAACTCTAAATTCTATGAATTTAGGATTTCTCAACCCCCCCCCCCCCCCCCCCCCCCCCCGTTTTTTCTCTCTTTCATTGCCTTTTGACTTCAACTACATTCCTATAGTATATTTACTAGCGTCGTTCCCGTTCGATGCACGGGACAAACAACAAATTTTGTATGAGCTTGATATTTTCTAGCGAAGCCACACAAATATTTTGTCCCGTGCATCGAACGGGAACGACGCTAGTTGATAGAAAAAGAACCCGGGGTGCGTGTGCCGTTCATGCTCAACAATAGACGTCTCAGATTGCAAGAAATATTAAATCAAATTAAATTACTTCAAAAAATTAAATCAAATTAATTTGTAAAAAAAAAATCAAATATTGTACACGTTCAATGCATGGTATAAAAAATTAACATTAGTTTTTTATAATCTTTTTTTTTTTTTGTCTCATGTTCGATGCACGCTAGCAAAAAACTCATTCTGTACACTAAAAGACATATGTGTGATTGTGTGGTGTAAAATGAATTTGGAGTACCACGTGATGATATCTCTGTTGGGGTATAGAATAAAATTTCCTAAGCTTCTCTCTCCCTCTCCCACGTCCCCCTCCCCCTTTCTCTCTCTTCCCCTCTCCCCACTCCCACGTTTTTCTCTTCTTCTTTTTTTTTAAAAAAAAACTCTAAATTCTAAAAATTTAGAATTGAGGGTTAGGAGCTTTTTAACTTCAACTACATTCCTATAGAATATTGACAGATAGATAGATTTTGGAGTGGTAGTTAGAAATGAGAAAACAAAAACAGAGAGGACAACCACCTTCAATTCTATTAAACACTCAAGAAATTCCCCAATGAATGAAACACAGGGAAGAAGAAGAAGAAGAAGAAGAAGAAGAAGAAGACCAAGACGTTCAGATTCTGGACGACCATTCAGACCGCCATGAACGATCAAAGAAAACCAAGCACCATATTTGTTGCAGCCTTGAACAGAGTAGTACTCTGTCGCATTCTCGTTCTCGTTTTCTTCTTCGGTTTCTCGTTCTGCATTCTGCGTCCTTTCTTAAGAGGTAACTAACATTCCCAACTCATACTTAAACTTGTTATCCTCGGATTTGTATCTCGTTTATATACAGTCCTGAAATTGTCGTAAGCGAAATAAGTTTTACGCGCCATTTCTTATAACTGCACTCTAAATGTTGTCCTATAGTATTCGTGTTGCGCATAATCTAAAGCACTGCGTCTAGAAAGACAATTTTTTTTAGTGCATTTATAAAAATGGTGACTGCAAAATATCATTCCCTGTGATTCGGACTTTGCGTTTAACTTTGGAAACAGTTCTCTGTCTGGTCTGGGAGCTCCCGTTTCGCTGAGGTTTTTTTTTCATTTTTCGAGACAGGTCATTCTCTCATAATACATCACTTGTAATTCAAAAAATAAGTACTTATTTTCTCGATGGAACAGGATTATTCAGTGAGGATTGAAAAAGCAAAACAGAGAAACGAAAATGTTTAAAAGAGAGTGAAGATATAGAAAATAGGAAGGGGTTTATTCTCGACTACAATGTGGACTTTAAAACAAAAAAAAAAATGAAAGAAAATATCAGTTCTTAGCTATATTAATCTTTCATAACTAGCTTACACCTTGTGCGGTTAAGGGTTTTGGATTTTGCATTATAATCATTATCATCATTACTCTCATTTTTCTTTCTATTTCTCTCCGATCATTACCCATATTTTCAATTATTCGGTATTACTTTATTTCTCTCAACACTCATTACCTGTAAATCCACATCCAAAATTCCAAAACCAACGGGTATTAGGAGAAAATCTGAAAAGAGATACAAGTTTGGCATTAATTTTAGAAAATTACTATAATGAAGAAAATCCAAATTTTTTGTTCTGTTTTGTCTGAAATTAATCGTTAATGGTGTTTCTTTATCATTTTACACGCTGCTAATCAAACTACTCTTTATGTTTTGAATTCCGGGTTCTCTTTTTTCTCAATGGATTTTCGAAATCAATCGAAAGATTACTTTTTTAATCACTTTATAAGCAAAATTATTATTTAAATTTTTTTTTCTGATATTCGAACAAATTTCTTTGCTTCTCCCTGCTAATAGGAATGGAAAATGTTGTAGTGCAGTTCGGGTAGTGCGCTGAGTAGTGCAGCATCATAACCATTCAAAAGTGTTTTACTCCTCCGAAAAAGTTTGTTTTTAATCTGAACCGTTAGTTGATGAAGAGAGCCTTGATTATTTATCTGATATTCGACAGGAACTTTCCGTCCGCAACTGGTCTCCTCATGGAGAACTCTCGCACTGAAATCCATCTCCAGCGACTCTCCAGTCGTCACTGTGCAACAAACCGTACTATTTCCAGACCAGGCTCTGATTTTCCTAAAATACCCTCAAGCAACCCCATCATTCACCAAAGATGATATCGACTGTGTCTACTTCTCCCCCAACTCATCCCACCCTCACCAAAATCTCCAACCGGATTCCATTGACCAGGAAGATCCCGACGTCCAGATCGTACGGTGCCCACTTCATCCACGTGGCATCATCCCCTCTGTTGGTGTAAAATCCAACGGCCATCTCCTCCCGATTGGACCTACTTACCGTTGGAATTCGTTAGTGTATGAGGCCCTAATCGACCGGGATAATACCACTATTGTTTTCGTGAAAGGACTGAATCTACCGTGCAAAATAGTCGTGGACCCATCTCGGTTCGAGTGCGTATACAGCTCGGATTTCACCATGTCAAAGCTTTTGCTACTAGCGGAGGTCATATCCATCGGTCAAGAGATCGTACGGTGCAAAACCCCTTTGAGTATATTGAGTGGCTCACGGAATGTAAATTCCTCCGTTAAGGTTTCGGTTAGAAGTGTTGGTAAACCCATACTGAGTTCGGTAGCCCGGCCCGATCGTCGACTGGATCCTAACCCGCCCTCACAGAAGAAACACCAAATGTGTGTATGCACAATGTTGCGAAATCAAGCCCAGTTCCTGCAGGAATGGGTTGTGTACCATGCCCGAATGGGGGTCCAACGATGGTTCATTTACGACAACAATAGCGATGACGACATTAGTAGTTTAATCAAGTCATTAAATGATGAGAATTTCAATATAACCCGACACGTGTGGCCCTGGATCAAGACCCAGGAGGCCGGGTTCGCCCACTGTGCGTTATGGGCCAGGGATTCTTGTGAGTGGGTCGCGTTTATTGACGTTGATGAGTTCCTACATTTTCCTTCAGGCTTGTCAATGCATGATGTTATTGGGAATGTGACTAGTAATGTGGCTGAGTTGCGGGTGAATTGCCATAGCTTCGGCCCATCGGGCCTCAAACGGGTGCCCGCGAAAGGGGTAACGCAAGGGTACACGTGTAGGATGGCTGCCGCGGAGAGGCACAAGAGTATAGTGAGGCCGGAAGCGCTGAATTCAACCCTAATCAATTCGGTGCACCATTTTCAACTGGCCAGTGGTTTTGAGGTCGTGAATGTGAAGGGAAATGTGTTGGTGATTAATCACTACAAGTACCAAGTGTGGGAAGTGTTCAAGCAGAAGTTTTACAGGAGGGTGGCTGCTTATGTTGTCGATTGGCAAGAAGAAAAAAACCTAGGGTCGATGGATCGAACCCCGGGCTTGGGGACCAGACCAATTGAACCTCCGGATTGGTCTACACGATTCTGTGAGGTAGTCGATACGGGTCTTAGGGACCGGGTGGCTGAGATGTTTACTGATCCGAAAACTCAGAGGTTACCGTGGCAGAAGCAGGAAAAGTTTTGGTTGATTGGAACAAGATGAGGATAAAAGAGCCTCATATCTTGTGAATTGTAAGAAACCCGTCTTTTTCTTTTCTTTTCTTTTCTTTTCTTTTGAAATTTCTTAATAGTTGGTTTTATGATAACCGTGTAAAGACATATGGTTGTTATTTACAACAATAATAATGAACATATACAGTATAGGGAAAACGAAGAAAAGAGTGAGAAGTAGAAAATACAAGCCAACAGGGTGCATTTGTATAATTCATAGTGTGGAGAAACATATGGTTGCAATGATTTGAGAATTTTATTTTCAAATTGGGGCTTCACCTACTTGCTTTGTCCAAGAAATTATGCTATGAAGATAATCATGCATATGGTTTTCTAGACAGGTTGTCCACTTCAATAATTATAAATGCAAACTAATAATGTACCTTGTGTTTTTTTTTCCCCACAAAATGAACATAGAGAAAAAAATTCCTGGCAAAGACACAAACCCAATCACCAAATGATGTTTTGCATGGTCATTTTTGTACCTCTATAGAGGGGGGAAAATGGTTTTACAGTGCATGTTAAAGATGAGTAAAAAACTCTGATGTGTTGAAACTGTCAAAAATGTGTAGTAGTACATCGCAATTTCAAGATTTTCAAACACGAAAGACACGGGATTTGTATGATTGCTCTCTACTTGCTATGGACGCGGTCACGCGGGACCTTGTCGTGCGTGAGCAGCTCACAAGAGGGTATCTTGTGTCTCAAAAAAAGCACTATTTTGAGGTCGAATTTGCTCCCTTTAAAGATTTTGGATTCAAGATCTCTCAATTACAATCAACTCATTTGGGAACCTCGCAAGCACATGATAAGATTGGTTCCCAATAAGAAGTCGAGATATGCATAAGTTGACTTGAACATTTGAGTTATCAGAAAAAATATTCATACTTTTACAACCCTTTTGAATGATGAGAAACAATGAGGAGTTTTTCTTCTTTTTATCCCCTAAACTATGCACACTTTCTCTACTTAGTCTCTGAACTATTAATTTGGCGATTTCATCCCTTCAACTATCATTCCGTTACCTACTTAGTCCAATAGATAACGGAAATTAAGAATTTGGACGGAAAATGCCACGTAATACCTTATTTGAGACCCTGTAGAGCAGATATTTGATTATAACAACCCTAGAGATAAAAATTAATTATGACCCTTTAGGATAAAATAATCAGATAAATAAGACATTCGCATTGGTTCAAACAGATTGAAAATTAGAGCATTTAATTTTTTTTACAAGGTTCATATATCAAGATCTTACGTGGCACTTTATATATTTTTTCCAAAAAAACTGACCTCCTTATATAGAATTTAGACTGTTTATATATTAAAAATATTGTTAAAAAGTAAGCGCTCTAATTTTCAATCCATGTGAATTGGTGCGAAGATCTTTTTTTTTATTATTTTATCCTAAAAGGTGATAATTAATTTTGTCTGTAGAGCTCTCATAATCAAGTATCTGCTCTAAAGGATCCCAAATAAAAATTAATAATTAACTATGAAAACCCTAGAGAAAAAAATTAATTATAACCCTCTAGAATAATATGATAAAAAAAATAAGATTTTCACGCTGGTCCAATTTTCAATTCGTTTGAACCAGAGCGAAAGTCTTATTTTTTTGTTCATTTTATTCTAGAGGGTCATAATTATTTTTATCTCTAGGGCGTCATAATCAAATATCTGCTCTATAGGGTCTCAAACAGGGCCTTATGTAACATTTTCCGTCCAAATTCTTAATTTCCGTTATCTATTAGACTAAGTAGGTAACGGAATGATAGTTGAGGGGATGAAATTGCCAAATTGATAGTTCAGGAATTAAGTAGAGAAAGTGTGCATAGTTTAGGGGATAAAAAGAAAAAAAAAACTCAACAATGAGATAGGATTAGAAGAAAAGAAAAGAAAAAATGCTCTTTCTCACCAAATTATTTTTTGTAAGATTGGATAAGAAATGAAAAAATGCCAATCAAAATTTTCTTTTTGTGTACCTTCTTCTTCATTTCTCATCAAAATGCACAATCCCCAAATGAGTAACTTCACAAAAATATAACCTCTTTTTTTTTTTTTTTCCCTCATGAAACCCCTCCATACAAAGCAAAGCAGTTGTAATGGGCAAAATGAGATCAACCAAAAAGGAGCACAAGTTGCAAGAATTAGCCGTTGTATCCTCGGGATCTCCACCGAAACTTAAAAAATCCTTATTCAAAATAAATTTCCGACCGTTAACTCCGAAACCCTCTCTCTCTCTCTCTCTCTCTCTCTCTCTCGGAATACCCAGAATTCCAAGAAGCCCCAAACATGTTGACGAATGAACCAAACCCCGAAAAATCACCCCCAAAAGAACCAGAGGCATCCGAAAATGTGGAAAAGATTGAGAGCATGTTCAGCCCCGGATTTAGATCGGTGGCCGCAATGGCGGGTTGGGACGAGGAGGCGATTCTGGTCGCAAGTCTCGTTGTTGAAGACACCCCTGATAGGGATTTCAAGCAAAAGAAACGCTCCGATTTACCGTTCAAGACTCCCCCCTCCAATTCAAGAAGGTACCCAGTACTCTCCTTTTTGACTGAAATACACGCAAATTCAGTTCTCAGATTTTTGTCTTTGGACGTGTTCAATTAATTTTCATCATTTTTTTTTATCGGCGAAAGTTAGTATTGTTAGAATAGTTATTAACACCTTGAAAGAGGAGTCCAACTCCTGACCTTCTTTCCCTTAGCATTTAAGTGCACCCCTGATACCGTTGGGTCAAAGGCCTCTTGGCAAATGGATTGTCATGTTTTTTATTTGGTAAGTAAGTTGATTGTCATGTTGGGTTTATGGAGCCCCATTCGTACCGGATGCTTCGCCACGCGATTGTGGATTACACTTAAAGGGCCTGTTTGTTTGAGTAGATATGAGTACAGGATTCAACTATATCTAAGGTGATCAAATATCTGGTGATTGGTTAAATTGTTTACGACAAGGATAACACATGTCTCGGATACATAATATCACAAAGTATGCGATATACAGTATGATGGAGTGATGATATTATTGATCGAAGATATTTTTTTCATAAGTCAGGTGTCTGCCAGCTTATGCGCACCTCGAACCAATCCTACTATCCACTAGTGGGACCTCCCATTAATCTGAAAGATATTGTAGAAGCTCATAAAGGTCCATTTATAGGCACAGCCCAAGGGACAGTCTTGGGTTGACAGTTTCTATGAGGCAATGTTGTACTACTCTTCTTCATGTGAGCCGTGAATGTAGACAATCTTGCCAATCATATGCGTGTGTAGTGCTTTCTTGTTGTGATTGATTGATTTGTTCTTGGTGCTATTTCATATGTGCGTTTGTATGTACTGCTATTGGATGTTTCAGGAAACGTAGGGCTCAGAAAAGGAGTCCAGTTTTAGTAGCCATGCCTGTTCTTGACCTCGGAGAAGATGAAACATCAAGAAAAGGTATTGATTCCTGGGTTTGAGATGATTGTTACTTGGGAAGAACCTGCTTTATTGAGTAGTTATTTTTACTTAATTTGATCACGGCTGCGCATCTCCACTGCTTTATTACATTTTGTATTTTGAGGCCCAAAAAATGAGCTCCAATACTTTCATCAAAGTTGCACCTAATTAAGAGATATTCAAACTAAAATCTGGTGAAATATTAAGAGTAAGGATTGGAAATGGTTCTCTTTCATTAAAAATGATAAAAAGAGATATTGGTTTTTGATGTGAAATTCTCAAAAAGTTGATGCAAAAGGAGTGAAGAATGGAATGCTCCTCAGATGAAGCTTTGAACTAAAAATTGCACTCAAAATCATTAAGGTGCTTCACTCATTGAATTTAATTGAGATTAACATTGGACAGAGAATACCAACACGGATGAAGTTAAGAAAGCAGAGAGTGAGAAGAAGATGATTGAATCGAAAACTAACACGGATGAAGAGAAGAAAACAGGAGAGAAAGAATTGACTGCCTCGAGTTCTACTCTTCCGTGTATGGATCGACTAAGGGAAGAGCTATCTTGTGCAGTAAGATCCGATCCAACCACCCCCTCTGCATAATAAGATTTGAAACTTACATCAAATATACTAAACTGGGAATTCTTTAATTTGAATTGGTTTGATCCATTTGGCAGATTTGTTTGGAGATTTGCTTTGAACCAAGTACTACTGCTTGTGGACACAGGTAAAGTCTAAGATGAGCATTCATTTTTCACAGATTTGAAGTTTTAAACGATCAATCAAATTGATTGAATAAGAATGTTTGTCTTAATTTTGTAGCTTTTGCAAGAAATGCTTGCGTTCTGCGGCTGAGAAATGCGGGAAACGATGCCCAAAGTGTAGGCAGCTAATCAGGTACATATATACCCGTTAAGTTAACCTAATCAGTTGAGTTCTGATGAAAAAACAAAAAACAAGGTTTTCTGATACATGGGGATGCTGTTGTAATTTACAGTTAGATTATGAACTTCATTAGACTGTCTAAATTGATTCATGGGGATTCCATACATTGTAAATTGGATTAAGATTCATGGTCTATTTTGCAGCAATGGGAGATCTTGCACTGTGAATACAGTCCTTTGGAATACAATACAGCTTCTGTTTCCGCAAGAAATTGAAACAAGAAAGGCAGCAGCTAAAGCCTCAAATGGTCGAGAAACTGACCATAAATCCCCTCCTCCTCCGAGAGGGATTAGTCACTACAATGTGAGAAACCGGAGCATCCAAGCCTTAAATAGTCCGGAGGATGAGCGTTTACAAAGCACAAGAAGAGTAGGGAACACTTATCATGAAGGGAGGAACCACATTATGGGACCTCCCGGAATAGCAAGCAGAGGAGACGAGGTAAATGTGAGGAGGAGGAGGAGACGGGTGCCTGGCCAAGACGATGACGCTGCCTTGGCTCTAAGGTTGCAGAGGGAAGAGTTCATGGAGGTTTTTCGCGGATCTGATGATCAATATAATGGTTCAGTTTCCTTAGCCAGAGAAAACTTGAGGGCTATGGCATCTAGGGCCATGAATATTCGCATCAGAGGCCGGCCATCATAAGTGTTGATTTCTCATTTCGTGCTTGTAAAATGTTCGTTGGATATTTTTCTAGAGATTGCAGCTCAATATTCTGTCAGTTGTAAATTTGTTGCTTTATTCTCTTTTCATTTCGTGCTTGTAAAATTTTCGTTCGATATTTTTCTAGAGATTGCAGCTCAATATTCTGTCAGTTGTAATGTGGCTTTATTCTCTTTTCATTTATCACTACTTGGAAGATATTGCGGCAGTGAATCTGATATTAAGAAAATGGACACATAGAATGAAATCAATGATTTTGCTAAAATATGAACAGCATAGCAATTACAATCATGAAGGCAATCATCAGACTGAAGTCAATGCTGCATGTTCATTCATCACATTTGACAGGGGAAGTCAATGCTGCATGTTCAGTCATCACATTTGACAGGGGTGTCAACCAAACTTCATTAGCATAACCTTCTTTCTACTACAACTAGTTCTTGTGTCTGTTCTTTTCGACCCGGTTCTTTTTTTTTTTTTGATCGGCGTTATTTTCTATGTTTCACGGTTCAATGTTTAAAACTTATCCTACTATCCCTTGTTCGAAAATAAAAACAGAAGACTTAGCCGACTAACTTTGAGATTGGATCGAGCATGAAGACAACTACTTTGCAGTTGCACATATTATATACCTGATCAACCCTTCTCAAACACCGGCTAATCAGCACTAAACTGGGCATACTTCTTTGCTTCAATCCCTCCACCGAATCATCACGATGATAAAAAAATTTCCAAATGCAACGCGACATGGTTTCTTTTTTTAAGCCGTATATTGCAGCTTACTGAAAAAGGCCAACTTTGATCGATTTGCTAACTACTTTTTAACACCAAAGTGCTAACTTGCAACCTGCATCACATCATGGAAGAAGTTAGTTTGACTGAAATGATTGTGCCGTTTTGCTCCTGCTCTCGAGCTCAATCTTGTTTTTTTAACATTTTTCCAAACTTTTTTTGAATGAAGTGAGTTGCCAAAATATTTCCATTGGTATATTTTCCACACAAGCCAGTATATGGGACCTATTTAACTGAGATCAAGTGCCAACAGAGCCAGCCCTGAGCTAAAGTTTGTGCTGCTGCCGCTTTTGGTCTCCGTAAAAACATTAAATTTCATACTCTTTTACCCTTGAAAAGTCAATGTCGGCTCTGGGTGCCAACTACCACTAAACATCGTTTTCCAACAGTTTGTTCCAATGACATTCGAGAAAGAAATATCAACACAAATGATTTCAAGAGAGTGATTTTCCAACATTTTAATTCTTTTCTACCAACTAAATTCTTAGTTGTCCGACAGCTACAAATGACTGATCATTAACACGTTCTTACACCTGGGTTGTAACCAAAATAGTAAACAATTTCGTTACCTAACGGCTTTGTCTGGTGGGGGGTTGACTTGATCAGCCACTCACACATTGCCAAGTATCCTAAGTAACAACTAGTTGGGAAAGTTCACAGATGTCCGAATCAGCTTACGCGCACCTCAACTAATTTTGGAGCCCAATTCACCGCCCACTTGCAGGAGCCCAATCAAAGCCAGAGCTTCCATATGAACTAACCCCAAAGAAGTTGATTGCACCCAGGAGGTCTCGAACCTGAAACCTTAAAAGCGAGCAAACTCCAAAGTCCTTGACCACCATGCCACCCTGGGGTTAAGTTCCCTTCCATGTTAACTACCCAGGTTAACTCCTCTACCTCATTCCACAACTCCTATAAAAGCTGAAAATCCCTTGCACATAATTCCATCAGTTGTTTCCATTCTTTTTCCCTTTCAAAACATGGCAACTGGAAAGGCTTTGGTTCCAATTGCCTCAGTAGTTGTGATCTTTGCAGTTTTGGCAATGGCAGTTTTAACCGAAGCCCACTCGGCACCGGCTCCTGCTCCTCAATCAGCTTCTGCTGCCATCTCCCCTCATTTGGTCATGTCAACACTGTTTGCTTGCCTGGCCTTCCTATCCCCATTCCTCCTTGCCCTTTTCCACTAGTTTCTGTGCTTTCCTTTCAAACCTTCTCTGTGTTTTGCTTCATTCTGTTTATGTCTGTGGCTATTTCATTTGTGTTCTGTTGTGTATAAAGCCATGGATTGATGCTGTGGGCTCTCTCATTTCTTGGTCTGGTGATCGTATGTATTCATATTGAATTCGTTATTGTTCCAATTTGTTTGTGATGTACATGTTGGATTAAATGAAGTTTCTCTTTCCATCAATTAGAGAATTAGTTCTTCTCTGTTCTAAATCAATATTACCTCTGTTACAAAAGGAGGTCCGGTCTGCCAAACGAGAACTTCAAAAAAAAATTCTCAATATTCAATTTTTTTCTCACATATTAGCCAACGTCGATGGATTCTTCAATTTGAGCACCGGACTCTCTTTTTGGAATGGAGGGGTGCTACCTAAGAAATGCTTCAGCCTAACAGCTAAAAATAGACTGAACTGGGACAAGTTTTTAGGTGCCGGCGGGTACCACCCGTCGGTGATCTTAGCCGTCCGGACATGTTTTGGACGGTGCAGATTTTAGAGAGAAAAAGAAGAGAGAGCAGGTGGGGGGAGAGAAAGGGAATAAATTAATCTGTGCCGTCCAAAACACATTTGGACTGCTAAGAGATACCACCATGTGGTACCCACTCGGCATCCAAACAAAATGGCAATTAGAGAGATTTCTTCGTGCGGGTGCGGTATTTAGTAGACAGGTAATTAGAAATAATAAGAGAATCCTATTGGGTTTTTTTGTTACACCAAACAAACGGCAATGGCTATGATGCTCCCAAGCGTTTTGGGAGCATGATGCTCCCAATCGTTCCTAATTATTAGATTGTATGAGTTGATTTCAACCATTGATTATGAAAACATCTCAATAGTAAGTGTGCCATACAATGTAGTAACTGTAGCCATATAACACAGTAACTATAGCCTTCATACATAGTATATAAACCATGTTTTCATAGTAAGTAATATTGCGATTTTTGGCAAAAAAGTAGCAAAACCATCTCATTTTTAGCAAATTCACCATTACTTTTTGTGGGTTTTGGCAAAAAAGTAGTAAAACCATCTCATTTTTAGCAAATTCACCATTACTTTTTGTGGGTGGTTTTGATCTAACGGTCGTGATTTACATTTTTTTAACCTATGGGTCCATATTCCATGCTCTCATACCACTTGGGAGCATGGTAGAAATTTTCCAAACGATAACCCATACAAAATCAGATCATTTAGTCCAGGGCATTTTAAGATCGTCACTGGAATTGGAATTGATTCCATCGCCACGGCCATCCTTTTTTCGACTGCTCACCCCTTCATGGCCCAACCCGAGCCATCAGTGATGTACTACCACTCTAGAAGAGCTAGAATTCTAACCTTGTGCCATGACTACAGAGCTCAAAACTCGACTAGATCCAAAGTTTTGACCTTCGTGGCTCAACCCGAGCCATCAGTGATATACTACCACTCTACAAGAGCTAGAATTCTAACCTTGTGCCATGACTACAGAACTCAAAACTCGACTAGATCCAAAGTTTTTACCTCGACCCTTGTTGGCAGTACCCTATTCTCTCCCAGTAAGCTGGTCTTGGGGTGAGCTCGTTTGGTTACTCTTGCTGTATACAAAACTAAATAAGTTAAATAACATACTAATAAGCAAGGCTACGAAACAAGCCATGATTTATAATTCCACAATCGGTCCACTGGCCCGTCGGGGGACAGATTCCAGGTTTAGCAGAAGATAATTCTAGTAAAAAGTAGCCAATAAAGACAGAGATCTTCTCAAGGAACCTCAGACTGTATAAGCAAGACTTTTTCATTTCTTTCCATTCTCGGAATGACCCAAAAACAAATCACAAAATCAATTTCTCTATTCTATCTCCCTCTCTCGATCAGATATTATCACCACCAAAACAAGTCAATAAATCTGAACTACAAAACTGTGCCAAAGCCAACATCCATTTTACACCTACTATATATCAGAAAACAACAGGTTTAAATTGTACAACAAGATGGGCTCAGAACTCTTTAAACATGTATGGGTGTGTTTCAGAGAAAAGCTCCGTCATCAATGCCTGTGAGAATGTTTCCGGCTGCTGCTGAAATACGTTTCTCCCTTCTCCCTATTCCTTTTCTGTATGATCCTGAAAATAAATGAAATAACCCCAATGGCCGCCATGGCATAAAATGCCTGGTAAGGCGCCAAGGCCAATCCAGAGAGATAGGAATAATATCCAGCTAGCAGATAGACGAAGCTCAGTGTTACTTCCCTACCCCGCGATGGAAAAAAGAAGTTAAACTCAGGCTTGGAGTCACATACACCGTGGAGGATCACACCAATGCAAAGAGATGAATCAAACCATGGAAAGCTGTAGCTTGTACCTATCCTCTGCAAGCACAAAAAAAATGAGGTGAATACCAAGCAGAGGCAAAATGCATCAGGAGAAAACCCTAGGGTCATGATTTTCACACTCCCCTTTCATCCAAATATACACTCCTTCTGTCTTACGATTACTTAAGGTGCAAAAATGTCCTTCCATCTACATCATCTAAGTCTCTTGCTTAAATGAATTAGTTACATTGAACTTCACCTAACAAGGACGAAAAAGCACAGCCAATGGAATTAAAGCGGAAGTGCAAAAATGATTTCCCCAATTACCAGAAGCTCCGGGGGACATAGAAAGCAGAATTGAAAAATGAAATTGACCAATCTCATATCCTTGAAGTTGGATCATAAGTTATGATTGGTTTTGAGCATGCAAGTTCAATTGATTGCTAGATGTCCAAGAGCAACAGATTATTTTAATGACGATCTGGAAATTGGATCAATGAACATTATCTTGTCTTATATTTTTTCAAATTTCTTTAGCGGTTCATGGTTATTTCGGTTTATTGATCTTCCAATGTTTCTCCTCCATTATTATATAAATGCACTCCAAAAAAATATTTCTTCCATGTCCAAAGTACATGTCACACTACCCGATGCACACAAACTTTGGAGTGGATTTACAAAAACATGGAGGGGGGATATTTTTTCCCTTTCTGAAATAGCCTAATCCAGAAATCATGACTATGCAAATGCAGCAGAACTAAAATTACAGACAAGGAACAGATGCATCATATCATCATCCCTACCTGCAACCAAGCCACCAAAGAGGGGACAAACATGAGTGCTGCAAGGAAATGCAAGATAAGCAAGCCATGCCGGTGGTGGAACATCTCTAATTGGGTGTCACCAAAGCTTCTTACAGAATCTGGGCTGCTCGAACAACTATCATCCGACAGTGAGTGCCGGTTCAGCCTATCACTATTTCGAAAAGCCAATTGCTCAGACCTGTCATGTCCATTTCTGGAGTTCAATGACTCCTTGCTTTGGGCATGGCTGCGAAAGGAAGCTGTCAAAAAACTGTTACAGAAACAAGGAGTGACTTTTAGAAATGCCAGCCACCTTGAGGAAAACATCTCACAATGACACATGATAACTGATATGAACAAAGGCACGACGGTAATGACGATGAAGAAAAGAAATTAATAAATGTAATGAAACTAATAGTTTTGTAATTTAAATGTACGAAAATCTTAGTTTCCTCAGTCCTCACATTTACTATAACACTATTAATGGCTTTTAAACCATGAATAGTGTTTTAGCTGCCAAGTTGATTACACAAAATATTGCAAGTATGACCGACTTATCAGATGTCATTACATTTATCCCAGTATAAAAAGTAAGTAATTGTTAAGGTACCAATCTTCCCAAAAGCTTAAGCTGTTGGGAAATGGGCCCAACAATGTCTATCAAGCTATTCAACATCCTCCGTCACATGCAACCCCGTCTTGCAAGTGGAGATACAAATTTTCATAGATGAAATGAAACAGAATACGAACGGAAGAAGCAGAATGCAAATGGGGAACAAAAACAACTACAAAGACTTCAACCCAAGAGTCAAGACCTCTACCAACATGAGCTCTGATACCATGTTAAGTTATTAGTAGTCCCAAAAGCTTAAGCTGTTAGGAAATGGGCCCAATAAATCAATAATATATATCAAGCTATTCAACACTGATTAGATGTATTGACCGCTGTTTTTCTCTAACATCCACACTGTGTAGTAGCGTATACAATACCACTAAATAAATGAGTGCATTCTGCATCCCAAGGAAAGGTAAAGAACGTAAAAGAACCACAAAGGCTTCAGACTCGCTACGAAAATATTCAACTTATCTTTAAATTAGGAATCTTTTCACATGCCTATCAAAATTTCCCCATTATTAGGACTTTTTTCGGTGGTGTTTTTCCAAAAGCAAAAGGTTGTGCACCTTGGAAATTGAGATCTTCGGTTAACAGATTGCAATTATTGCAATCTTGAAGAAAAGAAAACCACATCCACGGTATGTTTGTACCTTAAGTTCCTGAAATACCTGTGCATTGCCTTGGTCAAGATGGAAGTAATGTGAATTTGAAAATCTAACTTCGTCATTTCATGTGCATGAGTTTAGTCCAAAAGAGTTCTAGGCTTTTTAACATGCAGCAAACAGTGAATGCACAATACCTAAGCCACAATAATAGTGAATACCAACAATCCCGCAATATATTTGGAATACAATTAATGATGAGCATCTAGCCAATTATTCTGATTCATGCCTTCCAACAAAGCAATAACGACAGAGAGCCAGACAGGTATCGCTTTAGAGTAATACCTGGACAGTGCACTGTGACAGCTTAACGCATGAGATAAGAGCAATAAAAACAGACCCAGGGCAGGATGAACAAAGCACACCAAGGTAACGGCAACCAGTGCAGCAACAACTAATGGGTTCTCTCTTACAGCCCTAACCACCTGTTCCATCAACGAGTTATCAAAGTCATCCTTTACTACCAGGAGAAAGAATAAAAAGATAACAAAATGAGAAACGAATGAATATGCAGAGATGGGGCTGAAGGGACGGTAAAGAATCAAGAAAATTAATCACAGAAGAAAAAATGAAAGCAAACATCTATACAAGCCCAACTATACAACAGTTATGCTGCTAATTAGATCACATGGTATAAAATGGAACTTACCCTAAGCGATAAAAAACTGGAACTACGATCGAGGAACCAATTAAGGAACACAAAGCAAAAGTTTCCTTCTAAAAGTTTCCACCTGTAAATAAGGTCTCATATTAGCTGACATTACATACAACTTCTTATATGACGAGCTACTTAAGAACCAATAGCAAAGACCAAATATGATGGCTCAAATTTTCTTAATCACCTTAATATCAACTGTGCTCAAAATTCCAAAGAACCGAAACCCCAAGAGTCCCTAAAATGGCCCCCAACAAGAAAGGTTGCAGACTAAAAACCACATGATACATATTGTGACTTATGTAGAATCAACTCAAAAAATAGGAATGCAATAAGTATGTCTAACATAGACAATCTAATGCATCAGCAAGAGCCATGACATGGAAAGGACCAAAATGGTGGAATGGATAAACTTGAATGGTTATTACGAAAGTACACAACCAGGTGAGATTAAGGGAGATAACCCCCCCAAAAAAAAAAAACAGAGAGAGAGAGAGAACCGAAAGCTCACAGCAAAGTGATTGTATGGATAATGTGTACTACGTTTCAATCCTTGAGAAACCATGCCAGGGATCAAAAATGTGGAAGAAATTCTGGAGGTTCGACAAATATCGTTAAGATACAAAAATTCCTTTCTATATTTTGTGTAATTGCAAACTTTTACTCAAGTGATGTATGTTTCATGCCATTTTTCGTCAGCCAAATCCATTATCACATTATGCAGTATTTACCCGAAAAAATTAATTGTCATTCACCTAATTAAAAGAATTGCACCCATGAGCACACACATGTCACATGCGCAGAAACGCACGCATGCCCCCCCCCCCCCCCCCCCCCCCCCCCCACACACACACACACACACACACACAGAGAGAGCACTAACCGCATCTTGATGAAAACATGTACAACTGCAGCAACATAGAAAACCAATTGGGAGAGCAATACCAGAAGGATTACGGACCCATTTGCAAATAAATAGCAAAGTAGTGAGACAAGGCTGAAGCTTACAAATGAAGGAAATGGTTGGGATGTAAGAAAGGAAAGAAACATGGCAATGAAAAGGGGTACAGTGGCTAGGAACAAAAAGGGCAATGGCATTCTCAAATTGGATTCAACAGCTGACAATACTGAAGGTATAGGTAAGTCAAGCTCCCATGCATGTGCTTGCCGCATTAAAGAAAAAAAGACAACAGCAACTGAAAAACCAGCTATCTGCATAAAAAATCCCACAAAATGATTATTAAAATCGGTAGTCTGAAAACTTATGGCATCTTATCCAAGACGAGCATGAAATTTCCGCAGCATTTAGAACAAGCTAATATCTGAGTAGTATTTAATTGCTGGTAGACATGCACATAACAAGTTCGTTCAGAACTTGTCTATTCTGCACAAGCGTCACTAACCAATATCATCAGGAAAGCTGTTTATACAATGTGCTACCTGACTGTATAAGATATGTTTCGGACTTAACAGATGGATGTAGGTGTAGAGGAAAAAAACGACATTGCCTATATTTGGAGCAGTTTAATTGGGTAACTGACAGTCAGAAACAACATTGGTACCCACTCTCTCACAGCTATTGACTACGGGAAGGTTGGAATCGTGGGGACAAACTAGCAGTGGGTGGGTGAGTTCAATAACAGAACTCGATGCTGAATTGTTTATGTTTTATCACTTGAGCTCTAATGATGGTGGAGATGTCAAGGTTAAGTTTTGGCTTCATGCTGATAGTGAAGATGGCAAGGCCATACCTCTAAAACATAAGATCTGCGAACATAATGGAACATGAGAATAAATAAGATCAATAACGCTATGTATAAAGAACATAAACTAGATGCAATAGATGAAAAGAGTGATGTGAACGACCACACTCACAAGGATCATCACTATGAACAACCTAAGGATGAAAATGTAAATGTTGTAACAATATCAGAGCAGTTGAAATATTCACCTCTGAACCATACACAAGCAAAAATCTTTTGGCAGCAGCAGAGGCAGAGACAGCCACACTCGCTTTATAAGAACAATGTGGGTCCACCTGCAATTGATGTAAAAACATAGCCTTCTATTATCAACATTATAGAAACAAACTGTGACTTGTAACGGCCCAAGTATTATCTGGTTGTCACACTATAAGTAATTTGTTTGACATGAGATGACAATACCAGTAACAAAGCATTAGTCTTCTCGGACCCCTGAGTATAACTCCAAAGTGCAGAAGAGGAATCCACAACTACTGTCTCGGAAAACAAATTGGGAAATATCTGAAGACCTGATATGGTATCCCACACAAGTGCTACAGGTGGAAAACAGCGAAGTTTACAAAGTTCTGCATTACAGGAAAGATCCAGACTTAGAAGAAAATCGAAAAAAAGGAATACAGAGACCATAATGAAAAAGATTATTTGGCATAAGTCTCACTAAAAGCACAAAATGTATTTGTTTTCTAGTTAGACTTGAAAAAGAGAAATTCTACTACCCCAACTCTCCAAAATGATGAGACAAAAAATCGAAAACAACATCATCAAGAGATAAGGAACCTTCTGTTAATGTTTATAGACTTCTAATTCTGAGTCCAAATCCCATCTTTCAAGAAGCTGACACCCACTTACAGGATTATTAGTGTCAATATTAGTTTAATACACCTTGGTACACTTTTGTCCACTCAGCAAATTGAATACATATGTAGAATTAACTTCAGAACCAACTTTTCAATGTTTCAACTGTTTTCCATGAGACCCAATGTCATGGGTAATGGAAAACCAGACACCTTAGAAAACCATAATTTCCGTAAAAGTGAAACTTCTGTTAAATAGACACAGGAAATAGCTGCAACAAAGTTATGCAAAATTACAAAAACCAACCACTGGAACACATTATAACCCTGCTTAATTTGCTTAAACTCTGCAAACATAATAGAGATTCAACAGGCTACATATAATATCTTGTTTACGTTCTTTACAAATAGAACAGAGCTTCTACTGGCTACACATGAACACATATCCAAAAATCAGGTTGACTTCAAGGGAAAAGAGAATATATAGAAAGCCTTACTACTGTTTCCCTCATCTCCAGCCTCTTCAACCGGGAGTGCAGAGTTTTTTATTCCACATCCTGTAGTTTCCAGAGATAGTTTTACGGGCAAAAGTCCTAAGCTAATACTGAATGTCATATTGAAAGCAAGAGGATGATCCTCCTTCCATATCTTGTCCTGTGCAACATTTGAGAAAGTAGTCAGTAGATGAGTGAACTGTGAAACTATAGAATCAAGATTCAAGCACAGGCCTTTGAACTTCAGAAAATAAATTTAGCTGCTTAAGGAAGAACTTACCACTGGCGAATACATTGAGAGAAGTAACAACTCAGGAGATAACACCAACTCCCCCTCTTTTGGACTGAAGAACTGTCCAACTGCCATGGAAGCAGCAGGTGGAGGCCTACCTGAAACAGTCTGATAAACACAAAGTCATATAGCGTATATTCTCAATTTAAAACTCATTTCATAAGTAACGATGACATGCTTAACAAAAGCAGCAGTAACATATAAAAGAACCACCACTCGCAGAGGACATCAAATTCATGTAATTGCTCAGTACCAGATAAGACAACAGATCTCTCAAACCCAAAAAAGGTCAATGAACAAGAAAATCAAAAAACATGGACAATAAATGAAAATTTTGTGTAGCAAGAACAAAAAATGAAAGAAGGGAAAAAGAAAACACCACCACACAGACTCAAAGAAAAATTCTCATGCCACTGGACAAAAATTCTGGCTTTCAATATAAACTATGTTAGACTCGGATACAGGTGTTGGGTGCAGGAATGTGTCTCAGTGTCACATGCATTTGATTCCCTCATCACACACTTTGGGTACCATGCAATGGAGAGCACATGCGTGACAACAGACAGTGTCAAGAAAACAATACCGGACTAGGCGCAACTGAGATAGTCAAGAATCTGAAACCACGCATATCCCCAGGAGCCAACAACAATACAGCTGATGGAGGAGCTTGCTCGGTCTGACTACCTGGTTCGATCTAAACGGAAAAAAAAAATATGCCATAAACATACGAAAGGATTTATGTACTTCCACTGGTTGGACATCATGTGCACAAATTTTTACCTGCCTTGGTGCTGGTCCTGATAGAATGTGCACCATTTTTTGTGTCACCTCTAGAGCCCTTTTACTAACAGGAGAGTCTGGACTTCTTCCTTTCTCAGGCCAAAGATGTAGTCTAATACCAGAGCATGGGGCAAGATTTGTAACAAGTATGAAGTGGCCTTTTCCGTTGGACCCCTAAGCATTCAAATCAAAGTGTGAGCAATATAATCTTGGCTTGATAAATGCATAAATAAAAGGCAGGAAGCAAAAAATTAGTGCACTTGACCAACACCTAGAAGGCTGCAAAGAGGAATAAGCAGAGGTATGGATATTCAGAATGTACGAACTGCATTAAATCATCCTGAATAATGGCATTCTAAATTCCAAAATAGAATATATTAAACACCCATTTCATTGTTTCAAACTTTGCCCGAGAGCTTCAGCCGTGAAACAGAAGAGGCAAACAAGATTGAAGAAGCTCTTTAAAAGAAAAAAAATAAGCTGAGCTTCTAACCTTAGCAACAAGGTCAAAAATAAGTCAATTGTGCTTCCGGAAATTAAACTATGCAAAAAGAACTTTGACCAAACTAACCAGTTTCTCAATGTCCAACCACCGCCTTCTCCCATCCATCGCTAAAATAGTGACTGTAGTCGTCTGAATATACAGGTCCCTCTCAAGGCCATCATTAGTCCAGCGAACATTACTGGGACAAGAAGAAAGAGTATGTCCTAGAGATCCTGCAAGTATCACGATTTGCATATTTTTCATTTCTAAACATTAAGGTTCCCAAGTTTAAAAGGAAATAGGAAGGAAAGAGCAGTTGGGATAATAACACAAGCTTCATGTAACAAGATAGACAACCTTGAAAATCTTTTGTTAAACTACAATGTAGTTCACACCAGAACCAAGATTTATGCAAGCCATTTGACTTTAACTCAATTTCACTGCATGGTCACATACTACCACATATCAGTTTATCACTTCAAACATTAGAAAGACCAAAGACACCTCTTAATTTAAGTAAAACCAAGGACTTAGCTTCTTCATAAGGAAGTATGATTCCAACCAATCACTTATGATTGACATTAGAAAGGACACTTCTGATCTCATCACAACTCTTCCCTCACCATGGAATCACATCCTTACCATTCCGCAACAAGGGAGATCATCTCTCCTTTGAAATCGCCATGTCACCACAAAAGAATGCACATCTCTTAAGAATTTTACCCCTCTTGCACCTAACCCAAGCCCCACAAAAGCAATCACAATCATCATATGCCATGGAATTCCCTCCATGAAGGTTAAGAGTATCTTATCAATATGGTCATTTTTTACAATAGATTATGTTTCGCAGAAGATTTGCTAAAAATATATTCAAAACAAAATGTCAAATGTTACTATATCTTTTGGTTTGTTGCTACCTATGATACATACACTAGAAGTTGTTTCATAATCAACACCCAACAACAGGGAGTTTCTGACAAGAAGCCCATAAACCCAAAAATCATACAACTCAAAGGAGACCGTGAAATCTAGAAAACTGGAGTCATACATAATTTCATATATCATAAATGCCCCACTTTTGAGCTTCTAAAAATAAGTTAATTGTAAAGAAACTTACAGAAGACCTTAAAATCTGGAGAAAAAAATGTCAAATGGATTTCCATATTTTCGACCTTTTCAACCTCTTTGGCTAGCACTTGACAACAACACTCAGTATTGTCCGTATACTTTTTACATGTTTCTATGAAACATTGCAGATAATTCCCATCCACACATGCAGAATTCGGCAAATAACGTGAACCACAGTAAAAATGTCCATTGGTGACAGTCGCTATAACTTTTCAGGTTCATTTTCCATGCATACTGCTATCTAGGGGTGAAGGCAGAGGCGTGACAATCCAATTCATGAAGCAAGAGCAGGGCAAAAGCAAGACTAAAAGCACAAGACTGTTCATTGCAAAATCTCCTGAGAGCCGTCATACACATCTTCAATTGTAGGAATGAAATCGAGTAACGCAATTTGTTTAAGCATTTCTTAAGTATCTCATGCATTCATTTCGTATAAATCAGTTAAATCAACCGCATAATAATACAGATGTAATACCGTTCTAACTAGACATAGAAACAGAAATTATAAATAGAAGCATGCATAGTTAAAGAAAGGCCAAAGTTCCACCAATCATCCAAAATTCAGAATTGCCAGATAATGAATCCAGGATACCATAAAAGCAAGAAATTATTCACCAAGTTTGTTTCTATGCAAAAGATTAAGTAAGAATACAACACAGACCAAGAAAAAATGTTTCTCTGCATTGCAAAAGAGTGGAGATTGACGATACCAGTAGCCTCTTTTCCATCTTGAACAGGAAGCCGAGATAATAGTGGTTGCCTCAACCAATTAAAACTCTGTGGTATCCCACTATGAAGCATCTTCGTGAATATTGAAAGTCTTTTTTGTGTGTCAGAAAATGGTTGGCCTGTTTCAGGGTCCATCAGACTAAGTAGAGTATGGGACACCTGAGATACAGATACAGAGTCAAAAGTGTGTACGATGGAATTTGGTGGGGTCTAAGCAGAATTGAATTACCTGCACTGCAAGTTGATTACACCACAAAATAACTTGGTGTTCCATTGATAACCACACATTCTTCATGGCGGTGCTGCTAATAAGAAAACCATGGCTAGGAGGCACAATGCCATCAAGAGATTCTAACTTTGTCCTTACCTAAAAACAAAAGCAAGAGAGTCGGCATCACCCATCAAGTCAA
This sequence comes from Rhododendron mucronatum var. ripense, assembly GCA_019656295.1. Taxonomy (NCBI): domain Eukaryota; kingdom Viridiplantae; phylum Streptophyta; class Magnoliopsida; order Ericales; family Ericaceae; genus Rhododendron; species Rhododendron mucronatum. Next base: position 1,166,648 of record BPLT01000148.1, on the reverse strand, counting down.
GTTAAATTTGACAGTTCCCAGAAAAAAATAATCAAAGACTAACACGTTTAGAAGTTTTATAATCCTCACTCGATACTGATTTACCATTTGCTACCCCTAGTAACCCTAATATTCACCAATCCAACCTGAAACCAACTAAGGCTAGTATCATAATCAATTGATGCTTGCAACGAATCCTCTTTTCGACATATTATATGCCCCATTAATTAACAAATAGCATATCCTTTCCATTAAAACGTTCCATGCCAATTTACGTATTCCTCTCCGCCCTAACATTTATACTACCAATGATACTATCACTCTTCCAAAACGTTGCAAATAGAAGTTTTCACTGTACATGACCAAAGGACCTTAGTCCAATCTCCTTCAACTTATCCTCAATTGGTGTTACTCCAATCGCTTGAAAAATGCACAGAGTTTCTAATTCTTTTTCTGGTTTTACCACACATCCTCTTAGCATCCTCATTCCGCTACACTCATTTTAACACATTGGTTTCGTAGTTATCTAAAAATCTGCCCCAACAAAGCATCGGTGTCTTTTAGATCTGCAAAGGTTCCCTACAATCATGTGTATCATGATCATGTACATATCAACCAACCATCGTTTGAGCAGTCTGCTATAGCTCTTTAATATAGTAAATGTCTGGTTAATAAGCGATAGTTGTTGACTGATTGATAACTTGGAAAAAAGAAAAAGAATACCCATATCGAAGGATATCAGAAGCCTACAACCCACAAGGATTAATGAAGCCAATAGAATCCTTATTCAAGGCAATCTGCACATGCAAGGGGACCCAGATAGTTGAAAAGTGATTTTACCAACACATGGAAATACTCCTAAGACAAGTAACTACTTCGACATGCGACTTGGAGACTCCACAGCAATACAACAGCAATCACAACACAAGATATGGAAAAGGACAAAAAGTGCCAGGTAGTTATGAATACCAACAAATATCCACAGTAAAGCAGTAATCCAGTACAAGATACAGAAAAAAGACAAACAAATACCTGGTAGTCATGAATACCACCAGAGATGGAGACAACAACAATTCGGGAGAGCGGAGGATCAGATGCATAACGTCCAGTTCGAGATGTTTGGACCTCATATCCCTTTCTCCATTCCTCGTTGACACGTGCATAATAGTGACCCAAGGATGGCTGCAATGCCACAGGAGGTGACCTGGTAAAATAACCCCCTCAATACTTCCTCAATGCACAAGGAAAAAAGTAAAAATAGCACAATGAAGTAACTGAATAAACCACAAAGCTCACTGGTGCGGGCTGGAAAGTGTGAGAACCGTTTCAACAGCTGACTTTCTTAAGTCTGGGTGTATAATTGCAGCTCTAGCAACAAAACCACCCATAGAGTGACCAACCAATATCACACTTGTCGGAAGTCTCCCTGATACGGCAGCTCCTTCTTTTACCCGAGCACCACGTGAATCTTTATACTGGTCCAGAATCTTTAAACAAGCGTTGCATAATCAGTTGCATTAATAAAATAAGAAAAAACGCATTGAAGCATTTGTAACAATTTTGAGAGAGAAGTAAAGGATATAGGAAAAGGTAACTACAAATTTCAGCCATCTTCCAATAAGAGAGTAATGCTAGACAAACCAAATTGTCTTGTTCACCGCAAGATGCGGCATGTTCACAACTGGTTGTATAATGGGTCACAAATGGGGCCCAGCAACATCAAACACTTTTATATGTGCCATCTCAGGAGGTACAGAGGTAAACAAAATGTGGGAAGAAAATTTGCTATCTGTGGCATTACTGCGAAAAAGATCCCTTGGATACAAGGAAAATGATAAAGGATTTAAGTCCGTGTTGGATAAAAACTACAAAGAAAATAAGTGAGACAAATCAAAAAACTAGAGCCGAGTTCTGTACGTATTTAACAGCTGATATGTGCCAACACAAATCAAAATGAACGGTAGCCCCTAGGACACTTAATTAGACTTGGGGGCATGACCTCTATTACTGAGAACAAAAGCTTTTTGCTTAAGGCTTACCAAAAATACCAATATCAGATGTCTAGTTTAACTAACAAAAAACTCCCTTGATGACACCAAATTTCAAAGACATAGAAGTTACATGCATGAAATGAATTTAGTATATGTAATCATGTAACGGATTACATTGCCCATGAAAGAGCAAGAAAAGGACTCATGTAGTGACCCAATTGATTGAGACACACGGCTCAGTTTGGTTTGGTTTCGCAAGTACATCTAATCATAGACAGAGGCCTTTGACCAAAAAAACAACAAACAGAACTTGCATTTGCTTATTTTGCGAGATAACAAGAATAAAATCCAGGGAAAAAACTCACCCTGAAGAAAAGAAAAAATGAGGATCACTGCAAAAGCAAATAAAATAAAATAAAATTCACTTCTCTGTGCGAATTCTCTGACAAAGGCCACAGAAAAAATACCTAGTAACACCAAAGAAAATCTAGAGGCTATGTTACTACTCCTAGATGACAAATCAAGTTACCAATGTGTGAGTTAGTGTTAGGATGTGAAGTGCACAAATCATAATGAAAAAATGTGGCAATAATTATGACACGGACTCTGGGTTATTTGTTCAAAATTTCAGATAGGGTATACAATCTCAACCTCCATGTGATATTGGGTAATACACGCAACAATAAAAGTAATACCCTGTGAATGGCATATACTACATATTCCGTGTGTTCTTCCAGTATCCGACCATCCATTGCAGAATGTTCACCTTCAAGATCCACTGCAAACCAGTCCAACATTGAACTATACTGGTTGGGTAAATGAAAGCCTGTAGCATCCATCTCTACTCCTCCCTCTTTGACAGTTAGGGAAGCTTGCTGGTAGAATGTACGCTCAAGTGGGCCTCCTTGATATGCTCTATCAGATTCTGCTGCTAATGATCTTACCTGTGAGGTTAAAACAGAACAAAGAGTGACAGAGCAAACAGTTAGGATGTTACACGCACTCTTAGACATCAATCATTAGTGCAGAATAACAAGACAAAAATCCCAAAAGTTAGACCAAATAGCTGAAAAGAAAGAGAAAAGACCTCCATGATTGTTTAACCATGTGCAACAAGGACGTAATAATGCATCAACACTCACAACTCACAATTTAACTCAAGTTGACGACACAGCGAATGAAACCAGGAAATTCAGCTATTAAAAATTTAAAATGACCTAATTCCAGAACTCACCCCATACAAGATACCCGTACCGTAAAATGAGTGTTCCTAAAGTAATTGCACCTAAGCTAACTTGGGCACACTACTATTCACCATAAATTATTTATATATCAGCTGAGGTGAGAGACAGCTAAGGAAACCATTTGGGAAGCATGGTAGGAACTGAGTTGGCACTATGCTGCAAAGACCCAAGGCAATCTTATTCGTATGCTGGGAGGGGGAGAGAGAGAGAGAGAGAGAGATATGTAGGTCCGAGAAAAGGAGATTGCTTGCTTGGATATGAAACATAAAGAGGCTTGATGGAGTTTGTCCTATGCCGGTTAATGATCACCTCCAAAACTAGTATATGAGCCTCGGCAGCCTCTCCACTCATTGCCAATTGGTTTTGAATTGGATTCTTTAACAAGGTTCATAGCACATAGAGAAGTCATGCAATGGAAACTAGCTCAAAACGTGCATGGAGCACATCCAGTCAAGGTATAAGTACCTGGCTCTACATACTAGTGCAATGAATTGACTCAACTATAAGAGGAGCCAAATCCTCAAAGGCTAGATATAAGATAATACGAAGCAAGCCATAAGTGTTTTCCTCTGGAATTATCTTAAGAGGGATGTCTCTCTCTAGCACCGATCAATATGCAAAGCAACAAAGGGAGAGTAGGACAAGCACCTTAACAAACTATCAACTTTAGGCATCGAGCCACATAATTCGTCAATAGAGATCATGAATGATCACAAGGAAACACCAAGTCGAGGGGTCCCTGGTCCTTGCTCATAACCTTAGCTATCATGAAAACATCAACTTTTCAAAGGAGATATGGGCCTAGCAAGTGAGAGTCACTCAGCTTGATGGAAAGCAAAACATGTTACTGGGAATGGAAGGAGGATGTTCTCAGATTCTAAGGGGCCATCGCTGTTGACACTGGCTGGCAAGTTTGATATTGATTTGAACCAACAAAAGTTCGTATTCACATTCAATTGACCAGTCACCTTTTGAGGCATACAAGATCAAAAGCATACGAAGAACATGGCATGCCGCGCAATGGACTTTATTTGCCCCCCATGCCCCCGGTCATATAACTGCATTGTCTTGATTAAGAACAATCGAGGTTTGAAAATTTGACCCGAAAAAGATGAGCTAGATGATCACATCAACCTAGTACATGGCCAAATCCATACAAAACAAGAATTGAGAAACAATCTAACTACAGCTAAGCTAAGGTCAAAAGGTGCAGGAGATTATGTGCTCTCTTTTCGTTCCCTATTCAAACCCAGGATTTGAATGCCCTTGAGCTGATTTATAAAATTACACCAGCGAGCTTGACAAAATTTAGTGCAAATATTTTCAGGTCAACATAGTAATGTTAGGAACTTAGGAGCGTCTTGGCCTAGGAACTCTAGGCAGAAATCATATTTTTCCACATTCAAGATAAGGGAAAACCATCCTGAGAATACAATATAGATTGCTAGAAACAAAAATCACAGAAATAAATGCCACAGAATAAAAGCTTGCCTGCTTGTAACTACCACCATTGCCCGGAATAAAAAGAACGGGAACACCGCTAAGCTTCTTAAGGTGCTCACTAAAATCAATCTTCTTCCATCCTTCATGGTACAAATACAACCCATACTTTGAGGCCGATACGTTCGCAGGAGAGGAGACAGGAATATATTGAGGGTACATGTATGTCATGATACAACCATTTGAAATCGGTTTTACCAAATCATAGAGAGCAGCCAGACCCAACCATATCGAAATAATAACCAGGGTTGCTACCCTAAATTTAGCTTTGAAACCTTGCATTGTAGCGGAAACTTATATTCCGCATCAAAGTCTCCTTTAGTTGGTTCCACGCATGAGAGAAGTTCAATCCAGCCTGAACAACCAAATAACTTCTAATAAAGACAGAATCAAAAAAAAAAAATAGCAATAATACAACCATCTAGCTAATATACAAGAAGGGCAAGTCACTTGCAAAGTTCTTATGAGTTGTGTTTCTCATTACGTATATTTTGTATCCATTTTCTTTCTTCAACTACTTGCACACTAGGGGTGCAAACTAGCCGAGCCAAGCCCTTTAAATGAGCCTGGCTAATTTACTTAACCAACCTCTTTAAACAAGCCGAGCCTATACAAATGAGCCAAGCTTTTGCAAGCCGAGCCGAGCTTTTTAGTGTTGAATTTGGTTCGTTTAGCGAACGAGCCTAAAACTCAAGCTGGAGCTCGGCAAGCTGCTAACTCGGTTCGTTTGCAGCCCTATGCACACGCATCGCTTTTTTTTTTTTTTTCTCGCTTGATTAGCATACAGAGAGGGAGAAGCGTATTTTTTATTTTTTTTTCTTCCCTTGATTAGCATAATTAGATTAGCATTTTACTCAAGCCGAATGAAAACCAGACTCGAGAACTCGCCGCGGACACCAGTTGTCAGGTTAACCAAGTTAGAGAGAGAGGCGACCTGTATATGCATATTAGCAAGTGTAGATAAAATTCTTGAATCTTGACCTTTTTAACGCATCAGAAATGCGAAATCTCAATTGAACCAGAAAGGAAAAGGCAGGCGAAGAGGGGGCGTAGACTGGAGTTACCTGATCGGGAAGATCTGCGGGAGATACTTGGAAAGAGAGTGAGATGGAGCTGTGCAACTAAAAAAGAGGGAGAGAGAGAGAGAGAGAGAGAGAGAGAGAGAGAGAGAGAGAGATGGAGCTGTGCAACTAAGAGAGAGAGAGAGAGATGCAGGCGGGGAATCTTACTCGTACGTGTGAGAGAGAAAGACAAACGACTCAAGGGTTGGGTTATAAATCCAACAGAAATTTTCCCTTTGGCAAAATGATGCGCCAATTTTCGTGTTTCAAAGCAAATTTGCTTATTTCTCAAAAAAATAATTTTGTTTTGTAGGTTTTTTTTTATCTGGAAATTGTTTGTGGGTTGAAAACTCGTTTTTTTTTTTTTTAAGGATTCTATTTGTATAAACTAGGTGAAATAAAGAGAAATTAGTTGAGTTGGTTTGCTCATTTGTCTCCTCAGTGGTAGTCAGTGTTCGAGCCCCACGGGAAGCAGGTTTGGAGTTCAAAGATACGGATAGTCTATGAATCCCCGTTGACTAACATACTAATATCCCATTAACCTCGCTGATGTATAAACTATGGCAAAAAAAAAAATAGGTGAAATAAAAATTTGTTTGATTTGCATATCTAAACTTTATAGTGGATTTCTCTTTTTAATAACAAACGTCTTTGAGGAATTTGAGAGAGAGAGAGAGAGAATAGAAAAAATATGAATATTGCAAGAATATTGATATGTAAAACAGGTAAGTACCTAAATAAAGAGCATATATTTTGCGTGTTTTAGCTGGAAAAGTATTCGATAAAATTTAAGTTTGCAGGCTGATTAATTTAGCGTGTTGGGCTCTTATGATGAGATCGTGTATTTTTTTTTCTCTCTCCCTTTCTTGAATAAATTTTCATATAGGATTCTTGTGATGAGATCATGTAATTTTTTTTATTTTTCTCTCTCACCCTTTTGTTAATAAAAATATACTATATACTAATATAAAGACATGATGAGACGACCATCTAAACCAAAGAATAAAATATTGAGACTATAGATGTATGAATCATTACGAAATACTCTATTTTTCTTTCCATCTCATCATGTCTCACTTTGCCTTTGATCTTGGTATCGTGGCAGTAAGAGAGAACCATGCTCTTGAGAGGAACAAAGAAATGCAACTTATATTATATTGATAAAAATCAAAAACAAAATGTAAGTTACACAGCCCAAAAACCTTAGCAATACAACAAAAAGCGAAGAAACAAAATACAAGAAAAGCCCGCAAGAAATCAGCTTGGGCCCATCAATTTTCGCAAGAAGGTGGGTGGGGAGAATCACAGTCTGCAATGTGCACTGTACATGACCATTCCCGCAGGAAGTCAACGCCGGAAACATCGTCGGATCCGCTGTACACACATTCATCGTCGCCGTCGGAGAGCTACGAAGACCATCGCCAAGACCAATCGGTTTCAAGGGCCGAAACCCAGATGCAGTACCATGCTCTTAAACCCAATAATTTCTTAGGAATTGCCATTTTCACTCTTTTTTCTATATATGGTCCCTTATCGTCTTTATTGATGTGAATATACATTATATCCCTCTACTTTGTTCACACTTGAAATGAAAAAAAAAAAACTATTATTTCACAAAAAAAATACATTTATACATAATAATAATAATAATAATAATAATTATTATTATTATTATTATTATTATTATTATTATTATTATTATAACGCGCCTGAAATCAACAACCTTTAACAGTGTCGCAAATGTAGCGGTAATTATTATTATTATTATTATTATTATTATTATTATAAGGTGCCTGAAATCAACAACCTTTAACAGTGTCGCAAATGTAGCGGTAGCAAGCTAAAAGGGTTAGGTAGTTAGGTACCATATACTCTCATGCAATTGACATGAATTTAAATCTCACTGACTTTCGCCACAACTAATGCTAATGCTGGCTTTCGCCACAACTGATGCTGACTTTCGCCGAGGTGAAAAAAACCAACAACAGTTTTTTCCTCGAGTATAATGCGGCATATGAAAATGAGTTCGCAATGGTTACTCACTAGTTCCCCCTCTTTTCACCAAACAACATAAGGAATGCAGTTCTCTTATTCAACATTTAATTCAGTTCAACTCAACCCTATTCACCAGAAACATTACAATCTTTTTCTTTTTTTGGATGAGAAGCAACATTACATCTTTATACGCGGATGAAAAAATGTCCAACAAGGCCTGCCAACCCCACATGGATTACACAATTTCATCTTACACCTCAGCTAAATCCTACTATCAGGACAAGTTCTCTATCTTACAAAACAAGGTAACAGCAATGGGAGTAGTAAATGGGAAAACTTGTGAACAAAACCCATAAGAGCCAAAGGAGACAGAGATACATACAACCAACAAACCGCCTCACATCCCGGACCAGATCCTTTATATTCGTTTTTTGGTGTAATTCTGTTCCGGTGCATTTTTCAGCAACAAGATCAAAATCTCAAGATTCCCGTCTGTGAAGTGACCTTGTGGATGAAAGAAAACGCACGGAACAGTTACACCCAAAATTGGGATGTGAGGGAGTCCCTCACATCCCAACCCAAAAGTACGAGTAAGAACATATGTACCCTTGATGTTCACCAACACGAATCCCATGATAGATGAGATTTCCTCAACTCAATAAGAGAACTCGTGACCTCGAAGCGAGATATACTTCTTAACCCAGATGGCAATGTCCTCGGCACAGGCCTGTGCCTGAGGGGTCTTAAGAAGCATATCAAGGGTAGCAAATTCATGAACCGCATCCTTGTACTCAAGAACAGGTGCATCGACATTTACCTTCCGGAGCGCCTCGGAATAAGCAATCGCCCTGTCTCTCATCCAGTCAAGCTCTGCCACGACTGTTAGAGTAGGAGGCATGAGCTTAAGAGGGGGTTCCCTATTTGGTATGAGGGGATTGGCTGCTGGATGGTCGAGGCTGAACTCTTCTTCTGGTAAAAAGAGTTTCCATGCGAGTATGCACATGGCTTTGTCGAAGAAGTAGGAATTTGCCAGTTTTATTTCGGAATGTGTTGGAACGCTGCCAATGAAGAACGGATACATCAAAACCTGTGCTACCACCTTGATTGGGTCCAAAAGCCTGCCTGACTCTACGGCTTTGCGAGCCACGTAGTCTGCAATGTTTGCACCACAGCTAACTCCAAGAAGAACACATCTGTTTCAATGGATATTAATAAAGTCAGGTTTGATAGCTAAGATGGCAACATATATACCCAAATTGAGTAATTTTCAAAACAACTAGGATAACACAATTGAATGGCGACCAAACATACAAGAGAAAAAGGTTGAAGATTCAGCCAAAATTAGAAGATCAGAGAAAAAGGTTGAACCCAAACCACTAATATTGAACAAAAAGGTAAGGAGACAAGACAAGTTTTTTTCTGGCAGGGAGGCGTTGAACTGTGGAATTATGCCAATTAGAAGCCAACTTGCCGTCTCCCATTAGTTAACCTAGAATAACATTGCTGGGGGAACAATGCAAAGAGAAATTTCGCCAATAAGTACATTGTTCGGCACAAGTGTTCAAATGAGACTCTGAAAAGGACAAGAAAGTAAAACAAAGAAGCACATGATATAGAGTATTCCACCTCATAATCAATTTGAAACCCTGTCTCAGACAATTGAACTGATCATTTTATTAGCATAACATAATCTTTCTGTGAAAATGCTCATTTTCTATTGCTCCCTCGAGCAGACAGACCCAATCAGCCCAGTCAGTGTCCCTCGAAGCTACAGAAGAAATCTCCTACCAACAGACAAGGTGGTGTCAGATAACGTGAGTTTTACTGCTTGGCTCCATGAATATCTATGTTTGGTCAAAGTTGACTCTCCATCAATTCACCAAGTCCCCTCTTCCCAAGACAAGAAAGAGGAGAGATCACAAACAATGACCAGAGTTATGTTCTACATAACCCCATACGCAGACAGGGTTCCACAAGCCCTTGTGTTTCAATTTCACTAAGAGGTAAAGCAGTATTCCTTCCTTAAGCTTATGCTGTAATCCTCTTGAAAGTGAACAGAGGTCATGCAATGATACGATGCAGTAAACTTGCTTTGTTGATACACTGCCACATTTGCTGAATCAGTACTACATACTTATTAATCCACAATATCATTGAAGCACAACAAAACAAAGAAACAAGGAAGGCAGCATCCATAACACAAGAAGAAATCACCTACACAACCTATGAAACAAGTGACACAACCTTAAGGGGAATTTGCCAAGAATGGGATAGGAAAGATTGAGGGGTAAGGGCTTAACAGATGCCTGATCAAGTTCAATGGATAGTTTCTCCTTCATACTTACACAAAGTGGCAGCTACCTCGAATGTTAGAAGTATTTACTCTCCAACTGTGCACTGGCATCATCAAATCTGGTATCCTAAATCAATATGGTATAAATATATTCCCAGGCCTTTATCCTTAGAATGGTTATTAAAGAAAGGCTTAGAACTAAAGATAAGGCTACCAAGTACCAATGAAGGCATTGAAACTTCTCCCATCTGCCCTCTATGCTAGCAAGAGATGAGAGCCTTCCTCAACTTTCCTTGAAGTGCCCTTATTCTAGATCAGCATGGCAACAAATTTGCTCACTTTGCGCATCCTCACCACTCTTGGAAATCAAGCGAATTGGCAAATTGACAAGCTAGGTAGAAAATGCTTCCACAATATCATCTGGAAGCTTGCTTGAGTAGCCATGGTCACTACATTAGGCAAGAAAGGAATTGCAGACTTTTCAGGGCATTCAAAGACCATTTCTGGTGTTGTGTAAGGGTAGTCAATAAGCTATGTTATGTTTGAAGCATGGGGAAGTTCAAATTACAGTAGTCAGGGACCCATAAAAGACAATTACATCTAATTTTTATCTCATTCTGACATCTAACTACAGTTTTCAATAGATAAATCTCATTGCGAAGCATATGCCACCGATTACTTGACTGGAAGGCATCTCAGTAGGTAGATACGGCAACAAGCTTGAGTACCTCTAACACTATAATTCACAAGATTAATCATCTTATGAGGACTAAAAATGTTCTCTATACTAAAAATTTGCAATTACAGCCCTTTACCGAGCAATATAAAAATGTTCTCTGCACTAAGGTGCAAGAATATATAATTTCTTAGCAACTTCATTTATTCAATCTACCCATTTGCGATCTTGCAGACACTTAAAACTATCAAGTATCAAAAATGTTAGTAAGATCCAATCACCATAAGCCCCAAATCTACAAGGTTTTGTAGACGAAGTACGCAGTCGATTAGGTTCTCTGATTGGAAACTGTGTAGATTTGTGGCTTCTGGTGATTGGATCTTACTAGTACTATTGACAGTAGGCCAAAAAAAAGCAATACCAAACCGACATAAATCATGAACAATGAGATGCAAGAATTATAGTTCTACGCAGTGGGATTCAAACAAGCAACCTTGATGAATCTTCCTGAGCTGCCAACCAAGGCTCCAGCCCTTAACCGACCTACGTTAAACATATTTCATGCATAATAGTGCAAGAATAATTACTTCTTGGCAATTTACCCATTTGCATAATTGCAGGCACTTGAAAATTTTCGTTAATTTATATAGATCAAATCACCATAAGCCACGTGTCTACATGGTTTCCAGTTGCATTGTCTACGGATCAAGAGTATGCTATGAACTATGAGGTTCCACTCTTTTCAATTTATGAAACAATGACATGCAAAAATCAACAACTATTCAGTGGGTAAAAAAAAGGAATACAAACACTTATAGAGTTATAGTTCATGAACAATGAGATGCAAGAATCATAAACTATACAATAGGAGAAAAAACAAAAGCAACCTTGATAGATCTCCATGAACTGCCAACCAAGGCTCCACCATGGAATTGAAAGCATCAAATAGCACAGGAGAACCATACAAGGTAAGACCAATGAATAGAGCAACATTCGACCACAAATTCACAAGATACGGCCCTATACCGAGCAATGCTAAACATATTCCATTCGTTTTGGTGCAAGAATATACACTTCTCGGCAACTTCACCATTCAATCTACCCATTTGCAAAATTGCAGGCACTTAAACCTCTCAGTTAGTGCTAGTAAGATCTAATCACCATGTCCACAAGTCTATCGGTTTCTGGTTATATTTCTGACAACCTAATCAACTGCTTCATCAAGCTATCTAACGTGGAGCTGAATTAGGTTTTTTCTTGATCAACCGATCAAGAGTAAGCTATGGACTAAAGAATCTATATAATTCATGAACCATGAGATGCAAGAATCATCAACTAAACAGAGGGATCAAAAAAGCAACCTTGATGGATCTCCATGAGCTGCCAACCACGGCTCCACCAAGGACGCCCCGAACGCATCCGCAACATGCCTCTGCCCCTCCCCGGATTTCCTCAAATCCGCCATGCCACCGCCTCCCCTTGCGTTCCCCAACGACTTTCCGCACTCCGCCAAATTCGCCTGCTTTGCCAACCAATGCAGCACCTTCAACCCATCCTCAAACGCACTCGGGTACCTGTTCTCCGGCGCAAGCCTGTACCCCACCGCAATCACAATCACATCGCACAGCTTCGCAATCCGCCTACAGAAAAAGTCATTCGCAACTGACTCGTTGCTCCCGGTCACAAACCCTCCCCCGTGAAACTGTAACATCAACGGCAGTTTCCTACTATTCCCAATAGATAATGGCGAGTACCCTCTGTACACGCCATTATCTAAGTCTTTCCCAATACACCCATAACTATTCCTCCTATGATTCTCATAAGAGTTATTAACAACATTATTAAGCTCCGGTCCGTAGCTGTTTCGACGGTGGATGGATCGATTCAGATCCGACCCGGATTCTAACGAATCGGGTTGTTTAACCAAAGACCTAACCCTAGGGGTTCTCGGGGTTGTCGATTGGGGCCTGGAATCTAGACACGTGTCGGGGAGGAAGATACGGATGGAGACGGAGGTGAGAGGGTCGATGTGGATGTCCTTAGTGGCGACGCCGTCGGTGAAGGAGGGGTTGACGGCGGCGATCGATTCCTCGGGCCGCGAGGTGACGCCGAAGGGGTTGGCGGTGTGGCTGTTGTTGGCGTTGTCATCGGCGGGGCCTTGGATGCGGTTCTGTAAGCGGTGTTTGAGGAGGAATTTGAAGAATACGCTGTAAAGCTTTACAGCAACGCTTGGCATTTCCCTCTCTCTCTTTCTCTCTATATATATGTATGTATATGTTCCTCTCTCTACATGTACACAGCAGATCGTCTGGATGGTGAGATTTGGGGAACGAGGTTATAATGATGAATCTACGTTTTAGTAGTGTTTATTACTTTTGATGAATGAGGATTCAGGAGGATAATCAAATTGAATAAATTAGGGCTTTTCCTTGAATCCGATCCTGCAATGGCGTGTGGAGAGAGAAAGGGATGGAGAGAGAGAGAGAGAGAGAGAGGGAGGGAGGAGGAGGGGGAGGGGGGAGAGTAATGCGCACAGTGACCGAATTGCTGTGTTCTTTTTGGATTTTCTCTTTTTCCGGGAATCTGTGTGCGGCTTGGCTTGCCAGGTAATATTTGATTTGATGGGGCCGTCAGGGACGCAGGACCGACTCACAACCGAGTAGCGCGCGAGTTCGGCCCAGCCCGTTAACATTTCGGTGTGACTCGATTCATTTAGTGAACGAGCCGAGCTCGAGTTTGAGTTTTCGGCTCGTTCGACAAAAACTTGGTTCGTTAAGGGTGGCTTGGCTTAATTAAGGAGGCTCGTTTAGTAAATGACTCAGTTCGGCTCGTTAAAGCTCGAGCCGAGCTCGAATTCGAATTTTGGGCTCGTTTAGTAAACGAGCCGAGCTCAAAGCTCAGCTCAGCCCTACGCAAGAGTGGGAAATTAACGGATTCGACCCAAGTCACATACTCCCTCCGTTCCAAATTAATAGTCCGGTTCGGTCTTCAAGACAACTTTTAAAATGTTAATATCTTTCAATTTATAATGTTTTTAAAAATTTTAAAAATTTGTATAATAGAACTAATTGAGATCTATCATATGAGATCCATATTGCACATAAAACTCATTATCGATTAAAAGCTATTAACAATCTAAAAAATGCATTGGAGACCGAAATGGACTATTAATTTGGAACGGAGAGAGTAATTCACAACTATGTCACATAATTCACGGGTGGTATGGATGCGGAAATACGAGCATAAATGTGTCTTCCAAAAAAATTTCAAACTAAAATTTTGTGAGCGCGATAAGCCAATAATTGAGAACAAAAGCGGAAGCCGTTTTGAAGGATTTATGTGACTAAGGTCCCGTTCCGCTTAGGGAAATTAAAGGTAATATATTGTGAAATAATAACATGCCTTGTAAAATAAAAAATAAGAACTTTAACGGAACAGGTCAAAGCATGTGACAACCTTCTTTGTATCAGCATCAAGTTTTTGTTTTTGTTTTCTGGAGAACAAAAAAAAAGTAAGTGAGTTAACACTGTACTACTGTAGATGCTATAAGTAAGATGCAAAATAAGAGTGAGTTTGAATTAAATTAATTTTTTTTTATAATTCAAGATATTCGAATCGGTTTAATGAGCGTTTCAATTAATTTTTTGAGGTTCAAATCAGCAGTTGTGAGCCAATTAAATTACACTGGGTCCTTAAGAGTCACTAATAATAGTTTGGAGATTTCCTACTTAAAATCTTAGAATGAAACAAACTCTTAACTCGCAAGTATTAATCACGAAGTTTAATTATGGTTTGGAGATTGACCTTAATTATTTTGTGGAGTGTTTTTCAATTTTTGTTAAATTCACGTCAAATTCTTTAAGTTAATCATTTGTCTTGATAGGAAGAATCAAAAGAATAAAAAATTATATTCAAACATCAAAAAAATTACTAAAGACAAAAAACATTATAAATTTTTTCATTTCCGTTTATATTTTCTTAACTTCTTTCCATCTTTGATCCATTATTTTATATTTTTTCGATTGCTTTCGTCGACATCCAAGGATCAATCTCAAGGGAATCTTAGAAGTTGAATCAAAAGTTATTAAACATTGATCATACTTATTGACTTTCATAAAAATTAAATCTTAGCCAGGCTCACTTAAAAGAAATTTGTTTGACCAATGGAAATTCTATTATGGCCAGACTACTTGTACGTGCAGCCCAGATCTGGGGAGGTAGGATCATGCATGTGAGAGAAGAAAAAAAAAAAAAACAAATATTCTACATGCACAACCGTTGTGCTGGTGGTGTAAGCGTCAGTTGACGAAATTTAAAATAATAGTAATAAAAAAAAGCATGGTGCTGATCTTGTAGTATATTGCCAAGTGAAGAAAATTAGTACCCCATATGTATCCGGTATCTCTCTACGCATTCTTAATCCGAGTAGATTTGGAACCGATCATGAGTCCATTTGACAATCCGAACTAGTATTAATTTTGTAAGGCTCGATCGATGTATTTAAGACAGTGTCGTTTATTTATCTTTTGGTAGATATGATTAGGCCAAGCTTTTACCAATGAACTTGATTTTGGGCATTGCTGTTAGACACATTGAGACTTGGTACGTGAACGTTTTGGATCATGAAATAGAACCGTGGTGATTATCGTTTTGCGTTACATGAAAGATTCACACGAGAGAATCTAAACCGAACCCGTTATGTAGATTTGTGGTTGCCAGACCTTTTGTGTGTATGTAAAGTCTTTGGCCCGAACAAGAAAAAAGCAGAACCAGCATTGTCAATTGGATTTATATTCCATGCTGGTCTAACCTACTCCACTTATTGATATTTGAATACAGTACTAGTTACACAGTCATTACCCCTTTATGGGGATGAGGCAGGTTAAGGAGGAGTGATGAAAGAAAGATGGCAAATGCTTGGAACCCACATTTTTCGGATATCAATCAGACAGGTCTTATGTGAAGTCTAGATGAGCGATTTCAATACATTTGTGTCCCGATTCATAACTTGATACTATCTGTTAGCTCCTCAATCACTTGACACTCGTGTGAGTACGGGCGCCACTGGAAAACATATTTTAAAACCATCACAAATTACTAAAATTTGCAGGAGCAAGAATTGATAATGAAAAAGCGTATAGCGGAAATTGAGGCTTATGTGTAATACGTTAGGCCCTGCTCATGAGGAGGGAATTGGAAATCATTAGGAGACAGAGCTTTAAAAAGAAGAAACCTTGCGTAAAGTAGGCGAATTCTTGGATAGTTCCTTCAAAAACCCTCGTTTCATCGTCAGTCTAATCCACACCTCATACATTGTAAGTTCCGGCCCTTTTTCACTTTTTTAATGTGGGTTGGTTCAGTGGTGTAAATTCAGACTTGATTGGACAAAGCTCAGGTTTGAGGCCCCGTAGCTCCTTATCGGGCCTAGAAATACTCATAACACCACCCACAAGTGGTGGGACCTTAACTTCTATCCCAACATAGGTGTGATGGGTTAATAAGATACAGAATGAGCATATACCCCTGCGAGCAAGGGCGGAGCCAGTAAGAGTCAGGGGGGCGGCCGACCCTGCTGCCTCCCAAATTTTTTTAGAGATTGGTATAATTTTCACCCAATTTTTACTCATTTGACCCCCTTTTAAAATTCATTTTTGCCCCAACCCATACATAAGGGTTTTGTACTTAGAAAAAAGAGGAGTCAAAATAGAATTTCCACCCACAAAAACTCCCAAAACGTCATTCTCGCTCTCAAGGTTAATTGTGAATCGAAGCTGTATTTTGTTATTAATATATATTTACTTTTTGATTAACTTATTAATTTGATTATTCCTTTCAAATAGCAACTAGAAAAAGTGAATCATACATATTTTAAATTTTCGACCCCACTAAACGAAAATCCTGGCTCCGCCTCTGCTTGCGAGAGTGAACAACGCGGGGGTAAATGAAATTGCCCTCCTCATACAGATAGTGGTTTGTTGTCAGTGGACAATACTTCCTGACGGAGGTAACGGATACCAAACATGCACTCCCATTCAAGCACAAAAAACAAAAATCCAAAGGGCCTGTAAAAGTTTCCACAACTAGACCACTAATAGTCCAATATCGTGCTTCATTTGAATATCATTTCAATATACCTCTCAAATATCAGTGAGGCCACCTCACATAAAATAGAATTAAAGCAAGTGGTGGATTATCAGTTTATCTATAACACCAACTCCATGCATGCAAAAGAAAACACCATTCACTAAAGCACCGAAGTACAGTGATACATACACATATATATAACTGAAGAATAAAAAAGTGTACATTAATTGAAAACCCAATTCAAAAATATGTAATCAGATACCTGCAATATGAAGCTCTAACAGTGTCACCCCTTTAAACACTACCAACAAAAAGCCCAAACTCCACTAGCCAAATATCCTCCTGATATTATTGTGCAGAAGCATCACCATGAAAACCCCATTTCCTTTGTTAGTCCAGGCCAAATATATACAATCCTCGCGCGTGCATCGGGAAAAAGGGGCCCATTCGTACCCTGCACAGACGTGTTCGCAACCAGACCCAAAACTCAGAAGACCCTTGGAACTACCAACAAGAAACTAAATCTAATCTCTCTAGCCAGATTTCGTGTGAGGGGTTATCCTCCGTGGCACAAGCACTGCTTCATTACTCGCAGCTTTCATCGTGGCGATCTCCTCTAAGCGTTTCCACGTGGCTTCTCGTTTCACCTTAATCTCTTCCTCTTGCACTTCATCTTCCTTAAACTTGAGCAAGCACTCCTCAAAGAGTTCCGGATCGGTATCAGAGAAAATCTTGCGGACGTTTAGTGTCAAGCTCTGTACTGCCTGGTTCCAGTGGCTTGTGGCATTCTTTTCCAAGAAGGGGAAAATAATTGGCAAAATAACCTTGCAGTTTTGCTTGATTAAGTTTTCAATGTGATCATTGTTCCATAAGAACAGAGCCCTCTCTGCCACCTGCACATGCATAGTGCACACAGTACATCAGGGTCGTTTTTTGCAATTGAAGATGTAAGAAATAAGCTGAGAACTGAATACCTGTCAGTAGGAAGAGATGATGCACAGCTTTTAAGCTTTCCCAAGTATTCAGATAATCTTCTTTTTAATTCAGTTAAGTATCCCATTATTACAAGCATAGTATGTTTTTAAAATGATATATTGCCTCTTCCCTGATAATTACGTTGCTGTACACAAGCTGTGCAGACTCTTCTTTTTTTCCAGTTTCTATGGACTTTTCATAAGCAACAACTGCTTATCATCAAAAGCTGCTATAAACAATCCGTGTTTAACCTACGTTTTAGTATACAGACTGTTAAACAAGCGTACACTGACGCAAAGGAACATGTTCATAGAAAAAGGTGATCATTAATGTAAATGATGAATTACTGCTGTAGCTCAATGCTGAATATTAGGGTCTGGGGTTTCTCTTTGTGGTCACCAAGGCCTCGCTAATAGATGCCTCTGGGTTATGGAGGTAATGGAATTACGATGGCCAAAAAGTGTCACTTTTCTTCAAATAAGCTTCACATTTAAGGTAACCTTCATCAATAGTGAGTTGGCCTTGGTGGCTTATCTATGGTATCTTTTGTCACTGGTGATATTGACCATGTCCCAAGCACCTATAACTTACACAGGTTGGGCAGGATAGTTATTTATCTTTTACAGGCATGTAGATCCAACTTACAGACAAAAAGCTTTCTCGCCAAGCACACAAATGCCAGTACAATTGTAATACTTAGATGAGAAGATTTTCCTATCATGCAAGCTTAAACGGTATCATAGCCATCATTAAAACCCCAAACCAACCTTCAGGCTAGTTCTATCCGCCTTGTAATCCGTTGTACAGCAATCATATTAAAACTTGATACAAATTTCGCAGCAAAGTCTGGCCTTCCAATGCCAGGAGGACATAAGATGCATCTGGTCTCATGAACTTTATATCAGCAATGTGAAGCCCATTAGTCGACCCTTTTATACTGTTCTACTACTTCATAACCATAGTTTGTTTAATCTTCTTGAGGATTGCCAACTGCAATTAGACATTCAATGTATGAAGCCTTCCGTGTAACCCATGGTAGTTGATAGGGATATAGAAGTCTAGCTTCTGTATTACAGTTCTCTCTCCTACCCATGACTTCACCGTGGTTGTTGCTCCGATACGTATGGAAGCCTAACATCCGTTTTCCGACTTCTACCAATGGCAAATGCTGTATGTTAAGATTCTCCTAATTTACCCTTTAACCACATGAAACTCTTTCAAAAGGTGTCAAGACAGTATAGAACCAATTAATATGAATCCAAAAACTTAACAAATGAGAGGGTCGTCAATGACATTCTTAAGCCTAGTCAAAGAGCTGCAATTTCCGTCTAGGGAATTGTAACAGGTGGTAAGACTTTCTCAACTAATCTTTGCACTTTTCTAGTAATATTCAGTTGAACTTTTCCTTCCGCCACATAAAAAAGGCACTGCACTTGCCCCAGTATGTGCGCCCATGATCAAACCCATGTCCACTGCTATTCTAATCCACCTTCAGATACGCCAAGCACATACAGAACATACATGGTGCATATAAGCTGCATCATTGCTGACATATAGTCATCAGGCCTCCTTTAGTTTGGTTCCAACAGCTTTTGCTTGAAGAAAGCTTTACAGACTACTACTCAGTTTACTAAGCTGAGGACACACAAAACTAGTTGTTAATATACTTCACAAAAATTAGAGGAAAATACTGTTTAGATTATTTTCCCAAGATGTGCATTAAAAACTCTTTCTATCTCACCTGCAAGGTTAGAGCTTAGTTACAATATCATGCTAACCCTTATTGTGACTCTGTGAGACTTGACGTAATATACTATTCCATAGTAATTGATTACACTACAAGTCGCCTTGTTATGCAATTCTCAAATATTACATAATTGCACATTACACGCACAAAAAAAGAAGAGGACCAAGGAAATTCTAGCAGGATCTCATCTGTCCTTAGCAGATGATGCCCAGCTGAACAAGACAGTCTACCAGAATTAATAAACATTGTTTCAGTTCCATTAGTCAATATATCCAGATGTATGAACCATAGATTGCCCCGTGTACTTAAGTTTGGATGTTAAAAATAGAACAAATGTGAATATGCAGTTACCAAAAATGTCAGGTGGCAACTGGCATGAAAACTGTAACAATGCATTTCTTGCCAATAGGTGGCAAGTAAACATGCTTAATTCTGCCAGTATAACCAGAGGCAGCAGCACAATTTTTACGAGTAGAATGATAATTAGCCACGAGAGAAACTACCCACCTGAAAGTGTGAACTGCTCAAGCAACGAGCAATCTGGCGAAACAAAGGTACCATACAGCGCTGGAACTCGGGAGGTTGCGTTGCTTCTAAAACCTCCTCCAGCTCACCCAAGAACATGACCTCCTTGGAACTATTTGTGATAGGCCAATACCTCAATAAGCCCCTTATAACAGTGTCAGCAAGCTTGCAGTCTTTCTCCACAAACTGTGTAATGCAGTAAGATAACTGCTGATGGTACATTGGTATGCATTTTGGTTTGTGAAGCGGAATCAATGCCCGAACAAGAAAGAGTTTATGCTCTTCTTTCAGTGGCAATGCAAACCCGTTAATTATACTACCCAATATTTCTAAGAGCTCTGCAATACCATTATGCTTCTCAGTTTCGAAAATAAACCGATAGAAAATGTTGTTTATGACTTTCCTAATAAATGGGCGGTGCACCATAAACTTCCCGTAGATGCGGTGTAGAACAGTTTTCAAGTATTCCCTTTCTCTTGGATCCTCCGAATCAAACAGATCTAACAACCTTAAGACGAAAGAGTGATCAACATATCGCTTAGCCAACTTTGCATCCGTCTCAGGTGATGCCACAAATCTCAGAAGGAACTCATACACAATTTGCAAATGAGGCCATGCGGGGTCCATCACCGGTTCCTCCTCTTCCAAATCAAAACCTGCTAAAGCTTTGTTCTCACGAGGTTGAGGAGTGAGTGTCCTGAACAAGTTTATGGAGACCATCTTTATCATTTCTTGCATTACAGTTTCAGCAAATTTTCCATTTGCGGAAGTAACGAAATCGACAAGCTCCACCAATGTCTGTCGCTTGATGTCCTTCTCTTTCAAATTCTTTGTTGGATCACTGAAGTCAAACACAACACAGCACAAGTTCAGCTTTTTGACAAACAAGTTCTGCTTCTCAGAGTTCGGAATATCTCTAAAACTAGGCAATGCTTCATAAGAGGTCACTGTTGCATTTCCATTCAGCTTCGAATTTAAAGATGGGGGGTTCTTCTTACCATGACTTATTCCGGAATTCGAATTTGAATTAAGACCCGGAGGAGATGTAGCATTATTATTTCCCGACCGACTGCTTGCTAAATCACCGCTTCGTAAAACACCAGAAGAATTTGAAGAGGGGGTCGACGTTGCCCCATCACGATTTTCTGCTGACTTGGATGGCTTCCTAGGGAGCCTATTAAGAATCTGTTTGATCATGTCTTAAAAGACAAACAACAATCTTTATTCCCAACTCAACTGGAGACCCCGAAACAGGCCACAATAATCTCAGAGCAGAAGACACATGATCAATGACCCAATGTGGACATGCGATCAAATGAAGTGTAGGAACCAATTTGCAATTAAACCAATCCTAAAGGCTCTAATTAACCATATAGCCTTCTTATCCTCTCCGCAGTCAAGAACCTGCATTCTTTCTCTATCTAATTGACAACGATTCCCGTGCACGCGGATAAATCCCCTACTCATCTGAAAAAAGGAATCAGAACCATCTCATATGAACAAATTCCAAAATTCACAAACCACTGTAATGAAGATTTCTTTAAAAAATTCAAAATCTCCCCAAATTTTAACCGGCAGAATAACCCTAATTTGGCATTCCTTTTCTTTGGAAAGAAAATTTCCCACTAATACAACCAAATGTCATAACTCACGGAGGAAACCCAGATGCAAATAACGTCTGTAATTATCTGAAAACGTCAAATTTGAACTAAAAAACTTTTGACTTAGCTATGTTATACTCAACATATCAAAGGAAAACCAAAGGTACATACTCACCTCTTTCTTTTTCCTTCAGTTTAGCAAATATTCAAAGCTTTTTGAACGAGATCTGGGTATGATCTACAGGACCCAGATATCATTATTCATCAAGTTTCACCTACAAGAATAATCAAAGATCAAGAAATCGAAAATAAAGGGCAAACAGCAATAAATAGCATTCATGTACAAACACATACAGATAGACAGGGAGAGAGATAGAGAGGAAGGTATGTGGAAGATTGGAGTTCTTGCTGTCTAGTGAAGGATTTGCAGGTCCTGATAAGAAAAAAGGACACAGAAAAAGCAAAGCATAGAAAGAGAAGTTTCCGTGCCTGTTACTGTGTATAAGGTCGATCAGTGATCGAAATCTGGGAAAAGAAACCCCACAAGGCCACAATTGAGAAGGAAGAGAGAGAAGAAAGAAGGAAAGATAGAAAAAGAAAAATGGGTTAATAAAAGGAAAGGCGATCTTTTTCTGGCTGTTGTTGATGATCTGTTGATGGGTTTGTTTTTCTGTAGAATTTGGAGTATTTGTTACTTCGTTTTCTTTTCTTTTCAAATTTCTTTCTAACCTTTTCTTTTAGCTTTTCTCAGGAATTTTGATTTTTAAACCTTAAGCATTCTCTTTATTTCCACTTTTGGGGATTTTTTCATGGGAAATTCCAATCGCACCCCGCTCTTTTCTCAGTACCTGCACGGGCACACGGCAGCCTGTCCTACAGCGCTGTGGTGCAGCTGATTCAGCGTTCATTTCAACAATGGACAACTTGGATTCTAATCCAAATGATCTAGATCAATTAGAGCTCAAATTAAAACGTATGATTGTGCCAAATTGATGTAGAACACGCGGAGGTCCAATTTCATGATCAGCTGGACCGAACCAAGCCCAAAAAGTCCAAACGGTGTTTAATTTCAGATTACCTAATTTGACAAAATTTAGACCAGCTCGAAATAGGCCCAAACTCAGCTAACTTATTTTCATGCTCCGGTTAATACTCATGAACCCCAAGTTGATCAATGGAGCTTTTCGGCCTAATTCCTTCGTTTAGGCCTTCAATTCCGTTTTAGGAAAGATTTGTTTCGTTAATAACTCTTATACCATAATTCATTTTTAAGTTGATTCTTTTTGGGAAAATCTTGTTTTTTTTTTCCCCCTGTTTTCAGTTTTAGGAAAAACCCCAAATTCTAGGACTTTTTATTTTCTAAGTTTATTTTTAGAGTTTCTAGGATTTCGGCCTATATAGGAGTAAGAGTTTGTAACCTAGAGTTTTGCAGTTTTTTATCAATAATATTGCAGAGTTTTTCCCTTTCTTCCTTGTGCGCTTTGCTCGTTGTGACGAGTTGTTTATCTTCTTTAGACTAGTACTAGCGTCGTTCCTGTTCAATGCACGGGACAAACAACAAATTTTATATGAGCTCAATATTTTGTAGCGAAGCCACACAAATATTTTGTCCCGTGCATCAAACGAAAACGACGCTAGTTGATAGAAAAAGAATCTGGGGTGCCTGCGCCGTCCATGCTCAACAATGGACGACTTAGATTGCAAGGAATATTAAATCAAATTAAATTACTTCAAAAAAATTAAATCAAATTAATTTGTAACAAAAAAAATCAAATATTGTTCCCGTTCAATGCATGATATAGAAAATTAACATTAGTTTTTTATAATCTTATATTTTTTTGTCTCATGTTCGATGCACGCTAGCAAAAGTCTCATTCTGTACGCTAAAAGACATGTGTGGTGTTAAAAAAATTTGAAGTACCATGTAACGGTATCTCTACTGGGGCATAGAATAATTTTTTCTAAGCTTCTCTCTCCCTCTCCCTCTCCCTCTCCCTCTCCCTCTCCCACTCCCACTTACCCAACCATCCCCTCTCTCTTCCCCTCTCCCCTACTCCCACGTTTTTCTCTTTTTTTTTTTTTTAAAAAACACTCTAAATTCTAGGAATTTTGGATTGAAGGTTGGGAGCTTTTTGGCTTCAACTACATTTCTATAGGATATAGATGCTAAATGCTAACTAGTCTCGTGAATTCCGTTGTGTCACAAATATTTCTTTCCATCTCAATTTGTTTATCCAATTTTAAAAATCCAACATTTTTAGAAAACACAATAATTTCACCCCGAAAGTTTCAACTTTTCAACATTTACCCTTCATTTTTAAAATAAGGTACTCCTTTTTATCTCAAGGAAGAGAAGGCAAAATGAGAACTTCATTAATTAAAAGTCATTAATTAAAAGTCAAATGAACAAACGTTTTAGAACACATAAAAGTCTAAAAGTCAACAGTGAACAAAGAAATCAGAACCGAGGGAGTAAGATAAAGATTATCTCACATGTCTCATTTCAAAACTAGTATTGACAACCAAATGAATTTTTGTCACTTGTCAGACTCAGAGCCCTCCTCACAAAAACACCCCCTGCAATAACATATAAGAAGATGGAACCCCAATTCAATTCAATTCAATTCCGTTTCCATTACTGTTCTACTCCATTCTTTTCTTTCATTTCTGCAAGTAGAAAGCTTTCAGTAGGAACCCAAATCCCAAGCGATTGTGCTATTACATAGCCATAGATAGAGGACAATCAATCCAGAGGGGGAAAAAAATACAAATCACAGGAATGAATGGTAGTCTCTTTTTATGGGTAAAATGAATGGTAGTCTCCCTCAAGCCAAAGACGATCTTGATTTCAATCGCTTGGGTGGGTGGGCATTGAAGCAAGCGAGAGATGGCCATCAAAGGGGAGAAATCCTCACATCGTCATCTCAGAGTTCTTTGAACACAGCAAATAAATCACTGTCGACGTAATCATTATCGACCAAGTTGATCAAGAAGTAGCTGATCTGCACCTGCTAAGATAATCATACCAACCACATCACTCTCTTTCCAAAATTCTTGACTTAATAAACTAGAGGGAAAGACCTCAAATACAAGTCACAAGTCATTTTTTCTTACGTATCAACAGGGTATGCAATAAAAGCATAGAAGAAGGGAAAGCACTGCACTGTACCTCCTCCAGCAGCTATCTGGATGGGTCACCCTCTGGGTATAATTGAGCCCATCCTCTTGACCAGATTTCAAATGGCTCGTCTTTCCACACGATGAAGCTGGAAGGATCAACGACAGTGGGTTGGATGATTTCCTTGGCTGGGAAGACTCCCCATGTCACCGCATTCGCATCAGTTTGGCTGCTGACGTTAGATATCCAGCTTCCTTCTTTGTTCACCACCGTGTAGGTCAGAGATGGGAATGCCTTGCATTTCTCAATAAGAGCATTCAACTTCTCCTTGGAGCAGAAAAACTCCACATTCGCCTTCTGGTAGACATATCCAACTGGTCCACCCCATCCTGGCAAAAACCAAAATAACCCAATATATTAATCAAAACGGTGTCCCATATGATATATTGTTTGCCTATGTTACATGAACGCTTCTATATGTGTGCAAGTACCTATATCGAACACTAAAGACCTTGCCACACCCGATATCCACAACAGGGTCCATGTAACAAAGTTGTTTGCCCACAAATCATACATCTAAATCCTCAAGAAACAAAACAAATACCACTACTCATGCACATTATGAGTAATAAATGGATTAAAAAAACAGCAAATTTTCACACTATACTCATCGCAGAAAGGAAAAAAAAAAAGAAGCCAAATCAGTTCCTGAAATAGATAATGATGAGTATGAATTTTTATCACTAATCCCGAGCACTACGGGTAAGACATGAGGCTGGGTGCTCGGAAAGGCTTATGTCGGTCAGCAGGTTATTGCTGCTCGGACCAGCCAACCTGCTCGGCTGAGAATGCACTGCTCGGCAGGAGGTACTCCTGGTTGGCGAAGTCCCCACGATCGCCACCCATGCCTGTCCTTGATTGGTGACGCCGTGGGGAGGAAGTTAACACTCTCCCACGATCTCCATCTCCCCACAAATTTCTGGTCCATGAGGATGTAACTTCCACCCACTTCATGGGAACCACCCCACTACTCCATGATCCATGCCCACTACTCCATTATCCCATGATCCCACAACCGGCACACACCTTGCGCCAGGTCTATATAAAACACTCACACTCACAGTGAAAACGTAGACACTTTGTTTCCCTCTTTTACCATACTTTCTCTCTGTCATTCCCCGACTAACTTCATCGTCGGAGGGTCCACAACCGGAAACACCACTGGTCCTTGGACTTGTTGTCACAGGGAATCCTTTCCAAAGAGTTCTCAGTGTGATCATTCGGGCTGGGCAGGAGTCCCATCGAAGTGCTCGGATCAACCGTCCAGATTTTGGCTTCAACAGATTATATGAATGGGAAATTTTTTTTAGTACAGTGACATTTAAATGTGCACAATCCACCATGCCAGCTTCATGCCATTAATAAATTTGGGGAGAGGGATCCTTTCACGCCACTAGGTTTTTATAGAGAAATGAGGTACCAAGAATGAAAGAAAGCTTCGTTACTTGTCAGAGTACGTTACAAATAGTGAGTCTCAGAGCTGGACATGCTGGTAGCCTGGCACAGCCAAAAGAACTATACAAAGTACACACGGTACAACATTCTGTGGAGATGAATAAGTGGTTTGTAGTACACTGCCCAAACAAAAACACCACACCACTTCCATCTTTTTTTCATAATCGATATTGTACTATCACCACAGTATATCACTGCAGAAAGCCTCACCTAATACATCAGGAGAACAGGTCACTCCAACACTTATCAATGGCTACTCGAACCTTCCCTGGTTTGCAAAGTGCTCGAACAACCTTTTCCCAAGTGGAGGCCTTTAAAGGAAGAAACTTTTGGAGCATTAGCTCAACAATTTTGGAAGTTGCATCAGTTCTTTGTCGATTGCATAACCGGACGACAAGTTCATCCAGAAACTGGCTCCCATCTTGTGGAGGGTCCAGCTTCACTCTCAACGCTTTTAAGAAAATGTTACACGTGACAGAATCAGGATCACAGCCTTGATCCAACATATTATTCAGAAGATCAATGGCAAGGGAAATGCTGCTTTGTGTGCACAGAGCATGGAAAAGTATGTTATATGTGATTACGTCTGGATTAGAAGCAGACTCCTCGCAAAGCATCTCATTGAAGAGTTTTAATCCCTGCTCCACGGACCCAGCATTGCATAGACCATGAATCATTGAAGTATAAGTCACAACATCAGGTTTGCATCCTTTGCCCAACATTTGCTTCCACACCATCATAGCTTCTT
Organism: Rhododendron mucronatum var. ripense; assembly: GCA_019656295.1. Lineage (NCBI taxonomy): Eukaryota > Viridiplantae > Streptophyta > Magnoliopsida > Ericales > Ericaceae > Rhododendron > Rhododendron mucronatum. The sequence continues at coordinate 1,139,596 of BPLT01000148.1, read as the reverse complement.
TAAGCTTCCCAACCTCGCAAAGGCCACTAATAATTACGCTGTAACAAACATCACTATCCCTACAACTGTTATCTGCCATCTCTTTCCACACAAGGATTGCTTTGTGGCTATCGCCCACTTTGAAGAAACCCCTCATCAAGGAACTGTAGGTGAAAGCATTGGGCATGCAACCAGTATTAACCATCTCAGAGAGGATTTTCTTAGCTTCAGCAGGTTTTCCTTCTCGACATAAACCATCTATAAGTGCACTAAAGACAACAGTATTTGGTTTGCATCCCTTTTGCGACATTTCCTCCCAAAGTTTCATTGCCTCTTCGGATTTCCCCTCCTTGAACAGCCCACTAATAAGTGTCGAGTAAACAAACTCATTTGCGCAACGCCCTCTTTCCTCCATAGAAACCATCACTTGAACACCATCAACAACTCTCCCTTGCTTAACAAGCCCATTGATGATCGTCCCATACGTAACATCATTAGGAACACATTTATCCAATACCATCCTATCCAAAAGACTAATTGCCCTGTCCAACTTACCTTTAAGACACAAACCATGGATAAGGGTGTTATAAGTTACTTCGTTTGGAATGCAACCTTTAAGGAACATGTTGTTCACAAGTTTTGCAGCTCGACCCAAGTCACCTTTCTTGCAAAGCCCATTGATCAAGGTATTAAAAGTCACGGAACTGGGGAAACACCCTTCTATTTGCATCTCATCCAACAGCAACACCGCCTCGTTGATCCTATCCTCCTTGCACAACCCATCCATCAAAGTGCAGTAAGTAAATACATCCGGAACACATCTCCTCATCGGCATCTCTCTGAACGACTCTACAGCTCTATCAACCAGTCCTAACTTGCACATTGCTCTGATCACTAAATTAAAAGTGAGCACATTAGGCGAAATACTCTTCCTACTAGTAACAACATCAGCATGAAACTCCAATGCAAACCGATACAGACCCTCGTGTATAACAACGTTAAGAACAGAGTTAAACGATCGAACAGTTGGTGTGCACTGGAAATCTCCCGCCATCCTGTGAAACAAGTCCACGGCTTTTTCGGGTAAATGGGCTTTTCCGTAGGCTTTGAACACTTTGATAAAGCTCCTCTCCACAAACACTCTCCTCTCGCGCTTCATGCGATCGAAGAGGGTTTGCAGCGACCGGAAGTCGCCGGAGTCGGCGTAGTTGTCTATGAGGGAGTAGAAGGTGCGGTCGCCAGATTTGTAAGAACCCAGTTGGGGAGCCGACTTGAATAGTTGGTTTGGTAATGGGGGTTCTTCTTCGATTGGGTCTTGGTGGTGGTGGTGGTGGTTGTTTTCGTTTGGGTGAGTTCTGGTGGGAGATGAAACGCTGAGCACAGAGAAGCTAATGGGAGGAGAAGGAGACGGTGATGGGAATGAAGAGAGGTTCTTCCACCTGAGGCGAGCTGGGATGGAGGCGGAAGAGAAGAGGGGCATACCGAGTGAGTCAGAGACTCAGAATAGTGAGGACATTTTCTTGCGGGATTGGATTAAACCAAAGAAACAGCGGGAACAGCTCAGATTGGGAGACCAGTAACCCCAGCCCCAAGTTAGTTCGGTGGTTGGTGAGTTTCTTTCACACACAATTAATATTAATTCGATTCGATTGTTGAGTCGGACTGCAAAAAAAAAAATCTCTTTTGAAATTTGAATAACCTAGCTCTTGTGCGAATGTAAAAAAGTTAGGTATATCGCATAGGTAAGTTGGCCAAGACATTTTGACCGTCAAAGTAAAAGAAAACAGTAACCAAGTTATTGTGCTAGTATATGTTGCTATGTTTGGAACTTGTCATGACATGATAAATAAGATTTTATGGCGCAATTATATTTTTTCCTTATCTAAGCGTAATTTTCCATAATCAAAAGAGGTTGAGGAGGGAAAAACCCCTAAATATTGGGGTCAGTTGTGTGGGATCACAGGCAGTCGCGGGATATGAGGTAATTGGGTTTAAATAGCTTTCGTTGGGTATGGAAATTGGACCAATGGAGATATGGTATATGAGTCTGAACCGTTGATTCCAGTTTATAGAACTTTTCATGTTTTCTCTTCATTTACCTTAACACTTGTGTTTTCAATGGGGTGATTCTAGAGAGATTATGGGTGAAGGTTAAGGTGAAAAGAATATGGTGGCGGATGATTGACGGGCAAGAGGATAAATTGTGATTTTCTGTTAGACAACATCCTTAACATGTCGGATTTCCCGCGGAAATTCTACTCGCAAGGACGATTCGCAGGGAATCACGCAAGGAAAAATGCGCTTGGGCTCATTCTGGGTCTCACAAAAATCTAGAAAAATATTCATAAATTTTTGAATATTAATTTATGAGGCCCTGTAAAAAAATCAGCTCCAACGGATATCGATAAGTATTACTTTTAGATTCGTAGGAACGAAACTGTTCAGTTCGCCGGTATGAATCCAAAAGTAATACTTACCGGTATCCGTTAGAGCTGATTTTTTACAGGGCCTCATAAATTAATATTCAAAAATTTATGGATATTTTTCTAGATTTTTGTGAAACCCAGAATGGGCCCAAGCGCATTTTTTCTTGCGTGATTCCCTGCGAATCGTCCCTGCGAATAACAGAGCTCGATTTCCCGCGGAAATTCTAATGGGCCATCCGGAACACTGGGTCGAAAAAGACTAGCAATTTTAACAGTTTGAAATATAAGCTATACCAACGCGTACAAACCTTTTGTGGGCCCGTTAATAAGCTCTATCCGGTATCGATAAAAGCATTTAAACAACATCCAACTTTGTTTTCGAATTTAGGCCTAAATTCTGAAATAAAGTTGGACGTTTCATAGTTTTAAATACGCTGAGCTCAACTACCCAGTTTTAAAACACATTTTTGTGGCTCGCTAAGTTCTCGCAGCAAATTCAAATAACCCAAACAAAGTTCGAAGCTGCATGATAAAGTCGACTACTTTACGAGTGTAAATAGGTCATAAGTCCACAGCATATACTAACTCATGGATGCATGGACAAATACCAGAACTCAAATGCTGGTAACCTTCAAATCTGGTACCAGAAAGGCAGTAGAAACGAAGATACATTCAAATGGTTCACATTTTCCCCTCCATCTGATCTTTGACAAGAAGTCATGGCAAAGTGAGAGAATGCTGCAAGATACGCAGATCTGATAATCATGAAAAAAACAAATGTCAAATGTGGACGAATTTACTCTTAAAATCCATATAGTTCAAGGTTGTTACTAGTGTCACTTCTGACTCTGTTTCTTCTCTTTCTGCAACTTCGGGACAATTAGTTACCATCTACACTATAATCGAATGTAAAATAGCAACTCATAGGATGAGAGGCAAAGGAATACCAATGATGTATATCGGAAAAATAAATGAAATGTACTCCATTCCCCACACCCCAAACACCACAAAAGACGTACAAACTGGAGCATTGCAATGAACAAAACCTTTCACTGAGACAATTGTATGCCAAGAATTACAACAATCAATACCTGTAAATTATTGCAGCAAAAAGGGAAAAATACTATAAGAGCCGATGAAGGGACACAGTCTAATGAACAAAACCTTTCACCATTCAATGGCCACGGGGGTTAACTCGCCAAATTGCAAGGTGTGCCAGATCTTTTTCCATCAGGCTTGGCACTTTCCTCACTGGCAAACAAATTGTCATCAAATAACATAACCTCCCAGTACATCTTGCAGCCTACCTGTCAGGCAGTGCTTTCTAGCCTCCCAACACTTGAACTGATGGTCACATGATCATTAACAGTCAGGCATCTATCAAGCACCTAAAAGGCAAAGCTGCGAATGTAAGTAGTCCCCTCCACTCCTAAACACTAGATAGGGCAAGTGCCCGTGTAGCAGAGGCAAGAAATGACACGGCAGGAAGAAAAAGAGATCATACAAGCACCATCTGATATACAAAACAATTTGACCGTAGAATATCCCAGGTGATAAATGCTAGCACAAAACAACAACTGTTTATGTCTTCTGGAGAATAGAGCAAGTCAAGGTTTAGCGCTCCATCAAGGCTGTTTCCGTTTCCGATAATGGTGCTGCAGCAAAAAGAAAGAAACTCTCAAAACAAGTAAGTAAGAAAAAGGATATCGCAATCTAAAAAGCAGCAGTCGAGAGGATATAATCATACACCAGACACACACTCTGACAGTTGTTTTCATCTTTATGTGGGGATACTATATTCAGGTAAAAACTGATACTTCAAAAGCGAATGAACTTCAACAATATTCTAACCATGAAAGACCAAATACTTGACACTCCATAAATGTTCTTTACTATATTTCGCACGCATTTATGCAACTTGAGGACATCCGTGACGTACTAAAAAGAAACTGAGTACCAAAAAATGTCCAATTGTCACAGGCGTAACATGATGACAAAAAAATATTTGCCAACAGAAGCAATGCATACAAAGATACAAACAACACATGACAGTGCCAAGAAAATCAAAGAGTAATAGCACACAAACCCACCAAGTAAGTCTTCATAAAAATCTCCCATCAACGATGTGTCCAATAGCAATGAAGGTGAAAAAACTTGATCCCGGGCTTCCTCATCATCATAATACGACTTCTGCAAATCAGAAACTGTGTAATTTGATCCCGCACCCGAGAGAAAATCATTTTCCCCATCATACTCCCGAAATGAATCCAAATCATTTGGTACATGTCGTAGCTCCTTGTGCTTGCTATGAGCATTACTATTGAGAGCACGTTTCCCAACAGAAAGGTCTTGAGATGCAAATAAAAGTTTACTCCTTGCTGAACCTAGTTTTGTATCTTGGCCAAGACGAGAAAACCCAGTTCCTGAAAGTGGAACAAAGAAGTGCTCAGAGCTATCATCAGATTGGCTGTCCTGTGATAATTCCGAACTGCAAGGTTGCACTGACAGAGCAGCTTCTCTGACAGACCGCTTTATGTTCTGGACATATGAATTCTCGCTGTCTGGAAACATAGACAAACAAAGAATCAAACATTTTGATTAGCACCAATTATGATTCAGATATTTAAGATTTAACATATGAAATGACTTAAGGAATCGGAAGAAGAAACAGAAAATTGTGAACCTTGTCGGGGAATATCAATGTGACTATTTGACAGGGGCTGGTCTACAGACTTCCTTTCTGACATAATTTCTATCTGATTAGTGTGAGATAAGGTGTTTCGCTTCTGCACATTCCCACCTTTCCCAGAAGAATTTGGTGTCACGCTAAACAAAGGAGGGAGTTTAAATGCAGGGGGACTGGCAGACACTTTCTCAATTTGAACATCACTACTGCTACTTTCCTGTACCATCCAAAAAGATACTTTAGTTCTATAGTCACAAAATGCAGAACGCAGGACAAATCTTGACAAAATTCTCCATGAAAATAACATTCACAAGACAATCACCATTGTTCTTCCACCGGTCTGTGCTTGAATAGGTGAGGTTGATCTGCCATGAAGCTCTGCACCAGGAGGAAGATTGGACGAAATACTGTTTACTTCTAGTGTAAGCTCAGTAATTGAATTTTGTAGAGTAGGGGCAACGTCCTTCAGTTGATTTATGAGCACCTAGAAGATACAAGTTTTCATGTAAGCAAAATCTTGAACCCTGTTGAACTGCTTAAAATTTAGAAAAACATTTTTACAAATGGATACAACAGTAGAAACAAAGAAAGATGCCGTTCAAAAAAAAAATTTGTTCAAAAAAAAGAAACAAAGAAAGATGAATTAGCATTACTAATAATAAAATCAAGCAACACAGTAAAAGCGTATAACAAATAGAACAGTGGTATTGACCGTGATGCTAAAAAATATTCTTTCCCCGACATCAAGCAGCAGCTTAAGACTTGAACTGCTTGAAGTTCGGCCAGGCTACGAAGAAAATTTGGCCTTCAAAATGAAACGAAGCTGGAAGATCACTGTGTAAATAAGGAATAGAGATATCTTTTCACCTGTATGCTAGCTAAGTGTTGTCGATGTTCACCAAGAGTTACTGCCAACGATTCAGCATGCCCACTAGTACTGGGATCGTTTGCACTTCGTAGAAGCTCAGGACCCTCACCATCATTGGCTTTTGACTACAACACAATCAGTACAAAATAGCATGTTAAGGCCTCTGAGCTAATAATAGTTAAACTTCCCAAAATATATACAAACAAAAGAAGAAGAAGAATGATGTAAGCTGGAAGCAAGGGAAACCTAAAGGTCAGCATTATTATTGATGTCTCAAGCGAGTCAAGTATGGTACATTGCACGACAAGGATTTCACAAGCAACCTGATTTGGTTAATGAACAGCTGCAGTATTTGGTTCATAAAATGTGCAATATAACCAATGAAATTATGAGTCCTTATGGACAAGAAACTTAGTGGATAAAACGACCTAACTATAGTTGGTGTTTTCTTTCATAGTGAAGTATGGCAACAAAAACCTCCTCCTGACAATTAAACTTCAAGATGCACCGTAGTCCATAAATATCGAAAGTATCCATGCCAGAAAATGATTCAGAATAAAAATGCATAGAGCTATTGAAGGAATCACCAAAAGATGAAAGCTATACATAATATAAGCACCATCTGATGACAGGGCAGAAAATCTCTTACGGCTGAGTCGTGTTGTCCATTTTGTAAACTAATCAGCAAGCAAGGACATAGCCCTCCCTAATAAAAAGTGAAGCTAAAGCAGCGAAATGTTGGTAAACCATAGCCATTCTCAAGCAAAATAATCAAGTAGGCCATCACAACAGTATATATCACTCCAAGAAACGTAACGTATCTAATTAGACTGACTAACTTGCTGAGATATGGTGTCACATTGAGGAAGAATTTCTATTTTAACAGTCTAAAAAACAACATGTCACTTTGAGCTGTATCACTATTTACTGGTGGATATCAGGCTCTAGTTTGAGACACATGACAAAGGAGCTAGAGGCTACATCAATTGATTTCCAGGGCATAGAGCAATATTGCTCCATTGACTAATGACTATAACAGCTTACCAGCTGAATTGACTGTTTATGAATACGTTGTAAAGCATGCGTCCAACGCCGTAGAACTTCAGCAATATCAACAGTGGGGTGTACTCTTCCGCTTCTGTCATCCACTCGAGAATATTTTTCATCATTTTGCATAGAAGAATCTAAAAAATCGTTTGGCTTTCCACTTTGATTCGCATATGATCCATCTGTCTGTTCATTGTCATCTGATAGATTGCCAGGCTGGACAGACAACACATCTGCATAAGGTCCCTGGGGATTTTGATCCATGGCTGCAAGCAAAGATGATCCAGAGATGCGGTACCTGAATTGGGAAAATAACACATTACCATGACCACCACACTTGCAGTGTGTGAATGCCATCTGCAAAAAGTCAACACCAAAATGATAAAGAGGAAATTACCTGTGCTCCCTATGAGCTATCAGATCCTCAATAGGGCCAGAGGCAAGAACTTCATGTTGACCTGCACAGCGGCAAATGCAGTATCAAAGAGTAAGATACTGAAGAAAACTAGAACCCAACTTCTTAGCATAAAATGAAGAAGCATATTATGATGTCGCTTCATCATCAGAGAACAACAGAAGGAAAAGGATTAATTGGTGGTGGATTGTAAATCAGCGACTGAAAAATGATTCGATGCTTGGATTTACATACAATATGGAGGTCATACATAAGTATTTTAAGTGAGATTGGCCATTCATAAGTCACCAGTCACCAGTTTAACGTGAAGAATCTGCTAGTAAGAATTAGGCGACATCCAATTTAATAGTGAACCCCATGCAAGCAAGCCAAACATTAAGGCACGCAGTATTGGGGACAAAGAAACAAGTTTCAAAAAAATTGATGATTATTGAAACAGAAATAACAAGTATAGGAAGTACTGAAGCCATGCACAGTGCTTATTTATGCTGAGTTCAAACAACACATTCTCATAAAAACCGATCACCTTCCCTTCTTTCAAAATCACTAAATGTATGACAAAACTATGCATATTTTTTTTATCAACTGAAGTAAAAACATTCAACTACAACCATCCAGAATTTACTGAGAATGAGGATATTTAATTTATCACCTGGCATCGCTGCAATATATATACATATACATACATACTTACATACATATATACAGACAGGTGCGAAGATTCTTTAACTTACTCTTTCGATCTAATAAAGAATCCCATAAATGAGTGGCTCTTTGAACTAAATGAGAATTCTGGCTTGAGCTGGATACAAGTTCATCCCACAGTCCCCCTTCCAACTTAACTTTATTCCTCAAGTCATGTAATTTTTCAAGTTCTTGCTGCAGATAAGCCTAAAATCCAGAAAATATAAGCAATGTAAAAGACAATTAAAGCCCGAAAAAAATGAAGACTTAACCATGAGCCCAAAATAATGTGATGAATATCACTTCTACCTCTTCAGCACAAAGACCACGAAACTCTGCTGTCATTTCATGAGCCAAATTTGACCACATAGCTTGTCTTTGGACTGCTGTCTCAGCATTTTTCAGAAACCTCCTACGTTCAAGTGCTATTCTAGCCTGTAAGATCATATGAAGCTCAAGTCAGAGATACAATTTCCATCAGAAGCTGAAGGAAGGTATGGACATAAGTTCTTATGTATGTGGTGCCTCATGAGAAAATCCAATATACTGACTTTCTTCCACAATTGGGGGGGGGGGGGGGGGGGGGGGGGGGGGGGGGGGGGGGGGTTGGGGGTTTGCCAAGGCAGACAATCATCAACTTGGATTTGAATAACTGCAATCTACTAAAAATGATTTTACAAAGGTCAACAATAGCTATTGTACACCGTGGTTTTTTGGTACAATGAACAATAGCTATTCAGGTGACAATATCAGATAAGATATGTACCGGAATCCATATCCTCCACATGTTACAGAGCATTAAGACATATACTAACAAACATAATAATTACCTTTGTTACAGGAAGCAGGGTAGCTGCATGCGAGAAAGCTACATCTGTCAATGAAGCAGGCAGTGGGTTAGAAGCTAAATCGGCTGCAAACGTTCGTCTATGAACCTCCCGCAAAGCATGCAAAGAAAGTTGCCACAAGAGTTCAACAAATCTGCAGTCAAAACAATGCATGTTGAAGAACATATTCGCTGTCACGTTTCGCCGTTTGGATGAAAACTTGCATGCAAACATATATGTATTGTGCAATAGAACAGCAGAAGTGGCGGTATGTGGTGATGCTGTGGTGACCCTTATATGTTACTATGGAAACTTTATATTGATCTCAAAACCAATTGGCAATGACCTGAGAGGTCCCTCATGCTATTAAGTGATCACCCTCCAATCCCAAGCAATGTGGGACTATCTTTCCTTAACATATGCACTGCTTATTAAGTCTGTGCCAATGAAAATGAGGGCAATATTGCACAATGTGGGCCGGGGCATAACAGATGCATGCTCAGCCATCATAACTACAACAACAATTCCAGTAACTCATCCAGTCCCTAACCACTGGGGGTATGGGTGGGGAAAGATTGGAGACAGACCTAACCTTTGACAATATATGCACAAAATGGCTGCTCTCAAATGCCACTGGAACAATGGCCCCTATACCTCCAAGAACTGAGGAGCTAAAAGGAAGTTTTTCTGCGGAACCATGTCCTCAAATCAAAGCCAAAAGGCATCAGAGATAGCAGACCTAGAGACCCAAATCAATTTATGTGTACATTACCATGTTTCCTTCATTCATAGTCCAGAGCATTGGAAAGCACAATGCTCAGCCACTATAACTGAACTGCATAAATGTATCTTGTTAATCTTGTTCTCTCTAATAAAATGGCTACCATCTCCCATGAAATCACTATCTATTTGGATGAAAATTGTTAGGCTCTACTATAAAGATTTCTTCCTTCACCCAAGATGTTTTGAGGCTAAAGAAGTATAAACCAATGTTGCTTGCTCCCCTTTGATAGTATATCGTGCTTATTTCAAATGCAATCATTTTGCTTATTTAAGTTCAATTTGTTTTGAGTGGGTGGATCAAACAGCAATGATCTCTTCACTAAATAAGGCATGTCTGCTTTGGAAGACTAAAAACTAAGTTAGTGGCCAATGCAAGATAAACGATAGCTTTATGAACAGGGAAGTGGCAAGGTAATGAGTCTTGTCTTCCTAGTATTTACTTCGGGCTAGTACTTGTAATTCCAGGTTTTCTGGACATCAATTGCAGTAATGGCCAATGAACCGCCTGTGAGTTTCCTGGAGTCTATGCTTGAAGAGACTAGTCTTGGAAGTTCAAGGGCCAAACTTTCCTGAACTTCAACACATTAGTCCTAGTAAGGTAGTTGCCGTCCAAAACTCCCAACAGTCAATCTGAAATTCAGTAACCTCACTCTTAGGAATCGAACTATTCCAACCCTTCAGAACCCCTAAAGCTAACCACATTTCTCCAATCTTATTCACCAGAGAGCATGTTCTGTTGTCATAACTAGCTCAAATATTACCCAGCAGAAGCAAAGGTCCAACCAGCTTCCCCAAACCTCAGCCCGCCTTGAACCCCAATTCCAATAAGCCTAAAGCTAATAATCCATTATGGACCCAAACGCATTTGTCCACTAAGTAAGCAGCAGTCAACGTACAAGAATTCCAAAGTTGATCCAGTCATCAAACTAGTTCTTTATAAGCTGATCTACAGGAAATAACTAATAAATACAACCATGATGCATCTCAAAGGTTCAAATGGCAGATAGCATTGGTAGAAGAGAAAAAACAACTAAACAACATAAAAAAAGAACATATTGTCACCAACCCACCTCGGTCCACAACACGTAGCAAGGGATGAAACCCTCGAGTTGCTCCTGGGTAGTGCCCCTTGCGATTCAAGCTCACTAATTATACTTTGCACGACCTAAACTAACAATAAAACAAACAAACAAAAAAATATCGATTTTAAATCAAGTAACACATACACCTCTCAAGAAATAGGCTCACTGTCTTCGTAGAACAACCCATAAATTTACCTTCCGAAAGTCACGGGACTGTGCAGAATCGAAAATTGGCCAAACTTTATCGAAGTCCTGGGAGATCTCAGTATTAGAGAACGAAAAGAGGATATCAATTTGTAATTAACTACTTACTCAAACAAGGATATCTCTATTGGCTATTGCTATTATTGTGAAGGGAACACCCCTTTTGACGTGAAATTAACTACTCACCCAATGGAAAACGAAAGGAAGAGATCAATCGTAATTAATTACTTGCTCAAATAAGGATATATCCATTATCGATTACCACTATTGTAAAGGGAACACCCCATTTGGTGTGAATGGCAATTATGAAGCTAGCTCACAGTTTTAATTTCCTATGCTGCCCTTCAAGAAACTGCCAAGAAGACAGGAAAAAAAAGACTCACACCCTAATTCCTTCCCCCTCTTTTCTACTTTCACATCTCAGGTTTCATAACAGATTTTCTTTTTCTTTTTTGATAACTCAGGTGTCCAGGCCAGCTTACGCACACCTCGACTAATCCTGAACGTCAATGATCTATCCCACCGCCCACTTGCAGAAAGCCCAATTAAATCCGGAGCAATTCCTCCATATGGACCATTGTCAAGTGAAGATTTTTGCCTGGATGTCTAGTAAACAGATATAGACAGAGATTACTGTATTATAAATGGAACTCCCCTCTTGATGTGAAGGGCAAATATAAAGCCGGCTCACACTTTTAATTTCGGAAACTACCCCTTTTAACAACTCAAGGAAACTGCCAAGTAGAGTAAAGAAAACTGTCGTTCTAATTTTCTTGTTCCCTCTTTTCTACTTTAACATCTCAGATTTCATCACGGATTTATTAATAATCTCGATTGAAATTTTTTTCACTTTTCATCTTTCCCAAGCGATTTGCTCACGCATCGCGACGTCTAGTAAACAGATACAGACAAAGATATACATATATACAAATATATAAAGAGAGAGAGAGAGAGAGAGAGAGAGAGAGAGGGATCACTTTTGCAGATTGAACTGGGCCTCTGAGAGAAGACAAGATGAAGTAAAGAAGCTGTTCGCCCAATTTAGGGTTGGAGTGGCGGAAGAGTCCGACCCGAGGGGTGCCGTTGTTGGCTCCGATGCCGATGATGGACGGATCCAGCCCTAACAACAAACAGTTGGTGTACATTGCACTCTCCAGCTCTGTTTCTCTCTCCTTCTCTCTGTCCATCGTCATTACCCCCCCTCTCTCTTCTCTCTAGATTTTCATTCCTCTCGTCTTACTCCTGGTATCTTGTATACATCGTCATCACCCCTCTCTCTCTCTCTCTCTCTCTCTCTCTCTCTCTAGATTTTGCTTCCTCTCTCGTCTTTCTTCTCTGTCTGATTTTGATTAAAATGATTCGTTTCGTCTTTTCAAATAAAGGTCCCTGGAGAATAACGAAATTTCGTAAAGAGCCGTAATTTGGGTGCGATTGGAAATTTGGGGGATTCATTTGGAGAACCCATTTTTTTTGGGTTGAAATGATAAATAAGTTTTTTATACCTGGATGATCAGGTTAGCTTGGATACATCTCGATTAATTTTGAGACCTTGAAGTTAACAACCGCACCAGGCGAATCCGCCTGGGACCCAAAAGTTTGGGAAACGATAAATATTGATCGCGATGTAGTTTTAAAATTGTTTATTTGTTTGATTTTCCAAATTAGAAGATTACAAATTGTGTTATAACTCTTTACAAAAATCACCACATAAAAAAAAACCCATTCAAAAACAAACAGATTTGAGAAATATTTTTTCCCTTTCAAAAAAAATTTAGAATTTGGTTTCTATTTTTTATTCTTAAATTTGCAATTGAAATGGGCCTCTCTAGATTTTGCTTTTCCTCTGTGGTTTTTTATTAAAATGAGATGCGTTCCCAGTAGAATAACTAATAATTAGAAAAGAGCATGATTTGGGTGCGATTTGAGAACTTTGGGGATTCATGAGGGGCTTCTAAGTGAATAAATTTTTGCTTTGTGGTTGGGCCGGAGAGAAAAAGAAGGAGTCACGTTTTGGAGAGCGACTTGGAGAATTTGAAATGATAAATAAATGCCGTTGAATTTGTTACACTCTTTTTTGTTAACGTTATTTTTCTGTAAATATATTTTTACACAAAAAATACTTTTGCAGAAGAGTAGCGTTAACAAAAAAGCAAAAATACTCTTACAGAGGAGTGGTATTAATAAAAAAGGAAGTGACAAAATTATTTCTTTAAATAAATTGCTAGTTTTGCGTTAGTAGTAGTAGTAGTAGTAGTTTTTTAAATTATTTATTGATTAGTATAATGAGAGATGCTTAAAGGGTATAGTAAATTATTAAGTCAAAAGCTTTTAAAACAATCACTAAAGACAAAAACCATTTTAAACAGAGGATTTGTCAATTATTTTTGTCTTTTTCAAATTGCTTGCATTTTTTTCTGATTTTTTTTTGACAAGTTATTTTTTGATTCTTCATCTGTGAGTTCACTCCTTTTTTCTTTTCTTTTTTTATCTTCAAATATATGCCGAAATACCACGTATTTTCATTAAAAGTACTAAAAATACCATTTAGACAACAAAGTTTCGGAAAATGAGTTGTCTTGAATAGTTGATACTTTTATACTATAATAATAACATCGACAATGTCGTTTAGACAATAGCGTGAGCTCACCTGATTTGCATGTATCTTTACATTTTTGCTTCCTCTATTGTCTTTCTCATTTCATCTTTTCTTTTCAAGTAAAGTTCCTGGAAGAATAACTAAGGCTCCGTTTGGAACTTAGGGAAAATGAGAGAAAGGAAAATACACGAAAATATAACGAAAATGAGAGGGAAAATTTACTATTCACAAAATTTAAAACTACTATTTTCTTCTCTCTTTCTCTTCCAACCGAACAATAGAAGGGGAATTCTTTTAATTTTCTTTCTTTTCTTTTTCATTCCTTTCCTAAGTTCCAAACAGGGCATCTGAAATTATGAAGAGGGGTGCCGTCTAACGTGCGCCAGTGAGAACCCTCGGCGTACACTGTTGCCGGCCAACTTCGTGGTGGGACTTTTGGGCATTGTTTTTATACTATTTGTTATATTTATAGTTTAGTAGTTTTCTGACATATTTTGAAATCCAATAATATACAATGCTATTACTTTAGAGTTAGATTTAAGCCTAATCTACTATTTTAACTTATTATTATTTCTTTAGATTTTATTCTCTATGTGTTAAAGTACGATAAATTATTAATTCGTCTCAATGAGAAAATTTTGAAAAGTCAAAAATAATGGCAAAGAACTTTAGAAAAAAAAAACACTCAAAACCAGAACCGTTTAAAAAATTTAGTTTCTTTATTTTATCAACAGTTTTATTTATATTTATTTATTCCCTTTGTCGAAATAGATAAATAATTCAAAGAGATAAGCGTAAAACTAAAAACAACTCATAAAAGACAAAACTAAATCAAAATAAATAAGTTCAGCCAAAACCGTCACTTATTTGTTGCGAACGTATCCAACATTATCTTCTTGAGAGTTGAATTACCAATTTGGATCCATAGGTTGTGTTTTAGTTCTATGCTTTTTAATTTTTATATAGCAGCGGGTTGAAATTTTGAAAGAAGACAGACCAATATTAACATAATACATATTTTATTGGGGTTGTCGAAAAATTATGGTCTTTGATAGATAAAAATCTTGTTTATTGACCTTAAGCAATTGGTCAAGTAAAAATCAAATGGTATGAATACTTTGTAATATCATCTCCTCGTAAATCAAATAAATTCTTTTAAGTTTTGTAACAAATGGTATGAAATTCACTTGATAGTCTAACCTTAAGTAAGGACGGAGCCAGAAGGATAATCTTTTTTTTGTTATTGAGAGAGTGTGGGAGCTATTGAAGTCATACCATGATATTGAACACGATAGACATCATTTGTCCCCAAAATGACCGGGGACACCGAAGTCATTCCCTTTTATATGAGTTAAGTATACGTATAATTTTACAGCACAATTGTACTGCATGATCTCCGGTCAATTAATTTGGTATTCTTTGACTTTGTACTTTGATGTTAGAGGTTGTGGAGATTTTTTTTGGTAAGAAAATTTCTAGGTAAACCAAGTCTTGCTTTCCTCATTTAAACACAGTTTAGTCACAATTAATTTGGTAAGTATAACACTTTAAATCTACCTAGTGTAAATGGTTGATGTTGGATCTTTTAATGATGCTCAAGATTAGCTCATGTTGAATTGACAGAGCGCAACGTTTTAGTATCGCTTATTTTGTCCATGGACCATACAAAGTGTCTTTTAAGCTTAGATAATGCACGAGTAGAATTGAAAATGTTCGCAAAACAATAAGCTAATATTAGACAGTGGGTTCAGGTACCTATACTACGACATATAGTCTGTTGTTTTTGTAATTCCGGAGGGGAAATAAAAGAAACTACATTAAAATGCTAAACAAAAAGTAGATATCTATATTTGAACCTCAGGGCTCTGTTTAGTTGCACGAAAAGAATGGGAAAGGACGGAAAAATCAACTTTTCTATAATTTTCTGTGTGTTCAGTTGTCAGGAGGTTAAGTTGTATGACCCACAATTTCAACATTTTTATTAGAAAACATTTTTCTGCAAAATAGGTCTTGCCAAAAAGAAGAGATTCTTGTTTTCTTTGTCAATAGAACACGCACAAGAAAATAAATTTTATTTTCCTTTACTTCACATCACTTTCCTTATCTTGGAAACCAATTTTCCACACAACATTCTTGACAAGTGACAACTGAACGAGGGTGAGGGAAAAGAATTTGGAAATTGCCTATATCGTAATTAACTTTGATTTGTGAATGCAAGGCTCAATCATGATTTCCCAAGCTTAGTAATTTAAAAATTGAGAAATATTTATTTTCCGCAAAGTCAATAAAATTTCGTGTTGCATTTTTGTATGAGGAAGAGAAACTTAGGTTGTGAACGGAAATGACGTCAAAACTTATTTCATGAGAACATTTGGAGTAAATGGCTAATAAATGTGGAGTTAAAACTATAAATAATCAAACAAATTACTCATACCCTTGGTGCATTTTCTAACTCAATGGATCAACTAAACCCACTTGTCAGATGTTCCTTCCGCTCTTGCCCACAATCAAAATGGATCTATAGAAATCCTTAAGGCCCCATTTGATAATGGATTTGAAGGTTGAGCCGGGCATTAGGGGTATTAGCCCTGGTACTTGGTATTAATAATCCCGATCTATCCTCTTCTCATTATCAATCCCTTTTCATTATCAATTTCTTCTATTAATCCAATCCCATCATCTAATCACATTTTAAACAAACATGATATTAATAATCTCATCATCTAATTCCATCCCAAACAAACATACTCATTATCAATCCCATCTCATTACTAATTCCATTTCCTTACGAATCCTAATCCTAATCCCATCTCCTTACGAATCCCATCCATCTATCACTGTTATCAAATGGGGAAAGAAAAGCTCATGAAACTCAAACACATACATTCAAATACAAATTTAAACACACCCCGTTCGATAAAAGAGGGATCCCAATTCAGGATAATTCTTAAGAAGTTTCAATTCAAATGAGGGATGGTCCATTCCTAAGTTTGAAGTTTCAATAATGTTTTGCAAAAAAACATTGAGACACAAATTCATTTGTTTCACAAGAATATATCAATATATGTTCGAGTTGTGCCATTTTGGCTTTCGTGTAAAAAACAACATGTATAAACTTAAATGTGTTATATTTATTGACACTAACATGTTATATTATATATAGAGATAGATTGAAGGTCCCTGAATTGTCAATACATATGTAATTATTATTGTCTTTTTCGAGTTATGTGAGTTCACCTTATCTTTGGCCCTTTTAATTTTCATTTGGTCGGTTTGTGTTCCAAAGTAATGATTAGGCCCCATTCCAGAACGGGTTATAAGTACTTATTTTTTAAAAAGGCAATTTCAAGCTTAAAAATAATGGGTTTAATGAAATTTAAAAATATGCAATATGGATCTTGTTTGAAAGATCTCGATGAGATCTTTAATACGGTGTAAATTACATTATTTTTGAGTTTGAAAATGTGAAATAAATATTTATTTTTAAAAAAAGTGTTCTGGAATGGAGCCTAACTTTCATCCCTCTGACTTCGTATTGTGTCGGGGTAATAACAAGTTGGGTTCGAAATTCCAACCTTTTTGACAAACCTTTCCCATAGAAAAAAGTAACCATTTTTTTATATTTGTAGCTCTAGAGTGTTCTAAAAGTTGTTCCAAATAGCCTCTAAATTACGGAATTGGAGTAAATTACATTAGGAAATACTCCGTACTTGCACAGGCCGCACGGATTAGGAAACAAGAAAGTAATTGGATGATGGAGTATATAGCGCGTAGAACTCCAAATTCCAAAAAATAAAAAATTACTCACAAACCAGATGCTTTAAAGCAAACCCAGCAGTCTTGTCGTGGAGACGTGGAAGTTAAGAAGACGATCCGAATTCAATCACAGAGAGAGAGAGAGAGAGGGAGATTGGGATCTTGGAATTGCTTTCAATTCACCCATGACAGTCGATTCTTCAGCAATTCTGAAGAGGCGGCGGCTCACCTCGGTTGACCCCATGGAATCCGAACTAGCTAAGGTTTTCTTGATTTCTTCATCTCTCTATTTCTCCAGTATTGAATATGGGGGTCTTCTTTCTTTATTTTTTGGGTCATTGGAGGGTCGAATTGGGTTTGGTTTTCTGCTTCCAAGTTGCCTTTGAGTAATTTGCCTGTGTTGTTATTGCTTGTTTGTTGGATTAATGGACGTGGCCTTTGTATTGTTTCACCAATTTGGTTTCTTGTTGCTTCTTATTGGGATTAACCTTTCATAAAACTGTTGGTTTGGTGGTTGAAGATAATGAACAAGAATCCAAGTTGTGTAGCTAATATGAATACGAATGTTTGGAGGTATGCCGAAAGCTTTACATTGATGAGATAAATTGTTACATTGCACAAGATTGGAGTTAGATCCCAGCAGTCCCAAAGATTTTGCACAACATTATTTACATGAATTACCGTAGGAGCGAATCATTTTAGAGTCTAAATAGTTTCTTCATTTTAGGCATATAAAATTGGTTATTGCATTAGATTGATTATTGTAGGATTCCGCGTTTCAAGGTGAGAGGTACTGGTTGACCTTATCTTGGTAGTTGCAATGATGGGTTAACCTTTTTTTTTGGGTGCAACGGAATAGAATGATGGGTTAACCACATGGGAAGAACTATATGTATGGCCCCTTTGATATTGTAGGCCGAAGCAATGGCTTTTAGGGGGTAAGCAATGTACCGGCCCTTGAAATTTGTGGGAAAGAACTATGTAACGCAATTGTACCATATTTCTGATATTTGTTTGTTGCAGCATTATTATTTCTTATTATCATGGGCTATTGTTGATTGTTTGTTGCCATGATGGGATGAACACTAGATAGTGACTGTAAAAACGATCTTTACGATGTTGCTTATTGCACTTGGTCGTTGGTGACACTGCTCATTAGTGAACTTGTTGGTTGTGTTGTTCTTGTGTGTTTTGAATTGTGGCTGGTTCAAACTTGTAGTCTTTGACTGGGGCTGCCTCCAATATGCATCTTTGTAATGTGTCAATTTTTCCTAGGCTTGTTTCATATGGTTACTGGTTTATGCTGGTGCTTTGGTACTATGTAACTTTTCTTTGGTGATTTTAGGCAAAGCTAGAAGCTGCGAAACAAAAATTCGGACGAGAAATTCGCGTGTTTGAAACTTCGATGGCTTCTCCAATGCCCAATGATGTGTCTAGTAGTGGTATGACCAGTTAATGTAAATGCCATTGTCCTCTTAACAATTTAAATATTTCTTGGAGTATTATAGTAAAATGAATGACTGGATTTGGTTGGCAGAGGATCCAGATGACTTCTATGATTTCACTCCGGAGGATTACTATCGAATTTTGGGCACCAGGAAGGAAGGTAATATATATGATTAGAATATATACATTTGGACAAATGATTGAGAAGATTTTTCCTTTCCGCTGAAGTGGCGTTGTGGTATTTATTGTGCATTTTGCAAATGAAACACGGTGCTATCTCTACTGAAGCATCTCACTCAAACTAGTTGACAATGGGAGGAGAGTCTTGTATGGCTCGTTTAATAACTTGGAGGTGCTATTACGATGGTGTGGACAGCCCTAATTCTTCCTAACGTGTGACCCCCAATTGACCGAAGGCCTAGAGTTTTTTAAAAGTCCAAGATACAAAAAAAAGTGCACCTATGGCATGATTAAGCAGAAAAAAATCACTATTATATTCCACAATGAAGCCTCCCGAAGCTAAGCTATGATATAATTTTAAACATCTCACTAAAAAACAATTGGCATGGAGTAAGAGGTCCACACGGCCCATTTACAAAATCTGGAGGTGCTATTAGACAGGTGTGGGGCAAACTCTAACAATCAATAGAAATTCCTTTCTAACGATAAACATGAGGTCATTAGGGAACCCTGTGCATAACCTTACCAAGTACTAATGAGGATAATGCAATGACTAAAACCCTCTTGAGTTCTATGCATCCATGCACAAGAGTGTAACTGTTCGTTACTCTTATTAATGGTATCAACTGCAATTATGAGCAGATAAATTCTTGAAGACCAGAAAATTCCGAGAAGCGGAAGAGGCTGCTCGCAGATCAAGAATAACTAAGGTATGTTTTTTAGATTTTTCTGATTAGTTGTACTCTATTTTTTCATGACTAGTTTTACACTTAATCCACAATAAGTTCTTGACCTCTAGAAAATATGATGAGAGTTTAATGTCAGTTGTCACATGGAGTTTCACCTGCTCATATTGCACCATGCAGGCTGTGATTAGGGTTCGTTTCCCAGATAATTATACATTAGAGGCCACATTTCATCCATCAGAGGCCATCCAAAGCTTAGTTGATCTTCTTAAGAAAGTGGTTGCTGAGCCAGAACTACCGTTTTATGTTTGTGAGTATTATAGTTTTCTCATACCTTTTTCGTTATACTACTTTACATCCCTTTTTCATTATACTACTGTACATTCACATCTCAAATACTCGAATTGTTCAGATACTACTCCTCCGAAGAAGCAAGTAAAAGACACATCACAGGATTTTTACTCTGCTGGCTTTGTTCCTGGTGCCATTGTGTATTTCTCTTATGACTTACCAAGAGGTTAGTATGTAGTTTTAACTTTTGTTTGTTTTTTACTTTATTACCTTGTAATGTTCTTCTTTCAACCTTCACAATCCTTATGGCTTGGAAGGTGATCTGGATCAACTTGGGTTTTCAATGTTTCTCCTTGACAAAATTGCTTCATAGTTGTTTGATGCATTTTTTAAGTGGGATAATTAGAATTGCAATGGCATGTATAATCAGCATTGTCGAGAGTCGACTGACCCCTAGCTTTCTAGCAATAGTGCATGTCCCTGTTTTGGCTGTTAGATTTCCTTTGGAGCTGGAATTTTTGGAAAATCCATCCGACATTTTGACTACATTCCTAAAAGATGCATCCTGTAGGTTTTTTTGAAATGACACTGACATAAAATGTAAAGGTTTATGAAGATCAACTTATTTTGCTTGAGGGACAAAGATCTTAGTTTTTTCTTCAAGTAGTATTTACGGCGTTTCAGTAGTTGCTCTGTATCTGTAATGCCTTCCTCCGAAGAAGCAAATAAAAAACGTTTACGTCGGCTGGAATTACTTCACATGGTGAAGGCCTTGGTTCTTTTCTTGTATTCATCTTTGATTCCCAGTATATAGAAACGATGAATTAAATTTTGCATGGTAGATGGATCTATGATTAGTCCTTAATCTCGTTCTATTTTCTTTGTGCGCCCCCCCCCCCCCCCCCCCCCCCCCCCCCCCACCGTGTTCCAGGTAATGATACTGTGTCAGGTCCATTCCTTCAAGAGGGTGTCTTGTCTTTGAAAGGTTTGGAATTCAATGCTGAACAAGTGGAACCAGCCGAAGCTGCCCCGGATCCCGTAATGGCTAGTCCCTCCTCCCCTGCTGTGCCTGAGCAAAAGCCTACCAACAAAAAATCTGTTAAACCAAAGTGGCTGAAACTGTGACATATGATATAGAAGTGTAATCCTTGTGGTGTTAATACTTAAAAGTTCTCAATTCTTGATGTGTGATATGGTCACCAACCTTTCAGATAGTAATGTCAATAGTGGAGTACTATGTTGCACTGGTGCTTATATTGCTACATGTTCTTACTCTCCATTTTAGATATCTGCTCCAGTTTCTGCAGTCCTTTTGGTGGCCATCATGAGTACATATTTGCAAGACAACTACCAAAGGCGCAACCTGAAGAGGTCACAAGGTCGAATTTCACGAGAGCCAAATATTCCAAACCTTGGGTCATTTGAGGTTTGCCTCGCTGTTAATTTCAGAGTCTCGGGATCAATTAAAGTATAAGCAAGCTGGTTCAGATCCCCGGTTATTAACAGAAAATGAGTACATATTTGCCTCTAGGTTGGTCATTCTTGTTCGTATTCTTACTCAATGCAATGGTATAATCTCACCTGTGCACGAGACAGGCTGAACAAGGCTTCCAGGTGAACCTTCCAGCTACGCTACATGGAGTTTTTTAACTTACGATTCTGGTACTCAACAATCGACTAAGAGTGTAGATGCGTGTTTGACGCCCGTATCCAATTTAGGCACATTGATGATTGATCTTGTTTTTCGAAGAAACATCTAAAACCTTTGAAATCAATGGAAAACATGAATCTCAAACTTTTTAACATAATCTCATCTGATTTTGCGTTCAAAAAAAAAAAAAAAAACTCATCTGATTTTAGTACATTTCTAGACAATTTACGACATGCTATTTGAGGTATAGGGTATACAACACCAATGAATATTCCTAACGTATATGCTTAACTCATATATATATATGCTGATTTCTTGTGGGTACCCTTAAAATCACGTTCTGAACATATTGAGCGGTTCGGATCATTACAAATTGGTCGGGAAAGGGACTTCCTTACCGTAATATAGTAAGGGCGCCCTTATAAGGGGGTGTTTGAGAGCCTATTTTTTGGCTTTTCATTTTCAGCTTTTTAGCTTTTTGACTTTTTAGATTATGGCCAGAATGTATTTTGAGTATAGTATAGAATGTTTGGGAGATTTGTGCAGAATGTATTTTGAAATTGTATTAGTGTTTGGTAGATGATGGTTGAAAATGAATTGTGGGTTGCATTTTTACCATATTGCCCTATGTCTTTATCATGTTCTTATGACAGGTGTAAAATGCCACTTGCGTTTTTTTATTTTATTTATTTATTATTCAATATTATTGAAGTCTGCTCTCTCTCTCTCTCTCTCTCTCTGGGTATCCACTTGGGCGTCTGGTGATGTGTGAACAGATGGAAGAAGTGGAAAAGAGGAGGGAGGGGCAAAATTAATAAAATGAAGGGAGGAATGTGGGTATTTTGGTAATTGTGGCAAAAATGGGAAAAGCCAAAATGTGAAAAGCTCCCCCAACCCAGATTCTCGGTTTTTGCTTCTAAACCCAAAAACCAAAAATCCATTCTCCCATAATCCATTCTCATAATGAGTTGCCAAACACTCAAAATGAGAAAATGAGAATCTAAGAAATGCAAAAATTGAGTTGCCAAACACCCTTTAAGAAGATGCGTGTGTGTGTGTATATATATATACAGTCATTTTCAAATGAGGAGTAAAATAAGGACCTCTCTATTTTTCTCATTTTTTGTTCGAATTTCGATGATCCGAGCCGCTCAATATGTTCAGAACAGAATTTTAAGAGCATCCGTGAGGAATCAACAAAAAAAATGACCGGGAAGAGCTTCATCCGAGCAGTTTTTATTTGAACCGTTCGATAAAAAAATAAACAAAAACTTCTCGGATGAAGCCTTTCCAGTCAATTTTTTTTGCTAATTTCTCACGAGTACCCTTAAAATCACGTTCTGAACATATTGAGCGGCTTGGATCATCGAAATTCTATTTGGAAATGGAGGTCCTCATTTTATTAAGTTAAAGTGGTCCTTAGAAGAACAAGACTCATATATATATATATATATATATATATATATATATATATATATATATATATATATATATATATATATAAAACTGAGGAACAACCTTACAATCAGTATATGCTTAACTTTTGGACGCATATACCGCTATTCTTGAATTTAGGCTTATGAAAGTCTAGATAATGAATGGTTCGGATTATGTTTTCAATCTCGTTGTTAGCTTATTCATCAAATAAAAAAATATTTGTGTATTTTTTTCTTTCTGAAATTGTATTTGTTATTATTTTACTGAAGAAAAACAAGTTCGTTTATTGGTAGCTCACAGATGGAATCAAAAAATCTTTCTATGTTTTTTTTTTGAAATTGTATTTGTTGTTATTTTATTGAAAAAATGTGATTCTTTTACTGGGTTAATGATGCCCGAGCGACTTGATTTATTCAGGTTGTTATTAGCGTCTAGGTCTTAAAAGTGAACTGTGAGGATTATGTTTGCAAACTCAGTGGCCCGAACTAAAAAGGGAAAATGATGGCTGAGGACGTGTTTCAATAATTAATACTCGTTAAGGACATTTTCAACATTAATAAATGTCCTCAACATGTCCTTGACGAATATTAATTATTAAAACACGTTCTAGGCCATCATTTTTTCAACTAAAAACAGGAGCCTCTTGTGCCCAATGGGCTCGTGGGCACAGAGGAGGGCCCGTGTCCTATCTAACAACCAGCTTGCTTTTTCACATTTTCTTTGTTTTCATCTATCTAGATAATCAAGATTGTTTTCTTTTTAGAACTCGTCAAGAACATCTTGATCAGAGAGGTTTCAATCTAGTGTCACAATCTGTGGGCACGCGACCGCGGGAAATTTTGTTTACGAAAAATTTGGGTGCAGCTCTTTATTTGGAAAAGCGCGGCGAAACGCTTCGATTCAGAGTCGTCACTCAGGTTGTAGCGGTGAAATATCCAAGGAACTGGACTTGAAACATTTGGCACGTTGTTTGATTTTGAAAAAGACTTGTAGACTGGACCGTCGTCACCTTCGATATCTGAGGTTCGGGAGCCAAATTACGAGAGGGGAAGGGTTTTATGGCACCCCTTTCGCCCAATCCGGAGATCAGTCTCTGCTTGGGCATTTTGTAAAACATTTGCATTTTTCTCTCATTAATCATTTTTTAGCCAATTAGGGCGGGGGAACAGTTAATAGGGGTTAAAAATTGTAACACGTTGCATTACTTGACAAAATGTTATGGATGACTTATTGAAACATTGAATATAGATTGAGAACAAGTACTGGGAGCGACTTAAAGAAACTAGAGTATGCTGACCCGGAAGGATATGAGCAGGTAACGTATCAGTATGCACTGGTCGGGCCACTGCATACTAGTAAGACCTGCGCACGCCACTTTCTTATTGGCGTACTTCAGTTACCATAGACTCACAATCCTTGTTTGCAATCCTCTGGGCTCTGGAAAGGACCAGCATACACCCAGGACAAACCACGCAGTTTAATGGCAGCATATATACAGATTACAGACAGATGAAATAGCTTCAAGCCATGAAAGTGAACGGAAAACCCCCTAAACAGTGTGGGGACATAATGAAAGGCCAAGACTAAGCTGCGATACAAGGGCCAGCCACTGGATCTTGACCCAACTGCTGTACGCCGGTTATGTGACACAGTGCGCCAGTCAAGTCTCTTGTCCAGTGTTTGGTTTTACATCATCTGGGCTCTGAAACATGATCAGAAAAATCCCAGAAAGGCCTTCTAAAGCATATAAAAGTATTGAATGTACAGCTAAGCAGTTCTAGAGTACAAAAAACAGTAGATTGCTTTCTTTTTAGTATGCAGTAAGGTGACGAAATGAAGACATAAGCAAGAAACATGTGAATAATGATCCCTACGCCAGTAGTGCATGTACTGCCGTTACTGGCGTGCTGCTCAATAAAACTGGCGTGCGCCACATTTCACCTCACACGACTGTTAATATTTTGCCAAATTAAGGCCAGGACTAGTATTGATTACCAACCTGGGCCTTACTGACTCTCCTCAGGGGTCAGAACAGAAAGCCACACAAAGGTGGTATACCTTTGTTTTGGAGATTGATGAATTGTTTGAGCCTTGAACTTAACGTTTGAGGGATGGATGATGAGAGAATGGGTGTGTGAGAAGTGTGGGAATGACCCTTTGCTTTCTCTTTCAATGGAGTGAATGAAGAGAGAGACAAAGAAGTAGAGAAGACTTGGAGTCTTAATGTGGTTAACCCCTTGCAAATGACTGCAAGGGGGGGTATTTATAGGCAAGGAGGTGACTGAGAAGGGGCTATAACCAGATGGGTTAGGGCTGGTTGGGTTTAGCAAGTGAGCTTCCCATGCATGTAATGCATGGGACTAGGTGACGGGGAATGTAGGAGAGAGAGAGGAACGTCCCTGCAGAAAATAATCATCAAGGGAACTGTTCACTGTACTGGGGAGCAGCAAAAGTCTCAAGCACGTGACAGAAAAACGTTGATTTGATTGGTTTTGACTGGAATACGCTGTAGGTTTACCTGCGTGCGCTAGTATGAACTGAGTCAACAGTCGATGACCGACACGTGGCAGTTCACCAGCGCACGCCAGCACAACACTGGCGTAAGCAAGTAAGGTTTTGCTGGGGCCATATGGTTCTGGCTTGAAGGGTTTGAAAGGGAATTGAAAGGGTTTGAATGAGGCCCGGAATGCTCGAAGCTCAAAACACACCAACACCCTCAGGGAGTTCTCGACCTTAATCATCATTGGGGAATCAAAAGACTGTAAGTAAATTAATCTGGACAGTCCAGAATAGGGTGTCTACACAATCTTTGGGTTTTTGCTAATAAGGGAATCACCTCACGGGGTGGACTACTAATTGGACCCACCCATAGAGCATAAACCTCCGGACGATCCAAAGCAAACCACCACCTCGATCCGCCATGTAAATCGCGATACCGGCCCTGAAAAGGAGTTGAACCCTGCCCAAAGCTAGGCAAGGGCCTTCCCCTTCCGTTGGGGCAAGCCCACGGGTGGTGTGTTGCAATCTTTTGCTTTCAAGGTAAATGTATTTCAAAATTATGTCAAACGATCTTGTATTAGTTGCACGCATGTAATATTCTCTAATTATCAATGCATTTCTAACGTGTTTCAAAAAAAAAAATATATCGAACAATCTTCTTCTTCTTCTTCTTCTTATTTTTCTTTTGATTCGATCAAACGATCTTCGATCCATGTGATTCTCGGAATAGTTCATGTTCTCTATGAGTTTTAAAAAAAAGTGAACGGCCTCGATTATCATATTTGATCCGAAAAAAAATAAGACTCAAAAGCTGGTTAAATTGGACACTCCGTCCATCAGATAGACCGAAGAGCATCCAGATCCATTTTTGTGCTATTCTTATTTTTTACATGTCTATGGTTGATAGATTTCGATCTGCGCCTCATCTAAACTCTAATTAACCCTTAACCAAACGGTCAATTTCAAACAACCAACATCACCTGCCCTCTCTACCTTTCTTTACGGTGGATAATTATCCACCCCAACGACTCCGTAGTCCGTACTACTTAATAATTGAAGGTGGGCTCCGTTAAAAAATAGTAAAAAAATAAAAAATAAAAAGCATTTGTAGGTGGGTTCATTATTTAAATATTAAAACAAATTCTCTGCTTAAAATATTACAACCGAGAAGCTCGTGTAAAGTTATTGGCCACCTTAATATAATTGATGAAATAATTAAATTGATGCAACAACAAAATAATTGAATCTGACCAACATTCACACCTCATTGTATACGTAAGTCTCGATCTAGTAGGAAGAAAGAAGTGAATATGCTCATAATATAACTATGTACTATGAAAAATAAACTCCACAATCATGCAGTTCGACTTATGTTTGGCTCGTTTGAGATCATCATTTTAGTGAAGAAACAAATTTTTAACACTTCTTGAAGCCTTCTGAAGTTTTAAATTTAGCTTGAAAGCAATTTGAACTAAATATACAAATAGGACAAAAAAACTTGAATATTGGTTAAATTAGAATTCTTTTCAGATCAACACCAATAAGCAACTCGATTGAGGTTGTTATAAATTGCCTCCCTTTAGTGCGCCTAGCAAGGGCGGAGGGAAAGAGGGACAAGTGAGGTCAGCTAACTCCACTACCTTCCAAATTTTATTAGGTATAAATATATTTTTACACAGTTTTTACTTATTTGATCTCACTATGAAATACTACTAATTTGCCTCAGCCCATTCAAAGATTTGGTACTAAGTAAAAAAGGGGGCAAATAGAATCTTGTTATCTCTTTCCCCACAAATATCCCCAAAAGTTTTGTTTCATCATCAATGATTTCTCAATTGCCTTGACGGCTTCATAATTTTCCCTTCTTTTTTTTTTGGGTGGTCATGATAGAGTAACTTAAATACTACAAATTTTAATAAACACTTCGAATAAGGAACTTAATAATTTAGTATATTGCTTTTTTTTTTTGGAAAGCGATTTAGTATATTGCTTTTGACACCAAATCTTCGATTTTTTTTTTTTATATATGCATTTTTCCCTTTTCGACATAACATTTAAACTTTAATTCTTCCATTGCTTTTTTGAACCGAAAATTCGTCGTTTCTTTCCACAAAACGGCTTTGAATTGGACAATACACTATCATGTGTTCGAATTTAAATAATTTTGGCATTAAAAATTGTGCGAATAAAGTGTTCAAATAATAAGCTAACCTCTAAAATATATGAAATATCTTGTGCAAGAAAAATCATCTCGAGTGTTCATTTGAACACCCTTGCCCATGTCGGCATGAATGATTCATCGGAGGTACGAACCCCTTCTCTTCCTCCCCGTCCTCTCATTTCTCCTCCTCAAATCATACTAGGTCGGAGAGTGGGTGAGGAAAAAATCGCTTTCGTGAAAAACCGATAAGGAAATATAATAATAATAATAATCCTGATTTTATTTCTTCAAATTGACAGAGCATTTTGTTTTACTCCGTACAGTATTGGCCTTCCGGGATAAAGCCACCCCCGCGCGCGCGCGTGCCCTGGGTCTTTGGTATTCTTTGTACTAATTTGCCTGATGGGCCACGGGATTTTGTTATTTCCCAAAATTAGCCCCGAGTTTAAATACGTTTCCCATTTGGGTCTCACATCGCATGCCTTCCGGTACTAACGCTCCGTTCAGTTGTACGGAAAGGATAAAAAAGAATGGAAAAATTAACATTTCAATAATTTTCTGTGTGTTCTATTACTAGAAAAGTTGTAAAACCCACAACTTCAACTTTCTTACAAAATAGGTCTTATCAAAAGGAAAAAAATCTTATTTACCTTCGAGATTTCTTGTAAATAGAACGACATATGAAAATAAATATCATTCTTCTTTATTTAACTTTACTTCACTTTTTCTGAAAACCAATTTTTCATACATCGTTCCTGACAATTGAACGGAATCTAACTTATAAATCCGTCTCCTTCGCGGTATGATCTTGATTTTCGCCTTGGATTGTACTAGTATAAATTCACGCCACTCAACATTATTATCGACCTTATTATGTAGGAGACAATTCATTAGAAGCTTCTCGTAGAAATTACCCCACAAAGAGTAAATGCTTGCCCAAATTTGGAAAAAAGGACAAATTTGGGCTTTTTCCGAGGCATAAAAAACTACTGCTGGGAAGGACCATGGAATTTAGCAAAATTTTGAACCCCGGGATGTGTTGTACACCTCCGTATCCCGACGTGGCGGCTAATGTTTGGTTGTATACAAATCAAAATCAACGAGGAGAGAGAGAGAGAGAGAGAGAGAGAGAGAGACTGAAAGAAGAGGGAGTTGGTGGACAACTGAGAATCGTGTACTAAAATCGACTGTCTCCCAAAACCCCGTATCAAAAGGAGTCTCGTGATCGTTTTCTATTCCTCAACTCTTTTCACGCTCTTCTCAATTTGATCGATTTCCTAATATCTCTGAGCTCACAGGTTTGATCTATTTCCTTATCTGATCCACCTCCAGTTCTCAATTGAATTGCAATTTTCTTGTTCGAAACTCAGATAAGTATCATTTTAATTTGCTAATTTGATATAGGTAATTTGGATTCACCTGATAGATTTGATCGGGTTTTGCATCTTTCAATTCATGATTCTCCCCATTTCACAGCCATAGCTGTACATGCATATGTGTGTTCATATGTGTGTGTGCACACATGTATTGTCAAATTTTTTTTTTGACAACTCATGTGTTGGAGCTGCACCTTGACTAATCTGGAACCAATCCGGGCTCCAATTAAAGGCAAAGCAAAGCTCCGTATGAACTAGCCTCAAAGAAGATGAATAAGGTTTTGAATCCGAGAACTTAGGAGCGTGTATTGTGAATTCACATGTATGTACATGCTTATGTCCAATCCAGGTGGTTTTAGGGTAATTCTGGCTCTTTTCGGTCTTCTGTGACGAAATCTTGTAAGTGCCGCTGGGCTTTCTGAAATGATAAAAAAGAAGAAGCTAAGTTAGACATTACCTCTAAGCTATTTCAGTTGTTCAAATTACTTGATTCCTTATCTAATCCACCTCCAATTCTCAATTCAATTTCAATTATCCGGTTCGAAACTCTGATAATCATTTAAAGTTTTTAATTAAGAAGGTAATTCGGAATCATCTGATTGATTTGCTTGGGGTTTCGATCTTTCCATTCATGATTCTCTTATGGGAATTTAGGTTCAACTAACAACCATAGCTGTACATGCTTATGTGTGTATACACATGCATATGTCCAATCTAGGTTCAGATGGTATTTCTGGGGTTTTCTGGTTTTTGTCGGATGAAATCTTGTAAATACTGCTGGACTTTCTGAAATGAAATTTCTGATGATTAAGAAAAAGAAAAGGTGTGATCAGCTCACCATTTTCCGCTTTTTATTTGTAATGAGTATTAGAGAAAACTAGAAAGCATAGATTGGTAAATTAAGTTGGTCATCTTTGTGTACTCCCCATTGGGACGTCTGGGTTCAAACCTTGACAAAAGGCAAATAGTGATTTTTTTTTACAGTAGCCTTTGGTTGGGTTATGTCTTTCCCATTATGAGTACTCACGGTCTCACATTTTGAAAAAAGAGAGTTAAGTATGGATGGACTATATTAGCTAATCTTTTGTTGTGTATTGTGAATGAAGTTTACTACACAGTACATAGACATAGTCTCCCTCTGTTCTAAGTTTTGTTATTGCCGGGTTTGTTTCCGGTTTTATTTGTGCAGAGCGGAAGGAATAATCAATACTCTAATAGTTTGAGTGAGAATTTTGGTCAAACTTGCTTGAAAAGCTCAGAAGATGGGGTCAGGTTGTTGGACCATCGAGAAGAGATCCAATTTGAGAAATGAATTCTTGTCTAGAGAAAGTGGATCTGTTCCTGAAACTGGGTGTCTATCTGTAGTTGTACTCGGGGCTTCTGGTGATCTTGCAAAGAAAAAGACTTTTCCGGCCCTCTTCAACCTTTACCGGCAGGTTTGGTGAAATTTCTTTCATTTTGTAATGGATGTAGTCATCTCTTTTTGAAAATTCCACTTCAGAATGGTCCATACTCTATGGAACTGCATTAGATGGTGATTTTTTGGTGGACTGCGTGCAGGGCTTTTTGCTGTCCAATGAAGTCCATATATTTGGCTATGCGAGGACCAAGATTTCGGATGATGAGTTGAGAAATCGCATACGTGGGTGAGATTTCCTCACTTGAACTTTTCCCCCCACGTCATTAAGTGCTTCTGGTTATGTGAGTAAGGAATGGAATGTTTCACTAGATAATATCTCATATTTTTCCTGTATCTAAGTATGCTTACCAAGGATCAAAAAAAAAAAAGTATGCTTACCAGCTTTAAGTTCCAATGATCTGGAATGTCCCATTATTATGTGCCTTTATGGTACCTGATACTCTAGCAAGTTTTATACAAATATGTGCAGAATTTCCCCCAATATCAGTTTCAATGACAATTGCATATTGGGATTTGTGGTGATTGATAGGCCTTTTCCTTATACTTGCAGATTTCTTATCCAGGGCAAGGGTGCTTCTGATGAGCAGTTGGAAGAATTATCTAAGTTTCTGCAATTGGTTAGTTCAACCGTTTCATCTTCGTTATTATTTTTTATCAGTTCTGTTCTACACTGTGGCTTAAATTCAAAATGAATTTATGCAGATAAAATACGTAAGTGGCTCCTACGATTCTGCAGAGGGTTTTCAGTTGCTGGATAAGGAAATATCTGAGCATGAAGTCTCGAAAAAAACCATAGAAGGGTCATCCCGTAGACTTTTCTACTTTGCGCTTCCTCCATCAGTATATCCGTCTGTCTGCAAAATGATCAAGAATTATTGCATGAATAAATGTATGTATATTTATTCTGCAAGAGTGGCTTTGTGACTGAAATATGATGCTGGTATTTTTTTTTTGATAGGTAATCAAAACTTCAATTAAGCCCAAACAAAAGAATACATCCTCAAAGGGGCATACCCCAGTAATACAAGGCTTGGCCGTAGCAACCTAAAAAACTCCTGCACTAGTACCAAGTACTGAAACAAGACAAAAGCAGCATATACAAAACAAATCAACCTATTCTACTGAGAGAAGATGTAATTTGCCAAGCTCCACTTGGCTACGAAAGACTTA
Source organism: Rhododendron mucronatum var. ripense (assembly GCA_019656295.1). NCBI lineage: Eukaryota > Viridiplantae > Streptophyta > Magnoliopsida > Ericales > Ericaceae > Rhododendron > Rhododendron mucronatum. The sequence continues at coordinate 1,107,926 of BPLT01000148.1, read as the reverse complement.
GTTACTTGGGATGGTTTCTCCCCCCTCCTTGAGCTCATAAAGTCCCAAATAGAATTCACCAAAATTATAGTTACCTGGTCCAGATCAGTTGCTTTATTCTGAAATACCCTGAGATTTCTTTCCCTCCATATGCAGTAACTGCTGCTGCAAACGTGCACCACATAAGTAGCTTTCTAAAACCTTTACCTTTGACATGAATAGTAAACCAGTCCAGAACTTCCACCAGTCTACATCAAATACCAGAGCTAGGTAACCTAGTCCAAACAGTGCGCCAAATTGTAGAAGAGAAGGGGCATTGGAAAAATAAGTGTTCATGAGATTCCTTATCAGAAGAGCAAAGCACACATTTATCATCAACTTGCGTACCCCGGCTAGCATGTCTATCTGTAGTGCTCAGCTTTTGTTGTACTGCCAAGCTTTTGTTGTACTGCCAAGCAGAGGATAAAAGCCCACCTCGGGACCAACCAGAGGATAAAAGCCCACCTCGGGGCACAATTACCATACCAGATCACCCGTCCATTGCTGGACAGGGAACTTTTCCCTTACAGCTTCCCAAGCAGATTTCACAGAGTAACAACCAGTGGTATGTGGAAGCCAGGTAATGCTATCTTCCTTATCACAATCAGGTTTAAAAGTAGGAGGAGTTTGGCTAATAATAGCCGGGCCCGCCTGGGTGACTCGATTTCTGGGCCTTGGCCGTCTCCAATCACCTTGATGGATAATGGAATCCACCTTAGAGTTTAAGGACCTGTCAAGATTATACACCACTGCCTCCCCATATCTGTTATACAAAGGCCCTAAAGGGTGCCAATTATCAAGCCATAAAAAGGTTCTTTTGCGGTTTTGCCATTTCCAATTTTATATTGAATCATGGACTGACCTAACCCTCATATGCCAAAAACCTTCCTCACTGTCCATGATGCTGGTATTATGGTCATTCTTCGCATAAAGATTGACCACCTTTTTCCAATTTTCTTCTTTTTGTATGCAAATTGGACTTAATATGCGATGATGCAATCTATTATTCCTCTAGGTTTCAGAAGTACATGTAATCCATGGATCAAGAATGTCATTGCCATAGTTTCTAGGTCATGAGAATGGGGATTATAAACTTAGAACAAGTTAAGACTGGGGAATGGGTATCATGGTCCTTTTGTCTCATATCCTTGGACTATTACTCTTGATGAACACCTTATGAAATCCTTTTTCAGCCGATCTTGGTGGATGGACTCGAATTGTTGTTGAGAAGCCTTTTGGCAAGGATTTGGATTCATCTGAGAAACTGAGTGACCAAATTGGAGAGTTATTTGAGGAACCACAGATTTATCGTATTGACCATTACTTGGGAAAGGAACTGGTCCAAAATTTGGTACGTTGTCTAGGTTTTTCTTGGACATATTTTCTTCAAATTGTTCAAAGCTGCTGATTTTTTTGTTTATGTTCATAAAATTTTGCAGTTGGTACTTCGTTTTGCGAATCGATTTTTTATGCCATTGTGGAATCGTGACAATATTGATAACGTACAAGTAAGCATCTTTTCCCTCCTGTTTATTGTTAACTTCTACTTTCAGTATTTGTCGTTGTTTCGATGAATGAATCAGTGACCAAAGATCTTGCTGGAATGGTTAAGGGGAGGTATGGATACATACTACACTATTGCAATTCCCTGATTATCCTGCCTATATGGTACTTCCAACTGATACGCAGAGATTCTTGGTTTAGAGCATTGTGCCTATCGTTCGTTTGATAGAGGACAATTGCTACTTTATGGGGCTTGGTTGAGTGTATATCTGTTGCTTCTCATAATATTAGTCACATAGAGGTTATACCTTATTGGGTTCCATATTTTGGGTACTTTGTAATTCCTTTTTTGTTTTTGTGTGTGTGTGTGTGTGAGTCGGTGACTTTGCTGTAACATTATCGTCCCTGAATACCTAAGTCAATATGCTCAGGGTGAATATGGTACCGATTGTTTGTGGCCACAATCTTGAACCTTGATCTGTTCTGTTCTCTTATTTTCCTACTACTTTCCTTCTCTCTTGCAGATTGTGTTTAGGGAGGATTTCGGAACTGAAGGTCGTGGTGGATATTTTGATGAATATGGGTACGTTCTGTTGATGCTCATTGCACGCAGTTGTTTCGTTTCGAGATTTATCTGTTGGTTATCACTACAGAATTAAGAATCATTGCTTTACAACTTTCAAAGACTGCTTTTCCCTTTTTTAATTAGAATCTTGTAGCTTCAAATTTACCATCGAGTGATTTGTTTTGATTTCAATGGATGACTACATTGCAATGTGCATAGAGAAGCAGTTATAGTGGTGAATTTCAAAGCATCTTGGATAATTTAATGCTATTTTTCTATCATATTATCTCTGTTTTTGGTAACTAATCACTAACTTGCATAATCAAATGTCTTTGTCTTGTCGTTTGGTCCAGGATCATCCGCGATATTATACAAAACCATCTCTTACAGGTGAGTCCTTGACCTTTGGTTTGAGTAGGTGGTATTTAGTTAGCATTATGAGGAAAGTCCACTTTCATCCCCTGTGGTTATCGCCATGTGTGGATACCCCCCTTGTGGTTTAAAACTGACCACATAACCTACCTGTGGTTTTGAAAATGTGCAGATAGACCCCCTGCCGTCATGTTTTCCATTCATATTAACGGATACAACATTAAAAGACCGTTATACCCCCATCACGTCCCTTGATTCTTCTTCTTTTTTAAATCTAACCACACCATCCTTTATACCAAAAATTGAATCCAAATCGTTGATATTGTAAATTTTGATGAGTACTACGTCTATGCCAAAATTCAAGTCAATCAAAAAATGAAAAGCTCATGGTCAAATCGATTTTGTTATGAAATTAAAATTTCAAATTTGAATTTACTAAAAATTAGATCACTGGGTTATTGATGCCTGATCGAGATGATTTTTTACAGAGATACTCTATTCTTTATTTAATATATTATGAACGACTCAGATTACATTCTAGAGATGTGTGAGATACACTTCCGTTAATATGGATGGAAAACATGACGGCAGGGGGTCTATCCGCACATTTTCAAAACCACAGGTAGGTTATGTGGTCAGTTTTAAACCACAAGGGGGGTATCCGCACATGGCGATAACCACAGGGGGTGAAAGTGGACTTTCCTCTAGCATTATTATGGCACTTTAACGATTGAATATGTCTTCGTTATGGGAATCAGTTTCTGTAAGAACTCGAAGGTCAGAATGTCGAACTTGTGCACACAACTATGCTCTGAATGGTTGTTTTCTTCATTTAGCTTATGTCCACCTGTTGTCATGATTCTTTGTTCGTAAAAAAGGATGGACCCCATGGTGTTTGTTAGGTTAATAATCCCATGTCATCCTCTTCTCAGCAATCAATGTAGTAAAAATTTATGCTGACTATATCAAGTGTTAACTACTCAACTGTCTGTATGGTATTATTGTAACTCCTAATGTTACAGCATAAGATCTTTCCACCACACTGGGATTTCATCATTTATGATGTTCCTTTTGTTTTCTTTGAGTTCTTTGCCTTTGGTTTCTGTTAAAGACCCAAAATCTTGATTGATAGTATTACGACATTAGTTCCCTGGAGAATGCAGTGTACTTAGTATATCATGTGACATGACAACCGTTTTGAACAACAATTAGTAGTTTATACTGGGACAATTGTCATGTTTAGCAGAACATGCAAATTCCGTGTGGTATGTAGTTGAAAGTTTGCTACCCGCTGTTTGCTAGATGATTAAAAGTGCAAATGTTTTATGCTTATAAGATCCTGGGGTTTCATGGGATTGGTTGGCAACGGTTTCGTACATTTTGTTAGAAAAATATTTTACTACAGATCCCTGACCTTTTCTTACTTTTCACTTATGGTCTAACAAAAGAATATCTGTCAACTGCAGGTTTTTTGCTTGGTTGCAATGGAGAAACCTGGTTCTCTAAAGCCTGAGCGTATACGTGATGAAAAAGTGAAGGTGTGTAACATGATTACTTTCTTGTTGGCACTGGCCCAACAAATATTACATCTCTTGCGCTAATATATATGTTTCGGTAGCATTAAGGTTTAAGAGAAACCAAGGCATACGTCGCTCCTCCCTAACTATCTTGTCAGGATTGAAAAACTCTTGAAATAATTTTCCAGTTAATCTAAAGAATTGGAGTAAATTATAATTGTTATTTTGGGATTTTCTTTGGACTTCTTTTCTCTTTGACTGGCAGATGGAGTAAATATACCTTTCAATTTAATGCAATGTTGGTGGAAAATTCAGGTCCTTCAATCCGTCCTTCCTATTAAAGATGAGGAGGTGGTTCTTGGACAATATGATGGCTATAAAGATGATCCAACGGTGCCTGACAACTCAAACACTCCCACTTTTGCGACTGTGGTTCTTCGCATTCACAGTGAAAGATGGGAAGGTATGGCTCAATTCCTGTGATTTGCTTTCATTTTCTTTCATATCTCCTTGGCATTAGAATAACTTAACAAGAAATTCCTACTGCCATTTTGTTCTGTTTTTTTGGTAACTATTTTGTTCTGAATGTTGTCTTTGAATTGCTTGCTTCAGGTGTTCCTTTTATACTCAAGGCAGGGAAAGCCTTAAATTCAAGGAAGGCTGAAATACGTGTTCAATTTAAGGACGTTCCTGGTGATATATTTAAATGTATGTTATGAATCTGACAGTTTAGTGGTTAAACTTCTCTTCAACATTTTGGACATTCCCTCTATTGTTCTATATCAACCTTCAGTGCACCATAGGCCTTTACACATCTAGTTTAAACTCAGGTCTTCAACTAAAGGAACTCATTAAGTAGGAGAAGGTGAGATGCATAATATGCATGCTTAATTGGTGGTTGGAAATTTACTTTCTGCAGACCTTTGTGCAGCAGTGCATGGGCATAGAGTGCTAAATTGGTTTTGGGGAGTCAGGGTTGTTAGCTTAAGGAGTTACAGGGTTATACTATTTCAATGTTTTGTGTCAATTTCCAATTATTTCTTTTTATACCCAGTCCAGCAAAAGATTTCAGGCATTCTAATTGCAAGCTTTCCTGAGTTTTATGTTTAGTCCTGCAGAAAATATGTGAATATATATGGTAGTTTCACTTGCCAAACCCGCATTTTTTCCTTTGCTCACTATTATGTGGTGTTAAAAAATTAGTTTAGCTATTTCCTGGAGAAGCCTCTTTCAGTACTTCTAACTACAGTATGTTATTCAGGTCAAAAGCAAGGAAGAAATGAATTTGTAATACGCCTGCAGCCTAAAGAGGCCATGTACATGAAGCTTACGGTAGGCAATGATTAACATCTTGAAGTGAAGGTTTTATCAAAGCATCTACTCCTAAATTTTTTCTTGAGTGATCTCCATAATGCCATCATGGGAAGTACCATATCCTTAATGTTTGGGGCGGTAATTCATCATGGTGTCTTTGGTATCCCATTTATCCAAATAAGGTTTGGTGTTATCTGCTGATCACGAATGATTATGGTGTCATCAGTTTCTTGTTCCTGAAGTGAGGTTAAGATGTTCTCTCTCAAAATTCAGTTCTTAAAGGTAGGTTAGGTATTACATGCATGAACATTTCACGCGTGTGGAAACTTTTGAGTAGCCATGTATTACTGGTGCAACAGTAGTCGAAGAATACCCTTCTACATGTTTCAAAACCTTGTTTTATGATAATGGCAGAGCTGAAACTTTGTGGTCTAGAGTGGCAAAACATGATCATCCTAGTTCTTGACTTCTTGTCATGCAAAAAGCTTAAAGGTTCAAAGCTTTACAACGTGGTGAAAGTCAAGTGGTAATCCACCTCGATGTTGTGAAATTCCAATAATGTACTTCAAGTTAAACTAGATGGCATAAGTTCCTTAAGCAATTACCGAGCATCTTAGTGGTAAACTTGTGCCTTTTAGTTGGGAATTAATTTTCAGAAACTTAAGCAGTTTGTGTAGGATAATTGGCCATTATTTCTTGCCTTTCTATAAGGCTCTCGTGTATGGAATTGATTTTGAGTTTTAGCTTAGAGATCATTTTTCTCTTCATTCCTCTTCCTTTCTCTCTCTTTCATTTTACCAGAATCCTCTATCAATCTCTCCAAATTTATGTCTGACATGCTCTCTGGATAATTATTAGCAGCAGTGTTTCCTTACTTTCATACATTGCCCACTGACTTGACTACTCTCTCATGCAGGTCAAGCAGCCTGGCTTGGAAATGTCAACTGTTCAAAGTGAACTAGATTTGTCATATGGACAACGTTATCAAGGGCTTACCATTCCAGAGGCCTATGAGCGTCTAATTCTTGACACGTAGGGCTGAAACTCCTTGTTTATTTTTACATTTTGTCGCTACTTGACTACTGTGAATGATTAATAACTTCTTTTTCACACAGAATAAGGGGAGATCAGCAGCATTTTGTAAGGAGAGATGAGTTGAAGGTATGAATACATTAGCTCTGGAAACATATTTGAACATACAGCATCAATTCCGAAAAGCTTAGATACTGCTCAGTATTATTTTGGTTCCTGCCTCGTTGTCCAGTGAACATAGGAAACTTGTTCGGTGAACACTTATCAAAACCTATTTTGGGGAGCATTGTCTGAAAACAACTCATTTCAGGGGAAAAAAAAAAAAAATCCTTTTGAATTCTTGAAACCCATTAAGGATGTATGTTTTTGTTCTCCTGAACACGTTGTGAAAAGGGTTCCGCATAAATGTTTTGAAATTGACAACCAAATGGAGCATCACATATTCTTTTCGTTTTTGAATGGTCAGGCTGCTTGGGAGATTTTTACACCTCTGCTCCACAGAATAGATAATGGAGAACTCAAGCCGACCCTATACCAGCCAGGGAGCCGGGGGCCTGAAGAAGCAGATCAGTTGCTTGAAAGGTCTGGTTATGTCCAAACACATGGCTACATATGGATCCCTCCCACCTTGTAGTAGCTTTGCATGCTCGAACGAGAATCCTTGAGTTTTATCGGGTCCCACTTCTACCATCTATACATAAAATAGTCACTAATATATTTGTCAGTGCCTGCTCTTTAGCAGTGTCCCGCGCTATAACTGGATATACGATGTAACGCCTTGATGAGGTTACTCGTGGAGAGTGAGAATCATGTTGTGTGATGAAAACTGCATAAAGATAAAGGTGTTTGAAGCCAATGCAAGATAGAATAAGATGGTTGAATGATGAGATTTCTTCTTATAATAGCTTATGCGGCATGTCTTGTTAATTTGCCTTACATATAAATTATGATACAGCTTTCGATCTTCTGCTGGTTATCCCACTTGTGATGTGGTTCGCCGGGTTTGAAGGGCAAATAGTTCAATTTCGGTTCGATTGAAGCAGGTGATGAGCGTGATGGGTGGGCTTGAATTTTGCCAAAGAATTACACCACATGGCCTAATTAATTTAGAACGTGCATTACTATCCACCTGGCCTACTCCTAAACCATAATTAGATTGCTTGCCGCCTAATTTATCCTAAGTTTAAGTTTAGATTACTTGATAGATTTTTTTTGATAGGATAATTGATTTACTTTTTTTTTTTTTTTTGCCAAAACGATGACAAACGCAATTGAAGTTTACTTCTCACCAATTCTCACCATTTTTTTTGCGAGAAATAGAATTCGTTAAATTCTGAGCTCTCATAACTATTTATCATTTCTCATAAAAATCGCTTCTTTTTTTTGCTTCTTGATTTCTTGGGACCTAAAGTCCAGCAATCACATGATTCAAATACTTGGATATCTGTTCCATTTTCCAAACATTTCTCAGCAACCGAACGGAGTACGGTTCTGTCAACTGGTCCATTTGATTGTCGAGAAAGAACAAGAAAATAAGTGGGAAAAAACAAAACGGGGACTACTAAAAGTAATACGGAGTAACTGATTGCTGAAGAGTAGAAAACATACCAATTGGTTAGTGGATGAAGCTTCAACCGGAGAGAGAGAGTAAATTTTTGGGGAAATGGAGGCGACGATTGGTTTCGGGTTAGATGCTCTACCAGCGCTCTTATAAACTCGCATTCACAGACTCGGCCTTTAACAGAAACGACGTCGTGCATGTTTCATTGAAACTTCGCATTTTGAACCTGCGAGGTCATTTGAAATAGACATTTATGGAAATTGTTAGCTGATTCCGTTTTATATCTATGATCGAAACCACTCAAATTATAGATCTTGTGAAGAAGATAAACCATGTCAAATATCATATTGATCGAATACTAGTTGGTGTATACAGAGGGAATTTGTTTTTATTAAAATAGCTTGGGCCACATTGTATCAAACCGCTCGCATCAAAATAGGTTCACAGACGCGAGCGAGCTATCTCAAAAAACGACGTCGCTGGTATTTCATCAAGACTTCGCATCTCCCATCTTTATAGGAACTGCATGGTGAATTTGTCAAATTGGGAGCGCATCCTGGTTTATCTCCATGATCGAATCTGTTCATGTTGCAGATATTGCCAAGAAGATAAATCCTGTTAAAGATGGTACCGATCAAGTTCTGTTTGATGCATAATCGGAGATGATCGGAGCGGATTCTATTCTATGTAAATAGGTCTGGCTATACTGGATCGAACCCATTTTATCATATCAGAGAAAAAACGTAACGGCGTGGTCGATTACGTTTGCAGGTTTTTAGTCGGTCGGCGAAGCCAAGGGTTGCACTGCATAAACTCTTTCTTCTTCCAGCGGCTGTGGTCACAAGACAGACTCAGAACTCATCAGCTGTTTCTAGAGAGAGAGAGAGAGAGAGAGAGAGAGAGAGAGAAGGAAGGACGAAGAAGGACATCAATTTTCTAACGGGATGGAGAACGGAGAGATTCCTGAAGACGCCAACGAACGTAAATCTTCTTTCTTTGAATCGAAAATGTACAGTACAATTTCTGGTGGTTCAATAAAACTCATTTTGTGTGTTTTTTTGTTTGTTTTGATTACAGATTGCCCGGGTCCCCAGTCGGAGTCTGCTGGGAAATCCGATGCCTGCGAAGGATGCCCGAATCAGGAAGTTTGTGCTACTGCTCCCAAAGGCCCTGACCCAGGTTCACCCCCCCTCCCCCAGCTCTCTCTCTAGATATTTGCCGGTGTGCGTTAGGGCTGATGAACAAGTTATGCAAGTTTGAGCTAGTGTTCGTTTGTTAAAAGTTTGTTCAAGATATATTTGTTACATGAACGAACGAAGTTTTAAATTTTTTTGAAGCTCGTCTAGCTTTCAAAGTAAGCTCAAGCAAGCTACTACTCGGCTTGTTTGCCCCTTGGCTTATTATGAATAAAAATCTTAAGCTACCCGAGATTGGCTCGATTAAAGCTCGTATGAGATTGGCTTGTCTCATGAATACCTAAGCTTGGACATGTTTTGAAGCTTGTTAAGTTTTTAGATAAAGCTTGAACAACTAACTCCTTGGCTCGTTTATCACCCCTAGTGTGCGCGTGTGTATATGTTTGTATGGTATGTAATCTGATTATATGTGTATGCTTGATGGATAAGTCTCAATATTTCCATGCTTGAATCAAACTTGAGACAACTCAAACACATGAAGGTGCGTGGTTGAAGGATTCTAGGATAATTTCTTCACTGTGGAGGGGATGCCTAGTCCTGTACATAAGTCCATAAAGATGGTTTCCCGTTTATAATTCGGCTCTAAAGTCTTCTATTTCTAAGCATGGGACTAATTCCAGTCATTGCATCTCATTATGGATTGGATATTCAGCGTAACCCATGTACTAAACAAAGTTATCTAAAGAGCACTTAGGATGAGATTATCAGCTCTTTGTTTTTCAGTTCAATAAATGTATGTATATGCCATCAAGGTCTCTCTTTTGTGATATTGAGGACTACGGAATCCAATTATTTGTTGATTCCTCCAACAATCTCGTTTTTTTTTTCCCCTGTCCTGGCCCATGTAAATTGTTTGCTTCTTCGTGCTAAGGATACTGTTGTTAAGGAATAGCTTATTATGTGCTAATACAGACCTGTTCAGAATCGTCGCTAGGATTAAATCTTAACATGGTGTTTGTATTGGCAAAATAGAAGAAATTCTCGCAGAGATTTGATCAATTTGATTTGGTGAGGAATGCTGAGCTCCACCATCGTTCAAAAATATGCTGTTTTGGCCCCCTAATTGAGCACGGTTTCATGCGTGTTGTATGTGTGGTCCAGTGCGTGCTCATACAGTCTGTAGAAGGATATGATCCTCTCTTTGATTGTCGGGAGCTTTCACCTCTCCTCAAAATATTCCTTTCTAGGAGCATGACGATTTGCAGGTCAAATGGCCTGATAAGGGGAAAGCACAAGTTCAAAAATCACCTTAGATAACCCGCACAAATTGACCATCCTTAGACTCCCATTCTTTCTTCCTTCTGTCAAGGAGATGATAGTTTATTTTTTCGGTAAGTCAAGGAAATGATAGTTGCTATCGTAAATAGCTAATAAACCTGATGAACTTTGCTAGTTGTCATAGCAATGTGACTCCTGCTTCGTGACAGCTTATCTTGGGGTCCATAGTTTGACTTGGTTCTCCTAATAGTACTATGGACATATTGGGTCCAGATACACATACATCTACAAATAATGCCGTGTAGTGTAGCTTCTGGATGCCACGTGTATCATAAGTCTGCCATGTCATTTGCGATGTGGCTTATGTCAGCAGAAGGCCACATGTGCCGGACGTGGGTTTCTCATATGGTTCTGAGGTCAGCCAGGGGCCCAGAGTCCAGACTCACACTCGAATGTGTTTTAGATTGCTTGAGCACTGCAGAGCTTCCTTAAAGCCCCCAAGGTATGTGGTGCTATCGTTCCAAATGCTAATGAATGCCTTAGTCAAGAGTCAGAACTTGGTATCTTTGATTGAACCAGCACTCACCGCAGACTTTGGGGTGCTGTGTCTTGGAGGCTAGAGAAGAAGGGTTTGTCCAACTTTGTGCCCCGCGGTACAACTGCCTTTAGCCAGTAGGGTTAAGAGAGTGACCACGCCTAGCTTTTTGGCAGAAACAAGACAGTCGGGACAAAACATGTCACCAATTTTAATTAGATAAAATTTTACTTACAGAATGCCACAGGGGACCACAATGGGAACCACGCAACTGCCCTGCAACTAGGAGGTCATTACCACTTTGCATCACAAGCTATTCTCCTCTTCCCGAATAGGTTCTTAAAGCTTCGTGCTTGAGCTCTAGAAACCCCTCTCTCTCTCTCTCTCCACACACCCACACCCACACCCACATACACAAACACAAACAGACGGTTTTTCTGTTTTCCCTGTCAACCTTTGGGTCTTCACAGCCCAACATGCGCGCACACACAAACACACACTTACCCACACAGGTAGATTATTCTTCTGTCTACCTTTGGGTCGTCGCTGCCCAACACATCGAATGCTCTCTGGTGAACCTCTCTTGAGTCTTGACACTGGTCCAGACCATCCACACCGGTCGCTTATGGTTGTGGTGGTTCAAAAAAGCTCATAGGGAAGAAAATTTCCTGCTTTGAAAAGGTCATAAATTTTACACTATGGTGAGCTGTTTTTTTTTTCTTTTTTCTCAAGGCAGCCTGCTGTAATTTTTTACTTATGCTATGTCGAATCTCTCCACTCCCCGTCCGGAATAATAGAGATAACTCTGGCATTGAGAGATCTACCAAAGCGGAGGTTGGCTATCACCGAACGTTTAAAATTAAGGACCAAGGGAATGCCAATTATCATACCAAAGGAAAGTATTGAGACCATTACTTTGCCCTCCACCTAACCTACCTGAACTTGAATGAATTGCTGCCCTTCCTTAGACCAAAACTCTTCCCGAGAGTCCAAGAGGAGTCATTGAGGAGCTTCATAGACCAGAAACAATGATGCTTAATCACATAAGAGTGAATCCATTTGACCCATAGAATATCTTCCTTTTTACAGAGAGCCCAGAGGTGTCTCATCATAGATGCTCTATTCCATTCCTTCAAGTTTTTTGAAACCAAGAGCACCTTCTTTTTTAGGCTACAAACTGCATCCCACGTAACTTTGGGCCCTGTAGATTTCAACTCCAGCCCTTTCCACAAAAAAGCACATAGCAAACTTTCAATCTCCCTAATAATCTTTTGAGGCAGAATGAAGATAGAAGACCAGTTTGAATACTAAACAAAACAGAGCTTATAAGTTGAGCTCTACCCATTAAAGAAAACTGCTTGTTAGACCAGATTGAATTCTCTCAAGCATCCTATCTTTCAGAACCACACAATCAGAATGTCTAAGTTTAGAAGAAATCAAAGGGACTCCTAAGTACTTTACTGGCAATTTTGCCTCAGGAATATCCAGAATACCTATCAACTCTTGCTTAAAACCTTCATCAGCTCCAGCAAAAAAAAACAGGCACTTTTTTGAAAGTTCGGCTAATGCTATCTCTGGATTTTGTCGTCTTCTTCCTTCTTAACAGATATTCCTGCTAAGGTTTTTTTTGTTTGGGTTTCTTTTTGTGACTCATGGTGGAGGGTGAAAGGTTCAAGTTTGGTGGATGTTTGTATTATTTTTCGGCTTTTCAGTTTGTTCTTTATTTCTCAATTTCTCTGATATTACCTTGACCAAAGCAAAAGGCGGAAAGGGGATCATAATCCTTGTACAAATGTCGATCATTGGTTGTGATTACAGTCAACAATCATTTTGTATTTATGCTGTTGTTGTTCATTAACACGAGTTGTAGACTTTGTAGTTTTTCACTTGAATGCATCTATGTTCACCTTGGCTCATATATTTGGTGTCAACATTCTCGTAGAAACTTATTGTGCGCATTAAGGAAACTATCTTATGTTATGTTGTTTTCTATTCTGCCTTTTCTTCTGCAGACATAGTTGCAATCATAGAACGAATGGCTACTGTAAAACACAAAATACTTGTTCTATCCGGGAAAGGTGGAGTTGGGAAGAGCACATTCTCTGCTCAACTTGCATTTGCCCTAGCTGCGAAGGATTTTCAGGTAGGCCTGCTCGATATTGATATCTGTGGCCCAAGCATCCCAAAGATGCTTGGTCTAGAAGGCCAAGAAATCCACCAGAGCAACCTTGGATGGTCTCCCGTCTATGTTGAGTCCAACCTTGGCGTCATGTCAATCGGCTTCATGCTGCCCAACCCAGATGATGCCGTCATATGGAGGGGCCCACGAAAGAACGGAATCATCAAGCAATTCCTCAAGGACGTTTACTGGGGAGAGCTCGATTTTCTTGTGGTTGATGCCCCCCCGGGTACCTCTGATGAGCACATCTCTATTGTCCAATATCTCCAAGAAACTGGGATTGACGGTGCAATCATAGTGACCACCCCTCAACAAGTTTCTTTGATCGATGTGAGGAAAGAAGTGAGTTTTTGCAAGAAGGTTGGCTTACAAGTTCTTGGTGTGGTTGAGAACATGAGTGGACTATCCCAACCACTGTTAGATTTCAAATTCTTGAAGGTTACAGAAACCGGGGAAGAAAAAAATGTGACCGAATGGGCTATGGAGTATATGAAGGAGAAAGCACCGGAATTGCTAGATTTGGTTGGTTTTACTGAAGTATTTGACAGCAGTGGTGGCGGTGCTGCGAAAATGTGTAGCGATATGGGCGTTCCCTTTCTTGGAAAAGTACCTATGGATCCTCGGCTTTGCAAAGCCGCCGAAGAAGGTCGATCTTGCTTTGATGACACTAAGTGTGGGTTGAGTGCGGCTGCGCTTAAAAGGATCATCGATAAACTAGTGGCTAGTGAAATGTTTTCAAGCATGGAAAATGGTGTTTAGTTGTTTGGTATACCATCTTTTCTGGCTTTTTTCTTCTTTTTTTAACTTATGAGTTATGAAGAAAATACAGTTTTTGTTTGGACCTCGTGTATATTCAACTTTTTGGCTGCTAGGCTTTGCTTTATACAGAGGATGAAATAAGGTTATCTAATACTTTGCGGAAATTTTAACAAGAAATTGGATCAGGTTCTTGATATTTACTCAGAGAGCAAATAGCATGTTGCTTTGGATATGTTTGTGTGTAACCATTATTGCTTGTGAAATGTAGACAATTGCAGTTCGCAACGATAAGGTTTGAACCTGAACGTCATGTCGTGTCTTGACCCGTCCGGCGTGTACCTTCCAGTAGCACATATCAGACGGTCCAAGCATGTTTGTGTCCGTAACATTGCTCAAAGTGATGTCTAAAGATTCTTTTTCTTCATAATTTTTGGCACGATGGAGTTGAATCCCTTGTCAAGCAAACCATAGGTCTTTCAACGACTAGTGACATTGTTTAGCCGATGCTTTGGTCTTTAACACGATCAGTCTCAACAAGGTTTTCGAATCCGTAATGTTCACATCTAATCAAGCTCGAATTAGGTACACGTGTTGTTAGTTATCGCTCGTTGAGTTTGAAATAAATTACTACTTAGACTCGATAAGCTTGGAATAGTAGTTAAATAAAACTTTTTACATTTTATTATTCGGTTTATGTCAAAAAATTTAATCTATTTGAGATCAGCTTGATTGAAATCCATTCGAGTTTTGCCAAAAAAAAGAAATCCATTTGAGATTAACTCTTCTTTTTTTTTTTTTTTTTAAGAAGATCGCAGTCATTAATATAAAAGAAGATCCGAGGACTGAATTACAAAGAGAGGCATGCACCCGACTCCTTGTAACTCCGTAAACAAACTCGGAAGGAAAGACTACTAAAGCACATTGAACAACGACAGAAGCGATTGTTTACACGGCGGTGATTATTCGTCAATCGAGTTGCCATTTTCTGGTCAATACTTATCCCACAACAAACGAGCTAGGAAGGACACGTTCACCGAAAAAGGCCAATCGCAACTATCACACCGCACCAAAGGAGGCCATCCGGAAGCGCCGAGCCTGATCCTTCATTGCCACGAGAGCACAAACGCCACTCATTGAGTTTAAAACTGTCGCGGGTTTTTTCAAACCGATCTTTAACACAGTCAAAGGGCGAAACGAAAGCAAACCCTGTTCTCGTGGATCTGGAAATGAAGCCCACATCTCACTCCGATTCACATGATCCCATCTCCCGCGATAAACCCGCCCACGTTCCCTCCTTTCCATTCAGATCATAACGACCTCTCTCTCTCTCTCTCTCTCTGTCATCTTCCTCTCTCTCTATATATATACGGATATCTATCACTCTACACACACATACTCACATTGTACTGCACTCTCAAAACCTTATAGATTCACCCTTACTCATAACTCAGGATCATGGGCAAAATCAAGATTGGAATCAACGGTAAATGATTGACTGGGTTGTTTCATCCGGTCGTAACTCATTTTTTTGATGTTTTCTGATTTGGATTTTTTTGTTTGGCTTTCGTCATTTGGCGGTGATTAGGCTTCGGGAGGATCGGGCGTTTGGTGGCTAGAGTGGTTCTCCAGAGCGAGGATGTTGAACTCGTCGCCGTCAATGATCCGTTCATCACCGCTGACTACATGGTATATAAATATTTGTGTATCTGTATATATGTATATGTATATGTATGTGTATGTATTGCTGGATCGCCATAATCTTTGCTTGCTTTTGAATGTCCGATTATGGTCGATGTAGATTCACGGAACTAGCACCTCCATGCATATACATTTTTGGACTGATGTCGGATTGTTCAAAATGACGTTGAGTGGGCGAACTTATATAACTTAATTTTTTTTTTGAGAAAAGCCAATATAATTCCAAAAAGAGTTTGGAACATGTGTAAGGCGGTCGCCCGGCTCATCCGGCCCTTGGTCTGTCCTTGAGCGTATAGTTACTATTTCTTGTGCTTTATTTGTATGACTTGAAGTTCTCTACCACGTTACGTGGGTAGATTTTGCATATGTAATGATATATGTAGATTCATAGAACTATCCGTGCTAGGTTAGAGGACTGGGATTGCATATATAGAGAGAGGAAGGGAGGAAGGTTGCCTTTGAGCTTTGAAGAAGCTCCTGCAAAAATAAACTGCCACCTTGGCAAATTGGAGCAGTTGGGCTATTTACCTTGATATGTGGAATGATCCATTTTCTTTGAATCCCCAGACAACTTGTTTGGAATTTATTGCTAACCTGTCAAAGATGGTGCATTTCCATTGCCAGCCATTTGATGCATAATCATTTTGTTCATTTCCATCCTATCATGGACGATGGGATTTGAACCTTGATAACCTCTTTACTGTCCCCATGTCTCCAATGGGTAATGAAACATGTTAAAGGATGTCCACCATTTTCTAAATTGTTTTTGGTGTTTCACTGTGCAGACCTACATGTTTAAATATGACAGTGTTCACGGTCAACATAAAAAGCATGAGCTTACAGTAAAGGATTCTAAGACTATCCTCTTTGGTGACAAACCTGTCACTGTCTTTGGTGTCAAGTATGAGCTGATTCTCCATTTTTTTTTCCATCTTGTTCACCATGGCAGCCCCATATTGTTGATAAGATCTTATTTTGCTTGTAAATTAGGTTCCCGGAGGAAATCCCATGGGGTGAAGCTGGAGCTGACTACGTTATTGAGTCCACTGGAGTTTTTACTGACAAGGACAAAGCTGCTGCCCACTTAAAGGTTTGCCTTAATTTGCTGCTCTCTGGATATTTCACTCACGTGTGCATGCTTTCATCATACTGTTGATGAGAAGTGGTAGTCTTGGCATCTTCTATGTTGTGTATGTCTTTCAATGAAGTGTTGTATGTTGAATCCATTTTCTTCTTTCGCTATTGTTATATCGTCATCTACCAGTGTGTTGCTGCACAAAATATCAGTGCTGGAACAATGTCCCACATGTGCATTCTGTCCTTGTAATAACATGCTCAGTTGGACAATGTATAGGGTCGTGATTTGTTCTTTGTTTTCCCATTGAGTTGCATTTGACTGTTGGATTTAAATGTCCATTACCGCAGGATTTGTGGATAATAGTCCTCTTGTTTTTTGTGGTGGATTACCAGGGTGGTGCAAAGAAGGTTATCATTTCCGCTCCAAGTAAGGATGCTCCCATGTTTGTTGTTGGTGTCAATGAGAAGGAATACAAACCTGATATTGATATTGTGTCCAATGCTAGTTGCACTACCAACTGTCTTGCTCCCTTGGCAAAGGTTGATTTTGTACTCGGTTTCAATCACTTGTCATATTTAGAATCCAAAGTTTTCATGTAGCTCTAGACCGAAATGGCTATCTTATGCTTTTTGTATACCAATCTTGACAGGTTATTCATGACAGATTTGGCATTGTTGAGGCTCTCATGACCACAGTACATGCAATTACTGGTGTGTGCCTATTTCTCGTCCTTGTTACTTTGGAGAATGTGAAATTGTTGTCTTATTATTGCATTGTTTCAGCCACACAAAAGACTGTTGACGGTCCATCACTGAAGGACTGGAGAGGTGGAAGAGCTGCCGCTTTCAACATTATCCCCAGCAGTACCGGAGCTGCCAAGGTATTTATGCAATGAACTTCTGTTTTATTGTAATTAGTTGCTAGACGAATCAAGGTGTGCATATATCTGTTCGCTATGACAATACATGTTATCCAATGGAATAGGACATTGAATGTTGGATTCAAATGATTTTTGTCAACTTCTCTCAATGAAATTTGTTTGTATCAAGCATGATGATGTTTTCTCTAACATCCTGATATTTCATTGTCAAGGCTGTGGGGAAGGTTCTGCCCTCATTAAATGGAAAGCTCACAGGAATGTCTTTCCGTGTTCCTATTGTGGACGTCTCTGTGGTCGATCTCACTGCGAGGCTCGAGAAGGAGGCATCATATGACGAGATTAAAGCTGCTATCAAGTAAGAATTTTAAAAAAAGTTCTTCCAAAGTTCTTTTGAACTAACTGATTGAGATACTTTTTCTAAGATGTTATCTACTCTTTAGATGTTAATTGGTGGTTTTCATCAGAAAATAAAATTAGTTAAGTTAAATAAAGCCAATAAAATGGAAATTAGCAAGGAAGATATATGGATTGACATTATTATTCCCGCATCATGAGTAATCTAATTTGGGTTGTGTGATCATTTTGTAGGGAGGAGGCCGAGGGTAATTTGAAGGGAATCCTTGGTTACACTGAGGATGATGTTGTGTCATCTGACTTCATCGGTGATTGCAGGTAAGGAGGTTTACATAGTTCTCAATTGCAGTTTTCCATAGACAGGAATACCGTGGTTGATTCATTTTTGTTTAGCTTTTTATTGTGATTGCAAAATTGCCCCTTAGGGATTGGCAACTTTGGATTACCTTTTTATTCTTTATCCCTTGTTAACTCTACGCTTGAATGTCAAAATGTATCTCCTGGTTCATTTGGATTAAGCGGAGTTCTCTTTCTCTATTGTTCTTTCTTTCATTTTCTCTTATCATGGTAAATTTACTCTTTTGGTAGGTCAAGTATCTTTGATGCCAAGGCTGGTATTGCTTTGAATGGCAACTTTGTGAAGCTTGTCTCTTGGTATGACAACGAATGGGGTTACAGGTGAGTTTTTGTGGTGAGATCTATCTCACTTTAATGTTACATTACTGCTTTTTTCTTAAAATAATCAGTTTTAGCGCGTAGATTATTAGCTTAAGCTTAAGCTTCTAGATAACTAAAGGATAAACACTTGTTTTTCTGTTGCAGCAACCGTGTGGTTGACTTGGTTCGCCACATGGCCTCTTGCTAGTGAGAGCTGCATGCTTTGACACCTTCCATGGCGTACCATGAAGATTAGTTCTGCCCCATGGTCAGGAAGTTCGTTTTGAAATAATTGAGCTGTTCAACTATTCTAGTATTTGACAGATCAGATATAAAAGTTGGCCTTTTATTTTCTGGGGTTAGGATTGCCCCATGTTTTGTTCATCCGAGTTCTGATTCATTTTTTCATGTATGTTGGCGCAAATCCAGACATGAGTTTTCTAGTAATAATATGAGGCTTTTCCTTTCATGTCTTTTGTGTTTTGCTTCAAATGCGTCTTTCTCGCTGTTGCTATCTGCACATTTCTTCTGTAAGTTGGGTGGCCTGCCGTGAGCTCCCTCGCAGCAGGATTTTCTGTTCCAATGCTCATTCCACCTCTTGCACTATGTTTGGAAGCAATTAAAATCTCTCTCTCTCTCTCTCTCTCTCTCTCTCTCTCTCTCTCTTGCGTGCACACACAGACACACATGAAAACAGAAGAATTATTGAGGAAGTCACCATATAGCACCACCACACCAAAAATCCATCTCCCACAAGTCAATTCTTGTTAAACCCCTTGACCAGTTCTTGTACAATCCCACCCTGTAACATTCAAGTAAATGGGGATGGTTTGATTCAAAGGAGTCGAGACCATGAACAGTGGCGGATCTAGGATTTGATCGTACTGTGGTCAAACTGTCAAGCATATACAACTATATAATTTTGCACTTGTACACAATGACCCGAAAGATAACAAAAACAATAGAACAATAACAAAAAAGAGATTGATTTCTAATATATAAGCAAAAAAGCATATCCGTCCATTACATATCATTTCATCTACAATTGACCATGTTGATTTGTCATATTCTGGAATCGATTCATGATAGCTTCATTTGAAATGCTATAAAAAATCTCTCTCAATATAGACAATCAAACTATCATGCATCCATTGATCACCCATCCGGTTACGAAGTTGACTCTTCACAATCTTCATAGCAGAAAAAGACCTCTCTACTGTAGCAAGTGAAACAGGTAAAACTAAGGCCAACTTCAATAGCTTGTACACCAATGGATACCCTATATCTCTTTGGGTCTCGACCATCTTTTGAGCAAGATCACCAATTCCTTTTAAATTTGAAAACTTGAAACTAGAGTGCACATCAATGATGAAATTCTCAAGTTGATCCAAAAGTGCCAAAAGTTAAATACACGAGAGTCTTTAGGAAAAAAATCGGCAAAGTGGTTCAACCTTTGCTTGTCAAAACTTGCAAATGAGTTGGATGGATTTAGGCATGCAACACAAAGAAGCAACTCGGTGCTCACCTCATTAAAACGATTGTCTAGCTCTTGGAGTTGCCTATCGATAACTGTGTTCATAACCTCGAAATGATAGCAATGAGGATTTGTCTTTTCGTGAGCTCTACGCCGTCAAGCTATGATGTGGGAGGACTTCAAGTTATTTTTCATATCTTGTTCCCAATAATACAGATAGGAGCTGTTTACATTTGGACTTATGTATATAACACCATACCGGTATGTGAAAGCTTGAGCAATTAATGGAGCGATCAATGGAAATGACCCCATAAGTCCTGGAGAAACGTCAGAGAGCTAGACTGAAGCACTGGTTTCAAAGGATTCCCAAAGCCCCGAGTACTATGAAGCTTAAGCTCAATCACCTCCAACTTGGTGACGAGATGAGGACGACGAAGGTGGTAGGGGTGTGGTGGTGGTAGAGAAGTGATTGTTGGTTGTGGCAGAGATAAGAGGGCGGTGGTAGACGGGTTAAAATTGTGGTCGTGGGTGTTGTTATTGAGTCACATGCGCCTGAGCCGCCATATTTTTGCGCCTGGCTCGGATCTGGGAATCTCACTCATCAAATGCGCGTTAGGCGCAATCAATGGTGCGCCCCAGGCGCATCAGTGTGTTTTAAGCTGTCTTGATGTGCCTAGGCGCATATTGTCTGTGCTCCGGGCGCGTTTAGTTTGATTGCTAATTAGATCATTTTTCGTGTGCGTTAACCCTTTCTTGAGACTTATAAGCTAGGCTCCAAAATAACAGTAAATTTTTTGCAATCGACTTGGCAACTTGCAATCACGAGAACCACTTGAGATATTACTTGTAGCAATATATAGACATTGAAACAGTGGAAAGAGACGCAACAACAAATGTATGTTGGATTACCTAAATGTGAACGTTTTCGCTCTATACATTTGGATTGACTACATTTGTACATTTTCGCTCTTATTAAGTAAACCGCACTTCTCATATATTCCAGCAATGCACCAAGACGTATTACATGGTACTCAAAATTTGAGTACCGAATGTGGTCAGTTACACTATTAATTGCTCAAACAATTCTCTATCCATGAGGCTCTTATCAGGGTGAGTCAACTATGGTACTGCACAAGTCTTGCGATTTGATGATTCAACTCAACAATGACGCACCATGAACACGAGCCTTAGCCGTGTGCCAAATAATTTGATGGAATTGAAAATTTGACATAGCAAATTTAAAAATCTTAAATTACCATATTGGATAGTTTTGGATGATGGGAATGACTTCGGTGTCCCCGGTCATTTTGAAAACACCGTAACTTTTGGCATAACAAAACCATTATGAGTATAACCAAAACCTATTATGAGCATAACCAAAACCATTATAAGCATAACAGAACCATAGTAAGGCATAATATGTTATGCCTTGGTTGGGTTTGGTTCTGCCTTGGTTGGTTTTTTGGATATTCCTTGGTTATACCTTGTTTGGATTCGGTTATGCTTGTAATGGGTTTTAGTTATGCTCATAATGGTTTTGTTATGCCAAAAATTACGATGTCCCCAAAATGACCGGAGACACCATATCATCAGTCATTTTGGGGACACCGTAACTTTTGGCATAACAAAACCATTATAAGCATAACCAAATTCATTAGAAGCATAACCAAAACCATTATAAGTATAACCAAAACCATAACAAAGCATAACTTGGTTGGTTATGCCTTGGTTGATTTTTGGTTATGCCTTGATTGGTTTTTGGTTATGCCATGTTATGGTTCTATTATACTTGTAATGATTTTTGTTATGCTCCTAATGGTAAAGTTATGCCAAAAATTACGGTATCCCCAAAATGACCGGGGACACCATAGCATCATCCCTTTTTCTAAGCACAATCTATTTTACTTTTCGATTGCAATCACAAATAAAATTATTAGGGAATGACTTCGGTGTCCCCGGTCATTTTGGGGACACCGTAACTTTTGGCATAACAAAACCATTATAAGCATAACCAAATTCATTACAAGCATAACCAAAACCATTATAAGCATAACCAAAACCATAACAAGGCATAACTTGGTTGGTTATGCCTTGGTTGATTTTTGGTTATGCCTTGATTGGTTTTTGGTTATACCTTGGTTATGCCATGTTATGGTTCTATTATACTTGTAATGATTTTTGTTATGCTTGTAATGGTTTTGTTATGCCAAAAATTACGGTGTCCCCAAAATGACCGGGAACACCATAGCATCATCCAAATTATTATAGAACTATGTTCTTGATATCACTGAAACCAATCACATATGCTAGATAAGAAAAATAACCATGCAATTGATGAATATCAAAAGCCGAAAACATCAAAAAAATATAGTTAGATCATTCAATAATTCTTATAGTACAAATTACGAAAACCAAAGTAATTAAGTTGCAAGGATTTCGTCTAAAGCCTAAGGAGGAAGATTAATTTGCGGGAAGGGATGGCAATGTCTCGAGATTTTTCGTATATTTTCATTGCATAACACGAGAAATCTAGATAAACGGTGGAGATCTGTAAATGATCTTTGGTGTATTTTAGGTATAACAATAAGGGTGATTCTTAAGCATAATAGTTTCCATATGCAGCTCACGCACATGCATATGCGTCCCAGGTGCATCTTCCAAAAAAACTGTAAAGTTAGCCAACTTTGTGAGCTTATCTCGGACACTCTTGAATTTCGATTTGTGCATTGTAAGAAGTGAAGATTATCGTTAATGATATCCAGACTCTTAGTAGATGTTTTGCTTCTTGTATTTTCTCTTATAGCCGTAGGTCCTCTAATTCAGTTGCGCATCTTTTGGCTAGTAAGGGTTTATCTGGGGGGTAGGGTATAGTCTTTGGACTGAGTCCCGCCCCCCCCCCCCCCCCCCCCCCCCCCCCCGTTTGGCTTCTCGATCCCCTGTGTAGGGATGGAGTTTCCTCTTGATGTCTGGGTTTCGTCATTCTAATATCATCAGTTATCGTTTTGACCCAAAAAAAAAAAAAAAAATAGAACCATTGAAATTATTGTTGAGTCTAATTTGGAACTCAAGAAGTTTGGATTTTAAAAATGTTACACTATGTGGGAAATTTGCTTGTAGGTACAAAAAATCTAAAGTGATTCCGCTGGCCCAAACGCAGAACATTGTAGGTGTCTTCCATAGTAGGATTACACCAAACGCTAGTCTGAAGGAGTAATTAATATGCCCAGGAAATAGATTATCACGCAGTGGGAGGCGTTGTTGTGCCAAAAGCTAGAAGAAATGTTAGATTCGAGGGTTACATAGCAGTTTCCAGACCCATGTTCAATTTGGATAGGGTTCGGTACGAGTGGCGCATCTGAGAATGTTGTAGGCAGAACGATACTTGTCAAAGGCTTGCCTAGGTACAAGGCGAGGTGAGGCGCACCCCCAGTGATTTGCATCAGCCCAGGCGAGGCGACTTGAACAAGGCGCAGTCAAGGCACAAAAAGTGAAAAGACGAGAAAGACGATAAGGTGCAAAAAGCAAAAAGGTGAGAGACGAAATGGTGCAAACAAGCACACTTCTTTCAAAATCGACCAAAAAGCACGCTTCAACCAAAAAAGATGAGGGCAATTTACGGGTAATTTGCAGCTAAGTATTCTCATATGCGCCTCAAGCGCAGGACAATGCGCCTCGGGCGCCAGACATGGTTGATTTATGCGGCTCAGGCGCATTATGTTGCGCCCCGGGCGCAGCTTTCTGTAGAAAGTAGGCCAAACTTCGCTGCTTGCCACAGAAACTGCCGAACTCCAATTTCAACGTGGTTATAACTGTTGAAAAATTTATTGAGTCTACTTTCTCCCACTAAATGTTATAATGCATATATATTTATTTACACATTAAAGCATACAATGATTCTAAATCTCGTAGATATTGAAGTGATCATTGTATAGGGGTAGTGTTAGTATAGTAGTGATGTGAGGTGACGGTGGTGGAGGTGGTGCGGTGGTGGTAGCGGTAGAAAGATGAGTGAGGTAGAGTATAATTATTCTCTCAACCCGGGCATAGGTTCCAAATTGCAAATTAGGTCAAACTTTTAGCATCCACAGACGCTTTCAAGCTCCGTTTGTACGTGGTTAGAACCGTTGAAAAGCTCTCTGAGTCTACTTTCTAACTCTAATAATTATGATTAAAAATTATTTACACATTAAAGCATACAATGATGTTACCTTGAAAGAGTTGAAAAAGACATTTTTTGAAATTTTAATCATCCAAGGAAAAAAAGATTGATAGAAGATAAGAATGGTACAAAAGAGAGAAATAAATATGCTAATTTTATGTTGGTCATACAAAGATGATTGTATTTTCTTCAAGTGTGACTGACTGTGAATGGTGTGGTTGTGCATCCAAAATTTGTCAGGGTTGTCAGCAAGTAGAACGGGTGATTGGTGTTCGTTCATTGTGATATAATTATATGGGTGTGTGTTAGGCAATATCCTAACACCTCGCTAAGGACACTTTATTGAACACCAATTTCTTCGAGCCGTCGCATTAGCCATGCGCTAGTCTATATAATAAGTAAGGAAGTGTTTTTGAAAATGTACACAAGTCGAAGGACCAAGCTTTGTGGCATGCTAAATTAACGGTTTAAGATTGGTTACTTCTTCTTTTTCGATGTGTCAAATAGCGATACAGCTAGATCAATGGTCACGCTTGTTTGTTTGTGCAGGTAGTGAAGTGATGGTTGTAGAGGGTAGTTGTACGGTGATGGTGGTGGAGGTTGTGCTGTTTTGGTAGCAGTGGTGGTAGGTAGAAAAATGAGGGCAATTTACGTGTAATATTGTGCATCTCAGAATTCTCTTATGCGCCTCAGGCGCTGATCCATGCTCTTCGGGCACCAGAAATTGTTGGGTTATATGGCCAGGCGCATTAAGTCGCGCCCCGGGTGCAGCATCCAAATTGCAAAGTTGGCCAAACTTCGCGGCTTGCCACAGACACTTTCAAACTTCAATTTGCACGTGGATAGAACCTTTAAAAAGTCAGTTGAGTCTATTTTCTAACTCCAGTAATTTTTTATTCAAATTTATTTATATATTAATGCAAACTTTTACCTTCAAGGAGTTGGGGAAAAATTCATTTTCGAAAATTCTATTCATAGAAGGACAAAAACATAAAAAGAAGGACAAGAAAGGAACAAAAGAGAGAATATATTATCCTTTTTTTCTTTTTCGATTCTGTGAACTGTTATTTATAGTTTAAATCTTGTAGATGGTGAAGTGATCATTGGAGAGGGGTAGGGTTACGCTGGTAGTGAATGTTAGGTGACGGTGGTGGAGGTGGTGGTCGTTGGAATGCGTAAGCAACATTGGTTGGTGTATCACTGGTGATGATATACTGATGGTGGATATTAAAGAGAGGTAATTCATTCACAATCAATCAACAAAATTTTTTATTTGCTTCATGGTTAAGGATTTAACCATAGACAGTGGAGCTTCCATGAAGCTTCACTCTTGCCGCTTCCACACAATCAAGCTTACTATTTCAACAGTGGTAGCGGTAGAAAGTGGGGTCAATTTACATGTAATGTGCATCTAAGGCCCCGTTCTCTTTCTGAGATGTCTATTGCTACAAGTAATATCTCAAGTGGTTTTCGTGATTGCAAGTTTTGATGTTATTTTAGAGCATTATAGGTCCAGAAATGATTAATGCAAACGAAAAATGATTCTAATTAGCAATCCAACTAAGCGGGCCCGGAGAGCAAACAATTTGCGCCTAGGCGCATTAAGACAGCTAAAAACACACTGACGTGCCCGGGGCGCACCATTGATTACGCCTGACGCGCATATGATAAGTGATTCCCAGATCCAAGCAGGGCGCACAAATACTGCGCCTCAGACGCATGGGACGCGAAAAATATTTTCATCACCCGTACGGCCGTACCGCAAATTACTTCTGCAAAAACACCCACCACCGCAATTTAAACCCGTCACCCTCTTATCACTGCCACACCCAATAATCACTACTCTACCCCTTTACACCTCTTCATCACCCGTACCACCATCTCTTTAACAGATTACCTCTGGCTCTTCAAAGGCTACAACTGGGAGGTCTAGCAAGGTGGATATACAACTTTGAGCCAAGTTAGCAGAGCTAAAGTCATTTGTAGGGTAGAATAAATTGTTGCGGCAGAAACATAAATCATCCGAGGTCGATAGGGGCTGAGTGACGTGATGAGGGACTACCTCAACGCCACTACTTCTTTTGCCTTGCCGGCGTCTTTCTTGGAGCACGTGTGAAAGACGAAAGTTTTGACTGACACGGTTTGATTATTGTTCGAGTTCCTTTCATGAAAAACTGACGAGTTTGAGATAATGTAGACGCCTACTACCTGAGGGACTGACTGCTTGGTTCGATCCAAGGCTAGCTAGAACATACGAGTTTGAGATATGTAGACCATATTACCTGGTTGTGGAGATTTTGTTCCGTAGACACCTACTACCCGAGTGATATAACTTGTGGCTCATATATGAGAGGTACCGAGAAGTTTTACAATAAGGGCCAGTTGCAAGTGTAGTGGAGTGGAGTGAAGCACAATGAAGTGGAATGGAGCGATGTTATAAGGGTATTATGGATATTCAGGCCATAATACGGATTAGGGCAGGAATAGAGGAGGTATAAATATTTTTTATTGTAAAAACCTATGTACTTTGATCATCAATAAGAAAGACTGCTCTCTCGCTCCTGTGGACGTACCCAGTTTTGGGGAACCACGTATATAGCTATGTCGTTTTTTTTATTGTTTTATACTTGTGAATTGTGTGTATGCTTCGATCCTAACATTGAGGGACTACTTGGGTCAATCCAAGGCTAGCTAGAACATATATACGAGTTTGAGATATGTAGACCCTATTACCTAGTTGTAGAGATTTTGATCTGTAGACACCTACGCATAAATTTCCCTACACGTTACGGGAAATTTATGTGTAGGTACAGAAAATCCAAAGTAATTCTCATCGGCTTAGGCCCAAATCATGAAATATACTCCCGAAGTCTTGAAAACCATTGAAATACCATTCCATGCATGGATTTGGCTAAAATTGTTTTCGCGACTTGAGTTGGCTGGTTTGAACTCGAGTTTGGTTGTGTTTTGAACAGATTGCTAAAGTGAAGAGAAAGATGAGGCTCCAACAGACAAAAGAAGATGGTATCCGTAAATTAATGTGAAGGGTTTTATAACCCAATCATGAAAAGGTTCATTGACTTGTGTAGAGGTAAACCCAAGTGTAGTCAAAATGGTTGCAGCTCGGGGGCACTTGCCCAGAACATGGCAGGTGTCTTACTTAGTAGGAGCACACCATGCGTAGTAGTCGGAACTGGCTAATATGCCTAACATTTTTAAAAGTCAACTTCTTAAGTTCAAAATTAGACTCAACAATCTTTTCAATGGTTCTTACGATGCGCAAATCGAATGTCCGTAACAAACTCGCAAAGTTTGGCTTGTTTTGCAGTTTTTGGAAAGATGCACCCGGACGCATAAGCATGCACCTGAGACGCATATGGAAACTATTTCTCACGCACGGGGAGCAATAAACTAAGCCTGAGATGCATCAATGACCTATGCTTATGTTGTGATACCTAAAAGGGATATGATTTCTAGACTTCCTTTGTTTATTATGAGACACTCATTTTCTTGTCCTTTAGTGAGAAAATACACACAAAAGTTTTACTGAAAGACGAGTAATGGAGTGCCATAATAAAAAAGGGAGTGTAAAAATAATTTTCCTACCTAAAACACACCTAAGATCATTTATAGTTCTCCACCATTTATCTAGAATTCTCGTGTTATGCAATGAAAATATGGGAAAAATCTCGTGACATTGCCATCTCTTCCTGATCCCTCCACCCCAACCATGCCTCCTCTCATATTCCCCTCTCCTTCTCCTTCACCACCACCACTACTAACACTACTACTACCTCACCAAAGGGTCTAACATTTAATCCCTTTTTGTGGTTCACAACCACTCTCACTACATGACTACAACCATCACTTCACCACTACTGCCACTGCATTGCAAGAAGAAGATTCCAAGAGTTCCATCCAAGAAAATTTCATTGAAAACTTTGGAGATCTCTACAAGCGCGAGAGGCTAATCTTCCCCCTTAGGCTTTAGACAAAATCCTTGCAACTTACTTTGATTTTCATATTTTGTAGAAGATTTATTGAATGATTTAATTATTCATCACAAAGTTAATTATTCATCACAAAGTTAATTTTTCTTATCTAGCATATGTGATTGGTTTCAGTGATATGAAAAACATAAATGTATAAGAATTGTATTTGTGATTCCAATCGAAAAGGAAAATAGACAATGCTTAGAAAACAGGTATTGTGCTGTGATTACATCCAAGAGGTATTTTGCTTTGATTATATCAAAGACGATCCAATATGGCAATTTAAGATGGGCTATGTCGATTTTTCAATTCCATCAAATTAATTAATTGGCACACTGCTAAGGCTTGTGGCCATGGTGTGTCATGTTGTTGAGTTGAATCAACAAATCGCAAGACTTCTGCAATACCATTGTTGACTCATCCTGATAGGAGCCTCAGGGAAAGAGAATTGTTTGTGCAATAGTGCAACTGACCACATTCGGTGCTCAAATATTGAGTAAACGTACACATTTAGGCATCCAACATACATTTGTTGTCTCTTTCCAATGTTTTGATGTCTTTTGCTACATGTAATATCTCAAGTGGTCCTCGTGATTGCAGGTTGCTAAGTCGATTGCATAAATTTTGAGGTGATTTTGGAGCCTTAGAAGTCTCAACAAATGATAATTGCACACGAAAAATGATCAGATTGCCGATCTAACTAAGCGTGCCCGGAGAGCAGCCTATTGCGCCTAGGCACATTAAGATAGTTAAAAGCACACTGATGCGCCCGGGGCGCACTGTGATCGCGCCTGATGCGCATTTGTTTAGTGACGCAAAAACATCCATGACCACAACCACAATTTTATCCCTTCTACCACCGCCCTCTTATTGCTGCCACCAAATATCACTACTCTACAACCACCACACCCCTACAACCCCCGTCGTCGTCATCTCACCACCAAGCTAATTCTATCAAGCTAGCTTGTGCTTCGTAGTCTTTGGGACTTTCGGGAATCCTTTGACACCAGTGCTAATTCTATCAAGCTCTTTGACGTTTCTCCAGGACTTATGGATTCATTTCCATTGATCCCTCCATTGCTCTTGCTTCCACATATTTGTATGGTGTTATATACCGTTTCTCAGTACCGTTTAATGGTTTGACATCATCCTTTTTCTCTTTTCGATTGTTTGAACTGTTGTTTATAGGTAAGTTGCAAATGTCTGATTATATTAATTTTTTGTGCACTACTTTATGCATAGTGTGCATCTAAAGTATTCTCTTATGCGCTTCAGGCGCCAGACGTTGTTGGGTTTGCACCTTAGTAACATTGCGAAACTTCTTAGCTATAACAAACAGAGAGAAACTCTGTTTTTAGATCATAAGTTTTTTTTTTTTTTTTTTTTTTTAAGGCAAAAAAAGGATTTCATTAATCCACCCGGGCTCACCAAAGGAGGATTGAAACTTTCCGTACATGTAAGCGATGAAGAAGTGAATTGTCAATCTGGTCCTTTTGTTAGAAAATCTGGTCCTTTTATTTGGCATATACCTGGAATATACCTAGTTAGAACAAGGGCATACTCGTCATTTCGTCCTATTTTGAACACTGTTCATACGAATACAAATTTACTTTAATGGGTTTTCTGACTTTTCAAGTTTTCCGTCTGTGTCCCAAAATTACTTCTTCTTCTCCTCGTTTTTTTGTCCTTTAGCATGGGGATACGTTGGTAAAATCGTATGGTGGTGGGGACGCATGGCGCAGATGACAGCGACTCCAGCTCTTCTCTCTCTCTCTCTCTCTCTCTCTCTCTCTTCGTTTGGAAAACAGAGTTTTGTCATCAAAATCAACCTTCGAAGTTGTTAGATTTTCTAGGTTTGTGCTTGGATTAAGCGCCCTCCGATTTTTTGGTGTTGGAGGTGAATTTGTTTGCTGCTCAAGCTAGGGTTTGAAAACTTTTCTTGATTAAGGTAGGATTCATGGAGTTTGTGGCGCAGTTCAATGCGCCTCAGGTGCCAGAAACTGTTGGGTTAGAAGGCTCAAGTGCATTGAGTCGCTCCCCGGGTGTAGTTTCCAAACTGCAAAGATAGGCCAAACTTCTTGGCTTGCCATTGACACTTTCGAACTCTGATTTGTACGTTGATAGAACCTTTAAAAAGCTCGTTGAATCTACTTTCTAACCTGAGTAATTTTGATTCAAATTTATTTCCACGTTAAAGCAAACAATGATTTTACCTTTAAGGAGTCGGGAAAAAATCATTTTTGAGATAGTTATCTCAGTACCTTGTAATGGTTTGACATCATCCTTTTTCTCTTTTCGATTATGTGAACTGGTAGTGTATGTTAGGTGACGGGGGTGGAGGTGGTGTAGTGGTGGTAGTGGTAGAAATTGAGGCAAAAAGTTTAGCCGCAGAAAGTATTCTCTTATATATGTGCCTTAGGCGTAGGACAATGCCCCACAGGGGCCAGCCATTATTGGGTTCGCGCCTTAGGAACATTGCGTAACTTATTAGCTATAACAAACACAGAGAGAAACTCTATTTATAGGAATGGAAAGGGCCGTAGTGCCCTTGCCACACCACACCATGTAGTGTTGCCGATCTGATCATCCATCGTGGTGCGGATGGCTTGGATTTAATCTGAGCTCCTACAAATCCTAGCCGTTTATTGTTCGGATGAAAATCTGAGCCGTCCATTGTCGAAATGGATGGCCGGAGTAGTGCGGGGGTGCACTATAGCACCCCCGGGTCCCTGTTTATAAATCATAAGTTACTTACGGAATATTTTGGAGAACCACACAAACCACGAATAATTACCTAAGAACTAGGGATTTGAGCACCGAATAAAGGAAACAATGTGTTTTAGCCTTAAAGGCTTTGAAGAATTTTTCTAATAGTCTTTTTTTTACGCACTTTTCATGAACTAGATCTAATTGTTTTGATGGTTGCATTCCATCATCTTTTAGAACTTTAAAATCCCTATTTATCGATATATAGTTGGTCTTGATCCAATTTAAAATGAGAAAGTTGCGAGCGTTTTACCGAAATGAATAGTCTTTTGACCCACTGAGGGTAAAATGGTCACATATTCTTATGTGTAAATTATTTAAGATTCAAACTACTTGGGATAGAAAGTAAATTGAACAAGCTTTGTAATTGTTCAAACCACATACAAATCTGAATTTTGGAGTATCCGGGACAAGCCCTCAAAGTTTGGTCAGTTAGCTAGCTTTAGTGCGCCCCAGGCGAATTTTGATATGTCTCAGGCGCATTCCCTTGCGCCCCGGGCGCATTTGTAACACTTGAAAACATGCTAAACTTTGGGGGCTCAACAAGGAAACACCCGAAATCCAATTCGATTGTGGTTTGAACCATTGGAAAGCTTGTTAAATCTTCTTTTTTACTGAAGTTGTTTTGATCGAAATCATTTCTACGTGAAATGAAATTACTATTTTACCCTTAATGGGTCGAAAAGCAAATTAGTTCGGTAAAAAGCTTGAATCTCAGTCATTTTAAATTGGATCAAGACAAATTATGAAAGGATAGATAGGGTTTTCGAACTTCTAAAATATGATGAAAAGGAAAAGCATAATTAAAGAAGTATGATTTTATGGAAAATTGGTAAAAAGAAGTTTGATGGGACCACCAAAGCTAAACACGTTTGGGCATCCACACATTCTAAGTTCCATTCCGAACACACTCCTAATTCTAGGATATTCCTTCGATCCTCGCCTGGTGCCATTCCCAGACCTAGCAGCAGACGGGCGGACCATGCCTAATTTCAGACTTTTTCAATTTCACCTTTGAAGTTCACCCATTTTCCATTTGCTTTGAGTACAAAGCAGCTCTCTTTCTTGTGACATATCTTTTGGAGATACTAGCGTTTATCCCGTTCTATGCATGGGCAAAACTAACCCGTGCTAGCGTTGTGCCCGTTCGAATCTACTTTTATTAATTGTCCCGTGCATCGAACGGGCACAACGCTAGAACGGGTTAGTTTTGCCCGTGCATAGAACGGGATAAACGCTAGTTAGTTAGTCCGAGAATGTGGGGGTTGTGGAGAATGGATTTAGTTTGTGAACGTGGGTGTTTTTTTTGTAAACATAGATATTGGTTTGGGCAAGGACGTGGGGTTTTTCGTGGGTGGTTTTTTTTTGTGAAGCTAGATATTGGTCTAGGCATGGACGTGGGGGTTTTTTTTTAGTTTGCCTGTAAATATTGGTCTGGAAAGTGAAAACAGGGTTTTATTTTATGGACGTGGGGTTTTTGATTTTTAAAAAGTATTTCGGTGCATAAAGAGAGACCAATATAAATTTGCTTACATCGGGGACCCAAAAAAACATTAAACTATATTTTTTATCATCTAGCATTGTGTCCGTTCGATACATGGGACAATAAAATAATTTGGGCGGACTCGACACTTTGTAGTGGCCACACGCACACAAATGTGTGGTAGAGTGATAAGTTGAGTGACCACATAAAAATATCACTGGAGCATTGAATTATTTTTTCTCATTCTCCTAAAATCTCTCCCTCCCCCCACGTTCTCTCTCTCCACCTTCCCTTCCCACGTCCCCTCTCTCCCTCCCTCCCTCTCTTTCTTCCTCCCAATTTAAACAAATTAAAAAATCAAAATTCTAGAAAATTAGGAATGAAGGTTTGGAGGATTAGTAGGGCTATGACACATTTCTATAGGATATTGATAGATAGATGGGAAAAGAAGAGAAGAAGCTCACAACTCCATTTGCTGTTGGGCGCTTTATGACGCATATCTTTGACGACCTCTTGCATTAGCAAGTCGAGTGCAAAGGTATGGCGTGCGGCCGAAGCGTTGTTTTCTCTTGTATGTTTACGAAGCAAAATTCGATTGTCTACACCACCAACACAATTAATTAACCGACTACATGACTACCACTACCACCACTGCCATTTGACTACCCTCACTTGAACGTTTGCGCCTTTGAAACATTTCATAACTTAACAGCTATAACACACACAGAGAAAAACTCTGTTTTTAGATCACAAGTTACTAATGAAATTTTTCATAGAACCACTTAAATGACGAATAATTACCTAAGAACTAGGGATTTGAGCACCGAATGAAGGACAAAACATGTTTTAGCCTTAAAGACTTCGAAGATTTTTCTTATAGTCTCCTTTTTACTCACTTTTCATGAACTAGATCTAAATATTTTGCTGGTTTCATCCCACCATCTTTTATAACTTTAAAAACCCTATTTATCGATATGTAGATGGTCTTGGTCCAATATAAAATGAGAAAGTTGTGAGCGTTTTATCAAAATGATTGTCCTTTGACTCACTGAGAGTAAAATGGTCACATATTCTTATGTTCAAATGATTTTGGATCCAAACTACTTGGGGATAGAAATTAGATTGAACAAACTTTCTAACAATTCAAACTTCACGCAAATCTGAATTTCAGAGTATCTGAGATAAGCCCTCAAAGTTTGGTTTGTTAGCAAGCTTTACTACGCCCCAGGCGCACTCCATTGTGCCCTGGGCACATCCTTAACACTTAAAACATGCTAAACTTTGCGGGCTTGAAACGGACACAAACGAAATCTGATTTGAACGTGGTTTGAATTGTTGAAAAGTTTGTTAAATATAATATTTTACCAAAGTTATTTTGATCCAAAATCATTTGTACATCAAAATGAATTACCATTTTACCTTAGTGGATCGAAAAATAAATTATTTCGGTAAACGTGAGGTTGCCTCCCATCTCAGTTGGTATAGTAGGTAATGTGGACACTTAATTTCGTGAGACTTCAAACCCCACCCCCACATTCCTTTCTCCTAGTAGGATTTTCTTAAATTGAAAATAGAAGTATTCGCTTCGAACAAAGAAGGATAAGTTTTTTTTTTCCAAAATAAATACATGTGCGTGAAGCTAACTGCTTGGAATTTTCTCGATACTTGAGTTTCAAGTCTCCATAGTCTGTTGGGAAGAGTTAAACACCTGCTTTAATGCTCATATCACGTGGTAATAGCTTAGCTTCGGACTTGAAATAGATGCACTGGAATTTCCTACAAATAGCTATGCAATGTTGAGACGTCTGCAAATTTAGTTTATGAAGAAAACTACTTGTGACGTAATAGGGGTGGTTTTTTTATTTTTTGTCATTCGTTATTCCTTATCTACTATATCCTGGGGGACATGAGGAGAGGGATGGGTGCTTACCGCAGGAACCACAGTAATCGAACTTTGCCCATGTGCGTCGGAGTATAAAAAAGACACCAACTGCACTCCACTCCACTTGCAATGGGTGTCATCTTATTTTTCTTCTCCTTAATTAAAAACCAGTCTTTTATAACGTATAAACAAGCAAAGGTTTGAACATGTTTTGCAACTCATTTCGAGTCATGCTTGAGTTAATTAAATTCCACATTCATTCAATTCAATTGTAAGTACCCAACACCGTACTTAGAGTCACCACAGGATCGCGCCTGGGACCTTTTTCCTAAGCCAATCTGGAATAGGGTCACAGGGTATTTCACAAGTCTTTTCCCTATCCGTTGAGCACTAGAGTCACAGGGTATTTCACAAGTCTTTTCCCTAGCAGCCAAAGTCACCACGATATCTCACGGGTCTTTTCCTTGGACTTTAATAAATACAAACATAGTCCATGGTCCCAAACACAAATAGAACAACGGCGAGCCAGAGGCACCTGCATCAGGATTATTCCCTGTGCCATTCAGAGTCATAATAATATTATGGAGTCAACGAATCGACGACAGTAAAAGTAAGGGTAATCGATCAATTACAAATATTCTCAATTAACCTTGTATGCCAAAGGGTACATCAATTGTCAATAATTATGAGAGCAATGAATAAGATTAATTATCATCGGATCGCAACAAATAACGAATTGTCAAGAATAGATTAGCTCAAGAGGATTCCAAAAAAGGGATCACATGCTTAACCACTCACCTCGATTGGATAGATAAATCGCGAAAAGCAATATTGCTCGAGTACTCTGCTAGTCTGAACAAAAAGAATGCATGTACGGAAATCAATTCAATGAAAACGGCTACTGTACAGCTACTACTAATATGTCTAATAACAATTATGTATTTATAAGTCTACCTTCCAATGCCCATCGCCCACGCACGCACAGCACCACCACTTCTCACGGCACACACACACACTCTCTCTCTCTCTCTCTTTGCACTATCAAACAAAACCCACTGATTCACTTTCTAAAGAAACAAAACCCATATTCCATTATATGAATAGAAGACTAGCGTAACAACTCCGGTGAAAACCTTCTCGCCGCCGCATTATGTACTGTTCTCACAATTTTCTAGAGAAACTAAAATAATCTAGGTCTCTCAACACTTATATATATGCAGATAATGGCCCACTCTCCCACAACCCTTAAAACTCTCACACGGATAAATAACTACACACATCTTGTAAACTGACATTTAGTATAAAAACACATATTAGGAAAATAGCCCCAATATTATGAAATTTAAAATAGAAGTATTTTATTTTATTAAGAAGTTTGAAAGAGAGAAATGAAAGATTTAATTATTTGGGTCAAAAATATATATTTTTTATATTGAAAAAGTGGGATGTCACATACGTCAACTTGTTTTTAACTTAAGTTGACCTGTGTAGTATAGTTCTAGTCCGGAAGCACAGTCACGTACTCACGTGATGCTCCAGATCACTCTATATAGAACCACTACACATTTACATGGGGTCATACAGTCATAGGTCCCAAAAGAATGTGTGGGGGTTCTAATCCTAAGGTATCCAACTAGAGTAATTTACAATAGCCAGTTGTGATGAACACTTAACCCTCTATGCTCAGACCCTGAGCTAAATATCAAAAGCATGTCGTGTGTGGGACACAGATACACAAGGCCAATAGACATTTCAGTGCTTCTCGGGTTAGAAAGTAGATGGATAGATTGTGCTCAACTTTGCATCCAATTAGTGATATCTAGACATAAACAACTACTCCATAATATCATAGAATGGTATCATGGAATACAAGACATACCATTCCTTTATCAATTCCTTTAGCCGAGTTTCAGTTTTTTAAACACACAAAGAATCATGTTTTCAACTAAACAGGAGGCAGCCTTATTGGTATTCCTATTAGATGCTAAGATCGTTTTATCAGTTTCCTTGTTCTAGGGGCCTTTCTGTAGTTATTCTTTTCTAGGTCTCTTGTCTGCATTTAACATGGGGCAAAGGGGTTTCTTAAGGCCACAATTGTCTCTCGCCTATTTGCATATATTTCTTTTCCCAAAGAGCTAATATAGTATCGGTATCCAAAGCTATTCTGGCAATAACCCCTTCTTCACCACTGGATTTGTGCTCGACAATGCTAGCATTGTTTAACCCCATATGTTGTCTAAACCAGCAGCAAAAGAAAGTTAAGGAACTAAACCATTCAACTTCCTGAGCTAGGCGCAAAGGTGGCCTTCTAATCCGATTCTCCTCCATGCCAAGAAGTACCTCCTTAGCAGCAAAGATTTCAAATCAAACTAAGATGGCAGTTGCGTGCAGAGCCATAAGCATTTGTTGTCCTTGGTGCATATTGTAACAAGCCGAGCTTCCTTGGACATAGTAACCAACTCTAGCAACTGTTGGACTATTTCAACTGGAGTACATGTGAGGCAAGAAACACAAAGAATCAAAACTATTACAATTCTAAAATCAGTGAACAAGATTAAGATATTCATTGCCCCCCATAAAAATTTACCTTGCCTGCACTGTCAATGACCTTATGTAATCAACACTTTTGCTGTTCCGTGTAATTGTCGCTGATAAAATGATAACTGGGGCTAGACGTTGGTCCACTTACATCGAAGGCAATCCTGAAATTATATGTAGCTACAAGGAGAAAATATTTTACCAATCCCAGACCGAAATGTCCCATTGAAATGCCTTCAAGCTTATATAATCACGTCATGTATACCACCATTATGCGAAAAATTACTTTTGAATTACTTATAAATATTTTAAAATGCTGGAATAAATTCAGATGATCAAACCCTTCAATAAGGAGAAGAATGAAGATGTTGAAGTTTATCGTGTGTGGTAGATCCCTGCGCAGAGCAAGGTTTCTTGCTGTTTACCTGAAAAGTAGCAAATAAATCGCATCCAACTGCATTGTCTTTATATCAAACTGGAGGACTTTGCATCATAACAATTCATAAAAACACATTTTTGCATTTGCCCGACTGTTTTTCCTTTTTTCACATAGGAGTTTCTGCAAAAACTCGTGTCAATTGCGGGACTGCAACTTTTCATAGTCTCTTCACTGTTAGCATTGGTTATTTGGTATATTGTGCCATGGAATCCGGCTTCTGGTTTATTTTTGGGCACATTATTGACAGAGAGGTCAATGTATGTAGCAACAAGGATGGTGCATTGCCTATTTCTCGTTCTTGCCGGGGGCCAAATTAAACGATGCGAGCTATGCTTATCGAACAACTGGAGGCCCCATGACATGAAAACATGTTAAATGAGGCTCTTTTAACTGTGTCAAGAGACTCTAAACATCGAACATTGAAAATCAACTTAGCATACAATTATTAGAACTTGACACTAGAAAAGGCAACTGGGATCAAATCTAGAGCTCATTTAGATATCCATTGGGATTAAACTTAGCATATTGTTGAAATGGTCACTTCTTTTGATGTATACATAATTTTGAATCAAAACCACCGGGGTTAGAAAGTAAATTAAACAAGCTTTGTAACGGTTCAAACCACTCGTAAAACTCAGTTCTCGAGTGTTCGAAGCAAGCCCGCAAAGATTAACTTGTTCTACAGCTTTGATGCGCCTCCGGCGCAATTTCATGCGCCCTAGGCGCATGTCTGTGTGCCCCGGGCGCAGTCCTCAAAATTGCCAAACAAGCCAAACCTTGCGCGCTTGCTATGGACACTCCTGGAATCTAATTTACACGTGGTTAGAACTATTAAAAGCTTGTTGAATCTATTTTCTGTCCAAAGTGGTTATGGTCCAAAATTGTTTGTAAATGTTTAAGCCTTGCTTTGAACGAATCTCGATGATGAAATGATTTTCCGTACGCTTCCATGAAATGTGGATGGTCTATAAACTCTGTGGAACACTTAAGCAAATAGGAAAAACTCAAGAATAAAGGATTTGAGCATTGAATGAAACTTAAAATGTGTTTTCGGCTTAGTGGCTCCAACGATTTCTATAGTGGTATGCTTTCTACCCATTTTTCATTTGTGACTGTAATCAAATCCTAATTCACCGCACATTACAAACATTCCAAATATAGCCTACTTTGTATCAGCCCCCAACAGTTAAAATTCATTTTTAAAAAAAGTAAGGAAACTTGACAGATGGTGAGTTGGAGAGGGGAGGGACTTGCTAAAGTAGTTTGAGGTCTTACGTAAATCGCATTCCGTAGATGTGGGTTTGGTTCCTGGCTTTGCCGATGCGCGCATAGAACTTGTATTCCCGAAATGCGAGTTCTCATTAATCCAAATGGCGTTGTTGCAAAATTAAGCGGTCCAGAGTCAAATTCCGCAGCCAAGAGCAAAAGAGTGCGGCCATTGTTTATAAGAGACGCGTAGTTCCTGTTCATGCTTTACGGATAATGTGGATACGAGCCACACTCTTTCTTTAATAGTAGTAATTTTGTTCGTGATTCCTACGTCTTCTTCTCAGACGAATACGCAGGGCTTGCAAAAGAACTTACGTTGAAATTCTCGATCATCTGATCAGGACAGCAACTGAACACCATAATTCCTTGAGATCCAAAGAATTTCCCTCATTTTAGCTACTTTGTCATTCAATTTTCCTCATTTGCAGCATAATTCCTTCGACTATTTCCCTCATTTTGCTCGGTGGATGAAGATGATTTTGTGGGATTTTTAACTACGAATTTCCTACACCACTTCCAGTCCAGCTTCAGGGATGTTTATCTTTCACATGACCACTTCGAAGTACACATGGCCACATGAAATTGCAGTTGGCCGTGTTGAATTTCACTTGGCCGCGTCGAATTGCACTTGGCCGCGTCAAATTGCATCTGGCCGCGCAAATTACTCTTGGCCGCTTAGAATTGCACTTGGCCGCCTCTAATTGCACTTGGCCGTGCAATTCGATGCTGCCAAGTGCAATTCCATGCGGCCAACTGCAATTAGACGCGGCCAATTACAATTCCATTCGGCCATGTGCAATTCGAAGCGGCAAAGTGCAATTTGATGTGGCCAAGTGTAATTAAAGCGGCCAATTGCAATTACATGCGGCCAAGTGCAATTCGAGGCGGACAAGAGTAATTCGTACCAGCTAAGTGTGATTCGATGGGGCCAACTGCAATTCGATTTGGCCAAGAGCAATTTGATGCGGCCAAGTGCAATTCAACGCGTCCAAGCGTAATTCGTAGCGGTCAAGGGAAATTTGATGCGGCCAAGAGTATATTGATTTTTCTCGACTAAACGAATACTTTTGTTTGTAAATAATGCATATTTAATTCCATCCTAGGTACATTGCTCGTTTACTTTTTCGTTGGAGCTGATTTTTTACAGGGCCCCATAATATATTATTTTAAAATTTATGAACATTTTGCTGTATTTTTTTAGGACCCGGGGTTGGCCTTACAAAAATGGTAGTGGATGGTGTAGTGGTTTGATGTAGTGTACCTAGACTTATTGTTTTTCTTTTTGTCGAAAAATTGTTTAAGCAAATACATTATTTCTAAGTTTGAAAATTAAAAATAATTACTTATTTTTTAAATAAAACTTAGTTGAACGGGGCTAGTTTTAAGGTACTTATTTTTTTTAATTACTTATTTTTATAATCCAATTCTCATCCATGCCAAGAAGTACCTCCTCAGCACGAAAGATTTTAAATCAAACTAAGATATCAACTGACAGTTGTGTGCAGAGCCATGATCATTTGTTGTCCTTGGTGCATATTGTAACAAGCCTAGCTTCCTTGGACATAGTAACCTACTCTAGCAACTATGAGGGAAGAAACACAAAGAATCAAAACTATTACAGTTTTGAAATCAGTGAATAGGACCAAGATATTCATTGCCCCCGTAAAAATGTACCTTGCCTGCATTGTTAATGACCTTATGTAATCAACACTTTTGCTGTTAATGACCTTAAACTTAGCATACTGTTGAAATGGTCATTTCTTCTAATGTGTACATAATTTTGAATCAAAACCACCTGGGTTAGAAGTAAATTCAACAAACTTTGTAACGGTTCAAACCACTCGTAAAACTGAGTTCTCGAATGTTCGAAGCAAGCCCGCAAAGATTAACTTGTTCTACAGCTTTGATGCGCCTCCGGCGCAATTTCATGCCCCCCAGGCGCATGTTTGTGCGCCCCCGGCTCAGTCCTCAAAATTGCCAAACAAGCTAAACCTTGCGTGCATGCTATGGAGACTCCCGAAATCTGATTTACGTGTGGTTAAAAACTGTTAAAAGCTTGTTAAATCTATTTTCTAATCAAAGTGGTTATGGTCCAAAATTATTTGTAAACGTTTAAGCCTTACTTTGAACGAATCTTGATGATGAAATGATTTTCCGTACACTTCCATGAAATGTGGATGGTCTATAAACTCTGTGGAACACTTAAGCAAATAGGAAGAACTTAAGAATAAGGGATTTGAGCATTGAATGAAACTTAAAATGTGTTTTCGGCTTACTGGCTCCGACGATTTCTATAGTGGTATGCTTTCTACCCATTTTTCACTCGTGACTGTAATCAAATCCTAATTCCCCGTACATTACGAACATTCCAAATATAGTCTACTTCGTATCAGCCCCCAACAGTTAAAATTCATTTTAAAAAAAAGTAAGGAAAACTTGACAGATGGTGAATTGGAGAGGGGAGGGATTTGCCGAAGTAGTTCGAGGTCTTATGTAAATCGGATTCCATAGATGCGGGTTTGGTTCCTGGGTTTGCCGATGCGCGCATAGAACTCGTATTCCCGAAATGCGAGGTGTCATTAATCCAAATGGCGTCGTTGCAAAATTAAGCGGTCCGGAGTCAAATTCCGTAGCCGAGAGCAAAAGAGGGTGGCCAAGAGCAAAATGGTGCGGCCATTGTTTATAACAGAGGCGTAGTATCTTTTCACGCTTTCCGAATAATGTGGCCACGAGCCACACTCTTTCTTTAATACTAGTAATTTTGTTCGTGATTCCTACTTCTTCTTCTCACACAAATACGCAGGGCATGCAACAAAACTTATGCAGAAATTCTCGATCATCTGATCCGGGCAGCAGCAGAACACCATAATTCCTCGAGATCCAAACAATTTCCCTCATTTCAGCTTCTTCATCATTCAATTTCCCTCATTTGCAGCATAATTCTTTCAACTATTTCCCTCATTTTGCTCGGTGGATGAAGATGATTTTGTGGGATATTTAACTAAGAATTTCGTGCACCACTTCCAGTCCAGCTTCAGGGATGTTTATCTCTCACATGGCCACTTCGAAGTACACATGGCCGCATGGAATTGCAGTTGGCCAAGTTTAATTACTCTTGCCCGCTTGGAATTGCACTTGGCCGCCTCGAATTGCACTTGGCCGTGCAATTCCATGCGGCTAAGTGCAATTCCACCCGGCCAAGTGCAATTCGACACGGCCAAGTACAATTCCTTGCGGTCATGTATATTTCGTAGCGGCCTAGTGCAATTCGACGCGGCCAATTGCAATTACATATGGCCAAGTGCAATTCGATGCGGACAAGCGTAATTCGTACCAACTAAGTGTGATTCGATGGGGCCAAGTGCAATTCGATTCGGCCAAGAGCAATTTGATGCGGCCAAGTGCAATTTAACGCGTCCAAGAGTAATTCGTAGCGGTCAGGGAAATTTGATGCAGCCAAGAGTATATTGATTTTTCTCGAATAACTGAATACTTTTGTTTGTAAATAATGCATATTTAATTCCATCCTTGGTACATTGCTCGTTTTCTTTTTCTTTTTGTCGACAAATTCTTTAAGCAAATACATTATTTTTAAGTTTGAAAAGTAAAAATAATTACTTATTTTTTCAATAAAACTTTACAGAACGGGGCTAGTCTTAAGGTACTTACAATTGAATTGAATGAAAGTCAAATTTAATGAACTCAAGCATGACTCGAAATGAGTTTCAACACATGTTGAAACCTTGGCATGTTTATACGTTATAAAAGACTGGTTTTTAATTACGGAGAAGAAAAATAAGATGACACCCGTTGCTAGTGGGGTGGAGTGCAGTTGGTGTCTTTCTCATACCCCAACACATATGGGCAGGGTTCGATTACTGCGGTTCCTGCGGTAAGCACCCATCCCTCTCCTCATGTCCCCTAGGATATAGTAGATTAGGAATAACGAATGACAAAAAAAAAAAAAAACCTCCCCTATTACATCACAACCAGTTTTCTTCATAAACTAAATTTGCAGACGTCTCAACATTGCATAGCTATTTGTAGGAAATTCCAATGCATCTATTTCAAGTCCGAAGCTAAGATATTACCACAGGATGTGAGTGTTAAAGCAGATGTTTAACTTTTTCCCAACAGACTATGGTGACTTGAAACTCAAGTATCGAGCGAAAAATTCCAACAGTTAACTTCACAAGCTTGTATTTATTTTGGAAAAAAAACTTATCCTTCTTTGTTTGAAGCGAATACTTCTATTTTCAATTCAAGAAAATCCTACTAGGAGAAAGGAATGTGAGGGTGGGGTTTGAACTCTCACGAAATTAAGTGTCCACATTACCTACTATACCAACTGAGATGGGAGGCAACCTCACGTTGACCCTTTTTTCCTATTACATTTCTCCCCCACTTTTCAGTCTTCCCCACAAGTTCAAAGGTCCACATATAAGTTAGAAAATTCCATCTTTTGTGATGCATGTGGTATATGGTGTATACGAGTTTCCAAAGCTAAAATAGAATGACAGTATACGATTGTGGAAGACTCTGGAACACAGGAAACCCAATATATTTGGAAACGTGTACGTTAATTCCTATCAAGACCACCTATTTCTTCTATTGTAGAGATTCATCATTTTCTTAAAAATCGGATGTCCATGACAACGTGCGTGCACCCCAACTAATTCTGTAGCTCTAAAATTTAACGGTCAGACAAACCTCGAGTTACCCAAGGTTTGGAATGTTTTGCGTTCATGATATTCAAAATTCCGACTTGTTGGATGAAAGCCCTTTAGTTGCTTTCTGATTATGCCCACCTGACCAAAGAATTTTGGTTTTATTTTGTGGATTTATCGTTAGAAGATTGTGATTTCTCCATCTAGATTTCCTTCCTATTCTGAATCACAAGATGAGGTGGCATGCTAGTGAAGCCTTAAGTGGCACCCTCAAAATAGAAATAGGAGAATTGAAAATTTGAACCCCAGCTTCCATGGATGGTCGGCCAAAGTATAAGAGATGAATGGGAGTAGGGGTTCAAATTTTGTGACACACAGTGCTATAGTAATTTTTGTTTATTTTTTGAGTGTAAGAGAACTTTGCCTCAGCTGAACCTTGCGTTTGGGTGTAAATGTCATTTGCTTTATAACTCGGTATACTGTCAAATGAGAGAATTGGAGAGATCGATCACGCTGTCCACTACCAAGACACCAATGGCAAAGCCATTAAGGGGTTAGGGTGGCCAAGGCCCCTCGAGTGGTTTTATTTTTTGAATTTTGCATGTGAAGTGTTTTTTTTAAAACAAAATAAATCAGTACTAATTTAGGAGAAAGGGGATGAAGTTGGTGGTGTTTGAACCCTCACCTAGTGTAAGGAGCATAATGTGTTTATCATTTGGCTGTCACTCAATTTGTCACATGGGAAATGGAATTACACTCTCATAGTTCATTACAAAATTTTCAATTTGGTAAGGAGCATAATGTGTTACATTTGGCTGTCACTGAATTTGACACATGTAAAATGGAATAACACTGTCATAGGTCATTTCAAACTTTTCACTTTGGAAAAATGTACGGAGCATAATGTGTTTCATTTGGCTGTCACTCAATTTGCCACATGTAAAATGGAAGCAACACAAATAATCAACTGGAGTACATGTGAGGGAAGCAACACAAAGAATCAAAATTATCAAGGTTCTAAAATTAGTGAATAGGATCAAGATGTTCTTCACCTTTTGATGCGCCTTAGGAGCAATTTCATGCGCCCCAGGCGCGTGCCTGTGTGCCCCTGGTGGAGTCCTCAAAATTGCCAAACAAGCGAAATTTTACGTGCATGCCATATATGGACAGTCCCGAAATTTGATTTGCGCGTGATTAGAACCGTTAAAAAGCTTGTTAAATCTATTTTCTAATCTAAGTGGTTTTGGTCCAAAATTGTTT
Source organism: Rhododendron mucronatum var. ripense (assembly GCA_019656295.1). Lineage (NCBI taxonomy): Eukaryota > Viridiplantae > Streptophyta > Magnoliopsida > Ericales > Ericaceae > Rhododendron > Rhododendron mucronatum. The sequence continues at coordinate 1,063,561 of BPLT01000148.1, read as the reverse complement.
GTAATTCAAAAGACATGGCCAAAATTGTTCGTAAACATTTAAGCCTTGCTTTGAATGAATCTCAATGATGAAATGACTTTCCGTACACTTCCATGAAATGTGGATGGTCTATAAACTTTGTGGAACACTTAACCAATGAAAAAAAACTTAAGAATAAGGGATTTGAGCTTTGAATGAAACTTAAAATGTGTTCTTGGCTTAGTGGATCCGACAATTTCTATAATGGTATGCTTTCTACCCTTTTTCCATGAACGAAACCTAAATATTTTTATAGTCAGATCCCACCATCTTTTTATACTTTTAAAACCCTAATTATCTATATCAAATAGGTCTTGATCCAATTTAAAATGAGAGAGATGTGAGTGTTTTACCGAAATTAATTGTTTTTTTGATCCACTGAGGGTAAAATGGTCACTTCCTCTGATATATTATTAACTTTGAATCGAAACCACTTGGGTTAGAAAGTAAATTTAACAAGCTTTGTAATGGTTCAAACCACCCGTAAATGGAGTTTGGGAATGTCTGGGACAAACCCGCAAATATTGACTTGTTTGACAGCTTTGATGCGCCTCAGGCGCAATTTCATGCGCCCAGGCGCATGTATGTGCGCCCCGGGCGCAGTCCACAAAACTTCTGAACAAGCCAAACTTTGCGCGCATGCTACGGACACTCCAGATATTCGATTTGCGCGTGGTTAGAACCGTTAAAAAGTTTGTTAAATCTACTTTCTAATCAAAGTGGTTTTGGTCCAACCATTTTTGTAATTCAAAGCACATGACAATTTTACCCTTAATGAGTTGAAAAACACATCATTTGGATAAAAGGCTTGTATTCCCCTCATTCTAAATCGATCGGATCAAGACCAATTCTATGTTGATGAATATGATTTTCAAAGTCCTAAAGCATGATGGAAATGAAAAATGAAAATAATAAAGTTTCATTTATGAAAAGTTAGTCGAAAGCTGACCGATTTAAAAATGATTGGAGCCACTACCAAAGTAGACCGATTAAAACTTCCTAAAGAGATTTCCAACTACGAAATATGTTCATGAAGTTTGGAATTAGGCTTTCTATTCTATTTCTCTGGAGTTTGTCACACCACGCATTCACAAATAAGAAGAAAAAAATAGAATACATGCTCGTATGTCAACTTGTTTTTAACTTAAGTTGACCTGTGTAGTATGGTTCTAGTCCGGAAGCACCGTCATGTACTCACGGGATGCTCTACATCACTCTATATAGAACCACTACACATTTACATGGGGCCATACACTTAGTCATAGGTCCCACAAGAATGTGTGGTGGTTCTAATCCTAAGGTATCCAACTAGAGTAATTTACAATAGCCAGTTGTGATGAACACTTAACCCTCTATGCTCATACCCTAAGCTAAATATCAAAAGCATGTCGTGTGTGAGACACGGATACACAAGGCCAATAGACATTTCAGTGCTTCTCGGGTTAGAAAGTAGATGCATAGATTGTGCTCAACTTTGCATCCACGAAGAGATATCTAGACATAAACAACTACTCCATAATATCATAGAATGGTATCATAGAATATAAGACATACCATTCCTTTATCAATTCCTTCTTTCAGTTTTAACAGCATAGAGAGAGCCGAGTTTCAGTTTTTTAAACACACAAAGAGTCATGTTTTCAACTAAACAAGAGGTAGCCTTAATGGTATTCCTATTAGATGCTAAGATCGTTTTATCAATTTCCTTGTTCTAGGGGCCTTTCTGTAGTTATTCTTTTCTAGGTCGCTTGTCTGCACTTAACATGGCGCAAAGGGGTTCCTTAAGGCCACAATTGTCTCTCTCCTATTTGCATAAGATTTCTTTATGTTTCTCCAAGAGCTAATTCAGTATCGATAGCCAAAGCTATTCTCGCAATAACCCCTTCTTCACCACTGGATTTGTGATCGACAATGCTAGCACTGTTTAACCCCATATGTTGTCTAAACCAGCAGCAAAAGAAAGTTTAGGGACTAAACCATTCACCTTCCTGAGCTAGGCACAAAGGTGGCCTTCTAATCCGATTCTCCTCCATTCCAAGAAGTACCTCATCAGCAGCAAAGATTTCAAATCAAACTAAGATGGCAGTTGTGCGCAGAGCCATAAGCATTTGTTGTCCTTGGTGCATATTGTAACAAGCCTAGCTTCCTTGGACATAGTAACCAACTCTAGCAACTGTGAGGTAAGAAACACAAAGAATCAAAACTATTATAGTTTTGAAATCAGTGAATAGGATCAAGATATTCATTGCCCCCCATAAAAATTTACCTTGCCTGCACTGTCAATGACCTTATGTAATCAACACTTTTGCTGTTCCGTGTAATTGTCGCTGATAAAATGATAACTGGGGCTAGACGTTGGTCCACTTACATCGAAGGCAATCCTGAAATTATATGTAGCTACAATGAGAAATATTGGACATAGTAACCAACTCTAGCAACTGTGCGGTAAGAAACACAAAGAATCAAAACTATTATAGTTTTGAAATCAGTGAATAGGATCAAGATATTCATTGCCCCCCATAAAAATTTACCTTGCCTGCACTGTCAATGACCTTATGTAATCAACACTTTTGCTGTTCCGTGTAATTGTCGCTGATAAAATGATAACTGGGGCTAGACGTTGGTCCACTTACATCGAAGGCAATCCTGAAATTATATGTAGCTACAATGAGAAAATATTTTACCAATCCTAGACCGAAATGTCCCATTGAAATGCCTTCAAGCTTATATAATCACGTCATGTATACCACCATTATGCGGAAAATTACTTTTGAATTACTTATAAATATTTTAAAATGCTGGAATAAATTCAGATGATCAAACCCTTCAATAAGGAGAAGAATGAAGATGTTGAAGTTTATCGTGTGTGGTAGATCCCTGCACAGAGCAAGGTTTCTTGCTGTTTACCTGAAAAGTAGTAAATAAATCGCATCCAACTGCATTGTCTTTATGTCAAACTGGAGGACTTTGCATCATAACAATTCATAAGAACACATTTTTGCATTTGCCCGACTGTTTTTCCTTTTTTCACATAGGAGTTTCTGCAAAAACTCGTGTCAATTGCGGGACTGCAACTTTTCATAGTCTCTTCACTGTTAGCATTGGTTATTTGGTATATTGTGCCATGGAATCCGGCTTCTGGTTTATTTTTGGGCGCATTATTGACAGAGAGGTCAATGTATGTAGCAACAAGGATGGTGCATTGCCTATTTCTCGTTCTTGCCGGGGGCCAAATTAAACGATGCGAGCTGTGCTTATCGAACAACTGGAGGCCCCATGACATGAAAACATGTTAAATGAGGCTCTTTTAACTGTGTCAAGAGACTCTAAACATCGAACATTGAAAATCAACTTAGCATAAAATTATTAGAACCTGACACTAGAAAAGGCAACTGGGATCAAATCTAGAGCTCATTTAGATATCCATTGGGATTAAACTTAGCATATTGTTGAAATGGTCACTTCTTTTGATGTATACATAATTTTGAATCAAAACCACCAGGGTTAGAAAGTAAATTAAACAAGCTTTGTAACGGTTCAAACCACTTGTAAAACTCAGTTCTCGAGTGTTTGAAGCAAGCCCGCAAAGATTAACTTGTTCTACAGCTTTGATGCGCCTCAGGCGCAATTTCATGCGCCCCGGGCGCAGTCCTCAAAATTGCCAAACAAGCCAAACCTTGCGCGCATCCATGTACACTCCCGAAATCTGATTTACGCGTGGTTAGAACTATTTGAAGCTTGTTAAATCTATTTTCTAATCAAAGTGGTTATGGTCCAAAATTATTTGTAAATGTTTAAACCTTGGTTTGAACGAATCTCGATGATGAAATGATTTTCCGTACGCTTCCATGAAATGTGGATGGTCTATAAACTCTGTGGAACACTTAAGCAAATAGGAAAAACTTAAGAATAAGGGATTTGAGCATTGAATGAAACTTAAAATGTGTTTTCGGCTTACTGGCTCCGACGATTTCTATAGTGGTATGCTTTGTACCCATTTTTCATTCGTGACTGTAATCAAATCGTAATTCACCGTACATTACGAACATTCCAAATATAGCCTACTTCGTATCAGCCCCCAACAGTTAAAATTCATTTTAAAAAAAAGTAAGGAAAACTTGACAGATGGTGAGTTGGAGAGGGGAGGGATTTGCTGAAGTAGTTCGAGGTCTTATGTAAATCGGATTCCATAGATGCGGGATTGGTTCCTGGGTTTGCCGATGCGCGCATAGAACTTGTATTCCCAAAATGCGAGTTCTCATTAATCCAAATGGCGTCGTTGCAAAATTAAGCGGTCCGAAGTCAAATTCCGCAGCCAAGAGCAAAAGAGGGTGGCCAAGAGCGAAAGAGTGCGGCCATTGTTTATAAGAGAGGCGTAGTTCCGTTTCACGCTTTCCGGATAATGTGGCCATGAGCCACACTCTTTCTTTAATACTAGTAATTTTGTTCGTGATTCTTGAGTCTTCTTCTCACACAAATACGCAGGGCTTGCAACAAAATTTATGTAGAAATTTTCGATCATTTGATCATGGCAGCAGTGGAACACCATAATTCCTCGAGATCCAAAGAATTTCCCTCATTTCAGCTTCTTCATCATTCAATTTCCCTCATTTGTAGCATAATTCCTTCAACTATTTCCCTCATTTTGCTCGGTGGATGAAGATGATTTTGTGGGATTTTTAACTAATAATTTCGTGCACCACTTCTAGTTCAGCTTCAGGGATGTTTATCTTTCACATGGCCGCTTCGACGTACAAATGGCCGCATGGAATTACAGTTGGCCGCGTTGTATTGGACCTGGCCGCGTCCAATTACTCTTGGCCACTTGGAATTGCACGGCCAAGTGCAATTCGTGGCGGCCAAGTGCAATTACATGCGGCCAACTGCAATTCGAAGCGGCCTACTGCAATTCGACGCGGCCTATTGCAATTACATGTGGCCAAGTGCAATTCGAGGTGGACAAGCGTAATTCATACAAGCTAAGTGTGATTTGATGGAGCCAAGTGCAATTCGATTCGGCCAAGAGCAATTTGATGCGGCCAGGTGCAATTCAATGCGTCCAAGAGTAATTCGTAGCGGTCAAGGGAAATTGATGCGGCCAAGAGTATATTGATTTTTCTCGAATAACCGAATACTTTTGTTTGTAAATAATGCATATTTAATTCCATCCTTGGTACATTGCTCGTTTTCTTTTTCTTTTTGTCGACAAATTCTTTAAGCAAATATATTATTTTTTAAGTTTGAAAATTAAAAATAATTACTTATTTTTTAAATAAAACTTAACAGAACGGGGCTAGTCTTAAGGTACTTACAATTGAATTGAATGAAAGTCGAATTTAATTAACTCAAGCATGACTCGAAATGAGTTTCAACCCATGTTGAAACCTTGGCTTGTTTATACATTATAAAAGACTGGTTTTTAATTAAGGAGAAGAAAAATAAGATGACACCCATTGAAAGTGGCGTGAAGTGCAATTGGTGTTTCTCTTATACCCCAACACACATGGGTAGGGTTCGATTACTGCGGTTCCTGCGGTAAGCTCCCATCCCTCTCCTCATGTCTCCTAGGATATAGTAGATTAGGAATAATGAATGACAAAAAATAAAAAATAGAAAACCACCCCTATTACATCACAAGCGGTTTTCTTCATAAACTAAATTTGCAGACGTCCCAACATTGCATAGCTATTTGTAGGAAATTCCAATGCATCTATTTCAAGTCCGAAGCTAAGATATTACCACATGATGTGAGCGTTAAAGCAGATGTTTAACTCTTCCCAACAGACTATGGAGACTGGAAACTCATGTATCGAGCGAAATATTCAAAGTAGTTAACTTCACACGCATGTATTTATTTTGGAAAAAAAACTTATCCTTTGTTCGAAGCGAATACTTCTATTTTTTATTTAAGAAAATCCTACTAAGAGAAAGGAATGTGTGTAGAGACCCGCAAATTCGTATAATTGATTTAAATGTTTTAAATGGAAATAAAAGGAGAAAATTGATTTGGAATATTGAGATTGGGGTTAATGTGCAAGTGTGTTGCATTTAAAGGGGTGAAAGTGTGATATGTGTGTGAGGTGTATATACCCCAGGTGTGTGTGTATAGGGAATAAAATTTCCCCAAATTCTCACTCCCTCTCTCTCCCGTTCCTCTCTCCCTCTCTCGGCTCTCACTCTCTCACTCACCCTTACCAAATTTCAACCAAAATCACCCAAAACCCAACCTCAAAACCTTCATTCCCTTGTGTATTGCGGTCCGTATTGCATTGGCTTGAGCTCGGTAGGGGCGAAATCCCTCCATTTTCGAATTTGGAGCTAGGGCTTGGAAAATCTTTCGATTTCGTTCTCCAATCTTTGAGGTAGGGAGTTCTAACTTGCAATATATGTTTATGACTTGTTTCTATTCCCTTGATGTGTGCCATTGATTGTTGTGGTTGTCGTTGTTGTTGTTGCTGCTGAAAACCCACGCGGTTCTGTCAAAATCTGCTCGAAACCCATTTGTTATCGATAACATTTCCATTGTTATCGATAACGTTACGTTCCCAAACCCAGAAATTTATTGTTATCGATAACATTCGCATCGTTATCGATAACATTACGTTCCCAGACCCAGAAATGCATTGTTATCCCTAACGTTTCTCATTGTTATCCCTAACACGGTCAGCGTTATCCCTAACGTTGCACCGTTATCCCTAACATTTGCCATCTGTTATCTATACCCTCGCCTCTGGAACGTTATTAACCCATTTGTTATCGATACCTCCCTTCATGGTATCGATAACGTTGCGTTTTGATTGACCTCAACCTATTGTTATCGATAACATTTGTAAAGGTTATCGATAACACTTTCTGTCTGGACAAATTTGCTGACTTGATCCATCCTTTATTGTTTGGGGTTCCGTTCACTTCTGAATCACTCCAAGAACTTTCCGAATGATCCCTTAACTTGAGTACTCATATCTAATGTCTTCATTGCACGTATCAATGATCTTAATGCTCATTTGAACATGATTGCACAAAATTGTTTATGGACCAAAAATGGATTTGAACGGTACAGATTGATTGAAAAAGGATTTTGAAATTTTACGGACACAGCGAAAATATATCAGGACATCGGGGTCCTATAAATGGCCCGGCATGAGCTATATGCTCCTATCAGGACATCGGGGTCCTATAAATGGCCCGGCACGAGCTATATGCTCCTATCAGGACATCCCGAATGGGTAAAGAGCCTGGCAGAGGACATTGGGGTCCTTTAATTGGCCCAGTAAGAGCTTCGGCTCATGACACATGTGCGAGATACATTTTGATTCACGATGCTTCCAAAGTTTATACGTTGAAAAATATGGTTGATTTTGGAAATGAAAGATTGAAGTTGGATTACTGTTGTTGTTCCATTCCATTGGTCTCAGTCGCTATTATTCCTCTTGTTATCGTTCCTACATTTCATATGCATACATTGTTGGATTAGAGCTTTCTACTGGGCTAGTGTAGCTCAAACCTTACTTTCTTTTCAGGTGCTAACTCTGGACAGTAACTTCATGTTGGGAGTGCATGGATTGTGGACACGATTTTGAAAGCTAACACTGAAGAGTTATTAAGGCATCTTTGTAATCTGTTTTTGAAAGATGTATTTGTAACTCTAATTGTAAATCTTTTGATTAAAGGATATTGTAAGCTTTTAACTTCTTTGATATTCGATACTTATTGAGATTTGGGCCATTGAGCCAAAGATGTACTTTTGTGAAAATTTGGGCGTTAGAGCGTAATTGATGGAAATGGAAATGTCAACTTTCTTTTGGGAAATTGTGCATATTAAGTGAGATTTTATTTATGAAAATTCCTTTATAATTATGTTGAAAATCGAGGGTGTGACAATGTGGGGGTGGGGTTTGAACTCTCATGAAATTAAGTGTCCACATTACCTACTATATACCAACTGAGATGGGAGGCAACCTCACGTTGACCCTTTTTTCCTATTACATTTCTCCTCCACTTTTCAATCTTCCCCACAAGTTCAAAGGTCCAAACATAAGTTTGAAAATTCCATCTTTTGTGATGCATGTGGTATATGGTGTACACGAGTTTCCAAAGCTAAAATAGAATGGCAGTATACGATTGTGGAAGACTCTGGAACACATGAAACCCAATATATTTGAAAATGTGTACGTTAATTCCTATCATGACCACCTATTTCTTCTATTGTAGAGATTCATCGTTTTCTTAAAAATCGGACGTCCATGACAACGTGCGTGCACCCCGACTAATTCTGGAGTCCTAAAATTTAACGGTCGGACAAACCTCGAGTAACCCAAGGTTTGGAATGTTTGGGGTTCATGATATTCAAAATTCCGACTTCTTGGATGAAAGCCCTTTAGTTGCTTTCTGATTATGCCCACCTAGCCAAAGGTTTTTGGTTTTATTTTGGGGATTTATTGTTGGAAGATTGTGATTTCTCCATCTAGATTTCCTTCCTATTCTGAATCACAAGATGAGGTGGCACACTAGTGAAGCCCTAAGTGGCACCCTCAGAATAGAAAGAGAAGAATTGAAATTTGAACCCCAGCTTCCATGGATGGTTGGCCAGGGTATAAGAGATCAATGGAAGTAGGGGTTCAAATTTTTGGACACCCAGTGCTATACTAATTTTTGTTTATTTTTTGTGTGTCAGAAAACTTTTCCTCAGCTAAACATTGCGTTTGGGTGTAAATGTCATTTGCTTTATAACTCGGTATGCTGTCAAATGAGAGAATTGGAGAGATTGATCACGCTATCCACTACCAAGACACCAATGGCAGAGCCATTAAGGGGTTGGGGTGGCCAAGGCCCCTCGAGTGGTTTTTTTTTTGAATTTTGCATGTGAAGTTTTTTTTTAAACAAAATAAATCAGTACTAATTTAGGAGAAAGGGGATGAAGTTGGTGGTGTTTGAACCCTCACCTAGTTTAAGGAGCATAATGTGTTTATCATTTGGCTGTCACTCAATTTGCCACATGGGAAATGGAATAACACTCTCATAGGTCATTTCAAAATTTTCAATTTGGTAAGTAGCATAATGTGTTTCGTTTGGTTGTCACTCAATTTGCCACATGTGAAATGGAATAACACTCTCATAAGTCATTCCAAACTTTTCACTTTGGAAAAATGTACGGAGCATAATGTGTTTCATTTGACTGTCACTCAATTTGCCACATGTAAAATGGAAACAACACAAAGAATCAACTGAAGTACATGTGAGGGAAGCAACACAAAGAATCAAAATTATCAAGGTTCTAAAATCAGTGAATAGGATCAAGATGTTCTTCACCTTTGATGCGCCTTAGGAGCAATTTCATGCGCCTGGGGCGCATGCCTGTGTGCCCCGGTTGGAGTCCTCAAAATTGCCAAATAAGCCAGATTTTGCGTCCATGCTATATATGGACAGTCCCGAAATTTAATTTGCGTGTGATTAGAACCGTTAAAAAGATTGTTAAATCTATTTTCTAATCGAAGTGGTTTTGGTCCAAAATTGTTTGTAATTCAAAAGACATGACCAAAATTGTTCGTAAACATTTAAGCCTTGCTTTGAATGAATCTCGATGATGAAATGACTTTCCGTACGCTTCCATGAAATGTGGATGGTCTATAAACTCTGTAAAACACTTAACCAATGAAAAAAAGTTTAAGAATAAAGGATTTGAGCTTTGAATGAAATTTAAAATGTGTTCTTGGCTTAGTGGCTCCGACAATTTCTACAATGGTATGCTTTCTACCCTTTTTCCGTGAACGAAACCTAAATATTTTTATAGTCGGATCCCACCATCTTTTAACACTTTTAAAACCCTATTTATCTATATAAAATATATCTTGATCCGATTTAAAATGAGAGAGATGCGAGTGTTTAACCGAAATGAATTGTTTTTTTGATCCACTGAGGGTAAAATGGTCACTTCTTCTGCTTTATAAATAACTTTGAATTGAAACCACTTGGGTTAGAAATTAAATTTAACAAGCTTTGTAACGGTTCAAACCACTCGTAAAACGGAGTTCGGGAGTGTCTGGGACAAGCCCGCAAAGATTGACTTGTTTGACAGCTTTAATGCGCCTCAGGCGCACTTTCATGCGCCCAGGCGCATGTATATGCGGTCCGGGCGCACTCCACAAAATTTCCGAACAAGCCAAACTTTGCGCGCATGCTACGGACACTCTCGAAATCCGATTTGCGCGTGGTCAGAACCGCTAAATTTTTTATTAAATCTACTTTCTAATCGAAGTGGTTTTGGTCCAATTTTTTTTGTAATTCAAAGCACATGACCATTTTACCCTTAATGAGTCGAAAAACTCATCATTTGGATAAAAGGCTTGTATTCCCCTCATTCTAAATCGATCGGATCCAGACCAATTCTAGGTTGATGAATATGATTTTCAAAGTCCTAAAGCATGATGGAAATGAATAATGAAAATAATAAAGTTTCATTTATGAAAAGTTAGTCGAAAGCCGACCAATTTAAAAATGATTGGAGCCACTGCGAAAGCAGACAGATTAAAACTTCCTAAATAGATTTCCAACTACGAAATATGTTCATGAAGTTTGGAATTAGGCTTTCTATTCTATTTCTCTGGAGTTTGTCACATCACACATTCACATATGAGAAGAAAAAAATAGAATATATGCTCGTATGTCAACTTGTTTTTAACTTAAGTTTCTAGTCCGGAAGCACCGTCACGTACTCACGTGATGCTCCAGATCACTCTATATAGAACCACTACGCATTTACATGTGGCCATACACTTAGTCATAGGTCCCACAAGAATGAGCGGTGGTTCTAATCCTAAGGTATCCAACTAGAGTAATTTACAATAGCCGGTCGGGATGAACACTTAACCCTCTATGCTCAGACCCTAAGCTAAATATCAAAAGCATGTCGTGTGTGGGACACGGATACACAAGGCCAATAGACATTTCAGTGCTTCTCGGGTTAGAAAGTAGATGCATAGATTGTGCTCAACTTTGCATCCACGAAGTGAGTCTCTCGTCTGCACTTAACATGGTGCAAAGGGGTTCCTTAAGGCCACAATTGTCTTTCGCCAATTTTCATAAGATTTCTTTATGTTTCTCCAAGAGCTAATGCAATATCGATATCCAAAGCTATTCTGGCAATAACCCTTTCTTCACCATTGGATTTGTGCTTGACAATGCTAGCATTGTTTAACCCCATATGTTGTCTAAACTAGCTGCAAAAGAAAGTTTAGGAACTAAACCATTCAACTTCTTGAGCCAGGCGCAAAGGTGGCCTTCTAATCCGATTCTCCTCCATGCCAAGAAGTACCTCCTCAGTAGCAAAGATTTCAAATCAAACTAAGATGGCAATTGTGCGCAGAGCCACAAGCATTTGTTGTCCTTGGTGCATATTGTAACAAGCCTAGCTTTGTTGGACATAGTAACCAACTCTCGCAACTGTGAGGGAAGAAACACAAAGAATCAAACCTATTATAGTTCTGAAATCAGTGAACAGGATCACGATATTCATTGGCCCCCCCATAAAAATTTACCTTTTTTGCACTGTCAATGACCTTATGTGATCAACACTTTTGCTGTTCCGTGTAATTGTCGCTGATAAATTGATAATTGGGGATAGACATTGGTCCACTTACATCGATGACAAACCTGAAATTATATGTGGCTACGATGAGAAAATATTTTACCAATCCCAACCGAAATGTCCCATTGAAATGCCTTCAAGCTTATATAATCACGTCATGTATACCACCTTGTGCGGAAAATTACTTTTGAATTACTTATAATATTTTAAAATGCTGGAATAAATTCAGATGATCAAACCCTTCAATAAGGAGAAGAATGAAGATGTTGAAGCTTATTGTGTGTGGCAGATCCCTGCGCAGAGGAAGGTTTCTTGCTGTTTACCTGAAAAGTAGCAAATAAATCGCATCCAACTGCATTGTCTTTTATATCAAACTAGAGGACTTTGCATCATAACAATTCATAACAGCACATTTTTGCATTTGCCCGACTGTTTTTCCTTTTTTCACATAGGGGTTCCTGCAAGAACTCTTGTCAATTGCGGGACTGCAACTTTTCTTAGTCTCTTCACTGTTAGCATTGGTTATTTAGTATATTGTGCCATGGAATCCAGCTTCTGGTTTATTTTTGGGCACATTATTGACAGAGAGGTCAATGTATGTAGCAGCAAGGATGGTGCATTGCCTATTTCTCGTTCTTGCCTGGGGGCCAAATTAAATGATACGAGCTGTGCTTATTGAACAAGTAGAAGTCCCATGACATGAAAACATGTTAAATGAGGCTCTTTTAACTATGTCAAGAGACTCTAAACATTGAACATTGAAAATCTACTCAGCATACAATTATTAAGACCAGACACTAGAAAAGGCAACTGAGATCAAATCTAGAGCTCATTTAGATATCCATTGGGATTAATACTTAGCATACTGTTGAAATGGTCACTTCCTCTGATGTTTACATAATTTTGAATCAAAACCAGCTTGGTTAGAAAGTAAATTCAACAAGCTTTGTAACGGTTCTTAAGTGTTCGAAGCAAGCCCGCAAAAGTTAACTTGTTCTACAGCTTTGATGCGCCTCAGGTGCAATTTCATGTGCCCCATGCGCATGTCTGTGCGCCCTGGGCGCAGTCTTCAAAATTGCCAAACAAGCCAAACTTTGCGCGCATGCTATGGACACTCCCGAAATCTGATTTACGAGTGGTTAGAACTATTTAAAGATTGTTAAATCTACTTTCTAATCAAAGTGGTTATGGTCCAAAATTATTTGTAAACGTTTAAGCCTTGCTTTGAACGATTCTCGATGATGAAATGTTTTTCCGTATGCTTCCATGAAATGTGGATGGTCTATAAACTCTGTGGAACACTTAAGCAAATAGGAAAAACTTAAGAATAAGGGATTTGAGCATTAAATGAAACTTAAAATGTGTTTTCGGCTTAGTGGCTCCGCCGATTTCTATAGTAGTATGCTTTCTTCCCATTTTTCATTCATGACTGTAATCAAATCCTAATTCACTGTACATTACAAATTCCAAATATAGCCTACTTCGTATTAGCCCCCAATCGTTAAAATTCATTTTTAAAAAAAGTAAGGAAAACTTGACAGATGGTGAGTTGGAGAGGGGGGATCTGCTGAAGTAGTTCGAGGTCTTACGTAAATCGTATTCCATAAATGCGGGTTTGGTTCCTGGCTTTGCTGATGCTGTCATAGAACTCGTATTCCTGAAATGAGAGTTCTCATTAATCCAAACGGCGTTGTTGCAAAATTAAGCTGTTCGGAGTCAAATTCGGCATCCAAGAGCAATAGAGGGTGGCCAAGAGCTAAAGAGTGCGGCCATTGTTCATAAGAGAGGCATAGTTCCGTTTCACGCTTTCCGGATAATGTGGCCATGAGCCACACTCTTTCTTTAATACTCCTAATTTTGTTCATGATTCCTGCGTCTTCTTCTCACACGAATACGCAGGGCTTGCAACAAAACTTACGTAGAAATTCTCGATCATCTGATCAGGGTAGCAGCAGAATACCATAATTCCTTGAGATCCAAAGAATTTCCCTCATTTGCAGCATAATTCTTCAACTATCTCCCTCATTTTGCTCAGTGGATGAAGATGACTTTGTGGGATTTTTAACCAAGAATTTCGTGCACCACTTCCGATCCAGCTTCAAGGATGTTTATCTTTCACATGGCCGCTTCGAAGTACACATGGCCGAATGGAATTGCAGTTGGCCGCATCTAATTGCATTTGGCCGTGTCGAATTGCACTTGGCCGCGTCGAATTACTCTTGGCCGCTTGGAATTGCACTTGCCCACCTCGAATTGCACTTGGCGGTACAATTTGATGCGGCCAAGTGCAATTCAAAGTGGCCAAGTGCAATTAGACGCGGCCAATTTCAATTATAAGTGGCCAAGTGCAATTCAAGGCGGACAAGAGTAATTCGTACCACCCGAAGTGTGATTCGATGGGGCCAAGTGCAATTTGATTTGGCCAGGAGCAATTTGATGCTGCCACGTGCAATTCAACGTGTCCAAGAGTAATTCGTAACGTTCAATGGAAATTTGATTGGGCCACGAGTATATTGATAACCGAATAGTTTTGTTTGTAAATAATGCATATTTAATTCCATCCTTGGTACATTGCTCGTTTTCTTTTTCTTTTTGTCGACAAATTCTTTAAGCAAATACATTATTTTTAAGTCTGAAAATTAAAAATAATTACTTATTTTTTAAATAGAACTTAGCAGAACGGGGCTAGTCTTAAGGTACTTACAATTGAATTGAATGAAAGTCAAATTTAATTAACTCAAGCATGACTCGAAATGAGTTTCAAAACATGTTCAAACCTTGGCTTGTTTATACCTTATAAAAGACCGGTTTTTAATTAAGGAGAAGAAAAATAAGATGACACCCATTGCAAGTGGAGTGGAGTGCAGTTGGTATCTTTCTTATACCACAACACACAAGGGCAGGGTTCGATTACTGCGGTTCCTGCGGTAAGCACCCATCCCTCTCCTCATGTCCCCTAGGATATAATAGATTAGGAATAACGAATGAAAAAAAAAAACCCACCTCTATTACGTCACAAGCTGTTTTCTTCATAAACTAAATTTGCAGACGTCTCAACATTGCATAGCTATTTGTAGGAATTCCAATGCATCTATTTCAAGTCCAAAGCTAAGATATTACAACGTGATATGACAGTTAGAGCAGATGTTTAACTCTTCCTAACAGACTATGGAGACTTGAAACTCAAGTATCAACCGAAAAATTCCAAACAGTTAACTTCACGAGCATGTATTTATTTTGGAAAAAAAACTTATCCTTCTTTGTTCGAAGCAAATACTTCTATTTTCAATTTAAGGAAATCCTACTAGGAGAAAGGAATGTGGGGGTGGGGTTTGAACTCTCATGAAATTAAGTGTCCACATTACCTACTCTACCAACTGAGATGGGAGGCAACCTCATGTTTATCCTTTTTTCCTATTACATTTCTCCTCCACTTTTCAGTCTTCCCCACAAGTTTAAAGGTCCAAACATAAGTTAGAAAATTTCATCTTTTGTGATGCATGTGGTATATGGTGTATACGAGTTTCCAAAGCTAAATTAGAATGGCACTATACGATTGTGGAAGACTCTGGAACACACGAAACCCAATATATTTGGAAACATGTACGTTAATTCCTAACAAGACCACCTATTTCTTCTATTGCAGAGATTCGTCGTTTTCTTAAAACTCGGATGTCCATGATAACGTGCGCGCACCCCGACTAATCCTGGAGCCCTAAAATTTAATGGTTGGACAAACCTCAAGTAACCCAAGGTTTGGAATGTTTGGCGTTCATGATATTGAAAATTGCCCAAGGTTTCTGATTATGCCCACCTAACCAAAGGTTTTTGGTTTAATTTTGGGGATTTATCGTTGGAAGATTGTGATTTATCCATCTAGATTTCCTTCTTATTCTGAATCACAAGATGAGGTGGCACGCTAGTGAAGCCCTAAGTGGCAATCTCAGAATAGAAATAGAAGAATTGAAAATTTGAACCCCAGCTTCCATGGATGGTCCGCCAGGGTATAAGAGATCAATGGAAGCAGGGGTTCAAATTTTCTGACACTCAGTGCTATAGTAATTTTTTTTTTTTTTGAGTTTTGCATGTGAAGTGTTTTTTTTTTTTTTAAACAAAATAAATCAGTACTAATTTACGAGAAAGGGGATGAAGTTGGTGGTGTTTCCCTCACCTAGTGTAAGGAGCATAATGTGTTCATCATTTGGCTGTCACTCAATTTGTCACATGTGAAATGGAATAACACTCTCATAGGTCATTTCAAAATTTTCAATTCAGTAAGGAGCATAATGTGTTTCATTTGGTTGTCACTCAATTTGCCATATGTGAAATGGAATAACACTCTCATAGGTCATTTCAAACTTTTCACTTTGGAAAAATGTACGGAGCATAATGTGTTTCATTTGGCTGTCACTCAATTTGTCACTTGTAAAATGGAAGCAACACAAAGAGTCAACTGGAGTACATGTGACGGAAGCAAAACAAAGAATCAAAATTATTACGGTTCTAAAATCAGTGAATAGGATCAAGATGTTCTTCACCTTTGATGCGCCTTAGGAGCAATTTCATGCTCCTGGGGCGCATGCTTGTGTGTCCCGGGCGGAGTCCTCAAAATTGCCAAACAAGTCAAATTTCGCGCGCATGCTATATATGGACAGTCCCGAAATTTGATTTGCGCATGATTAGAACCGTTAAAAAGCTTGTTAAATCTATTTTCTAATCGAAGTGGTTTTGGTCCAAAATTGTTTGTAATTCAAAAGACATGACCAAAATTGTTCGTAAACATTTAAGCCTTGCTTTGAATGAATCTCGATGATGAAATGACTTTCCGTACGCTTCCATGAAATGTGGATGGTCTATAAACTCTGTGGAACACTTAACCAATGAAAAAAACTTAAGAATAAGGGATTATAGCTTTGAATGATACTTAAAATGTGTTCTTGGCTTAGTGGCTCCGACAATTTCTACAATGGTATGCTTTCTACCCTTTTTTCATGAACGAAACCTAAATATTTTTATAGTCAGATCCCACCATCTTTTAATACTTTTAAACCCTATTTATCGATATAAAATAGGTCTTGATCCAATTTAAAATGAGAGAGATGCGAGTGTTTTACCGAAATTAATTGTTTTTTTTGATCCACTGAGGGTAAAATGGTCACTTCTTCTGATTTATTAACAACTTTGAATCGAAACCACTTGGGTTAGAAAGTAAATTTAACAAGCTTTGTAACCATTCAAACCACCCATAAAACGGAGTACGGGCGTGTCTGGGACAAGCCCGCAAAGATTGACTTGTTTGACAGCTTTGATGCGCCTCAGGCGCAATTTCATGCGCCCAGGCGCATTTCTGTGCGCCCCAGGCGCAGTCCCCAAAATTTCCGAACAAGCAAAACTTTGCGCGCATGCTATGGACACTCCCAAAATCCAATTTGCACATGGTTAGAACAGTTAAAAAGTTTGTTAAATTTACTTTCTAATTGAAGTGGTTTTGATCCAAACTTATTTTTAATTCAAAGCACATGACCATTTACCCTGAATGAGTCGATAAACACCTCATTTGGATAAAAGTGATTATTGATCATTGGAGAGGGGCAGGGTTACTCTGGTAGTGAATGTTAGGTGACTGTGATGGAGGTGGTGCAGTGGCAGTAGCGGTAGGAAGTGGGGGCAATTTACACGTAATGTGCATCTAATTATTCTCTTATGCGCCTCAGGCACCAGTAATTTTTCAGTTACGCGGCTAGGGCGCATTGTGTCGCGTCCCGGGCACAACTTTCAAATAGCGAAGTAACTCCCACACTCCCGAACTCCGCGGTTTGCCACAGTAACTCCTGAACTCCGATTTGAACCTGGGTAGGACCGTTGAAAAGTTTGTTGAGTCTACTTTCTAACTCAAGTAGTTATGATTCAAAATTATTTACACATTTAAGTATAAAATAATTTTACCTTCAAGGTGTTTAAAAATTAAATACTTGTTAGAAATTCTAAAATTGTGGTGGCAGGAGTGGTAGGGGTTAGAACCGTTGACGACGACGGAGGTGGTAGGGGCGTGGTGGTGGTAGACAGGTTAAAATTTTGGTCGTGGGTCTTGTTGAAGGAGTACTTTTTGCATCACATGCGCCTGAGGCGCCATTTTTTTGCGCCCCACTCGGATCTGGCAATTATGATGCGCCCCGGGCGCATCAGTGTGTTTTTAACGTTAAATTTGTACTCCGGGCATGCTTAGTTTGATTGCTAATTAGATTATTTTTCGTGTGCATTTATCATTTCTTGAGACTTCTAAGGCTCCAAAATAACGTAAATTTGTGCAATCAACTTGGCAACTTGCAAACATGAGAACCACTTGAGATATTACTTGTAGCAATTGTCATCGAAACATTGGAAAGAGACGCAACAACAAATGTATGTTGTATTGCCTAAATGTGTACGTTTTCGCCCTATACATTTGGATTGACTACAAGTGTACATTTTCACTCTTATTAAGAACAATAACACGTCTCATATATTCCACCAATGCACCAAGGGCATATTAAATGGTTTTGAGTACCGAATATGGTCAGTTGCAGTATTAATTGCTCAAACAATTCTCTATCCATGAGGCTCTTATCGGGGTGAGTCAACTATGGTACTGCACAGTCTTGCGATTTGATGATTCAACTCAACAATGACGCACCATGGACACAAGCCTTAGCAGTATGCCAAATAATTTGATGGAATTGAAAAATGGAATTTAATATTGGCAATCCACTTTTGTTCGCAGACGCTTCCCTTTTTATCTGAACTCACTAGTAATTTCATCTACAAAGTGAAGCGCTTGCGTACAAAAGTGGAGTGTCAAAATCAATTTCCTTGAAAAATTGACATAGCCCATCTTAAATTACTATATTGGATTATTTTGGATGTAATCAAAGCACAATACCACTTTTTGGGTTTGGTTAGGGTGGGCCGGCCCTGGTTTGGGCCGGATTAGGCGTTTGGACTTTATTTAATTTATTTGGGTGCTGGGTTATGCTGTATTGTCTTTTTTTGTTTGATCCCTGGTAGATCTTTGGGTGTTTTGGGCTTTGCCCATGTGGTGTAGTTTGCTACTCTTTGTTGAACCCTCTTCCCCTTTTCCTGTGCTTTAATAAAATTTCATCTTTTAGTGATAAAAAAAATACCTCTTTTCTAAGCATAGTCTATTTTACTTTTCCATTGCAATCACAAATAAAATTATTTTACAACTATGTTAATAAGATATCACTGAAACCAATCACATATGCAAGATAAGAAAATTTTACCATGCATTTGACGAATATCAAAATTTACCATGGATTTGATGAATATCAAAACCAATCACATATCACTGAAACCAATCACATATGCTAGTTAAATCATTCAATAGTTTTTATACAAAATACGAAAGCCAAAGTAAGTAGCAAGGATTTCATCTAAAGCTTGAGGAGGAAGATTACCCGCTTATGCTTGTAGACATCCAAAGTTTTCAATGAAATCTTCATGGATGGAACTCCTGGTATCTCTTCATCTTGCAATGCGGTGGTAGTACCGGTGCAGTGATGGTGGTTGTTATGTAGTGATTCCGGGTTGTGAACCAAAATGAAATAAAATCGCGACATTGAATATTAGTCCCTGTGGTGAGGTAGTGTTAGTGGTGGTGGTGGTGAAGGAGGAGAGGGGAATATGGGAGGAGGCATGGTTGGGGTGGAGGGAGGAAGAGATGGCAATGTCTCGAGATTTTCCATATATTTTCGTTTCATAACACGAGAAATCTAGATAAATGGAGGAGAGCTGTAAATGATCACAGGTGTATTAATTTAGGTATAACAATAAGGGTGATTCTTACACATAAGTGGTCACTGATGCATCTCAGGCGCAGTTTATTGCTCCTCGGGCACGAGAAATAGTTTCTGTATTCGGCTCAGGCGCATGCTTGTGCGTCCCGGACGCATCTTCCAAAAAACTGAAAAGTAAGCCAAACTTCACGACCTTGCCATGGACACTCCCGAAGTTCGACTTGTGCATCGTAAGAACCATTGAAAATATTGTTCAGTCCAAATCATGAAATACACCCCTGAAGTTGCGAAAATCGTTGAAATACCATTCCACGGATTTGGCTAAAATGGTTTTCGCGACTTGAGTTGGCTACTTTGAACTCAAATTGGGTTAATGTGTTTCGAAGAGATTGCTATTCCAGTTGCACCAAATATGCTAACAAGTGAAGAGAAAGATGAGACTCCAACGAACTGCAGAAGGATGGTATCCGGAAATGTGAAAGTTTTTCTAACGCAATCATGAAAAGGATCATTGAGTGTGTAGAGGAAAAATTTTAACCGAATGATGAAAAGGATCGTTGAAGTGTGTAGAGGTAAACCCAAGGGTAGTCAAAATGGCTACAGCTCGTGGGCACTTGCGCAGAACATGGCTGGTGTTTTCCTTAGTAGGAGCACACCAAACGCAATAGTCGGAAGGAGTAATATGCCTAGGGAATAGATCATGTCGCGCCCCGGGTACAACTTTTAATTGCAACTTCGCGGTTTGTCATAGAAACTGTCTAACTCGGATTTCATCGTGATTTGAACCGTTGAAAAGTTTGTTGAGTCTACTTTCTCAACCTAGTTATTATGATGCATAATTATTTATTCCTTAAAGCATACAATGATTTTACCTTCGAGAAGTAAAAACAAAAAAAAAAAAAATCATATTTGGAAATTCTAATCATCAAAGGACAAAAAGATACTGTAGAAAAAAGACAACAACGGAACAAAAGAGGGAAATATATGCTTTAATGTGTACCTCATCCTTTTTTCTTTCCGCTTTCGATTATTTAGTTTAGTTGCAAATTGTGAAGTCATTGTAGACGGGTGTTACTGTAGTAGACGGTGGTGTGGTGGTGGTAGCGGTAGACAGATGAGGCCAATTTATGCGTAATGTCCATCTAATTATTCTCTTATGCGCCTCAGGCGTATTACGTCGCGCCTCGGGTGTAGCTTCCAAATTGCAAACTAGGCCAAACTTCTGGTTTGCCACATACACTCTCGAACTCCGTTTTGCATGTGGTTAACCGTTGAAAAGCTCTTTGTGTCTACTTTTTAACTCAAGTAATTATGATTCAAATTATTTTACCTTCCAGGAGTCGAAAAAAATCATTTTATGAAATTCTAATCATCGAAGGACAAAAAGATGGGAAGAAGAGAAAAAAAAATTACAAAAGAGAGAAATATATAAGTACCTTTTAATGGTTTGATCTCATCTTTTTCTTTTTCTTTTTTTTTCAATTGTGTTAACGGTTATTCTTAATTTAGTTGCAAATGTGTGATTATTTATGTGTTCACCTTTTTTGCACTGCTTTAAATCTCATAGATAGTGAAGTGATCGTTCTAGAGTGTTAATTTTATGTTTGTCATACAAAGATGATTGTGTTTTCTTCAACTGTGACCGCGGACTGTGGATGGTGCGCTTGGATCCAAAATCAAATTCAGGACTGTTCAAGAAAAATCGTGAATCGTGAAACTAGTCTGGACCAAACTGATCCGTGCCTTTTGGATTTTATCCGTGGATTAATGGTCCGCACACGGATTCAAAAATTAAAAAACCGTGAGATACGGATAAGGATTGAATTTTCATCTCAAAACCATGGATTAACCGAACCGAACCGTGAGATATTTAAAAAATAAAAATATGTGTGTGTAATATTTATAAATAATTATAATTTTATTTATTGTTATGAATTTTTTTAAACAATTTTATATTCATGTGACAATATATAACACTTAACTGTAACTTTGGACTGGAAATCTGGACTGGCAATGTACAATTTCACATCAATGTTGCTGCCGTGCTGGTATTTGGACTAGAAATCTGGAATATGATTATGTAAAACATTGCTGATGACTTGCTGTAATGTTATCAAATTTAGTGTTTGCATTTTTAGATCTATCTATATCCTATATGAATGTAGTTGAAGCCAAAAAGCTCCCAACCCTCAATCCTAAATTCTTAGAATTTAGATTTTTTTTTAAAATAAAAGAGAGAAAATCGTGGGAGTGCGGGGAGGGGAAGAGAGGGGGACGTGGGAGAGGGAGGGAGAAGCTTAGGAAAAATTATTCTATGCCCCAGCAGGAATACTATCACGTGGTACTCCAAATTCATTTTTCACCACACATGTCTTTTAGTGTACAGAATGAGATTAATACTAGCGCGCATTGAACATGAGACAAAAAAATATTAGATTATAAAAAAATAATGTTAATTTTTTATCCCATGCATTGAACGAGCACAATATTAGATTTTTTTTGTTACAAATTAATATGATTTAATTGTTTTTGAAGTAAATTAATTTGATTTAATATTTCTTGCAATATGAGTCGTCCATTGCTGAGCATGGATGGTCCAGATTGGCCTAACACTCATGTTGTTTCTGAGGGACAACACGCACCCCAGGTTCCTTTTCTATCAACTAGCGTCATCCCCGTTCGATGCACGGGATAAAATATTTGTGTGGCTTTACTACAAAATATCGAGCTCATACAAAATTTGTCATTTGTCCCGTGCATCGAACGGGAACGACGCTAGTTGAATATATATGATTGTAATGGCATGACAGTTGCATCATTTTATTTTTTTGGAAGGCAATCCGCGGGTAAAACTGGAACTGAACCGTGACTCACGGATTGGATTGGATTGGAATCTAGCCGTAGGATTTTTGGTCCGGACACGGATTGCATTTTCTAAAAATCGTGACTCACGGATTAGGATTGGATTCATAGAAATCCGATCCAATCCGGACCATGGACAGCCCTTAGAGCATGTAGAACAGGTGATTGGTGTTCATTGTGATGTAATTATGAGGGTGTGATCCCACAACAAATGATAAAAAATAAAATAAAAATTCGCAAACAAGCCAGTCATATTTGGTATATATTTCTTTCAAAGGATAGTTTATTGAATGCCAATTTCTTTGAGCCATGGCTTTCGGTACGAGCATCAGCGCTAGTCTATATATATAATAAGGAAGTAGTGTTTTTGAAAATGTACACAAGTCAAAGGACCGAGCTTTGTGGTTTGCTAAATTAGAGGTTAAGATTGGTTACTCCTTTTTCAAGGGTTCAGATTGCGACACAGCTAGATCATTGGTCACGCTTGTTTGCGTGTGTCTAAATTTTCCCAACCATTACATTAGTAAATTTTGTGCTTTCCTCTTTCCTTGCAATGCGTCTTCTCGTTCTAAGAACAAAACTGCCCACCTATATCATGTCATGTAAAACTTAAAAATATCAACCTGATGTAACTTCAAACCCATCACACTTCTATTCCTCTCTTCCCTACCCCTTTCATAGATTATGCAGACCTTCTAAAGACCACCATCACCTTTTACTCAACCTTTCCATCTCAACGCTAATTTTGGTGATTGGGGGGTGGGCGGGAGTCGTGGTAGTGTATGAGTGATGATGGTGATAGTGGTGATCATTGGAGACGGGTATGGTTACGCTGGTAGTGTATGTTAGGTGACAGTGGCAGAGGTGGTGTAGTGGTGGTAGCTAGAGTAGAAAGATGAGGGCAAGTTATGTGTAATGCGCCAGACATTGTTGAGTTATGCCGCTCAGGCGCATTGTGTCGCGCCCCGAGCGCAAAGTAGGCCAAACTTTGCAGCTTGCCAAAGAAACTCTTGAACTCTGATTTGAACATGCATGGTTAGGACCGTTGAAAAGTTTTTTGAGTCTACATTCTAACTCAGGTAGTTATGATTCTAAGTTATTTACACATTCAAGCATACAATGATTTTACCTTCAAGAAGTCTAAAAAAAACAAGTTTTTGAAATCATCGAAGAACGAAAAGATGGAAAGAATAAGAAAAGAAAAGGGGAGAATTATCTCAGTACCTTTTAATGGTTTGATATCATCCTCTCTCGATCTTTTTTTTCCCCATTGTGTGAACGGCGTGTGAACGGCAATATATAGTTTAGTTGCAAATGTGTGATTATTTATACTCACTTTTTATTTTATTTTATTTTGATGATTTCAGCACCATTTTGGTTTTCTTCGGTTGATTTGGTAAGGATATTTAAATATGTTTTATACAATTCAGTGGACTTTGGCTGAGTTGTTCTAAGAATGCTTATGCGCCTCAGGCGCTGTTCAATGCTCCTCGGGCGCCAAATATTGTTGGGATATATGGCCAGGCGCATTGACTCGCGCCCTGGGCGCAGCATCCAAGCTGCAAAGTTGGGCAAAATTGGCGGCTTGTCACAGACACTTCCGAACTCCGATTGCACGTGGATAGAACAATTAAAAATATCATTGAATCTACTTTCTAACTCATGTAATTTTGATTCAAATTTATTTACACATGCTTGTAGAGAGATCCAAAGTTTTCAGTGAAATCTTCATGGATGGAACTCCTAGAATCTCTTCTTCTTGCAATGCGGTGGTAGTAGTGGTAAAGTGATGGTGGTGGTTATGTAGTGATAGTTGTTGTGAACCAAAAAAAAAACTAGCATTGCGAGATTATATATTAGTCCCTGTGGTGAGGTAGTGTTCGTGGTGGTGGTGAAGGAGGAGTGGGGAATATGAGAGGCGGCATGGTTGGGGTGGAGGGAGGAAGAGATGACAATTTCTCGAGATTTTTGGTATCTTTTCATTGCATAACACGAGAAATCTAAATAAATGGTGGAGATCTGTAAATGATCTAAGGCGTGTTTTAGGTATAACAACATACGCATAGGTCAGTGATACGTCTCCGGCGCAGTTTATTGCTCCCCGGGGGTGAGAAATAGTTTCCTTATGCGGCTCAGGCGCATGCTTATGCATCCCCAGGTGCATGCTTCCAAAAACTGCAAAGTAAGCCAAACTTCTTAAGCTTGCCACGAACACTCCCGAAGTTCGACTTGTGCATCATAAGAACCATTGAAAATATTATTGAGTCTAATTTTGAACTTAACAAATTTGGATTTTCAAAATTTTACAAATTATGGGAAATTTATGTGTAGGTACAGAAAATCCAAAGTAGGTAATTCCCCCGGCTTAGGCCCAAATCATGAAATACACCCCCGAAGTCGCGAAAATTGTTGAAATACCATTCCACAGATTTGGCTAAAATGGTTTTCACGACTTGAGTTGGCTAGTTTGAACTCGAGTTGGGTTGTGTTTCGAAGAGATTGCTATTCCGGTTGCACCAAATATGCTAACAAGCGAATAGAAAGATGTGGGGCTCCGATGAACTTGGCTTGCTTTCTCTAGAACTATTGTTCGTCTGGATCTAACCTCGTTCCCTTGAACCTAACTTGCACCCCGAAGCACGACTAAAGACCATACTGGAGGAGCCCCGAAATGGCCCTCTGGCGTGAGGATGAGAATAGTGCAGAGAGAGGAAAGCAAAGGACTATGATTTCGAGGGTAGGAGACGATGTACCTTTTAGGGCTGCTATCCCTTGGTATTTATAGAGGGTCCTTGGCTTGATCTCCAAGTTCGTCTATGCGTCTAACACACGTGGCTTGACGTCACCTGTGACATAGCGGATATGGCAGTTAGTGTGAGCTATCATGGGAGACATGGCCGAGCCTAGTTGCCTAGCTCCGGGCCGAGCAGGGCCGAGCCTCGAGGGAGCTGTCATGGGAGACATGGCTGAGCCTAGTTGCCTAGCTCCGGGCCAAGCTGAGCCTCGAGGGAGCTGTCATGGGAGACATGGCCGAGCCTAGATGCCTAGCTCCAGGCCTCGCCTCGCCTCGTGGATGAGCTTTCATGGGAGATATGGCCAAGCCTCGTGGCCTAGCTCTGGGTCGAGTCGAGCCTTGTGGATGAGCTCTCATGGGAGATATGGCCGACCCTCGTGGCCTAGCTCTGGGCCGAGCTGTAGAGAAGAGCCTCATCCTTAGTGTTGGTCGATCATATGTACCCACTCGTCCGGATGCCACTTGTGCCGGACCAAACACGACCAAACCTAGCAAACTCGGTCAGTGCCTCGAGGAGTTTAACGCGGCCTTCTGCCGAACTTAGCGACTGTGGCCGAACCAGAATATTCAGCCCACTACAAAAGATGTGACTCCAACGGACTGCAGAAGGATGGTATCCGGAAATGTGAAGGTTTTTTAAGCCAATCATGAAAAGGATCATTGAAGTGTGTAGAGGTAAACCCAAGTGTAGTCAAAATGGCTGCAGCTTGTGGGCAATTGCGCAGAACATGGCAGGTGTCTTCCTTAGTAGGAGCACACCAAAACCCAGAAGAAATGTTGGAGGGAGATCGAAAGAGATGGAATTACAATTCCAATGTCGGGTGATCCAACAGTCCAGAACACAAAGTTCGTCCTCGTTCCAATTGAGAGGCCCAGAGGTTTGGAATCAAAGAGGTCCATCTCCTACCCAATTGGTCATCCATAAAGATGAAGAGGATCCATTTCCTATGAGTGTTCGGGGTCCTTGTATGAATAGGTTGTAACCCTTCTTAACACCACCCCAAGTGGATGAGCAGGGCATTCGTCTC
Organism: Rhododendron mucronatum var. ripense; assembly: GCA_019656295.1. Taxonomy (NCBI): domain Eukaryota; kingdom Viridiplantae; phylum Streptophyta; class Magnoliopsida; order Ericales; family Ericaceae; genus Rhododendron; species Rhododendron mucronatum. The sequence continues at coordinate 1,037,482 of BPLT01000148.1, read as the reverse complement.
TGTTCATGCGTTAAGCTATAATGCCCACGAATAGCGCATCACCAAAGGGATTGATCGTCGTGTTGCAATCTCCATGCCAGTTTAGCCATGGAGACTGTGTTAACAAGATGCATGCAATCATTTTCTTTTTGTCTGAAGTTGTTCCCCAAAGAAAATTGTGAATTAAACGATCAATAGTCATGAGGGTGGACGTCAGGAGAAAATTGCAATTGTTTGTTGAATGTCTCAGAACAATGTCACAATTAAGACTACAAGTGGCTTCAAGTAGAGGGGTACCCCTTCACAACTCATATAACTTACAGTATTTTTTATACTTAGTCAAGATATGATGTGGGAGGAATTCATGTTATATATTTTTCGTATCTTGAAGCTGTTTACATTTGGACTTATGTATATAGTGAAGTGATCATTGGAGAGGGGTAATGTCTGTTAGGTGACGGTGGTGGAGGTGGTGCAGGGGTGGCGTAATGTGAATTTTTAGTATTCTCTTATGCGCCTCAGGCGCCGGCCAATGCACCCCTGGCGCCAGAAATTGTTCAGTTATGCGGATCAGGCGCATTATGTCGCGCCCTGGGCGCAGCTTTCAAATAGCGAAGTAGGCCAATTGCAACGTCGCGGCTTGCCACAAAAACTGTCGAACTCAGATTTCAATGTGGGTTAGAACCATAGAAAAGTTTGTTGAGTCTACTTTCCCACTCTAGTTATTATGATTCATAATTATTTACACATTAAAGCATAAAATGATTTTATCTTCGAGGAGTTTAAAAAAAAAATTATTTTTGGAAATTATAATCGTCGAAGGACCAAAAGATATATAGAACAAAGACAAGAATGGACCAAAAGATAGAAATATCCCAGTACCTTTTAATGGTATGATCTCATCCTTTTTTCTTTTCATTTTCCTTTGTGTGAACGGTAATTTAGTTTATTTGCAAATATGTGATTCTTTACATTCACTCGTCGATACTGAAGTGATCATTGTAGAGTGGTAGTGTTACTGTACTAGATGGTGGTGGAGGTGGTGTGGTGGTGGCAGCGGTAGAAATATATAAGTACCTTTTACCATGTCATGCATAACTTAAAATATCCAGCAAATCTCAACCTGACGTAACTTCAAACCCATTACGCTTCTATCACTCTCTTCCTTCGCGCCCCCCTTTCACAGATTACGCGGACTTTCTACAAACAACCATCACCATTTACTCACCCTTTCCATCTCAACGCTAATTTTGTTGATGGCGGGATTGGTGGTGGTTGGGGGGTGGCTGGTAGTCGTGGTAGCTAGCTAGTCAAGTGATGGTTGTTTATGTGATGATGAGCATGTGATGCAGGTAGTGACGTGATGGTTGTAGAGGGATAGTGTAACAGTGGTAGTGTATGTGAGGTGATGGTGGTAGAGGTGGTGATGAGGGCAATTTATGTGTAATGTGCATCTAAGTATTCTCTTATGCGCCTCGCGCCCCGGACGCAGATTCCAAACTTTTAAGTTGGCCAAACTGCAGGGCTCTTTCGAACTCCAATTTGCACGTGAATAGAACCATTAAACTGCTCGTTTATCTTCTTTCTACCTCACGTAATTTTGATTCGAATTTATTTACATATTCAAGCAAACAATGATTTTACCTTCACAGAGTCTGGAAAAAATCATTTTTGGAAATTCTCAGAATTTACCCTGATTAAAGAAAAATAAGAGTGGGCATTTCACAAATGGCATGTATGTGGGGAGTTCATGCTGCAAAGGTAGCTTACACTAAATAGGTTCTGAGACTCAATTCATGCTGCAAAGGAATAGATAAGTGTTGACGACTGGAGGGAGATAGAAAAATCAAATACGGAGTACTTCTGTTACCAGAGTTGGATTTCCTTTTGGAAGCGAGGTGGAGTTGGGAAGGTATGATTTTGGCAGTTGGTCCTCTCCACGTAGAAGAACTTCGCCGGCAAGTGGAGTTGGTGGATGGGGTCGTCTGCAATTATAGAAAACGGGTTGTTTTCTCCTGACAAAAGTTGGCAAAATACTGCATTCTAATGTTATATAATCACTGCCTCAATTTCCATTTTGTTGAAGTTTAGCTATACAAATTGAATCTGATATTCAGAGGGAAAACATAATCGGATTTCGGGCGCGAAAACATGAATGCTGGAATGCAATACCATTCAAATTGAAGTATATGTGCTTCACAGGTTTTATTTTTTGGTCTTTCATTGACGGTTAAACATAGAACTTGTCTTAGAAAAGTCATCACACCCTGTTGATCATATAGCTTACTCTCCAAAGTTGGCATTTTTGTAGATTTCCATAGCATGCTGGTCAAATTAGCTTTCTCTATTTATTTGATTTGATGTAGGATGAAATTTGAATTTGGCGTATCTTTTAGAATTAAAACAGTGGATAATATGATGCTTAATCTTGATTCTTATATTTTCTCAGCAACCAGCAATTTAAAATGGGCGGGTACGTATTAACTCATTACATGGTCTGATTTCACGATTCCTATGTACCTTGGTCCTTCTTTTGTTCATCTTTTTATTATAGGTTTGTGTTTCATAGGTTTTTACACTGGTATTGAGCATATACATGATGAACAGTGCTGGGTTTGAAAGTGACTCCTTGAATAGGAATATGTTTGGCGTCGTGCCGGAGCGGACTGTTGATTTACATTTCTTGAGTATAACCTTACTATGGTATATCGTCCGACAATTCTTTTGGTGCCATATGGTAGGTAAGATGTATTTGAGTTGATAGTATATGTAGTGTCTTAACTGGTTTTTACCTTCTAGAACAAAGTTCACGAGGGTCATAACGAGAAGTAGAACAATGTATCCACAATTCGAGTTCCTAGAGGTAGCTTGAAGAAACAAACTAACTCCTGGTAAGCTCCAATGCATACAATCATTTTTTCTCCACCAGCCGTAGATGGATGGGCATTTGCTCTGAACTTAGACACGTAGGTTATGTCCAATAAAATGAGCACAAAAAAAGACTATTACATGGGGACGGATGTAGTAACATAGAATGTCATTCCTTGAGAAGAAAAGGGAAATTGTGGGGGAAAAACACGGAAGAAATGAAAAATTACTTTAGGAAACATATACTTCTACCTTCCCAATTTAAATCTCCCTTACGAGAATTCGTGCATTTTAAAACTCCGAAAAAAAAATTATTTGTTTACACCAAATTAAAAAGAATACTTTAATTTGATGTCAAAAATAATAAATCAATATATAGAAATTGGAAATTTAAGCGGCCAAGTGCAAATTTAAGCGGCCAAGAGTACTTTGAAGTGGCCAACTGCGATTTTAAGCGGCCAAGTGCATTTTAATTGGCCAAGTGCAATTTTAAGTGGCCAATTGCAATTTCAAGTGGCCAATAGCAGTTTTAAGCGGCCAAGAGCCGTTTTCAGCAGCCAATTGCAATTTTAAGCCGTTAATAGTAATTTGCCGCGGCCAGGGAAGAAAAGATCACGAACCGGGATCGCAATCGTGGTTGACAAACACTCTTTCCTCATAAAATTGGACTACGAGCAATTTATCGCAGCCAATAGCAATTTTTAGAGGCGACGTGCATTTTAAGCGTCCAAGAGCACTTTTCAATGCCAAGTGCAATTTTAAGCGGCCAAGACCAATTTCAGCGGCCCAGTACAATTGTAAGCGGCCAAGGGTAATTTGCCGCGGCCGGGGAATAAAAGATCATGGCTAGTGGATTAGAATGCGTGGTTGACAAACACGCTTTTGTCGTAAACTAAGAAAAAAACGTGTTCAGTTCAGCATCCTCCGTCGTCCTCCCATGGCACTGAGAGAGACTCAAAACACAACCACTCTCTCTCCCTCTAAAACCACCTAGACTTCAACCCCGCAGAATACTCCGAACCGATCAAGGAGATCCACAAGGGCTGCAATTGAATTGGGACTAAAAAATTCGACGCTTTTGATATTGTTAAGCGGTGGTGGAAGGAAGTCCCGTCACTGTGGTCTCCTACAGTTCGATCCTCTTTGGTTTCTCAAAAGCTTCAGAGACAATACTACCTGTACTCTCTCTCTCTCTCTCTCTCTCTCTCTCTCTCTCTCTACCTCCCTACTTTTTGACAGTTACCTGATAACTTCGGTTAAGGCTAAACTTTGTTTTTTAGCGAGAGAATATAGCAAGAAATTGGGGAAAAAAATGCTTATTTTGAATGTGTTAGTGTCGTTTGAACATTACTTTGGTAGATAGGCCGATGGAGTAGTTAAGAACAGCAAAATGGCTACGGCCGATGGTAAAAATTAAGAGGAGCTGGGTAGAAATTGACTCCAGAGGCTTTAGTTTGAATGGGACACGATCCGGTAGTTAGGAAAAGCAATATGGTTACCTTAGCGGGTAACACTACCCTCTAAGGAGGGGAGGGCTAAAAGTTCAATTTTTGTTGGCAACTTGGCACCAAGTGGGGAATGGAATGGTGATGACGTCAACCATGGCATCAAGGAAGACCTAGACTAGAAATTGTAGATGCTCTGGGAAGATCATGCATGAAGAGCATTCAATGCTCTTGGAAGTTTTCTTTAGTCCGTCGCTATAGGTCTAAGAGCGGAGAGAGCAGAGTAGTGTGAGGGCTCCTCCTTTGGGAGGGAGCCGAGCTCCTCTAGTAAGGCTTTGGCGCTCTGGCAGGAGAGCGTGCGTTGAGAGAGATACACTGAGAAGTTGAGTGATTGGTACTCCCATTTAACATTTTTGTATTTCTCATATGGTGAAACACTCCTCTCCTCTCGTGGAAGTATCCACTCTTTGAGGAACCACGTAAATTCTTTGTGTTCTGTGTGATTAGGGTTGCGTTTGAGCTTTTGGCCAAATCTGGGGCACAACCCTTTAGATGTGTTAAGTCCAAAGGATCTAGGTTTTTTTGAATATCAAGGAACTGGATGCGCTCAATGGAGAAAACTAATTATGTAGCCGACCCAATTGATTGGAAATTAAGGTTTGGTGTGGTTTGGTATAATTCAAATATACAATGCACAGATTGGATACGAGATTCAATACGGATAGAAAGATACGTAAATTTGTCAAATATTTGAATTTACTACAAAAACATAGGTATCTTGAGAAAAGGTTGTAATCTTTGAATATATGTAAGATATCAATGTTGTATGACTAAACCTTTTAATTTCAGTTGGGCATATAATAGCTTCATTTGAGATCAGCAGGAATGGTTGTCAATGAACAAATAAATGACACAACGAAGAGATGCGTCAATCGAGAAAATCCAAAATGGATTGTGCAACATTGACTCCCAATATTTTCTTCTAAAAGTTGGCAAAATACTGTATTCTAATGTTATATAATCAATGCCTCAATTTCCATTTTGTTGAAGTTTAGCTATACAAATTGAATCCGATATTCAGAGGGAAAACATAATCGGATTTCGGGCCCGAAAACATGAATGCTGGAATGCAATACCATTCAAATTGAAGTATATGTGCTTCACAGGTTTGATTTTTTGGTCTTTCATTGACGGCTAAACATAGAACTTGTCTTAGAAAAGTCATCACACCCTGTTGATCATATAGCTTACTCTCCAAAGCTGGCATTTTTGTAGATTTCCATAGCATGCTGGTCAAATTATCTTTCTCTATTTATTTGATTTGATGTAGGATGAAATTTGAATTTGGCGTATCTTTTAGAATTAAAATGGTGGAAAATATGATGCTTAATCTTGATTCTTATATTTTCTCAGCAACCAGCAATTTAAAATGGGCGGGTACGTATTAACTCATTACATGGTCTGATTTCACGATTCCTATGTACCTTGGTCCTTCTTTTGTTCATCTTTTTATTATATGTTTTTGTTTCATAGGTTTTTACACTGGTATTGAGCATATACATGATGAACAGTGCTGGGTTTGAAAGTGACTCCTTGAATAGGAATATGTTTGGCGTCGTGCCGGAGCGGACTGTTGATTTACATTTCCTGAGTATAACCTTACTATGGTATATCGTCTAACAATTCTTTTGGTGCCATATGGTAGGCAAGCTGTATTTGAGTTGATAGTATATGTAGTATCTTAACTGATTTTTACCTTATAGAGCAAAGTTCACGAGGCTCATAACGAGAGGTAAAACAATGTATCCACAATTCGAGTTCCTAGAGGTAGCTTGAAGAAACAAACTAACTCCTGGTAAGCTGTGACGACCTGAATTTTTACATTGCCTCAAAATAAATAAATCTCTTAGAATTACAAATCCTCAAGATAAATATACATGGTGGGCCTATAAACCTCCAAAATATACATATTTCTAAACAATCTCTAAAACTAATTACTCCAAATACTCCAACTCGGGTCCCCACTAACTTGCTTTGCACCTGAAAAATATAAAACTCCCGGGTAGTATATGCAATACGAGGACAATAACATGGCTAACAATAAGAATATGCTCAACAAACGAGGTTAACAAATCAAGTAGGATCATTTTGAATGCTTTTCATTTGTAGCCTCATACCCGGCTCATCTTGATAACATGCCAAGCACCACCCAGGTCAAAACTCTATATTGGGCATACAGGCCCCATAAACATACTAGACTCCCTGTGGGGCAGTCCATCGTACATCTTTCATAACTCTGCGACCTGGTAGGCTTAAACATGTTCCAATCTGTTCCATGGCTTTCAGCCAAATACTTTTTGTGTCACGATACAAGAAGTGACAATAACTGAATCAAGAAAGCTTAGACATCAAATGAGTACAAATATGAGAGAATCAAAGAACACTCTTTGCAAGAGGTTTAGCTAGGAATGTATTGCATACTACCCGGTACCTCAAAGTTACGCCCGAATATCACCCGCCGTGGAATTTCTCACAAAAGCTACTGTGAAGTAGTTGCCATGCTACAAAACCTACTGCCCCTCACGTTTTTCTATTTCTCCAGAGCATTAAGAATTTTCCTTGCAAATAACCCTATTTGAACCAAAGTCTAGTGAACTAGTTAATTTTAGAATACCACGTGTACAAACCATAAGATGACTAAACTAACACTTTGCTTATCAACAATTTTTCCAGCCTAAACGTTGCACACAAGGCACCGAATGGCCCCTATTTTTCTTTTCCTTTCCTATGTTGTCTAATTACACAACTCAAATAAAATACTATTTAAAAAAATACGGGATATTACATAAGCTCCAATGCATACAATCATTTTTTCTCCACCAGCTGTAGATGGATGGGCATCTCTGAACTTAGACACGTAGGTTATGTCCAATAAAATGAGCACAAAAAAAGACTATTACATGGGGACGGATGTAGTAACATAGAATGTCATTCCTTGAAAATAAAAGGGAAATTGTGGTGGAAAAACACGGAAGAAATGAAAAATTACTTTAGGAAACATATACTTCTACCTTCCCAATTTAAATCTCCCTTACGAGAATTTGTGCATTTTAAAACTCCGAAAAAAAAAATATTTGTTTACACCAAATTAAAAGAATACTTTAATTTGATGTCAAAAATAATAAATCAATATATAAATTGGAATTTTAAGCGGCCAAGTGCACATTTAAGCGGCCAATTGCAAGTTTAAGTGGCCAAGAGTAGTTTAAAGCGGCCAACTGCAATTTTAAGCGGCATTGTGCATTTTAATTGGCCAAGTGCAATTTTAAGCGGCCAATAGCAGTTTAAAGCGGCTAAGTGCAATTTCAAGCGGCCAATAGCAGTTTTAAGCGGCCAAGTGCAATTTTAAGCGGCCAAGAGCAGTTTTCAGCGGCCAATTGCAATTTTAAGCCGTTAATAGTAATTTACCGCGGCCAGGGAAGAAAAGATCACGAACCGGGATCACAATCGTGGTTGACAAACACCCTTTCCTCATAAAATTGGACTACGAGCAATTTATCGCGGCCAATAGCAATTTTTAGAGGCGACGTGCATTTTAAGCGTCCAAGAGCACTTTTCAACGCCAAGTGCAATTTTAAGCGGCCAAGACCAATTTTCGGCGGCCGAGTACAATTGGAAGCGGCCAAGGGTAATTTGCCGTGGCCAGGGAATAAAAGATCATGGCTAGTGGATTAGAATGCATGGTTGACAAACATGCTTTCGTCATAAACTAAGAAAAAAACGCGTTCAGTTTAGCATCCTCCGTCGTCCTCCCATGGCACTGAGAGAGAATCAAAACACAACCACTCTCTCTCCCTCTAAAACCACTTAGACTTCAACCCCGCAGAATACTCCGAACCGATCAAGGAGATCTACAAGGGCTGGAATTGAATTGGGACTAAAATTCGACGCTTTTGATATCGTTAAGCGGTGGTGGAAGGAAGCCCAGTCATTGTGGTCTCCTGCGGTTCGATCCTCCTCGGTTTCTCAAAAGCTTCAGAGACAATACTATCGGTACTCTCTCTCTCTCTCTCTCCCTCTCTCTTTACCTACCTACTTTTTGACAGTTACCTGATAACTTCGGTTAAGGCTGAGCTTTGTTTGTTTAGCGAGAGAATATAGCAAGAAATTGGGGGAAAAATGCTTATTTTGAATGTGTTAGTGTCGTTTGAACATTACTTTGGTAGATAGGCCGATAGAGTAGTTAAGAACAGCAAAATGGCTACGGCCGATGGTAACAATTAAGAGAAGGGACACGATCCGGTAGTTAGGAAAAGCGATATGGTTACCTTAGTAGGTAACACTATCCTCTAAGGAGGGGAGGGCTAAAAGTTCAATTTTTGTTGGCAACTTGGCACTAAGTGGGGAATGGAATGGCGATGACGTCAACCATGGCGTCAAGGAAGACCAAGACCAGAAATTGTAGACGCTCTGGGAAGATCATGCATGAAGAGCATTCAATGCTCTTGGAAGTTTTCTTCAGTCCGTCGCTATAAGTCTAAGAGCGGAGAGAGCAGAGTAGTGTGAGGGCTCCTCCTTTGGGAGGGAGCCAAGCTCCTCCAGTAAGGCTTTGGCGCTCTGGCAGGAGAGCGTGCGTTGAGAGAGATACACTGAGAAGTTGGGTGATTGGTACCCCCATTTAACATTTTTGTATTTCTCATATGGTGAAACACTCCTCTCCTCTCGTGGAAGTATCCATTCTTTGGGGAACCACATAAATTCTTTGTGTTCTGTGTGATTGGGGTTGCGTTTGAGCTTTTGGGCAAATCTGGGGCACAACCCTTTTGATGTGTTAGGTCCAAATGATCTAGGTTTTTTTGAATATCAAAGAACTGGATGGGCTCAATGGAGAAAACTAATTATGTACCGACCCAATTGATTGGGAATTAAGGTTTGGTGTGGTTTGCTATAATTCAAATATTCGATGCACAGATTGGATATGAGATTCAATACGGATAGAAAGATACGTAAATTTTTCAAATTTTTGAATTTACTACAAAAACATAGGTATCTTGAGAAAAGGTTGTAATCTTTGAATGTAAGATATCAATGTTGTATGACTAAACCTTTTAATTTCAGTTGGGCATATAATAGCTTCATTTGAGATCAGCAGGAATGGTTGTCAATGAACAAATAAATGACACAACGAAGAGATGCGTCAATCGAGAAAATCCAAAATGGATTGTGCAACATTGACTCCCAATATTTTCTTCTAAAAGTTGGCAAAATACTGTATTCTAATGTTATATAATCAATGCCTCAATTTCCATTTTGTTGAAGTTTAGCTATACAAATTGAATCCGATATTCAGAGGGAAAACATAATCGGATTTTAGGCCCGAAAACATGAATGCTGGAATGCAATACCATTCAAATTGAAGTATATGTGCTTCACATGTTTTATTTTTTGGTCTTTCATTGATGGCTAAACATAGAGCTTGTCTTAGAAAAGTCATCACACCCTGTTGATCATATAGCTTACTCTCCAAAGCTGGCATTTTTGTAGATTTCCATAGCATGCTGGTCAAATTATCTTTCTCTATTTATTTGATTTGATGTAGGATGAAATTTGAATTTGGCGTATCTTTTAGAATTAAAACAGTGGATAATATGATGCTTAATCTTGATTCTTATATTTTCTTAGCAACCAGCAGTTTAAAATGGGTGGGTACGTATTAACTCATTGCATGGTCTGATTTCACAATTCCTATGTACCTTGGTCCTTCTTTTGTTCATCTTTTTACTATAGGTTTTTGTTTCATAGGTTTGAACACTGGTATTGAGTTTATAGATGATTAACAGTGCTGGGTTTGAAGGTGATAGGAATACGTTTGGCGTCCTGTTGGAGCGGACTGTTGATTTACATTTCTTGAGTATAACCTTACTATGGTATATCGTCCGACAATTCTTTTGGTGCCATATGGTAGGTAAGCTGTATTTGAGTTGATAGTATATGTAGTATCTTGACTGGTTTATACCGTATAGAACATAGTTCACGAGGCTCATAACGAGAAGTAGAACAATGTATCCACAATTGGAGTTCCTAGAGGTAGCTTCCAGAAACAAACTTTGAATTGGTAAGAATTCAGACTCAAGACACTCTCTAACTAAAGACTCTGAGTGTTATTAATCATGGGGAATTTTTTATGGTAGTTGTTTGCTGGTGACATTTTGTAGCTTTCATAGTTTCATGAATAAGGTTTGATTGAAGGTTAAATACTTTTCATCAACTCAGGATAGAAGATATAGGTATGGGAAAAACTAATTTTGTAATGAAGTCCCTTCAATCAAACTGATTTTATGGGAAATTTATTTTTAATGATGTTATTGTTTCATTTTCTTCTTTTCTTATGGATATTTCGGAAAGGAAAGAATGAAAAATTGGAATGCTTGTTGCTTTCATATAGCGAAAACTGTTTTTGAAAATTTGGAACATATTCTTTGTTTCATGAAAAGTGTGTAGTTTTCAAAAGGTTTTTCAAAGACAGTTTTTAGAAATTGCTAGCAAAACCTGTTTTCATTCCACAATCAGGTTCTGACCTACTGTTTTTTTTTTTTTTTGGGGAAAAAACTGAAATGGTCCCTATGGTTAAGTGTTTGTGTCAACTTGGTCCCTGTAGTTGTAATTGGCTCGATTTACACTCTGTACTTTCTATTTTGTTCCAACTTGGTCCAATTACTAACCGCCGTTAGTCCTTTTAACGGCAAAATAAAATGGCCCCTTTTTGGGGATTAAAACAGTAATTCTCTCATTCCCCTCTTGCCCTAAATATTAGGGGTGTGCATGGGTCTTGCGGGCCAGGTTTGACCCCCGACCCGACATGTCGGGGTAACAAATGTTTTAGGCCCCGCAAACCGAACCGAAAAGGAATAAAAAATCGTCCGCGAGTCCGATTCTTTACATCAGGTCCGATCAAAACCCAAATTAATCTTTATGAATTGGGCGGGGCGGGGCGGGTTAGAACCGCACCAACCCCGGACCCCGAACCGAAATCTATTTTTTAACAGAAGTCACAACATGATATAGATCCAAAAGTCACAACATGATAAAGAACTATGTCCAAAAGTCAGAATATTACATAAACTCAAAGGTTGCTCGGCTAAATAAGCGAAGTGACTTATTTTTTTGTCCTTATTCAAATTTTTTTTCGCATTTGTTAGTTTTTTGTCAATTTTTCGGGGATTATTGTTTCGTCATGATGAGAGGAACCTAAAAAGTAAAAAATTACCATCGAAATCCAATTTCTTAAAATAAAGATGAAAAAATTGGTTTATTGACTTATTTTTGTCTTTATTTAAAAGGACTAACGGCGGACTTACAATTGGACCAAATTGAAACAAAATGGAAAGCACAGAGTGTAAATTGAGCCAATTACAACTACAGGGACCAAGTTGAAACAAACACTTAACTACAGGGACCATTTTGGTTTTTTTCCCTTTTTTTTTTTCAAGTTGAAAAACTTTTCTCCCTGAAAAGCAACAGAACTAATGTGGAGGTTTGGATGGTGAACCTGCATTTGTACATGTCCCTTAATGGCTCTGTGTGCAATATATTAGACCTGACCCACACGTCTGAGTTCAGAGCAAATGCCAATCCATCTTTGGCTGGAGGAAAGAAACATGACGATTGTATGCACAGGTGCTTACCGGGTTTTATAGATTCTTGGAATGACTTGTTTATAGCTCATCTAAGCAACATCAAGGAGTGGAGCTGAGAGGTAACCGTTCCATTCTAACTGCAAGGCTCAAGGGTTCATTTGTTATTGGAAAAACTGTATATTTTAAGCAGCCACTGTGTTTTTTGAAGCAATAATGGTTGCCGTAGGTTTTAGTATGGCTGAGGCAGACTCATGAGTATTTTTTACCCAAAAGATTATGTACAAGCTGACAATCGGCTTCACTAACACTGCATAGAAATAACGAATGATTATGTACAGATTTTGTAAGTGGGAAGGGAGAAACAATTTGGAGCCCGAAGTCCTAGTGGAAGACATTTTCATCTGTTGATCACATAGAAATATCTTTGATCTCCTATATGTTGTGGATGGATCTGGGATGGAGGAGGAAAATGAAAAAAAAAAGGTGGAACAAATCGATTAAAAACTTTACTTCTCGTGTTTCTATCAGGTTAGCGACTATGACTAGGTAATTGACAAAGCAGCGCAACGGCGTTCAATAGGATTTCATTAACCAGTTTTGCTTCATGCCTCTCTGTATAGACTGAGACGAAGTCCTTTGATCTGGATTCTGTAATCATTTTTCATTGTTTCAGGTACCGCAGTTTATGATCAAACCAAAGAAGACTGCAATCGTTTCTGTTCTAAGGGTGATTAATTTGGTAGGCTACTAGTGGTGGCATGATATATATGCTGAGTCGTCGACCATTCTTGTCCTTGGAACAAGTTCACCGCGTCAAAATCACTTTGCCAAAGTCGATTTTGGCATGCTACGGTTGCACCAAATATGCTAACAAGCAAAGAGAAAGATGAGACTCCAACGGACTCCATGAGGATGGTATCCACAAATGTGAAGGTTTTTTTAACCCAATCATGGAAAGGTTCATTGACTTTTGTAGAGGTAAACCCAAGTGTAGTAAAAATGGCTGCAGCTCGTGGGCACTTGCGCAGAACAGGACAGGTGTCTTCCTTAGCAGGAGTAATACACTAATACGCTTAGCTTGGAAATAGATACCATCAGATTCGTATCCGACCGGGGGACGAATGGAAGCCAAGTTCAAAACTAAGGATGGCCTGTATGAGTGGTTGGTTATGCCATTCGGCCTTTCTAATGCGCCGAGTACTTTTATGAGAGTGATGAATCAGGTTCTGCGGCCTTTCACTGGAAAGTTTGTCGTCGTTTATTTTGACGACATACTGATCTATAGCAAGTCCGAGGAGGAGCATGTGGAGCATGTGCGCCAAGTGCTGATGGTGCTGCAAGAAAATAAGCTGTATATTCAACTCAAGAAGTGCAATTTCTTGACTAGCAGCTTATTATTCTTGGGATATGTGGTGAGTTTTGAAGGTATTCATGTAGATGAAGAGAAGGTTTGAGCTATTCGTGATTGGCCAACGCCTAAATCTGTTACGGAAGTGAGAAGTTTCCATGGATTGGCCACTTTCTATAGGCGATTCATTCGAAATTTCAGTACTATCGTAGCACCAATCACGGAGTGCTTGAAAAAGGGCAAGTTTCTGTGGGGAAGCGAAGCGGAGCAAAGTTTTGCACTGGTTAAAGAACGGCTTTGTACTGCACCGGTATTAGCTCTACCTAGCTTTGAGAAGATTTTTGAGGTTGAGTGTGATGCTAGTGGAGTTGGTATTGGGGCTGTCTTGTCCCAAGAGAAGAGACCAGTGGCTTTCTTTAGTGAAAAGCTGAGTGAAGCTAAACAAAAGTGGAGCACTTATGATCAGGAATTCTATTCTGTGATTCGCGCTCTCAAATATTGGGAGCATTATCTAATTCAGAGGGAGTTTGTGCTATACACTGATCATCAAGCGCTGAAGTTCATCAATAGCCAAAAGAAGTTGGACAGTATGCATGTGCGTTGGGCTACGTTCTTGCAGAAATTTCCATTCACTATTCGGCACAAGTCTGGGGTGTCAAATAGGGTGGCTGATGCATTGAGTCGTCGGGCTGATTTGTTGGTGACTTTGGCCCATGAAGTTGTGGGTTTTGAGTTTTTAAAGGAGCTGTATCCAGAGGATGAGGACTTCAAAGAAATTTGGGCCGTATGCGTTCAGAACCGGCCTGTTAGTGACTTCCATGTTACTGATGGGTATTTGTTTCGTGGCAATCGTCTTTGTATTCCTCAATCTTCTTTAAGGGAAAGCTTAATCCGAGACCTTCATGGTGGAGGGTTAGGTGGACACTTAGGGAGGGACAAGACTATTGCAAGTTTGGAGGAACGCTATTTCTGGCCACAACTAAAGAAGGATGCTGGAAATTTTGTGCGGAGGTGCTACACTTGTCAGGTATCTAAGGGTCAGTCTCAAAATACTGGTCTTTATACTCCTTTGCCTGTGCCTAATAATATTTGGGAGGATCTATCTATGGATTTTGTGTTGGGACTGCCTCGTACCCAACGAGGAGTAGATTCTGTATTTGTGGTAGTTGACAGGTTTTCTAAGATGGTGCACTTTATTGCTTGTCGAAAGACATCGGATGCCTCACATGTGGCTCGATTGTTCTTCCGAGAGGTAGTTCGGTTGCATGGGGTGCCACAGTCTATTACCTCTGATCGGGATGTGAAGTTCCTTAGCCATTTTTGGGTGACTTTGTGGAGGATGTTTGGAACTTCGCTGAAGAGGAGTTCAACTGCACATCCACAAACTGACGGACAGACTGAGGTGACTAATCGGAGTTTGGGGAATTTGATTCGCAGTATCTGTGGTGACAAGCCGAAACAGTGGGATTACGCTTTGCCGCAGGCTGAGTTTGCTTTCAATAGTGCGGTTCACAGTGCCACGGGAAAATCACCTTTTTCCTTGGTATATGTGACATCTCCAAAGCATACAGTGGATTTGGTTCATCTCTCGCGGGGTCCCGGGGTTAGCGTTGCGGCTGAGACAATGGCTAAGCAAGCTCAAGAGGTGCATGAGCAAGTGAAACAGAAGTTAGCTGAGACTAATGCGAAATACAAGAGGGCTGCAGATAAGCACAGGCGTGAGAAATTGTTCAAGGAAGGGGATTTTGTGATGGTGTTCTTGCGTAAGGAACGGTTTCCAGTGGGGACCTATAACAAGTTGAAGCCTAGGAAGTATGGTCCATATGAAGTTTTGAAGAAGATTGGTGGCAATGCTTATGTGATTGATCTTCCTGATTCCATGAAGATTTCAAAGGTTTTCAATGTTGCTGACTTATCTGAGTATCATGCTGAGGAGCCGCTGTATCCAGACTTGAACTCGAGGTCGAGTTCTTTCGAAGAAGAGGGAATTGATGTAGAACACGTGGAGGCCCAATTCCATGATCAGCTGGACCGAGCCAAGCCCCGGACGTCCAAACGGTGTTTAATTTCAGATTACCTAAATTGGCTAAATTCGGGTAATTTCGGAATAGGCCCAAACTCGGTGGGCTGACTTATTTTCACGCTCCGGTCCATACTCATTAACCCTAAAGGTTGATGATGAACAATGTTTTTCGGCCTAATTCCTTCGTTAAGGCTTTCAATTGCGTTATTTTGCCGTTTTAGGAAAGATTTGTTTCGTTAATAACTCCTAGATCGTAATTCCTTTTGGGAAAATCTTGTTTTTCTTTCCCGTTTTCAATTTTAGGAAAAGCCCCAAATTATGGGACTTTTTATTTTCCAAGTTTATTTTTAGGGTTTCTAGGGTTTCGCCTATAAAAGGGTTTGTAACTTAGGGTTTAGACAGTTTTTTGAATAATAATATTGCAGAGAATTTCTCTTTCATTCTTGTGCGCAAGAATTGCTCGTTGCGACGGGTTGTTTATCTCGTTTGGATTAGTACGCTAACTAATCTCTTGTGAATTCCGCTGCGTCAAATAGGTTGTATCCCTTCTTAACACCACGCCAAGTGGATGAGCAGGGCGTTCGTCTCTGTTGCGTTATGCATCCCTCTCTAGTCTCTGTAAGACATTTGCAAACTCCGATTGTTTGTTGAGTGTCTCAGAACAATGTCACAGCCATTAATATGACTACAAGCGGCTTCAAGTAGAGGGGTACTCCTTCACAACTCATCTAACTTATTTTTTTTGTACTAAGTCAAGCTATGATGTGGGAGGAATTCAAGTTATTTTTTGTATCTTGTTCCCATAGTTCAGATAGGAGCTGTTTTCATTTGGACTTCTGTATCTGGAAGCAAGAGCAATGGAAAAGACCCCATAAGACCAGGAGAAACGTCAGAGAGCTTGGTAGAAGCATGCACTGCTGGTTTCAAAGGATTCCCGAAGGCTCGAAGAATGTGAAGCTCAAGCTGAATTACCTCCAACTGGATTCAAGGATTTAGTGTTGAAGAGAAGGGGAAAAAAAAAAGGAAAAGAAATGGTAATCCTGGTTTTAATTTTATTTATTTTTAATGTGGTAGTGAAAAAATAAAATTGAAATTCATAGATGTCTTCACTTTTTCTCATTTTGTTAGCTTTAGAGCAAATGAAAATGTCGAATGGCCTAAAAAACGAGGTTCACAATAATTAGGACGAGTGTTAGCTATCAGGCGTACAAAGTATACAACCCTAGTGCCAAGTAGATAGCCTTTAAAAGAGAAAACTTCTGTCGCAGTTTTATTTCAATAATGGCATCCTATCGAGCTGTCCTAAATCATAGTGTGAGCTTCAATGTACTCACAATCCACTTACGTCGTCTAATTCTAAACATTCTAAACACTCCGAACAAATATGGGCCGTTCAAAACACTTTTGAACGGCTCGAATGAAAAAATGGGACCAAACTAGTCGGACCAAACTTGACCGGATCCAACCCCGTACCATCCTCCCCGGTAATAAATTATTATACCTATGCTTCCTCCGTAGAAATGCAAGAATCTTTTTGAACAGTTCATTTTTAAAACATTTTTACCTTATGTTCCATACCTTATTCGAACTAG
Organism: Rhododendron mucronatum var. ripense; assembly: GCA_019656295.1. Taxonomy (NCBI): domain Eukaryota; kingdom Viridiplantae; phylum Streptophyta; class Magnoliopsida; order Ericales; family Ericaceae; genus Rhododendron; species Rhododendron mucronatum. The sequence continues at coordinate 1,020,590 of BPLT01000148.1, read as the reverse complement.
TTTATGGCTACATCGACTGATCCTAAACATTAATGTCCAGATTGGAAGGCCGAAATCATGAAAAAGAATGAAAATATAATAATGCCTTGTCCTCGTAATTCTTCTGCTTGGAGTAGATAAGAATAGAAATGTGTATCCTTATGGAATATTCAACCAGAAATCATTTTTTTTTTTCCAAATAATTAAAGTGAGAATCCAATCTCTCTCGCTAAAATAAACTTCCAAAATAAATAATTTCTAAACAAAATTACCGAGTTAATCCAAACATTGTAATACAATTACTACATGTATTGAATTATTAGCAATTTGAATATTCCTGCTACTTTCCCAAGATTCCAGCCATCTAAATTGAGGTTGAAGTTAATTACCGAAAAACTTCTAGAACATATTTTAGAGAATGATGTTATGAATTTATACGCTGCAACATTGTCTTGCCATGAATGATGCGCAAATGGTATGATTTTGCAACATTGTCTTGCCATGAATTGATGCGCAAATGGTACGATTTTTCATAGTTAGAATTTTAAAACTGATGTTGTGAATTTAAACATAAATATTAGGAATTTTGACGAAATTCAAGGGTGCATATGGTACACACACCGAAGTATGAAATCTTTGTGGATTAATTATACCTTTAATTTAATTATATAAAGAACTTTTTATGGAAAATCGTCATTTTTCGATTTTGAGATGTAAAGAACCTTTTATAGAAAAATGATGTCCAATTTTGAAAAAAAAGGAAGACAACAGTTCTATCATTTTAATTGATTTTCTTACTCTTTCTCACACGCACACAAAAGACAATGAGGAATATGTGACTACAAAAAAAGATCCAAAATTGATTTTATCCTCTCCCCTTCCACTATCAATCAATCTCACATTTTTATTCCTCCTATCGATTGACCAAAAAAAAATCTCACAAAAAAAAGGGAAGACAATAAGGAATATGCGACTAAAAAAAGAGAGCCAAAATTGCTGATAATAAATAAAAAGAACCAAAATTGATTTTACCCTGTAAAATCCTAACTTTTCTTTTAAAAAAAAAAAAGAAGAAGTAGTAGTTTAGTCACGTGATCCGAATAGGAACCCGACACACTGTATGAGTTACGCAATGTTGGGATTTTACCTTTAAAAAAAAATTTTTGACACCACCATGTTGACCCTTAAATTATTATTAGTCTGTGTTGAATTTTTGAAATTTTTCGGAAACTGAAATCCAAACGCGTTTGGTCATAGTTCGGGTTAACGGATGTGAATTTGCTGAGTCATAAGAATAATAACAGGTGTCTACTTTGCATGTTCACTTCCTTTCCACCAAGACATATATATATCCATTATGGATTTATCAAATTAAAAGACAAAACGAATTAAAGGAGATTAGTAAAGCAAGGAAAGGAGAGACTTTGTATCTATACTTCACCCGAGACCCACCGGCTGCCTCTTCGCTTGTTTTCACTGCGGGAAATTTACTGTTTTTGTTGGTAATTTTCCTCTCTCCTCTTTTTCCCTCTCGCATACACAGCACCCGAACCCCTGAACACAAGTGAAACCCCTTCCGGCAAAGAGTTTCGTTTCAGAACTCGCCGCCGTAAATTGATTTAATTAGGTTGTTTACAGATGTTACTCTGACTGTTATAAGTCCTAAATTTAGGAGATTAATATAGAAATTTGATTAAGTTAATTAGAAGATTTCACTTATTCTTCGTACGTTTCTAACTGATGAATTCTTTTCAAACTTATACGTTATTTTATTTTATTTTTTGTACCCACGGCTTATAGGAATAATGATAGACTAACTATATACCTCCTCTGTAATAGAATTAAAAAATAATAATAACAATAATAGTACTTATGCCGATCCGACGGCCTAATGAAGAAATTCGAGTCAATTACTAAAACAAGTTCAACAACTGTAGTAAGAAGTAATTTGTGGTACATTTTGTATAGGTACCAGTGCCTTGGGCTAGTTCGGTGCCATGTCAAGTTAGACGCATCTTTTTGGTGAGTTGCACATACCTTGGTTACATGTATTTTTCTGAATTTTGTGATAAAATGCCATTGCTTGTTTTTGCGGAAAAGTGTGGAATTTGATCCTCTTACTTGATATAATTGGTGATGTTGAATAAAATACATGTGATGGCCTGTTTATTAAATCTTTTGTGTTACAGTTAATTTAGACCATGGCAATATGTCTTGGGAACTTGAATTTTACTTCTTGTTAGTGCATGCTTGTGATAATATGAATCATTCGAACGGTGTCTCGAGCGCTAGGGGACATGTAAATAAACTAGCGGCGTGAAGTAATAAGGTAGGAGATGCAGCCAGGCATCACCGGGTAACGATATCTTACCACTCTTCGATGGGGTCGCTCCCCAACCGATTGGCAAAAATACCATTGAATGTTATTATTGCTCGAATGTGCAAAAGTGAAAGGTAGAAGAAGAAAAGTGTCTATCTTTTGGACCAAATAATTGAATTTATGGATCAAAATGCATGTTACTGGAAATTTTGATGAGATTACTTGAAATGTTGCTTGATTCTTGCACTGTTTTATTAAGTAAGGTATTCCCATGGTCAAACTTGTAATTTTGGTATATGTTCCTCACCCAAGCTTCAGCTTATGAAAACCTTTTCTAATTGTCCAGGTTATTGTAGATAGCAAGTTGAGGGCTGGATGCGTTGTTTGGTTAGCTATTGTGAATAGCACGTCTGTAAAAAGGAGCAGGAACGTTGTGTAGTTTTGAGATAAGTGATATTGTAAATTTATGCTTAGCTATGTTGTATAGACACTCTGGAGTTGTATGAATAGATGATTCCGCTGTTTTTCTTTATATGGTTTTTTTTAGTATGCTTTGAATAGTAAAGGTGTTGGAGGCCTTGGTGATTCTGTCACCTGCCAATCACGTGACCCGTTTTGGAGTTGGGACGTGACAGAGGTGGTATCAGAGCATGGTTTGAGATTTAGGGTAAAACTCCAGAGGATAGGGGGCACATCATATATTGGCATACAACAAATAAATTAAATATAGAGCCAATAGAAGTAAATAGTTAATTGATGTGGTTTCTTTCTCCATTTGATTCGTAGGAATGACAAATTATAACTTTCACCAAGGAAGGGACGACTGGGGTCGTTATAAGTTGGTTTCATAGGGACCGGAAGTGTACCACTGTACCTTTATGGACATAGCAGAGCATATGGAAAACGTAGGGAGGGATGCAGAGACCAAAATGTGCCAAGAAATAGAAAAAGTGAACAGAGAGCATCGGTATTTTCCTCGGATGACTCAAGCGGTTGTCCGTCATAGGTTGCGATCACAGAAGCTAGTCTTTAAAATGGCAATGGAACTGGCTACTTCTTGGGATACTTATATGGAGTTAAGGAATAGAATGGCAGTGAGAGAGTCCGCAACTCAGAATTTCGGTTCATTTGCTCAGGCATAGGCGACCACCTCAGCGCCTGCGCCTGATAGGAGGGCACAACGTGTATGTTTGGGAGCCTATGGTCGTTGAGGGAGTCGGTTCTGATTCAGAGGAAGATGAGGAGGATCCCGAGGAGAATCCCGATATAATTGTGATATCTTCTGACTCAGAGTAGCCAATAGGAGTGTGCCGAGAAAACTAAATGAACTGACCATGAAAAAATGTAAATAGTGTATAATACGTAAGGTAAGACTAATGTAATGGTAAGTATGACTGAAGTAATGTACGTAGTCTTGTCAATGTGGATAGTTGTACATGGTGTTAGAAAAAAAGAGAGAGGGTGTACAGTTGTCACAATCGGAAGATATCACAATAATATCGGGATCCTCCTCGGGATCCTCCTCCTCTTCCTCTGAATCAGAACCGACTCCCTCAACAATCATAGGCTCTCGAAAACATACACGTTGTGCCCTCCTATTAGGCGCAGGCGCTGAGGTGGTCGCCTATGCCGGAGCAAATGAACCGAAATTCTGAGTTGCGGACTCTTTCACTGCCATTCTATTCCTTAACTCCATATAAGTATCCCAAGAAGTAGCCAATTCCATTGCCATTTTAAAGACTAGCTTCTGTGATCGCAACCTATGACGGACAACCGCTTGAGTCATCCGAGGAGAATACCGATGCTCTCTGTTCACTTTTTCTATTTCTTGGAACACTTTGGTCTCTGCATCCCTCCCTACGTTTTCCATATGCTCTGCTATGTCCATAAAGGTACAGTGGTACACTTCCGGTCCCTGTGAAACCACCTTATAACGACCCCAGTCGTCCCTTCCTTGGTGAAGGTTATAATTTGTCATTCCTACAAATCAAATGGAGAAAGAAATCACATCAATTAACTTATTTGTTTCTGTTGGCTCTATATTTAATTTACTTGTTGTATGCCAATATATGATGTGCCCCTTATACTCTGGAGTTTTACCCTAAATCCCAAACCATGCTCTGATACCACCTCTGTCACGTCCCAACTCCAAAACGGGTCATGTGACCGGCCGGTGATAGAAGCACCAAGGCCTCCAACACCTTTACTATTCAGAGCATACTAAAAAAAACATATAAAGAAAAATAGCGGAAGCATCTATTCATACAACTCCAGAGTGTCTATACAACATAGCTAAGCATAAATTTACAATATCACTTGTCTCAAAACTACACAATGTTCTTGCTCCTTTTTACAAACGTGCTATTTACAATAGCTAACCAAACAACGCATCCAGCCCTCAACTTGCTATCTACAATAACCTGGAAAATTAGAAAAGGTTTTCATAAGCTGAAGCTCGGGTGAGAAACGATACCAAAATTACAAGTTTGACCATGGGAATACCCAACTTAATAAAACAGTGCAAGAATCAAGCAACATTTCAAGTAATCTCAGCAAAATTTCCAGTAACATGCATTTTGATCCATAAATTCAATTATTTGGTCCAAAAGATGGACACTTTTCTTCTTCTACCTTTCACTTTTGCATATTCGAGCGATAATAACATTCAACGGTATTTTTGGCAGTCGGTTGGGAAGCGACCACATCGAAGAGTGGTAAGATATCGTTACCCGGTGATGCCTAGCTGCATCTCCTACCTTATTACTTCACGCCGCTAGTTTCTTTACATGTCCCCTAGCGCTCGAGACACCGTTGGAATGATTCATATTATCACAAGCATGTACTAACAAGAAGTACAATTCAAGTTCCCAAAATATATTGCCATGGTCTAAATTAACTAACACAAAAGATTTAATAAGCAGGCCATCACATGTATTTTATTCAACATCACCAATTAAACCAAGTAAGAGGATCAAATTCCACACTTTTCCGCAAAAACAAGCAATGGCATTTTATCCTAAAATTCAGAAAAATGCATGTAACCAAGGCATGCCCAACTCACCAAAAAGATGTGTCTAACTTGACGTGGCACAGAACTAGCCCAAGGCACTGGTACCTATACAAAATGTACCACAAATTACTTCTTACTACAGTTGTTGAACTTGATTTAGTAATTGACTCGAATTTCTTCATTAGGCCGTCGGGTCGGCATAAGTACTATTATTATTATTATTTGTTAGTTCTATTACAGAGGAGGTATATAGTTAGTCTATCATTATTCCTATAAGCCGTGGGTACAAAAAAATAAAATAAAATAACGTATAAGTTTGAAAAGAATTCATCAGTTAGAAACGTACGAAGGATTAGTGAAATCTTCTAATTAACTTAATCAAATTCCTAAATTAATCTCCTAAATTTGGGGCTTATAACAGTCAGAGTAACATCTGTAAACAACTTAATTAAACCAATTTACGGCGACGAGTTCCGAAACGAAACTCTTTGCCGGAAGGAGTTTCACTTGTGTGAAAATTTCAGGGATTCGGGTGCTGTGTATGCGAGAGGGAAAAAAAAATACGGTGAAAAGGTGAGAGGAAAATTACCAATAAAAACAGTAGATTTCCCGCAGTGAAAACAAGCGAAGAGGCAGCCGGTTGGTCTCGGGTGAAGTATAGATACAGAGACTCTCCTTTCTTTGCTTTACTAATCTCCTTTTAATTTGATAAACCCATAATGGATATATATATATATACTCCCTCCGTCCCATAATATTTGTCCGGTCCGCAACACGGAGACTACAAAATAATGCATTTCTTTCAAGAAAAAATTCAAATTTTTTTCACAAGTTAAAAGAACTCGTTGAGATCTAGTAAGTTGTTGAATTTTTTCCCAACTTTTCTTACAAAAATAGAATTATTTTTACGTCTCCGTTTTGCGGACCGAACAAATATTATGGGACGGAGGGAGTATATATATATATATAGTCTCATTCTTATAAGGACTACTTTATTTTAATAAAATGCGGACCTCCCTCTCCCGGTCGAATTTCGATGATCCGAGCCGCTCAATGTGTTCAGAACGTGATTTTAAGGGTGTCCGCGAGAAATCAGCAAAAAAAAAAAAAAGACCGGGAAGGGCTTCATCCGAGCAGTTTTCGTTTGTTTTTTATCTAACGGTTCAAATAAAAACTGCTCAAATCAAGACCTTTCCGGTCATTTTTTTTGCCGATTTCTCGCGGGTACCCTTAAAATCACGTTCTGAACACATTGAGCTGCTCAGATAATTGAAATCCGATTGGGAAAGGCGAGAAATGGGATGTCCGCATATAAGGTCCCCATTTTAAGGTCCTTACCTGAAGATTACTATATATATATATATATATCGTGGAAAGGAAGTGAACATGCAAAGTAGACACCTCGTATCATTCTCACGACTCAACAAATTCACATCCGTTAACGCGAACTTTGACCAAACGCGTTCGGATTTCAGTCTCCGAAAAATTTCAAAAATTCAGCACAGACTAACGAAAGGAAAGTCTATTCCCAAACAAAAATGACGTCTAATAAAAAGATATGTTTTCCCCCAATAAAGAAAGGCAATAATACTCTTCCAAAAAACAATGACTGTAATCCCCTTCTAAAACCCTTCATTTGACCCTCTCCCCTTCCAAACCCCAAGAATTCACAGCGGCCACCGTAAATCCTCGCGGGGGATCATTCTTCGACGGAATCATGAATCCTCGCTCCCGAAAAAAAGCTCGGGCTGAGAATCTCGCACCGAGCACCTCCGTTTGCTCGGCTTCCACCAAACGGCGTCGCCGGAATCCCGCCGCCCAGCCACTGCCTTCCTCCACACCTCCCACCCAACTCGACGTGCCATTGCCAGATTGGGCTTCTCGCCCTTTGGCCCTCCCCACTCCATTCGAGGTCGATGAGTTCTTCCGCAAGAACGAGGACACCTGCTGGGCCGTACGAGAGTTCGAACGGCGAGACCTTGAAGGTTTGTTTGGGCCCTTCGATTCCGCGTATCCTCGTATTAGTCGCTTATTCTATCAGAATATGGTCGTGGTCGAAGCCGAGCCCAACAAGCTATCCACCGTGATCGATGGTGTAACCATCACGGTTACACCCAGTGACATTGCCGCGGCACTCCACTGTACTAGAGCTGTTTCTGGTTACGCACCATTCCCAGATGGCATAACGTTTGACAGGATTGTTGGTGACATGTGCGGGGGTCGCTACGGCCGCCGCCAATCGCACACTCGCCGTGCATTTTTACCGGCGCGAGTTTGGTTCGCTGACTCGGTCTTGAAGGCAAACGTTTGTGTTTCGGGCCACCACGAGGAGCGGAACGGGACATTCTTGGAGGCTCTGTACGCCTTCCACAAGGGATATGAGGTATCGATCCCGGATTTGATTTGGGGGGAGATGCTGAAGTTCTACGACACATCGAAAGTCCGTCAAACCCCGTCGGCCCTTGCTCGTGCTCTGCCGTTCCCCACGGTGATTACTACCTTAGTTCGCCAGTATTATGACATACCTAGCGATGAGGATGAGGCATGTAATTTTAAGTATTTTGATCAATCCCGTTGGGACACGAGTTTCCGGGCTTTGCAGCCGTCGGCCGGACTTCCAACCCCACCTCCTCCCCCTGCGCCTGTCGTTGACCCGATTCCTTCTCTGGCCCCGGCTTCTATTGATGCATTGCGTTCTGAGCTGCTCGCAGCCATCCGTAGCGAGATTGCAGCCGCTCCTCCTCCTCCAGCTTTGCTTACCGAGATCGCAGGCATCCGTAGCGAGCTTGCAGCCATCCGGGCTTGCCAGGAGACCATCCGCACTCAGCACGCGGCCTTGGTTGAGCTCCATGAGCGCGAGATGTCTCTGGCTCTCTCTTTGTTACGGGAGTTGCGTGATCGGCGATGACCAATACCAGAGGCTAGATTAATCTATCTTGATATTATCAGTCTTTCTGATATACAAAGAAAGAAATGGATGATTTTTATGATATGGTTTGATCTTTAGAGTGTTCATTGTTTGGCTAACTATGATGTATGTCTGCATGCTTGCTCTAAGTATTGGCGGAATTCAGCCCAACTCTTTTGCTGCATTTACTGTATCTACTTTGAGTTGCTTTGTTATTTTGTGGTGTTGTTTTGGTTTCTTTGTCTTCCTTATTCTACCGATATAACTTTTCTTTTGTAACTTCTGTTGTTATAGATTGTGAGGATACTAGCCATGCAAAATTGCCTCTTAAAGAAGAGAATCTTCCCATGAAAAGGAAACTTTGCAGAATTCACTTTGCTGTGAGTATACATCATGATGATACATGGAGACGTTCTGCCCTGTCTGAAATTTCTTCTGCGTATTGGGAGATTCTTTCAAATGGTTTGAGAACTGAGGTTTCTCTTTATCTTCTGAAAATACAAGTTTTTTCCTGACAAGTATACTTCGTAAAGTCTGAGATTAAAGTTGAGTGAAGATGACAAATTGACAAGAGTCAAATATTGTATTATATGCTTTGTCATCTTCACTCGGAAATTTGTTGCTTTATATTCTGTTATTTGAGACCCGTTGTGATGCATTAGACATTAAACTCTTACCTAGCTATAGAAATTCTTAATCCTTTAGACTACTGAAAAAAGGAATATAACTTATCAACCGCTATAAAACAAAGCAGAAATTTATTGGAGTAGGGCTTTAAGATGTGTGTGTGTGTGTATGAGAGAGAGAGAGAGAGAGAGAGCGAGAGAGAGAGAGAGAGAGAGAGAGAGAGATATGCATATTCGTTGAAAGTGTAGAATACTGAAAACCATAGCCTTAATAGGCATAGGCTGAGCGAGCATATTAAATTGGTGGGGAGTATTTTGGGTGGTGCCAGCTTCAATAAAAACAAAAAAAGGTGTCTATTCCTGTTGTGGTAAGGGTGGAAGTTTAAAAAGGCTATAAAGATAATAAGGTAAGTGATTCCATTTGCAGTCCTTTGGACCATTAAGAAGTTGACGAATGATTCGATATTTGAAGGGAAAAATCCAAGGTGGGATGAAGTCATGGGTTCAATTAAGCTTAAGGTAGCATTCTGGGTAAAAGAACAAGGAAGCAACAAGAAACATACGAACTAATGACATATTTTTCACTTTCAAGCTCTGAGACTGGTTATTTAAGTTGGGAAGCTGATGCTTAATCGGGAAATAGCAGGGGTTTAAAGCAAGAGTACTACACCAAGTGGGTAGAGGGGTAGTGATGTTGTTTGGGTGGATGCAATGATGCAGCTGCTATGTTCGTCATAAGGGGATGATTATATTGCGGATTTTGGCAAAAGGGGCCCAATATATATAATCATGTGCTCTGATTCTGCACATGGTTCTTTGGTGGCTCAAGCTGGTTTTGTTACATTGGTTTGGTCCCTGCATTGGGTTCGGTCACATCTTGTGCTCTGATTCTGCATTGTGGAAACTTTATATCCATCTCAAAACCAATTAGCAATAAGTGAAGAGATCCCAGATGTTATTAAGTAAACATTCATTCCACTCCCAAGCAATGTGGGATTCATTTCCTTAACATCCCCCCTCACGTGCAGCCGCGTTTTGAGGTCTGTCACGTGTGGCCACTTTTTAAGTCCTATCGTGCAGCATTTTTGCTGATCTGTCATCGTGGGGTGTGAATTGTAAATTTTTAAAATGTGGGGTGGAACAGGCCCCGCTCTGATACCATATAGAAACTCTATATCTATCTTAAAGCCAATTGACAATGAGTGGAGATGTCCCAAATGTTATTGAGTAAACACCCATTCCACTCCCACATCATTCTGTGTTGGCTGAAGCCGTTCTGGTCAATTAGTTTCTGTGAAGTGTCAAGAATAGTGAACTGGGGTATTAATTGGTTAAGTGGAAGGGGGATGGTGTTACTGCTGTTTTCTAGTGTTGCTGGGTGAAGGGACTGCGAGCTTCGGTGACCGAGTTCGCTGTGGCTGGGACTGTGAGCTCTGGCATGGATGGTTTCTGCAGTTTTGGGAAATGGGGGATCTGCAGTGGCAAAATCTGGCGATGGCTTTCAGTTTGAATTATTTTGTTGCCTATAACTGGATAGTAATGAAATTTGGAATTGTCTTATCAATCTCGTATTTTTCACCAAATAAATATTAATGTCCCATAAAATTGGTTTTCTATAGCTTAATTTTGAAAGTTCAGGCCGTAACGGAATTTTGTGCTGATTCAAACCATGACGTACAGAAGCAAAAAAAGTGCATGGTGCTTTTAAATAAATAAATAAATAAATATATATATATATATATTATGGGCAAAAATAATTCATTCAAATAAAAAAAATCAATATAATAAGAAAAGAATAGCATTGAGAGAGCTCCGAAGAGTGCACAATATCCTCCTACTATTGCTACTCGCATATTCTCAATCTATCTCTCGCCTCTCGTTTATTATTGTTGGGTTCAATTTTCACCGGTCTGTTATTTAATTTAGGACAATGATTTTCCCACCCTCTTTTTAGTTTCACAATCCACACTTGACACTCCCATTTTTTTCCTTTATCTACGTGAATTTACAATATTATCCTATAATGTGTGTAAATGCAAAATAGTAAATTTCCATTGATAATGTCAAAAAAGGGTGTGTGCATAGTAAAAAGAGGAGTCACACGCTTATTTTATTGTTTTGAGAATCAATTTCACCTGCAGATTATTAGAGTGTCCTAATTTTCGGAAAATGTTCTCTGTGACTTATACCAAGAAAAAATTAAGAAAATCAAATTTACCCTGCCGTAGGGCCTTTACACATCTCTCTCTCTCTCTCTCTCTCTCTCTCTCTCTCTCTCTCTCTCTCTCTCAAACCCCTAAGGCCTAAACCCTCTACGGACAAGTACCCTGCTTTCCTGTCCCCCTTTCCGCTAAGTTGTCTCTACTAGGTTTGCTTCAAATAGGGTTCTGCTTCAAGCCAACTCATACAACCGACCACCACTCTTTTGCACGCAATCATGATCATTGGCCAAACACCATCTCCGGGTGACAATGCATCTTCCTCCTCAGCTGCCACCACTGCCAACCCTCCTCCACCCACCCAGCGTTCAACCACCGATGAATTACGAAGCTTTCATACCGAACTCATAGACGTTTGTACGGATGTCGCGACCTTTCCTAAGCTGGATGCCACCTTTGCTGAGCGCCTTAAGGGTAACTTTTCTGAATTTAACTCCTTATTGCAAGGTATGCTTGAGACATCAGCTCCCAATGTCACACACTCTCAGGACAACTACATACAAAGACAGTTGCATGACCTCATCTTCTTGCTACACGATGCGCGATTTCGGCAAACAACAAAGTGTTTGTATTTAATGGTGACTATGTCGATAGAGGGGCTTGGGGTCTTGAGACTTTCCTTCTCTTATTGGCATGGAAGATATATAAGATTCACTTATATACATATCTTTAGTACATTGTTGATTTCTAAAATCAAAGCTTTGTTGTGTCTTAGGTTGTGGGGCATGTTAATGGTGTCAGCTTTGTTTGGTGGTTTTGTTGTTTTCCTTTGTCTTTTTTAGGTTTGACACTGATGATACTTCATGAGCCATAAATTGGTAAAATGACGTGAAATATGAAGGTTTAAGAATGTGAAGAATTGAGTTAATTGAAATTTGAATGTGATCCGGTATGTGGATTTGCTATAGATGATATGTGCTAAACATGCTATGTTTACGACACCTACAATTGATTGAGGTTTGGTCGTTTGGACTACATTTACTTTCTGAAACAATCAACCGGAAGGTTGCTATGTCTCTTATGTTGAGTTGTTATTTGCGGTTTGATTTAATATATGGTGAGCATAGTTGCACACTATTATAGTGATTGCTATTCTTTTTTGTGTATCCTAATCTTAGAATTTAGTCATGGTTATTGGATTGTTTGAAGACTTGAAGTTATACAATTTTGTTGTTCATTATCGGCCCATTTAAAAAATATTTTGTAAAAGGTTCAAGCTTTCTTTTCGTGCTCACCCAAAATGTCATTATTTTGTTAGAAGACAATTTATGCTCCTCTTTGTATAATTGGACCACTATGCAGATATAATCCAATTTGGTTGCATTTTTTTTTTTTTTTGTGTTGAAGAAATAAACATTTGCTGGATGATGTGCATTTTGCAGGTTTCTATGCCCAAGAAAGTCTATCCTATCTTCTTCAAGGTAATCATGAATCGAAGTACTGCATTTCGTATTATGGATTCAAGAAGGAAGTGGAGGCCAAATATGGGGATAAAGGAGAGGATGTCTACGGGAAATGCTTAAATTGTTTTAAACGTCTTCCTCAAGCCTCTGTTATTGGAGGACACGTTTGCACCGCCCATGGAGGGCTTTTTTACTCTAACCCATAAAGAGTTAGATTTCTTGCTCAAAGCCCACAAGTGCCAAATCATGGTTGCTTTATTCCAGACTTTGAGAGGCTTGAAATCCAAACCACCTTCTTTTTTTGAGCCTAAAAGTTAAGTCAAGTGTTGTGTATCGCTAGAGTGGAGATTCGCTTTTAAGCATCCCATGTTTTTTGTTCTCATTTCCCGCACTTGCGTAAATAATATCTTTTGTTCATGTTTGAGTAGTGTATATATCTTTCATGCATTTTGATAGAGTTGTTAGCGTACTTAGGAAATAATTTAAGGCATTTTTGCTTAATTAAACCACATAAGAGTCTCCTCGTTCTTATTTTTAACCATAGTCTGAGTCTTTTTCATTTGTCAAACTTAGGTTACCGAATGTTTGGAGGGTTATGTGTCTATAGTTTTCAATGTTTCAAGGAGGTTTGGGGGTGGTGTGAATGTGATAGAAGTGGTTGGGATGTAAAAAGGCGAAGAATTGATACGTGATTTCCTATCTCTCCTCTCCCACTATGATGTGAAATTTTATTGTACTCGCAAGCGCACGAATCGTACCGAAGTATAGTAATGCAAGAGCGAGGTCGAACCCACAGGGACTTATGATTTTTTTATAGGAAAACTAAATAATTTTAAAGTGACTAAACCCTAACCTAGTTGACAAAAAGTTGTGATTGATTTTTTTAAACTAAAAGCGAAAAGTAAAAACAATGAACTAAAGTATCAAAGACGAGAAAATTAAAGATTCTTTTTGATCAAAGGAGAAAATACTAGGGTTTTGGAATCCACACCAATTAACTCGTATCATTATATATTCATGATCATTGATTTTACCCAAAATTTCTTCATGATAATCTGAAAGCTAATTCTGTTACCATGGAAAATATCATCGTGAAAGCTCATCAAAAATTCTAATGTTTGTTCCTCTCCGCTCGCAAGTATAAAACCAAATCATTAATTGTATCCGCTTTTAACAAATCACAATAAATATCCAGTTTTATAGTTAACGATGAAAAATCAGCGTTCAATGTTAAAGACAATTCCAAATCATGAGAAAAACATGATTGAACTCATATCCAGAATCTATCCCTAACAATTGATTTGGAGTAAGAACAATTTAATTAAAATCAAACCAAATAATCGGGTAAAATCAAATCTCATGAACATATAAACAATAGTCATTAATGGGGCTTCATCCTCAACCCTAGTTAAAGAGTTTAGCCACTCATGGAGTACAAAAACATAATTGTATAATAAAAGAACTCCATGAAACTAAGCTTACAAAGATTAGAAATTTTCCTAGCTTTTTTCGTTCTCTGCCGTGCTCATGGTAGCTAGGCGTGGCTCTTGGAAAGTTGCTGCGTGGAAAAGGTCCCCCTTCAAACCCTCTGAAGCTTCCTATTTATAAGGCCCAAATCCCTTTGGAATATAATTCCCTTTTCCGTCAACTTCTCGTTAATTCGATAATCACCGGTTGTATAATATTCCTTTCCTTAAACAATTCTTGCCATAGGAGTTTGAGTCAAAGCCAAATAGCTCTTGTTACCCAATTAGCTGTGCAAGGCCATATGCAGAGAATTACCAAAAATCCTTGCAATCCAAATCTTCTTAAATTAATTCCATCGTAGGAAAATTCCGTGAGCTTGATTTTGGGTTTTGCTCTTTTGAATCTTCTAATTTAAATGGGTTGAGCCCACTTGAATCAGACTTCATCGCATAAGTCTCGGAAGAAATGTTTTTGCATGATAAAGCCCAAAATACCTACAAAACATAAATAGATGATAATACGACATAAATAATTATAAAGTCAAGACTAACAATGCAAGTATGAGAGTCTTTTAAGTACCATATTTTATGCCCATCAAATACCCCCAAACCTAGATTTTGCTAGTCCTCGGGCAAAAGAAATAAAATTTAAACAAAGAAATTGAAATTAAACTAACTAATCCTTTTTCGGAGGAGTCCGATTGCATTTAGCATATGCAACAAGCCTTTAAACCCCTAGGTTGCCCTAGTGGACGAGTTATAGTCTCGTGAGAGTTTGCCGTGAATATACCCACAAAATCCTTAAGAAGATGACACTTGATTCGAATTCCAAAACATAGTCTAGGGCCTCTCAAAGTAACTAGCTTGAAAATGACACAAGTTAGAGGCAAGATATTTCATCCATTAACAAAGTTAAACAAGTGAACATTCTAATCCAAATTGGCACAAAAATTGTCCCCCCCCACATATATCTGGATAGAAAGAAATCACAAGTCATGCGTGTAAAGTGAAAAATCGCACAAAGATTTTCATCAACCGCGAAAACAATACACGCACCTTCAATGCCTCAATACTCATCAAAATGCTTATATCAAATTATAGTCCCTCCCTTTATTCATATTTTTTCCTTTTTCTTTTTCTTTTATATTTTTTTCTTGTGGTCGTGCAATGCCTTGGTCCCTTAAGCTTTCTAATTGACCCTTGTAGCAAGCTTTAGGCCAATGACTCCCAAACCAAACGGCTTTAGGGCACTAGATGTAGAGAACACCCCAACGGACTTAATCACTCGAGTCAAAAAGGCTACGAACCCAAGCTAACCACACATGACAATCACGGAACTCTCCACCGTTTGACGCGAACACTCATTGCTTACTGAGGCAAGAGGCCCGGTTACTAAGTGAAAAGCCCGAAAAAGCATGCACTATTCTCTTCTTCTTTTTCTTTTTTTTTTTCCTTCTTTTCTCTCTTTTTTTTTTCTTTGGGGAAAGGACATTAAGCTTTCTAATAAGACATCTGACTCATACTAAGGCACCAAAAATATATGTACGATACTCAAGGTCAAATCCAACTCTAGGTGTGACGGTGCTCGTGCAAAGGCGCCATGCATACGAGTGATTAATCGCTATCCAAACATAGGTGATATGAACTAACTAAGTGTCTCTCATCAATGCCTATGTTCACAAGCTTAACTCTATCTATAAAATCATATCAAGACTCGAACTTGGGCAACAATCAAACTTGTACTAATTGAAAACCAATAACCACGTCGGAAATCATAATCAAGTATCCAATTTTATTTTATTTTTTGAAAAAAATTTCAATTTTTACTTCTTTTTTTAAAAAATTTTTTTAGACGGTAACAAAAATGATAAACTATAGTGACTATGCACAGAACAAACATATAAATAATAGGTGAACCCACCCCCAAACCTAAATATGACAGTGTCCTCAATGTCATGAATACAAATGCTTAAAAAGAGATGGATTAGGATACACCTGGTAAGCGCGATGAGATTGAACCGTGCGACACCTGCAAAACAAATTATGGAAACACAAGAAAAGAAAAATTGCACTAAACAAAAGTAAAGAAAGTAAGCGATAATAGTTTTTTTTGTTAAAATTTAGAGCATCCCTCAAATCTAATCTCTATATGGATTTCAATAGACCAAGAGTTGCCCACCATGGTCATATAGCAAGAGACGGAATAGTTGAGGGTTATTCCAATGAAAAGTGTACGCCAAGTGAAATATCACCACCAAGTCACTTTCTCTTATTCGCTTTTTATAATTAACAATACATGGATTTGCCCAACAAAATATTTGTGACCTGATTAACAATTGCTTACTTAATTGTGAAACCAATTTAGTCGAAAGTGTAATTTTACTCACATGATAGAAACATTCAGCATACCAAGGAAATGTTTGCTTGCAGAAAAGTGCCTCCAACAAAATTCTATGACTAGAAAGTATGGGTTCTGCTATGACAAAATCACACTCAAATTCTTTACTGCATTGGTCATTCTCATCAACTACCTTTTTCCCTTCAATGTGATCATTATTTGGGGCAACGATAGTTGACATAATTTCTGTTGGTCCCACAATTTCAATACTAGGATCGGGTGGCAAAGGTTTTAACTCAAAATTGGATTCTTGTTCATGCCACAAACTTGGGATAATCTCTTTAGATTGTGACTCGACAAAGCCCAAGTTTTGCCTACTAATATCTACGAAAGACTCTAAAAAAATATTGACAGATTCAATCGTAGAGTCTTCATCAATGTCATTAAAATGAGATAGACAAGCTTCAAAAGGATCCTTATAGCTTGATTGAGTAAGGTGTTCTTTAATTTGACTATCTATCATGTAAACTGCACTCACCTCATCCTCACATGGTGACTGTTTGTCAATATCAAAAATATTAAGGTCGACAGTCATGTTACCAAATGTCATTTTCATCACACCATTCCTACAGTTAATTTGAGCATTAGAGGTGGCCAAGAAAGGACGGCCTAATATGACTGGAATGTGCCCCTTTGAGTTTTGGACAGGTTGAGTGTCTAAGACTATTAAGTCTACGGGAAAATAAAATTTGTCAACTTTTATTAGAATATCCTCAATAACACCTTTAGGAATTTTAACGGATCCATCAGCCAATTGAAGCCTTACTGAAGTGGGTTTTAACTCCCCCAAACCTAGTTGTAGATAAACTGAATATGGTAGTAAATTGACACTGGCTCCCAAATCTAACAAAGCTCGCTCAATGTGATGATTACCTATTGTGCATGAAATTGTAGGACACCCTGGATCCTTATACTTGACAGGTACTTTGTGTTGGATAATGGAGCTAACTTGTTCGGTCAACACTACTTCCTTAGGGGTGCTAGCCTTCCTTTTTATGGAGACTAGGTCTTTTAAAAATTTGGCATATGAAGGCACCTGTCGAATAGCATCTAGGAATGGAACATTGATTCTAACTTGCTTAAATACCTCTAGAATATCTCCATGGTCTACACCTTTCTTAGGGGCTACTAATCGTTCAGGATATGGAGCTTTAGGAATGAAACTCCTAAGTTGGGGTTCTTTTGGAGGTCGAGGAGAACTAGATTCCTGATCTTTGGTGGGACTACTCTGTCTTTCTTCTGTCTCAAACTCCTCTAAACTCTTCTCCATTGGCGTACTTACTTGGTTGTCAACCTGTTTTCCTGACCTGAGGGTTACAATGGATTGAACCTGCTCATGCTTATAGGTAGAGTTAGAGGGGTTGCTAAGAGCAAATTGTCCTTTTGGGTTAGGTATTGGCTGACTAGGGAATTTTCCAGTCTCTCTCTCTGCCACTTGACTAGCCAATTGACCCATTTGATTTTCCAGTTTTGCGATGGCTTGAGTATTCAAGTGAGTAGTACTTTTCATTTCAGCCATGAACGCTTTAAGAGTGTCCTCTAAGGATGATTGTTGTTGTGGTGCAACAGATTGGAAGTTCAGTTGAGACACGGGAGTTGGAGCATAAAAAGACTGAGATTGAGCAGGATATGATTGTGTAGGAGCACGAAATCCTGGGGGAGATTGGTTTTGTGAATGGAAAGGTTGCCCACCTATATTTGTAGAAGGTTGGTTCTGACGCCATGAAAAGTTTGGATGATTTCGCCAATTTTGATTGTATGTTTCTGAAAAAGGACTAACAAATGATTTTCCAAAATTATTAAGTGTATTTGCATGTTCAACATAGCTCTCAGAATATCCAATCATGGAAGGACAAGTTTGCGTTGTGTGCATGTGACTACTGCAAAGAGAACACACCTCATTTTGAACTTGATTGGCTGACTCCATAGTTTTTCTTAAAACTAATGCCTCAACCTTTCGAGTAAGATTATCTAACTTTACTCTCATATCTGAATCTTCTTTTACCTCATATAATCCCCCTCTCTTAGGTGTGGAAGTTGGTTTGTCTCGATGAGAAGTAAAATCCCATTGTTGAGATCTCTCAGACAAATTTTCAAGAAACTCATAAGCTGCATCGCCCCTAAGATTTAAAAAATCACCACCATTCATTGATTCAATCATATTGCGATTAGATTGAGTTAAACCGTTATAGAAAAATTGAACTAGTCTCCATGTTTCAAAACCATGAGGGGGGCACTTTAAAATAAGATCTTTAAATTTCTCCCAACTCTCATAAAATTTTTCATGTTCTTCTTGACAAAAATCTGTAATCTCCCTCCTTAGAGTAGTTGTTCTAGACATTGAAAAGAATTTTGAAAGAAATTTTTTAACGAGGATGTCCCATGAAGTGATTGAACCAGGGGGTAGAGAATTTAACCAAGCCTTTGCTTTATCTTTCAGTGAAAAGGGAAAAAGGCGCAATTTAACAGACTCCTCAGAAAAATTTTGAAACCTAAAGGTAGCACAAATTTCAAGAAAGTCTTTGACATGCATGTATGGATCCTCTCGTTCAATCCCATGAAATTGAGGAAGAAGTTGTATTACGTGATGTTTCAACTCAAAATGTGTCGCATTTGTTGTGGGTAACACAATACAAGAAGGAGGATTTGTGGTTACGGGTGAGAACAATTCCCTTAAAGGTTTTGTAGCTTCTGCAAGTTCCGCCATTTTTATTTGATTACGTTCTACTCTTTGAATCTTTAAGCTGCGTCAAAAGGTTTTCTCAATTTCCGGATCAAGAAGTATTAATTCTAAATTTTTCGAACGGCAACCAAACATACATAAACTTACCAACGAAAGCAAATATGGGAACGGGAGAAAAAAAAAAAATGCAACAGAGGTGTCTAATGCTAACAGTGACTAAAATGATAATCTTCTTCTTCTTTTTTTTTTTTTACTCCGGGTACAGCTCACCGGCTTTAAGCTAGAATGAATTAACTATAATGCAAGTGAGTTACCAACTTAAAGGAAGTTCAGCCGTTCGGAAAAGCGGACGGAAGGCAGCTGTGACTAATGAGACAGAAAACACTTAAAAAAAACAATTAGTAATAAAAGCAATTAATAAAAGCAATTATTACTAACTAATCACATGCACGTGATGCAGTGAATTTTTTTTTTTCAAATATCTAAAAAGTAAAATCTCAGCTAGACTAGTAGAAGGGAAAAATCAATTCAAATTTTTAGATTTCCAACAAAAAACAATTAAGTCCCCGGCAACGGCGCCAAAAACTTGATGTGAAATTTTATTGTACTCGCAAGCGCACGAATCGTACCGAAGTATAGTAATGCAAGAGCGAGGTCGAACCCACAGGGACTTATGATTTTTTTATAGGAAAACTAAATAATTTTAAAGTGACTAAACCCTAACCTAGTTGACAAAAAGTTGTGATTGATTTTTTTAAACTAAAAGCGAAAAGTAAAAACAATGAACTAAATTATCAAAGACGAGAAAATTAAAGATTCTTTTTGATCAAAGGAGAAAATACTAGGGTTTTGGAATCCACACCAATTAACTCGTATCATTATATATTCATGATCATTGATTTTACCCAAAATTTCTTCATGATAATCTGAAAGCTAATTCTGTTACCATGGAAAATATCATCGTGAAAGCTCATCAAAAATTCTAATGTTTGTTCCTCTCCGCTCGCAAGTATAAAACCAAATCATTAATTGTATCCGCTTTTAACAAATCACAATAAATATCCAGTTTTATAGTTAACGATGAAAAATCAGCGTTCAATGTTAAAGACAATTCCAAATCATGAGAAAAACATGATTGAACTCATATCCAGAATCTATCCCTAACAATTGATTTGGAGTAAGAACAATTTAATTAAAATCAAACCAAATAATCGGGTAAAATCAAATCTCATGAACATATAAACAATAGTCATTAATGGGGCTTCATCCTCAACCCTAGTTAAAGAGTTTAGCCACTCATGGAGTACAAAAACATAATCGTATAATAAAAGAACTCCATGAAACTAAGCTTACAAAGATTAGAAATTTTCCTAGCTTTTTTCGTTCTCTGCCGTGCTCATGGTAGCTAGGCGTGGCTCTTGGAAAGTTGCTGCGTGGAAAAGGTCCCCCTTCAAACCCTCTGAAGCTTCCTATTTATAAGGCCCAAATCCCTTTGGAATATAATTCCCTTTTCCGTCAACTTCTCGTTAATTCGATAATCACCGGTTGTATAATATTCCTTTCCTTAAACAATTCTTGCCATAGGAGTTTGAGTCAAAGCCAAATAGCTCTTGTTACCCAATTAGCTGTGCAAGGCCATATGCAGAGAATTACCAAAAATCCTTGCAATCCAAATCTTCTTAAATTAATTCCATCGTAGGAAAATTCCGTGAGCTTGATTTTGGGTTTTGCTCTTTTGAATCTTCTAATTTAAATGGGTTGAGCCCACTTGAATCAGACTTCATCGCATAAGTCTCGGAAGAAATGTTTTTGCATGATAAAGCCCAAAATACCTACAAAACATAAATAGATGATAATACGACATAAATAATTATAAAGTCAAGACTAACAATGCAAGTATGAGAGTCTTTTAAGTACCATATTTTATGCCCATCACACTACAAAAGCTAAGGCCCCAAATTTTCATCTCCCTCCCCAAAGCCCTCAACATTGGCCCCTCAATCTCTCTCCTTACAAATCTCACCTCAAATGACCCTATTCCTCAAAGAAAAAATCAAAGAAATTAATGCTATGAAAAAACAAAATTGGATTCAAAAGAGGGTTGAATACTATGATGAGAGGATTGGTGTGACCTTTAGGCTAGTTTACATTTCGGATGAGGAAGAGTCCAATGATGAGGGGGAGCTCGATGCTCAATACCGTGAGGAGCCGGATAAGGATGACGACTATGTGTGGTTGAGTCAGTGGTAGTAGTTTTAGTAGGACTTATCTAGTAGTTGTTCTTTATTTCTTCTTCGTATTTTTGTTTGGTGTTTGGCCGATATGTGGTCATGCCTTGGGTAGTTCAGGGTCGGTAGTGGCCAAGGGTAGATGAACCATGCAAGTACATGGCCACTACATTTTTGTAGTCTCTTTCTCTTTGTATCGAAGGTCACTATAAGCTAATAAAGCCCTCCGTTGATCTTTTGTATGCTAATTAACTCCGTTTAATGCATGATTGATATTTACTGCTTTTTGAGTATGATTTATCATTTATCATGCATAGTTGTGAATAATTAGCTTTCCTTTGGTTCTTAGCGCTCTTTTGATAGCATGCGTAGCTTTTTGTCTCTGGCTATTTCATTTACTTACTAGCGCTTGTCATGGGATGTATCTTATATTTCACTATGTGAAAAGTCAAATAAGAGCATATCCTTGAGAGTTTTGGAGTCGAAACTCGTTGTGGTGCATGCATGCTTGATTACTCTAATATGGCATACTTTGTTCGTCCTAGATCATAGCATGTTTGTGCGTGGATTGCATATGATTGGATTTGATGGGGTGTTTTTGGACTCTTGCCTAGTTGTAGTAGTTGAGCATAGTTTTCGTATCTTCGTTTTGTGAAGATTGCATAGCTTAGTTAAATGCATTTTGTTTTAGTTTGCTATGGACTAGCAAAGTTCAAGTTGGGGGGTGTGATGAGCACTCAATATTGTAGATATTTGGTGCAACTAATCCCGTTTATGTTGTTTTTATCTTGCATTTATTTAGCTTTTATAGCAATATCGCACGTAAGGTGTGTTTTTAGTTTTTTCAGGTAAATTGTGTGAATAAGGCGCGTTTGAACGCCAAATAATGCTCCGGATGCAACCAAGTTCTCAAGACCACGTTCCACCCCATTGTGGTGCCCCAAAGGTCATGAAGAGATGATTTGGAGGTTACTCGGGTGGCCTAAGGGTCAAGGGAATTGAAGGAGATGTGAGAATTTTACCAAAGTTTTTTATTTTCTGACCAGCTGAGGGTAGAATTGACATAACTTTTGATGTACAAAGTACTTTTGATCCAAACCACTTGGGTTAGAAATTAGACTCGACAAGTTTTCTAACGGTCCCAAGAACACCCATATCCAAGTTCGGGAGTGTCCGGAGCGAACCCACGAAGTTTAGCCAAAATCTACCATAATAGCGTGGTATCAATACAGTCATTTTTGCAGTATAGATACCATAAGGAAACAGATAGATTGGAAGAAGTGCCGTAGCAGCACGGTATCGACACAAGCATTTTGGCCGTATCGATACGGTGACCTTTTCTGCAGATTTTTTGTGCTTTTTGAACTTTCCATTTATGGAATACTTGCCACTTTTGGCAAGTTCTGGGATATTTTGTATAGAAGGAGAATGTTCTTGTATAAATACTCATCTTTCTCTCACTTCACAAGGATCCTACTTTTTGTTCTAGTTTTAGTTCTCTCTCTAGGAGAGATCTCCATTGTTGTTCAAGCTTAATTTCTTAAAAACTCAAGTAAGTTTAGTTCATACGTTAATTTTCCGTTTGTTAATGTTGTAGCTACTTGTAGAATCTTTGTTAATATCAAATTTATTTCTGTTTCTATTGGTTAAACATGTTCTCAATATTTAGCATGATTTCTAGTTTTTTCAATATGTGTGAGTAGTCACTTAGGTAAGTCTTGGGGTAATCTTTTCCGAGGACTTAGGTGGTTATTTGGTTCTCAAACCTTCGGACCTAAAATCATGGTTTTCAGAATCAAACTAACCTAGCTATTTTGGTCTAAGCGAGGGTGTTAACTTTTTGATATGTCGTTTAATCAAGCGGTCTTGGCAAGCGGCATATTGAGGGCTCATGGCCTTCTACGTGTTAGATACATTAGCAAAAATAGGTTAGTTTAATTCCGTTCAATCACATTTTTCGATAAACATAGTCGCTAAAGCTAAATCTTCTAGGCGAGAACACGCGGTCGTGACTCTCGCTTGAGTTATAATTGAGAACCAGTAGTGGCCTTTGTCCAGGGAAAGACGATCCCTAGACTTGCCTATTTTAAATTCATTAAGAACGTTTCTAGTCTTTTTCTTTATCATTTCCACCGTTCAAAGCAAAATCAAGTAAGCCGTCTTAAACGCCGAAATCCACTATATAAAACCTACAATCCGATTAAGCTATATATCTGAATGCCTATGGTACGATCCCGGTCTTACCGGTTTATTATACTACCGACGATCTATCCCTACGCTTGGGGTTTTCCAACCTTATATTTGAAGGCGAGGTTATGGCAGTAAGCAGTGGCGGAGAGTGTGGGAGAGGGCGTCGCGGTGGCCACACTTGGATACGAGGGACTCACGGGCGGAGATGGAGAGGTTGAGGACGATGGCGACTATGGTTCTCCGGGAGGATTTTGGGGTTTTTTACTTGTACGTATATATGATTGTATAGAAGAGAAGGGCAATAACGTCCATTTCACCATTTACCATCCAATTCATAACATATGGCAAATAGAAGTGCCATTTCCATTAGTTAGAGGGCGTAAAGTGTTCGCAAGACATAGTTAGAGGGGTTAACTATAATTTACCCTATAATAAAATATTCCTTTCCCAATCCCCCAAAATAAAAATATATATACCTTGTTTGTTATTATTATTATTTTTTTTGGCTTAGTAAAAGGTGGGCTAGGGGAGACCACGCGGAACCCACCCATTTTGAAATATTTAGATTTCGCCATAGCTAACCGGGTGGGAAGAAAATATTTGTCAATCACTGCGTCGTGAGACCAATTACCAAAACCCACCGAATTGCAAATGGACATGAAGCCCCACGAACCTACCATCTGATCATAAGTCAACTCGAACTAAGGACCGATAGGTGGGGATAATTTTAACCCGACTGCCTCAGCCATTTGAACTACCACCCCGGTGGTTGTTTGTTAGTACTTAAGGAAAGAAGAAATCCACGTACATTTCCAACATGCTAATTAAAAAAGACAATTTCATCACTAAAACCACCTTTGCGTTGTTTAAAAGGGGGTCAATGTGCTTTGTTGCCTTTACTAACGTCCGAACAGGGTTCTTGTATTTTATCTGCAGAAGATTTATGGAAGGAAAATTATAGGTACAACAAGATATGAAGATAATGAAATGAAGCCGTCCTTGGCTTTTTCCTGTAATTTCCCTGTTCTATTAAACACCTCCACAAAATCATGAACCGAATACGACCGTGAGGGTTTACAACCACATTGAACAGAGGATAAGAAATACATAGAAACATCGACACAAATATAAGGTTTCTAATTAACTTGTGGCACCAGAACAGGTTTTCGTGGCTGCACTCCTGTTTCATTAGCTACACCCTCAGACTCCAGTTAAGCATAGTCGCTCCACCTCAAAACATCTTAATACTCGATAATCAAAGACGGAGAAACAGTGTTCCTTATCTAAAGATGGACAGACTTTAGCAATAGGAGTTTTGAGACGCTAAGGTTGGGACAAGAGAGTAACTTTTCAGCCTGACAAAATCATAGTCCATGATCAACCAAAATCATAATCCTTGATTCAAATTTTCCAAAAACCAAGTCACATTTCTTCCCAAATCAGAAAGGGAACTTGAAGTAAAAAGCAAGTCAATACAACGGGACTCTGGGGAAGGACTCAGATATTATGAATCTCGTTGAATCAAACCCCTTGGCTGATAGATTACAAAATCCATCTGGAACCAGGAACACGTTTCTCTTATTAACAGTAAAAAACATTACAAAACAGATGCTAATGTGTTATCAGAATCCCAAAGGAATCTATTCCATGACGAAAATGTTCTAATAAATTTGACCTAAAAAAAATGTTCTAATCATACCAGATAACCATTTTCTCAATATAAGCAAAAACTAAGCCTTCGAGAAGAGCTTGTAATTCTGACAAATCTTTAAAGATATGAAGTAAAATTGGACAACCGCATACAAATTGGAGAAGGTAATAGCATCCCGACAGCAATCCAAAGCTAGTTCATTAACCAGTGAGCCCTGCAAGCAAAGAAGCAATGGGAAAATCAAGACCATGGTTACAGAATAAGCAGCAAATTCAAGAGAGCCAGAAGGGAAAATAAGAGTGCAAAGGAATCCAAAGTGGGAAGGTTGAAAACTCTTGCCCTGGCCCCTCTTCTCACCCTTGCAAAAACCTAAGATGAGTCGACGGGTTAAGAAAATGACAGGCAAAGAAATTCAGTGAGAATAATGCAAAGAAGTAGAAGGATGAGGACGACTACATTACAAGGACCAGAGGGGGAAAAAGGGTTTTTTAACCTATTATTTTGCAATGATAGGATTTTTAACCTATATGCCCCCTTGCAGAGTGTGTCTGAAAGTACAAGGAGCAGAAGGGTATGCCGCAGTACAACTAAATTACATTATGCTTTATCTGCAGATTTCCTTATTCCTCATGGTCTAATTTTCCTTGAGAACACACAACATGGAAATTCACGACACAGAAATGGCCTACATCAGATACATGATGAAAGCAGTTAAAGACTTGAACCCTAAGTCACAAACCTATCACCAACGAGATAAGCCAGTGTTACCCATCACATATCTAGACTACGGATGTGAACGGTTTTGTTTGGTCAGTTTCAAAGATAATTTCCCACTAAATCATGGACCAAAACTGACTGACAGTTCTAATAAACTAAACCAAACTATTGTGCATACTGCATTGAGCCAGTTTGATTTGGTTCAAGTGATTGGTTGTAGTTATAGCAAGATATTGTATATTACAGTATATGGCTGAAAATGAAACTTCAGTAAGTCCAAATTGTAATTGGCACCCCTTAAATTAAAATTCTTCTCCCGCCGCTGTTTTAGTGGTTGGATTTTGACATTCCACCTTTATAATGAATGTCAAATGGCCATAACAAAAAAGTCTTCGACAATTGCGTAACTTGAAAGGATTCCCCCACATCACATAAACAATATACGCATCTATACTAAATTACTTGGGGCTGTAACAAAAAATTAATACAAACATCTTATCAGCAAAGTTGTACAAGTAAATAGAACTTCAATGATGGCCAATCGCACCTTCAACTATAACTATAACCACACTAACAGAATTAACATGATTTATGAGCAACAGCCAGACAAAAATTAAAATGCATCAACTGGACAAATCCTGATAAATGTGACAAGTGACTACGAATATAATCAAAAGCTATCATTCCAAGCATTCATGAATAGTCAAAGATAACAGAGGACAATAAGGTGATCGAAATTACCTATTCAGCGGGGATTGAGCCCGAACAACATGTTGTTCCCATTGGGCAAATACGCAACATTGGGCGTCTTCGCTAACGTGGCCGCTATCTCCCTTGATGCCTCAATCCTCCTAAGCTCAACCAGCCCCATCCCAGCAGCCGCAGTCGCCTCCGAAATCAACTTCGCCGACTCGCTCTCCCCTTCTGCCCTAATCACCGCAGCTCGCCTCTCCTGCTCTGCCTTCGCCACCACAAACTTAGACCTGTTGAATTTATTAAAAAAAATTTAATCATTTTGTCGCCGTTGGATTCCCATAAGAGATAAGAATCCAGTGAATGGATTCAAAAGACTCGAATAAAACTGATTTTCGCTGCACCCATTTTGGATTGCACATGGAGCACTTGCATGTCCCCATGATCATCTGATGAGACCAAACTTTCCCCTCTAATCTCATTTATTGCACTAGCCTTGACATAGTATATATAAGCATACATATCAGCACTGAAAATCGGTAGAACTCAATCTGGTATGAGGGTGCATTCCCACTATATTATTGGACTACAGCCAAATAGCTATAGTCCAGTTGTTTAGGCTAAATAGTATTTCAGTTAAAGCCCATTTAGTTTAGCAGAAATGCCCCTGAGTTTGAGTAATTTTACTCGAAATTTGGTTCTGTGTCAATTGAGTCAACTAATCGACTAAGTGCAGGAGATGCTATAATGGTTGATTGATTAACTATTACGGTTATGTTGAAAGCTTATCATTCTAACAGGAAATCCTATCACCACGAGATCAAGAACATATACACATTTCGAACAGTACCTCTCCGCCTCCTGCTGTGCCACCTGCTTCTGCTCCACCGCCTTCGAGAACTCCGCTCCATACGACAAATGAGTAATTGCCACGTCATCCAGCACGAGATTAAAATCCTTCGCCCTCCTGATCAAGCTATCCCTCACCAGCGCTGAAACGTGCGGCCGCTCGGTGAGCAACTGATCAGCATTAAACTGCGCCACGACCGCCTTCAACACCTCGTTCCCGATCGAAGGCAGCACCTTCTCGTCGTACTCGAGCCCTAGGGTTTGGAATATCCTCGGTAGCTGGGCCTCCTCGGGCCTGGAAAGAACGCGTAGGGTCAAGTTAACCATCTGGAGATCTTTTGTACCTGAGATGGAGGAGAAGGTGTGGGGACGGGTGCGGATGTCGAAGATGTAAGGGCGCTGGAGCCAGGGGATCAAGAAGTGGGTGCCCTCGCCGACGGTGTCGTCGATGACGCCGCGGAAGCGGTCGAAGAGGACGGCGCGCTGGCCGCCGTCGACGGTGTAGAGGGAGGAGTTGAGGGCGGTGGCGCCGACGCCCAGGCCGAAGGCGGCCCGGGCTAGGTTGGTTAGGAAAGAGATTGCGGCTTGGTTGCTGCCCATTTTAGAGAGAGAGAGAGAGATATGTGTGTGTGAGAGAGAAAGGGTTTAGGAGTATGTAGAGAAAGAGAGAAAGAGAGAGAGAGAGAGAGAGATAGAGTGGAGTGTTGATCAAGATTTTTGATTATCTGTAAAACCCTAACCCCTAATTTTCCGAGATGAGATGGTTTGGATGGGCCTTGACTTGCTAATTTCTTGGGCTTAACCGTGGGCTTAACCTGTTCTGGGCCGGCTAGAGAATTTTCAGCCCAAATCCAGCCAAACTTTATTTTCATTGAACTCTTGTTAATCCCGTGTGAAGGGATGCAAAACCAGCCCAGCCCAGCCGAGCTGAGCTGAACTGAGCTATCAAGTGTTCGATTTTGACTCGTTTAAAATTCGTCTAGCCCACACCTTGCTCATTTAATATCAAAATGTTTGAGCTCAATTTAGTTAATAAACGAACCTCTATAAACAAGTCAAGTTACAGCTAGCTTGTGGCTTGAATTTTTTTCTCCATAGTAAAACGTTCATTTGAAAATTTAGGCAAAGTCTTCTCTTATGTCCAACATTCTACAGGATGTTTGTCTAACCAAGTTTAGTTAGTGTATTTAGGCATCGTCATGACTTGAATTTCTCAATAGCGTCAATCACAGGGTAATTTCAAGTATAGTTTGAATTTGGATGAACAATATTCGACGAACGTGCTTCAAAAAGGCTATCAAATTTGGTTTGTTTGTGTACCAGGTTAAATTTTGAACGAGTGTACACGAGTTCAAACTGAGATAACTCGATTTGTTTGTTTATCAAAGAGTTTTCTAAGGTTGGTAATTGGTAAGGGTGGCAAATTAAACTCAAATCCATTAAGTAATCCAAAGGTTCCAAACCTATTCATTAAAAAATAGACCCAATCCAGATCACTTATTAGTTGGATCAGAATAGTTTAAACCCATCTAACTTATTTATTAATTAAATTTTAATTAAATAACTTAAATGAACTAATAAGTCACCCCTATAACCCAACTAAAAAACCCCCATTTATCATATATTCTTCTCCTCCCGCGTCAAGACCTCCCTCGATTCGTCTCCCTTCCTCTCGAGTCGCGACAGCCGAGCGATTGGGTTTCAGGTACTCTCTCTCTCTCTCTCTCTCTCTCATCTGGGTTTCTGAACGAAACCCTAATCTCTATTGAAACCCTAGACAGTCATATAGCGAAGCTTTTGGCTGGTGAGTCGTGATTGAATCCCGTGCCTATGGTCAATCTTCCCGGCCATAGTTCGTCGACCCTTCTCTTTTCCGATCGGGCCGGGGCTAGCCCTTCTCGACTGACTAGCTTTTGGCTTGTTGAATGTATGCACATATATATACATTCTTGTCCAACACAATACTCATCCTCCCATCGTTCTGCGATGACGTGTATAAGAAGAATTAGTATGTGTGAGACCACATGCTTCTAATAAGTGGTCAGTTACTTGGTAAGTTGTCTGGAAATAATTGACTAGTGTGGATATGACATGAAATCAAGTACGAATAATCGGTAAACAAGACATTTGGAGAATATGAAGCGAAATTAGCAACAAAAATTACGCTATAGAGGTCTACCTAAACAAACCTAAACAACATGGAGTGGTTTAGGTCAAATGAAATTCTTGGTTTCCTACCCAATTGCTTACCCAAATGTATCTTTTCTTGAATTTAAATGACCAGAATCTTAAAGAATGATGGCTCCGGGGAGAAACACACGTGCGAATTACACACATATCCGTCGTTTAAGCTTTTTATCAAACACGCATTAGGCAAACAGAAAACTTGAACATATAACCCATCTCAAATTATCAATTTGGTAGATTCTAATGTTTGGTATAGCATTTATAATCACATAAACAGACGAAAATGAAACTGTGGGAAAAGTAAATGAAGTGGACTGTTTTTGTTGTTCTCCTGAAGTGTTTGGCAATTGAGAGAGAGGGAGAGAGAGCGCAAGCGAGCGAGCAGCCAATCTGGGGCCGGAAGATTGAGTATGTTTTTGAAAGGGAATTGGGTTGGGCCGAAACAATACCAATTAGCTGCCCAAACAGTAGTTGGCGGCTAATTGGTATTGTTTCGGCCCAACCCAATTCCCTTTCAAAAGCATACCCAATCTTCCGGCCCCAGATTGGCTGCTCGCTCGCGCTCTCTCTCTCATTTGCCAAACACTTCAGGAGAACAACAAAAACAGTCCACTTAAGCTACTTTTCCCGCAGTTTCATTGTCGTCCATTTATGTGATTATAAATGCTATACCAAACATTAGAATCTACCAAATTGATAATTTGAGATGGGTTATATGTTCAAGTTTTCTGTTTGCTAATGCGTGTTTGATGAAAAGCTTCAACGACGGATATGTGTGTAATTCGCACGTGTTTCTTCCCGAAGCCATCATTCTTTAAGATTCTGGTCTAACTAGGGATTTAAATTCAAGAAAGGATACATTTGGGTAAGCTCTTGGGTAGGAAACCAAGAATTTCATTTGACCTAAACCACTCCATGTTTAGGTAGACCTCCATAGCGTAATTTTTGTTGTTAATTTCGCTTCATATTCTCCAAATGCCTTGTTTACCGATTATTCGTACTTGCTTTCATGTCATATCCACACTAGCCAATTATTACCGGACAACTTGCCAAGTAACTGACCACTTCTTAGAAGCATGTCTCACACATACTATTCTTCTTATACACGTCATCGCAGAACGATGGGAGGATGAGTATTGTGTTGGAATAGGAATGCAACTCTCTATGTACCTCTCTTGCACCTTAGAAGAGGATGTGATCATAGCTTTTCCGGCCCACTTAGTAATGACTTTTCATTACTTGTCACGTGTGAGCCAAACCCCTGAAATAACCCCAAATTATAACAGTTACCTCTCAAAATCAAATCATGGTTGGACGTTTTGTTGTTGAAGCTATTTGCTTGCTTCAGCAGGAAAGCAGTTTGGCAAGAAAAGTATCTCTCGGTCGATATCATTGTGGAAAGTATAGCATCTTATTTCATTTTGAAATGTGCTCATAAGCCAATCTTCTTGTGATCAAGGGACTGGGTGCTTCTATCATGCTTATTGTTTTGATTCATCAATTGCTTAGGGTTGCCACTTGCCACTCTTTATCGATAAGTTTGGATAAGAAAGAGATTGAGAATGCGTTGTGAACTTGTTGGTGTATGTGCTTTAATATATTACTACGATTGGCTGTCTGAAATATGTGAGACTTATATGGTGGTACGTAGGAGTAAAACCCAATTTCAGGTTTTTATGTTTATCTCCATAATTAGCACTTTCATGATTTGAGGAATTTGGAATGCTCGTTTGCAGTATCTGGTTCTTTGCATTTTTAATTTTTTTGGTTCACTTTGGGGATAGTGGACAGGCTTTAGATCCCTTCTGTGCTTGCATGCTTGTACACATATTATTCTTCCACATAGTCTCACCATTTTTGTTGCAGCCTGCAGTGATACAGAGATGGCAATGAACCACATCAAATCCTTGAGAAGCATTATACCGACAAAAGAGATTATTGTGGCGGAGGGGCGGAGAACATTTGCTGTTGGGAAGGCAAAGAAGGGTTCCAAAGGTGGCGGAGCATCCGATGCTCCAAAGGCGTCAACACTCAGCAAAGAAGTCAAGTCCACTACAGTTGTTGGTGCGAATATCCTCAAGGATGGAGTGGACCCCAAAGTCTTGCCAGACTCGGAATATCCTGATTGGCTAGGGCACCTACTCGATAAAAAACCAGCATTGAGTGAGCTGAGGAGGAAGAACATAGAAGCTCTCCCTTACGAAGATCTCAAGCGCTTTGTTAAGTTGGACAACCGTGCCAGGATCAAGGAAAACAATTCTGTCAAGGCAAAGAATTGATCAGAGTTTTGTAAGTCATTTTCCCAAGGTCAAACTTCCTTCGCAAACTTTGGTGTTTCTGTTGTTTGCGGAATTTTTTGAGTCATTATTGTAGCCATGATCTCACTTGGTAACTTTTCTCATGCTTGGATGGTAAAATGATGCCCTCTATTTAACAGTTTGGAAATGGTTCTTTGTCTCCCTTTTGTAAAGTAGTTCAACTTTGTTCAGCATATACTTGAAGAAAAACACTAGCAAGTGGCAACAGAAAGGATTGGGATTCATAGGTTGGCCGACCAAGGGTTAATTTTTTTGAGAAAAATGTTTCAGTTCTTATGTGCATATTTAAACTTGATTCCATATCCTATATCATTATTATTATCATTTTTCGTGAGAAAATCATTGTTACCTATTGCAGTAATGAATACGATGGCAATGGATTCACCAGACTCGAAGGGTTTGCATACTTATTCACACGACACAGATGGTTTACAACTTATTTGGAAGGGTTTGCGAACATTTTCACAAGACAGATGATTTTCAGTCCAAACCCACCTGATTTTTAAATCGTGTTTTGATAACACGACTTTCAAGTTGTTTTCACGACTTCTACTAATTAGAAAACTTTCTGAATTCCTTTTTTCCTGGTTTTTTTTTTTTTTTTCCATAGAGCAATCTAGGTTTGGAAATCATTTAAGATCCTGTGGTTGAGAAATTAAATCCCTCATCACATGCTTGGGTTGAATAAAACACTTGAACGATGATATTAGGCATGTTCTTTGTATCATATATCAGATAACAAACAGCTCACTGGATTGTTTAGTTTGGTCGAAAATCACATCGTATTGCCCCTACCAAACGTATACAGCGATGGCATCAAATTAGGTCGTCTCCTTTTCAAGGCATTAAATTAGGTCTTATCTGTTGGTCATCGCTTTCATTCATTGGCTCCACCATTTTCACAGGCTTTTCAACCCAGGAATATGCTGCCATCACCCGTTGTTATGTGATAAGAGCATGCATCTTCTAGGAGGATCATAGTTTCAAATTCGCATCCCTCCAAGCCATACGTCGGCAAGGCTACCAACTGGATTCTTAGTTTTGGGTTGTTCACCTTTGACATGCAAAACGTGTAAGCTTCGGAATATGTTTAAGCTTAGCTGATTTACCATTCAAACAAGTGGGAATTTTATTCGGGCAGATCACTTATGAGCTTCAAAATGTGCTAAGTTTTAATGTAGTCCTGGCTCGAGCTATATTGTTCGCTTGACAGTCCTAAGAAATAGAATGTGATCAAGAGCGAATGCATGATTCTGAACAGGGCCAGGGCCTTCGAAGTTTGAGTGAGTCCCCACATAGGGTTGTGGTGTGGCAGACATTGTCATAGCATGCTTTTCTATGTGCCCATGTGAACCAAGTCCCTTGCCCCAAAAAGAAAAGGGTCCCTTTATCAACCCCCAATTAAAGTGAGAAAGAAACAGTAGTGGAGGCAAAGGCTGTAAGAGGAAAAAGGCAACCAGCAAAGGCACACTGCAACTTGACAAGAACACATGGCATTATTGTTGCTAAAAGCAGGCCATGAATGCAACCCAACCTCTCTCTCGGATAGATGGTCTTTCTCATTGAGTGCCTAAAAGTTAAAGCACTTTATCACATGGCCTCCCCCCCCCCCCCCCCCCCCCCCCCCCCCCTCTTAATAGGACAGTTGGTGTGTATGGGCCAATTATTCAGGGGGACTCCTGGAGCACCATGTGGCATTGCCATGTAATACTCCCAAAAAAAAAGATCGCCACCACACAATGTGGGTCGTTTCTTGTCTCTCAACTACCCAACAAAAATAAATGATAATGTCCAAACGCAAAATTTGTTGCTCCGTAAATCGTTCGGAGTATTATCACGTAAGCAACGCTACATGGTACTCTCAGAGCGCTAATAATTACGATTGTGTATGGGTGATCCTTGTCTTGTCTAGTGATCTCAACCTAGGGTTAACTAGCACTGCACCACCTCAAAATATGAAGTTAGGGTTCAAGCATTTAAAAGCATAGATAAGGCCCCAAATCTGATTACAAAAATAGAGTAGCCCCCATATAGGCCTCCATTTGATTAGAATCAGAAGAGTAGCCCCCAACTATGTCTCCATTTGAATCTCAAGGAGTTGGTCAATTGACATCAAGTAGGGTTTTTACTACCAACCGAAACTTTTCTAGCACTGGAGTTTTTCGTGGTTGTTAATTTCAAGTTTTCAATATTTATTAAAGTGCACATAATCTGATTTGGACATTCTATTAAAGGAAAAAACTAGGCGTCCCTAATAAACACAAGAAGAGTATCTCCTAGTACGGAAAAACGTCTCTCTTCGTTTTTTCAAGCTCTTTCTTGATTCAATTATATTTCATTGTACGGTTGGCAAAGAGAAAACCATCTTGACAGAGAGAGAGGTCCAATTACTAGAAAATCCAAGCAAATGTTTGACGAAATGGCAAAAACTTGGGGATAAAATTCTGAGAAAACCAGAAGGGTCAATGCTAAATTGATTAACTAGAGCCGCCCTTAATAAACAATTAGTTGGACTAATGAAGGGCAAGCATGTTTTGTTAATTGCACCCTCATCCTCTCACAACTTCCTTTTTTTCAATGTTTAAAAAGTCCCACTCCTGCCTCATTGAACCAAACTTCTCTTATTGGTCATTATCATACTGGTGACCTAACCATCTGTGACTCTTTAATGAGGAAGCAAAACCAATATTTTTTTGGTAAAGAGCAAAACCAATATTATATGTACTGCTACATCAATTTCTGTTAGAATTTTTTTTTCCGGCAAAAGTTAGTATTATTAACTTGGGGTAGGAGTTGAGCTTTTGACATCTTTTCTCCTAGTATTTAAGTGCATCACTGATGCCGTTGGACCAAAAGTCTCTTGGCCAATTTGAATGGCTATTGCCACTTGTTGGTTGCCAACCTACTCCTAAGTAAAATTAGTTTACGGTCGGTCGGTCGGTGAAATAAAGCCACCGACCTGTTATGTGTTAGACTGAACTTTTCGAAGTCCTGGAAAGAAGCCTTATGATAGTTACGGGAGGCCGAGAGATAAAATCATTTCTCTATCTTGTTTTGGTTACTGAGGATTTTTTTTTTTTTTTTGGATAAGTGGCTTTATGAGATTTTACACCAACCGAGCCCGTTCGAGACTCGATTTGTTAGTAGCTCATTAAAGTCCGGCTTGGTAAGTCCTTTTCTGTAATGATAAAAGAAGTTTTTTTTTCCAGTGCTAATATTCCTACTCCATATGGTAGTTTCGAAAGCTGGAGCTACTTGGATTTGAGCTTGAGATCGGCTCGTTCATATTTGTTTGACTGAGCTGAAGCTCAATTATTTGGTCTTGAGCTCATCCGAATTTGAATGAATCGAGCTTGACCACTTTAAAACTGGAAATTTTAATTGCAAGGAAGTTTTGCAGGGAATCACGCAAAGAAAAATGTATTTGGGCCCATTCTGGGTCTCACAAAAAATCTAGAAAAATATTCATAAATTTTGAATATTATTCTATATGTCCTTCAACGGACATCAGTAAGTATTACTTTTGGATTGGTAGGGCCAAACTGCTGAGTTCACCCCTACGAATCTAAAAGTAATACTTACCGATGCGTTCGAACTAATTTTTTATAGGGTCTTATAAAATAATATTTAAAAATTTATGAATATTTTTTTAAATTTTTGTAAACTCGAAATGAATCCAAACACTTTTTTTTTTTTACGTGATTACCTGTAAATCTTCCTTACGAATCGTAGAGATCTTGCTTTTAATGGAATATGGAAGAGTAACTAACAATATGTTACCAAAGTAATCAAAATTCAGCAGAAAAAGCAGTCTGTTCTCCTCAGATATAATTACCATCGTAAATCTCTCTCTCTCTCTCTCTCTCTCTCTCTCTCATCGTGCATGCTCCTTGATACCCACATCATAACATCTTTTACAGCACTTTTTCAGTTCAATAATGGGAATCTCTCCTTTCTATACACACTACCTGTACATATATAGTTTAGACAAGTATATCAACCTATTCTTCTTTTCTGTCCTGTTTTGTTCTAAAAAAAACTGTTGAATTTTGCCTCGCTTATAATATTTCCCTTGTAGAAGCATCTTTCCCTTTGGAGTTTTCCTTTCTGTTGCTAATGATGGCTTCATTCTCCTTGTTTCCTTCTCTTTCTCCCGAATCTTGTAGTTGATGGTTGATACTATTACTTATTCCTTTCTTTGTAATCAGGTATTCGGGTCTGTCTGCGCACATCTCAACTAATCCCGAAAATCATTCCTCTATTAATTGGCATAGTCTCTAATGGTTCCTCTTTACTTTCCCATGTGATTCTCCTGTACATTTTCATCAACTTTTGCCAGATTTAAATCCTAGATGGGTATTACTACAGGTTGTTCAACTGCTCATAATTATTGTATTTAGTGCACTTTTCTAACTTTTGTAGGTTTTGACAGTTGTTCATGATTTTCCCCCATCTGGGTGTTCTTTTTTTCCCTCGTTACAACCATCCTTTTCCCAGTAAATTTCGCAGGTTTGTAATTGTACTTGAGAAGAACTTATACTTTACCTTTCACTCAGTTGAATAGTTTGATGTTGAAATTGCCAAAATAACCTTAATTGGATCACTGTTTCTTGTAAGAGAATCTAGAAGAGGAGTATTTGATTCAGGAACCAACTTGATTGTAGTATCTCAAAGGGGTTTAGAGTTAGTTTTTTCAATTGCCAACTAATGCCTCCTCCTTCATACTTTCCTCTCCGGTGGGAAAGCACCGGAGACCAGTGGTGGTACGCTTCCCCGATAGACTGGGCAGCTGCCAACGGCCACTATGACTTAGTAAGGGAGCTCATCCGTTTAGACGGCAATAACCTCATCAAACTCACCTCTCTAAGGCGAATCCGCCGCCTCGAGACCGTGTGGGATGATGAGGCACAGTTTGATGATGTGGCCAAGTGCCGCTCCCAAGTCGCCCGGAAGCTCTTTTCCGAGTGCGAAACCAGGAGGGAGAGGGAGAAGAATTCGCTAATCCGGTCCGGGTACGGGGGTTGGCTTCTATACACCGCCGCCTCGGCTGGGGACTTGTGTTTTGTTCAAGAACTCCTCGAAATAGACCCTTTGCTTGTTTTCGGGGAAGGAGAATATGGGGTGACCGATATACTGTACGCCGCGGCGAGGAGTAGGAATTGTGGGGTTTTTAGGCTTGTTCATGACTATGCAGCCTCGCCGCGGTTTGTGGCGGGCGAGGGGAGAGAGGTGGAGGAGAGTATTGGGGAGATTCCCGCAGCTTATAAATGGGAGATGATGAATAGAGCTGTTCATGCTGCTGCAAGAGGGGGGAATTTGAAGATTTTGATGGAACTTGTTGGTGATAATGGCTCTGATGTTTTGGCTTTTAGAGATATGCAGGGATCTACTATCTTGCATGCAGCTGCTGGAAGAGGTCAGGCTGAGGTGAGACTCTTATGTTAATTGAGTTTCTTGATTGTTCTGAGTGAAATATAGTATTGAGAGCTGATTTGGTTATAGTTGCTTACTGTCTATTTGCTTATTTCGTTTCTGAAACTTGACACTACTATCTAGATTAAGATACTATAAAACAACCAAATAAGACGATAAGCAACGTAACCAAACGGGCCGTAAGTGGACAGAGACCAAATGTCTAAATTTAGTCATGTATTGGTAGGATAAAGCTTTGATTTTTTCCATGTTAGATGACTTTCTATTCCCAGTATTAGTTCCAGAAACTTGTGCTAGCCAAATCAAGCTATCTAGGTGTGTTTCTCTGGGTGAGAAGAATATACTTCCAAAAACCCAAGGGGTTGGTCGAGTAGGAGTATGACAATAAGGGGTTTAATCTCCCAAGCTTGTAACTTTGACTCCCATTGCCAGCTAAAAATCCTTGGGGCCACTAGAAGTTTGTCTGGCTCTTAACTTCAGAACCCAGAATTAGTCAAGATGCTCTTATGCTGGCCCAGTTGTTGTCATTTACTGAAAAAGAATAAACTTCCAAAGCCCTTTCAGCTAATTTTATTTGGGCAAGATGGCAATATCGAGTTTCTTGTTTCATATTTGCATCCATGCCACACTAATAATCATCCATATCCTTGTCAGTGGAGTTGGTAAA
Source organism: Rhododendron mucronatum var. ripense (assembly GCA_019656295.1). Taxonomy (NCBI): domain Eukaryota; kingdom Viridiplantae; phylum Streptophyta; class Magnoliopsida; order Ericales; family Ericaceae; genus Rhododendron; species Rhododendron mucronatum. The sequence goes on along the minus strand of BPLT01000148.1, from coordinate 982,645 downwards.
TATGACGTGATCCTGGAAATATTTAATTCGCATTGTCTAATCTCATTTTATTAAGAGCTTCCAGTATTACCTGCTGGGAAGATTTGGTTTGTCCATCTCTTTGCTTCTAGCTGTAGTTTCTTCTCTTGCCAAGTCAATTACCGTGCAGTTTTCTTACCTCAATCTCTGAGGTAGACATCTATACACAAGTTTAAGCTCTGTTTCTGTTTTAATTCCCCGATATGTTTTGGGGGGGTACTTAAACAAACCAAACAAAGGCAAGGAGGGGAACCCCCATACATCACAGTTCCGTAGTACTGAAGCCTCTATGCTATCTAAAGCATAGAGCCAAAACCAGCAAAAGAGAGTTGTAAGGACGAAAAATTCCTAGGAGATGTACTCCATTCCATGCAAATCAACTTATTACCACCACAGATTTAAGACAGAGGTCTTGTGTTGGAAAATTCTTAGGTTTCTGTCACCTTAAAGATGATACTCTGCAGCAGCCATAGAGAGCTTAAAGATGCTGTGACCGTTAGGAATGGACTTCCCATTCCTATACGGGGTGGCCCATGCAAGTTCTTCAGCAAACCCAGTAGGAACTTAAGTTGAACCATTTCTCCCTAGGAAATATGCCCACATCTGAGAAGAGGTGCTAATGACTCAAGAGTTTCTATTGCCCCAATGGCACAAAACAGAAAACCGGTTTAGCCCATGGGACAGCTACATTAGGCTTCATCAGAGGAACTCAATAATCTCAGGTTGCCTTTGAGGGGCATATCTTGGGTCAAGATCAAATCTGAAAGACGGTCATAATCTTGCTTTATATATACAAAGATACCAACATCCATAACAGGTTTGTAAAGTGGAGCTTCCGATGTAGGAAGAAATGTACTACATCAAAATTTAACTTTCATATTGTAGGATTTACTGAAACATTCTTTCTTTACATATGCAGGTAGTGAAAGAGCTGATAGCATCCTTTGATATCATCAATGCCACAGACAATCAAGGAAACTCAGCACTACATGTAGCTGCTCACAGAGGCCAATTAGCTGTGGTTGAGGCCCTAATTCAGGCATCTCCCTCTTCCATCTATCTAAGAAACAACGCAGGAGAAACTTTCCTTCATATGGTCATGTCCGGTTTCAAAAATCCCAGTTTCCACAGATTGGATCGACAGATTGAGCTCGTGAAGCAATTAGCATCAGGAAAATTGTTTAACACAGAAGACTTCATAAACGCCAAAAACAACGATGGTAGAACTGCTCTTCACGTGGCAGTCATCGGAAATGTTCATTCTGATTTAGTGGAGCAACTGATGACCGTCAGATCAATTAACGTGAACATCCGCGATTCAAATGGCATGACCCCCCTTGATCTGCTCAAGCAACGGCCACCATGTCCCTCATCTGATATACTAACAAGACATTTGATTTCAGCAGGGGGGATTTTCAGTTCTCAGGATTATTCAGCAAGAAAAACGATTGCTTCCCATTTAAGAATGAGAAGTATCGGAAGCCCAGGGACTTCCTTTAGAATCTCAGACACAGAAATATTTTTGCACACGGGCATCGAGGGCATCGAAAATGCCTTGGATGCCACATCAACTGAAGTGACTCAACATGTCACAAGTACAGAAACCCCCAATGTATCAAATTCAACTCAGAAGAAACCAGCTTCTGTAGATTATGCAGCAAAACGTTTGAAAGGCTTCTTTCGTTGGCCGAGAACAAAAGGAAGGAAAAATGAGAGGGTAAAAGCTGAAGAAAGAACTTCAGTTAGTACGTTGGACGAAACACCAATTCCACTTCGCCAACGATTCTCAAAGCCCTCGTCGCTTCCTAACAACAAACGGACACTTTCAGTAAGAAGTAACCTTCCAAGTCCAACCGCAAAGAAGAAACTCGCGTCGGGATTAGTGCACGGTGTAATGCAGGCCATGCCACAGCACACTGTTCCACGACGATCAAGATCGAGTTCATTTTCGAAGTCATCCGCATCCTCATCCAATTCCTGGGAAAAACAAAAAAGTGTTAGTATCGAGAGTGCTGATATTGTAGGACCTTCTTGGTCGAACCAGATGTCGGATGAAGGAACACCGACTTCGGTTCACAAGCAGCGGTCAGTTAATAGGAGTTTGATAAACATTTGCTTCGGTGGGTCGGGTCTATCTGCAAAGGACCCCATTGGCGAGCAAGATCTTTATGTTGTATCAGTGGCTTGATCAGAACGAAAAGAAGAGACTGATTTGATCCCTCCAGTTCCGCGGGTCAGTGAGTTTTATACGAGCTGTTTTCCGAACTTCTGATAACTAGATGGTTGCTTGTTAACTGTGGTTGCTAAGTTATATAACTATCTGTCTGAACCTTTAGTATTTGAGCTGCAAAATTAAGCCTATGGCCTAGGTTTCCCTTGTCTCCTGTTATGATCTGTGGTTTTGATGTTTTAGCAGTAAAGAAGAGCAATAAAAATCCTCCTTATGGATATGTTAAGGGGATGGAACTCTAAGAGATGGAGTTTGCCTTGAATGCACTTGTGCGTCCTACTTCCGGAGAGACTCCCGTCCAGACGGCCAAGCACGCAAAGCAAAATCGACGGGCTTGATGGCTGATGCAGACACAGAACGGATGCGTTTTAAGTTGGCTTGATTCGGTTTTTAGGGATTTTATGTATGAAGTTGTATTGTGAGTTCTAAGGTTTGTTCCTTGATATTGTTGCCTCTTGGATAGTTACATATGTAGCCAGCTCTTTGTATTCTCTTATCGTTCGTAGTGAATTAATATTTATCGCTTTTTACCCGTGGATGTACAATTAAGCTCAGGATGAATCATGTAAATCCTTGTGTTCTTGCATTATACTTGTTTGTTCATTCTCTCTCCTTCCTGATTGTGGCAATAGTACCATAATTGAAGAGGTAAACATAAAGCATAGCAGAACTACAAAAAAAATACTTGATGTAGCCGATCCACAATGATTGAGACACAAATCTTGATTTGATCGAGCCATGTTTTATGTGGACGTAACAATGACCAACCTACCACTTTCTCATTTTGTTTCCTGGGTGAACACTTGAAAACGAGCGTAATTGAAGAACTTTTGGTTCAAAGACTAAAAAACTAGCAGAATTGAGTGTTTTCCTTTTCCATCTCTAAGCTGAACTTTCGGTCAAATTCAGGTTCCCCTATTTTCCCACGGTGAAGCCGGAAAACTCAATCCAGAAAGGGGCAAAAATACGCGTCACACACTATCAAATTCGAAAGAGGCAACCTTTTACACACAACAGGTCATAGTAATGTCTTCAATCAAAAGAAGGCGGGGTTATGATGACTCCGTTTTGTACCACCGCCGTACTCGTAAGTTACAGGTACGGTGGTGGTAATGAAGCATTTGTTAAAGAGAACTTAGATAGACAGAGATTTGGAATCCACCCATTTGTGAGAGGAGGGAGATCTATTTCCGTTATAAATTTTTATTGAACTCTTCTCCCCTTTTTGTCTGATCAACCCTGTAACGAACCGAGTTCTGTGGAGTGTCTTGGGCCTTGGCCCGTTTCTATGTGGGTGCGAGACTTCCCTCCAAGCCCATACACATCTACATATACTTAACTGAGGAAAATAATTTTGTTTCTAAGCATTGTGAGACTTAAGGAACTTTATACTATTTGTTTTGTAACCCTTCCACAATAAGTCTACCCCACTGCCAAGTTCCACCGCTCGCCTATGTGGTGGTAGATCCCACCTATTTAGAAGAAAAAAAAGAGGCAGAAAAGGAATCGCCTTTTGATTCAGAGAGAGAGAGAGAGAGAGAGAGAGAGAGAGAGAGAGAGGAGGAGGAGGAGGAGGAGGAGGACCCAGTACGCATGCCACCCCATCTCCACTGGTGAGGGCTGGCGGTGGTCGCAGGTGGTGATGGGGTGGCACGTGTACTGGGTTCTCCTCGTCTCTCCCTCACTCTTCGAACCAGAAGAAGTGATCTCTTTTCTACCTTTTTTCCTTCTAAATAGGTGAGACCCACCACCACGTAGGCGAACGGTGGGTGGAGTGGTGGAACTTAGCGGTGGGGCTAGACGTATTGCAATATTCAACAGTGAAAGCTTGTTCGGAGCAGGGATCGTGTATTTATAGAGGAACCATGAAAGAGAGTGAAAACACAATGCTACAAAGAAAATGAAAAAAACTTGTTTAAAAAATATATATGAAAATAGATTTGTCTGATCACCAGATTTACTTTCTTCAGTTATTTTTCTGGACAAAACTCCATGTTTTTATCAGCAATGCAATTCAATACCTTGGCATGGTTTGAACAGGAGGAAAATTTCTCACTCGAAATTCCGAACGTCCTGTTGCAGCCCGTTGATTTTTTCAGATGGTCAAAACATCAATCATACTAAAAATTACGGTTTACTAGATATCAATCAGATGACAATATGTGTTTGTCTTTAGTACACACGTGTTCTGATCCATTGCGTCAACATGTCTTTCTTCAAGATATAAATTAAATGCATCATGATCTTATCAAAATGATTTTTCACGCGGTTAAAATTCTAAACATGCAAGTTTAGACAAACAAACGTTTTCCGATCATCAAAGTGCATCAAAAGTGTCCTCAAATAGCTGTATCAGGAACACGTCCATTTCGAAGCGACGAAGCTCAAGCTTTGAGTACATTATTTCAAGTAACGCCATTGACATTGATAATAGCAGAAAAAACAGCCCTACCTAGGTAATGAACAGCTCCCAAGTCAACGTCAACTCAACTGGATATGTTAGAAAAAGAAAAACTCCTACAACTGGATGAATCCAAACACAACCTTCCCTGGATTTGATTGAATAGATTTCAAATGTTTCTATAGTTGAACTTTGAATTGGTAGCTGTCACCATTTTTCTATCTAATAGTGGGCACGTGCATTGCACGCTTTTGATACCGATCATCATCACCGGGGAGGCTGAGTGGTCGTTCCACTTTTTCAAAAAGAAGATAAATTTCAAGGTCAAAAATCATGTATTTACACAAATAATTTTCCTATCAATATGGATCTTGTTTGATAGATCTCATTGAGATATTTCAAAAGGTACAAAAAAAATTGAAAAATTATTTTTTTATTTTCGTTATATTTGAGTTTGAAATTTTTGAAAATTTTTTTTTTGGAGAAAGCGGAACGGAGAGCCACCAACGACACGCACACCAAGAAAAATTGAAGGAAATGGGTATTGAATTGAAGAAACACGACAAATATGCAAAGCAAATCAAACAAAGAGAGACAAAATTTTGCGGGGTTGGCCTTACGTTGGGTGCAAACCTACTCCACGGGTAGTTGACCAATGCGTTCCAATAAAAATCAAATGCAAAACGACAATTAATGCTCAAAAGAGCTACATAGAGGTGTTCGGGTTCGGATCCAGTCAAATTTCCCTGACCAATTTCGTCTATTTTTTTCATCCGGGCTATCCAAAAATGTTTGGACAGCTCATATTTGTTCGAGATGCTTTGTATATTTTTAATAAAAAATTGGACTGTGACGGATCGGAACCCAGTAGGTACATATGTGAATTTCAGAATTTGTGCTCTCTCTCTCTCTGAGTCAGGACAAGGAAACACCAAGGGCGCACGGTCAATAAGGAATGAAATGTTGATGTGAAAATACTGGTAATGACTAGATAGGACATTAATATATGGAAAAAACTATAATACACACCTCTTATTTGGGTGTGTATCATATACACTCTCAAAATGTTATGTATAGAGAAAATGTTACGAATCGTATTGCTAAAAAGTTACGAATCGTATAAAGATTAAGAGATAAACCAAAATGTTATGAATCATAATGAAAATGTTACGAATCGTACTCCTGAAAAGTTATGAATTATAGAACAAAAGTTACGAAACACACTAAACTGTTATGAATGAAATATAAAATAGATACATATGTTACACTCTTTTAAAAAATGTATATCGTAAACTTTTCCCTTAATATATTGGTTTGTCCCCAAGAGGTGCTGTGCTTTCGGAATCTGAACGATAGTTTTGTGGGTTGGCATGATATCAATGTCAACACAGAGAGAGAGAGAGAGAGAGAGAGAGAGAGAGAGAGAATTTATACGTAATTAAGGGGGTGAGTACGTGAGAGGAAGTTGTAGCCCGCTTACTGGTGAACTTACGGCAGCGTCCGTTTCCAAGTAAACGTGTTTTAGAAAGAGCAGATTTTATAGGAGTATTTGTAAATGAACGAGAATAAACCCTCTTCGTCTATTCTACGAGTCTCTCTCTGTGTAAAACTCTAGCCGCCTTTCTTTCTTCCCTCCATCGTCCTAGGGTTTTCATCACCCTTACGTGGCGATAGAGGCTCTCTTGATCACAGATTTAAGAGTTTTCTTTGGGTTAACCGCTTGTTTTTTTTTTTTTTTTCTCGGCTTCCCTTCATCACCAATTTCGCCACCGCTCCTCCTCCATCGTTGCCAATTCTTGGTCGCCAATGGGTCGACGTTAATGGTTGTGGTTCTGGTTAGCATCTCGAGGGCGTAGGAGATCCGTGATTTTGTGGTCGTAGTGGTATCGTTTTGACAAAAAAAAAATTGAACGAGAGTGAAAAAAAAAACATGGGTGAGAACTTGTTTTCTGTTGTTATGTACATCAGCGGATCGTATGTAGTGTATGTAGCATCTCTCATATGAAAAGAAGTCGAATGGTTAAAGATCGAATAAAGAGAAATTCAAAACAACGGTTGAATTTTTTTTGGACATCCCAAACAAAACTAAGAAAAATAGGGCAATACACTGAGAAGATTCTAGGAAAGAACATGCTTGTTTTGGTTACAATAAGGTGCCGTTCCGCTTTCTTTTTAAATCTTCATTTTCAAAAATAAGATAATTTTAAGTTCAAATATACTGAAAATAAAAAAAAAACAATTTTTTTTTTGCACCATTTAAAAAATCTTTTTGAGATCTATCAAACAAGATCCATATTGATAGGAAAATTATTTATGTAAACACATGATTTTTGAACTTGAAATTGCTTTCCTTTTCTAAAAGTTTATTTTCAAAGAATCCGAAATACCCCCTAAATGGTTCGGTTAGTCCACTACGCTTTCGTTTTTTGAAATACAAAAACAATCGTTTTTGCATCATTTGAGGAATCACAACCAGAGAATCCCAGCTCATTTCAAAGAACGCGTAATCATTAATTGAATCTAAACCACTCAGATCCGGTTAAAGATACTAAGGCTCCGTTCCAGAAACCTTCTTAAAAAATAAATACTTATTTTGCCACTTCTCAAAGAAAAATGAGAAGGTTTGTTCCACAAAATTCAAATAAGCAGCTTATTTCATATTTTCAAACTCAAAAATAACGTAAATGAGAAATAATTTTTCAATTTTTTTTGCACCGTATTAAAGATCTCAATGAGATCTATCAAACAAGATTCATATTGATATGAAAATTATTTGCGTAAACACATGATTTTTGAGCTTAAAATTGTCTTCTCAAAAAATAAGTAATTGTTCAATCTTTTGTGGAACAACCCTTCTTATTAGACAAAAAATAAGAACTTAAACCCGTTCTGGAATGGGGCCTAAAAAACATCCACCATGGCTGATTCCTACTAAAAATTAGATTCCTACTACACATATACATTAATAGACTTCACTTTCAGCGCCGGCGCCGGCGCCGAAGCCTTAGCCTGAATTTGAGGATATTGGGGGAAAAAACTTTAGAATATCATACTGTACATTATTTGGTCCTCACTATGGAGAAAAGGGAAAAGATCCAAAATATGTTACTTGTATTAAATGTTTATGTCATTAAGTGGTAAATGTTAAGCCTCTAAATGGTAAATATTCCATAAAAAAGAGGTAAATGTTTTATTTTTCAATTGTTAAGGATGCATGCAGTATGCACCGTTATGCCTATTCGATAAAATGTTACGCCTCTCAGTGGTAAATGTTACGTCTCCTAGTGATAAATGTTATGAGTTCATATCATACGCTAGGTGTGCATTGTAATCGTTTCCCGGAGAAAAGGGAACAATTCAGTAGTAGTATTTTTATTACTAGGAGATAAAATAAGACTTCACGGGCCCCTCAAGTTTTGTGAAGTCCATGTCAATGGTTAGAAAGTATTAATTTTTGTTTGGAAAGAGGGAGCTTTGAATTAAACTAGTCACACAATCGAATTTATTTCTTGCATTTTTATTTACATGCATGTACATCAATAAATTTTTAAGTCAAGCAATAGAAGGATTATATTTAAAAAATTGTATTACCGACACATTACGCGAATCATGAGAGATTTGCAACTATTAAATCAAGTTAAATATAACAACCTCCATATGAAGAAGAAAAAAAAATTAGCTAGCAACAAAAGACTCATACATATATAGTAGAATTAATAATCATTTCCTACCCAAGATAACATGGATCCATTTGAACTCTCATTAGTATGCTTGAATTTTTATCAAGTATATTAAAGAATGAACAAGTACATGCGAGTGAAGATCCTAAGGAACTGGTGGGAAGATGTAGACCTGAGACTTAAGTGTTTGCGTCTTTCTAAGGTTTCAAGTTCGATATCTCTTAGATATGCTATCAATTCTTTTGGGACAAGGTCATACGAAGCTTTGTTTCTGTTTTAATTGAGCTTTTCACAAGTGAGTTGTGATGAGATTCAGCACCCATGCAGAATTAGTTATAATGCGCGAAAGCTGGCAAATTGATAGACGTACTATCCTATTGGAAAAATACGTTGACTCATTATTAGAAATAGGGTGGTTCCAAAACTAAGCAAATGAAAGAATCCAGTTTACAAGGAATTAAGAACCGCGTCGGCACTGCCGTAAATTGTATCCAAAAGATGACAATTGGCATTCTCATTGATATTTTAGTTTCTTCTTGTACTTCTCAATCATCCAATACTGACAATAATTTAATTACTACAATTCTTTTTTAAAAAAGAAGTTGTTATTCAAATAATCATTGTGCGAAAGTTTTTACACGAGGAGTGGGAAAAAAACTTATTCCCACCTCTGGTGTGAGAAAAAAGTTTTACACGAGGAGTGAGAAGGTTTTTTTTTTTTTTTTTTTATAAATTTTTTATGCCATTCCTCGTGTAAAACCGTTCACACCAGACAATTAAAAACAATATCAACAATTTGGCGTTCAAAAAAGTAAGTTGACTTCGAAAGTAATTAAGGAAGTTAGGTTTTAAAAAAATATATTTTTATATTGTTCGATTTTTCTTGGTTGAGGATAAGTTGAGCTAATATGACAAGGACATCTTCAACCCACCGTCCATTTTTCCATTTCTCCACTTGAGATGACCATTTTTTGAGGAAATTCAACCCTAACCCATCATCTATTCCTTCCTTAATTTGGGAGAATCAAACTTGGTATTCCCAAATCAATTTGGAGGAGGGAAAATATGGAGGATGTCCTCCATTTCACTATACATTCTCTCCAAAATCTGATTTTATTAATCAAATTAAGATAAGCAATCAAGTTTCGTAGTTGTTCCTTTTATCATCAATATTAAAATGTTCACACAGTCACTTTTATACTGAGCCCTCAGGTTTAGTTGAGGTGCACAAAAACTGGCTTTACACTTAAGTGATAAATTGATGGACTATCGGAGAAATATGTTGACTTATTCAAAATTTTGGTTTTTTTTTTTCTTCTTCTTGTTTTTGTGTTTATTCAACAAAAATTCATGTTTGGTGATTTTGCGCCTAACTTTTTGTGAATTATTGATTCTTCTCTTCAAGATGAATCAGGGAAGTAAAAAATTATGCCTTTTACACAAATATTTTTTGAAATATCCAAAATAAAGCCCAAAAATTCAGCTTTATCCTAGAAAGATGAAAGATTCCTGGATAACTAAGCTAACCTCAATTCTTTGACTATAACGGTAATTTATAATACTCCCTCCATTCAAAAAAGAGTGTCTTTTTTGGAGAAGCGTGTCATTTTCAATTGCTTATATCTTTCAATGTGAATGTCAAAAAATATGCAATATGGATCTTGTTTGATAGATTATAATTAATTCTATTAAACAAAGTTTTCAAAATCACATAAAACTTCATAAATCAAAAGATATAAGCATTTGAAAATGACACGGAGTCCCAAAAAGGACACTCATTTTGGAACGGAGGGAGTATTAGGTGGCACCCCTGATTGCTAAGCACCCATATTACGTATTTAGGATCCGAATATCACCCATGACTACCCTCACGCAGCGAATTCATATCGCGAAGATGAAGTTTTCGCCTTTTCGAAAAGGATATCAGCCCCGTATGAATTCTTAGTGTGAGGTAAGTGATGGGTGATATTAGTATCCTAACAAATTTAGACGAAGATGAAGTTTTCTCCTTTTTGAAAAAGACATCCATGTAAGGTCCGAACTTAATACTTGAGACATATCTTAAGATCTATGACACAACCTATTTTTGTGTCGCAGGTCTTAAGATATTGAACACAATTATCGTATTCAATCATAGATGACGTACTTTAAATGATTTCGAAGAACGTTAAGCTCTATTTCAATAGGTGATTAAATTGTGGGAACTAAAAATATTTCATACTTCGTTATCAATAAATTAAATATGTATTTCGCAAAGCTTGAATCCCAACTATTTGAATTTTCTTTGTGCTAGCTATTATATTTCTCATGCTTGAACTTTCAGTATTTGACGCCTTATTTAAACAAATTAACCTGGTTCCACCTCCTTTTTTTTAAAAAAAATAAACTGGAATGCGGACATATAATATTCGAAATGGCGGTTATTCTCATAAGTTTGAGAACTAATAACATTTGAAAACAAGACACGGCGTCATGGGGCCTTTACTATTACTTGATCATGGGCTTCGCTTGAACCCTCTGGATTCAACAAATGCACTAAATTTTTTGTAATTTTTTCAATATAATTTGATTTTTCTCTGTTATTGTTTGCACTAAGTTATTCGTGCATAGCTAACGTAAGTAAAATTTTACTTAATTTGTGAGTAAGTATATAATATCACAACAAAACAAGATAAATCAACTCAATTTATTTTTAATCAAACAAATTTTTTGATTTAGATAGAGTTTTCATCACAAAAATTTTCTGTACAATTTTGGCACAGCTGAAGCAAAATTCTGAAGCCGCTCTGCACAGAGTTATGTGGATCACACATGACCTTGGCCACCTTCATTCAATCAACCAACTAGCAAAATAAAGTGAAAAACAAAAAAAGGTTGACCTGAAATGTAGTGATACCGCTATTTACGTACACTCTAGAATTTAAATTTTTTATTTCCATTTTCCTATACAGTGTACATTATTGTTTTCCCATATAAAAATGTTACTGATTTTCTATAATCCTATTTATTTGCCAGATATAAGAATTGCCAGCCGTTTGCATCACTAGCAAGTCTAGCTTGCTGTGAGTTGTGAGAGTGTCATTAACAAGTAACGGGATTGGACAATTTCACAACCACTCTTTTTAAATTTATTCAAGATTTTCTTTTTTGGGGAATTTATCCAGATTTTATTTCTTCTTAATTAGTTCTTACAACTTCATATCTAGTTCAATGGACCGACCGATAAATTCAAAAGACCAAATCGATCTTGCTTTTATTGGAGAACCAACTATTAAATTCAGGACAAGTTTCTGTACAATTTTTCCCTCCGTTTATTTATTAAACATTGGAGTTAGTTTCATGATGCATACTCTTAGACTTCTTCTTCTTTTTTTTTATAATTTGACTAACCTGCCTCCACGGCTTTTTGTATTTTAAGTGATTTGTGTATCTACCCCCAATGATAAGTCTATTAATTATTCCTTTGCCGATTAAAAAAAAATGGAGAGTCTATTATTCCTTCAATTTGAAGGATTTCACTTTCTATTACTCTCATATGATACGATCATTGGGTGAAATGACTCTATCCGTGGTGTTACTATTATGTCACCATCTTGAAAAATTCAAACATAAACACAGTAGTTAATTGCAGGCTAATTTTCATGAGCGATGGTCAGCACTTGTATTAGGGGTGCGAACGAGTCAAGCAAAATTGAGTTTTAAGATGTCCGAGCTCAGGTCTTTTAAAATCAGGTGACCTCCTGTTCGGCTCGAGCTTGATTCTCCTTGTTGAACGAGTCTATTTAAACGAATCCAACCCATCTATGAGCCAAAATTTGACTAACTTGAGCTCGACTTGTTTATCATATGAGCCAAAATTTTATTCAAACTCGAGTCATTTACTAAAATGAATTTTGCTGTGCCGAGCGAAGCCTTAATGGCATCCACATCACACTTGCTTATTTTTCTCCTAAACTATAGTAACGAGTGAATGCAGTAAATTGGCCTCACATCAACCTCATCATTGGTGGGGACCACTTGCCAAAATCTATTCCAGCAGTACCTCTCCATCTCAACGAGTCACCATTCATCCATTAAGGAATATTTTATTAATTTCTAAACCGGCACTTCAGGGGTGTTCGGATAAATAAGATAAAGTGACTTATTTTTTGTCCTTATTCAAAAAAATTTTTTATAGCGTGGTTTATTTTTAATTTTTTGGGGATTATTGCATCCTTACGACAAAGAGGAATCTAAAAAGTAAAAAATTTTGACCGAAATTCAATTTTTTTTTAATAAAGACGAAAAATAATCCCAAAAAATTGAAAATAAGCCACACAATACGAAAAAAATTGAATAAGGACAAAAAATAAGCCACTTTGGCTTATTTAGCCGAACGGGGCCTTCGTCTCTCCCAACCCTTCTTTTTTTTTTTAACTGAGCCCGTAGGAATCTAGGATGCCTTACGAATTCTGAAATAGTCCTTACTGATATCGAGTTGAGCTAATTTTTTAGAATCCATAAAAAAATATTTTAAGAATGATTTGAATCATCTTTGTATGATACATAATGGGCCCCACAAAAATTATCAATTTCTTGCCCATTAAACCGGAGAACTATTGACAAAAAATATTTAATTGAGAAGAGAGTGGAAAGTAAATAATATTTTTTATGGAATAACTTTAATATAAAGAGCTGATGCAGTAGATATTTTAAAAATATGTAGCTAAAATAATAAAGTGAGTTTTAAGTTATAATTTGATCCAAAATTTAAAAAACCTAAAGCAATGCTTTAACATAGCTTGCAAACAATCGTTTGCAGCTCTAACATACAGCTAATGAGAAAAATCTGTGAGCAGTATGAATTGGGGTAGGTCACTGTGCACCTCAAAACCTGTATTAAAAATACACATAAGTACTTTGCTCCACGTTTCAGAACGGGTTATAAGTACTTACTGTATTTTTTAACAAGGCAATTTCAAGTTTAAAAATAATGGGCTTAATGAAATTTAAAAATATGTAATATGGATCTTGTTTAAAAGATCTCGATGAGATCTTTAATACGGTGTAAAAAAAATTAAAAATTTATTTTTCATTTACATTATTTTTTAGTTTGAAAATATAAAATAAGTACTTATTTTTTAAAAATGTGTTCTGGAACGGAGCCTTCAGTCAAACCACATATCTCTCTCTCTCTCTCTCCTAAATTTATGCAGTGTACACGTAGTGTGGTCCTAAAGCGATTACCCTTTTCGTGATATAAAAACCAAAACGTTTACAGAGTTTTGAGATATCAACTCAATTCCTCATTTTGGTATCAGTAGCATCTTCTTCTATTCTCGCTGATTCAGTGCTTCTTCTCCTGTTATTCTCCGCACATGGGAACTCAATCTCCAACTGATCAGGATTATGCCTTCAAAACAGTAAACTCTCTCTCTCTCTCTCTCTCTCTCTCTCTCTCTTGTACTCATATATACATATAGAACCAATGCAAGTATGTGATTCGAAATGATGCTCTGTTTTCTGGGAATGTAAAGTTATGAGCTTTGGCCCCCAAATGTTCTCCGACTGAGGCTTTGTTCCACGGGGGACTTTTTCTTATTTTGTCTTTATTATTATTATTTTTTCTTTTTTAGTTTTGCGCGTGAAATTGATTGGCTCCAAGTTCTCACCTTGACAAAAGTAAAAAAATTTTGGGTACTAGTATTTCTAAAATATTTGGATAAAAGTATTCAAGAAACATCTAAGAAAAAGCCCCAAAAGCCTGTCTTTAAACTTTATCTTAGATGCTAGTATTTTTAAAAAAATTTGGATAAAAATCATAATTTTTTGACTTTTTTGATTCATCTTAACAAGATGAATCAATAATTCACAAAAGGTAGACACAAAACTAACAATTGAGAAAAGAAAAAATTGAATAAGAAAAAAACAAAAAAAAGCCCCAAAAGCTTAGTGGAACAAGACCTAAGATTTTCTCTCCTTTCATGGTCCTGCATTCGCGTTTTTTATTTTGTAGATTTTAATGTATTTTTGAAGTGTGCAACAAATCAGATTTAATGGGACATCGCAAATTTATTTGAACTGTTCGTCTGCATATTTCTCTTACGATAAACACGTGCTTTTTCACGTAAAAGAACCAGCTTGCTTATGCTTCTACTAATTTCAGGATTCTGAAATTCACGACTGGGTAAACACTGAATGGCTTCAGGATTTGAAATGTTTAACTTTCGTAAAATTCAAATAGGCGGCCTCATGGTGCTTTTCATGCACCAATCCCCTTAGTTTTGAGCATACCTTAGGCCATGTTTCCACTAGCAAGAAATGGAAAAAACTTAGGCTTTTTTTTCCGTTTTGTTCACACTAATCAACAAGTTTTAGACATGCAGTAGTATTAGTTTTCTGCTTTCTCTGTTGAAAAAGAAAAGCCTATTAATTACTAGACCCAATCCCCATAATTAAGGCACATATATATTTCTAGCACATGGCTTGGTTGGCGGTCAAATTTCCCTACACTTATGTGGTTAATTAATTTAGAGATCAGACCGTTGGAAACCTTTTACTACTATCATCTCGGGCTATGAGGAGGCATTAAGCTTTTAAATATCTGCAGTTGCGTATCTTATCGGCCAATACGTATCGTTTAGTCATCCGAGTATGTTACACCTTGATATAGCGGTGAGATAAAAAAAAAAAATCAAATGCGTAGTTGTCGGTTCCTATTGCGTATCGGTCTCTTTAATTCTGATTCACGGTTTATGGTTGTCGGCTGATACTTGATCATTACACGTGATTTAAACACTTAATTATTTTTTCATATAATTATCTTGCAATAGGAGTAAGTTCCTCGGGGATTTCTTTCATATAACAGGCCTAAGTGCAATTAGAAGTCAACTGCAATTAGAAGTCAACTGCAACTTGAGTACTTTCCTTACTAAAAAAATTCACGGCCACTGCAATCGATTCCCATTTTTTAAAGTTCTATATTCTCAATACCGTTGCACCACGACCATTTATCGTTATGTGTACCCTATACCATTACCATTACATAAGACCGTGGAGAATAAATTCTTTACACCGCCGGTGTAAACATTTGTTTCCTCCAAATTAATTGCATTGCGACACGTGTCAAAATAGTGGTCCCGATTAATAAAACATGGCAACGTGGCGCAATGCAATTAATTTGGAGGAAACAAATATTTACACCTGCGGTGTAAAGAATTTATTCTCAAGACCGTGATAGGCATCCAAAGAAATGAACTTGTAAACTTTTGCTCACTAAGTTTGTAAGCCAGCGAAAGGAAAGCTGGATCTCCTCTCCTGTTGCGGTCTGATCTCCTCCATCCTAAAAGCCCCTGTGCCAAGGGATTTTCCGGCCGTTAAATTGTGTGAGTTTTTTAATGTTTTAAATTCAACAGCCGGAAAACCCCTCGGCACAGAGGCACAAGAGTTTTCAACACTGCATTGTGAATTTGGACAACTCATTTCTTTTCATGGATATTTTCATAGACTGGATTTCATGTGTTGTACCAATCCTTTATAGAAGTAGAATCTAGATGTTCGATTTCTTGATTTTTGGGTGCGAATTATCCTCTCAACGGGATTTACCGGATGAACTGTCCTGATTCTTCCTCCAATTGGAATCATACTTCAGCTATTTCCAGATTTGTCTGAAATAGTTTCCACTGTTTCCATAACGGTGTGTTTGAAGTTGTGGAATAAAAAGAAAGGGAAATTATGAGAAAAGTGTTTTCTTTTACTTATAAAAAAAAAAAAAAGTGTTTTCTTTTCCTTTGCTTGATTTTGCAGGAAAAAATAGTGGAAAGAAATTATAAAGGAAAATAAGGATGAGAAACAAAGTCAACTTTCTGCTACTGTTTCATTGATGCATTCTCTTGCTCTTGCTCTTTCAGGAGGAAACGGCCTTCAAGAGATCGTACGTAGTCGATTCACCCGATGATACAGTACGTAATTCTCGACACTCGGGAGTGTTTTGTGCTGATTATTTTGTTGGATTTCTAGATTGTAGATTCTGAAAAGCTTATATTCAGTATTCGTCAAAGTGGTTTATGAAGCATCGACACAATTGCCATATTTGTGCCAAATACTTGGGGACACGAACATGCCAGGACAGATACAGAACATACAACGTGGTGTGCGGGCCATGCATATTTGATTTTAACATTTTTTATGGTGGGATGGCTGGGATGCTGCGGTGTGTTTTCTTTTTTATATTTTTTAAAAGCTTTTCCGAGCTAAATTACGGCAAAAGTGAAATATAAAATGTATGTATATGCGCATAGGGATACACTGTCGGTCGATATTGCATTCGATAGGAGTCATCACCTAAAAGTTACTGGTTATAATATATGTTTTTTAATATGAAGAAATTATATTGAAAAAGTTGTATCTCCGCCGCGTCTGTGTCCCATTTTTTTTAAGGAATTCTCATATCCTGTATCTACCACTGGTCGTGTCTGTTTTAGTATCCGTTATGCATAGTGTTAGGTGAATTTTTGAAAAATAAATTATGGATTCTGAAAGTGTTTGGTGATATATTTGGTTTATTGTTTTCCTTTCTAGACAAACGAGGTTTTTTTTCGCGATGAAGTAGTTTTAAAACATGTGTAACGATCAGCCGCAGGTTGACACACGGACTGAGAAGGAGAAGGCGATCGACGAATGGCTTCCGGTCACCTCTTCAAGAAATGCAAAGTGGTGGTATGCTGCTTTCCACAATGTCACTGCCATGGTTGGAGCTGGAGTCCTCAGTCTCCCTTCTGCAATGGCAAATCTAGGATGGTATGCAGGATCATTATCCCCTACATAGTCATCTACCTTAAAAGTTCTCAAAGATTTAGCACTTAACCATTACATCTTTCAAGCCGAAAATATATATATATATATATATATATATATATATATATATATATATATATATATAATGAACTTGTTTTTCCTCTTTTTCAGGGGACCTGGTGTGACCATACTAATACTATCATGGGTTATTACTTTGTACACACTGTGGCAAATGGTTGAGATGCATGAGATGGTACCTGGAAAACGTTTCGACAGATACCATGAGCTGGGGCAGCACGCATTTGGTGAGAAGCTCGGTCTCTATGTCGTGGTGCCCCAACAGCTAATTTGCGAGGTGGGAGTGGACATAGTCTACATGGTCACCGGAGGGAAGTCGTTAAAGAAATTCCACGATTTGGTGTGCACCGATTGCAAAGATATCAAGCTTACCTTCTTCATCATGATATTTGCCTCGGCCCATTTCGTGCTCTCCCATCTTCCCAACTTCAACTCCATCTCTGGTTTGTCTCTGGCTGCTGCAGTTATGTCCTTGAGGTAAATCCCTTTTGTTCGCGGCCAATACATTACATTTTCGAGGAATTTCTTTTATGTTAGCTTGAAAACATGAAGAGCACTGCTAGTTGAACCTAATTTTACCCTTTACATATGATTGTTATGAGCATCTGTACCAGAATAGGAAAAGATAACCTCAATTCTCTTCGATTTTGAAAGCAGAAGAAGATATTTGTCGAAGATTCTGTATTTTTCCTAAATCTTGTTCATTTCGAAGCACAATGCATGGCAGTTTGCAACATCTTATTCTGTAATAGTTCAACATGGGCGATATATTTAAATGTTTAAGATATGTCTGAGTCTGTGTAACAGATTCCATTTAACATAGCATTTCCGAGAAAGGGAGCTTCCTTATTCAAAAGAGTTTCCCTGTAACTAAGGTTTAATTTTTCTTCATTTTTTTTTTGTTGTTGTTGTTGCAGCTACTCTACAATTGCTTGGGCTGCTTCTGTTCACAAGGGGGTGCAAAAGGATGTGCACTATGGCAACCCTAATACGACCACGCCCGGAAAGGTGTTCGGTTTTTTTAATGCCTTGGGTGATGTTGCTTTTGCCTATGCTGGGCACAATGTGGTCTTAGAGATTCAAGCCACAATCCCTTCTACCCCTGAGAGGCCATCCAAGGTCCCTATGTGGAGGGGAGTCCTCGTTGCCTACATAGTTGTGGCCTTGTGCTACTTCCCTGTCGCTATAATCGGGTTCTGGATGTTTGGGAACCAAGTTCAAGACAATATCCTCATCTCATTGGAGAAACCCACTTGGCTCATTGCAATGGCTAACATGTTTGTCGTTGTTCACGTTATCGGAAGCTATCAGGTGCGAAAGTAACGAAACACTTCCTTTTGATGGAGTTGTTCAAGTGATTTCTCAGTATTGAATGAGTTTTGGGGCCTTTTTTTGTCCAATCTTTCTTTGTTGTTGGTGATTTAGATCTACGCAATGCCGGTGTTTGACATGATAGAAACTCTTCTGGTAAAGAAATTGCGCTTCAAGCCCAGTTGGATGCTTCGCTTTGCTTCACGAAATATATACGTGGGTAAGTGAACACTACTCGTAATCCAAACTGCTGCACTGCATTTTTTTTTTTTTTGCATTACATTGAAGGAGAAGTTGCATTCCTCTCTCATGTTGATATCATTTCTCCCTTTTCTTGCAGCTTTCACAATGTTTATAGCCATGACCTTCCCTTTCTTTGGCGCTCTTCTTGGTTTCTTCGGAGGTTTTGCATTTGCACCAACAACATTCTTCGTAAGCAACTATACATACATACAGTTCTTTTCTTTACTAAAATTTCAGAAAATGGTTCTCGCAACCAAAATCATACAAATATCTTACTCTGTCATTATGTTTCCTTTTTCATTTATTTTTGGGTAATGCCTTTCTGCAGTTGCCCTGCATAATGTGGCTTGCCATCTATAAACCGAAGAGGTTTGGTTTGTCTTGGTTTGCTAACTGGGTATGAGCAGCTTGAAACTTGACTTTGATTTTGTCATACTACTATATCTTTCCTTAATGATTTGAAGTTTAACACGGATCAATTAAATTGAATTGTAGATCTGCATTATCCTGGGTCTTCTCTTGATGATTTTCTCATCCATCGGAGGGCTGAGGCAAATTATACAGGATGCATCCACATATAAATTCTACTCTTGAGCAACTGTTGTCTCTCCAAATTGGAAGTGGCTGTTGAATTATACCCAGATGGAGAGGCGAAGGTAATGATGGCGCTGCGCAGAAATGACCACGGCAAATTGGCTACGTCGGATACATGGATTGACTAACAAATGCCGAAGACCTCAGACCTCGGATGAAAGCTTCTGGAGGACTTTTTTCAAATGCTAAAAACTACAGCTTCTTTTCATTTTCATTGATTGGTGTGCATAAATGTCATCACTCTTTGTGTTTGTTTCTTGCTGTCATTTTCTCTAAGTCTACTTTTTCATTTGTTAATGGGATTGGATTCTAATTCTTGATGAAGTTTTGATTATGAAAGGTTGGTCTGAGCTTTATTTTTGTTGCTTCCACCTCAGGCCATCCGTCCTTGTACTTCCTATAAGCTCTCTTTCAATATATGAAAGAGTTCAGTTAAACGAAGTCTCACATTGCCCATGTCGTTTGGCCGGCCTGGGTACCCTGACATATATCAATAGCTAACTTTTGTACCACAGATGTGTAGGGTGTGTGTCCGTTGCTAGTACGAGGCAGGGGCTCTCGAGTGAGCGCATTACGTGTGAGCGAGGGTGTGAAGCTAAGTCTCACCTCGTCTTAGAAGAGTTCAGTAGCTTGCTTTTGGAGTTGAGTTCTGGCATCCGACAAGGGACTCCTGGACTGGTACAATCGCGGATGGTTAATGGAGCTTTGGGTATCACATATTGAACTTCTCAAGCCTTTTTGTTCTCTGATTATTCGTGGATTTGTGGGAAGAAAAGGACAAAATCATACCAAAATAGGCGGTATTATTAGAAAGAGAATATTCTATAAAATAAAAATCTTAATAATCCAACTTGGCGTAAGGAGAGGGTTCCATTCGACGATTCTTTCTTGACTTTTGCTTGTCAAATCTTTCCAAAAATCTGTCGTGATTTGTTCTACATTAGTATAACGACAGGATTCCAATCAACGATTCTTCCTTGATTTCTACTTGTCAACACCTCTCTAGAAAATCGTCGCAATTTGTTCTACACCATTGTTGGGATTAAACGCGGAAGCACCCAAGAACCGAGATTCAAAACGCAACCACAATCGCAACCAATGAAAGTACGATGAAAAATAAAATAGAGAGAGACACGGAAGAATTATGTGGTTCGGCAATAACACGCCTACTCTACGGAGAGGATCCCGTTCTTTCACTATAAGAGAATTAGTACAAGAGAATACCCAAGTTTGAAAACCCAACCCCTTATACACCCACTCTCACAAAGAACCCACTCTCACACCAAGTACAAGACTTGACTTTTACAGTTGCACACACACTGTTTTCACCTCACTCTCTACCCCTAAAAACACCTTCATCTATGCCAATATATAAGCACCCATCAGCCCTTATAATATTAACATTATACATGTTCCAAAGAAGAAGATGGAAAGACACGGCATAAAGAAGCAACAACTAATAGTCTAGCACTTCGGGACTCCACGAGGATAACAAACCATGTGCAAGCAGCAAATGATTTATTGGGAATTTGAACCAACCCAACAAATTGATCCGACAAATGTCACAACTTTTCAATTTTGATCAACGTAATTTTTATTTATTTATTTTACCAATGAGATGATCAACATCAATACTGAAAGATGAATGTGTTGGGTTATTACTTAGTAGGAGTATTAAAATGGGACCTGTAGTTGAAAATGGGCTGGCAATGAGTAAGGTCCAAACGAAGGAGTATTATTTGTCTTGAAAGGTGGTTTGCCTTTATGATCGAACCGTAAGCTTAAAAGTTGCAAATAAATATTTATTTTTTAAAAAGGCTAAGTGGAATGGGGATTATCCGTGGACAAAAATCAGTCTCGAACCGTGACTCACAGATTGATTCGAAACCATATTGTAAGACTTTTGGTCCGGGCACGGATTGAATTTTCTTAGAACCGTGACGTGCAATTCGGTCCTCAAATTCTTAAGAATTCGAACCCATCCAAACCATGCACAGCCCTACTTTACAATGTGTTTGGGTTGTATTTTTTTTTTTTGTTTTTTTTTAGATTATTGCATGGTTCGTTTCAACAAAAGAAATTTAAAATGTAAGAGATTATGTTCAAAACAAAATTTTTGTCAACAAACATAAAAATAATCCAAAACAGACAGATTTTGGATTTTTTTTTTCTCTATTTGAAGAAATTTTAGTTTTGAGTACATTTTAGATTCCTTTCATCAAGATAAACCAATAATTCATAAAAAAAAAAAATTGACGCAAAACTAACAAATATAAATTTTTTTTTTAAATAAAAACATAAAAGGTCTGCAAGGATTATAAAGCGAAACCACTCCAAAGATTTCTTCCCTCAATACTTTCGGTTTAGAAATCCATAACTAACTCTACTAACATCCTATCATGTGGCAAGGAAAAAAAAAAAACGATGGAAATTTTTAAAGTGATCATGACATTGGTCTTTGCCGTACGTTCGTTGCTACTTATCAAATCCCCAAGCCATGAGATCTTTTCAATAGATGCGATCGATTAGATAACTAATCGGAGTTGTGAAATTTATACTATATATAGTATCTCTTGAAACATCTATATTATAAAACAGCGCAGAAAAGGTCTAGGTACGTATGCATTACCAAGAATATTTGATCATATTTCTATGTCAAAGTTGTAGTAGTAATCATATTTCTTTTTTAAACGGCACAGATAATATTCTTCTAATAAATCTCTCCCCTATCTCTCATTCATTTTTTAGACAATGTATCCCTGTTTAAATATTGTCGGTGCCGGTCTCTAAAGGATAATTGACGCTATGAAGATTGCATTTTTTGGATAGAACAATTGGCCGGATGGAGGGGATAATTTATTTAATAAAATAAGATTGTATTATATGTTCTGAAGTGTCTTGAGGAGCATACCTATGCTCCTCTGAAAGCAGTATAGTGCATCCAAATCTACATAATTGAAAGATGTAAAAATAACTTCTCAAAAAAAAAATTTGTTAAAATAAATTTAGAGAAGACAGCAACGAGCTAGTTATTGGGATGAATAGAGTTGGAAGAGACGATGGAGTTCCTACACAAACAAATATTTACTTGCCAATAAATAAAAAAAAGAGTATCCATTAAAGTTTCAAGTTGAAACTTTCAACATGTTGCTTTAATCAATAGGGTTTAACATATGATAAAATTGCCAAAAAAAAATAAATAAATTTGGTTTAAATATAATAAATTATAAACATCACCAATGCAATAGGAATGCAACCAGGGCAATTAGTCTAGTGATTGTGTAGCAACACTAAAATATTATGCGGTTGCGGGTGCAAATCCTATGGAGAGAAGCTTAGCGTTGAAAAATAACTTCTTCGATCGTAAGACACCAAAAAAAAAACAATGCAATATACTAGTATTGGGTATGAATTGAAAGTTAATTATAAAATTATAATTGGAATAAGCTGCTACTTTTGGGTATTAAAAGTTACCTTACAATTAACTCTATATATAAGCTCATGCTCTCCTTGCAAAGAAGTTGCCCTGCAATGAGTAGAATCTCTGAGATCACTTGGTATCTCCGCCGCTTTTCCTCCAAACCAATACCATACTATCACGTCATGATCAAACAATATAAAACAAATTGGAGAATCAGTACGTGCTGTCTGGTTTAATTTGTACTCACTTGGGTTAAACCAACTATTCCTGGAAGCAAAACCACACAGAACGTGATTCTCTTATTTGTTTCGTACTGTTGATGACGTGGTTGTATATATGATAATGCATGGTTTGGAGGATCAAAAGAGAAAAGAAATTAGTGGATTCTTTTGGGTAATGAAGAATTAATGTTCCGATGAACTGGATTAATATCTTCAACCCCTTCCAACAGCTCTTTCCATGCGTTTTGCATGAGGTGGCCCCAAGGACAATTGGACAAATCGTTATCGAGGAAAATTGATCGACCCTGCGATCTTGAAGTGGTAAGCCCTGTCGAGACAAGTCAATTAACCACTCAGACAACCCTTTGAGGTTAATTAATCGATGGTTTGAGAAGTTTACCATGAGAGTAGTACTACTGCGCATCCAAAGAGATCCATAATCGAAAGATGTAACAATAAACTTAAAGAAGAGAGCAATGAATTTCTTTTTTATTTTTTTATTTTTTACGGCAAGGGAGCAATGAATTGATGGGATCAGTAAGTTCCAAGTGATGATGAAGTATTTATCAGAACAAATATTTACTTTCCAATGAAGAAAAATTTGAACCCCTTACAAAGATTTATATAATATGTTGCTAGAATAAATAGGGTTGAAGATATGATTTTTTTAAGTAGCTCGCGTGGACCTCGATTAATCTCATCGTCTACGGGAGCCCCATTTAAAGCCAGAACAAAGCTCTGTATGAATTGATTCTAAAGGAGTTGATAGAATCTAAAAAATTCGAACCTTAAAACCTTATAAGAGTGTCTACAATGGCATAACCAAAAGTGCTAGGTTTTTAAAATTAGCAATGTTTGTGCAAAATATGGCTTACAATGCTATCATCAAACTTAGCAACCTCCTTAGAAAAAATCAAATTTTGGACTTTGGATAACCAAAACTAACATTTTGTCAATAACCAAATTTAATTAACCTCACATTCTCAATCAAATACACATATGATTACAAAAAAAAACGTTATATCTCTTCTCTTTTCCCCTCTCTTTCTTTTTCTTTTTATTTTTCAACGATGTTTTCAAAAAAAAATACTTAAAATTGTTTTTTTTTTTAACTTCTTGCCCCCCAGAAAATATTGTTTAACTGTTTTTAAAAATTAAAAAAAAAATTCTTTTTTCGAAAAATTGTTTTGTAGAAGAAATTTTTTTCTCAAAACCTTTTCTTGTATAAAAATTAATTTTTTCAAAAACCGTAGTTACACAAAAACTATTTTTGTAAAAAAAATTCAAAAAAAGTTTAAAAATTATTTTAAAATTTCTAATAAATAGTTTTTATTAGTCTCAAAATTTATTTTTAGAAAAAACTATTTCTATGTTCACAGTTATTAGTTTTTTTATAATTTAAAAATGTGATGTGACAACTTTTGGTTATTCAATTTTGATTATGCCATTATGGACCTCTACATTGCTAATCTTAATAATCTCTTAATTGGATAATCAAAAACTTATGTGGCAACTTTTGATTATTCATTTTTTATTATAGCATTGTGGATGGGGAGCAAATTAATTAACTCATAAGTACCAATCATTGACCACTAAACCAACCCTTTTGGGATTGGGTTGAAGATATGATAAGATTGCAATGTAATTACTTGGTTTAAAATCGAATTTTAGACATCACCGGAAGAATAAAAAAATTAAGTTCCTTAACATCTTATGTACAAATTAACCCATTTAGACAGTTTTAATCACTTTCAAAAATTAATATAAAAAAAATCACCGTTCAAAAAAAAAAAACCCCCCATTTAGACAGTAGGATTCGTTTTGATTATTCTAAAATTCATTTAATCCCAAACCATGGGAGTGTTAGCCAAAATAAGTTTTAGTTTATTGAATTTCTTTTTCTTTTTCTTTTTTTTTTAAAAATTTGAGAAATTCAGGTTTAAGTATTAATTACTACATCCTATTCTAATTATGACGTTCCTCCTAGTAAGGTCTGGGACTCTCCTCACAAAAAGTTCTGTCGCAATTAATACAATTTTAATTTCGATTAGGTGTGATCACGTAATAAGCCAAGAACTCTCCACTCAAAAAGTTGCCCGCAATTAAATCTTTATTCGAGTTTTAGGAATCGCATAGTGAGCTCATGGCCTGCACATTAAAAAAAAATTCGCCTGCAAATAGAATACTCGAGATGTCGTAAGCTAACTAATTAATTAGGGGTGTTTCCATTAACAGAAAGAAAAAAAAAAAACTAAAAACTTGATGCATTTTACCATCACGTTTCCACTAACAAAAAAATTTTAACATTTTACCATCTCGTTTCCGCTGACAAAAAAGTTGATAACAAAAACTTTTTTTGCTGCAATAACTATACTCACAAACACATCAACAACTTATTCATTACAAATTTTTTACTACCGGAAACACCCCTTAGATGCCCGACCGTTTAATCAAATTATAAGGGTATCCACAATGCTATGATAAAAAATAGATAGTCAAAAGTTGACATATCAGCTTTTAATTGATATTATTAAGATTAACAATGTAGAGGCCCACAATGACATAATAAAAATTGAATAACCAAAAGTTGTTACATCACCTTTTTAAATTACAAAAAAACTACTCGCTCCGTCCCTTTTTAAATATCCTACTTCGCAACTCCAACTTATTAAAAAGGCATCATCATTATACCTTTCATATCAACTTTTTCCTCCACTTTCCCTACTTACCCATCATCATTACACTTTTTACTCACTAACTTTTCAAATGGAATCTACTTTTAGGGACAAAATAGACAATGTACCAACTTTTACACATTAATTTTACAAAATGGACACTTATTAAGGGACAGCCTAAAATGGAATAATAAAGGGACGGAGGGAGTAATAACTGTGAACATAGAAATAGTTTTTTCTAAAAATAATTTTGAGACTAATAAAAACTATTTATTAGAAATAGAAAATAATTTTTAAACTTTTTTTGAAATTTTAAAAAGAAAAGGAAAAATAGTGTTTGTGTAACTACGATTTTTTAAAAAATAAATTTTTTTATAAGAAAAGGTTTTGAGAAATTTTTTTATAATATAATATGATAGTCGAGCTTTTCTACTAGTTTTTTTGATGCATGAAATTAGTATCATTTTTCAAGAAATTAATCACTTTCTAATTTTTGTTTACAGCGCCAACCTTGACCCTCTCCAATTCCAATCGCTGATGGAGTTTAACTAATTTGTCCTTGACGTCACCCTCTCTCTCTCTCTCTCTCTCTCTCTCTCTTGTTTTAAGTCATTCCAGTCCAGTGTACATAGACCTGGGGCTAGGGGATTTATTGGGATCGGTACATATTCCCGTGACATTTTAACTGAGAGATCAAATCCTCTTTTGTATTCTCTCTATCTTCTTCCTTGTTATTCTCTGCACTACTTCCAAAGCTGCCATGGCAACTCAAGCTCCAACGGATTATAACTACAGTTCCAACTATGTCAGTCTCTCTCTCTCTCTCTCTCTCTCTCTCTCAAACTAGTTATACGCATTTGCTGTAATAGTTACGCATTTCTATGAAGTTACTTGAGCATTTTTTTAAGGGAAATCTTTTCAAGGGCGGAGCTGTTGTGAATAATTGTTTTCGGAGCTAATTGCGACCATCTTAAAGTGTTGTGGATGGTCAGATGTTGAAGAAACTTTTTCGGATAAGAATTAAACTTAAGTTTTATTAAAATTCTGACCGTCCAAAACACTTTTAAACGATCGCGATCAATTGCTGTTGTAAAAAACTTGCTCACGACTGAACCGTGAATAAGCTTCTCTCTTTTTTGGAGTTGTATCATAGTCTTCGACGTTCTCTAAAGCATTTGTTGATCCTCAATCATATGAAAGGTTGAAACTAAGCTCCCCCTCCCCCTCTCTATAAACATTATACGTGCTAAATACTTGAGCATATTAAGGTTCACTATGATAAAGTTGTCAGTTTTTTTAATTTTTTATTTATGAAAAACAAGAAATGAGTTTTTGTTTATTTATTAATAAATAAATAAATAAAAGCATGTTTAATGACCATAATAGTTTTTGATTATTTATTTTTTGGGCTACCAAAAGTGTTTTAAAAACAAATGAAAATGCAATTTTTGTGTTTCTTGAATTTTCGTAAACTAGTGGAATTGATTATGTATTTTGTAAATAAAAATAGTAACACAAATATGTTTATGGCGTCTGTTTCAAAAAATTATCGAAAACCAAAACAAAAAACTTAAAATAAAAACATTTCGAAATAGAACCTAAGTGAACGGCGTACAAAAGAAAAAAGAAAACTCATCACGCGAAAAATTCCACTCAATCATACTTCAAGAGCGGTATGAACTAAGGGTCATCATCGGGCCGGGTTGGGCCGGCCTAGCCCGCTAAGTTGCTACCCAAGCCCGCCCACGGGCCGAGCCCTCCGGGCTTTTTCTTTTTGCCGGGCCGGGCTACCTACCATAAATTAAAGCCCAAGCCCGGCCCACGGGCTAGTCCAATTGGCGGGCCGACGGGCTTTAATTTCCTTGGACAAAACTAAATCAAGAGAAAAAAGAAAGAGTTTTATGGGATTTTGGGCTAATTGGCGGGCTTGTAGGCGGGCTTTTGGGCGGGTAGCACGGGTGGGCTCACGGGCGGGCCGAGTAAAAATTCATAGGCTCGAGCCCGCCCATTACAAACTACGGGCTGGGTTAGCCCGCCCATTTTACGGGCTCGGACCGGGTAAAAGCCCAGAGGGCTTTGGACGGGTCGCTGGCCTTCGGGCTAAATGATGACCTTTATGAACCAAACATATTTGTCTCGAGAAAATTGATCGGCTAGTGTGAAATTAAAACAAACGATTTCTCAAATATTGTACCGCTAGAAATGCTCCATCTGTGAGATTTTTTTGCATATGCGAAAACTTCACAAACAGAACAAAATCTACGGCTCAGATCCTGTTTTAGTCCCGAAATGTGCCCCAAATTAAGAGCACAGCGCCCCAAATTAAGAGCACAACAAGGTCAATTGTGTCCCAGTCACAACAGGAGGCTCGGTCCATAAAATAAGTCACTGGTCTGAATTTTAATAAAAAATTTCCGGAGAAAAGCTGCTATAAAGAACTTATACACGGCTGAGTGGTGAATAAGTTTCTCTCTATTAGTAGGACTGGGGGTAGCTGCTGTGCAGCTTCATGCTGCACAGCGTGCTGCGCAGCCGCCGGCGGACGTTTCTGGCATCGGTCCGACGATCGGAGACGTTCAACGCGTAGAGCTCGTCGAGTTTTACATGTGCGCCAAAAATCAGCTCGATCAAATATTGTTAAGTGCCTCATCCGAACACATATAACTTGAAAAAAATGAAATCCAAATGGATACAAAACACTGGATCAAAACCACTGAATCCATTTTTTTCAAGTTATATGTGTTCGGATGAAGGACTTATCGATATTTGACCGAGCTGATTTTTGGCGTACACGTAAAACTCGACGAGCTTCACGAGTTGAACGTCTCTGATCGCCGGACCGATGCCGGCAACGCCCGCCGGCGGCTGCGCAGCACGCTGTGCAGCACGAAGCTGCACAGCAGCTTCCCCAAGTCCCTATTAGTAATCCTATGAACGTTGGAAGAAAGTCACTTTCTCAGTTCTGTTTATTAATTTGTTACATTTTCTCTTTTCAAACTAGGAATCAAACAAAGAGGCGGGAGTCGCCTCAAAAAGTTCGGATACAGCCAGTTCGCCTGAAAGAGTGCGTAATTTCGACACGCGGACTGAGAAGGAGAAGGCGATCGACGAATGGCTTCCGATCACCTCTTCAAGGGATGCAAAGTGGTGGTACGCAGCTTTCCACAATGTCACTGCCATGGTTGGAGCTGGAGTCCTCAGTCTCCCTAATGCAATGGCAAATCTAGGATGGTATGCAGGATCATTATCCCCTTTTCATTTACCTTAAAAGTTGTTAAAGATTTTCAGTAGAAACTTTGCTTGAGATGATGATGTTGGGAAATAAAGCTACAAATATAAACACCCACACACACACACACAAGAAAGATAAAACAGTACCACCATGTTTACGTGGGTGGAACCAAATTAACCAATGCATGAGTCTTGATGCAGCGCAACCTCCTTGTACGAAATTATTCGCAAGAAGAAAACACGAACAAATATGAACTAGAGGTGTTTGAACACTCAATGATGAGATAAATCTCATTTTTCTTTAATTCAAGTTAACAAATGAATATAAATGGGGTGAAGGAAACCTAGACAACTTAGGAAACAATTAGGGCCGCTAATCAAACCCTAATCAAAGGAAATTCGAAAATTACCCAAAAAGAAAAATTCTAATTTGACTAGGAAATAAAAAACTATAATGAAATATAAGGTTGCCAAAACAGACGGCAACTAAAACGGAATTTTCTATCAAAAGATATTAGCAATCTAAATATCACTATAAACGGCAAAATAGGGCTTTTGGAAGGCAAAACAGCATCGAACGACCGAAAAACGTCCTTGATCATCTTCCGTATTGATCAGTTGGCCGTTTCGCATCAACCCTCAGGCCCACGGGTCAATCAGCCACTGTTGCCCCGCCTCCAGTGTGGTTTGGGCTATGCTTGGTCCAATCACTCTAGGAACGTGAACGCGACCCGCTCTTCATCAGTCCTTTTAGCACTTAACCATTACATCCTTCATGCAGAAAATATAAAGAACTTGTTTTTTCCTCTTTGCAGGGGACCTGGAGTAATCATACTAATACTATCATGGGTTATTACTTTGTACACACTGTGGCAAATGGTTGAGATGCATGAGATGGTACCTGGAAAACGTTTCGACAGATACCATGAGCTGGGGCAGCATGCGTTTGGTGAGAAGCTCGGTCTCTATATTGTGGTGCCCCAACAGCTCATTTGCGAGGTGGGAGTAGACATTGTCTATATGGTGACCGGTGGGAAGTCACTGCAGAAATTCCACAATTTGGTGTGCCCAGATTGCAAAGATATCAAGCTTACCTTCTTCATCATGATTTTTGCCTCGGCCCATTTTGTGCTATCCCATCTTCCCAGCTTCAACTCCATCTCTGGTTTGTCTTTAGCAGCTGCAGTTATGTCCTTGAGGTACATCCCTTTTTGTTCTCGGCCAATACATTAGATTTTCTTGGAACTTTTTTTTTTTTTATGTAAGGCTGAAAACGCGAAGAGCACTGCTAGTTGATCCCAATTATAGCCGTTATAGTAAGATGTGATTATTTTGAGCATCTATACCAGAATAGGACAACTGAACCTCAATTCTCTTCGATTTTGAAAGAAGACGAAGATAATTGTGACAGATTCCCTATTTTTCCCAATTGCGCCATCTTATGCCGTAATAGTTCATCATAGGCCATATGTTTAAATGTTTAAGATCCGTCTGCTTAACCGATTCCATTTAACATAGCATTTCCGAGAGAGGGAGGTTCCTTATTCAAATGAGTTTCCTTGTAGCTACGGTTTGATTTTTCCTCATTTTATTTATCTTGCAGCTACTCTACAATTGCTTGGACTGCTTCTGTTCACAAGGGGGTGCAAAATGATGTGCAATATGGCAACCCTAATACGACCACGCCGGGAAAGGTGTTCGGTTTTTTTAATGCCTTGGGTGATGTTGCTTTTGCCTATGCTGGGCACAATGTGGTCTTAGAGATTCAAGCAACAATCCCTTCTACCCCTGAGAAGCCATCCAAGGTACCCATGTGGAGGGGAGTCATGGTTGCCTATATCGTTGTGGCCTTCTGCTACTTCCCTGTCGCTATATTCGGTTTTTGGATGTTTGGGAACAAAGTCGAAGACAACATCCTCCTCTCATTAGAGAAACCCACTTGGCTCATTGCAATGGCTAACTTGTTTGTCGTTGTTCATGTTCTCGGAAGCTATCAGGTGCAGAACAACCAATTTCTTTTGATCAAGTTGTTCAAATGAATTTGACATATTGATGGGTTTTGGGGCAATTTGTCTAATCTTTCTATGTTTCTGTTGGTCGATTTAGATCTACGCAATGCCGGTGTTTGACATGATAGAAACTCTTCTAGTAAAGAAATTGCACTTCAAGCCGAGTTGGATGCTTCGCTTTGTTTCACGAAATATATACGTGGGTAAGTCAGGAACTCTACTCTTAATCCAAACTGCAGCATTACAAACATCTTCGTTATATTGATGAAGAAGTTACATTCTTCTGATGTTGACATCATTTTACGCCCTTCTATTGCAGCCTTCACAATGTTCATTGGCATGACCTTCCCTTTCTTTGGTGCTCTTCTTGGTTTCTTCGGAGGGTTTGCGTTTGCACCAACAACATTCTTCGTAAGCAACTATACATACGGTTCTTTTCTTTACTGAAATTTCAGAAAATGGTTCTCGCAACCAAAATCGTACAAATATCATACCGTCGTTATTTTTTCTCTTCCATATAATTTCTTTTGGCTCCTTTCTGCAGTTGCCTTGCATCATTTGGCTTGCCATCTATAAACCGAGGAGGTTTGGTTTGTCTTGGTTTGCTAACTGGGTATGAGCGGCTTGAAACTCGACTTTGATTTTGTCATACTACTATGTTTTTCCTTCATGTTTTGAAGTTTAACACGGATCAATCAATTCGAATTGCAGATCTGCATTATCCTGGGTCTTCTTTTGATGATTTTCTCAGCCATTGGAGGGCTGAGGGGAATTATAAAAGATGCATCAACATATAAATTCTACTCTTAAGCAACTCTTGTCGCGCCAACTAGGAAGTGGCGGTTCATAATTCCTAGATGGAGAACCAAAGCTTTTGAAATGGCCAAGTTGGAACTAATGGGACCTCAGAAGAAAGCTTCCAGGGGACCTTTTTTTTTCTTCTCATAAATTACGGCTTATTATGGTTACTTGGTGGGCATACAAGTCATCACTCTGTGTTTGAATTTATGTTTCTTAATGCAATTTGCTTAAACTAAGGATTGGACTCTAAATCTGTATGAATTTGTGATGAGTGATGACTAAAGGTTGATTGTGACTTCTATTTGTGGTGATTTATATCAAATAATACTCTCTTTCATAACAGCCATCCTTCTATTTCTTAACTCTCTTCGAATATCGTAAATACTCCGTTTATTTCTTTAAGGTTTGTTGATTAATATTCGAGGTGGCAAAAGGGGCGGCTGGGTTGAATGGATTGTGGGTTGAATATGGGCGGGTCGAATACGGGTCGATAGTAAACGGGCTAAATCGGGTCAAATATGGGTCAAGCCATGCCCAAACCCACCCGACCTAACTAGTTTTACTTTTTTTTTAATTAATTATTTATTTATTTATTCATACTCTTGGATTAAAGTTATCTTTTTGTTTTTAGATACTACAGAATATATTTTGGATGCAAATGCTTAGATAATCTCCTATAATATTTAATGGGACACCTCTCTCTCTCTCTCTCTCTGATCAATCCTCTTATTGAAAAATTCCGCCATGCCGTGGTGAACTTAAATATGGGTGGGTTTGGACTAATTATAAATGAATAGGTTTGTGTGAAACCATGTTACTGGACCCAAATTGACACCTCTAATTAATATCACTTGAGATAAGCTGGGGAAAAACTTTTGTTGAAGAAAATGTTAATTCAACTCATGGTATGTGATAACCATCTCAAAGCAGAAACTCTCAGGCTAGGCACAGGTCATACCCAGGGCTGCAAACTGGCTCTAATTATGAAGTTTTTAAACGAACTCGAGCCGAGCTCGAGGCTCGAGCTCAATAAAAATTTGACGAGCTAAGCTCGAGCCGGGCTTGCCTAGATTGACACTACTTTACAAACCTTGGGTCCCATGGAGGTTTCCCAGGTCATTAGCTTCAATGCCCCATAATTAATAGAGTTGCCCGTAAGTTCGCCCGGACATCTGGTTATAATAAAAAAGAAAGTAGACAGTAGTCAAGTGGTTGAGAATGTGAAATCACTTTAGTTCAATCAGATACTCAAGAAAACGACTACTGTACATTCTATCTAGTATGTGCATTGAATATTAGAGGAATGCTAAACAACTACTATGTTTACTGGAAATATGGAACAACTTATACTCCTATTTGGTAGTAGGAGTATTCCATAAAATTTCATCTTTTTAACCACTCAAAGTATCGGACCGGTGTCATTGTACTTTTTGACACACCCTTGGATTTGATCTCAATTCTCAACCCAAAAAAACATATCGAACTTGCAAGGCGAAGAAGAATCCCAAGAGCTTATAGCCACACGACCAAACCTATATACTTAAGCAATGTGGGATATTAGGATCGTAACACACCAACAAGCTCCGCAGATGACATCCATGGCCGTACTGTTTCTTAATCCAGCCTTGAGGTCACACACAGTCTGCAGCTCGAATTGCAAAACCACAACCTATCCGATCCCATACTAATATGGGCAGAGTATCTCATACTTAAATGTGTGTGGTTATAGGTTGCTCCAACTCTGCTAACAAGATCACAACTTCTGAGGAAGTACCTCATGAACGAGCTATTTCATATCATATAGCATAAGGAGCATTGGAGGGATGACAGAGTCCCTCTCACGAACGAACTTATCAGCTTTTGCACGCGATTCGTCAGTTCAAATGCTCAAACGGACCAAGTAAAACGACATAACCAGTTTTAACAGAAAACCATGTTCTGTGCTACTGTTATGTAGTAAATCAAAGCAATCAATCTTTAAGGCCTATTCTTATATGGGAATTGTAAGCTTTGAGCAAATGGAATGTTTTTTTTTTTTTTTTTTTGATCGGCAAAAATCAGTTTTATTAGAACTTGCTAGGGGTACAAGGAAAATAAAGAAACCTACCACCATGATATTGATACATGGGATAGGAAGAAAAAAACCTCCAATAGAGCATGGGATGTTGGAAAAGAAGTAAGGTCAAAACAGATAGCCCCAAACACGATAGAAACAAAAACCAGCATAATTAGAGCCAAGACAAGAGGTCCTGCAACAGTGGCAAAAACTGGATCAAAATTCGCATCACAGATAAGACATGTATCCTTTCATCAATAGCTGCAGCTTCATATCTTTGACAGCTTCATAATTAACACAGTCCAAAGTGTGGCAATCCAGAGGAGGTTGTTCTATTATGGAGAGAAAAGACTGGAAATGCAAGGCCTGGGGATGAAAATGCAAGACGTGGGGATGAAAATGCAAGACGTGGGGTTGAAAATGCAATGGCAGGTAGGATGCAAGTGCTCGAAGGGCAGCTAGGAACAATGTAGATGATGATGGTCACGTGCCTCATCGCCATTGTCTTGTGTTTTTTTTTTTGTTATATCCTACTCAAATAAATGTAATGCAATCCCAACTTAAAGAAATGAATCACCTTTTGTAGTTTTGGGAACCTGTGTTTATGCCATTATAATAGACAAAAGGCAGTTCAATAATACACCTAACTGCCAAAGCAAATGACAATTGATGAAAAAGACAGAGCATTGACAAAAAAGACACTTGCAGTGACTATAATATTCAAGTAACCAAAAACTGGTAGTTGCCAAAATAACATCATTCGATACAACCATTCAACATCAGTCAATACATACACCAAACACCTACTTGCCAAACAAAATAAACCAAATGGCACAATGACCCAAGTCTGTCATATCTAATGGCAAGGAATCAAAACGCGAAACAAGTTCCAACAGAGCAAAAATTCTCTAGGCAGTCAGTATTGGGACCAACTTGGCTTTGATCCTCCCACTGTGGTCACTTTACGACCCCTCCGGATGCCCTTATATAGTGCAGCTTGTGGTGGTTGTGAAGTTGAAGCTAGAGCTGCTTCTGCTGGTGGTGGTTGTGAAGCTGAAGCTGGACCTGGTGGAGCTGTTGCTGTTGCTGCTGCTGCTTGGTTCTGAAACACAAGGCAGGCAGAGATAAGTCACATGTGATGCATACAGAAGGAAAATCAGAATTAAATTGTGCGGTTCATCTTACATTAATTCCTTCAATAAACATACAACAGGCAGAATTACCACCCTAATTTCATCTACCTGGTTTTCTTCTCAATTTTTCCCGTTCTTTCTCTATACAACTCGATCCAAAGATTTGAAATCCACAACATACTAACAGAAATCACCAATATGACTATAACAACCCAAGAAACCCAAACCAACCTAGGAATCACATCATCCGCAGTGCCACTCAAGTAAAACACAATCATCATATACATAAAAATAAAAAAATAAAAATGGTCCAGCCAAACCCCTCACAACAGAGTAAAACGCATAAAACAGAGGGGACAATAACTCGTTCACTTTTACCGCGATCTCGAAATATACTCCAAGGTAATGGGGGATGGCAAGGATGAGACTACACATATCAAAATGCAATAAGTTCAAATTAAAACACAATAGAAAACTTGGCAGCTGATATAGTTGAAAGTTAGTTTCCAAAGAGAGATTCAACTCCAAGGAAACTAGGTGAGAAAAACGGCTCAGTAGCAGCAGAATTTTTTTGTTACATTGAGAGATTCAGTTTGTTGAAGGTCGCTACGATTAAAAAGAAAACATTTTGTTGTTGCAGGAACAAGCCTTTAACAGATTTAAGTATATCCTAGCCAAATTCTCAACTTCACCTACACTCATACAGCCATATTCATTAGAAATGCACATTAAAAGCTATCTATTTCCCATGTAAAAGAGTCAGGAAACAAATCCAAGTCGGCCATTGTGCTCACCTTCTCGAATAGGCCTTTCATCACACTCCCTAAATCAGACTTCATCTCAGGCAACGTATTCCCATCGGCCTTTACCAGCATTTGTGTCATCATCTCTACTTTCTGCTTCATAGAGAGAAATCCGGGGGACGCTTTATCAATGCCGGAAGACTTCCTCGTTCCACAAGATCGACAGTTGCGGTGGTACATTTTGTAGTTGGAACCGTTTAAGAACAGCGCACTTCTGAATGCAGAAATGAATCCCCCAACCCTATCAACTGAATCCTTCTCCCTGAAATATGCCGGACTCTGAGCTGCAGATCGTTGTTCAGATACTACTTCCTTTGTAGAGGCGTTGATTTCCATAGAGTCAATTACCTTCGTCCAATCTTCTGGTGGATGAGGACTTCTTGGGTTATCAGGGAGTTTTTCCTGAAATGGTTCACCACTACACTTCGCATTGGGAGGTGATCCAATGAGCTGATCAGCAACCCTGATCATCCGCTCCCCTAACGATTCAGCAATTTTCTCGGATTCTGCTTCCAACCCCCGCTTAGACCTCGAGCTTCTCAACACCCACTTCAGACTGGTGGAGGGAGGGGATAAATGTTTGCTCCGCTTCCTTTCCCTCGCTACACAAGCATTCTCAGTTCCTTCTTTGGCAATTTTATCACCATTCTCAATGCTAGATAAGTTGTCCTGCTTAGTTTCTTCTTCTTCTTCACCGTCACCACTGCCATGTTTAGCACTCAATACTTTGTTCGCTGCAGATTTAGGAGACCCTGAAAGCTGGGCCGCCTCCTTTCTTCCCCTCTTCCTTCCTAATGGAGGTGCGAAAAGACTGCGCGTCCTTTTTCTCTTACCGTTAGCCACACTTTTCTTCTTCCTTCTGTGGCACTTCTGCAACAACGGCTGATCGGTCTGGCCAAATCCAAGGTCCTCCGGTACTGGACCTCCCTTAACTTCTTCCCCTGGACTGCTGAAATCAAACGCATCCAATACCCCATTCCTATTCTCGTCTTCTATTTCTTCGATCTCCAGGGGTTCTTGGTACACAGCTAGTTTGTGCCCTTCTCTTGCTCGATAAAATGCCGACAAGAAACTCTTTAACATTGTAAGCTCAAGCATACTGGTAGTACAACCAACTTCAGCAATATACTTAACAGTTGCAATTACTCTTGCTGGTCCATGCCGAGGAATTGAGATTCTACGTGGACCGCCGTTGGGCACAAGAACACCTTGCCTGATTCCAGCATTCTCTGCCCATGGTCTATCCAGCCCAAACCGATTCTCACCGGATACGCAAGGGCAACTCATTTTCGATTCCACGAGCCTACCAATCCCCTCCCCAGCCTTCTGTAAAGCATTCAAGAAGCTCTTGGAATCACTTTGCATCGACATTTCCTCGAAATCCTCGGCAAAAGGCTTCAACTGTGACCGGCGGCACCACGAGAACGACCCGTCAAAGTACGCAACTAGCAGTCGCTCCCTCTGACTATACTTCCTCGCACGGTCGGACGCATCTGAAGGATGGTAAATTTGTCCTGGCCACCAAGGGTAACCCCTGATTTTTCCCCACACCACGTCACCCACAAAATATTCGTGTTCTTCATCAGCATTCCCTTCCTCTTCTCCATCCTCCTCGTTCTCGTTTCCATCGCGATCCCCTTCGAGGTTTCTCCCCCCCTCCCCTGTTTGCTCCCCATCTTCACCTAATCTGAACTCGTTACCTAGATTTTCCTTAGGTTTCTCACCTGGGTTCCCCCCATTTTCATCAGCTAGGGTTTTCGTTGTATCAGTTTCCATTTTGGGAAGACGTTGGGGCTCTCTCCAGTTTTTCAAAGGATTTCTGAGTTCAAAAATATAACGGAAACACAAAAGAAAAACATAAGGAAGAAAAGTAGCGGTAATGAAATACTGAATCAACTGTTTTAAAAAAAAAAAAGAAATACGGAATCATCGGTTCAACCAACGAAAATCATTGCATGTTCATACGTTAATAACGATGGAAATCAGCACAGACGGAAGGGTTATGGAGAAACTTACAGCCGGCGACATGTAAATGTAGCTGAAAAAGTACGAAAGGGAGGCTTTTGAGGTTAGGGTTCTTACCGGTGAATCTCCGTACCATCTTTACCAGAATAATCTTCATGTAGAGAGAGACAGAGAGAGAGAGAGAGTCTGAGAATGAGAGTGAGAGGTGGGAGAGAGAGGGAGAACTCTTGCATGTGTACCACTGTACCAGTATGTGCGCGCCTTCTGGAGAGAAATTCTAATTTTGTGTAATTGACTAGGGGAAAAAATTATTCACGGCAGCTAATAAATTAATTTTTACTTTGGATTATCCAAAACACTTTTAAACGATGGAGATTGGGTTTTATAAAATTTATTCATGGCTCTTCCGTCCGTGAATAAATTTTTCTCATTTGGCTAGTCTTAAGGGTACGTTTGGTGGAAAGGAAAATGTTAAAAGGAAAAAATGAGGAAAATGTAAAGAAAAATGTGCGGTGCTCAAATCTTGATTTCCTTATTTTTCTTCCACTTTCTTTCTAAACCAAACATGAGGAGGGATATGGGTTTTCAGTTTTTCTTTTCTTTCCTTTCTATAGGTTCCAATCAACATCTTGAAGTTTTTTCAATTTTCGTGGCTGCTCGATTCTTGAATTTTTTAGTAGCGATTTGGAGTGTATTTTCGTTCTTTTTTTCTTAGATGTAGTATATAGTACTTCATAATAAGCAATTTAAAAAAGACACGGATATCCAAAAATGGATAACAAATTTGGGACGGAGGAAATATAATTTTGGATAATTTAACTAGTCTTAGAGTTTTCAATTTTCATGACTACTCGATATTTGCTGATTTTGTGATAGAAATTTGAAGTGTATTTTCGCTCTTCTTTTCAGAAATGTAGTATAGCATATATGGTGGTACTTCATTTTTCTAATTTACCCAAGTGCTAATTACGTAGTACTTTATTTCAAACATACCCTCTTTATCAAATTATCCTTCCATTCGTTAAATAGGCTACAAGAGTATTTTCTAACCATGTCACCTTCCTATATAGTGAAGGTTTAATTTGCATATAATGCCCAATGTCATGATTTTTGTTCTGGACGAGACGATGTAGGCCTTGCATCCAAACAAGCAATGCCAACTTCAGCAGCAAACATCTCAATCTCTCTTCCCACTGGAACGAACGAGCTAGGTTAGGCCTAAAAAATCTCAAAGACGTCCCGATATTAATCATCTTGACAGCCTTCCACTCATCCTCACCATGCACCCAAATGAACACTCTTCACTCCAAAAATCTTCTTGGCCACCTTATTACGCATTTCATCAACCCGTTCTGTACGTGCTTGCATTCAAACCACTCTCATTTTCTTGCCTCAGCCTTTCCACTTGAGAGTCGATCCACTTCATCGATCAACCCGTTCTGTGCTTCCAAGGACGTCCTTCAGAGATATATATCCACCTTGTTGCTTTGAGTTTTAGTTCCACATTCATAGACATAGACAAAGAGATTTGTTTAGGGCTGGGGAGAAACAATTGATATATAAAACTACGGGTGCAATTCTACTTCTATAAATATGGAATTAAAACTCATTTCTACTTAATTCATAGAGATGTGTTTAGGGTTGGGCTTACTGCATTTTGATTCAAAATGTATTAATCATTTCTCGTTTGCATGTATAACTCAAGACGTACAATTAAATTTTGTTAACATCCCAGTTTAGCTAAAGTAAAATATTAATATCTCTAAGGCTAAATTCAGCTTAATTTTAGCACTTTTTGGGGGTTTTGTCCTTACGTATTAAAAAGATCGCATTTGTTAGTTTTATGTCAAAATTTTGTAGATTATTGATTTGTCTTGACGGGATGAATGAGGAAAGTAAAAAAAATCACTTTTACCCATATATTTTTGAAAATATCAAATTTTAAGCCAAAAAACCCAACATTTTTTGGCTGGAAAGTGAATATTTTCGTCAAGACAAATCAATAATCCATAAAAGTTTGGTGAATTACTAACGAATGCGAAAAAAATTTGAATAAGGACAAAAACTTTAAAAGCTTCTTTTAGTGTGGTGGAACTCCACTGTCATGTATCATTAAAAAAAGGACAATGATACACCCACCGAACCCTCACCCACCGCACCGCCCACCGCACACTCGCCTGGCCCACTTCGGCCACCGGATGGCCGATCCGAACCGTCCAAAAATTCTATAAAAAAAAAGAGAGTGGGCCGACGTGAGAATCAACGCATCCGACGCGTAGAAGTGCTCGATCCTAACTTCCATTTTTAATGGCTCGGATCATCTAATTTTTGAAGTTCAAATCGAGCACTTACACACGACGGATGCCGTTGATTCTCGTATAGGCCCCCTTGGTTTTTTTTATTTAGAATTTTTGGACGGTTCGGATAGGCCGTCTGATGGCCGGAGTGGACCCGGCGAGCGTGCGGTGGGTGAGGATTCGGTGGGTGTATCATTCTCCTAAAAAAAAACTACATTAGACCCAAGGAAATTGTATTTTTCGTGATAATCATATCCAAAATTAGGTCGGGGTGTCACATCTCCATGCATGGTTATCATGCTTTACTGGCAGTTCTCATTAGTTGTTATTGTTGTTGATAGACAAACTTTTGAAATTTACATGTTTAATCCTTTGTTGACTAACATACTAACACCTCGTTCACCTCCGTTGATGTATACAATATTGAAAAAAAAAACTCATGAAGGAAAAACAAGAAGTGTAAAAATTCATTTGGCCTTCTTCAAACGCACTAAAGGGCTAGCGGTCTTATTAAACAGTGCCGGCTCAAAGGTATTTGGGACCCAAAGAGGAAGTCAAATATGGGATCATCTATCTCCACATACGCATCTTAATTTGAATGAAATTTTGCAAAAAGTTGAGGAAAACATAAGGGATGGAGATTTGAACTCTGCTCCTAAAATATCCAAAGAACCTAAGCTGTCACACCACTAAAAAGATGTTACTTGAAGGCAATTGAAACTTTTTAGTATTTAAAACTATAAACTGTATATTTTGGAGCCCTCTTTGGGCCAAAAGAATTGGGAGCCGGAAGCAACGGCTTCCCTAGGTTCCCCTCTAAGCGGGCTCTGTGTGAATTGGGAGCCGGAAGCAACAGCTTCCCTAGGTTCCCCTCTAAGCAGGCTCTGTGTCTAAACCAACTAGTTGAGGCATTCTGCTCCACCATTCACATATATCCAGAGCCACACTGTTGAATTAATTACTAGATTTGTTTTGGGTCATCATGTCTTTTGCCTACTACTATAAACGGTTTACCTGATGCAATTTCTTTCAAGTTTGGTTGCGCTTACTTGGACAAATAAATCTCATTGTTCTTGACATGTCTTGATAAGATACTTACATTACACTTCTATTTATACAGTTCAAGAATTTCATTCCAAGCCTGCACAAACTAAGTTTTGGAATTAATTGCTCGTTACAATGTTAAAAAGG
This sequence comes from Rhododendron mucronatum var. ripense, assembly GCA_019656295.1. Lineage (NCBI taxonomy): Eukaryota > Viridiplantae > Streptophyta > Magnoliopsida > Ericales > Ericaceae > Rhododendron > Rhododendron mucronatum. Next base: position 941,512 of record BPLT01000148.1, on the reverse strand, counting down.
AAAAATCCTTTGTGACAAATTTTCCCATTTTTGTTATTTTACCGCTTAGTTGGATGATCATGATTGGTTTAACATTTGGATAACCGGCTTCCTCTCAGCTCGGATGGAAAACCAAGGGAAGTGGTAGTTGCTGGATTGGAGAATTATAACATCCACGAAAACGTGTTAAATCTAGACCATTGAAAATACTTTTGGGCGGCTGTGATACCGCACTACAAAGTCCCCAAATCCGTTACACATGTAATCAACAATCCCGCACAGTGATAGTCATCTTGCAATCATGGACCTCACAAGCTTTTAGTCTATTTGGAGTTCGACTCCGACCTACGTGCTATCAATTTCAATGGCAAGACTACCACAACTTTTTAATTGAGCCTGCTGATAGATGGCGAGATTGATTTTCCAAATACGTTGGTTGTGGTGAGTTCGGATAACAAGCACATCCCAAGTCTTGCCCAGTTGGTCAATTGAATTATGCAGTCCCCTCCCCTCCGGTCCGTTTCTTATTTTTTGGCCATTTCGATCACATATGGATGATCGATTTCGTTCATTTTGAAGAGTTCAGCGAGAATCTTAATAATGCCAAAAATTGTGTTCATCGGACCTTATTTTATACATGATCGACACACGTGAAATTAAATAAAACCAAAACTAAGTCCAAAAATACATTGAATCAAAACCCAGATTTGTTTTTTTTTTTTTTTTTTGCAATTTTCACGTGTGCCGATGATGTATTAAATAAAGTCCGATGAACATAATTTTTGGCATGATTACGATTCTCGCTGAACTCTACAAAATTAACGAAATCGATCATTCAAATGTGATCGGAAAATAGCCGAAAAATAAGAAACGGACTGGAGGGAATACCATGGGGCTTGATATCCCGGTATACTTAAAAGTTTCTCTACTGCTAGAGCATAACTAGGCACCGGTTAATCGAACATTCCTCACAGACAATACAAAGTTCAATCAATTAATCCTCCTAACATTCTTTTTTTTTTTTTTTGGTAATCCCATCAATTAATTACATTAAAGAAAGATGACTTCTCTGCAGAATGCCAACCTACTAATACAGCTCAATTGGATAGAAACCTAACTCTATCAACCAACACCGAAGAAAGAAACATTATTGAAAACATGCGGGAGGAAAGGGGAATTGGAAACAAATATAATAACTTCTTGGTTTTGTTCGATCGTTAACCTCAAAACTCCAGAATTAGCAGAGATGAGTGGAAGCTGACCCAAAAACCGATATATATATATATATATATGTATATATATATGTATGTATATCGGAGTGGGTCCGGGGACAACTAATTAGATACCTAAAAAAAAACCTCAAAGTTTCCGATTAAATTTTAATATCCAACTGCTTAATGTGATCAGAACATGATTTTTAAGGGCAGCAAAAAAAAAAGGGAAGAGTTTGATTTGAGCAGTTTTTAGCTTAAATTTTATGAGCGGTTCAATTAAAAATTGCTCAAAACAAGCACTTCCTGGTCATATTTTTTGCTAATTTCTTGCAGCCATTCTTAAAATTACATTTTACACACATTAAACGGTTCGGATCAAAAAAATTTGTTCAGGAACTATAAGATTGAGATTTGAGATATTTTTTTAGGAGTTTAATTGATTGTCCGCAGAACTGCCCCGTATATCTATAATGACTTCTTGATTGTTGAACATATTCCTTCCTGTTCATTAAATTATTTATACCTTTCCTGTTAGCGGGTAGCAACTAAAACGTTAGTCGAGTAGATTATTTTAGTGGCTGAGAGAATAAGAGATCACTTTTGCTCTATCCTATGACCAACCCGAATCTTTTTCTGCGAAGGCAGACAAGGTATTCGACTTTATAGTATTCAAAAAAAAAGGGAAAATTCAAGTATATGCATTGAATATTTGAGGAATGCTCAACAACGATGCTTAAAGAAAATATGGATCAACATATACAGAGTACTACTACCTTGTAATGTGCACAAAAATTGATGTGAGTTTTTAGACCTATCTTCTTTGATATCTTTTGGCTTTCATTTGGAGCATGATTCTACAATCAAACGTCTCTTTAGCTTATTCTGAAAGAAGCCATTTTGCGTATATATTGCCAAAGGAGGTCAGGTATGTCTCCAATCCTTCTCCGCCTATATCCCTAACTACAACAAAACATAAAAATCACGCTAAAATTGATAGCCACGTTGATGGAGACCACTGATCCGCTCGTGGAGACCACCGTAGCCGTTGCTGCGCCACCACCGCCGCCGCAGAAAAGCCCATGAATTCGTCGCCAAGGTTGATCAGACCTAAGGGCCAAAGACCCCAAATCGAAAAAACCAAATCTGGGTCACAAAGGTCCAAAAATGATAGAGTGGTGAACATCTCTCCTGAGGACAAGAGTCTCGACCATTGACAACCATATATAGTAGGGGGAGAGGAAGAGGAGAGGAGAAGGATGGGGGAGAAGGGAGGTAGAAGCCGTCGGTGGGGGAAGGGAACAAGAGGGTGGGCAGCTGAAGCTCCCTCTCTCTTAAGGGGGAGAGAGAGTCTCACTCTCTACGACTCTTTCGCTAAGCTTGGTTTATATCTTGACTAGGTGAGTTCTTTTATTGTTATTTTTATTGTTGTATATACTGGAGTACTTTGTAGTATTTAAAAATTTCGGAAAAATTCACTTAAATCCCTCCAAGTATCACAATATTGTCATCATTGTACCTATTGACGCACCCTTGGATGGTCGGATAGAACTCACCCTTAAAAACCGAACCAGCAAGGTTTAGGAGCCCAAGAACTTATATCCACATGACCAAACCACTTTAGCAATGTGGGATATTACGATCATATCACATCACCAAGCTCCGCAAATGACGTCCATGGCAGCCTAATCTATATATACATTACACTAACCCGATGGAAGTATCCCTTGCTTCCCTTTCTTTGGCAGCTTCATCGCCTATCAAAATGCAATACTTCTATGTATCTAATCCAGACTAGAGGTCATCCCCCTCTGAAGCTCAAATCGCAAGACCACAGTCCACCCAATCGCATACCCCTATAGGCTCCGTCTCATGCTTAACTATGTGTTTATCAATTGATGTAAGTCTGCTAACAAGATTACAACTTTTGACGAAGTACCTCATAAATGAGCTATTTTAGATACCAGAAGGAGCATTGCAGGGACAATAGAGCAACTTGCACAAGAATACATATGAGCTCCATCACTCTAAATGGTCAAACGGACTTAAACTACATCCCAAGTTCTAGCCGAAAACCATGTTCTGTACTTTGTACTACTGTTCTGTAAACCAAAGCGATGAATCTTTAACCCAAACTTTACAACGGAAATTAAAAGTTAAAGAGCAAATTGGATCTGTGTTCATACACAAGGAATCAGGGTGTGTGATAGTCAAAAAGATAGTTAAGGCGGAATGTGGAACAAGTATCATAGTTTGTGACAGCAGACTCAGATTTTCTGTGAGCAAATGGTGATGGCAAAGAGATGAGACTACGCATATCAAACTGCAATAAGTTCAAATTTCAAAACAAAACCATCTAAGCTTCTGAAAGGTGCATTCCAGACCTTAATGGAACAAATTACATACCATCCAAAATGCTCAATCAAACACTCCAAATTCGACATAGCACGAAAGTGAAAAGATTTTATGATTGCCACTTATTCCTCCAATAAGTGTAAAACAGGCAGAATAACTGCCCTTGTTTCATCAACCTAGTTTTCGCCACTACAACTACAACCACCCGAGAAACCCAAACCCACCCACACTTCACTTCATCGGATCATCCGCAGCCCCAACACAAGTAAAACAAAATCATCTTATACATAAACACCGGCCCAGCCAAACCTCTCAGAGCAGAGTAAAATGCATAAAATGGAAGGGACAGTAACTCAATACACTTTTGCTGCGAAATTGAAAAGATTATGATTGCCATTAAATTCCTCCAACAAACATACAACAGGTAGAATTACCACCCTTATTTCATCTACCTAGTTTTCTTCTCAAATTTCCCACTTCTTTCCCTATACAACTCGATCCAAAGATTTGAAATCCACAATATACTAACAGAAATCGCCATTACGACCACAACTACCCAAGACACCCAAATCCACCTAGGAATTACATCATCAGCAGCCCCACTCAAATAAAACACAATCATCTTATGCATAAACACCGGCCCGGCCAAACCCCTAACAACAGAGTAAAAAGTGTAAAACGGAGGGGACAAGAACTCACACACACTCGCCGCGAATTCCGAATCGTCCCTCCTAGCCCTAGCCAGGGTCCACGTGTTCTGGCAGAGGCTGGTGACCTCGGCGAGAACGAGAAGCACGAGGATCGCGAAAGCCCCATGGTGGACGACGTAGCGGCACGTCACGAAGACGAACAGGGTGGCCAGGTGGTGGCCGATGAAGAGCATGTCGCTCGGGTAGAAGACGAGGTAGTGGACGAGGTCCATCAGGAAGTACGCAATGCTGTAATCGAGCACGGTGTTCTGGGAATCGGTGTTGATCGAGGAGAAGCTACTGTTTGGGTGGGAGAGAATGGCGCGGTAGGCGAGGAAGGCGGCGGGGGTGCCGTGGGCCAGGGAGATGAGGCAGCTGGCGGCTTCGGGGCGGAATTTGGGGGGCCATTTCTTGAAGACGATGAAGTGGGCGATGAGGTAGATGATTAGGAACTGGGTGAAGAAGATGGGGAGGTTTGGAAATGGAGCTAGGGTTAGGGTTTCCATTTTTTTCAGAAACACCAGATTGAATTGGACGGCGTTAGAAATGTTTTGAGATTCAGAATTCGAGAGAGTGGAACTGTGGAAGAGATGACGAGACAGAGTATGTGCTCGAGAGAGCCGTGAAGGTATAAATCATGAGAGAGAGAGAGAGAGAGAGAGAGAGAGAATTGGTGTGGTTGGGTCATTCAAGAAAAAGGGCCACCCACGAGGCCATAAAGTCTTCGGAAAATTTGAAGGGCACCCCAGGCCATGGAGCCTTTGGAAAGTTATGGCCAATGGTGACAACATATAATGTGTCACAATGTGCATGCGTGAGCAGAAAGCGTTTTGTGAAAATATCTCAACGGAAGTGAGAATTGAAAATATGAGCATACACCTGTAGAATGAAAATTGAAAGCGGAAACAAATGTTTCTATTGAAAAATTATTCGACACATTTTTAGTAGGCGAATCTAGGTTGATATGTAGCGAAGGCCTTCGGATTTGTAACGGGATTGTCCCTTTCTTCATACTTTGGTTGTGATAGGTAAGAAATCATGAAGGCTGGGCGATGAGAGCACCAAAAAAGAAAAGTCCAAACTTTTTGAAAAATGAAAAAAGAGCTCCAAAGATTCCTAACAACTCAACCAGCGAAACAAAAAAATACCTAATACTCCAAAATTACCTAACAACTTCTTTTTTTTTCCAAAAGAAAGGAAACAAAAAATTGTAGATTCATAAATGTTTTATCGATATGATCATTGAGTATCGAATGTTACATTTTCACACTCCAAACCAACTATGCAAGGGTAATTTTACGACGAGATATCATCATCTTCGTTGTATTGTTCGAAGATAAAAGTTGACCCATAATATATGGCGCGTTAAATTATTCGTCGGATATATGTCCAAAGTTGAAAAAAAAAATTACAAAAGCCGACCAACAGAAACATTTTTGTATAAAGTCCATAACAAAAAAAAAAACAAAGGTGTCAATCTGTTTCTGATAAAATCGATTCCTTTAATCAAGACGAATCAATCATACATGAAAATTTGGCATAAAACTTGTAGGTTTTGCGAAAACATGACGATGAAAGTTAGATCGAATATGTTGATGTTGGGGAAAATGACGTATTTAATAATTAATTCCCTCCAAAGACATTTTCAGTATTAACAAATGTTCTTAACTTATTTTTAGCAAGTATTAATTATCAAAATATGTCATAGCCGTTATTTTCCCTCGATGTTGATCCTAAATTACCTGGGCTGACCAGCCCAAATTGCATCCCCGCCCAATTAAACCATCCGGAGCGGTTGCCGACACAAAAAGATCCACGAACGACTTTCACTGGGTCCCACTTTCCCACCCCCAATTTTGGAGGGAAATACCTTCCCTCCCTCATCGATCATCGAAATGGCGCGCAATTGCGAGCTTCAGATTTGAATCCAAAATCCCTATATATATCCCTCTCTCTCTCTCTTCTGATTTGTGCAACGACTGACGTGAGTTCTTGCTTATTATGGCTTTTAATTAGTTAACCCTAATTTCCTCGTCGATTTCAGGTACTTCCGATTAAGCTCCTTTTTTTCCACTTCTGTTTATGCATATATTTTTGGCTGGTTGTAAGTGTTATGATATGTAGCGTACAATTATCCTTCAATTTGCTCAATTGGATCTGAAGTCGATTGTGTCAACTATGGGTTTTTACTGATGATTTCTGTTGTCGATTGATCTCAGTTTGGAGGGTCAAGATTGTCATGATACATGCTCGCTATTTCCCAATTTCGAAGGCTTTGTAAGCATCTTTTCACCTGATTCTCTTGTTCTAAGTTTGCTTCTGTACCGATCAGGAAAAAAAAGTTTGCCTCTGTACCCCAAGGGGTTGGCCAAGTGATCTGGGCCTATGACTTGGGGGTTTGCTCCCTCCTAACTCTTGGGGCCACCTCACCCCCACGCGCAAGTGTGTGATCGGCTATAGGAGGGGCTGTCGTTATTAGTCCGAGGTGCGCGTAAGCTGCCCTGGACGCCCTACATTAAAAAAAAAGTTTGCTTCTGTGCTTTTTTTTTCCCCACTTAATTGTAATATTCCAAAAATGAATTTGAGGAGAAAGGGGAAAGTAGTAGAAAATTAGAATGCTACCTTCACATAATGCCGCCACTGAATTCAGATGAGAAGCAGTCATTTGTTTCCCAGATCCTAACTGCTGAAAAAAGTTCGTGCTGAAGTGATTAAATTATCACCCATACTTTCCTGAAAACTATTGGGGCCCAATTTGTTAAGCATATGGGCAAGTCTCACTAGTTTTAGTGACAAGAATAATAGTAAAGGGAATGCTGATGACTACAGAGATCTATTGAGAATTAGAAGAATTCTATTTGTGTGCTAGTGTTTGAACGAAGTGGAAACCATGGGATCTTTGTTTTCTAATAGGAACTCAATATCAAAACTCTTGGTGATAGTTGCACGTGCTTAAACGAAGTTGGGAAATTCTTCGATTCCATGTGTGCATATTCATGCGGCTTGGATCAGTATCCTTGTTTAGGTCCATTAGTTCTATGTGAATTTTAGTCAATTGATTGACGAAGTCAGTTTTCCTAACAAGAAGGTACTTCACTTTCAGAAAACTTGCAGTGGTAGCATCTCGACAACCATTGAGTTTGAAATCTTCATTCAAGTGTGCTTCAAGGAAAATTACCATGAAGAATGGTCATAAAAGTGATTCAAGAGGTGCTTTAATTGTACTGGAAGGCTTGGATCGCAGTGGGAAGACCTCACAATCGAGTAGGCTGATTTCTTACTTGGAGGGACTCGGCCATTCAGTTGAATCATGGCGTTTTCCTGATAGAAATACGGGTGTTGGGCAAATGATCTCATCTTATCTAACCAATAAGTCGCAGCTGGATGATCATGCCATCCATTTACTGTTCAGTGCAAATCGTTGGGAGAAGAGGTTTGTTTCCTAATCTCAAGCAGCCTGTTGTGTTTGGCCATGTCTGAGGTCCTTTGAAAACCCAAGTCCATATCATACAGCTTGACACTTATATTAGTTCTTGGCATTTACTTTAATAACTTGAATTGCAGTGAACATCAATTGGTGATTGTTACATTTAAGAGGGGAATTGTTGCAACTGTAACTTAAGTTGCACTAGTTGCTGCAAAGCTGGGTAATCTGTCATTGAGAACCTCATAAATTGTGTGAATGAAGGTTGCCTATTGCCCCATACATGCGCCGACTGCCAAGTGCTTCATTTTTTCTAACAAAGTTGGAAAAAGAAAAGTGGGCTGGATATGATGAAGGAAATAACCTATTGCTTCACTCCCTATAAGTTCTACGCATTTGTGGTTGCTGGAATTTGAATTTTTAGTTGCTGGCATTTCAGATATGAATATCAGTTTGCCTGATTGTTGCCATTTTTTTATTTTGGAACAGAAGCAATTTGCTGTTTTGCTTCACTTGTAGCAAATCATTGCAGATGCAGTCGAAAAGGACCGCAATTATCAGCCTTGCATATGCCATCAAAAACGTTTTCATCGTTTCTTAGAAACCTACTTCAAATTTGAACGTGTAACCTTGATTTGGCTGCCTGTTGCATTGATTAGCAGATGTAACTGGTGATCCAGATGTTCCCATCTGGTTAATCATATCCCCGAACTTGTATCTGTTTACAGATGAGTCATCTGCATACCATATCAACTAAAAATCTTGTACAGATTCATTTTGACAATTTGTGAGCCACATGCTTCACTTTTTAGATTCTCTGTGCCAGTTTGAAGTAATTTTAGTTTTCTGTGGACCTTGCCTTCTTGTGAGGCCTTTTGTGGGAGACATGCATGAAAAGCGGTCAGCCTGTCCGTGGACATGGCATTGTAACTTTTGCAATTGGTCAACTATTATGCTTTGGCTAGTCTGATTTCCATTTTCATGAAATAGAAAAGGTGTCCGAATTCCTGTCACTGAAAAAAGTTCATTCTGTATTCTGTTAAAGAGGTCATCTGAATCTTCTGAATTTAAGTATTATTTAAAAGCTTCAGAATTTATACACGATTGGTTTAGGACATGTCATAGGCTTGTAGCCCCCAACTCTTTACATTTTCATATGTATTTGAATCATTTGATTGAAGCCTTTTAACATGTACAACCATTTACATGAACTTCTTCACATTCTCTATTTTCAATCTTTTCTTTTCCTTTTCTATTAGCTGATGGGTCCAATAGGAAAGGTTTTAGAATATTGGATTTATAGTCTCTTAATGTCATTTGGTATCGGTCAGTGCAAATAATTTGAGATGTCATGGTTTTAACCTGACCAACTTGTAATGTACTTGCAGATCCTTAATGGAGGCTAAGCTGAGAAGTGGGACCACCCTCATTGTGGACCGTTATTCATTTTCCGGGGTAGCTTTTTCATCTGCCAAAGGACTGGATATTGAATGGTGTAAGGTGAGCACATGCTTCAAACTATTATACAACTGTGTTTCTGTTTTTGGGTAGTGAATACAGTCCTTGCGCAGGCTCCAGAGATGGGATTGCTGGCACCAGATATGGTCTTATACCTAGACATACCACCAGAGGTAAGGGGTTCTATCGTTATGTTTATTGGTACAATTAGATTGTAGAACATTAAGATCTCCACAATGTTGCAGAACTTGCAGATTAGTCGTTTCTCGTGGTTGTTCTCAAGATGCCTGCTTGTTTGATGGTAGCCTAGTTAGCTACAAAAAAGAGTTAGTGACAATATAAATTTTGAAAGAAGTAAAGTAGACAAACTCTTTCACAAAAAAGATGAGGAATAATAGAAGATGAAAAAACTTATGTTGCCTTTTTCTAGTTATCGGTCATTCCTCATTGTGTGTGATCAAGTTAGGTTTGAGATCACTCCTTTAAAACTGATTTTTGGCTTTTATCAAGTTCATAAAAAGAATAGAAAACAGTTTTAAACAGCTCTCTGTTAAAAATGCTTTTGTGGTAACTCAAAACTGAAAAGTCATGTTGAGCATTTCCAGAAAGCTGCTGAAAGAGGAGGCTATGGAGGTGAGAGGTATGAGCAGCTTGAGTTTCAAAGAAAAGTTGCCCACTCCTATCAGCTGCTCCATGATGCCTCATGGAAGGTAATATATTCTCTCCTTCTCTCCCATATTGTCAATACCAAAGATTATGGTTTTGTGCTCTTAAACCCAAAAATTATACTCCATAATACAACTTGTTGTGATGCCATCTAGCGGGTATCACCTTACAGTTTGTCATCACATTTTGGCTAGTATGGCATGACGGTGGGAAAGGAAAAATTGAAGCCAGCCCTGTTTGATAACAGTGATAGATGGATGAGATTCGTAAGGAGATGGGATTAGGATTGAGATTCGTAAGGAGATGGGATTAGTAATGAGAAGGGATTGATAATGAGTATGTTTGTTTGGGATGGGATTAGATGATGGGATTATTAATATCATGTTTGTTTGAGATGGGATTAGATGATGGGATTGGATTGATAGAAAAAATTGGTAATGAGAAGGGATTGATAATGAGGAGAGGATGGGTTGGGATTATTAATACCAAGTCCCAGGGGTATTGCTAATACCCCCTAATGCCCGGCTTGGACATCCCAAGGGACTAATAGTCCGGACCTTTTTTTGTTACCAAACAAAGAATTAATACTCCCATGGGATTAGTAGTCCAATCCCAACCTTCAAACCTATTATCAAACGGGGCCGTTGATGTTGAACACAGATTAAACTTGAACTTAAAGTCCATTTTTTAGATGGCTTTTCATGATTTTTAGGATCTTTGTATCTTTATTTTTGTTGATATAACTGAGGCCAAAACGTGAAAACAGCTAACGGAATTTTACCCCAGTAGGGGCATCTATAGCTAATGCCTTCTGCATCCTCCTAGGCAGCATTCTAATAACTTGTACATTGGTGGCTAAAAATGGTTCTTATTGCTCCCCCAGTTGTTTGGAATATAAGGCTTAGCTGCTTCTTTTTTTGTCACATTTTACTTCTCCAATTTACAAACACAAGCTAGCAACAGATAAAATTTGCATTTTGTCATTGTTAGTCAAAGCTTATGACTCCTGTATGGTCATTAATGTGAATAGAAAGGGGTAGACCGTAGACCCATGATTAATTGTTTCACTCCTTAGCACTGTTGGGAATACCCGGAGTTAGGCCAAGTAATTATCTGCCGTGTAATTTGGGAACTGCATATTACTCGGGATGTTAGTCGGAATGAAATCTTGGATACTTGTGATTCCAAAGAAATATATCTATACAGTTCGTATATCAAGGCCGTTTTTAGAAGACTTGACTTGATTTTATTGTTCTGCTTTGCAGAGTATAGATGCAAGTCTTCCCATGGAAGATGTTGAGAAAAAACTGAAGGAGATGGTACTGGATTGTGTGACAACCTGCCAAAAGGGTAAGGCCCTATCAAACCTCTGGTCAAGTTGAAATGTATTCTCTGCCAGAGAATACATTCTCTTTCTTTGATGTTGGTAGATTTATATTATGAAGACAAATCCTTGTATTCCTTATTTTTACCTGAGTGGAAGTTTGGATAGATCAGTGATCTTAACTGATCCAAAAACATGGGGATTACGAATTGCCTGTGTAACTAGTTCATATGGGGTTTTGTCCCGATTTTAAATGGGTTTTTGCAAGTAACTGAGATTGATACCCCAGGCATGGGCAGAGCAACTATGGTACAAGTGCGGTGTCGTGACTCCACTGCCTTTGATTTCTCACAAGGGCATTTGGTACTTTGAAGCAAAATTTTGCTATTTTGACCCCATAAAAAAAATCCTTAAATTACTCCAACTTGCTTTAAACATCCAACATGATTCAGTTCCCCAATTGTTTTCTTTGTCTTGCAAATTGATAGCATTACAAAGACTATTATGCATCATTTCGAATAGATGAGAACTTGTGGGGTCAATTTTGAAGCAAAATTACATGTATTAGTTTATACATACATTTTGATTGATGTCTTAGTTTAATCATTTATGGTGATTGGTAAATAGGAAAAGTAAGTCGCATAAGGTTCTAGATTTTGAACCCGCTAACTAAAAATTATACCTCCAGCCCGGCCCCCAGAATTAGTTAGATGTGCATGAACTGTTTAAGACATCAGGAATTGACCTAGGGGAAGAAAAATAAAAAGGGTCCTACTACTAGGATATTGTGGATGGCCCTTTAATAATGTACTAGTTGGTAAAAGGATGGGCTGGATTTGCGTTGGCCTTCATTTTCCATCTTGCTGAGGAGAAAAAGGGGAATCAAAAAACGTATAGCACTAGTGCTTTCAGTTTCACTTGTTATGGTGCCTTCAAAATTATAACGAAAATATAATGTGTCATAGGCTTTTGTCCCCACCTTTTATCTTGCTTACGTTTGCTCACTTATTAATTTGTTTCCAATTTAAAGACATCGGCACAAAAGCACAGTGAGATCCCATTCCGGTAAGGAAAATAATTAAGTACTTATTTTTTGAGGTAAAGGTGATGTATTATGAAAAACTGACATGTCTAGTAAAATGAAAAATAAATATTTTAAAAATAAAAACTTTAGTGGAATGATGCCTCATGAATGAAATTATGGTCTTGCCACGCAACCCGTGATACTCTTATCCTGCACTCATCTTGCCATGTGGCCGGTACGAAAAAACGTAGGAGCTGTGAGGTAATATTGACAGCATAAAATGGCGTCCACTTGAAAATAGGTAAATTTTGCTTTGAGTTTTTGGTATCAAATAGGTCGTAACTCTTTACATAAAAGATCAAGTTGATCGGATATTGATAATCACGTGATCGAAATACATTTGTTTTGCAGTTTCTTCTTTACGGTCAGATTATTCCTTCAAAAAAAAAAATAACGTCTATGCTTTTCTTATGTGTATAACTGACTTCATTTTAATTTATGAATAATCAAGTTAGCGAACTCAACCTATAAATGACCAATTATGATAAAACTATTTGACCCCAACCCACAAGGGTGGTAGCTTGGTCGCTCATGGCTTGCTCTCACCGGGTTTGGGTGGTTAGGAGGTTATGACTTTGAGTTGTGCTAATGATGTTTTTTCGAACTTGGTTTTTCTGTGAAGTTTGGTTGTGATCTACTAGCTTTTGGTAGGGTGGTAATTATTATGGCTCTTTTGTTCCTCTCAGGACTCACAGCGGGTCTGAAATTTATATTATCACGTCCAAAGAAGGATTACTATGTCCGATCACCCTCTCTTCCACCCTTTTTGGCTTTATGAATGAAGCTTTTCTTAATTTCTTTTGATAAAAAATAATTACTTGACCCCAAGTTTGTTAGGAGTAGGAGGGCGCTTAGGTCCCTCATTGGGAAGCCGTTCAAAAAAGAGTTCACTCATTGGGCATTGGTATGAGGAAAAATTATTTTGTCTCGGGCCACTGTCATATCATGTAGTGTCCGAACACTCTTATTCACAATACATTTCTGTGAAGTCCAATACCAAGTGTGTAAAGTCATAGGGCTCAATACTAAGTATATGGACTCCACAAAAATATATGATGGATTAGAAAGTTGAGACACCACATAACGGTGCCCAGGACCACTGAATAATCACTCAGAGTGGGGATTGGTTTAGGTCCGCTACAGAACAGAAATAAGTTCTTATTTTTTGTGTAATAATAAGGCTTGTTTTAGAAAATGGTGAAAAAATACTTATTTTTTAAGAAGACAATTTTAAGCTCAAAAATCATGTACTTACGCAAATAATTTTTCTATTAATATAGATCTTGTTTGATAAATCTTAATGAGATTTTTAATATAGTGCAACAAAAAAATTTGACATTTGCATTATTTTTTAATTTAAAAATGTGAAATAAACTGTTTATTTGGGTTTTGTGGAATAACTCTTCTTATTTTTCTTTGAGAAGTTTCAAAATAAGTTCTTATTTTTTAAGAAAGTTTCTGAAACCGGCTCTAAGTCTCATTTGGGGAGGAGAGGTGGATATTGATATGAGGAAACATGTGAATCATATATATCCCAAGTTAAAAAGATTCGTTTGTCATTGGTTGAAAATGGTTTCCACTAGAGTTTGAGAGGTAGTTAAAAATGGTTGTCCACAGATCATGTGGCTATGCCATAGTAAAGTAACATCAAAGTATCATCGTCCATCCCATTCATGATGACCTCAACCAAACCGCCTTCATTATGACCACGCGGCATTCATCCCGCAACTTCAACCACCACACAACTGTAGAAAACAGGAATAACACCCCCCACCCTCACAATCAAGGCGTCCTCGAAAACATTCGATAAAATTAGAACGATACAGAAAAAATAGAGGGGCAAAATAGCAAAATTTTATTTGGTTAACGTCGGTTATTTGGTTAAGATTACTGCAAAAGATCGCAATTTTATTATTGGACCGACCGTTATCTCATCACCTCGTGTCCACCTAGAAAATCAAAATCATTATGTTGGTTAGACCACATCAAGTTCATGAATCATGTCAAAAATCTCATTGATTAGATATTAAAAGATCTTGTATCAATGCACTTATGTTGAAAGATTAACTTGTCTCACTAAATCAAACCTATTTTGTCCTAATATAACTGTGTTGAACCATGGGATGATTGATACCAGGTTAACATGAATGAATTAACATAATTGACAGTTTTAACTGTTGAAGTCTAATAGAGAAATTTCAAACATCAAAAAATAGTTTTGAGAAAATTCACAAATACTCAAACTCTACCGTCCCCTTCTTAGAAAGGGAGGAGCCGCAAATATTGAAAGATTGATCTGGTTATGAAACAGCACAAGATTTTGGAACTCCTTATTAAGATTTTACGTTGAAGTTTTCCTACAAGTAACTCTTGAGACTATCTCGCTCCACGTGTAAACGTACGCACGACAAACTGACCACGACACCTCTTAGTTTCTCAAAAAATACTCCTAGAAGAATGTGAGATCTACCTTTTTTGTCTTTTTCCAAGGCCAAAGCTCCAATCCTATCCAATCATAGACGAAGGTGTCTTCCACCCGTGACATTGGCGCGTAGTAGAACACATAAAGGGGTATCTCAACTGCCAAAACTCGAAGCCACGCGTCCAGAAAGTTATAGGTGTCGAACGGGTACCACATGGCGGTATCTCTTGGTGATCTAGCCGTCCAAACATATTTTGGACGGCCCAAATTTATTCCCTCTTTCTTCTTACCCGACCACTCTCTCTCCTCTCTTTTTTTTTTCTCTAAAATTTGGATTGTTTAAAACACGTTTGAACAGTTGGAATCGCCAACGGGTACCACGCCCGGCACCAAAAAAACCTTCTCCACGCGTCCCGTTTCTGGAACCTCCCAGTAAAACTCCACCTCCCCACTTCCACTGAACATCACATCACATCGCTCCAGGCACACATACGTGTCCCTTCTTTTTTCCCAAAGTGCCGGATACGTGGCCACCCCTTCATTGGCTCAACCTCTCCACCAATCACCGCCTCAAATTCCTTCTCATCACATCATCCCCTTCTTGAAGGGATCCGGACCCTCTCCGGTTCATGTTTTGAACTAGGAAAAACAGTCTTGATCGGAATCGTTCGTTTGTTACAATTAATGGTTTGGATATATTTTTAAACTTTGACCGGAAAGAGTTTATGAAAAAATTCGAACCATTGAATCTAATAATGGACAGTCACGATCAGGACGGGAGCCGGATCCTCCTTAAAGAGAGAAGTGATAAATTTCAATGGATTTAACATGGTATTCTCAATTATTTACGTAGCGATAAATTATTTGATAGGCCCCACTTTGTTCTTTTACAAGTTTTGAAAAATAATTTTACTCACTGCACAATTCTCAATAAATTTCTCTATCTACTCCTCTCCGTCTCAAATTCTTTGTCCGGTTCGCAAATCGAAGTGTTAAAAATATTGCAAATTTTTCAAGAAAAAATTCAAACTTTTTTTCATAAATTAAAAATACTCATTGATATCTAGTAAGTTGTTGAAAAACTTTTGATTTTTTTTTGCAAAAACTGTATTATTTTTAACATCCCGTTTTACAAACAGGATAAAAAAATTTGAGACGGTTGAAGTATTTATCTCTACTTTTTACACTCACTGCATCAAAGAAATTCTCAAAACCAAACAAAGTGGATTCATTCCATTTTTCTGGTGATTAGAGACAAGAATGATCGACCTGTATTGTATGGTAATGATATTTTATTTGCAAGAAATACTATATAACAATGTCACTTGATATTCCACAAGTATCCAATAACTGGCCCATGCCTTTTTTGTTTTGTTAAATGAGAAGATTGTATTGATAAATGTCATGCCTTCACTATTTCATATTTTCCGCGAGCACGTGTCGCCTCCTCACCTGCAGTAAATCTAAGGGTACAAAAAAATGCACAGATGTGTTGTAAAATACTACTAAGCAGATGTTTCGTGTGGGCCCACCTCAATTTCCACATAAATGATCGAAGCCATTTATTATGTCGAAAATAATTTTCATATCATCTCTGGGAAAACTTATTTTGATCGAATATCGTTGAATTCATCATTTAATCAATCAATGTTCGATTCATAACTCTGAACTACGAATTTTGTATCGAAAATTAAATGAAACTCGATAATGTCCGATTAAGTAGATGTCTACCAAGGAAAGTATAGAAAGAATTTTCTATAAAATGATCGGTTCCGATTATGTGCGTGAAACTCGAAATCAGCCCACATAGCACCTTGGTACATTTTCTGTACCCGTAGTGGGGTTCTCTCACCTGCCCACCGTACGTACCATCGCCTTGATTATCGTTTCAGCTCCGCCCGGAAATCACACACAGAAGACCCAAAGGAGTAATAAAAACATTTGTCTCTCTAGAGAGAGAGAGAGAGAGAGAGAAAGAGTGATATGTATGGCGGAAGAGGTTTTTACGCTATGCAAGCTGCCGGAGGTGGTGCCAACAAAACGATAGTCAACCCGATAATGCTACGATTCCGGCCGATTGCACCGAAACCGGTTGCCGGAACTTCGGGATCCGGCGAGGCACAGCCGGAGAAGAGTGCCTCAGATACTAATGGAAGAAGAAAGAGAAAGTACGTGAGAGGTAAAAGGAATAATAGGTGCAAAACGAAGAAACCGGAAAACGGAAATGCGGCGTTTGATCGGACGGTTTTGGATCCGCCGGTGTGTACTTCAGCCGCCGGATCTAATAGCAGTCATGATCTTGCGATGGTAAGGAAATTTCCGGTATGGTTGAACTTCGACGGTAAGTTAGATCAGAAGAGCAAAACGATGGATCGCGCCGCGTCAGATCGGTCAGATCTGACCGATCTGACGGCTGTAGTTCCGTTGCCGATGATGGCAGCGGAGTCGTGGGTGACGGTGGAATGCGTGACGGATGCGTTCCACCGTCATGGAGAAGGAAGAGCGTGGTTGGGGAAAACTGACGTGGAGAGGATGAAGAATCTGGAGCTTGACACGTGTCCCGCCTTTGTATCGGACGGTACTTACAGTGTGCGGTGGATTAATCAAGCGTATAGAGAAATGGTGGTTGCCGCGGAGGAGGAGGATGAGGAGGAAGGCGGTGAACGGCGGTCGTCACAGCCGGAGATGGCGGTGAAGTTGGTGGTGAAGGAAGGGTTGCCGGCCGAGCATCCGGCGTTTGCATGTCGAGTGACAGTGGAGTATTACACATTGAGGAAATCAAAGAGGTCAAGAACGATGCCGTGTGATGTCTGGAAGATGGATTATGGAGGATTTGCATGGAGACTGGATGTTCAAACAGCTCTTAGTTTGGGACGTTAATTAGAGCAAATCAATGCAAAGGGCCGGCAGCAGAAAATCCTGATCGAACAGGTAATTAGGAGAATATTCTAATCAAGTTTCAAACAACCGTAACGGTGGCAGGAGTATCGAATGATACATTGCGATAATAAAGTTTTTTCCGTTCCACAAAAAGCTACTTCTATTTAAAACCTTGGTTTAGAGCAAAGGCGAGAGATCAGTCCAGTTCTTAAGTGATCTGGCTAGCTAGTGTGTAATTCATGTTCATCTAGCTCGTGAATGGTACTTGCATATATGTGTGTGTTTGTAATTGTATACGTATATAGATCTATGTACATATGCATATAATGAGGATCAAATTGAACGTACTTTTTTTGGCATTTGTAATGATCTTTAATGTGTCTTTGGATTCATGATGCTATGGTATTATGTAGGTTCTTTTCTTTCTTTTCTTTTTGACAAGAAGAAGACAAAGGTTAAAGGAAGTGAGCAATCAAAGCTTTTACGATTTGGATTGTTTGCCATCAGCTCATCATGTATAGGAATATTTCGATCATCAAACTCAATCAATTTATGGTAGGGGCAAAATCAGAATTTCTGACTCAGGTGTCTCGAGATCCAGGAGTAAGTGAAACTTATTGGGTTGTGGAGCCATATTGATCGAAAATACCAAACCTTAAAAGAGATACTTAGATGATTGCAAGATTTACTTTAATTAGGTAAAAAGTAAAATATAATAATTTTTAAAACTCATGTGAGAGAGTATAAGTACTTAACTCGTATAATTAAATTATTTCATTGGAAAAGCAAACCTAGATGGAAGAAGGCAACATGAATACTGTCTCTGTCTTAACAATAATGACTAATGAGAAATTAAACAAAGAAAATGCAAGTACTACTACCTAGGATTAAATGAAAATTAATAAGTTATTTATCATGGGAGGCCCTTATTTATTTATTTTTCCTTTTTTGATCTCCTGGGATTGGATCCATTGCGTGGCATTAGTTCCTTTAGCATAAATTCCTTCACCACGTGGTTTGACACCAATGGTTTTTTTTTAATTACATGGAATTATGAACATCAATGGACCACAAGTACTTGAGAGAGATCGAGAAATACAAAAAAAAAAAAAAAAGACGACTAGAAAGTACGTAATTAAAAGCATCTCCAATTGATGGTTATGGCTATTTCGTAAGACCCAAACTCGTTTTACGGCTTTGAAATTCGATCTGAAACGACGCGATGGATGAACCTTTGTGCATAGATATCAATAATTCAGTCAAAATACGAAACAGAGAGAAATTGAACTGAAACGACGCTATGGGTGGACCTTTGTGCATATATATATATCAATAATTCATTTCAAAATACGAAACATAGAGAAATTGAACCACGACACGAAAAAGCGGGTTTCAAAATTCAATTCAAGAACGACGTCAGTGTGGATGGAATTTTGGGACTAGATTAACCAATTGTGTTCAAAGATGAAAACAGAGAGAAATAGAATCGTGGCACGAATAACATTTTGACGAACGAATACATAAATGAGTCATTAGCATGTAACGAATCAAATGCAGCTTCATTGTCAATCATGTACTAACAATTATATAAATAACCAATAGTATGAAAATCTGTCTGATCAACATATAATAAAAGTTCATAAAAAAAATGTGGTGGCCATGAAAAACGGACCCGGGGTGCTGTAGTGCAACTCCCGCACTATACGTGTAGTGCGGTCAATTTGACCGTCCATCTCGGCAATGGACGGCTCAGATTTTCATCCGAACAATGAACAGCTAGGATTAATAGGAGTTCAGATTAAATCCAAACCGTCTACACCGAGATGGACGGTCGGATCGACCGCACTACATGGTGTAGTGCGGCAGGTGCACTACAGCCACTCCGATTTCCTACACAACATCACTATCAGTGATGGTTGAGGTTATGGTACACGTCGAAACCTGTTATGGGTCTATCAGATATAGGTGGAAACCATTATTTAGTAACCTCTCTTTGGGAGATGAACCATTTCTCTCCTCTCTTTTTTGCCTGAAATTGAAGGAAATCATTTTCAACCAATCTTTGGACCTCATGAGATAGTGTATTACTTACTTCACAATTCACATGGATAGACAGAAGGGAACCAATCCCACTCTCTTACCCAGCGAGTCCCACTCTCTTACCCAGCGAGTGGACTTCTTCTTTTTCCTAGTGAATCACTGCCCTCGCAATAGGGGGAAAGAAAGTGTTCGGATTTGGGCCGTCCAAAATAACATTTGGACGGTTCGGATACGAGCTGGTACTACCGCATGGTACCCAATTTGTTAGTTTTTGGATACAAATAGGGTATAATCCACGTGGTACCTGAGTGCGCATCTGAGTTGCCCAAATTTGCTTTGGATAGCCAGGATTTTAAGAAGAGAGAAAGAGGAGAGAGAGCGATCGGTTGAGGAGGAGAGAGACTGTTCAGATCTTGGACCGTCCAAAATACGGTTGGACAGCTGGGGTCTGAAAGTTCTTATTCCTATCAAAGATTTTGGATACATGATCAAAGTCTTAATTTTCATCAATAATTGAAGTCCAAACAAGGAGGAAGGAAATCACTTGGTGGATTTTATTGGTTCTATTGAATATTTTGTTGGTCAATAACATCACTGAGGATGGTGTTAATTACCAAAAGTTGCATGAAACATATGTTAGTATCAAATACGATCCAATCAAACTATCACAAGTACGAATTTCAAGACCAGCTACATAAATCCGTTGTTTTCATTGAATTCTATCGAGAACATCGTGTTCCATCAAAGCCAAGAAACCTATGGATCACCAGAATTTTAATGGCCCTCTGAAAATGAAAGATCTGCCAATCCAAAAGACTGGAAACCATCCAGAAAATTTTGTATTCCACAAAAATACCAAGAAGTTCATGGACATACAGAAAAACAAATAGTTTGTACAAAGTCTCTTTATTTCTCTTCTAGATTGTATATTTCACTCTCAGGTCGCCCACAGCACCAACACCACAAACGCGTCGAAACAACTAATCGCGACAAAGAAACAGTAATTCGATTGACAAATAATTATTGCCAATTCTAGTCCTACCACAACACTGTATTAAAGAGGAACTAAAGGAGATTTAGTTGACGACATCAAGCACCAGCTTACGAGACTTGAGAACAGACCACTTCATGCGCCTGTAATAACCAGCTTGAAGCAATGCCAATGACAGTACGAAAATCCACTTGAATCCCATCTGCATTAAGTAAAAGCACATCAAGTGAGAGATTTGATTATCTCCAACAATAATAGGGTGCAATGATTTTGAAACCAGCATACCAGTTTCCTTTCTTCCATTTCGGGTTCTGCAGCCCATGACAGAAATGTCACAACATCTTTCCCCATCTGCACCAATGGCATCCAGAAAATATGAGCTTACTAAAAGGATCTAGGAAACAAGCACATCAAATCGTATAGAAATATAAAGGGAAACAGACCTGAGCTTCTGTTGCAGGGGTACCATCTTCATACTCAACAGCACCATCAATAAGCATTTGAGGCATTGCAATAGCTCCGCCAGTGAAGTATGGATTGTAATGCAACCCTTCTCGGATCTACGATAACATTACAACCAGGATGATTAAGCAAAGAGTGAGGGCATTACACTAAGCTTATACATTGCTGACCAAATAGATGCCAACCATATCAGCCACTGGTGCAGCGGAAAATAGTTTTGAGTATTTTTTTCTTCTAATCATTTCATACCTATTCTTTCTTTCCTTTTTGGTACAACTAACCAAAGTCAACGTCATTGTGGAAGATCTACATCTGTTTGTGGAAGATATCATCCACACTTTTGAATACCCAAAACCATAATACCAAAAGTTCAGCCCTAAGACTGTCTAAGTAGAACTTACCATAACACCAGCAGGAGGATCGCGGTAACCAGTTAGAAGGGCGAATACATAGTTCTGGCCATTATGACGAGCCTGAAACGCCAAACAGTGTGAAATCGTGGGAATAGATAAATGAAGTCTCTTTGATCAAAAGAAAAAAAAAAGATACACAAAGTCCCTTGAAACAAAATTAGAAACAAAAGGTTGCCTTGGTGATAAGACTTAAATCTGGAGGATATGCCCCTCCATTGGCAAACCTAGCAGCTTGTTCATTAGCATATGGCTGAGGAAACCGGTCACTCAGTTTACCAGGGCGAGTAAACATTTCACCCTCATCATTTGGCCCATCAACCACCTCAATCTCAGCAGCCATAGCCTTTGTTTCCTCCTCTGTATATGCCACACCCACCAGGTCACGATATGAAATCAGGCCCATCGAATGACAGGAAGCACAGACTTGCTGGTAAACCTGGTGACCACGACGAATCCTGCTCATGTAACATTGGATTTAGTGGAATATAAAACAGTCAAATAATTATAAGTTTATAACCAAGTGAATCACAAGATTATGCTACTCATGCGCAACTAAGAAAGCACATTTGATAACCATTTCATGGGTTCAACAGGTACTCACGAAGCATGATCATATGAACTGAGAATGCCATTGTGAGGCCAAGGATAGTTTGGACATGGTAAACCATGCTCAGCTTCATCAGCGCATGATGCTATTGTTGCAAAACTCAAAAGCCCTGTCACACCTGCTCCAAGTAGCGCAAAGGCTCTTAGGGTCTTCATTCCAGTAGATCCAACTCCCTCTTGATCTTTCTTTGATACAAGAGATGACAAAACTGGAGCCTGCCGAGTGTCATGAAGATGCCATTAACCATCAGTGGTTAACACAACCAATTCAATTACGGATTATGAAAGGAAAATGCTAACGCTCACCCGTAGAGCAATGATTAATGTGCAAAAAGTCCATTAATATCCGCATCTCATGTATACAAATCCGCCACTGTGTTTTGCTATCTGTGAATGTACTGGGATTCTAATGTGTGTGCCTGTGTGGCATTGTTGCTATTATACACTGCCCATTTAGCGGGTGATTAGTGTTGATCCTAGAGTGCCAACAGTTAGATTAGGAAAAACAAAATAATCAATGCTTGTATAAACCCTTTATGACTCATTTCATCCGGTAACACCGAACCAAGATACCAATAGTTCAGCAGTCAGCACCAAATCTTTTACTCCATAAAGAGTTGCAATCATAGCCATTCGTTCAAAAAATGTAACCTTTCTTACGTCTGCCTCGCGTGGATGGAAAACACTCCTAACTACTAAGCTTTTGCAAACTATGAAGCACGGATACTCTATTTTGGCCTCCGTATCACGTATCGTATCTGTATCAAATACCGATACCCTCGGATACTCTCCGGATACATATCCGATACGCTTTCTAAAGTATCCTGCTTTTAGAATTACTTTTGGGTATCCCGATATGTTTAAGATACGCGCGGATACTCTCAGATACACTCCGGATACGTATCCAATACATTTTGGATATGCGCGGATACGTGTTGGATACGCTCGGATATGTTTCGGATACGCACGAGGGTAAATATGTTATTACTTAAAATATGAGTTAAAATGCAAGTAGGACTATATTTTTCTTTTTCCCCCACCAATTGACACCAGAAACACACCGACAATATCCTCTCCCGACAACATTGTAAGTCTCTCATCTCTCTCTCTCTCTCTCTCTCTCTCTCTCTCATTGTGTGTATGTAAATACAAATAACTATATAGATACAATTATATATATATAACTATAGGTGAATATATCCCTCTCGGCATGTGAAATGGTGAACTTGTGTAACGAAAAACCTTAATCATTAATGAAATTTTAGGATTTAAAAATTATATATAATATATTTTTAATTTACTTTTATATTCAACGTATACCCTAACGTATCATATCCTTCTTTTTAGAGAAATCACGTATTCATGTATCCGTATCGTATCGTATCCCATATCCGTATCTAGGGCTGCAAACAAGCCGAGCCGAGCTTTCAAGTGTTCAAGCTTGTTTATTAAGTTTTTAACGAACCCGAGCTCGAGCCGAGCGGGATTTCGCTTGATTTGAACTCGAGCTTGTTCACGAACCTCAACGGACCAACGAAAAATGTATATATATCTTTGCATAGGCCTAATACAACTAAAAATATTTCAGTTGTGAAGGTATAAATCTTTCATTTTCCTATGGAGCGGGGGTGTACTGGTGTGCGTGTGCTTTCGCCTCCCTTGGTTGACTGGAGAGTGAAAACGGAAAAAATAAATTATGGAATAACAATAAAAATCCTAAACTTAAGTATATATACCCCGGCTCACGAGCCGAGCTTATCCTAGCTCGAGCTCGGCTCGTTTACAAAACGAGCTGAAAAAATCGGCTCGAACTCGTTCGTTTAACTTCTAACCCGAGCTTGAACGAGCCACTAACGAGCCGAGCTGCGAGCCGCTCGCAAGAGGCTCGGTTCATTTGCAGCCCTATCCATATCTGTGCTTCTTAGCTTGCAAAAACTGGAGAAAGCTACATAGTTAGACACTCCACGAACAAGAAGTAAGAATAAAGTTTCACTAGTTATTCTAGTTGTAGGATAAGAATAAAGTTTCACTAGTTATTCTAGTTGTAAGAAATTGTTAATCCACCCAAGAGTAGGTCAATAGACCTTGATGGATGCAAGAAAAGCGCTCAGAGATGAGTCAAATCGTTAGGAAACATATGAAGTGCTCAAAATTTGTGGAAAATAGTGCTCTAGAATTTGTGGAAATGTCACAGAAAGCTACCTATATTGGCCTTTCCTCATCTTACTTCTTGATAATAGCCCAATTGTGGTAAGTTTCTATTGCTAATTATGGGGAACCTTGAGCAGATAATGAGTACACATACACATGACACATGACACATGAAACCCAATCTCTAGTTTCCATGATTAAAATATATATGAGAGTGCCACTAGCAACATTATTGGCACTATGCAGAACGAACACACTATCAAGTTTATCAACAGAACTACAGAAGTAACCATTAGTAGCAAACAGTAATAATGACACGCGTAAATTACCACTTGTCTTCTGCAATTTAAGTGTAAATTGATACTAGCAGTGTAATAATTTTTTGATAGCTAATAAATTTATTGGAAATGCATCAAGGCGATGCCACCCATGTACAATTGAAAGCGAAGATCAAAAGGCTAAGAAAAGGATAATACCAGAAGAGACCGAACAATCAATAGGCCTATACACCTCTCTAAATGCCGATAATATCTAACAAGCCAAGAAATTGATCAAGGGTTGGTTTACACTCCCTCGACTCCAAACTAAACAAACTAGAAAGAGAAGAATATTAAATTTAAGCAACAACATCGCGTCCCCATCAAATATGTACGATTAACCTCTCGCCAAATGAGTCACATCAAGCACAACGGAATCAACCTCCAAAGCTTCTGTCTTCTTCTATCCAAACTAACCCCATACCATTCTTGAATAAGCTCCACAACCATCGGAGGGAAAACCCACAACATGCCCCACCAAACAAGAACTGGCCGTGTAAAAACTCTTATCCTGTCATCTTTTGCAAATATTTTTAGCCAAATCCTTCTAGGGTACTCCACTGTGTGAATATGAATTTCCTTTCCACTGGTTTGAAAAGAAGGAACTAAGTACCGTATTTGTCCGTCCGTCCGTGAATTTGGGCTCCATAGGGATTCAGATTTCACTTTTCAGAATGTGAAGATTTCGGATATTTTATTTGTATTGATTCCCAATTACCATCTTCAACTGAGACACATTTTCCACAGCAAAATAACAAAACTACTTTTAATAGAAGCTCAAATGCACCAAACCAGCACAAAGAGGCATCTCAGTCTCACATTCTATACTCTTAATACAGAAATTCCAATCAAGTTCAAAAGCTACAAGATGTTTTAACTACGATTTGCTTATAGATAAGGCAAACAGGGAAAAAGATTCTTACAGATTGAGACTGAAGTCTCCGTGTCAGTAATTGGTGGATTGCTCTACTAGCCATTTTACTCAACCTGTTCATTAAAAGAAACATAATTTCACTGATAAAAAAATGATAGGACCTGGAAGAGCTTAATTTGGACTCTATCACAACACTGAAGGTGGCACCCAGAAAATATTAGAGACAACTCCATAAGCCATAAAAAGGGAAAGTTTCAGAAAAAGTCTCACGTCGTAACTTTCTTCCTTCTAAAACATTTCTATTTGGGCTGTAGTCATTACCAACCACCAAATTACGTAAAAACTCATCTATAAACTCAAATAGAAAATCTTGATTAAAAACCGACCTGGTACTCATATGTCAACCTCCCACTAAAACTGAAATACCCATCAAAATCAGAGCTGATAAGTTCAATAGGAACACAGTAACAAAACTTATTATGAAAAAGCAGCACTTCAATGGATCCTAAAACCAATGCTAATATTTTGCAGTTACATCAGTGTCAGCAACAAATCAGAGCTTTCACACCTCTAATAGACAAGGAATTATCTACCTTAAGAAATCTCAAAACAAAAAACATTGATAACAGCAATTTGTTCGTAAGTCACACCAAAAATGCCTTGGCAGCACAACACCCCACTTTACATCACTGTAAACTACATTCAGACTTCAGAACCACAATGTAGGGGCAGATACAATGGGGTGACAGGGTGTGTTTGGGCCCCTGAACAATTCTAAATACTTTCACATATTAAATAAAATTTTGGCCCTTTTTCAGGATAATTTGAGAAAATTCTATGGGATTGGCCCTTTCAAGTTCCTTGAATGAGAAAAAATCTTAAAATTCTTATAAATGTGCGAGAAAAAAATCCATAAAATTCTAAACTATCAATCATTGATTGGGCTCAAGTATAGAATTAAATGGCGACTAAAGGTATACACACAATCTAGTCTCTTTCTTGGACCTAGCAAGTAGCAATATACACCTACAGAATACAAATTTTTGTTCTAAACATAAAAATACATTGGCTTCGGGCCCCGCTAGGAACCGCCACTGTTTCTCAAATCACCATATCTACGTACAGATGCTATTTTAAAATCCTGGCCGATTTCAGCTATGGTTTGTAATCTCTCAACTCAGTTTCTGAACGCATAAGGTTACGAGAAATAGTCTGTAGATACACTAGGTGAGCTCGTAAACGCATCCTTCTACGAACAACCCTAACATGATGCGTAAGAAGAGACGATCGTGAAAGCGTTGGGAAGAATGATGAGAGAGAGAGAAGACTTACAATGATGGTGGCGGAGGTAGATCGCCGGCGAATTTGGACCCGACTCCGAGAGCAGGTAGGAGCGAAAAGGAATGGACGAAAATGGAGCAAATGATGTGGGAAATTGAGGTCGCCACACGACCGGTCTGAGAGAATCTTCAAATGGATTTCGTCAAAAAGGAGCTTTTTGGGCTTTTGGAA
Organism: Rhododendron mucronatum var. ripense; assembly: GCA_019656295.1. Lineage (NCBI taxonomy): Eukaryota > Viridiplantae > Streptophyta > Magnoliopsida > Ericales > Ericaceae > Rhododendron > Rhododendron mucronatum. The sequence continues at coordinate 914,654 of BPLT01000148.1, read as the reverse complement.
TTGTATATTTGGGCTGCTCTTGTGGCCCGAATATGGGGGTCCAACCCTTTCAGTTTCAGCCCAATTTTTTTTTTGAATTTTCAGCCCATTTGTTTGGTCAGATCAAAATAGCAATGTGATAGTACTATACTATTCTCTCCGTCTCATTTTGTTTACGTGTTACGTAGTCATTCTAATGTGACCTTCAAAATGAGGTGCTTCCGAGAATTTTTTTTCTCAGGAGTTTTTGACAACGTTCATAAGTACTCATTGAAATCTTTTGGATGGTGCCAAAAAGAATTAAGAAATTATCTCATGAAGTAATTTATTTTTTAGGAGTTTAAAATAGCACAGTTTCTGTAGGAAGCAAACAAGATGAGATGTATGGTATGGAGTATTGTTCATGGTATTTTATGTCTAAGACTTTGTGGATTATGTCCAGTAGATGTTTAGTCAGAACCTATACCGGATATGTCATCTACTTAGTTATATAGTTCGATTTTTGTACTCGTACTTGATTAAAGAAACCAACGCTTTAGATTTATGTACTATTTAGTTTATAGATTTATAACTATTTGTGTGAGATTATAAGGTGGGTCCCCATATGCTATCTATGATGCTGCACTACACAGCGCACTACACGCAAACACACTACAGTTTTTCCCATTCCTCTAAAACCATTTCCAATTCTTACTGAGCTGCCGACCTTGAGCTTTCTTCGTTGAAGTTACCGGAGCTTTGTGTTTGTTTGTCGGAGCTTTGTGTTGCCAGAACTTTGAGCGCGCTTTCTTTCCACCCCAAATCAAATTTCTTTTCCTTTTTTTTTTTGCAGTATTTATACTTACATGAACGTCATTGGATATTTTAAAAATTAAAAATAATACTAAATAAAAATTGTGTATTGACATTGGAGACACTCCTGCCCAAATTAGATTTTTACTCAGATTTGGGAAAAATGGGGTAAGAGCATCTCCAACATTGACCCCATTTTAAGACCTAAATTTAAAATTTGGGCATAACCCACAAAAAAACTCTCTCCAATCTTTGACCCAAACCCTTCCTCATTTTAGGTTTTATCCATTTCTTTTCTCAAATTTGAGACAAAACAAGTCTCTACCCATTTTTTTCCAATATTCCAACGGCTCTTTTTTCTTTTCAACGGCTCTCTCCATACCAGATACCATAGCTTTCCCAAGCTTGGATAACCCCCCCGTTGGATGTCTTAATGCTAAAGTCTCGACGATCTCTCCCTATCCTCTTTAGAAGAATCCTGAAGCTGATTGCGGAATAAGAATTGCGTCTTTGAGGAGAGATCTGTGATACCCTTTCGGTCAAAATCGTTGGGGGAAACAAAAATGGAGGGAAATAGCCTTGAAAGCATAAAAATATATATATTTGGATAAAAGATCATTTTGCAATTGGAGTGCGCCTTACTCAAAATGGGTTTTTTCCAAATTTGAGTAAAAATTTGGGTGAAGGCGCTGGAGATGGTCTAAATGGGCAAATACATCTCTCTCCGGCATTCGCTAGCTTTCTTCGGCGATCGGCCTCCGCCATTGCCCCTCTAGCAAATCGACTCACCGGAAACCAGAACCACCACCCCTCTCGCACGATTCCATTTCCCTCAATAATCCTTCACCACTCTTCTCCGTCTCCTAAGGACCCGAGTAAAATCTCTGAGAAGCGAAACATACGAGACCACAAACGCAGACTGCTCGCGGCCAACTACGAACCGACTCGTTGCCTTTGCAAAGCCCTCTGTTTAAAGACCCCAATCTTCCGTCCGAATTGCGGGAGACCCACCGTTACAACTTGTCCAAGTTGCCCAGGAACAGCTCCTTTGGAAGGGTGAGAAACCGGTGCATTTAAACGGGCCGCCCTCGTTCCGTATACGAGCTGTTTCGGGTGTCTCGTATCGTTTTCCGTGGATTGGCGTCTCGTGGTTCTTTTGATGGGCGTCAAGAAAGCGTCTTGGTAGAAACCAACCGCTCTGCAGCTACCTGGTCTACAAAGAAAGGTTATTTAGGATTTGTTTTCTAAATGCTTATGCTTGTTAGTAAAATTTTATGATGAAGCCCCTTTTGATTGCGAGAAAATGTGAGGTTAGAAATGAGAGTGGCTTATTTATCTTTTTAGTCCCCAAAGTATTAGCGAGGTGCCACTTTCATCCCCAATTTATATATTTAACCAATTTCATCCCCAACGTTTAAAATGTGTGTTTAAATGGTCCCTGGCCTTAACACCGTTTCTTTTTTCCATCAAAATGGGGGCCAGTTTTGGTAATTCATTCTCACCTTCACATGTCAAGAATTATGGAGTTTCTATTTGCACACACAATGTATCTCAGTACATATCCAAAATTCCTTTTGCATTTGTGAATTTACAAAAAAAAAAAAAAAAATCCTCGTCTTCCTAAATCCCCAAACCCCAACCCCTCAGCAACCATCGCCAGTGGACCTTTCCCCTCCCTGGCTTCTCTCCATCCAGCTACACCACCATCTCTGATACCAACCCTTCTCTCCTCTGCTGCCTCTCCATCCCCACCTCCGACCAACCTTTTCCCTCCACCCGATTTCATCCGATTAGGCTGAAACCATCCAAAATATCCTTCTTCTCATGTGATTCCAGCATAACCTGCCATGTTCCCATCAGACTACATAAAGGGTAAGGGTAAATTAATCAAGGAAACCGGACTTTTAAAAAAAGCAAAATTATTGCTCTGTTTGGGTTTCAAAGCCAGTTTTAATAAAGCATTCAAGAAATTGGTTTTGAACACAGAAGCATCATTGTTACATATGTTTTTCTCCCCAAGTATCTATAAACATTATTAAACATTTTCCTAAAGTGATTTTTCCCCAAAAAGAGATTTCCAGAAAATGGTTGGAAGTCTTTTTTTTTTTTTTTGGATCGGCAATGGTTGGAAATGTTTAAACATCCTTACAGATTGGAAACCTATCAGCAAAACAAAAACCTCTTTAAAATATTCTTCAAAAACTGATTCTGAAAAATAACAAACAAGGCTTGCTTTTGAAATTTCCCTACCCTTGTAACGGTTCAAGAATTTGGGGCTGCAATTCTTCAACACTCAATGTCTCAACTTGTTTTGAAATCGATTCGGCACTTCGAATTGCAACCAAGATCCTGCTATATAAATCTTTAACTGCAGCCGTACTTTGTCCACAACAAGTCCATCTCCTCTTGCATCCTGATTTCTTAGTCGATTGCATTTCTTTTCCTACATTTTTCAGGTGCTATCTCCATCCTAATGAGCAAATCTAATTTTCAGTTCTATGCTTTCGACGGTACTGGTTGGAAACGGAGTAGTTGGTCATGGCCGTTCAAGGAGGCCGTGATGGCCAGGAATGGGTGGGGGAGGAGGTTGGAGGAAGTGACTTAGGGTAAGGGTTTGGGGTTTGAAGGCGATGAGAATATATGAAATACCAAAAATGCCCCCCATTTTGACGGAACCAAGAAACGGAGTTAGGGCCAGGGACCATTTAGACACATATTTTAAACATTGGGGACAAAATTGGTTAAATGTATACATTGGGGACGATATTGACATCTTGCTAATACTTTGGGAACTAAAAAGATAAAAAAGCCAATGAGAGTCTTTTCTCACCAAATCCCACCGTTTCAAAAATCTCAAAGGAAGAGAAGGAACCAGTCAAAAAATCTCACTTTCCTACTTCCTCTCCATTTCTCACCAACAATAATGCTACAAAGGCAATCACTTTCACACACATTTTCTCACATTAAGTGTGGATTTTGTGGGCCCCATACTTAATGCAAGAGAGTTTGTGTGTATGTGCGTGAAAGCGCCCATGTTTCTAGACTTTGTTCTTACTAAAATATCCATTCCAAACAAGTGATTTGGCAAGAAATTCAAACTCTTTCTTTTCTTTTTTTTTCTTTTTTATCAAATCCCTCAATTCAAAAGTGCTGGAAATTCATCCAAATGAGGGTTTTGGAGTGTTGAGAGACAAAACCCAAATCCAAACCGAACACGGCCATTGGTTTTAGAAATATGAGGAGAGAATGCCATCAATTGGGAGACAATGTGGCCCTTGCGTGATAGTACTATAGGATAAGTAATCCTTTATGGTCAAAGTCAAATAAGTACTCCTTTATGGTCATAGTCAATGTCGAATAGTTATGGTCAAAGTCAATGTCACTAGGCAAGGAAGAGTGGAAGACTTAGAAAATTGAGCTCTCATATCTGAAATTGCATTCGAATTCTTATTTTGTCTCTTCTGATTGATCAAACAAAGAATTCTGTCTCTTCCGATAGATCAAACAAACTGGTTGAAGAATTTTTCCCACTTGGTTGGAGAGACCAATGCTCGAACTCAACTGCTTGATGCCAAAACTAAAGACTTTCCTCCAGGTTGATCTTTAAAGTAGCTCCAATAACTAATCGCTGAACTATTGGCAGAACGCCTACTTCAATTCACCGAGTTCAAGTCTCAACCCAACCAAAATGAGGAAGAGTGGAAGACATAGAAAATTGAGCTCTCAAGTCTCAACCCAAACAAAACGAGGAAGAGTGGAAGACTTGGAAAATTGAGCTCTCAAGTCTCAACCCAAACAAAACGAGGAAGAGTGGAAGACTTAGAAAAAAATTGAGCTCTCAAGTCTCAACCCAAACAAAATGAGGAAGAGTGGAAGACTTAGAAAATTGAACTCTCAAGTTGAAAACATCCAAGAAAATCTTAACAAGTGGTTATGATTTGTTTACAACAATAACGTCATGGATTCGCAAGTGACTGAATTCTACTCTCACAATTAGGAAAATGTTGGGAGTGGGTTCTTGTGATTGGTTACCAAAGGCATTTCTAGGAAAAGAAGTTTGATAGTGTAGAAAAGGAAAGAGAGAGAGACTGACCATGCGACCTTGAGTGAATGGTTGGACACGAAATATTGTCATCCATACATCTCAATCCAACTAACTGGTCACTAATTTTTGCAAAATCATGAATACGTCTTTGAAAACTGTGGCATTTCTTGTTCTTAGCTATCTTACCATATTAGCCATTGATTTTAGCTTCTGCACTGGAAGCCATGTCAACACGCTTTGCTTGGAGAGCGAGAAACGAGGTCTCCTAATCTTCAAACAACACCTGAAAGACCCTTCAGAGCGACTCTCTTCTTGGGAGACCGAACACGACTGCTGCAACTACTGGGCAGGAGTGGTTTGTGACAACACAACTGGCCATGTCCTCGAGCTCCACCTTCAAAATCAAATTCTGGGTGTTGATGGGTTTGGGAACGATAACTCAACTTTGGGAGGTGAAATAAATCCTTCCTTGTTGAGTTTGAAGCAACTTCGTTACCTGGATCTCAGTCGAAATGACTTCGAAGGAATACCGATTCCATCCTTTATCGGATCTTTGGCAAGTCTTGAATATCTTAACCTGTCTAAGGCAAGATTCGGGGGAATGATCCCCCGTCAACTTGGAAATGTGTCGACCTTGCGTTTTCTAAGTCTCGGAGGAAATTATGACTTGGATGTTAAGGGTGGCGACCTTCAGTGGCTTCCTCTTCTTCCCCGTTTGGAACACCTTGACTTAAGTAGTGTGGACCTAATCAACGTGCCCGACTGGCTACAGGTAATTAACAAGCTCCCTTCTTTAGTAGAGTTACACCTTGTTGGTTGCAGACTTCCTAACATTCCTCCTCTCAATAGTGTTAATTTTACCTCTCTTGTTGTGCTCGATCTTTCTGATAACTTCTTTTTCTCTGCGATGCCTAGGTGGATCTTTAGTCTTAGTAACCTAATTTCGCTTGATCTCTCTTCATGTACTGTAGTGGGTATACCTGAAGGTTCATGGAACCTAACTTCTCTCGTGACCCTTGATGTCTCTTACAACCAGTTGAAATCTTTACCTGCTTCTTTGTTTAGGATGAGTAGTCTCGTTCGTCTTAACCTGGACTATGCATTTGAAGCTCCCTTTCCAGTTGTTCTAATTCCCAACATGACCAGTCTCAAATATCTTGATCTATCTCACAATTTTCTCAAATGTAGCGTACCGAGTTGGCTGTATAGTTTTACTCAACTTGAGTACCTTGACATGTCCAACAATGAGTTACAAGGTGGAATGTCACATGAGATTGGAAATCTCACTTCTATTGTTACTCTGGACCTATCATATAACAAACTTGAAGGTGAGCTACCGAATACCATTGGAAACCTAGCCTCTCTTGTCACTCTGGACCTATCAAAGAACAAACTTGGGGGAAGGCTACCTAACTTAATAGGCAATCTTTGCAATTTGAGCTTTATTGATATATCAAACAACAAAATTGGGGGAGAATTGTTTAAAAGTTCATCAAAATGCTCCTCGTATGCCTTGGAGACATTATTCTTGCAGGAGAATCAACTTTCTGGTGAAATACCCGATGAACTTGGGCAATTTGAAAATGTAAGAGAGCTTAATCTAGAGAATAATCTTGTTGGTGGTCCTATTCCAAAGTCTATAGGAAGATTGAAATACTTGGAAACACTGAGTCTTTCTAGAAATCAATTGAATGGAACTCTTCCCGAAAGTCTTGGACATCTTTCAAAGTTGAGTGTTCTTGACATGCACAATAATTTGTTGGAAGGCATGGTGTCTGAAGTTCATTTCACCAATCTAGTAAATCTCACTATGTTTCGTGCCACTGGAAACCGGTTGACTCTAAAAGTGAGTCCCGATTGGATCCCTCCATTTCAACTTCAACAACTAGAACTTGCATTATGGCATTTGGGCCCTAAGTTTCCCGCATGGCTTAAATCACAAAAGAGTCTTGACACCCTTGACATATCCAATACTGGAATATCAGACAGAATTCCAAGTTGGTTATGGAACATGTCTTCCACACTTCATTTCCTAAATATCTCTCACAACCAAATCTATGGCGAGATTGCATATATTGGTATGCTTAGTGGTAGAGACCAGATTTACTTGAATTCCAACCATTTGAATGGTTCGTTACCCCATCTCTCCTCCACATCCTCCATTCTTGAGCTGGATCTTTCGAACAATTCATTTTTTGGGGGTATCTCGGACTTCCTATGTGTGAACGTCACAACATTTTCCACGGTACTTCATCTAGGAGAAAACCTACTCTCAGGTGAAATTCCTGACTGTTGGATGAGTTGGCCATCACTACGTGTCCTAGAGCTGGGAAACAACAACTTCACAGGAAATATCCCAAGCTCCATGGGGCAATTGATTTCATTGGCATCATTGCACTTGCGCAATAACCATCTCTCGGGAGAAATTACTTGGTCTTTGCAGAACTGCTCGGATTTAGTGGTGCTTGACCTCTGTGAGAATGAGTTCACTGGAAACATACCAACATGGATGGGGGAAAGCCTTTCAAGTTTGAGAATTCTCACCCTTCGCTCCAACAAGATGAAGGGGGTGATACCTCCAGAGCTTTGTTGTCTCGTCTATCTTCAAGTCTTGGATCTTGCACAAAACAATTTCTCCGGAGCAATACCACGGTGTATCAATAATTTTGCTGCCATGGCAGTGAAACTGAATTCTAGCGGTCCTATCTACTATACTACCAGTCGTGGCTTCAGTATTTATGGTTACATGGAGAATGAACTTTTGATGATGAAAGGAAACATGTATCGATATGATAAGATTCTGTCACTTGTAGCAATCATGGACCTTTCGGACAACAATTTCACTGGAAGGATTCCCGAGGAACTAACAAGTCTTGTGGGATTGATTTCGCTGAATATGTCCAGAAATCATTTGAGTGGTTTGATTCCGAAGAAAATTGGTAGCATGGGGTTGGTTGGAGCTCTTGATTTATCCAGAAACCAACTCTATGGTGAAATTCCTCCAAGCATATCAGGCCTGACTTTTTTGAGTTATTTGGATGTGTCTTTTAATAACTTGTCAGGTCGAATTCCATCAAGTACCCAACTTCAGGGTTTCAATGCTTCCAGCTTTGTCGGCAACAAGCTTTGTGGGCTTCCACTTACAAAGAATTGTAGCGTTGATCATGGCGAAACTACACCGGGTACAGACAACGAAGGAGATGATACAGGTGATGGATCTGGAGTGGATTGGTTCTACGTGCTTATGGCTATTGGATTTGCTGTAGGTTTTTGGGGTGTTTGTGGTCCTATATTCGTCATCCAGTCATGGAGACATGCATATTTTCAATTCCTAGATAATGTTTGGACCAGACTTTGTATGATTAGATATGGTAAATGTTGTTAGACTACAACAGTGGCATCTTGGGAAGCAAATGTCCAGAATCGTGAGCACCTTGGCGAGGGTGTAATCTGCTTTAATGACACAGTGATCAATCACTGGACTCGATCTATTTCTTCTTCGTCGGTGTCTGCAATCTGTGAGTTGTATTTCCTCCTCTTATTGTTCTTGTCCGTATCTGGTTGCACTTAGATTAGTTTAATTGTTTCATGTATTTTACCGTTTACTGCTAGTGTTTGAATCTGTTCTCACACACACACACATTGCTACATTTGGTCATTAAAAGCAGATTCTTTACTTGGTTTATAATCTGTTCTTTGTTTCTTTTACACAAAAGTATTATTTTTCCTAACTAGTTTCCAACATGCTATATATCCCTTCCAGTAAGGGATCGATCCCTTACTTTCCTACGGTGCGGATCTCATAGTTCTGAGCCCCACACTAATAATCGGAGCCGTTCAACTTGTATAAAACATGTTTTTAAGGGGACATGCAAAAAATCAGCTCAAACGAATATAAATAAGTATTTGTACCTTTTTCAATAGCTATTTTTGCTCTAGTTGGTGTACAAACTCTTGTAAGCTTTTTTGCGAAAGAAGGTTATGAGATAGTCATTCATACTTTGAGAGTTCCTATTTGTACGATTGCGCTCATATTTAGTTTAGAAGCCGTTCAAAGCTTCTATTTTTCCTCATGCCAACATTGGGGCGCTTGATTGGTAGAAAATGACTCACGAGAAAAATATATCAACTTTTCACCTGTATGATGAGGAAGAGGATGACGAAATGTGCAAAAGGGAAACTCAATCCCAGTTCAAGTATAAGTGCACAATTACTTGTTGCGTTTAAAGTGGCCTTTCTTTCTCATGTTAAAAAACACAAGGAAACTTAGACTCAAGTACATAACAGTTATGTATGAGTTGAATAGAGCAAGGAGAATAAGTCGAATAGAGGATCGACTGAGTCACTTCTCCGATTCAAAGAGGAAAGAAACGACTTGTAAGGTCAAGAAGAGGTCGGATGATGAGCACGCATATTAATCAATGCGGACTGGGTGTGGTCTTTGACTCCATGATGTGAACCTGTTTTAGTTGGTATGGTTTAGCCCCAAGTTCTTGATCTCTCTAAAGGTGTTGAACTGACACGAACGGAACAAATCAGGTACATTTTATTGGTGGGGCTGTGAGAGAGATATCCCAAGGTGAGTCCATGGATAAAACTTAAGAAACCACAACAATTGTTTTACCGGTGTACACTAACGAGGAAACCATTCGAAATCGGGATAAATTCCATTGCATCATGCAGAAAGTATCTAGTATAATTGTAGGCATGTTAGCAAATTCATTTAGACACATGTTTAGTTTCCAAACAGGATAAAGAGAAGTAGAGAACAAGGTGGTATAAGTAACCCAGGGAAATATATAAATGGTTATTTGTGGAGTATTAGTTAATTATGTTGGGAAATGTTGGTTTTGCTGTGTTATGGTGGTGGGGTGGACTGTAGGCTAATGGATCGGGTTATCAGGTTCCGACGGGGCAAAGAGATGGGTTGGTTTCAAATGTTTCAATGGCAGACAATATGCATGCCAGATGTGAGTGATTCCATTCAGCAAGACCTCTTGGTGCTTAATACTGTAGTAATGTGAATGTGAATGCATCTCTCTCTCTCTCTCTCTCTCTCTCTCTCTCTCTCTCTCTCCAACATGCATATTCCATGGTGTGATAGAATTGGATCTCGGACCCGATTTGGGACATTGTTAACAGAGACATAACTAAAGAGGAATTGAATCGGTAGAAAACCCTTGCTCACAATACAAGGGCAAGTCAATTCTAGTATTTAACTTATACAGAGAATTCTGTATACAAGGAAGATACAATGTTTACAAATCAATACAAGAAAGGAAGGAGTAAAATCAGGAGAGAAATAAGCGATGTGCTAGTATCCTGTAGTTTACCAATTTGCACTTGATTAGTGGCTGAATTTCAGCCTGGTTTTAAGTTATTTCCTTTCTTTTCCGAATGTGTATCTTCTTCATTAATAACTATCATTTCTCAATCAAATATGCAACAAGAAGTTTGCTGATTTCTTGGGTACATTTGTTCCTCTGATGTTGGTCCTTGCTCTGTCTCTACTCTCTACATATCCATTTGCTTCGCAATTTCTGATTACATCTAATTCTGTTAAGAGGAACGGCATTTAGTCAATGTGAGAGAGTTGGTGTGTCAAAGTGCTTGTGGTTCTAGACTTATTGTTCGCACCAAGATAAGCATTTCAAATGAGTGATTTGGCAAGAAATTCAAAACCTTTTTTTTTTGTTTTTCCTTTTTTATCAAATCCGTCAATCCAAAAGGGCTGGAAATTCGTCCGAACATATTGGTTTTAGAAAAAGTCTGATATGGGAAGAGAATGCCATCAATTGTGAGACAATTTGGCCCTTGAGTTATACTCCTATCAGTTACAATGATGCTTTTGGAATGCTGCGAACATAGATCATGACTTACCATTCTGGAGTAATGCTTTTAGTGACATTGGCTCCTTTTGACGAGTAAGTGGCAGGCTAGGCTTGGGATCGGTGGCCGGTTTACTATCCCTATTCTTTGACATTGACTCCTTGTGTTCATTTGTGCCACCTTGTTCGGTTTGGATTTTGTGGGAAGTTTTTAAGAGTAATGACTACAGACCATGCCCAAAGGTTTTAAGACCCCGAAATGAACAAGGCCGACTCAACTAGATTAGGTCCAAAAGCAAACCCAAATGAAACATTATTGAAACGGCAAGCAAAACAAAACCACGTGATAGGATAGGATAGGATAGGATAAGTACTCCTTTATGGTCATAGTCACTGTCGAATTATTGTTGTTCAAAGTCAAAGTTACTCATTATCGAAGACTTTTAGAAATTGACCTTTCAACCCAAAGAAAACGTCCAAGAAAATCTGAACAACTGACATTTCCAGGAAAGTTTTCAAGTGTAGAAAAGGAAGGAGAAAGGGACCGACCATGCGACCTTGAGGTAATGTTTATCTTACCCATCTCAACAACTGGTCACTAATCTTTGCAAAACCATGAATACGTCTATGAAAACTGTGGCATTTCTTGTTCTTGGCTATCTTACCATATTAGCCATTGATTTTAGCTTCTGCACTGGAAGCCATGTCAACGAGCTTTGCTTGGAGAGCGAGAAACGAGCTCTCCTAATCTTCAAACAACACCTAAAAGACCCTTCGGAGCGACTCTCTTCTTGGGAGGTCAAACACGACTGCTGCAGGTACTGGGCAGGAGTGGTGTGTGACAACACAACTGGCCATGTCCTCGAGCTCAAGCTTCGGAATCAAATCCCGGGTGGTGATGGGTTTGAGAATGATAACTCGACTTTGGGAGGTGAAATAAATCCTTCCTTGTTGAGTTTGAAGCAACTTCGTTACCTGGATCTCAGTCGAAACAACTTCGGAGGAATGCCAGTTCCATCCTTTATCGGATCTTTGGCAAGTCTTGAATATCTTAACCTGTCGAATGCAAGATTCGGGGGAACTATCCCCCGTCAACTTGGAAATGCGTCGACCTTGCGCTTTCTAAGCCTTGGAGGAAATTATGAGTTGGATGTTAAGGGTGGCGGCCTTCAGTGGCTTCCTCATCTTCCCCACTTGGAACACCTTGACTTAAGTCGTGTGGACCTAACCAGGGCCCCCGACTGGCTACAGGTAATTAACAAGCTCCCTTCTTTAGTAGAGTTACACCTTGTTGATTGCAGACTCGATCACATTCCTCCTCTCCCTAGAGTTAATTTTACGTCTCTTGTTGTGCTCGATCTTTCGAGTAACTTCTTTCACTCTGTGATGCCTAGGTGGATCTTTAGTCTTAGTAACCTCATTTCGCTTGATCTAGTTTCGTGTGCTTTCGTGGGTCGAATACCTGAAGGTTCGTGGAACCTAACTTCTCTCGTGAGCCTTGATGTTTCTTACAACCAGTTTAAATCTTTACCTGCTTCTTTGTTTAGGATGAGCAGTCTCGTTCGTCTTAACCTGGGAAACGCATTTGAAGGTCCCTTTCCAGTTGTTCTAAATCAAAACATGACCAGTCTCAGATATCTTGATCTATCTCACAATGTCCTCAAATGTAGCGTACCGAGTTGGTTGTATAGTTTTAGTCATCTTGAGTACCTTGACATGACTGACAATAAGTTAAAAGGTGGAATATCACATGAGATTGGAAATCTCAGTTCTGTTGTTACCCTCTTCCTGTCCAATAATGAACTTGAAGGCGAGCTACCGAATACCATTGGAAACCTAGCCTCTCTTGTCACTCTGGACCTATCAAAGAACAAACTTGGGGGAAGGCTACCTAACTCAATTGGAAATCTTTGCAATTTGAGCTTTATTGATATATCAGACAACAAAATTGGGGGAGAATTGTTTAAAAGTTCATCAAAATGCTCCTCGTATGCCTTGGAGACATTGTTCTTGCAGGAGAATCAACTTTCTGGTGAAATACCTGATGAATTAGGACAATTTGAAAATGTAAGAGAGCTTAATCTAGAGAATAATCTTGTTGGTGGTCCTATTCCAGGGACTATAGGAAGATTGAAACACTTGGAAACACTAATTCTTGCTGGAAATCAATTAAATGGAACTCTTCCTGAAAGTTTTGGACATCTTTCAAAGTTGGGTGTGCTTGACATGCGTGATAATTTGTTGGAAGGTGTGGTGTCTGAAGTTCATTTCACCAATCTTGCAAATCTCACGATTTTCCGTGCCCCTGGAAACCGGTTAACTCTTAAAGTGAGTCCCGATTGGATCCCTCCATTTCAACTTCAACAACTAAAACTTGCATCATGGCGTTTGGGCCCGAAGTTTCCCTCATGGCTTAAATCACAAAAGAGTCTTGACACCCTTGACATATCCAATACTGGAATATCAGATAGAATTCCAAGTTGGTTATGGAACATGTCTTCTCCACTTTATTTTCTAAATGTCTCTCACAACCAAATCTATGGCGATATTGCATATATTGGTATGCTAAGTGGTAGAGACCAGATTTACTTGAATTCCAACCATTTGAATGGTCCGTTACCCCGTCTCTCCTCCACATCCTCCATTCTTGAGCTGGATCTTTCGAATAATTCATTTTCTGGGGGTATCTCGGACTTCCTATGTGTGAACATCACAACATTTGCCACTGTTCTTCATCTAGGAGAAAACCTACTCTCAGGTGAAATTCCTGACTGTTGGATGAGTTGGCCATCACTACGCGTCTTAGAGCTGGGAAACAACAACTTCACAGGAAGTATTCCAAGCTCCATGGGGCAATTGGTTTCATTGGCATCATTGCACTTGCGCAATAACCATCTATCGGGAGAAATTACGTTATCTTTGCAGAATTGCACAAGTTTAGTGGTGCTTGACCTAAGTGAGAATGAGTTCACTGGAAGCCTACCAACATGGATGGGGGACAGCCTTGCAAGTTTGAGGATTCTTACCCTTCGTTCGAATAAGATGAAGGGCATGATACCTCCAGAGCTTTGTCGTCTTGCCTCTCTTCAAGTGTTGGATCTTGCACAAAACACTTTCTCCGGAGCAATACCACGGTGTATCAATAATTTCACTGCCATGGCAGTGAAACTGAATTCCAGCAGTCCTATCTACTATACTTACAGTCGTGGCTTCAGTATTGTTGGTTACATGGAGAATGAACTTTTGATGATGAAAGGAAACATGTATCGCTATGACAAGATTCTGGCACTTGTAGCAATCATGGACCTTTCAGACAACAATTTTACTGGAAAGATTCCTAAGGAACTAACAAGTCTTGTGGGATTGATTTCGCTGAATATGTCCAGAAATCATTTGCGTGGTGTGATTCCAAACAAGATTGGTAGCATGGGGTTGCTTGGGGCTCTTGATTTATCCAGAAACCAACTCTATGGTGAAATTCCTGCAAGCATATCAAACCTGACTTTTTTAAGTTACTTGGATCTGTCTTTTAATAACTTGTCAGGTCGAATTCCATCAAGCACCCAACTACAGGGTTTCAATGCTTCCAGCTTCGTCGGCAACAAGCTTTGTGGGCTTCCACTTACAAAGAATTGTGGCGTCGATCATGGCAAAACTACACCGAGTGCAGAAAACGAAGGAGATGATACAGGTGATGGATCTGGAGTGGATTGGTTTTACGTGTTGATGGCTATTGGATTTGCTGCAGGTTTTTGGGGTGTTTGTGGTCCCATATTCTTCATCAAATCATGGAGACATGCATATTTTCAATTCCTGGATAATGTTTGGACCAGACTTTGTATGATTAGATATGTTAAATGTAATTAGACTACATCAGTGGTATGTATACCACCTTGTATTTGTATCTTGTAATAAGATTATGAAGGTATGTATCTTCATTCCATGGAATTACTGCTCCCAATTTTAGTTTCCAGGATTTGGTTGCCACTTCATATTGTTTTAACTTTCTGTTTGAAGGTTTCCACGCCACACATCAATCGCAAGTCGCAACCCTAAGCCCAGGAACATAACCACCACGTAATTAAGTATATTTAGGAATTGTTTTAATTTGGTCTCCTTAGAGATTCTCTTTTGGTGAGTTACGCACTTTTTCCTGTGATGTTTGATGGAATACGAGAGCTGAAAGCATAGTAGCTCCTTGTAAGGGGTCTTTTATAAGCTTTTTTGATAAAGAAGGTTGTGATATACTCACTCATACTTGGACAGTTTCTATTTGTACGATTGCGCTCATATTTAGTTTACAAGTGGTTCAAAGCTTCTTTCTCACGCCAACATTGGGGTGCTTGATTGGTAGAAAATGATTAACGAGAAAAAAATATATCAACTTTTCACCGAATATGATGAGGAAGAGGATGACGAAATGTGAAAGAGGGAGAATGAGTCGAATAAAGGATCAACAGAGTTATGTGTGAATTGGGTCACTTCTCTGATTCGAAGAGGGAAGAAACTTGTAAGTGTGGTCAAGAAGAGGTCGGATGATGAGCACGTATAATAATCAATGTGGACTGTGTGGTCTGTGACTCCATGATGTGAAGCTGTTTTCGTTGGCATGGTTTAGCCCCAAGTTTTCTCTCCAAAGGTGTTGAACTGACACGAACGTAACAAATCAGGTACATTTTAATGGAGGGGCTATGAGAGAGATATCCCAATGGGTGAGTCCATGGATAAAACTTAAGAAACAACAACAATTGTTTTACCGGTGTACCACCATGCTCTATCCCACGCTGTAAACAGATGCCCTTTCCTCAACATTCGATACGAATCTGTCATCTCCTCCCCTGAAGGGAATATCCACCGACCGGTCCTACCCGACCTTTTAGTACTTCTGCTCTGGCCAGAATAGATGGAAAGCCTGCTGCGTTCTAACGAGGAAACCCATTCAAAATCGGGATAAAGTCCATTGCATCATGCAGAAATTATCTATAATAATTTTAAACATTTTAGCGTCTTCATTTAGACATGTTTAGTTTCCGAACAGGATAAAGACAAGTAGAGGACAAGGTGGTATAACCCAGGGAAATATGTGAATGGTTTATTTGATTCGTGGGTACGTTTGTTCCTCTGATATTGGTCCTCTCTCTGTCTCTACATATCCATTTGCTTGGCGATTTCCGATAACGTGATCTGATTTTGTGAAGAGGAACGGCATTTAGTCAACATGGCCCATACTCATAATTGAGGAAAAGGAATCGTTAGTCCTTCAGTCCTGCTTCAGTTTTCTCTCTCTCTCCCTCGTCTATGGACTCAAAGGCTATCAACTCCTATCTTTTTTCTCTCTATGCCTTCCAAAATGAGACTACTCCCCTATCTGACTACCATCTTTCATTCTTTTCTTCGAGAAACTTGCGCCGGGCGAACCCTGCGGTGGTAGGAGACCGCATGCGCACGGCGGAACAGAGAATAAGGGGCCTCGAGAGAAGGCTACAAATGCTGCAAAATGAGCAGCAATGGCTCATTGTGCGGGCGACCATCCTCAGTGACTTGAGAGAGCTGATTATATCTCTGGGAACAAAAAATGTTGGATTTCCTGCAATAATTTTGAAGTAGTCACGAATCTTTTGATTTGCTGGTCAATTTACTATTTGACAATACTATAAGCTGTTCTTTTTTTTTTTTTTTTTGAACATTAAAGAAAAATTTAGTATTAACCAGAGGTTAAAAGGATAGATAACAAGAGGTAGATTCAACCTTCTTCGTAAACCTTCAAGATAACAAGAGGTAGATTCAACCTTCTACGTTTCCCCTTCTGTTTCTCTTTCTACATCTCACAAATTGAAGGTCGTCCCTCTCAATCAACATCAATTCAACTCACCGACGCCGGATTAAGCCTTGCAGGCATTCCTAGACTCCTTTGCAATGAAGGAAACTCAAAAGTGAAAACACAGATTGTGATCTTGCTCCTGTTAGTGTCCTAATTTCTAGGTTAGTTCTCGTTACTTTCTGCTAGTATTCTCATGGATCTGTCTGTGGATTTTCCTTTTTTAACTTCTGTGATTAATGCGCCAAACCCTAGTTCTGGCGTTCGTAATTCGAATGGCAATGAGAGTTCTGGTGCTATTGGAGACTCGGCAAGTCATTTGAATGTAATTGATGTTCTTGAATCTGTTACTATTGATAATACTGAGCACCTTGAGATTCAGGTGAATGATTCCCCTACTGTAAGGCAGATTAAAAGCTTAAATGCTGAGGTTAGGGCTTTACGTGCTGAAGTTGAGGAGAAACGGAAACTGTTGGCGACTTGTTCTGTGCGTACTGACCCTGTGGTCTTGACTACGGGCTCATCTTGGAAGGACATAGTTTCTCCTACTACGGACGGTCATAAGCGAATGGATCTTCAGTTTTTTCCCCCTGAGATGGATGGGGAGAAGGTTACGGTTTCTCCTCCCAAGTCTGTGGAACTCCTAGGGGCTGAGAGGTGGAAGGACTGCATTGTGTGTCACTTTGTGGATAAGAAGCTCCCTTACCTTATGGTTCGCTCCTTTGCTTTTAATAGGTGGGGTAAGTTTGGTCTGAAAGATGTTCTATCTAATGACAGGGGTTTCTTTTTCTTCCAATTTGGTATTGAAGGTGAATGTAGGCAAGTCTTAGAAGCTAGTCCTTGTCAAATAGGGGGCAAGCTGATGGTGTTACAGGAGTGGTATCCTGTTATTGTTCTTGAAAAGGAGGGTTTGACTAGACTGCCTATCTGGATTCAACTGTATAATGTTCCTCTTCAGTACTGGTCAGCAGAGGGCTTGAGTTATCTTGCAAGTGCAGTGGGTAAGCCACTTTATGCTGATGAAATGACCGAATCTGTTAAGAGAGTCAGTTTTGCTAAAGTCTGTGTGGAAGTTGACTTGAAGTCTTCTTTACCTCATTCATTTGATCTTATTACTTCTTCTGGACAGTTGGTTATCATTGATGTGAAATATCCTTGGAGACCAACTAAATGTACTTCCTATGGTGTTTTTGGTCACTTTGAATGTGGTCAGAACAAGGAAACTGGTCAAACGGTAAGTGACCAGATGGTTGGTCAAGGCCCTAGTGTTCCTCAAAATAAGGTGTGGGTTGTTAAAACAGGGAAGGTGGATGTTGTTACTGTCTCATCTGTGAGCCATGACCCTAATCTTGCGGTGCCAGGGGTTGAACTTCCTTGTATCAATCAATTTTCAATTTTACAGGAGATAGAGATTGGTCAGACTGCAAGTGCTTGCATGGGGAATGATATAGATTTTACTGAGACTGATTTGGTAGAACCTGGACCTAGTGGAACTGAGGAGTATGGTTTCCTTCCTTCTGATCTTGCTGTTGGAATGACAAATCCAGACGCTGTCTTTTGGGCTCTTAAAACTGTGGCTACTGATGATAAGCAGCCAAGTGGTGGGAAGAAACCTGGGGCAACTAGAAAGCCAAGGAACTCAAAGAAGAAATGATTAAGATCGCTTCCTAGAATATAAGGGGCCTTAATAACCCCATAAAACAGCTGGAAATAAAAAAGCTCATTAATACCAGTCGATTATCCTTGCTAGGGATTGTGGAAACCAAAGTTCGGCAGGAAAATCTGGAGGTAGTTATGCAAAAATGCCTTCCTCCTGGTTGGGAGTTTCTTCATAATATAGGGTCTGGCTCTGTAGCTAGAATCATTGTGGCTTGGGATAAACAGGGTCCTTTGGTGAGTCTTCTTTCTACTTCTGATCAAATGATGTTGTTGTCAGTTACCATGGAGATAGTCTTGTTGGTCTTCAGCGTTGGATATTGATGGGTGATTTCAATGCTGTGAGATGGCAGAATGAAAGATCTGATCATGGTTATTTTGATGCTACTTCTGCTGGGGATTTTAATACATGCTTAGAAGATATTGGAATGGAGGATATTAATACTACAGGCTTTTTGTTCACTTGGTCTAATAGGAGAGCAGGTCGTGAGTATTGTGGCAGTAGATTGGACAGGGCAGTGGTTAATGCTCAATGGCAACATATCTTTACTGAATCTGAGGCTGTTGTGCTTACACCTGGAGTTTCTGATCACTGCCCTCTTACAGTTTCTGTCACGACCCAAACCCGTGGTTAAAGGTCTAATGACCGGCCAGTGAGTTTACATCACCCTAGGCCTAACATAATAAGATAAGTTTAGGGAATTTATAAAATCCTCTGATCAAAATAGTTTTCCTTAAGAAATTCAATAAACTGCAAAAGCCCAATTTCAATAGTTCCAACATATTCCAGAGTTCTATGTGTAAAGATAAAAATAATTGCTTAACAATACCTGCAAATAATCATAGCATAACCTGACCAGAACAAGCCAGCTATCAAAATTCGTAAATCTTCAAATCAAGTCCTCATAGCTCTATACTCACATCAGAACAGTACGACTATATACAAATAAGAACTGATCACCAAAAGACTTCGGCTTGAGAGAAAAGCCAAGTCCAGCTATTGCTGCTAACCTGAAAAGTATGATTTTTGAAAAACTCCATAAGCTAAAGCTTGTGTGAAACATAGCATATCCAGTAGACACATTAAATCATGGATACAACTAACATCTTATAAAAAGTGTAGTCATACTCTTCAGTTTCAAACATATAAAATATACTTCCTTTCAAAGATATTCAAATCTCAAGTCCATAATAAAATGAGTTCAAGTCTTTCAATAGACTTACGCTAAAAGCAATAATTCTCAGTCATCAGTCCATCAGTTCATTCACAGAATGAAATCCAACTTTTCAGGATAAAGTAGAAAACCATCATGATATTCACAATATCACATTTCATAATACTCGTCGATTTCGCACATCTTTCATGAACAAGTTTCAACCAGAATCTAGAGGAGCGACCTCTAAAGTATAAAGGGAATGACGTCAAACCATCAGGATACCTGGTTAATATCCCCCAACCTTATAACTCCAAATCCACTTTGTCTGTTTAAAGTCCTCAAGCACGGACACTTGTTCAGATGTATCGACAGGAAAAATATACATTTCATCAAATCATTTAGCAAGTTAATCAATATCCATGATTCTATAGAAAACATTTCTAAAATATTTCAACAATGAAATATTTAAACAACACATGTAAACAAGATACGCATGTTTCACCTTGATCCTGAGATGCGGCTAATCTCTACTCGAGTCTTCGCGTATTTCATACTAACAATCACATAGACCTAATGAGAATATCATAAACGTCCAAGTATGAGTACAATTAATGTATTAAATTCGAATAATCCAATTCTAGTCATCTAAGTTACGGCTTAGAGCCGATCTGTTACTAGGGGTAAAACGGTCATTTTACGTTCCAGGGTCAATCTATCCAAGCGCTATGAACTCAGATCTCTCATCTTATCAAATTTGATCCAAAAATCTTAAATTACTCAAAACTCAAGTATAAAACTCAGTTTTAAAACATTTATGACTAAAAAGGTCATTTTAGCACACATAAAATCCCAAGGGCAAAATAGTCATTTTAAATCTCTTAACTACAAAGTGTAAAATTTAAGTATCCTAATTATTCAGAAATTACAATCCTGTAGTCTTTACAAAAATCAATAAGATTTTATACAAAGTCCATTTTTTTGGCGTAAAAACACAACACAATGGATTAGAGGTTCAACAACCTCTAATGGTAAAATGGTAAACACAAGTCCACCTTAAAATCACATGAAATTTCTGGGTAAAAATTTAGTTTTGTCAAAAACTTTCAAAAACTTGTGCATGCATGGTATTTTTAAGAAATAAAAACAGTATTTCGTTCATTTACTAAAATCTGTCACACTTTCTTTGAAAAATCATAACTTATTCATGTAAGGTCCAAAAATACTCAAATCAGTGCCCAAACTTGCATAACATCCACATGTTTCTACTGTAAAAATTGAAAGATTAGTTATCAACTAAATATTCTCCAAATTTCAAAAGAACAAGCTGTTCTACAGGAAAACAGGGCAGCTAAACATGTTTTAGTAGAAAATTCATAACTAATTCATTTCAACTCCAAAAATGTTGAAACCAACGCTCAAAGTTGCGAAACATAAATTATTATTCTCAGTAAAAATATCAAGTTCATAAATTAAGAGAATAGTTCCCGGAAATCAAAAGAAGATGGCTCTGCCCAGATTTCGGAGCATTTGTATCAGTCCATATTCTGAAAATCATAACTAATTCTGTGTTGATCGGTTTTGCATGTTCTTGGTACCAAAATCTTCGTCTTTAAACGTACTTTAAAAGTTATGAAGACTTCAAAAATTGAATCATAGCAGAAGGGTTCTCAAAATACGAATTTGTGATGATCCAGAAAGCTGACAGGAAGGTTTAAGAAGTTACCCTCAAGATTTGATGGAGAACCTTGGTGTCTAAGGGCTGGTCCAGAGCTTGGAGGAGCTAAAATGGCTTCTCTTCTTCCTTCCTCTTCTCTCTCTCTCTCTCTCTCTCTCTCTCTCTCTCTCTGCCGAACTCTCCTCTCTCTCTTTTCTTTTCATTGTGTTTTTTTTTGTAACTAATAACTAATATAGTAATAATAATATATGTAATGTATAATTATGCTAGTATACACTTGGCACATAAATAAGCTAATTGGGTGCCAAGTGTTGGCTTGGTCTTGACACCTAGCCACACATGCATGGTTAATTCCGGAGCTTAATTTCGGAGCGCGACTCGTGCGCGGCTCGAAAAACTGAACAGGTTTCGGACTCAGAAAAATATGAAATTTGCACAGTACCCTAAATAAATTATTCTAAGAATAACCCCATTCTCAAAATTTCAAAGAAAAATCCAGAACATAGAGATTTGAAATGCTTGACCAATTGACTTGTAAAATGTGTTTGTGACCTCGTTCGTGACTAATAATTAAAGTTAGTGACGAATTATCATCGTACTAATTATTTTTAACGTGAGGGATTTCACATCCTTCCCCTCTTAAGAAATTTGGTCCTCCAAATTAACTTAACACATACATACACAGAGAATATAATCGGTAGCATACAAAGCACCTACAACGAACAATCTTGGGTATCGTCTGTGCATGTCAACTTCCGTGGATTCACAAGTAGACTGGTTCCACCAAACTCACACAAGTGAAACTACAATTTTTTTTTTTCCTTAACCGTTTCTCTTGCCGATTCAAGGCACAAGCATGCCTCTCCTCATTACTCAACTCCTCCTATACTCTACTGGAGATCGATCCAACACGTGAGAGGAAACACTAATGCAACATCTTATCATGGATAAGTGAAACACATCATGAACTTTTGCGAGTTCTAAGGTCGATGCTAAACGACAAGTAACTGGCCCAATTCTCTCTAGGATCTCAGAAAGACTCACACAACGTGGACTGAACTTTCTTTTCTTACCAACTCTTAAAACTCCTTTCATAGGTGAAACCTTCAAGAAAAACACGTTCTATCTTATAAAGATCCAAACATGGAATAAAAACAAATAATGATTAACTCAAGAATTCTTTACAAAACGATGTGCTACTTTCCAACCCATCTAAGAATTTTCCAATTAATATCTGCCTATCATGATGAAATTCTTCACCATCCGCCTTAGTGTGAATCAAAATGTGATAACCATTGTGATAATATTCCAACAGTAAATGCTGCCCCTAATTTCTTTCACAATCCATCAACTATACTCACAATATATTTCTTACTGTCTAGATTGTCCCTTATAAAGAAGTTCACATCAGAAAAATCATGTCTCAAAGGTATAAAGTCAACAAACAAGTATCAATCTTTAACTTTGATATCACGTTTCTATTGATATTCGATTCCATTGAATTATGAAAATCTTTTTCTTATATCTTGTATAAGAGTTTCTATTTTAGATATTCGACGTGAAGTCGCGGTGGCCAGTCGCCCTTCCAACCGAATATCCAAAAGTAGATTGTAAAAGTTTAACAAAAACGTTTTTCACTTATGTCATATACATTCATCTTTACTGCTCAATACTTCACTCGGGATAAAATTTTCACATGCATCATGAATTAGAGCTTAACAATTCACTTAGAACATTATGTGATCATCTCTATGTAATAAATTTCCATTCTCATACCAAATGCCCTCAGGGTACGTCATTAATTAAATCAACAAGTTAAAGACATCAAGTAATATACCTATGAACTAAGTAGAAAAACTACTACATATCAGGTAGCTACACATGTAAAGTATATATAGCTAACTTACATTAACCCATGTATGCCTCATGAATCCAAGATCCCGACTCTATCTTTCATATACCATCCTATAACACATAACATACCCCAGTAACGCTATTGACAAGTAATTCCATATGTTCTTATCACATTTAGGACACACCAAGCCCCTTTTTTTTTTCTTCCAATGCCCATAACAACTCTAAGGGATCATTGTTTAGGAGTTTCACACTAATAGGAGACGAATTTTGAGGTCCACTCTAATTTTTATTTTATTTTTTTCATACTCCCATTTCATATTCTCCTAGTGTATATATTCCACCATGCTTCCGTTGCGCACTCTTCTCATTGTTGTCACAATGGCTCTTTCCATTTCCTTTCCTAGGAACTGTGGCCTATGTCCGATCTCTTCCCGACCAATTGTGCGTCTTTCTCTTATCACCTCAAAACAAAATTACCTTGCTACTATCAATCTCCTTTTCTTATCATCCACAACATAGCGTCAAAAGAGTGTATCCACAAATGAGACAAGAATTTCCGCAATAGCGTTCTAGTTCTTATCTGGTTGTTTGTTCAACATTTTTATTCTAGGTTTCTTCTACAACTTGTTCCCTTCATTCCTCAATTTGAACCTCTTTTGTTCTCGTTGAACTAATAAACGACTCCCTTCCTCTTACCCATCTACTAATGTCTATCAATCAAAAACAATAGCATATGCCTCAAACTTTGTAGGTTCCATTCCCAACCTGGCTATTAAGTCTCATTCCTTTTAAGGGCCTTCCATCTCCATATACTCAGTTGGTATTAAGGTAACCTACATGAGTTAAATCCACAAATTCAATGGCATAATTAGCCACAATCATGTTATCCTTCTGAAATTCCAATGCGTTTCTTATCCCATATCGTCCGCATATCCAATGTTCCCTAATTTCAAGTTCAAACTTTCCCAATTCATACTAGGCTTTCTAGGATTCACAAGTTATAACAATGAATCCACTCAACTTCACAGCTAATGGGCTATCAAGCTCTTCATATGTAACGTACTACAAATAACTATCATAAAAATTCTCCTTCAACGAAGTGTGCCAACTTTCACATTTTCAAGTATCCATCTCTCTCTTGAAAGGTAAAAGTTCTAATTCAAAATTTTTCCTTCAAAAGATTTTCAATTCCACGAACTGACTCGAGTACTAATGCAAAAGACCATCACTCCAAGCGCAATATGGAAAGCTACAACCCAATCTCTATGGAATACAGGAACTTCATAATCAATTCTTGATACTAACCTCCACTTAGCACCTACACGTCTTAACTAAGAGAACCAAATTCAATTCTCTGATCAGATGTAAATTTCACCTCTAATCAATGTATAGCTTGATTGTACAACTCAGGATTTTACCTTATATATGCCCCGGGAAGAAAGTCTAATAATCATATGGAATCCTTTAAAAAAAATCATAAATGTCTAGCAAGGGCGTCCATAGCTACATCATATGGGAATAGATCTTGGACAATCATTGAACCAAGCCTTAAGTGTCGTTTCTAAGGTACAATGGTCTACTGACCACAAAGTTCAACTTACTTGTTGAAATAGTTACAAGCAAACATAATAACTATACGAGTAGCCACATAGGTGCAATATAATGTGTAGTGACCTTATAGCTCTGGATTTTTTTTTTTTAAATTCCGAAAACTGCTGCTTTGATACCACTTCTGTCACGACCCAAACCCGTGGTTAAAGGTCTAATGACCGGCCAGTGAGTTTACATCACCCTAGGCCTAACATAATAAGATAAGTTTAGGGAATTTATAAAATCCTCTGATCAAAATAGTTTTCCTTAAGAAATTCAATAAACTGCAAAAGCCCAATTTCAATAGTTCCAACATATTCCAGAGTTCTATGTGTAAAGATAAAAATAATTGCTTAACAATACCTGCAAATAATCATAGCATAACCTGACCAGAACAAGCCAGCTATCAAAATTCGTAAATCTTCAAATCAAGTCCTCATAGCTCTATACTCACATCAGAACAGTACGACTATATACAAATAAGAACTGATCACCAAAAGACTTCGGCTTGAGAGAAAAGCCAAGTCCAGCTATTGCTGCTAACCTGAAAAGTATGATTTTTGAAAAACTCCATAAGCTAAAGCTTGTGTGAAACATAGCATATCCAGTAGACACATTAAATCATGGATACAACTAACATCTTATAAAAAGTGTAGTCATACTCTTCAGTTTCAAACATATAAAATATACTTCCTTTCAAAGATATTCAAATCTCAAGTCCATAATAAAATGAGTTCAAGTCTTTCAATAGACTTACGCTAAAAGCAATAATTCTCAGTCATCAGTCCATCAGTTCATTCACAGAATGAAATCCAACTTTTCAGGATAAAGTAGAAAACCATCATGATATTCACAATATCACATTTCATAATACTCGTCGATTTCGCACATCTTTCATGAACAAGTTTCAACCAGAATCTAGAGGAGCGACCTCTAAAGTATAAAGGGAATGACGTCAAACCATCAGGATACCTGGTTAATATCCCCCAACCTTATAACTCCAAATCCACTTTGTCTGTTTAAAGTCCTCAAGCACGGACACTTGTTCAGATGTATCGACAGGAAAAATATACATTTCATCAAATCATTTAGCAAGTTAATCAATATCCATGATTCTATAGAAAACATTTCTAAAATATTTCAACAATGAAATATTTAAACAACACATGTAAACAAGATACGCATGTTTCACCTTGATCCTGAGATGCGGCTAATCTCTACTCGAGTCTTCGCGTATTTCATACTAACAATCACATAGACCTAATGAGAATATCATAAACGTCCAAGTATGAGTACAATTAATGTATTAAATTCGAATAATCCAATTCTAGTCATCTAAGTTACGGCTTAGAGCCGATCTGTTACTAGGGGTAAAACGGTCATTTTACGTTCCAGGGTCAATCTATCCAAGCGCTATGAACTCAGATCTCTCATCTTATCAAATTTGATCCAAAAATCTTAAATTACTCAAAACTCAAGTATAAAACTCAGTTTTAAAACATTTATGACTAAAAAGGTCATTTTAGCACACATAAAATCCCAAGGGCAAAATAGTCATTTTAAATCTCTTAACTACAAAGTGTAAAATTTAAGTATCCTAATTATTCAGAAATTACAATCCTGTAGTCTTTACAAAAATCAATAAGATTTTATACAAAGTCCATTTTTTTGGCGTAAAAACACAACACAATGGATTAGAGGTTCAACAACCTCTAATGGTAAAATGGTAAACACAAGTCCACCTTAAAATCACATGAAATTTCTGGGTAAAAATTTAGTTTTGTCAAAAACTTTCAAAAACTTGTGCATGCATGGTATTTTTAAGAAATAAAAACAGTATTTCGTTCATTTACTAAAATCTGTCACACTTTCTTTGAAAAATCATAACTTATTCATGTAAGGTCCAAAAATACTCAAATCAGTGCCCAAACTTGCATAACATCCACATGTTTCTACTGTAAAAATTGAAAGATTAGTTATCAACTAAATATTCTCCAAATTTCAAAAGAACAAGCTGTTCTACAGGAAAACAGGGCAGCTAAACATGTTTTAGTAGAAAATTCATAACTAATTCATTTCAACTCCAAAAATGTTGAAACCAACGCTCAAAGTTGCGAAACATAAATTATTATTCTCAGTAAAAATATCAAGTTCATAAATTAAGAGAATAGTTCCCGGAAATCAAAAGAAGATGGCTCTGCCCAGATTTCGGAGCATTTGTATCAGTCCATATTCTGAAAATCATAACTAATTCTGTGTTGATCGGTTTTGCATGTTCTTGGTACCAAAATCTTCGTCTTTAAACGTACTTTAAAAGTTATGAAGACTTCAAAAATTGAATCATAGCAGAAGGGTTCTCAAAATACGAATTTGTGATGATCCAGAAAGCTGACAGGAAGGTTTAAGAAGTTACCCTCAAGATTTGATGGAGAACCTTGGTGTCTAAGGGCTGGTCCAGAGCTTGGAGGAGCTAAAATGGCTTCTCTTCTTCCTTCCTCTTCTCTCTCTCTCTCTCTCTCTCTCTCTCTCTCTCCTGCCGAACTCTCCTCTCTCTCTTTTCTTTTCATTGTGTTTTTTTTTGTAACTAATAACTAATATAGTAATAATAATATATGTAATGTATAATTATGCTAGTATACACTTGGCACATAAATAAGCTAATTGGGTGCCAAGTGTTGGCTTGGTCTTGACACCTAGCCACACATGCATGGTTAATTCCGGAGCTTAATTTCGGAGCGCGACTCGTGCGCGGCTCGAAAAACTGAACAGGTTTCGGACTCAGAAAAATATGAAATTTGCACAGTACCCTAAATAAATTATTCTAAGAATAACCCCATTCTCAAAATTTCAAAGAAAAATCCAGAACATAGAGATTTGAAATGCTTGACCAATTGACTTGTAAAATGTGTTTGTGACCTCGTTCGTGACTAATAATTAAAGTTAGTGACGAATTATCATCGTACTAATTATTTTTAACGTGAGGGATTTCACAGTTTCCATTCTTCCTTACAAAGGAGGGAAGAAACCTTTTAAGTTTTTTAACTTTTGGATGACTCACAAGTCGTTTGATGATATTCTTAATTTCTCTTGGGCTGCTCAAATAGATTCTGAGGATTCTCCTATGCTGCTTTTATACAAAAAAATTGAGAAGGCTTAAACCTTGTCTGAAGAAGCTCAAAAAGGATTTTTACAGTGAGATTCAGAAGCGAGTTTTGGCTGCAAATGCAGAGCTGGCCCATATTCAGAATAGGTGTGCTAATGCTCCTGGGGATCCTATTTTAATGGAATATGAGAAACTTTGCCTTCTTCATTACAATGAGCTCAGTTTGGCTGAGGAGAGTTGGAGTAGACAAAAGTCTAGAATTAGATGGTTAAACTTGGGTGACAATAATACGAAATTTTTTCATCAGAAAGTTGCTAGCCAAAGGATGAGGAACAAAATTATCTCTTTATGTGATGATGGGGGTACTAGACTGGAAGAACCTCAAGCTGTTAAGGAAGAAATTCTCAAATTCTACAAGAATATCCTTGGTTCCAAATTTGAGCATAAAAGACCCACAAATGAGAGTTTAACTTTCACTAACACTGTTCCTCCCTCTTTTCATGCTTCTCTCATAGCTCCAGTTACCTTTGAAGAGGTTAAGGTAGCTATTTTTGCTATAAATGGTGATAAATCCCCTGGGCCTAACGGTTATAATGCTAGTTTCTTTCAAAAAAACTGGACTGTGGTAGGAGATGAGGTTGTTGCAGCTGTTCTTTCCTTTTTCCAAACTGGTGTTTTGTTACGAGATGTTAATGCCACTGCATTAACTCTCATTTCTAAAACTAGCTGCCCTCAATCTATGAAGGAGTACAGGCCCATTGGCTGTTGTAATACTATTTACAAAGCTGTTACTAAGATTCTTGCCAGTAGGTTACAACCTGTCCTTCCTCACATTATCAACAAAGCTTAAGCAGCTTTTGTCAAAGGAAGGTCAATCTCTGATAACATTCTCCTCATGCAAGAACTTGTTAGGAACTATCAAAGAGACTCTGGGCCAGCTCGATGTGCCATCAAGATAGATCTTATAAAGGCATATGATTCTGTAGATTGGGATTTTCTCTTTGAAGTCATGGTGGCTCTAAACTTTCCATCTAAATTCATCTCGTGGGTAAGAATTTGTATTAGTTCAGCTACGTATTCTATTGTGATAAATAGGGAATTGGAGGGCTTCTTCAAAGGAGAGAAAGGGCTTAGACAAGGAGACCCCATATCTCCATATCTTTTTCTCTTGATAATGGAAGGTCTGTATGCAATCCTCCAAAAGAAGATTTCTGAGGGTCAGTCCAATTACCATCCAAAGTGTTCAGCTCTGTCTATTTCTTATCTGGCATTTGCTGATGATTTATTTTAATGGCTGGAGCTGATTGCCACTCAGTTACTATTCTCAAGGAAGCTCTAGATGATTTTTACTATTCCTCTGGCCTTAAACCTAACCTTCTCAAAAGTCAGATCTTCTTTTCAGGTGTTAACCCCTGCTGTTAAGACTGATATTCTTAGCATTCTTCCAATTCCTGAAGGGTCCCTTCCTGTAAAATACTTGGGAGTTCCTCTTATTTCAACTAGACTCAAATATGATGACTGTGTTCAACTAAAAGAAAGGACTCAACAAAGAATTGCTAGTTGGTCAAACAGTTTATTGTCTTTTGGGGGTCGGGCTTTGCTTATTCAATCTGTCCTCTTTAGTATGCAAAATTACTGGTGTTCTCTATTCATCCTACCTCAGAAGATTATGAAAGAAGTCGAGGCTATGTTAAGGGCTCTCCTCTGGTCAGGTCTCAAACTCAAAAAAGGAGTAGCTAAGGTCAAGTGGATGGAAGTTTGTACCCCTAAAGCTGAACGAGGCCTGGGTTTGAGGTCTCTCAAAGAATGGAATAAAGCCACTATGCTAAGGCATTTATGGGCCCTCTGTAAAAAACAGGACACTTTGTGGGTTAAATGGGTTCACAACTATATCATAAAGTATCAGCATTTTTGGGTGATGAAGGTACCCTATGATTGTTCATGGACTGTGAGGAAACTTCTTAATTTGAGAAGTCTGGGCCAAAATTTTGTAAAACATCATATTGGCAATGGTTTGGATACTTCTCTGTGGTATGATAACTGGCATCCATGGGGGCCTCTCTATAAGATTCTAGATGACAGAACAATGTCTAGTTTGGGTACAGCTGCGTCTGTGAAAGTTAGCTCCGTAATCGCTAATGGTGTTTGGCATTGGCCTAGGCCAAGGAACAATCTCATTCAACAAATTCAGCTGGCTATTCCTGGGGATCTGGTTCCTCAAATTGAGATGGAAGATGAGGTTCAGTGGCATATATCATCTAATGGTCAATATACAACTAAGCATACTTGGGAAGCTATAAGATCCAAAAGTGAGAAAGTCCCTTGGGCATCCCTAGTTTGGTTCCCTCAGAATGTACCCAAATGGGCATTCATTTTGTGGCTTGCCTGTCTTCAAAGGCTTTCTACAAAGGATAGATTACGGAAGTGGGGAATGGAGGTTGATCCTATTTGTGTGCTTTGTTCCCATGCTGATGAGTCTTTGCAGCACCTGTTCTTTCATTGCAGTTATTCAAGCAGCATTTGGGAAGTCCTGTTATCCAGATTTCAGATTCAAAGGAAGGCTGGTCTATGGAATTCTGAAGTTAGTTGCGCAATTCATTTCTGCAGGGGTAATTCTTTCCAATCTCTCCTTTTCAAATTAGTCTTGGCTGCAGCAGTTTATCATTTGGATGGAGAGGAATTCCCGTATCTTTGGTGGGCGATCGAGATGTGCACATGAAGTGTTGGATGGTATAGATGAGTACATTCGATCTCGTGTTTATTCTTGGAAAGTGATTCCTAGATCAGTGGAGAACCACAGCATGTGTGAGCTTTGGAAATTTCCGTTTAGAATTTTTGGGCCTGGTATTCACAGAGTCTTTGTAGATAATGATGTAGTGTGTAGTTAGGTTGCTTGTACAGTTTGTTTGGAAGGGTTTTTCCCTGTTGTTTGGTGCTATAAAATGATCTATTTCCCCCAAAAAAAAAAAGGATAGATACTACAAAGCATCATGTCACGCCCCGATCTCGCAACACATGAGTTCCAAAAAAAAAAACTCCATATAACGATAAAAGAATGTCTTTATGTAAAGGTCCAGATCAAATGCCATAATACCAAATCAGATCGCACCTAAAGATGACATGATTCTTATAAAATAAAATGGAAGGGAACGTTTGTTTCAAGGGCTTTTTCAAAATGGCACTACTACAATAATCGTAAAAGATGACAGTTTAAAAGTGTCATTAAACGTGAAAGATGACAGTTTTGAAACTGTCATCTATGGAGCTGTCATTAAAAGTCTAGATTTGTTATGACAATAAAAAACTGTCATTAAACATATAAGATGACAGTTTAAATCTGTCATCTTTGTGATAAAAGATGATAGTCTTAATCTGTCATCTTTAATCGCAAAGATGACGGATTTAAATTGTCATCTTATCTGTTCTCTATTCAAGAAAAAAAAACCAATTCTCTTTCGAGTGCGTGGTCGCCCACGTGCCTCTCGCATGGCCGCCTAGTGGCACTTGTGTGTCACCTACTTAGCACTTGTGTGGCCAGCAAATATTTGCTTGCCCCAGGACTTGAACTCAAGAACTTCAGTTCCTCGCGCGCGTGTTACCATCTAAGCTGGCACGCTTATTGTTAACAAAAGACAAACAAAAACATGTATAGTATATTTTCGAAAATTTTACGATGAGCACTTTTAATGTCAGTTTTGGATGAAACTGTCATCGTAGACATTGAAAGTATGAGATGACAGTTTTAAACTATCATCTTATATGTTTTTATGACACTTTCTGACTGTCATCTTTTATGATCAACTGCAATGTCAGTTCTAACTAAAACTGTCATTAAAAAGGCTTAGTTTCAATGTCGCTTTTAAGGAAAACTGTCATTAAAAGGTTTCCCATATGGGCTTCCGGAAGCGCATGTTTTAATGTCAGTTTTAAGCCAAAACTGACATTAAAGAAAAAGATAATAATGTCACTTTTATTCTAAACCGTCATCTTATATCGCAAAGATGACAGTTTGTAAGATGGGACTGTCATCAAAAGTCTACCATCATATTTTCGATGACAGCTTTACAAAAACTGTCATTGTTTCAATTTTTTGAGTGTCATCTTTTAAGGTTTTTGTAGTAGTGTGGTCAACACCAATAAAAAAGAAAACCTGAAAGTTTTACCATAAAGACCAATGAAGCTTCCCACCTCCAACAATAGAAAAATTACCTATAAGCATATTCACGTTTCAAGTTTTTTTGAGAGAGTCAAAAGATGTGATTAAATTTATTACAACCCAAGAGAATACCAAGTCACAAGACTTCAAAAATCTTACTATCAAATTAATGGAATACAAGTATATCAACTAAGCTCATAAAAAACATATAACAAATCAAACACTATCATGTCTTCAGATCCACCGCCTTACCTGAAAAAGGTTGGATTATACAACGTGAGTCGACACTCAATAGGAAGCGTGCTAAAGACGAAGATAAGAGAACGCAAGAAAAATGCACAATACACAAAATAATTTGTTCTTGTCTACTTTTCGAATACATCAATTTGAGAGTATACACAATATCCTAAGAGAATGCGCATTTTAATGATCCCAAAAAAAAACATTGAATATAATACTAACATTTCCTTCTCAAATATCAAACCGAAGTAAATAAATAAATAAAACAGTCCGATACGGTACGATACGATGAAAATCCAATTCCCAAATACCAAGTTATAATCAAATCACGTAAACTCATCTCATCTCATACATCCAAAATCCTTCAAACACAAAACACGTTAAATTATTTAGTCAAGTAGGAGAAAATAAGAGTACATAAGACCGATGGTCCAAATTAACAAGTTGTGTACCAATCCTAGGCAATTGATCAGGTCCCTAAATCATCCAAATTTATGGGCTATTAACCCAAAGGCCTATGGAACACCTTATTCGTGCGGGTTTACGGACTATACACCGACGGATAAACTCGTTATCCATATGCTTCCGGCTACACAACAAATATAAAATGGTCAAGTCAACCCCCAATACGTGGCTCACTAGCCCAAATAACAAGTACCAATTCCAAATCATCCAAAACTACGAGAAAGATCGTACAATCTAGTCATAGTCTCAACAAAGTCATAATCTAGAATCCAGATTTACGGTAGTAAAGTTATCATCATATCAATATATAAGTAGAGTCATTATCAAGCGTGGTGTCTAATTACGCAGGGCTGGCTTATAGGATAGGCGAGGGAAGCAACCGCTTCCGGCCTCCGAATTTTGGCCCCTTCAAGAATCAATCTATTGCTCCATCTCTAAAATGTTTTAAATCAATACACTAATGCCCCTAAAGCTAACAAATCCATAATAATTAGTAACTCTCTAAGTTTTTATTTTCCAAAAAGGTCCATAACATGTGGATCCCAACAACTCGTCCTTGGCGCACAAATTTGAATCTGATCAATCACGCATACTGTACATTCACACATATATACATTAAAAAAAAAAAAAATCCATGGTTCACAAAATTATTAAAATAGTTACACATATTCACATTATTAAATTAAATAAATTCAAATTAGGACGGGTCTCTACACATCATAACGAACGAAATGCATCATAATCGACTCCTAACTTGGTCGCTAATCCCATGCCGCTAATTGTCCTAAGAACCATCCCATAAAACGAAACACTTTGCAACCATACTTGAAAATGACGACAACCAAAAAATCCCAACAAAAGCAACCCCAACCTCCACCCAAACCACCGCCGCTCACAAGGTTACCATGCAACCCCACTAACACCAAACGGCACCACTTGAAGATCTCCGCACCAACAAAACCTGCAAGAGAAATCTCCGAAAAGTTTTGGTCGAATCACAAATCCAACAACGGCAGCAAAGAATTGTAAATACCAGTATACAGCAATGAGAAGAAGTTTGCAGAATGTATATTCAATAATCTTTAGCTACCAAATAATGTCATATTTATATCTAGGTACAAGAGTTCTATATTTACATAAGAGCCCCTAAACTATTACAAGAAATACATTAAGAGTAAACTATTGTCCACAAGAATCACTGGGATGTCGAACCGGATGAAATGGATAGACCCGGAGACCCACCAACAGATGCGTGACTCCACATTGCCGCTAGGCCAAAACTGGAAACAAATAAGTTATTCTTTAACAATAGAGTTTCTTATCCTTTGCTTCTGCTAAAGTTTGTTCTGGGGAGATGGTTAACCTTGCTCCGTTCA
The DNA here is from genome assembly GCA_019656295.1 of Rhododendron mucronatum var. ripense. Lineage (NCBI taxonomy): Eukaryota > Viridiplantae > Streptophyta > Magnoliopsida > Ericales > Ericaceae > Rhododendron > Rhododendron mucronatum. Next base: position 880,917 of record BPLT01000148.1, on the reverse strand, counting down.
GTTGTGTTGTGTTGCTTTATTTTTTTATGTTTTGCCACAAGAAGTGGAGGTTGGTTGGTTTGTCCTGTTAAACAATATGAATCGGTCAAATAGCAAAACACCAATAACACTGAGCACGCGGTTTCGGGCGTAACACGAGTATGATAAATACTCCTATAGGGTCATTGTCAATGTCAAATTATTATGGTCCAAGTCAATGTCAATGGTGAAGGAAGACTTGGAAAATTGAGCTCTAAACCCAAAGAAAACGTCCAAGAAAATGTGAAAAAGTGGATTGGCAGGTGAGTGAATTCTACTCTCACAATTAGGAAAATGATGGGAGTGGGTCCTTGTGATTGCGATCTTGAATGAATGGTTATCTTACCATATCCATACATCTCAACTCAACAACTGGTCGATCACTAATTTTTGCAAACCATGAATACATACGTCTATGATCAGATACTCACTCATGTTGGAATATTTCCAAAATATGTAATGGATATTAAATGTGAATATTGGTAAACGGTTTTAATCCAAAAGGTGTGTCTATTCAGGTTATATGAATTGACATGTTTATTGGATTTAAAGGCAAAAGATGTGTCTATTCAGGTTAAATGAATAGACATGATCTAATTAAAAGGTATGACTATTAGGATCGCATGAATAGACATGGCTATTATGAATAGACATGATTATTGGGATTAAATCAAGAGATGCGATCTTTGGCTAACAGTCATGATCTTTACCTATAAAAGGTAAAGGGTTCCACCAATTTGAGTTTACATAATCAGAACCATTCTGATTGTTGTTTGTCTCTAGAATTATCTCCTACCATTATACTTAAGAGGCTCGCAAAATCTAAAGGTATTCGGGTCTCTCTTCGTTTGTGCATAACGCAGTTAGACAACAGTTAGAGACTGGGCTTCATTTTATCTTGGAGGCGGCTTCGCTGTAACCCGGTGCACACCAGATTCTCTCGAATTGGTGGGGGCGAATATCGTCTTAAGGATAGCGACATAGTAACGTGACTTGAAGCATCTCTGTTTATACACTTTCATCGGCTATGACGATTTTTGCACCAACAACTCATACTTTGAGAGTTCCAATTTGTACGATTGCGCTCATATTTAGTTTACAAGTCGTTCAAAGCTTCTATTTTTCCTCACGCCAACGTACATTAGGGTGCTTGATTGGTAGAAAATGATTAACAAGGGGAAAAAAATCAACTTTTCAAGTATAAGTGCTCAATTACTTGTGCGTTTAAAGTGGTCTTTCTTTTTCATGTTAATAAAAAACATAAGTAAACTTAAGACTCATGTACGTAACAGTTGTGTACGAGTTGAATAGAGCGAGGAGAATATGCCGAATAAAGGATCAACAGAGTTATGTGTGAATTGAGTCACTTCTCCGATTCGAAGAGGGAAGAAACTTGTAAGGACAAGAAGAGGTCGGATGATGAGTACGTATATCCTAATCAATGTGGACTGTGTGTGGTCTACGACTCCATGATGTGAAGCTGTTGCGGACTGTGTGTGGTCTACGACTCCATGATGTGAAACTGTTTTCGCCGGTATGGTTTAGCCCCAAGTTCTCGTTTTAGAGGTGTTGAATTGACTCGAACAGAACAAATAGGGTAAATTTTAATGGAGGGGGCTATGAGAGAGATATTCCAAGGTGAGTCCATGGATGAAACTTAAGAAACTACAACAATTGCTTTACCGAATAGGGAAAAGACAAGTAGAGAACAAGGTGATATAACCCAGGCCAGGGAGATATGTAAATGGTTTTTTTGTGTAGTATTAGTTAATTATGCTGGGAAATCTTGGTTTTGTGGTGTTATGGTGGGGTGGACCGTAGGCTAATGGATCCGGTTTTCAGGTTCCGACCAGGCAAAGAGATGGGTTCGTTTCAAATGTTTCAATGACAGACAATAAGCCAGATGTGAGTGATTCCATTCAGCAATGGCATAACTATCATTTCTCAATCAAATATGCAAGGATAAGTTTGTTGATTTCGTGGGTACATTTGTTCCTCTGATAATGGTCCTCGCTCATTATCTACTTATCCATTTGCTTGGCGATTTCTGATTACGTCTAATTTTGTTAAGAGGAACGGCATTTAGTCAACATGGCCCATACTCATAACTATCATTTCTCAATCTTTTGATTTGCTTTTGCTAAAGTTTGTTTTGGGGAGATGGTTAGCCTTGTTGCGTTCCGTTTTGTTGCTTTATTTTTTAGTATGTTTTGCCACAAAAAGTGAAGGTTGGTTGGTTGGTTGGGTTGTGAAGGAAGCTAATGTAACCGGTGCAGAATCGTCGTGAGACAGAAAAGAAACAGATAATCTTGAAACAAGTTTCTTCTTCATTCAACAAAGCATCTATAACTGTCCAATCCGGCATTTTAGAAGAGGGAAGAGAAGAGCGTATTTGATCGGGAATCAGTCTCAAAACTCATTGGTTACCTTCAGCGCCAACCTCGGGATGCTTTACCCTGACCCCACAAGGTTCCGAGCCGGAGCTTAACCTGAGTCTCGGTTAAGAATGGCGATGATCTACGTTTCACACGGCGCACGACTCCATGGATAATTTCATTCGACATCGTTATGGAGGACATAGCTTACGATCAATGGCTTTGATCATGCGGTTTTGCCGTGGTAATTTCACGGGAGTTTTTGCCGGTCTGAAACTTATATTTTCAAAATCTCGCAAAAATTCCGCATGGTTTGTGCCGGGCGTGACCTAAAGTTAGTGTGGTTTTCCATTTTGTGATTGAGATGTCTATGCCTTCCTCTTATTCTCGCTGCTGTTCTTATATCATTTTGCTCTTGGCAAACATCCAAACAAACCAAAAAATCACAACTTCCAAGTAGAAATCCTGAAACAATACGAATCGATGAATAGCAAAATACTAATTACACTGAGCACGCGATTTTGGGCGTAGCACAATGCATGACACTAGTATGATAAACAGAAAGTCTGCCCACTGTAGACACCCCATTCTGGACTGTCCAGATTAGTCCTTTTACTTCCTTTGTGGACCCAATGATGATAAACGGTCGAGAACAGTTCAGAGTCGATGGAAGAATGTGAGCTTTGGGTGTTGGACCCTCCTCTTTCGTACCATTTCAAACCCCTTCAAGCCCTTCAAATCCAGAGCCAAATAAGCCTCAGCAAAACCATACCTTGCTTACGCCACCTTCTCGTTGGCGTGCGCCAGGTACTTGCCACGTGTCGATCATCGACCGTTGACTGAGTTTGACCTGGCGCACGGTAGGTCACAGGTGGCGCACGCATGGTCAAGACCGGTCAAATCACTGCTTTTCTGTCACGTGCTCGAAACTTTGCAACCGTCTCAGTACGGCGCAGAGTCCCCTGATCATTGCATTCTGCAGGGGACGTCCCCCTCTCTCTCCTACATGCCCCATCAACAAGTCCCATGCATTAAATGCATGGGAGGCTCCCTCTAAACCTAACCAAGCCTCTAACCCCAGTTGATCAGCCCTGATCTCAGCCTCTCTCCTCTATAAATGCAAGCCCTTGCATTCATTTGCAAGGGTTAAGCTCATTAAGAAGCCAAGTCTATCTCTCTCTTCTCTCTTGTTCTCTCTTCTCCATTGAAAGAGTAAGAGTAAGAGGAGTACCTCACACCCCACACCACTGTCCAGTCACTGCACAGCCTCCATCTTCAACCCCCAAATCTCAATCCATCCTCCCATCTCTTGCAACCAAAGGTATACCACCTTTGTGTTGCTTTCTGTTTTCAGTTCCTGAGGGGAACCAGAAGGGTTCTGGCTAGTAACTGATACTAGTACAGACCCCTCTCTGGTAAAATAAATCAGTCGTAGAGGACACACCATGGCGCACGCCAGCTTCATCAAGCCGTACGCCACCTTTGGTAGTATGTGCACTGCTGGCGTGGGGATCATGAAGTGTCCATTTATTGCTTACTTCCTTTCTGTCATCACCTTGAGCATGCTAATAACCAGTTTAATGCTTTCTGTATTTTAGAACTGTTCAAATGTAGATTTCAATACCTTCGTCTTTCTTGCTTTTCAAGGCCTCTGGGGTACTTCTGGTCTTGTTCCAGAGCCCAGATGATGTAAAGCCAAACACTGGTCCACATACAAACCTGGCGTACGGCCCCTATGGGTGGCGTACGGCACGCTTGTTAAAAGGCCAGTGCCTGGCCCTTACATCCCAGCTCAGTCCTGGCCTTTTCATATTTCCCCACTCTGTTTATGGGGATTTCTGTTCCTTTTCATGGCTCACAGCCATTTTATCTGCCTGTAATCTGTACATAGTACTTTATAAACTGCGTGGTTTGCCCTGGGTGTGCACTGGTCCCTTCCAGAGCCCAGAGGATTGAGAGTAGGAGCTGTAAGAAATTGAGGTGGTAGTGTACGCCATCCTGAAGGTGGCGTGCGCAGGGTATGCTGGCGTGTCGTGGCTTTGCCATGGCGTGCCAGCACGTCGCCTGCTCACGCACCCGACGGGCAGCGTACATTATCCTGTTGAGTTTCTGGCAGCGCTTGTTCTCAATCTATATTCTTACATTTAATTCAATTCAAGCAAGCAAGTCATCATCCATAAACATTTTGTCATATAAACTGCAACATTTTTGTCATACAAACTGCAACGTGTTACAGTTTTAATCCCTATTAACTGTTCCCCCGCCCTAACTGGCCAAAAATGATCAAATGAGAGAAAAATGCAAACGTTTTAATAAAATGCCCGAGTAGAGACCGATCTCCGGATTGGGCGAGAGGGGTGCCATAAAACCCTTCCCCTCTCGTAACCTGGCTCCCGAACCTCAGATATCGAAGGTGACGACGGACCAGTCTACGCCTTTTCAAATCAAATCAAACATTTTTCAAATCAAAAACAAAACGTAGCAAACGTTCTCGAGTTCGGTTCCTTGGGTGTTCTTCCGCTAAAACCCGAGTGGCGACTCTGAATCGAAGCGTTTCGCCGCGCTATTTTCCAAATGGGCCGCCTCCCGAACAATATCCGTTCCAAACCAAAATCGGGCGATTTTCGGGGCGTGTGCCCACAGTGGCGACTCTGCTGGGGATCATTGCATTGATTAATATTTTGGCATTAATACATGAATGAACAATCTTCAAAAGTCTGGCAAAACAGTACGCTCCGCGCTGCTGAAGAACGGAATGGTAACGTAACAGGATCTCAGCATCCGACCAATCCGAACTGGGGCTTTATTATTGTTCACTTGTGTAGTTTTGTCCAAATATTGATTAATAAAAGTGAGCCAAGCTTCAAAAGGCATTTCCAAAATTTTGCATTTCTCTCTCATTTAGTCAAATTTTGGCGTTCTTCATTTGCATCGATGTTGGTTAAGCCCCGTTGAGGTGTTTTGGGTAACCGGCACAGTTTACTGGAGCCCGGGGTCCTCGAATGCCCAACAACCTTGGACGATGATGAGTCGTAATACCGTTCGACCATTGCTTTGCTGCACGCATTGCAGTGGGAGGTATACCGCGGCTCTAGTCAGAGGAACCCCTTTTAGCCAAAACCGGCCTCGTCATGCGTACAAAGCACTAGAACCTTTCAACCTAAGACAGGAACCTACAGGGTAGGATTACTTGCATCTAACCCCTATAAACTGTCTATGTGTTACTGCTTTCCTTCGCATGCCTGTACATACATGCATTCCGTTTTGCGTAGGAGCATGCTAGGGCGGCTTGTAGGTCTGTCTCGAGTTCATCTCGTGATTGTTAGGACCCTGCCATGGACCGATGAAGAGTCGCGCATCTCGATGTTGTGCGTTATCAATTTCCAAAATCCTTGAGTCAGCGAGACTTTGGGAAATCAGGACTGTTTAAGTCTATTGTCTAAGCCTAGTCGAAGTTTCAAACAGAAAACTAGGAACAACGGAGAGAATGCCGTGATACTTACACCATCCAAGTTAAAGTGCTAATCACTTACACCATCAAGGCTGCTTACGCCACTTCGGTTCCGGTATCACGTCAACTACACCGAGTTGTTCCGACCTCCAAAGTTGAAACTTCGAGAACGGAGTAGTCAAAAGCTTAGACTATTTTGACATCTCTTAGTGTTAGTCGATTCAAACAAGGATACACCATCGAAAAGAAATCTGAGGATTCTGGCAGCGTCCGAACGTCATGAGACAAACTCGTTTCTAGAGTCTAGGAGGACACTGATGACGATGATGTGCGCATTGCATTCTTTCAAAATTCTTTCAAAAGCTTGCTGCAGGAACGCCACTGAGTTCTCATTTACTTTGCTGTCCAAAGCTCTAGGCCTTCACCTTCATCGATCATCAATCCAAAATGGCAGCACAAGCAGAACTGGCTGAGCTGAAAAGGGCTATACAGGAACTGAACCAGAAAATGGACAAGCAAATGGATATGGTCCAGGGGCTGGTTGACCTTTTTACTTCCGTCGTGTCAAAGCTGGATCAGGGGCTAATCAAGGAAACCTCTCAAGCCTGCCATACTCCTGCCGTCGGAAAGTGCTCGAAGGACATGTTCAAAGACCTGGCTGAGTTTCATGAAGGCAGGACTTACCCGAAGGAGAATGTTGGATCCTTTTTCAAAGCCCATGCTGAAAGGGAGGATATGTGCAATAAAGAAATCAATCCCAAAGGAAAAAGGGTGCATCATGTTCCTCAATCCGGTCGTCGGAACCCACCAAGGACCTTTTCTCGCTTCTCCACACCGTTGTCCTCAGTTTATGAGAAGCTCCTCGAAGCTGGCTTCCTCAAGCCCCTCCTTCCAACTCCTTCACCTCGAACGTTCCCGGCATCTTACGATTCAAGTGCCTATTGTGCTTTCCATCAAATGCCTGGCCATCTCACCGATGCCTGCTTCCGCCTTCGGCATGCCATTCAAGATCTCATCGACGATGGCATCATCCCAGCTCCACTCCCATCAAAGCCCGATGTCATTTCCAAACCCGTGCCTCAACATGTTAGTCAGATATCTACCAGCTCCACTCAAATCAACCCTATCTCCACCATATTCAATCAATCCAAACCAATCGTATCTCCCCCATCCGAACCCGAGGTTAACCTAATGGCCATAGGTGCAGTCAAGGTCCACACTGCCAACACCTGGGTTGACAGTGATGAGGAGCCTGCAAAGGAGGAATTTAAGAGGAAGCTTGATCAATCAAAGGAGAAGACGGACATGCTGTGGTCCTGTGGTCATGAGGACTTTGGGGCTGTTGTTCAAGGAGTTCCTTCAAGTAGGTCGGATTGAAGGAGTTGAAGAGTCTGAAGCGCTGGCCTGTCATCCTCTAACTCCCACCTCTCTGTAAGGAAGTCAAGGGTAACTATAAAAGTTGCATTTTCAAATCGCGTCTAATTTGCATTGACACTTTTTGAGTCTGGGTCTGACACAGTGTCTGTCAAGTCGTCTAAGTCTAGCTCTGAGTCGGAGTTTGTGCCTCTTGGCCCTCCACGTCGTAGTTTTTATTCAAGTCTTTTTGTTGTACTTGGCAACCCCGAGGGTCTTATGATATGCATTATCCTGCTTCTAATTATTTTGCTGGCTTTTGAATAAACTGTGTCGACCCTGACGACGAAGGGATAGATTTCGATGGGAATCTCCCCAAGGAAATGTGTTCCCTCGCCGAAAGGGAAGACGAAAGGCATGCTCAGCCTCTAAAAGAAGAAGTAATTTCTAATAAACTTGAAAGACGAGGTAGACCCCCAGGAGCTTCAAATTGTTTCAACGCTGTCTCCAGAAGAGTATTGCTCCCGTTCAGACTTGTTCAAAGAATTCAACAACATCTTGGCATGATCTCACAAAGACACGCTTGGCCTCGATCATGAGATAAAGAAGCCTTGAATCCCCGGCTACCGGATGCCAAATCAGAAAGCAGAAGCTCAGAAAGCTCCAGGCCATATACCATGTTCAAAACAGTAATAGCAGCGTTCCATCAAGCACACATTAAAAGGTGCAAAAGTGGCCTGGAGCAAGACATTTCCAACTGAAGTAGTCAGGCCACTTCACTATCAAAGTCATTCTATCTGGGGCTACAATCAAAAATCATCGACCTCAAGGGCAATGAATTCAATACTGTGGTCAACATGGATCAATTCAAGTGCTACTTTTCCCTGAGAGAAGCTCGTTGGGTCGAAAACCACAAGGGTGGGCGATTCCAAGCAAAAGTTAGAGCAGCCTGCTAGACCGAAAACCTAAGGAGGCGGTCTAGGCAAAAATAAATAGGCAAAAAGTCGAAAGCTCGCTAGACCGAAGACCCAAGTGGGCGGTACTAGGTAAAAGTTAGAGCGTAAAAAGGAGAGGCAAAATACACGAGTGAACCTTGGCCTGAACTACGTTTTGACCTGATTCCCCAAAAGGGGATACGTAGGCAGTCTCTCTCTCCGAGACTCGGTCATAATCTATCAACTGGATCTCAAGTTTTGGCTTTGGTGCACCGCGTTGGCCGCCTGAACTATGTTTTGGCAAATCCTTCCCTGAGGTTCGGTCGCAATCTATCAATTGGATCCAAGGCTTTGGTACATTGCCGTAGTCAAGAAGAAAACAAGTTTCATTTGTGCAGAAGGGGGAAAACCTTTCATCTTTCAATTTTATTTCAAACTACTTCTTCAATTTCAAAGCTGAGCAAAAGCCTTCAAAAAAAAAAAAAAAAAAAAAAAAAAAAAAAAATATCTGAAGCATCAAAAACAGAACGAAATGCTCGTAAGGCCCAATCGGCTCACAGTTTATTCTAAGTCAGCAGAGCCTAGTGTAAGCAACCGCAGAGGATTTGTAGTCATGCGCGCTAATCCAAAGTTTACGCGCTTTTGTTCAAAGTTATGCACATTGGTCTCAAACCCGTGCGCTTCTTCAATCCAGCTGCAGTCAAAAGCAGTCAGCTACTACTGCCGACTCGTCTTTTTCCATCTCAAGTTCAAAGCACCTCGAATACCATTCAATGGGCTTTTGCCAAGTTTTTCTATACCGTGCAAGTCATGCGGACCTAATGTGACTGTACGGGGGTGTCGGTTTCAGTCCGGGCCTATATGAGTCATCTCTTTGCGTCTTTTTGTCCATCTTTGCGACAATTTTCGAGTGCTTTAATCTGTTTCCCATTCTGGGGCTTTCTTCTCAATTTTATTTGTTTGTACAGGTCATTGTACATCTATTTGACCTCACGTAAGCGTCAGTTTCACCTGTCCACTGGACATTTGAATTTTTGGCTCATCAAAGCCCAAGATTTCATTTTTCCGCGAATCTAAGAGTCCGCCTCTTATCCTGGGGCTTCTTCTCTCTTTTCATTCGAGCTAGGCAAGTCTATACATATACGTGTGTCTGTGTGTCGACTCAGCTCACTTGTCAATGCAAATTAGATATTAGTGGTGGGTTTATGCACTCTGTCTCAAAGGAGAGTCAATAAACTGAAAAATGTAACTTTTACATTGCTACCCTAGCTTCTATCTTCTATCCAAGCAGTGGAATCGTGTGAACAACAAGAGTATGTCAGCCCATGGCAAAGCAAAACATATCTATGGGGCACATCTGCCTAAGCATCAAGGAAGGGGCACACTGGCCCAATACCGTTACTATGTCAACTAAGGCACACCAGCCCACCAGCCCGCTCAATGCCCCTCTATTTTGGCACGCAAACCCGAAACTCAAAAGTAGCTGGCAGTGAAGTAAGGAGACTCAGTGGTAGTCCTCAGGCGTCATCGTCCTCTTAGGAGTCGCCGTTAGCTTGCATCTGCATTTTCAATTTGTGCATACAATTGAATACATATCATTGCATATTGTATATCAACTGTTGAAAACAGGAAAAGTCTATCAAGTGCTAAAGCATGCCTGTCCAGTATCGAAAGCAGCAAGTAATCAGGATTTTGGGGGTTCACACCTGGGATCTAGTCACTATTGGAACTAAAACCGGAGCTGCTGCTTTGGGATAGTGCAATTGCGAAGGGTGATGCCACATGTCGTTCTCCCTATACATTTCTCCATGGCAAATGTCAAGGGCACAGCCTCATTGTCCCACTCCACTAGGACTTGGAGCACATTTTGGTGATCAGAATACAATTCAAAGCAGCAATGACTCATGCAGCTCAAAATCCAAGTTCACGGACGACATGCTCATCCTAAAGAATGATCCTCCAGTATTGTCCTTCTCGAATCAACGACGATCAGCCATATCGTCCTTCTAATCAATTCAAATCAACGACGGCCAGCCGTGTCATCATTTAAATCAATTCAATCAACGACGGTCAGCCATATTGTCCTTTCAATTCAATCAACGACGGTCAGCCATATCGTCTTTCAAATCAATTCAATCAACGACGATCAGCCATATCGTCCTTTTCAAATCAACGACGGTCAGTCATATCGTCCTTCTCAAATCAACGACGGTCAGCCGTATCGTCCTTCTCAAATCAACGACGGTCAGTCATATCGTCCTTCTCAATTCAACGACGGCCAGCCATGTCGTCCTCAAAGTCAATTCAATGCAACGACGGTCAGCATGTCATCCTTTTCAACCCATCAACAGCAATCAACCATATCGCCTCCTTCCAACCCTTCACGGCATTCAGAATATCGCCCGCCGTTCAACTCAGCGGCCGCCCATCCAATCAATCACCACAGCGGCGGTCTGCCCGTCCAATCAGTCTATAACAACCGTCCGCCTATCCTGATCCATATCTATGTATAGCAAGTGCAACTTCCAACAGTTTCATTGCTCTGTCTCGGATGGTCTTTGATAAGGAGATTGGCTCTGGTTCCCAACAGATGGAATTTAACCTACCTGACACGACCTACCCGTGGCTGTTGAAGTTTCTGTAGGCCGAAGAAGGTTCAATCCCCCAGGGTAATGATTTGTCCGCAACTGATTAATCCCCAGGAGAGTCCGCCTCGGCATTCAATGATGGTCTGCCCATCCCCGTTTCCCAACAAAGTTCAAACCCTCTTTCAATCAAATCAACGATGGTTCAACGAGTCATCCCTCAACGATGACCCACCGTCTCAACTCAACGATGGTTTAACGAGTCATCCCTTAAAAATGACCCACCGTCACAAGTCAACGATGGTTTAACGAGTCGTCCCTCAACGATGACCCACCGTCTCAAATCAACGATGGTTTAACGAGTCGTCCCTCAACGATGACCCACCGTCTCAACTCAACGATGGTTTAACGAGTCATCCCTTAAAAATGACCCACCGTCACAAGTCAACGATGGTTTAACGAGTCATCCCTTAAAAATGACCCACCGTCACAACTCAACGATGGTTTAACGAGTCATCCCTTAAAAATGACCCACCGTCACAAGTCAACGATGGTTTAACGAGTCATCCCTTAAAAATGACCCACCGTCACAAGTCAACGATGGTTTAACGAGTCGTCCCTCAACGATGACCCACCGTCTCAAATCAACGATGGTTTAACGAGTCATCCCTTAAAAATGACCCACCGTCACAAATCAACGATGGTTTAACGAGTCGTCCCTCAACGATGACCCACCGTCTCAACTCAACGATGGTTTAACGAGTCATCCCTTAAAAATGACCCACCGTCACAACTCAACGATGGTTTAACGAGTCGTCCCTCAACGATGACCCACCGTCTCAACTCAACGATGGTTTAACGAGTCATCCCTTAAAAATGACCCACCGTCACAACTCAACGATGGTTTAACGAGTCATCCCTTAAAAATGACCCACCGTCACAACTCAACGATGGTTTAACGAGTCATCCCTTAAAAATGACCCACCGTCACAAGTCAACGATGGTTTAACGAGTCATCCCTTAAAAATGACCCACCGTCACAAGTCAACGATGGTTTAACGAGTCATCCCTTAAAAATGACCCACCGTCACAAGTCAACGATGGTTTAACGAGTCGTCCCTCAACGATGACCCACCGTCTCAAATCAACGATGGTTTAACGAGTCGTCCCTCAACGATGACCCACCGTCTCAAATCAACGATGGTTTAACGAGTCGTCCCTCAACGATGACCCACCGTCTCAAATCAACGATGGTTCGGCAATCAGAACATTCTTCGATAGGTCTGTCCATCTGCGACTGATTATTCCCCAGGAGAGTCTGCCTCGGCCTGCCCTGAACAAATACCTTCCCTTCAGTCTTGCTTCAAATGCATCCTCCAGCAGCCTTATTGCTTTGTCTCGGATGGTCTTTGATAAGGAGATTGGCTCTGATTCCCAACAGATGGAATTTAACCTACCTGACACGACTTACCCGTGGATGTTGGAGTTTTTTGTATCGAGGACGGTTTGGTCCCCATCAACGACGGTCCACCCGTCCAATTTCAAAATCAAAGACGGTCCACCCGTCCAATTCCAAATCAACGACGGTCCACCCGTCCAATTTCAAATCAACGACGGTCCACCCGTCCAATTCCAAATCAAAGACGGTCCACCCGTCCAAATTCAATTCAACGACGGTCCACCCGTCCACTTTCAAATCAACGACGGTCCACCCGTCCGATTTCAAATCAACGACGGTCCACCCGTCCAATTTCAAATCAACGACGGTCCACCCGTCCAATTTCAATTCAACGACGGTCCACCCGTTCGATTTCAATTCAACGACGGTCCACCCGTCCGATTTCAATTCAACGACGGTCCACCCGTCCGATTTCAATTCAAACGACGGTCCACCCGTCCGATTTCAAATCAACGACGGTCCACCCGTCCGATTTCAATTCAACGACGGTCCACCCGTCCGATTTCAATTCAACGACGGTCCACCCGTCCCATTTCAATTCAACGACGGTCCACCCGTCCAATTTCAATTCAACGACGGCCCACCCGTCCGATTTCAATTCAACGACGGTCCACCCGTCCAATTTCAAATCAACGACGGTCCACCCGTTCGGTTTCAATTCAAACGACGGTCCACCCGTCCAATTTCAAATCAACGACGGTCCACCCGTCCGGTTTCAATTCAAACGACGGTCCACCCGTCCGGTTTCAATTCAACGACGGTCCACCCGTCCAATTTCTGCCCTCCGCGAGCAGCAGTCTTTCTCAAAATAATATGTCGAGATGAACTCATCGATCAGGTTCTTTAAGGTTTATGTCTTCTTTATCTTGCTCAGGATAGTCAAGAGTAGGGTGTCTAGAGAACCTTTGACGTTACTTGTCTCCACTCAAACGAATGGTGCTCCAAGTGCCGTCAAAGGGGGGCTTCTGTAGACACCCCATTCTGGACTGTCCAGATTAGTCCTTTTACTTCCTTTGTGGACCCAATGATGATAAACGGTCGAGAACAGTTCAGAGTCGATGGAAGAATGTGAGCTTTGGGTGTTGGACCCTCCTCTTTCGTACCATTTCAAACCCCTTCAAGCCCTTCAAATCCAGAGCCAAATAAGCCTCAGCAAAACCATACCTTGCTTACGCCACCTTCTCGTTGGCGTGCGCCAGGTACTTGCCACGTGTCGATCATCGACCGTTGACTGAGTTTGACCTGGCGCACGGTAGGTCACAGGTGGCGCACGCATGGTCAAGACCGGTCAAATCACTGCTTTTCTGTCACGTGCTCGAAACTTTGCAACCGTCTCAGTACGGCGCAGAGTCCCCTGATCATTGCATTCTGCAGGGGACGTCCCCCTCTCTCTCCTACATGCCCCATCAACAAGTCCCATGCATTAAATGCATGGGAGGCTCCCTCTAAACCTAACCAAGCCTCTAACCCCAGTTGATCAGCCCTGATCTCAGCCTCTCTCCTCTATAAATGCAAGCCCTTGCATTCATTTGCAAGGGTTAAGCTCATTAAGAAGCCAAGTCTATCTCTCTCTTCTCTCTTGTTCTCTCTTCTCCATTGAAAGAGTAAGAGTAAGAGGAGTACCTCACACCCCACACCACTGTCCAGTCACTGCACAGCCTCCATCTTCAACCCCCAAAGCTCAATCCATCCTCCCATCTCTTGCAACCAAAGGTATACCACCTTTGTGTTGCTTTCTGTTTTCAGTTCCTGAGGGGAACCAGAAGGGTTCTGGCTAGTAACTGATACTAGTACAGACCCCTCTCTGGTAAAATAAATCAGTCGTAGAGGACACACCATGGCGCACGCCAGCTTCATCAAGCCGTACGCCACCTTTGGTAGTATGTGCACTGCTGGCGTGGGGATCATGAAGTGTCCATTTATTGCTTACTTCCTTTCTGTCATCACCTTGAGCATGCTAATAACCAGTTTAATGCTTTCTGTATTTTAGAACTGTTCAAATGTAGATTTCAATACCTTCGTCTTTCTTGCTTTTCAAGGCCTCTGGGGTACTTCTGGTCTTGTTCCAGAGCCCAGATGATGTAAAGCCAAACACTGGTCCACATACAAACCTGGCGTACGGCCCCTATGGGTGGCGTACGGCACGCTTGTTAAAAGGCCAGTGCCTGGCCCTTACATCCCAGCTCAGTCCTGGCCTTTTCATATTTCCCCACTCTGTTTATGGGGATTTCTGTTCCTTTTCATGGCTCACAGCCATTTTATCTGCCTGTAATCTGTACATAGTACTTTATAAACTGCGTGGTTTGCCCTGGGTGTGCACTGGTCCCTTCCAGAGCCCAGAGGATTGAGAGTAGGAGCTGTAAGAAATTGAGGTGGTAGTGTACGCCATCCTGAAGGTGGCGTGCGCAGGGTATGCTGGCGTGTCGTGGCTTTGCCATGGCGTGCCAGCACGTCGCCTGCTCACGCACCCGACGGGCAGCGTACATTATCCTGTTGAGTTTCTGGCAGCGCTTGTTCTCAATCTATATTCTTACATTTAATTCAATTCAAGCAAGCAAGTCATCATCCATAAACATTTTGTCATATAAACTGCAACATTTTTGTCATACAAACTGCAACGTGTTACAGTTTTAATCCCTATTAACTGTTCCCCCGCCCTAACTGGCCAAAAATGATCAAATGAGAGAAAAATGCAAACGTTTTAATAAAATGCCCGAGTAGAGACCGATCTCCGGATTGGGCGAGAGGGGTGCCATAAAACCCTTCCCCTCTCGTAACCTGGCTCCCGAACCTCAGATATCGAAGGTGACGACGGACCAGTCTACGCCTTTTCAAATCAAATCAAACATTTTTCAAATCAAAAACAAAACGTAGCAAACGTTCTCGAGTTCGGTTCCTTGGGTGTTCTTCCGCTAAAACTCGAGTGGCGACTCTGAATCGAAGCGTTTCGCCGCGCTATTTTCCAAATGGGCCGCCTCCCGAACAATATCCGTTCCAAACCAAAATCGGGCAATTTTCGGGGCGTGTGCCCACACCCACACAGCAGATCTGTGCACAGATTGTGCACAGATTTTGTTGTGGGGCCCACTAAGGGTCCCACACAAATCATCCGAGCCGTTCATTAAATGTAAAACATTTTTTCAAGGGTCTCCATAAAAAATAAGTTCAATCCGATACCTATAGGTATTCGATCCAACCATATAACTTTTCATTATCCGGAAATCTGAATGAAAAGTTAGATGGTTTGATGAAGCACCTATAAGTATTGGATTGACCTTATTTTTTACGGGGGCCCTTGAAAAAATGTTTTACATTTAATGAACGGTTCGGATGATTTGTGTGGGACCCGTGGTGGGCCCCACAAAAAAATCTGTGCACAATCTGTGCACATTTTTTCTGTGTGTGTAGAACTGTTCTATGATAAATACTCCTATAGGGTCATTGTACATGCCAAATTATTATGGTCCAAGTCAAGGTCAATGGTCAGGGAAGACTTGGAAAATTGAGCTCTCAACCCACAGAAAACGTCTAAGAAAATCTGAAAAAGTGGATTGGCAAGGGAGTGGGTCCTTGTGATTGGTTACTAATGACATTTCCACGAAAAGAAATTTGAAAGTGTAGAAAAGGAAAGAGAAAGGGACCTTGAGTGAATGGTTGGTCACTAATTTCTGCAAACCATGAATACGTCTATGAAAGCTGTGGCATTTCTTGTTCTTGTCTATGTTACCATATTAGCCGTTGATTTTAGCTTCTGCAACGGAAGCCATGTCAACGCGCTTTGCTTGGAGAGCGAGAAACGAGCTCTCCTAATCTTCAAACAAGATCTAAAAGACCCTTCGGAGCGACTCTCTTCGTGGGAGGTCAAACACGACTGCTGCAGGTACTGGGCAGGAGTGGTGTGTGACAACACAACTGGCCATGTCCTCGAGCTCAACCTTCGAAATCAAAGTCCAAGTGATGTTGAGTCAGAGTACGTGGACTCAATTTTGGGAGGTGAAATAAATCCTTCCTTGTTGAATTTGAAGCAACTTCGTTACCTGGACCTCAGTGGAAACGACTTCGGAGGAATGCCGATTCCATCCTTTATGGGATCTTTGGCAAGTCTTGAATATCTTAACCTGTCTGACGCAAGCTTCGGGGGAACGATCCCCCGTCAACTTGGAAATGTGTCGACCTTGCGCTTTCTAAGCCTCGGAAGAAATTATGGGTTGGATGTTAAGGGTGTCGGCCTTCAGTGGCTTTCTCTTCTTCCCCATTTGGAACACCTTGACTTAAGTCATGTGGACCTAACCAAGGCGCCCGACTGGCTACAGGTAATTAACAAGCTCCCTTCTTTAGTAGAGTTACACCTTTTTCATTGCGGACTTGATCACATTCCTCCTCTCCCTAGTGTTAATTTTACCTCTCTTGTTGTGCTCGATCTTTCTGGTAACTTGTTTTTCTCTGTGATGCCGAGGTGGATCTTTAGTCTTAATAACCTCATTTCGCTTGATGTCTCTGGCAACCAGTTTAAATCTTTACCGGATGGTTCATGGAACCTAACTTCTCTTGTGACCCTTGATGTCTCTCTCAACCAGTTTAAATCTTTACCTGATGATTCATGGAACCTAACTTCTCTCGTGACCCTTGATGTCTCTTTCAACCAGTTTAAATCTTTACCTGCTTCTTTGTTTAGGATTAGTAGTCTCGTTCATCTTAACCTGGAATTTGCATTTGAAGCTCCATTTCCAGTTGTTCTAAATCCAAACATGACCAGTCTCAGATATCTTGATCTATCTTACAATGTCCTCAAATGTAGCATACCGAGTTGGCTGTATAGTTTTACTCATCTTGAGTACCTTGACATGTCCAACAGTCAGTTAAAAGGTGGAATATCACATGAAATTGGAAACCTCACCTCTCTTGTTACGCTGGACCTATCACATAATGAACTTGAAGGTGAGCTACCGAATACCATTGGAAACCTAGACTCTGTTGTCGCTCTGGACCTATCATTTAACAAACTTGGGGGAAGGCTACCTAACTCAATAGGAAATCTTTGCAATTTGAGCTTTATTGATTTATCAAACAACAAAATTGGGGGAGAATTGTTTAAAAGTTCTTCAAAATGCTCCTCGTATGCCTTGGAGACATTGTTCTTGGAGGAGAATCAACTTTCTGGTGAAATACCTGAGGAACTTGGGCAATTTGAAAATGTACGAGAGCTTAATCTAGAGAATAATCTTGTTGGTGGTTCTATTCCAGGGACTATAGGAAGATTGAAATTCTTGGAAAGACTGACTCTTTCTGGAAACAATTTAAATGGAACTCTTCCCGAAAGTCTCGGACATCTTTCAAAGTTGAGAGTTCTTGGCATGGACGATAATTTGTTGGAAGGCATGGTGTCTGAAGTTCATTTCACCAATCTAGTAAATCTCACGGAATTCAGTGCCCGTGGAAACCGGTTGACTCTAAATGTGAGTCCCGATTGGATCCCTCCATTTCAACTTTTTTCACTAGATCTTGGATCATGGCATTTGGGCCTTAAGTTTCCCGCATGGCTTAAATCACAAAAGAGTCTTGACACCCTTAAAATATCCAATACTGGAATATCAGACAAAATTCCTAGTTGGTTATGGAACGTGTCTTTTTTTGTGCTAAATGTCTCTCACAACCAAATCCATGGTGACATTGCAGATATTGGTATGCTCAATATTTCATATGTTTACTTGAATTCGAACCATTTGAATGGTTCGTTACCCCGTCTCTCCTCCACAACCTACTTTTCTGAGCTAGATCTTTCGAACAATTCATTTTCTGGGGGTATCTCAAACTTCCTATGTGGGAACAACACAAAAGATTCCAAGGTTCTTCATCTGGGAGAAAACCTACTCTCGGGTGAAATTCCAGACTGTTGGATGAGTTGGCCGTCACTAGGCATCCTCGAGCTGGGAAACAACTTCTTCACTGGAAATATCCCAAGCTCCATGGGGCAATTGGTTTCATTGACATCATTGCACCTTCGCAATAACAATCTCTCGGGAGAAATTACTTGGTCTTTGCAGAACTGCACGTATTTAGTGGTGCTTGACCTCAGTGAGAATGAGTTCACTGGAAGCATACCAACATGGATGGGGGAAAGACTTTCAAGTTTGAGGATTCTCACCCTTCGCTCCAATAAGATGAAGGGCGTGATACCTCCAGAACTTTGTCGTCTCGCCTCTCTTCAAATCTTGGATCTTGCACAAAACAATATCTCCGGAGCAATACCACGGTGTATCAAAAATTTCACTGCCATGGCAGTGAAACTGAATTCCAGCAGTTCTATCGAGGTTACTTACCGTCGTCGTGACTTCAGTACTTACGGTTACATGGAGAATGAACTTTTGATGATGAAAGGAAACATGTATCGCTATGACAAGATTCTGGCACTTGTAGCAATCATGGACCTTTCAGACAACAATTTAGTTGGAAGGATTCCCGAGGAACTATCAAGCCTTGTGGGATTGATTTCGCTGAATATGTCCAGAAATCATTTGAGTGGTGTGATTCCAAACAAGATTGGTAGCATGGGGCTACTTGGGGCACTTGATTTATCCAGAAACCAACTCTATGGTGAAATTCCTCCAAGCGTATCAAACCTGACTTTTTTAAGTTACTTGGATCTGTCTTTTAATAACTTGTCAGGCCGAATTCCATCAAGCACCCAACTTCAGGGTTTCAATGCTTCCAGCTTCATCGGCAACAAGCTTTGTGGGCTTCCACTTACAAAGAATTGTAGCGTCGATCATGGCAAAACTACACCAGGTGCAGAAAACGAAGGAGATGATACAGGTGATGGATCTGGAGTAGATTGGTTCTACATATTTATGGCTATTGGATTTGCTACAGGTTTTTGGGGTGTCTGCGGTCCTATATTCTTCATCAAGTCATGGAGACATGCATATTTTCGTTTCCTGGATAATATTTGGACCAGACTTGGTATGATTAGATATGGTAAATGTAATTAGACCTCGACAGTGGTATGTATACCACCTTGTATTTGTATCTTGCAATAAGATTATGAAGATATGTATCTTCTGTTATCCAAAATGTTTCAATCGGGAATCCAGAATACGAATTCTATTACGTTTACATTTGAACAAAATTACAACATAACGAAATTACAAAACCGAAATGCAAACCGAAATACAGAATAGATTTGTGAACCGAAACCCGTGTTTCACACGGTGTCCTTAAAACAGATTCACTGCCTACCGGAGGGTGTTGAGATTTCTCAGCATCTGTCTCCCAGGATTGATCCGGCTCGGACCACGAACGTCAGAACACCACCGAAAACGTCTTGGCAAAACTAACTCAGCATCTGTCTCTCTCTCACACTATATCAGAAATGCTAGTGAATTAGTACGGAACTATGCTGTGAAATGCTCCTTATATAGGCAAAATTAGACCCTTGCAATGCTGCCTGGCCTTCAATTAGTGGAATAAATGGTAGAATGAACGGAGAAATAACCCCCACAATGAATATGGGAAAGTAAAGGACCCCCAATCCATTCAATTTCCCAACATCTTCATTTCATGGAATTACTGCATCCAATTATGAATAAAGCTATGTAATAATCGTTGGAAAATCAACCCAATGCATGTTCAAAACAGAATGAATTCAAAATGGCGATACATGTAAGGCTGTAAGCATACAAAGGGCAAGGAGTTTATGTAAATACAAAGACGGGAAGAAAACCATCTACAACCCTTCAAAGCTATTATATCACATCGGGCCTTGACAGTAAAGCTGGAAGAATACAAAATGAACAGGAAGATGGGAAATGCACGAAGTTCTCTGATGACGGGTAGTATATGCGGAGATACCAATAGTGAAATAACATGTTCTCTCAATCTCGAACTCCAAACTTCAGCCAAAGATACATCAATCTTGTAGATGGCTACCATACCGGTAGCTTATAAAAACTCCATTTCTTTGGTCACCTAAATAGTCTGTCTTGCTAGATTGATCTGCAATACATCTAATAAGTTAAAACAAGTGTTCGAAGTTCTACTTGACCAGGCTATATATATTTAGGCACGCAAATACATTTCACTGTAAAAGAAGTAGCTTGGCCAGTACAAATGGGCAAGTTCTGTGTTTGCACTTGGGCTAAATGCAACAGACATAAGATCCAGACTTTCCACTTACGTTACTTCAGGTTTTCCATAAAGCCTACATGCACGCGTGCAAACAGAATGACACAAATATACTACCAGGTACTCCCAAGCACATGCACATCCAACCGTCAACCAATACGAAAGGTCCTTCCGAGTAATAGATCCACGGTTTGGGGCTACCATGTCATATGTGGTGTAATCATATTGGAAAATGATCTAATGCAAGAAAACAAACTATAGATAAGAATTATTGTCGATCACATGATTTCTAGAGCCATAGTAGAAAACCCTTACACCAGAGGTGTCCAACAACATCAATCTCCCAAGCAATTCAACCAATAATAATATAGAATCATAGATACATCATACATCTCATTCAGCGATAATTCTTGTGACCCCTTGTACATCTTAACAATCACTGGACTCTGATTCTCTATTGCAAGCAGCTTGAAATAAGTCAAATCAAATCAACTGGTAAGCTGGATCAGTATTCTTTCACGTTGTGCAGGACTGTTTTTACACTAGCAGGAAAACCACATCATCTGCACTTTCATGATAAATCTAGAAAATGGCGCTTATCTTTTTCATTCCCTATGTCCATCTTTCTAATTGCACCTATGCTAAGGGATGACTAAATTTTCCACTGGACTCCCAAGCACAATAAAGAAAATTCAACATTTACGCAAAAAGTTTTCAACATAATCAAACGAGGGCAGGAGCAAAAGGACTATTTAGCTAGCGGATGCTGTTCTCGTTCTTTCACATCTTGTTTAGGAGGCATGCAAAGCTTTGCATCTAGTGACAACTAATGGTCTTATTTAAACGAGGATTATTCAAACATGCTTTATAAGTATTGAAGAAATCCAGAAGAAGGTTATGAATTTGTCGCAAAAGAATTCAATTGACTGACCTCCTATATGTTCCTCCACTTGAACTGGACATATCCAACTACGGCAAAGAAGAATGCTTGAAGGTTCATCAACGAGATTGGCAATTTCTGCATACTCCATCAAGTTTAGAATCAATGTGATGATCAACTATGGATGCAACAACTGCGCTTGGAAACAACACACACAGAGAGAGAGAGAGAGAGAGAGAGAGAGAGAGAAACCTTTCATCTTAATATTGGGGCATAAAGAGCTGGGCATGGAGATACGGTGTTATCAGGTAACTGGTTTATTAAGTCAACAGTTGCCTTCAAACACGCATTTAGCATTTTCTTTTCCAACCTGACAAGCTGAGTAGCAACTCGTTTCTTTGGGTCCAAATTGAAATCTGCCAACTATTAGTAGCCACAAGTATATCGTTTAAAACTCAAGTATGAATAAGATCCAACAGTCAGAAAATTGAATTTAAGCCCAAAATTACCATAGAGTCGTCTTCACTCAAAGTCGTAGGGTAACCAGCTAGCCTTGTTTCAAAATAATCAGCAAGTTGACCCAAAACTGCTCGTTCCATACAAGGGCTCACCTAATACATGAAATGTTGCCCAGCAACAAGAAAACCTCAATGGTACTATCATAGTAGTTAGGGATGAAAGTTTTAACCGAAAAACCGAACCAACCGACCGAACTGAACCATTTTGTGAAATTCGGTTGGTTTTACTGTTACCAAGGTTCAGTTTGGTTTTAGAGGGAAAAAAACTGTTTGCACCGAACCGATTATTGATGTACCCACATGCCATAGGTCAGATCTCATCCGTTCATCCACTTGGCCAAAAACTAATCCCACTCATTCCCATTCTACACAGATAGGATAGAGGGGAAAAGCAGTTCATATCATTCAACTGACAAGCAAGATGAAAAGTAACCCCTAATCTAATCTGTTCTCTGTCGTCTTCTCCTTCCTAATCTCACAACGTCCCTGTCTCTCTCCATCGGTAGATGCCTAGACGGTGACCCACTTTCTTGTGTCCACAAATCCATACAAATCTCACCTGCTGGCTGCTCATCTCATTCTAGAAGCCAAGATCTCAAGTTCTCAACCATATTTATGTTTCAAGAGGTTTGAAATCATTCTTGTTAAAAAAAATTGGCGGTTTAAACATTACCCTGAATCTTTCTGTTTTTTCCATCTATCGATTTCATTTTTTGTTTGGTTCGTGTCATTTATGGCTGTTTTTTGCGTTACTGATTTCTTGCTCAAAGCTGTTATGATGGTTTCATTTTCTCCCCCATCTGCTACAAATTTTTTCTCTCTTTAAAATCGACTGAATCAAACTGTTCCGACCACCAACCGAACCTAACGGTTATTCCTAAGAATCGGTCGGTGTCAGTGTGAGATATCCATGCAAAAAGTGGGAAAAAACAGACCGAACTGAACCAATTTCATACCTAATACTAGTTCAATCAGAGGAAGGTGCTCTTTCGTTTTTTTTCTTTATGGAATCCAATGGTGAGGGCCTTAGCACTGAATCAAGCACAAGCTAAGAAAACCACACCCACCCCAAAATAAGGCAAGGCAAAAAAATAAAGCAGAAGAACAACAGAGAACAATTTAAAAAATTCAATCTCCACAAATGGCATAACACCACTCCTGCCACCTAAAACTTAGATCCCCAGTCCTTATCTAAACTTCTATTCAATGCATCATAAAAGTGAATTGAACCAGAAAAAGCTTTACCGGACAAATTGGACCTTGAGAAGAAATGACTGATTGCATCTCTGAAGGATCTGAAACATATCCCAATCGTAGATAAGGAAGCATATCTGAGACAGCTTCTTTCTCCTTTCCAACAGACACCTGAGATAGGAATATTTTGGATGAATTGGGGCAGTGGTATAACTGCATAGCTGAAGTATGGTTCGCAAGTAGATAAATCATACGTGGAAAGTTTGTACAGAAAGCTTTCCATTCCTTTGAGCAACCATTCTCTTGTCCTGATACTGGGGATCCTCAGCATTCAACGCTCCCTGAATAAAGTTGCGGAATGTAAATACAATACATATCAAACCACAGAGATACAGCTAGAACCAAAAAAGATTGCTGCTAAACGATAAGCTAATTAAAATCTCACCACTACCACTAAACGGTCGAATGCATTATCGTCATCAACAAAACCATAGTTCAGAAGCAATTTCGAATTGGGTTGTGGCCCACACCTACAATATTTATCAGTTTATCAACAACACTCAATAGAACTAAATCATATGAATAAGCAGGAATGGACAAGGTGAGATCCACATTGCGTAGGGATAACGAGGGCAACTGAAACATTACATAAAGTTGGACAACATCAAGGAAAGTAAATGTAGTACCAGACAACAATAGGTTCCCCAGCCTTGTATGTGCGATCCACAACCAATTGAACAGCACCATCGACAGCAGTTAACATTGACTTGCAATTGCTTCTATAGGCTAACAATGGGGGACCAAGTGGAACTAATGCAAATCTACGAGCCAAACTGACTTTCTGAATTACAAGGTTGTTCACAAAATTTAGGAAAGCATCTAAATAAAAGAGAGCAATGAAAAAGGAAGTAAACATAAAACATCTCATACATATGTACGACGAGATCTACCTACACAATTATGCTTGTTGTCATTAATGGTAATTACTTCTTTCATTTAATAGGCAACCCGCAGCTGCAGTTTCAATAATGAAGCACCAGTGATGCTAATGAACATCTGAAAAAGTGACTTTAAACATTGTGCATGCTAGGAGCCTAGGACAAACTACCATCAAGCCCATGTAAGACCATAAATCTTACTCCTAATAACTGGCTATACCTTAACAGCTTCCACAGACAGATGTAAAGATAAATGCTACTCGCGTGATGCATATCATCAGGATTTACCATGACCTAAATCATATGGGGTGCTTGTACACATGTAATGCATGTGTATGTCCCACCAAAGACAGTTTTATCAATATCAAACCTACTGTGCAGAGCGCACCCGGAAGAAAACACCAAAAGACATGACACTTAGTACACGGAATTTGCACAAGTTCAAAATCAGTGAACGCTGGAATTGGGATAATATAAGCCTTCTAAAACAAGATTAAAAAAGAAACACAGTCCACAAAGGCTAATGAATATCGAAAGGACACCAATGGATTTACCTGCAAATGGACAACGCAGGATTGAACTGCAACAAAAGCTTGTTTAAAAATCTCAAAAGGAAAGGCCTCTGTCGGTATGTCATATGGGTATTGCTGCAATAAAGCAACAGAAAAAACAATTGCAGTGACAGGATGCCATAATCCAAAGGCCTAAAGCACAATCATTCAATGTCAAATGGAGAAATCGTAGCCAATTAGAGTCTACAAAAGCTCATCTTATACAAAACAGGTAGCTATAATACAGAAGACAGCGACCTGAAACAGAGACCCGGCCATAAACCAAACAGTGTCCAGCTCATTATACTCTCTCTTGATCCCTTCAGCTCTCTCCATAACTTCATGCTAAATGATTACCAGAACAATGTGGGGTTAGTGCTTATAAACAAACACGTATTTCATTAACTTGAGACCTGTGATGTAGGCATGAGTACCGTGCATGCTATTTACAATAGCTAAGAGAGGGAGCTGCATTAAAAACCTTAGTGGGGCTGCCTGTCAGGTAAGCAAGTTCTGTTTCGGTCCATAGAAGAGGTGATTCCACTGCTAGCTGACCCCTTCCTCTTTGACGATCAAGCTCCCTGATGTATGGATACCAGAAAGACTTCTTTCCTTGCTTCTTTTCATACATCAGATAGAGAGCCAAGCAGGCTAATTCTGACAATTTGTTCGTTGTTAAGAGTTCCGCTGCATGAAGACCCAGACAATAATACAAGTAAAAGTCTGCATTTCATCAACTCCAACAAGCTTGTTCGACAGCCAGAAGAGAACAAAGCATGTACTCATTTCATAAGTGGCATTTAGCCCCCAGGAATTACAAGGTAACTTGCATGCCCACATGATAGATGAAGGCAGATACTAAAATCTGATTATGTTTTGTCTTTGTTTACATATTCTGAGGTGATAACAATTTCTGTTAGGGTCAATAGTAGAAAATGGCAAGAACCCCCTGGTGTAAAGTTTGGGGGATTTAAGAGTTTTCTCTCTCTAGAGCTTCTTGACTGCCCAAGGCCCAACTATACGGATCCAATTTGAGTAGATAACTAGTTAACTACTTCTGCCATTCATTTAACTGCATTGCCAATAAATGACACCGCCCCCCTGCATTTAAACCATGGTAGCGTTTGGTTCACTGGACCAAATTTGAGAAGAAATGGATTCCGCGGCAACGGCCATCCACCTACATTGGTGAATGATGATTCCATTTGCAAAACCCCTTCTACCTTTAGTGAACCAAAAGTTGAAATGAGAATTCCAAGTGAAAAACCAATTCGTTCCAGCTTCATTCCAGCAAACTAAACACTGCCTAAATTTGGGTACATAGTCTATTATACGACAAGCGATAAATAAGAGACTGCAAAGTTTGCACTGCACCTTACCAATATTCTCGTTCCCCAAAACCCTCTCCAATGTTACGACCAACGAGTTAGGGACAGAAAATGCAACATCTCCAGCCTACAAATAATGTAAAAAGCAAGAGACAAACACTGATTGGCAAAAATTATAAGTAACAAATCCTTGAACAAACAAAGCAAGAGCAAAAATAGGGCTGGAAGTGAATCAAGCTATTCGAGTTCGACCTCATGTTCGTTCGTTTTTCAAGACCGGTTTTGTTATATAAACAAACCAAGCTTGAACATTATTTTTTGAAGCTCATTGATCTTTCAAACAAAGCTTGAACAAGCTACTACTCGGTTGATTCAGCTTATGATGTATAAAAAATTCAAGCTTTGGCTCAGTTAGAATTCGTTCGAGATCCTCTCATCTCATAAACAAGCTAAGTTTGAACGTATTTTGTCGCTCATTAAGTTTTCAAAATTCAAACCAAGCTTGAACAACTAAATGCTAGGGGAATGATGTACTACATAGTCCCTTTTAGCAAAATATACTCCCTCCATCCCCATTTGTCCGTCCCTTTCGGCACTTCTTATTGTCCCAAAAAGATTGTCTCGGTCCTAAAGTAATGGGCAAAAACTACCGAGTTTACTCTTCTATCTTTTTCTTTTGATCTCAACTTTAAAACACAACTCCAGACGCAGGAACGTCCGGAGTTGTCGATGCATGAGAACCCATGTGCATCGAACCGCTGCAGGAATGATGATAGTGTTCCCTTAATACGTTGTAACAAATTCCTGAACAAACAAAGCAAGGAGAAAAAAATACTAGCAAAAGTATATATACCTGAAGATCCTCACTGGCGGCAACGTAATGTATGGGGCGAAGACTCTTATCGTAGGAAGGCTTTTCCTTTAGCACAACCTTACAAGGAGGTAGTCCATTCTTATGCATCCAAGATTTCAATTCAAACTCTTCTTCTTCTTCCTTGTTGCTCGCAACTGACTTGGAAGAATCCTCTTTCCGATTCGAAGCGACTAATGTATCAGAGCCTGAAGAAGCCGAGCAAGTGTTTGTTTTTCTACTGGGCCGAAACGAGTAGGAAGCTGTTCTTCTTCTAGGGCGGCGTGAAAATGAAACCCTGGCGAGGACGGAAAGAGGGGGAGGGCGGAGTATTGGAGAGGGAATGGGTTTGGTTTGGTGAAGGTAAGAAGAAGATAAGTCCATGGCGAGGGGGAGATTTTTAGGTTAGGGTTTTGTTGGATTTTTTTTGTTCTGTTTGAGGTTCTTGAATTCGAATGAGGGTGGGTTGGATGTGGGAGAGATTTTTTCTGGTAATTTCGTTTTCTGGGTGATATAAACAAGAGAGAGAGAGAGAGAGAGAGAGGATAAGGGAAGGCGAATGCGAATGCGAGTAGTTTGGACTTCGAAAGGTGGAAGGTGGGGGCTGTTTGGCTTGGCCGCTTGAGAGATCGATTGACCAAAATAAAGAATAAGAAACTTAAGAAAATGAAAGGAAAACTAAAAAAATTCCCCTCCTATTGTTTTGGATGGAAGAAAAAGAGAAAAAAATAATAATAATTTTAAGTTTTGTAAATAGTAAATTTTTCCTCTAATTTTTCTCTCATTTTATTTTTATTTCTTTTCTTCTCCTTAGAGTTCAAATAGAGCCTTAATCGAGAGCCTTAATCGAAAATACCACGATAAAGTTCTGAGTAGAAAACAGCACCTCTTTTTAGGGGAAATGAAAATTGCACTCTACTAGTGTTTTAAGTAAACTATTCGAAATTTTGGAACTTGGGAGTTAAGAAATTAGCAACCCGTAAACTTTTTAAAAAATGACCAAAAATGAGAGTTCTAACTAATGGTAAAAATTTTAAAATAGGAGTTCAGAGTTCACGTCCGCCAAAGACACATTCCGATGAGTCGATGACATTCAATTCTATGTTTGAAACTCTGTCACTTTCATTTTCATTGTTCTCATTTCATTTTTCATCATACTAGTAATAATATTTTCTTTGCCGACCAAAACAAAGAGTATCCTCTTATGGAGTAAAAATGAATATTATACTCATCCGATAATTTAAATTCATCATTCAGTTTTGACATTTTATTATATTTACAGTTAACAAATAAATATTGACACAGTTCCTGTTTAAACCCTAGGATGTGAGTTTAACATTCTACTTTGAACCAGTAACAGTCCACTTTTTATTTCGTAATCTTACATAATTAAGACAAAGTGTAATTTAAACCCTGGAGTGCCAAAATCAATTTCTTTAAACCCTTCTCTTTTACATTTTAAAAATTCTAATTTCTAAATCACAACTGACAAGATGCACTTGGAAAGTGACAACTTTCGAAATGCAACCATTATGTCTCTTTTAAATCATTGAATTCTCCAAATCGGTCCACAAAAAAATGAAAAAAGGGATGGAAAAATGTGAATTGTGAAAATCACTTCCAGGGTTCTGTTGCTTTTTTATATGTACATGAATTGAATGAGCTAGGATTACATTACCAAAGAAGAACGTGCTAAGAAGCACACAAGGCACAAACAGTAATCTCCATCCGTGGGCTTGCGAAATCAGAACAATCTCCATCAATGAAATCGGTATATCCAACCATTGCATATTTCTTTGAAGCAACCAACTTCTATATCAATCACAACCTTTATGGGCTTGTAAACCAACAAAAGGGGGAGGGGGAGGGAGAAGAGACCCGGCTTGCAGGAAACAGAATTAGAAACTAGAACTTGCTAGGGGAAAAAAGGATAGAATACTTGCATGGATCATGTTCATAACTACTTCACAACTAAACGAGATTTTGACAGCATTCCCTCTTGAGATCAAAACGCCAGAACATTTCGCCTTTGATAAATGAAAGTAGGTCGACCAAAACACTCCCATAATCAGTTACCATCTCTTGCAGGTATCAAGTTAGGTCCTGTGTGTTTTCATATATTGAACTTTTGAGGTACGGAATCCAAGTCGTCAAAGTCCAATCTTTGGCGCTCTCTCCCAGCCTACATGTATGGCAAAACAAGTTAAATAGCATACCCATCATTTAGTTACAAGTCCGTACTATTAGTTAACAAAGATCTCTTCGTAAAATGTTGAAGGCAGGCTCACCTTTGCCAAGTACTGAGGGTCACAAGAGATGTGCTCATCAATAGCAGTGAGTTTCTTCGATAGAGTCATTATCCTGAAACAAAAATAAAGGGCAACTTAAGTCGCACTGCTTTGTGTTGCAGTATAAACAATAAGTCACGGAGAAAGGCCTTTAGATGTTCATTGGCTTTGTTCTAGTATAGGTAGGCAGGTCACAACCAGTATTTCTCCGCGTCTTACCGTTATCATTAGTTATCGGCAAGTGCATCCGAAGGAAAAAACCATCCTAAACATTAGCTAAAACTCATTAACTATTCTCAGAAAGTTTGATTCTTTGATAATATGTTTATTTCAGGATTAGAAGTATCAAAAGTGAAATATACTTGGCCATCTTTCTTAGTTCATATTCCAATTGGCCGCCATATTAGGTTATCGAGATTGTTACGGATAGCATGAGCTTTTCTCTCTTTGTAAAAAACTGAATTTCCACGTTCTCTCAATAGCATACCTCTGGATGGATGAGTCAATTCGCTCAATCATCTCGCAGGTTTTGTATTGCTCAGGATCCTCTAGGAATCTAACCATTCCATCCTTCTGATTTATTGTTGCATATATTTCACCGTCTTGGATCTAAAATACAGATTAAAAATTATTAGAATAGCCAAGGCACAAACTGAAAGAGCAGTATTAAAAAGCAAGACAGTCAAGAATTACCATTTGAAGTACATGCATTTCTGCCTCCTTAGGGCTATTCAGCTGCACTGTGTTGGCTATGTCTTGGAGGGAGAGAGTCAAGTATGTCTGAGTCAATCTCTGGATGTTCCGCTTGTACGTGGATGATACAACCTGCTTTACCAATCCAAGATTGTGGTCCTTGGAAAAGAAAGGATACAAAAGGGAAACAATTCAGATGACCAAATGATTTGCGAAAAGCTTCACTATACCCACTGAATGAAATAGCATCAAACCGCACACCCTTGCCTGAGGATTCTTTCCCAAAATTCTTTTTAAGAGTAAACTGAAGTGAACCATAGAGAACTCACATTTTCAAACTTATCCCTGTTCTCCTCGACATATGCCTCAAGTTCTGAAATTTTTCCGTTGCCATAACAAGTCACTAGGTCAATATAAGGCTGCCCAAAAGAGAACAAGACACACAGTGGTTTAACTAGAAGATCACAGAGTTTAAAAGGAAATAAACATGCCATTTGCAAACTACTAAAATGCAAGAAAAACAAGTACACAACATTCTTAAGGGAAGCCAAAATTTGATGGGAGGAGGATTTATTTATTTGTGTTGCATAATGAACTGTCAGGGAATAAAAAGACATCAGAGAAGAAATATAAAGTCTAGACTGCAAAATAGAAGAATAGGACAGAAGAATTGAGATGACTGCATAGGGCAACCAACCTAAATATACAGTTTCTAAAAACATAGATGGTCCCATACTCTATCATAACTGAAGAGACAAGTCATTAACTTAGAGGCCAGTTCAAAGCATCAAAGTTGGGCCAACGAATATATGCTTTCCTATTTGTTCGGCAGTTCTATTACTTCCTTTCATTAGACTGGCATGCATTTTTTGGGGATGCAATCCGAATCACCGTGCCACTATTGAGCATATGCTGAAGATGTTAAATTGTCAAGTGACTCAGTTCCTGAAATTCTGACCAACCCTAACTTGGATGGGCCTGAATAACAAATTTCTCTCCATGCAACGCTTCTTTTAGCTTGCAACTTCAAGGAAAATACAAATTGGGCCCATTCCTAAAGAAGCTGCTGGTTCTATCACTTGTCCTTAAAGGCGCAAGTTTTAGTGGCTTGGAAAGTCATCAAACAATGAAAATTACAGATTATAAGTATTACCTGAGAGTAGTTCTTCAAATTCCTTTGAGCCGCTGAGGACGTGTATTTAGGGAAACTGGTTGAGAACTACCATCAGAAAAGTAACAGGTCAAAGAAAATGTCAAAAAAAAAAAAAAAGAAGAACAAGAACAAGAAGAAGAAGAAGAAGAAGAAGAAGAAGAAAAAATGAAGAAGAAGCTACAATATATGGTTCTAAACAACATTTCCAAAAGAGGGGTGGTTCAGATAGACATTTGCCAAGTAAAAATAGGGAGTGTAAGCACACAGGGTGAGACCAATGAATTCTTTTCAGAAGGGAGAAAAAGGAGTTTTTGAAACAGTGACAACTGACAACAACTACGTGGAATGAAGTGATGTGAAAATTAAACACTTCAAAAGTGATACATCAAAAGGTCAAGATAGTAAGCAACTTCCTTTTACCAAACAGATCCAGCACACTAACAATCTTTTCTTCTTGGGAAAAAGCACAATTCTACCAGACGAAATTCACCAGTAACGACAAAACACAACAATCAAGGCTAACTATTGAGCCACTTCTTTGTAAATCTTCCCCTTCAGTTCCTTGTATCCTACAAGACCCATAATTATCGAATACAAAGCATTAAGGAGAAAATTAAAGCCAACCTGCCCAAGGTGAATGAGTGAGACAAGTATGTATTTCTTGTATGCCTCAACGGCTATGGCATTTATAGAAGACATTGGAGCAGTTACAACCTGATGGCAGCAAGCAACAAAGATCGTGTAACAATTAACAAGTAATCAATGGCAAACTTAACAATTATCAAAAAACATTGCTGAACTAAAGAAAGTTCACCTACATTGTGCAGAAGCTCCAATGCTTTGCCGTAGCGCTTCTGTCCAATGCATATCATTCCCCTGTCAAGATGCCAAAAGTAAATAGTTATCTGTCAGATGTTCTTGTTGATCCCAAAGCACCTATAAACATATCATAAGGCACCCGGGCAAATAGTTAATGAAATCATAAATCAATTATCAAGCAAATAAATCTACATTACATCAAGCTAGTAAGGAGTCCAGACATAATGACTCAATAGCCTACAGTGGAACGAGTTCAATTAAGGGAACTAAGGCGCTTGAACACCTGAATGCCATTTGATGTGTGAACTCTAAAGAGCTCTTTTCTAGTGGAACTTAGCGAGTTCAGGCTCTTAGAAAACCAAAGCTCTAATCTTTTGTCCGAGGAGGCAGTATGAGCAAAGCTGGAAGCTACACGAGTAACATTACCCTGGATACCACTCCTCGAGGCCCCAAGTAAATTCAACATATGGAATCTACCAGCTTATCAACACCAACATCTAAACGAATAAAACTCAGATTACAAAACCCAAGTATTTTCTAAATATAATTCTCTAATTAAACCGAATCACAAATTAATACATAAAAGATGCTTGAGACTGTGGTCATGCATTTTTTCCCTCAGAAACCTAAGCTCAACAGCGCTCTTTGCAGGTAAATTCTATATTCACACCATCATGTAGGTCGCTCACTTCACTTCTCCTCAATGGCGACATAATAAACAAGTCATGTTTACTAGCTTGACAACAAGCCTTCAGAGAGAGGAATAAAGTACCAATAAAAAAAAAACTCCAAGAAACTAACACTCCACTCCTAGTCAAAAGCAAGCATCAAAATAAATGAAGAAAACACTTAAAGCAAAAGCAACTCACCCATAATAACAATAAAGGAAAAAATCCTTTGGCTGATCCAACTCAAATATATCATCCTCCAAAACACATAAACCAGTTTTATAGCATTTTGCCAGTACACAAAGGAGAAGAAAATCCGGATGCAAAGTAGTCAACTGTTCAGATGAGGATTGAAGTTTTCTAATAGCTGTTAGAAGAGGAGCTACCCCCCGTATAGGAGCTTCAAGCTGCATGACTTGGTCCTTGAACCTCTTACAAAGCGATATGACTGCAAATTCAACATATCAACAAAAAGTGATAAAGGTACATAGGTAATATCACACTTGTCAAATACAGAGATCAATACATTTTTCAGGCGCCAAACGGATCTGTTCTGCATCACATTCACTGATAAATCTGGCAATGGACAGAACCAATTCATTAGCTAGCTCTTTTGAGATCGTTCCAGCCGTGCATGCTTCCCTGCAGTCATGAGCCATAGAATATCAACTTAGTTTGGAACCATAGCAGGTTGTTTGTCTTACTATGTATGCCATTCGACTGACTCTATAAAGGGGACATTGTGTTCGTAGACTGTGGTTTTAAACAAATGCAGGAAACAGAATGAACTCTATCAATCTGCAGCAGAAATTTCCAATGTCATGGATTTCAACTATAATATTTCTTCTTTTCTCTCACTTTTCAAAATGAGTTTCAACAGTTTGGAAACTTCTGCTCCTTGGTTATTGAGTTACTGCAATTATGAAGAAAAATTTTGTATATTACCCAATGAAGACATGATATCAAGTTTTGTAAAGTTTATTTTTAACTATAACAACCAACACCGACCGCATATCATGATAGTCTGATGCTATGAAAACCTTATCAACTTGTGCCGCTTCGTTTTCCTTTGAAAAAAGGCACCAACATATGAATAACTGATCTCCCTCGCAGTTTATGTAAGTTACAAATCAAGGACTCAACTCATTTGTCTTACTTCCAATTTCAAATAAAATATGAACTGTACACAGATGCTTATTTAATCTATCTTCTAATACAACAGAAATCACTTCATCACCCCCTTTATAAGTACCTATCCTGTACTGCAAGTCTGCAACCCACCTCGACAGTTCACTAATTTCGTAAGTTAACACACACTTACACACACTGCCTAGCAATAGCACAAGAATAACGACAAAGAAAACGATACACTTGCATACTCCGTACTCCAATATGCAATCTCGTGCATAATTATCAAATAACACTGCATCCATAAACACTCCCATAGATCAGAAATATTCAATACCCAAAAATTTTATGCAACCAAATCCTAGCCCTAAATCCACGCCCACCTTCGGAGATATCAATCCCGTGAATTTCAGAACTCCAACAACTAATCAGGCATATACACAAATGCATGAGTACGTATACAATTCACAAACAAATTCTCCAGTACATATACATAAACAAACAACAACGCTAAAACGACGCCCCACACCTTCAGAAAAATATCAGAACTCCAACAACTAAACAAGCATGCAGACAGTGACAAGCACAAATACGCATACTAATTACAAATATAATTTCCAATACTTCAACATGAACACAGAACAACACCAAGTAGGCAGTACACAAATGGATATATACTCAAATCCTAACCCTACAAAACTCCCCATGCAATGAATCACAAATATATTCTCCAGTACATATACATCAACATGGAACAACACTAAAACAACGCCCAACACCATGGCAAAAATTTCAGAACTCCAACAGCTAAAAAGGCACACATAGAAGCACAAAGACGCATACGAATTACAAATATACTTTCCAATTCATCAACGTGAACACAAAACAACACCAAGTAGGCAGTACACAAATGGATATGCACTCAAACCCTAACCCTAACCCTACCTAACACAACACCCCACGCAATCTACCTCCCACAGCCAAACCCGCGCGCTTGCAATACGAATTGCTTACACATTATGCATACGTACGGACTGTATAAGAAAACGGAAGCTTACAGGATGTAGAGGTAACCGAGAGAGTGCTTGAACGGGTCGAGGTCGGCAAGAGAAGAAGCGAAACGAGCAGACTCGGTCCGGAGAGTCTCCTCGGATTGCTTGAGGAGGCCGTGAAGGCAATTGAGGTCTTCAGGAGTGGTGCCCGATAGCCTCTTGGTCTGAAGCACCAGAGACTCCGCGTAGTTCATGTTCATGTTCAGATTCATCGTTTTCCTGTTTTCGTCTGATTTCTACTCTAGGGTTAGAAATCGATCGGTTTTTTATCGAACCAGTCGATTTCACAGCTTTGGAAAGGAACGGAGTGGGACGTCAGATGAATGTTATATATGCGTAGGAGAGGGGAAACTCCGGAGTTAACTCGTTTGGTCTGAGTCATAGACTCGGTGAGAAATGGGCCGAGTGACAAAAGGCCTGTTCTCCAGGCCCGTGACTCTTTCCGGCCCAAAAATGAAGCCCTTATGGGATAATGCTACGCACGCTCCTCTAGACCACTATCTCTCACACGTGTACGTAGCATTGTTCCACTAGGGCACACATATATGAGAGATGAGTAGTCTGGAAGTGGCCAGTAAACGTGTTTGTAGCGTTATTGGCCCTTGTTTGCACGAAAGAAAAAGAAAAAAAAAATACCAATAATGAAAAGAAAGGCTTTGTTTGGCCTGGAAATA
Organism: Rhododendron mucronatum var. ripense; assembly: GCA_019656295.1. Lineage (NCBI taxonomy): Eukaryota > Viridiplantae > Streptophyta > Magnoliopsida > Ericales > Ericaceae > Rhododendron > Rhododendron mucronatum. The sequence continues at coordinate 845,886 of BPLT01000148.1, read as the reverse complement.
AAGTATGAAGAAACTAAAACTTGTAAAGTATTTGCGGGTGAAATTCAGGCCTCAACGGAGCTATACTAGGATTCACGTAATGTAGCATTCGTCCCCATTTGTTGGTCAATCAGCTTTTTTTTTTTTTGGTCATAATAGGTTTGTACTTATTCAAACTTGATAGAAAATGAAACGATGATTTTTTTTTTTCCCCTTCTATTTCGAATCCACCCCTAAAACCAGCGAAGGCGAGGGTTTTGTTTTACACTCTCTTAACAAAGGTAAGCTAAAAAGAAAGTGAATAAAACAATCTAGATAACCCAAATGATCTCACTCAGGCCCCGTTTTACTAAAGGTTACTATTTTTTAAATATTTAGTTTTCATTTTACAAGACAGGACTGACAGATCATTCTTTCAAAATACATAACATTTAGTTCAAAAAATGAATAGTATTTATTTTATTTAGTGAAATACACCATGAGTCAGGTATCGTCCAGTCTCATGTCGTGTCGTGTGTCCTTGTTGTTGGGTTTAAAGGTTTTGGGCTGGTCTCACAAGGATCGGCCCATCTAATGGGCCAACCCACACAAACCATGTACACGGCCCATTTCCGAGTCCAAAATGCAAAGTTAATAGTAGTGGTAACTCCTAGTAGTGAAGTTCCGGTCATCTAAACCGAAAAGCAAGAGAGAGAGAGATTGAGGAGTGAGAAGCAAGTGCAGTGAGTCCGGCGATCTGTCCCCTCCCCCCATCATCTTTCATCCAATAACAGGTATGAATTCTCCGCTCTTCCAAATATCTAGTGGGATTTTGATAACCGAAATTAGGGCTCGAATCTCCGTTGCTGCGATTTTGAGTCTGAATCTTTTGTACAAAAATATTAGCTTTTGATCGGCATACCCAATCTAACGAATTTGCTTCATCAAAGGGAGTCGTTCTTGATTCTTGTTATCACGAGCCTTTGGTTGATAATTTGGAATTCCCAAATGGAGACATCTAGTAAGTAGTAACATTTGAGTAGCTAGTCTGATTCTAAGTGCAAATTTTTTCTTATCACAGAAAATTTATTGATTTCATTGTGAGTTTAAAGAGTAGGTTAGAAGAACTCAAGAAAAAGAAATTGTTTTTTTTTTTTTAATAGATGGTCGATGAAATGGCTTGAATTGTTGTGGACAAGAAAGTTGGCTAGCTAAATGAAAAATGTGTATTGTTCTTTGGTGATTTGGCTAGTTGTGAGAGATGGATTACCATTATGTGTACAAAGATGTGGATGGAGCGTCGACACAATGGGACGACATCCAGAGAAAACTGGGAAACCTCCCTCCTAAACCCCCTCCATTCAAGCCTCCTCCTTTTACCCCATCTGAAGGCCAAGACTCCAAACCCAAAGACAAATCGTGGATTGATGACAAGACCGAGGATCAGCTTGAAGATCTCGAAGACGACCCCGATCTCGATGACGATCGCTTCCTTGAAGAGTACCGGTAATTTTTAGCTCAGTTTCTGTTTGTTTTGTTCGACAAGAAAGTTTCTTGGTAACTTACTTCCAGGAAATAGTTAAATTTGGAGGTATAATTAAAAAGAATCCGTGTTTAGGTATTTTTAGATAGACATATCCAGGTAACTTATTTCCAGGAAAGATAGAGGTTTTAAATGAACACGCGTGAAGAAAAATGAACACCTATGATAATTTGTTGTGAAGCTGGTGGTATGTCCATCCAAGAGTACCTGTGATTGGTAGCTCCATTAATCAAGTATTTCTGTGTTGATTTATAAATTGCCTGGTAATTAATTCCAGGAAAGAGGTAAAATCTAGTTGTTAGATATTTTATCTCGAATAAGTGAAAATCCATGAAGAAAGATGAACACTTGTGAGAATCTGTAGTGAAACTAGTGTGATGTTCCACTCTACATGATTTGGAGCCCTAATTCTTTTGCAATTTGATTGGTTTAGGAAGAAGAGGTTGGCAGAGATGAGAGAAGTTGCTAAGGTTCGGAGGTATGGATCAGTGGTTCCAATTTCTGGATCCGATTTTGTACGTGAGGTTTCTCAAGCTCCAGAAGATGTTTGGGTCGTGGTGATTTTATACAAAGATGGGTAATAACTAATTTTTGAAAATCTGATACTTCAACTGTTTTACTACTTATTGGAAATACGATCCGTACTTCAAACGAGAAACTATTGATTGTGCTACTTCTTGTTAAGATGATGTCTACCAGCTGCAGTCCTAACTATGTTTCAAAATTTGATACTCCCTGTTGATCTGCTACTTATGGAATTGATTGTTGTGCACTTGTGCTACTTATGGAACTTTTTGTCAATATTTGCTAGGTTCTTAGCAGCATTCTGTCCACTACAGATGTCTTTGGATGTGTATGCATTTCTATTTGATCATGCATGTGTCTCTTGATCTCTGTCTTTAGCTTTCATGGGTTACCCTATGTGATTATTCATGCGTGTTTTGATCTCTGTTTTGATTTTCTATAGATACCCAGAATGTGGGCTTCTTCTGCAATGTTTGGAAGACCTGGCAACGAAATATCCAGGAACAAAATTTGTGAAGATCGTATCTACTGACTGCATACCTAACTATCCCGATCGAAATCTTCCCACTCTTTTGGTCTACAATAATGGTGCTGTCAAGGGGAATTATGTAGGATTGCATAGTTTTGGTCGCAGGTGTACTCCAGAAGGTATATCTCAAATTTGCTTTATCTTTTTTTATTTATTTATAACTTTTGGCCCCTTGAAATGTGGCATTGAGTTGTTGCTTCTCCTAGGACTAGAGGTTATGCACCAATGAGGTGCGTGCTTTAAAACCATCAAGAACTCCTATTTCAGATCTTTGCGTCAGTTTATGTACATATCAGCTTTCTAATATGTTTTCTTGACGATGGTTTCTGTGAGAAGAGGTGTGAGTAATAGTTAGCCATCACAGTTGCACTGTCTCTCTCCTCTATGATGGAGCATGGGATTAGGAATTTTACAGTTTATTTTTGCATCTTCTTTGAGGATGGAAGTTAAACCTGGAAATGTAAGGTTCCTGCATGCACATAATGGCACCAGTGACCAGTTGTTTTCTCTGTGTATTTATGTGTTATGTCCACATGCAATGCTTCTACGATATCAGCCATGAACATCTTCTCATTTGCAGCATGATTTATATTTTCAGCCTCTATCTTGTGTGCTTGTCTCGTTTTGGAACTACAGTCAAATGAACCGACATTTTTGCATTGACTAATTCCTCAACGAATACCACCGTTATTTGATGAGTCCAATACTGTCTTCATTGGTTTTCCCAGTGGATTCTATAAAATCATACTAATACTGGTGAGTATGAAAAATGATACAAGTAAGATATATCCGAATCAAATATTCTGCTCCACTTCCTTCTTTAACTCTCTGATTTCCCCTCTAAATGTAAATTGGTCTTAGTCCTATTTTAACCGCCAATACTCCCAGTATTCCTTTGTGTGCATTCTGATTTAAATTGGTTGTTACTTTTCCCCTCGTTATACATTTCCATATTGGTAGGTGTTGCGTTGGTCCTCTGCCAATCCAATCCTGTTCTCGTTGACGGGCAAAGTGGAAGCGAGCAATCAAGAAAAGCAATCCTTGATGGAGTTCGGCAAAGGCTCATAGAGAAGGTTGTTAGAGACCATGAAGATGATGATGCTGGATCTTCAAGTGATTAGGGTCTTCAAGGTATCATTTTCCGGGGAGCTACTTTTTATTTTCTTTTGTGGGTTTTCTCCGTAACAAAGCTCTAAAATTCATGTTGCGCTTTGGTAGAGATGTTGTATGTCTATTCATCTGTTAACTAAGGTTATGTGGTGTGAAATGATGTGGTTATAAATCTCAAATTTGCTGATTTGCAGTTCAGAAATTTTCCTCGTATTGATATGTTTTGTTCCCTTTTTAGTGTTTTTGTTCACGATGTTGAAGTCCATTAAGACCTACAAAATGAACAACTCAAAATGTCATACAAGACTTCAATTTCATATTGCATCACATGAGAAATGGTCACCCGAGAAGATCTTGATTCTAACGAGACTTGGAATTTTTTCCTTCGCATTCATAGAATAGTCCTGGTTCATCAAAACAAAGATAAGATAGCAAACGAAATTAGTTTTGTGTTTTCTTAAAGAGCGATGTCATGGGCGTAAAATGAAAAATCACACCTCCAAAATAAAGTGACAGGAAAATTGCCGGTTTTTGTACTGCACTTCTGCGCTTATACCTAATAGCTAGATCACCCCAATGACGGGAAAAGATGGCTCTGGAATAGAACGTTTCGAACCATAACTTTTGAAGTGTAGATGTCCCAATAAATTTAGGGCAATATGACTGAACCCAAAGAGTCAAAGACCATATAGATTGATTATCAAGTCCTAAGATTCTGCTTTGAAGAATATAGTATTTGCTTTTACAACTACATCAATCAAAATTTTTACAGCGGACACATAGTTCAGTACTTCGAGACAAAGTACTTCCAATACCCAAACATCTATACAGACTTCCTACTCATAAGCCTTGCAAGTAAAACCCTGCATCATGTTTCCAGTTGCTTTCTACCAAATACAGCCTCCTTTGTCACAAGCTTTATCCCCCTCACCCACAGCTCCGCCGCCTCCAATCCTCCCGAACTCACAAAATGCACTTCCTTGTTCTTCGTTGTCACCACCCGAAACACCCCAGGCTCACCGGCATCTCCCTTCCTCTGTCTAAACCTCTTAAACCTCGAGCTGGGTCCCACCTCGACCTCTTGACAAAGGACATTCCTTGTGCTCGAATTCCCCCACCTCAAAACCCCCGTGGCCTCCACCATTTTAACAACCTTGCTATGCGGTGATCCTTTTCCTCCCTTGGTATGCTTCGACACAATAGCACCACTTAAAACCAGTTTCCGAGCAAGCTCATCAAGTATCACCCTTACTGCATCGTTCTGCGCCCTAGCCTTCCTCGCGAGTAATAGTGCAGTTTCACCCTTCACATTTTTCAAGTCGCAACGGGCTCCAAAGGAAATCAATAGCTCACACATGCGTGCATGGCCTTCTCTGGCCGCCAACATGAGTGGTGTGTATCCATCTCCATCAGAAACATTTACGTCATATCCCCTGTTCATCAACAGTCTCACTGCATCCACGTCTCCACGCCGAGCCGCACAATGTAGGGCATAAAAACCTCCCCCATTGTGATTTCCGTTTTCAAGAGCGAATTCTAGCATTACCTTCTCAAATAGATCACGCTTTTGATTTATTTCAGATAGGGTAAGGGCAGTCTCGCCAGATTTGTTGCACAGCTTCACATCAGCGCCGGCATAAACAAGTAACCGGAAAGCTTCAACGTAACCTTCCATTGCAGTAACCATGACAGCGGAGAAACCCTTGTCATCTTGATAGTCGAGATCAATTTCAGGCCGTCCAATTAGAGCTTTCAAGGCTTCAATATCACCCGATCGAGCAACAAACATTAGAGGAGAAAAAACAGACGTATTGCTGGATCTGGGAACTGTTCCAGACCTAATAACATCCAGCACAGCTTGTTGAAAACCAAGGGACCACCGGTTTGATTCTGCCGCTGACAATACCGACTGACCGGCTATATTGACCAAGCCGAAATCAGCACCAGCTGAGGCCAAAACTTTTAGACACCCTTCCCTATTATATTTTGCACAGATCATTAGAGCTGTCTCAGCAATGTCTGTCTTTGAGTTCATATCACAGCCATTATCAACTAGGGATTGAAGTATTTCTGAACATCCGAGACGGGCAGCCATGTGTATTGGACGAAATTCAGCTTTTTGGGTTCTAACAGGGGCTTCGACAAGTGAACCGCAACTTAAGAGCACATTGACGGCTCCTGTACTGCCACAGAGAATGGCATGGTGGAGGAGGGTTCTTCCATGGAGTGGGGTATCGGGGGAGACTGCTTGGAGGAGCATGCGCAAGATAGCGCCACTTTGTTCGAAATATTCCACTGCGCACCAAGTGATGGCGTAGGGCTCTGCTAATCCAGCGCCCACTCTGAACTCTTCACCTGAAGCAGAGTCCCATGACCATGCCCCTAGTTGCACTTTGATGTCTGTTCTAACGCCAGCCTGTTTTACCATTGGAGAAAGCAAGTTAGTCATTTTCCAAACAGAGTGAAGAGAAAAAAGAATAAGAAAAAGGAAAAAGAGGACTATTGCAAATTGTCATTTTCTGTTTTATTCCGTAGTACAATTCAGTGTACCATGGAGATACGGTAGGTTTCTGTTGAGATTCTAAATTTGTGATGTAGCACGTACAATTATGAAAATGGAAATGATATCAAGATTCGAGGACAAATCCAGCTATTTCCAGTTGTTACCCTGACTACTTTTAGAGAGGACCACCCATTACCCATAGATGAATACCAAATCCCTTTCCTGAGATCATTCGCAGTATTACATATGTATTGGACAACAAATCCCGCAAAAGCACAAGATACACTGCCCGCGGTATCTCGGATGCTTCAAACATAGGATGATATAACCTAGGAGGATGTGTTATTGCTAATCCCCTCACCGGTAGTCTTGAAGGTTTAATACATAATCCAGTAGATTAGAAATTTGCAAAAGCCTCTTGAGGGAGATAAAAGAACGGTTTCACCTCCAAGGCATGAGGCTGAGAGATGGATGCATATCGGCATGCACTACATGTTCTAAATCCTGCTACTTTTTACCCAGATTAAGATTTCTTTTCAAACAACTATCTCAATCAACATATTCAACCAAAAATAAAAAACTATCCCAATCAAGATTAGAACCTTACCTTTAGCAACAGACGGACACAAGAGATCTGCCTACTAACAACAGCAGCCACAAGTGCAGTACAGTCGACACTCGTGTGTAGAGAAGGCCTATATGATTGGAGCAGCACCCGGTCAGTTGCATTTGCATCTACTCCACACTGTCAATAGGCATAGGGTTATTGCATTAAATTGTTGTGCTAAATTAGCACAAATGTAAAGCACGAAGAGAAATTAATCAAGTGATCCAAAGCCCCTAGATTATCCCCATCGAACACCTAGGAGTAACAATTCCAATATGCACCCAAGCTTGGTTCACTTCGCCACAATATTAACATTCTATTTTTGCAGAGTTTGTGTATAATTCATCCAATCTTAAACTTCAGCAAACTGACAAGCAGCAATATGTTTTTCCCGACAATTTAGACAAGAAGCCAAAGTTTTATGTTGAGAATGATCAACAGTTGATGAAAACCATTGGGTTTTAACCAGAGCAACTTTCTAGAGAACATGGTAAGCAGGTCCATGAAAAAGTTAGAGAGCAGAAAACCTGCATACTTACCAAAAAAAAAACTCAACCTACATTGATGGTAAACGTAGGTTTACAGTTTATTCTGTAAACCTACTTTGTTCTGTTACTTCTGTAAACCTGGTTCGATGGTAAAACTATTGCGGACAAAGTTTTAAATAAATAGTTCGATGGTAAAAGTAATTTTACAGTTTGTTTTGTTACAGACTTACATGTCTATAGTCTATATCTTTTAACCAGAATCTTACTGCTGGACATTCCATTTGTGTCAGTGAATAAGGTGTTTTACCTTAATGAGAGCATCTACCATGTCGGTGAACCCTCTGCAGCATGCAGTGACAAGGGCATGCACCGCGATGTGGGGCCGAATAAGGTCAGATCCCATGAGCAGTTCTGCAAGCCTTGCACACCCATGATAGCTAGCCTCCAACAAGGCCTCCTCACAAGCTGGCTGAGAAGCACCAGCTTTAAGTAAGATCTCCAAAATCTCACGGTGGCCCTCCCTCACTGCCGCTGTTGTCGCGAAGCCCCTGAACAGTTTCTGGTTTACATCAGCTCCAATACCCTGTCATTTTAACAAATGCCAACCCTCAGCATGCCAAATTACATAAATGACTCAGCAAGTCATTCATCTTGTTTTTTACTTGCCTCAAAATTTTACAGAAAGAAACCAAACTAGCAGCAGATTTTTGGACAGTTCATTGAGTCCAGGTGCTCACGGCCACTCAGGCACTCACAGACAAAATGGTCAACATGATAGATATGACACATAATGGGGCATGAAATATTTTACCAAGCAGCCCTTGGAAGTACATTAATACGAAGAAGAGGGGGAGTGTATCACGTAGGTGGGCCACATTTTCAGTCCCTCCAAACTATGGTAGAGGATTAGAGACAACCCAAAATGGGCTGGTAACCCAAGCCAGGAAATTAAAAAGCTTATCTTATAGACTATGTTACTTTATATTTTTCTTCATTAGATGAAATGTATAAGATCTAAGTCTTGTTGCCATTTAGATTTAGAGTAATGCTAGAGACACATTCATTCTTATATCCACTCAAACCTTCCGGAAGCCCCATGCTAGCTTATCTTCGGTGTACCTACTTTTCTCATCATTACGGCTCACATTTTGCATGTCATGCATTTCACTTCTCAAAAAATCATAAATAATAAAAAAAAAATGTTTAAATTTTCTTTTTCGGCATTAATGGACAAGTCAAACAAATAATTTATGCTTCGGTTAGACTCAAATTCAAAAAGGAAATGCCTTGTTCTCTTTGGTTTTCGAAAAGAATTTTTCAAAAAATTCCCCCTAGATTCCTCCTAGATTCTTCCTACTTTCAACATTTCTCTCTTTATCTCTCTCCACTTATTACCCCTACTATTTTTTTTTAAAAAATTCAAAACACAATCCAAACAAGACGTATAACTTAAAAAGACCCCAAAGCATGTCTCAAAGCTTGTTACAGCATTTTAACTGTATAACTTAAAATGCATGTTACAGCATTTTAGACATATCTCAAGCATGCAAAAAAATTAACACCGGCACATAACCCCTTAAAAGGATTTTTATGCAGAAGATGCGCTAAAAAAATAAATCGAAGGAATTAAAAAATCAAGAGCATTGCTATGTAAACACTAGTTCAAATGCACCTCTCAAACACCCCACGCAATAGCTAGCATTGGATCCCACAACTTATTTTGACAATCTAAGCCATTCATTTTCAGCTCCATATGTGTAAATCATTCATGTAAAAAAATCAGATTGATCGAATATCAATAAGTGACCGACTCAAATCAATTGGTTAACAAGGAGAACTTTAATAATCCATTTTTCTTTTGAAAAATGTAATATTTTCTAAGATTGCTACAAATGTCCAATCAATCTGATTTTTGCGTGGACAACAAGCATGTCAACAACCAAAAAAAAAGGGTTTAAAATTTGAAAATATGTTGTGAAACTCACTCTATTGAGTGGTCTGTTTCGAAGGTGCGTAAGAAGAATTACCCAAAGCTTATACGCTGTACATGGGAGTGGAGACCTTGTTGCAAGCTTCAAAAAGTTCTCATTGTGCTAAACCATTTACTTAATCATGTCTAAGGCCTAATTATGTTCCAATATACACACCACATCTCTCTCACAAACATGTGGACTCCACATACGGGTTCCATAGGTGGGGGCCCACATGGTGGGACCCACGTGTATGTAAGAGAGGTGTGGTTGGATCTATGTAAATGTGGTGTGTACCAATCATTTCCGATTTTGTTCTGATCCAGGAATTTTCACTAGGCAAGCAGCTTAGAAGGAGAAAAAGGAGAGAATTTAAAGCCAAAATGCAAAGTCAAGAATAGCGTAAAGAAGGAAAAGGACGAAAACAAACGATCTGTCTACAGTCTAGCTTGCCCAATTTGACAGTACTCTTTGTTCTAATTGGAGAAAAAAACAACAATTAAGATATAACCAGGTACTGATTCGCTAAATCTATGTGATAGGGACCAAAATATCTATATGTCCAAAAATAACGGTCCAGCAATTAAAAGGCAATTACAGAAGGAAAATTCAGTCTCAAGCTTCAAAATCTTCTTCCAACTAATTAAAGCAAAGCTCGGGGTAAAAAAAACCATCAATAGCCTTGAGCTTCATTTGGCTAAAAGTTATTGGATTTTTCTTTTGTCTTTATTCAACGTGTTTTTGCTTTTATTAAATTTTCGTTAAATTTCTTTAGACGATAGTAATATAAAAATACGAAACAAATTTGGAAAAGCTTAAAAAATCCAAAAAAAGATCTGTCTGTTTTATTATTTTTTCCTTTCAGTGAGCTTTTATAAGTTTTTAGTCATAATAATTTAATACTTTTTATATCCCTCTCGTTTGTATGAACAAATAATTAAAACAAATCTTAACAAAAACAAAAATTTGTTGAATAAACTGTAAAGACAAAAAAAAATCCAAAAAATAATTTAGCCGAAATATAGTTTAATCACGTACTGAATCGGCATCTCGGTAAAAAAAAAAACCGTACAGAATCGGGACGTCTTAAAAATGAAACTATGATCAGGCATTTATTTTGACCTCCAACGGTATTCGAGAACGGTAAAACACAAATTCATTATGGCACCTGGTTTCAAATTTTGAATTTACAGTACTTTACTAAATGGAGCAGTGGCGAAAACGGGAAACCAAAAAAAAAAAACATCATCAACAGCGATTGAACAGACAAGAGGGTATCAAAACCAAATCCAAATCAGGTGTTTATTTTGAGCTAAAAAATATTTAAGCTACACGCTCATTTACGGCACCAGATATCAAATTTTGAATTTACTTGAAACAGAGTAAAACAGATACGGCTTCCAAACGAATCAAGCTACTCGAGTCTGAGCTCGTATTTGTTTGTTAGAAATTTGTTCAAGATTGGTTTATCTTGAACAATATTTTTTGAAGCTCGTTAAGATTTCAAATCAAGCTTGAACAAGCTATTACTCACTCGGCTCATTTGGCTTGTTGTATATAAAAAAATTCAAGTTACTTGAGAATCGGCTCGTATTTGCTTTCATTAAAGCTTATTTGAGATCGACTCGTCTCATAAACAAGCAAACCTCGCTAAGTTTTCAAACTAAGCTATTACTCAAACTGTTTGACTCATTTACCACCCCTATACACCAGCTAGTTGAAGATACAAAAAAAAAAGACGCAGATAAACATACTAGTGACCGAACAGATTGTGAAGTTCACCATTTGGCAAACATAAACCACTCCATAATCAGCTGGGAAAAAAAAACATTCAAACAATACAACAAAAACCACATCAACATTGATCGGTGAGGAGGGTGAAAAATAATCAATCAACCGAAACTATAAATATAAGAGGGCATTACCAGTAGTTTCCTAACAAGCGTGACGTTCCCGGTATGCACGGCGAGGAACAAGGCGGTGACGTCAGTCTTGAACTCCTCGTATTCGAACCGGACCTCGTTGGGCAGGTCCTCGCGGCACGTGACCTCGGCCTTGCGGACCTTGAGCCACACGGCGCCGACGAAGTTGACGTCCACGAACGGATCGGCGGCGCACTCGAGAGCCGATCTGAGATCGTCGGTGTGGGAAGCTTCAAGGAGGCGGTGCGAGACTTCCGCCTGGCAGTCTACGGGAAATACTTGTTTGCCGGCGAGGAAACCGCCGCCTCCGCCTGAGTGGCCGAACACCGTCATTTCCGGCGCAGCAAGTGGTAGCTGCAAGTTGGTCACACCCTCTCTCTCTCTCTCTCTCTCTCTTCTCTCTGCGTTTGTGTTGGTAGTAACCTCTCTCTCTCTCTCTCTATCTCTCTCTCTCTCTCTCTCTCTGTTTTACTGTAATACTGTATTGTTGTTTCTGACTCTTCTGGTACAGTCTATAAGTAGACACGAGACTCGAGAGTTGGGGGGAGAGAAACTTGAAAGAAGTGAGCGCCAGGGACAACTGGAGGGGAAGGACTGGGTGAGGAGAAATTATTCAATGCCCCTGGGGACATTTATTGGAATGTGGTAGTAGTACAGTAACTTTTTAAACCACGGTTAAAAATACTCAATTTGGACTGTGACGTCAGAGATGATTCATAGGATTGGAAAATTCTACAGTGCAACGCCCTGCAGGGCGTACACGAACCGTCGATCTCGGAAATGAGTAGTTGAGATATAATTTTTAATTTTGACCGTTAAGAAATAATTTTTATCGGTCAAAATTAATTTTTAATCCAAACCCTTGATTGATGAGATCAACGGATGTGCGCTGTATAGAAACCCCTGTAGGGGGCTCCGCCCTGCAGGATCCTCGAGTCGTCATTCACACGGTGTTGGGAAAAATTATTCAATACCTAGTGCACGGCCACATGGTATCTTACCATTTTTCCATCAAGTTTCTTACGGTTTTTTTTATTTGGTTTTTATTTAATTTTTTTCGTATTTATTAGTTTTGAGCTTGACTTTTATAAATTATTAATTTGTCTCGAACAAAAGAATAAAAAAATATAAGATTTCTATTTTTACCCAAATATTTTCAAATACATCCAAGAAAAAGCCCCAATATTTCACAAAAATTAAACGCAAAATTAACAAACACGAAAACAACTTAAATAGTGACAAAACAAGAAAATGTTCCAAAAAACTCGGTGGAACAAGGCCATATTTTTAAAACACAGTACTCCTATATTATATGAGATCACCAGGATTTGCTCATCCTTCAACCATTGAGATTTATCAATTTAATCTATCCAATTGTAGAGATCGATCACTAGCGAACAATCAACAATATTTTACTCGATGTGCAGAATCATAACGATTCAATTTGGGAATTTGATGCTATGCTATTACTATCACCTTTGAAAACTAGACCCTTTTATTTTTACTATTCCAAAATACAGTATATAGATGAGGTCATCTTGATACGCTTCACCCTTCAAATGTCTAAATGCACTGATTCAATCAAATCAATTGTATATATAGATTAATTATTCACTCGTCACTCAGATACAGATCGATCAATAGTATTTTTACTAGTCTCCGTAAACCTCCACTACCGCAATGGCTACAACTCAACGAACTTTTCGTGGATATGCTCTAGTATCAGTATGACTCAATGAGATGCTATTATTCAATGAAATGAGATTAACCTATGAGATCTAGTCAATGGGCATTTATCGAATGAAATAGACTTATAATGATCTAGTCAACTCGATGGGCCAGTCACTAAAACATGCATTGACCCTCAACCCCATCACTAATTTACACAAAGTGCTAACTAGTACCATGACGCACTTGTCATTTTCATTTAGGGGCGTTCCAACTAAATTAAATTAAATGGATTAAAGTCCATATTTTGCACGGTGTTTTTTTTAGGAGGACGGATATTTTCTTCACATTCATCAACTAAAATATCATTAAGCGGTAATAATTTGTCTATTGTCATTAATTTGAAGACAAGAAATAAATAGCGAAAAACGCACACTTAGTCATTATGGCGTGTTAAGCGACAAACAATTCCAGCAATTGTCAATTTGTTTTCTTACTTTGTCCATCTCATTATGTGCGATCCCGGAGATACTGTTGTTCTTTAGATTTCATCTCAGTCGGACGGCTAAGATCTGCTCGATCGAGATAAAATTAATCTGAGTCGTTCATTATCGAGTATGGGCGGTCCGAATGAGGCCAACACCCATGCACTTATAAGATTCACATTATGTTTACATTGATGAAATGCTTTATATAATTTATGATTTCAGGATACCTTTAGATTCGATCTTTACACATTTGTCTCTCATTCTCTGCTGGTTCTCTCATATTTCACTGCTTTTCCTCTCGCTTGCTCACTCGATGTAGAGAACGGATGGGGAAGGATTTGGTGGGGGCCGGTGGGGGAAAAAAAGGTAAAGTGCAAGGACCTATGGAAAAATGAAGGATTGGGTAGCTAGCAAGGTCAACTGGCAACGTCGCATGGGTGTGGAGAGGCCCAATGATGGTAGGAGAGGGGTGGTATTTGGCGGTGGATGGATGCGATGAGAGGTGCTGGGTGGAGGAAGGGGTGGCGCGCGCAATGGCAAGAACGGAGAACACGAGGGGTTAGAGAGAGGATATTATATGTGTAATTTTATAAACCAATTGAAGTTAGGAAACTCAATGGAGTAATCATTGTGTAGGGGGTGCCAGAGGGAAAAAAAAAAAGGATTGGGAAATTTGCTCAAGATTATGTTTTTTGTTAATAATAATAATACATTATTTCGAGGATATGGGCCCGGTAATTGAAGCAGTGTAAAGGGTTTGGGTTTTGTTGGAGGTGAGGGGATGAGTAGGTAGGACGAAATTCGAACTGTTTTGGCGTAAGAAATGATCAGCAAGGCTTCTGAGTTCTGAGACTATAATCAGTCCAGCTGTGATAAGTTCAGGCAACAGGATGATTTTTGTCGGGAAAGGAAACGCAAGTTATATTGATCCATATCAGATATAAATTGTGCAGTTCATAGGCCGAAAAATAACAAATATAACAAAAACAAAAATGAAAAGGAAAGACTGCTCAGCTCCGATATTGGACCCAACACTCTGCTCGTGGAGGTAGGGTGGAGGATCGCCATTGAATCTGATCCCGCCACTAGATCTGCATAGGGTCTGCATCTTGACGCCTTCATCGTTGCCGCTGGAGAGCCCAATATGAAAAATGAAAAAATGTTCATGCAACAGCATTTAAGCCCAAAATTTCACCTTTTGATTTTTTCGGTTTATTTTTATATCTGTAAAATAAAGTAGAATATGTCCCATTTTATTTGTTCATTATTCTTTTAGTTTATTTTGTATCTATTGTTTCTATCTTTCAATCTGTGCTCAATGAGAGCTTAGATGTATGAATAGAAAAACTATTTCAATGCAACCGGAGGAAAGTAATCTGAATCCAGTTTCGTTAAAAGAAAGACAAATTCTTGATCAATTTAGAGAAGCAACTGCATGATGAAAGAATAATATTATTCCTATGTCAGAAAAGAAAAAATAAATATATTGTCTCGTTTGAGAAACAATATATATACCAATTTGTTAATTTAGTTATGTGTTTTCTATTCGTATAAGACTTAAAACTGATCGCATCTAAGTACTCGTATGAGTCATGACAAGGTTAATTTTCTTTTTCTCTTTTTTGGAGCCGTAGCTGCACGTATGACGTACGTGAACAATTTGTGCGATGGCCGTCTATTCCCCAGCATGAACTCGCGGAGTTATGCGCACAACGTGAGAGAGAGAGAGAGATGCCCACTTGCGAGGATCAAACTTATAGTAGAACACACAGTGAAGTTGTGTCAGAGATCTGTTGCAGTGTTGTTTACTACTCCTCCTATTACTCTAATACTGTAGTCAACATACAATATGAGTACCTGAACGACGTGGATTTGCAGTGTATCTTTTTGACCACTACTTTCATTTTGGAGGAACTAGGGGATCTTGTAGCGTTTGTGATGAATGACAAAATTGGCCTGTCGATTAAAATAAAGGACCCGAGGAGTGTGCTGCGCAGCACCTGACCACTACTTTCATTTTGGAGGAACTAGGGGATCTTGTAGCGTTTGTGATGAATGACAAAATTGGCTTGTCGATTAAAATAAAGGACCCAGGGAGTGTGCTGCGCAGCCCCGTGCTGCGCAGCGTGCTGCACGGCCTCCGACGCCGCCTTGCCGGCATCGGTTCGACGATCAGAGACGTCCACTGCGTAGAGCTCGTCGAATACTACAAGTGTACCAAAAATTAACCCGATCAAGTATCGTTAAGTGTCTCATCGGAACACATACTCCCTCCGTCCCATAATATTTGTCTGGTCCGCAAAACGGAGACGTAAAAATAATTCTATTTTTGTAAGAAAAGTTGGGAAAAAATTCAACAACTTACTAGATCTCGACGAGTTCTTTTAACTTGTGAAAAAAATTTGAATTTTTTCTTGAAAGAAATACATTATTTTGTAGTCTCCGTTTTGCGGACCGGACAAATATTATGGGACAGAGGGAGTATAATTCAAAAAGAATGGATTCAGTGGTTTTGATCCAGTGTTTCGTATCCATTAAGATTCATTTTTTTTCAAGTTATATGTATTCCGATGAAGTACTTAACGATACTTGATCGGGTTGATTTTTGGTACACTTGTAGTATTCGACGAGCTCTACACAATGGACGTCTCCGATCGTCGAACCGATGCCGGCAAGGCGACGCCAGAGGCCGCGCAGCATGCTGCGCAGCACAAGGCTGCGCAGCACACTCCCTCTGTCCTAAAATAAACGATTTCAATCACATTTCTAAGTGTAGAACAACGCCTTGTTATGTGCAAAGATGGTTTTAGTCGGTCCTTACTCTCATCCAATTATTAATTTCCTATACTTTTTCATTTATTCTGTATACGTCCAAATGTATGTACGTACATGTATATACATGCATGTTTGGGGGTTGCGCGATGGATTACAGTTAGCAACTAGTCTTCAACTGTCAAACTTGGAAGTCGAATCAGACTCTATGGTCGTGATCCAGTTACTTGCTACAAATTGGGATAAAACACGTCAATTGAGTGCTCTATTAAATGATGATTGCAGTAATTACCTCTTGCAGCAGTTAAATGTGATGGAAGTGAAACATACTTTTTGAGAGAGCAATACATGTGCGGACCGATTGGCAAATTTGGAACTTCAAATAGACGTGGGGTTTCATGTTTCAGATAATATGCCTAGTTGTATTTCTTTTTAATTAAGGGTGGACACCCAGAGGATTGCATATCTTAGACTCGTGTACTCTTTTAATTAGTTTTATTATAATTCCAATTTACCAAAATAAAAAAATAAACTTGCATGTTTCGTTATCCGAAGAAATTGAAACACACAGACACAGTAGTAGCTTTTTTACCATATGATGAGAAAGAGATCAATGTTTCAGCATTGATGATATTAGATCATGAAAATTTATTCCCTCTTGTCAGTCTTGTGGATAAATTTAGTTAAGGTCCATTTCATAACCTTGAGTTATTTGCGTAAACACAAGCAAATAAGATGATTTTGATGACCTGTCCATCAATTAGGCCAAGATCACTTCGTTTGGGATTTTGGTGTTTGCTCCATCTTAAAGTTTCAGGTTCGATTCTCATTGCCAATAACTCTTGGAACCACCTCACCAGCACGCGTAAGCATGTAAAACGTTTGTAGATTGGGCTGTAAAAATTAACCCGAAGTGCACGCAAGCTGGCCCAGAACACCTTAAATTATATATATATAAAAAAAAAGACTTTGCCAAAGTAGGAGTATTTTAAACACATTAGTACTGTCAAAAATTCTGATTAAAAAAGGGCCGGGCTATTCGCAGCCACGTATTTTCTCCCATAGCCCGTTAAAAATTTTCAATTAGACTCGACAGCTAGTTACCGAAATTAAGATACATTTTCAACATCAAATTACCTAAATATGGTATTTTTTTCAACAACTATTTACCGAAAATGCCCGAAAATGCATGTTTGGCAGTTGTCTACCGAAAGTTGAATATATTTTCGACATGTAGTTACCGAAATATAATCTTATTTTCAACAGCTATTTACCGAAATATTATTTATGATTTTCAACAACCACTTACAGAAATAGAGTGGGCTATGAGAGAAAATACGTGGCTGCGAATAACCCAGCCCTTAAAAAAAACTCTGTCAAAGAAACACACACACGCATGAGAACAAACAAAAAAAGTGACTGACCCAAACAGACCCTTGGTCCAAATTTCCCCCCTACCAAGTACCAAGTGCGCATGCGAATAGTGGTTCGCTGAGACTGCACAGCGACCGAGTCCATTTTTGGGATAATGCACTGCCACCAAATAAGCTTGTCATGTGTTTCGCTTCCACGTGGTACAGAAGCACAGAGGATCAAAGAATCTCTGGTTTTTTTTCCTGCCAAGTGGTAAATCAAGGGTCACGTGAGCCCCAAAGGTTTGGTTGGTGGGTAATAAACTCAAGTTATCTGTACTCATGTTTTTGGTGTACCCATGTATCACCTTATTTTTAGCCGTAGGATCAAATCAGATTCTTTAAACAAGAGAATATTTATTGGCAGTGATTTTGACATTCCTCTTTTCTCTAACGGCACTTCCATTTGTGTCTCTATTAAGATTTAGGTGGTTTGTTTTGCAAAAGAATGGGAGTAATGTTTGAGAAAATGAGAGTGACAAAATCAGTTCCCATCTTTAACAATAATCAAGAAAGTAATTTCTTGTGAATTCACTAGTCCATATGTGAACGACTTGACTTTGGTCGGATAGAAGAGATGATTGGTTGAGGTGCACATAAACTGACCTGAACACCCCTGGTATTCGGGGAAAAAATAGTCAAGGGTCACGTGATAGTTGATACTGGCGGTACGTAGCCTGCAACCAGGAGAGGAATTACTATGGTCCCAATGACAAAAATGGATCCCTCTGGTCCTAAATCTTTTGCTTTAAGACGAAGAGATCCTTCCACTAATGATAAACTCCCATTAAAATGTCTCCAAGTACTAAAAATACTGTGGTCAAAGAGCAAGATCACCAAAGCTACAATGGGACCAGCTTAATTATTTAGCACTGCGTCACTGACTCACAGGGTACTGTTGTAGAGGATGAGTTCTTTAATTTTGGGATTATAAAAAGTGAAACTATCAAGATTCAGATTAAACTAGTTTTTGCATGATATTCTAAGCAAGTTGCATAAAGAACAATTCTTTGATAATTTTGTAATAATTTTGTAAGACCCGAGATGAATTCATAAAAGTTGCAAACAGAACTGCACTCGGCCCGAATCGACCGCCCTAAAAGCCTAAACCTGAGCTAAGTTTTTCCGTTTATTTGTCATGATCTTGTAAAGCCAATACTCATGTGTTCAACAATGTCGCATGTGAAAAAAAAACCTCGTTGCACTTGGAATTGTGGTTACGAATCATTTTCAATCTCCAATCTATGAAATATGAAATGTTTAGGGTAAATAAAACCACAGTTTGGTGATGAGTTTATGAATATCTTTTACGTATACTGGATGGGAGATCCGAAGAAGGCGAGAGACACATGATGGGAGGTTGAAATCTTGTCTCCAAACAGAATCTGTTTTTGTTGGCAAGCTAAGCCCTTTTCTTTATTAGAGAGAGAGAGAGAGAGAGAGAGAGAGAGCTAAGGATTTTTTATAATAATAATGCGAAGGACGAGAGGAGCATACTTTGGTGCCACACCCTTTAATTTTACGCTCTTATTAATGGCCCTTAATTTGTCGCTTACTCAAACTCGGAACATGCACTCTTCACCTCATCAATTTCTCCGAATAGTATGATGTTGATTTATCCACACTTCTTTTCTTGTCATGGGCATAAATAGGTATATTCAATAGTATTTTTGAATAATAAGTGGAGAGAAAAATTAGAGTAATGATCGGGAAGAAAGGTAAAAAGTGGAAAGATATAGAGTGAGAATTGAAAGTAATTATTAAAAAGTTAGAGAGAAAAATGAGAGTAATAAGAATTTTTACCAATCAAAAAAAAAATGAGAATAATAATTGAGTTGAAAAATATTTTTTAAGTAGAATAGTGAAGTAAACAAGACATCAATCTCCGCAAATCTCAACTATGTTTTAGTCTTTTAGAAGACCAATTCTCCCACTAAGGAGGGGTCTATAATTTAGGAATGGCAATTGCCGCTGCCCGACCCCACCTCCAACCTTCCCAGCTTGATCCGAGCTGGTATTGCCTGATTCAAGGAGTGAAGGGGGGAGGGGGGCTGGTATTTGCTCCTCCCATCCCGTTATAGCCCGATCCTACTCCGATTATAGTTATTAGTATTTTTTTATGAATATATTTATCCGACCCCGTCCCCGCCTCTCCAACCTCCCTGGCTTGATCCGAGCGATATTCCTCGATCCGATGAGTGAATGGGGAGGGGTTGGTATATATTTGCTTTCCCCACGCCTAGTATAGCACTATCCGACTCTGATTGTAGTAGTATTAATTTTTTTTTTTGTATGTATATATCTATGTAGATTTTAATATTTTGATATAATAAGAGCAAAATACCCAATAACATATTACTAGTTTATGTCTTTGTTTCTTTTTTTTTAAACTCTCATCAATATCTTACTTTCTTGTCAAAATCCTCTAAAGATAACAAAGTTAGTGAAAATTACTCGGTGAATAAAAATCCAATTATTCTTCGACCCCGGCAACTCCCCGACTTCCCCCATTCCGTCTCCCCCACTACAAGAAAAATGGTCATTCCCGGCATTTTTATTACCGGCATTTTACTTAATGCCGGAAAAGCCATTATTACCGGCATTTCAAGAAATGCCGGAAAAAAATAATTATTACCGGCATTTGTTTAAAAAAATGCCGGCAAAAGTCGATTTTTTCCGCCAAAATAATACCATTAAACTATTACCGGCATTTGTTGAAAAAAATGCCGGGAATACTCTCCGTATAATATAAATATTTTTCTTTGTGCAAGGGGACTCAATATGGTGGCTAGCCTAGATGGTAGTCCCCCACGCGCGCGAGCCGAAGGTCTTGAGTTCGAATCTTGGGGAGGACAATTTCCCCACAAAATTTGCATGCCACGTGGGCGCCACTCAAGCGCCACGTGGCGGACACGTGGGTGACAAATAAGCACCACGTGGCGGACACGTGGCGCCCATGTGGCATTTTGTCTTATATGTTATAGTTTTTCCCGGCATTTGTACAAATGCCGCAAATGAGTACACTATTCCCGGCATTTATAGAGACCTTTCCCGGCATTTGTACTTTTATCGACACTCTCCTAGACGGCATATGCAATAAATGCCGGTAATACCTAACAAATGCCGGTAATACTCTTTACCGGCATTTTTTTAACTTTTAGCGGCATTTATAAAATGCCGGGAAAAGCAAAAATTCTTGTAGTGCCCGCCGATAAGAAATGGGGCGGACCATCCCCGTCCGCCCCATTACCATCCCTAGTTTTATTTTCAATCGGGACAAAATCTTATTTGGATTCATCCCACAAGAATTAACTCTGAACTACAGGGACAACCCTTAATATTACGGCCCACTCCTTTTGTCAAAGCATTGGCCAACCTATAATGGGTGGCAATGCCAATTCCTTTACGTTTTTTTCAAATTATCAATGAAAGTGAAATTGGCTTTCATCTGCTCAAGGGTCCACATAATTTTCTGGCAAGCTGAAGGGCCCCGTTTAAAGCTTCAAATTCAAGGGTGCTTACCTGATTTGATGATGACCAATCTTTGATTCTCAACGAAACTTTTAGACGTTGTTGCCCAACCCTCTTGATTTGTGCTCTCTTAACATTTTAAACACGTAAGAATGTTGCGAAATTGCCCTGTTATTTACACTTTGGAGGGACTAAAATGTTAGCTTTCCTTTTTCAGGGCAAGTTAGTATACGGCCATAATTTCCATCCCTCACTTTTTCTTTTTAATTACTCCCTTCATCCCCAATTTGATAATCCCACTACGAAAAAACTGTACAATTTTCGGATAAAAAATTAAAGTACTTCGGTCCATAAGTTTCGGATTTTTCTCGTACCAAATTAAATAACTAATCAAAATCATTAATTTGGTCCGAGGAAACACGAAAAATCATGTAAAAAAGTACTTTACTTTTTTTCAAAAATTACAAGTCTTTTTGTAGGGGACTATCAAAATAGGACAAACGGAATACTACTAAACATCCCATTCGCCACCCCTGGTCGCGGCTATCCTTAACCATCAGTTCAACAAACCCCTAATGCTAACATTTGGAATTTCTTGTGGGGGTGACCCATTTAGGAACTTTTCCCTTTATGTCTTCCTCATTGAGACAATGGAGATTGGAGAACCCTTTTGCAACCTTTGTACAATCTTCAATCAGCTCCCCCTTTTCTTGTTGGTTCAGTGGTCCTTAAAAAGGCATGTACCAAAACAATTTGGAGGGCCTAGGCAAATGAGGCTTTGGTTAAGTGATAAGAGCATTATCAATTTATCATCATTTTCGGGGTAAAATTCCCACCCAACCATAAGGAACACTCTTCTGTTCCCAACGATCAGGGGTATTCAGGCTATCTTATGCGCATCTCGATTAATCTCTTTTCCGGTACGGTCAAAGGCATGTTTTTTACACCGAGATTAAGGGATTTACAAGAAATTACTTTCGATCGTGTGAGCTTATCTCGAGAATCAAACCTTGATTAATTGTATGGAGAGCAAACCCATCAACTAACTGGACTAACCCTTAGAGCTCCATAAGGACCATTCACCGGAGTTTGAAACTGCATAGCGCCATTACCCATTTTATGTAGGGTCAGTGGCAATGATTTTTCGTGTACACAACATAATGAAGATTTCATTGTTCTTTGTCAAGAGACATAGGTGACCATCTCAACTGAAAGATTAATTAGTTAATTAGTTTGTTTGGAAATGCAACTTTTCTTCAAGTTTGATGGCCTACTTTTATACAATGAAAGGGGAAATTAAAGAATTAACCACAAGACACCTTAAATTTAATGGTTGGTGACGTACACTTTCTCGACAGTGACGTGTTGCAGGGAGGGGAGTAGCCGGAGGGAGAGGAAAATCAAACAAAGGGTGTGTCGGTGAGGGAGAGCGAACATGTGAGCCGTGAGGGTAGAGATCTAGAGTGAGAGAACGAGTGAGAAAGAGAGGGGAAAGAGGGATTACAAAGTGAGAAAGCGAGGCGAACATATGTGAGCCACTGATTTCAATGACCGAGATAAAGTGTCCAATATTGTGTTTGTGTCTATTAACCCATATGTACAGATTGACATTACAAAATCTTTGATTACCATCTCAACATAGATGGAGCCATATTTGTGCGTTGTTTGTACCTACAGATCTGTGCGCATAGCAATCTTGGTTTGCACACGTAGGAAATTTGTACAGAATTTGTACGTGGATCTGTATCCCTAACATTATCGATCAATCTACCACATGCATTATCCACATGGGTTGGTGTACGTTCACCTCAGCATCCACATGGTTTGCCCGTAGCATTTTTGTATTGCATTATTCTCCTGCAACTAAACAAAAGACAACCAGCTTAGCAAAAAAAAAACCAAACAAAGACGACTTTATTCATGGACATTAGCCAGTTAGTTACAAATCAATCCACAAGTGACTTAATTAGGATATTGAAATGACTGTACTCTATGTTCTCTCTCTCTCTCTTAGGATATTGAAATGACTGTACTCTATGTTCTCTCTCTCTCTCTCTCTCTCTCTCTTAAAAAAAAAAAGAATGAATGAATGAACGTTAAGGGGCCATTGGGTAACGTTTTCAGTCATTTTGTACATGAAAAACTAAAAGTAGAATCATGTTTACTTTTAACAAAAAAAAAAACTTCAATATTTTCTATGTGACTTGTGGTAGAATAAAATAGACACGCCATGATTCAAACTCGTGACGATTTGATTGGTAAAAGCAATTAGCATGGCTTGATTATAGTCCCTCTTTTTTTCTTCTTAAAATCGAAATGTCTGAGCCAGCTTACGCGCACCTCAATTAATTTTGGAGAATCAATTCCACTGCCCACTTGCGGTGGTCCCAATTTGATTCTTGTCCTTTTTGTTAAAGTACTGCCCTAGGGAAATTAATTTTCCTCCAACTAACCCCATCCGAATGAAGTTGCTTGATTCTGAAATCTCTGAAACTCAAGCAAATATGAATTGAAATGTCTGAGCCAGCTTACGCGCACCTCAACTAATTCTGGAGAACCAATTCCACCGCCCACTTGCGGTGGTCCCAATTTGATTATAGTCCTTTTTGTTAAAGTACTGTCCTAGGGAAATTAATTTTCCTCCAACTAACCCCATCCGAATGAAGTTGCTTGATTCTGAAATCTCTGAAGCTCAAGCAAATACTCCATGATTCTCCCAGATTTGAATGCCACTCCTTTATGATTATTGATTACCCACCGCGGGAAACTTTTTCAAACATTTGCCAACCTTTTCTAGCCACATGGACTCTTCCCCTGAGGAGTAACAATGAAGCAAATGAAAAAACTATTTCCTTTTCAAAAGTGCTTTTGGCATTATGTATTGATATGCTCCTCAAATGATGGAAACATGGGAAGGAAATCAAGGAATCAAGGGTATATCTACAAAAGGGGAAATTTATTCACGGTTTTGCACAATTTCAGTTGTCCGTCTCGGTAATTAATAATCCGGTTTTACAAAAAAAGCTGTTCCAGTGAATAGTTTTTTAAAAATACGGATCATTCAAAACACTTTTGGACGCGCGCGATTGAGCGCCTTAAAGGATGTTTGTGGCTCTGCTGTAAAAAAAAGTTTTCCTCTCTACAGAATCGATTAGCAGCTAACTCATTTGGATTTCGAGTTTGTTAAGGATAAACGAAAGTGTCTCATTACGTGTTTATAGGAGTATCCATTTTCTTGAGTAGTTACACCTAGATATCTATATTTACTTCTTGGGGACCATATGTAAATATTAATCTTTTTCCTCCTCTTTCCCATTTCAGATTCTCTGGTCGTTCAATTCCTCTATTTTAATTCTCAAGCAAAGGGCAAGGGGTTGGCCGGCCGGGTGATCGAGATTTGGGACTCAGATTTGACTCTCGTCATGTCGCCAACTTTTAGTTTTGGGACTATTTTACTTCTCGCGTGATTGTGTAGGCATGTGGACAGTGTTGGCTCAAAAATATTTGGGACACGAAGCGGAAGTCCTAATATGGATTATCTATCTTTGTATGCGTATTTTTGAAATAAATTTTACAAATTGTTGAGGAAAAACTTAAGGCGTGGAGATTCGAACTTAACTCATTAAGCATCTAAAGAACCTAAGTTGTCATGCGACCAAGAAAATGTTGCTCAAAGGCAATTTGAACTAATTATTTAAAACTATAGTATATTTTTTGGGGCCCTCCTCGGCAGAGACGGAGAGAGGTGTGGGCATATGGTGGCCAAAGCCCCTGCGCGGTTTCAGATTTTTTTTAAAAACACTAATATTATTATTATTTTTTGTTTGGTGAGAACATTTAGGTATTGTATTTTGTATTGGGTGTTATTTAAACATAAAAATGTGTTCTTTTTTGTCTCAAAACCCAATTTCTCTATTTGTGCACGGCCTCCC
Organism: Rhododendron mucronatum var. ripense; assembly: GCA_019656295.1. Taxonomy (NCBI): domain Eukaryota; kingdom Viridiplantae; phylum Streptophyta; class Magnoliopsida; order Ericales; family Ericaceae; genus Rhododendron; species Rhododendron mucronatum. The sequence continues at coordinate 820,988 of BPLT01000148.1, read as the reverse complement.
ATGAGTTTTTTCTTCAATTATTGATCTCATTTCTTTTTCTATCTCTCCCTATTTACTATCCAAAAAAACCTCCCTTAAAATCTAAACCGAACTATTAGATTCCCGAACCTTCAAATTTCAAAATCTTGTTCATAGGTCGGCCCCCGTATTTTCAAAATCCTGATTCCGTCCTTGCTTCTCGGATCAAAAAATTGGGGGCCGGAAGTGACAGCTTCCTCGGCTTCTTCCCTAAGCCGGCTTTGGAACGACCATAAGAGGAGTTATATACAGATTAGTCTTGCTAACCAGGGACCCACAGAATTATCAAACAAAAACTCCTCTATTTCATTTCAGTGTCTGCACTACACATGTTCTCTTCATTTTTTAAAATTATTGTATTTTTGTAATCAATAGGCTCCAAACAAATAAAGTTGTCTCAGTACGTTGCAACTCAACCAACATTTAGACTCTTTATACTAACTTTTGTTGTGTTGTTGCTAATGGGCTTTTTTTTTTTTTTTAAAGAAAATAAAAAATTATCTGTCTATTTTTTCTTTTTAGGTACTTGAAGTCTCAACGCACTAATTTTTTTTTCTCTCTATTACCAAATGCAGTAAAAGAGTAATAAAGATAGAAAAGTTCATTTCTCCAAAATAAGTTTGTACTTTTTTTTGTTTTGCTAAGGCCCCATTCCGCTACAGAAAATAAATACTTATTTTTTGAATTATAGGTGATGTATTGTGAGAGAATAACTTGTATTGTAAAATGAAAAATAAGTACTTAAAAAATAAGTATCTTAGCGGAACGAGGCCTAATTATCGCTCTCCCTGGGATGATGGAAATTGAGATGTGAATAATGCAAAAATATTTATCATTTCAATGTGCCTTTTCAATTATTCTAGATCACCCATACATTATCTATACACTGTTCAAATATTTCAATGTAATTCTTACATATTTATATAGAGCTTATCTACCCTTAAATGGTGATTAGCATATAATTTTTAAATATCAGGTTCTTTTAACAAAAAACAATAAGAGAAAAACAAACAAAAAAATTGATCAACGGCTGAAAAAGTTTGCAAAACAATGAAAAATTAGAACAAAATGCTAGACTAAAGTAGTCTATCTCAAATGAAGAGTCTCGGGAGCCATAACACAATGTGCCCCATTTGATAAACGGATTGGAGGTTGGGATTGAATTGCTAAGGTGATGGTATTAGTAATTCTTTGTTTGGTTTCCAAAATTGATCCGGATTGGTAGTTCCATGGGATAAACAATCTGGCCTATAGGGTATTAATAATACCCCTTGGGACTTGGTATTCGTAGTCCAATCCCAACCCCTTCTTATTACCAATCCATTCACATTACCAATTTCTTCTATCAATCCAATCCTATTATCTAATTCCATCTCAAATAAACATGATATTAATAATCCCACCATCTAATCCTATCTCAAACAAACATATTCATTATCAATCCCTTCCCATTAACAATCCATTCTCATTACCAATCTCAATATTAATCTCATCTCCTTACGAATTCCATTCACCTATCACTGTTATCAAACGGGTTTAAGTTTTATTATACACCAAGTGGAGCGGCACAAGATACGCCTCCTGGGTCCCCTGGCTCTTCACGAGATATTGATTCCTTCACAACTATTTTCTTCCCGTATCGACGAATTAGAAAGAGATGTCAATCGGCAACCGTACCTGGGTATACTGGGATTCGCGGAGAGCAGCACCTTACGATGAATATCGGAAACAAAAAATGCACCATTCGAAAACAGTTGCTATCTGTTGGAACTTGTATATCCACAGGCCCAAAGAAGAACACATGTTAGCCCAAACACTCTCTCTGGGCCGCACTGGCCCAGTCCTGTAATGCACCGGTCCAGTCGTGTAATCAATCTCTCTCTCTCTCTTACTGCCTCGGATTATCACAACAGTTTAGTTGGAGAGTACCAGCGGACCTTGAGATAAGAAATGGCTTCCGCTAACAACGAAGATAAGCAAAGTCTCTCTCTCTCTCTCTCTCTCTCTCACATACACACACATTGAATTTTGGTTCATCCTGCGTGTAATTGATTGCAAAGTTTGACTAAGAGAACAATTATGGTTTGTGGCCTTTTTAGGTTCTGCAGCTTCTGCTAAAAGAGTTGCCGTTGTTGGTGCTGGTGTTAGGTACGTTAATTTGAGGTTTAAATTGCATCTTTTTGGTTGTTATTGTGTTAACAACCTTCAATTACACTGTCGTGTTAAAAAAAAAAAACTTGAATTATGCTGGGTTTGTATCAAATACTGTTGCATATGATTGTTTAAAGCTTAATTTTATTTCCATGAAGACTTTGCAGCAACTCTAACTCTCGGGGCCACCTTACCCTCACACTTAAGTATGTGAAAATGGTTGCGGGAGGGGCTCTAAGAATTAATTAAACTTTCGAGGTGCACGGAAACAGGTAGGACACCTACATTGTCAAAAGGATAAATTGATAGGTAGATGCCATGATCAATATAACGAAATAATGGGGTGGATAAACATAACTTGAATGAACTATTTGCATTTTTTTTATTTATAGTTATTTATATGAATTTGGAGATTTTTAGTTCCATTATGTGTAGGGGTGATAAAGGAACTGAATGAGTCCAACAATTTTAAGCTTGGTTTGAAAACTTAACAAGAACTTTAAAATATGATAGAGCTTGGCTTGTTTAGGAGGCAAGCTGATCTTAAACAAGCTTTTATCGAGCCGATTAAGAACCAATCTCGAGTAGATTGAAAATTTAAGCATCATAAGTCGAACGAGTCTAGCACTAGCTTGTTCGAGCTTGGTTTGAAAGCTTTATGAGCTTCTGAGAAGTTTTCAAGCCTTGCTTGTTTATATATAACAGACTGACCTAAAACGAGCTTTTAATGAGCAAACATGAGCTCGAAGTCGAGCAGTTAGGTTTGTTTATCAACCCTTGTTATGTGTGTGAGTCATTAGGTTTCAAGTTATGAGAATTCTGGACGAAACTTGCATAATGTAAAAACCTAAACGAGTTTTTTTTTAATCAGAAACAATAGGTTTCTTTGCCCCTATGAATATTTTGTAGCTAAGCAAATAATTCCGTGACTTGGTAGTATTACAGCGATTTTGTTCTGATCTAGCGTGAGTAATGTTGGTTCTTAAATATTTTGTTTTCGGTACGAATATGTCATTTTGGTTTTTGAAGGGGTTTTGTGTTTCTAACAATTGATATTGGCTTTACATTATTATTTTCAAGTGGCCTTGCAGCAGCATACAAATTAAAATTACATGGTCTGAATGTCACGGTATTTGAAGCTGAAGGAAGAGCGGGAGGGAAGCTAAGAAGCATTTCACAAGATGGTTTCATATGGGATGAGGGAGCGAATACTATGGTAATTAGTTCATTGTAATTTGTATGTGTTTATTCAATTTTGTACATTTCTGCTCAAATCCTAGGATAAGCATTAATTTTGGTAAGTACATTAGTGTGTGTTGAGCTTCTGCAGACAGAGAGTGAGACGGAAGTCAGATTCTTGCTTGATAATCTTGGGCTTCGTGACAAACAGCAATTTGTAAGAGTTTCTGCCTTGGTTTAAGCTGCTATGTTTTATAAAAGATTGCAAATGCTTTTTGATTTCACCCTTCACCCATCTATTGCTTATACGTTACAACTAAGGAGTAAGCTCTCTTTAGTTGGCCTAACATTGACGGTGACTTCACCCAAAAAATAAATAAATATACCATTCGCAATGACCAAATAGATGGGTAAACTTGATCTTTACCACCAGTTATGCTAGTTCCATAGCTAGGATGAGGTGCTAACGACCGGATTGGAGTAATCAAAAGCAGCATCGTTAATGACTATATATCCCGGCAAGCCAACTGAATGCTCTTTTGTTTGTTTCTCCTTGATTGATTATGGTACTTCTACTTGTTCAAAATTTTGGTATGAGTACACGTCTACGATGACATCTGAGCAAAATGATGTCCCTTCAGCTATGAGAATGAATTCAGGATTATTTGATAATGTCTGTGGCCGTGACTGTGAGTTCAGAATTTATATCAGCGACAGTTTGGTAAAAGTACTTGTCTGTACCCAAAGAGCAATAGGCACATGTACTATAAACAAAAGTATCTCTGGGCTAGTTACTTATAAAGCAAATCAATTTGACTAGTTACTTATATTGCTAAATATGAGATAAGCATCTGTATTTGAAAACTTTAGCAAATACGAAAGATAACTGCTGATGACTTTGGAGTTAGTTATTAGGTTTTCTACTTTGAGGTCAAAAAGTTTGTGGTCTCTGAATTTTTTGTCCTACCATCCATATTGCAGCCTATTGCCCAGAACAAACGCTACATTGTAAGAAATGGAGCACCTGCACTGGTATGTTCTGTTTGTTTTGTCTGTACTGCTGATGGGCAGTGGGCTGTTATTCGCACATAGTGGCACATATGGAGTGTACTTCCTTTTGTCTCCCATATGCATTTAGATGTTTGAGGTTTCTGCCTTTCACCATTTCGTTAAATAATGTTATCAGATTCCCTCAAATCCCATTGCACTGATCAGAAGCAATTTTCTCTCAGCACAATCAAAGGTACCTTATTTTCTTACATGCTTGGGGCATGTGATATGAATTTTCCTTTGAGTTTGTTCATTTAAATGCATTTGTCATGTCTCTTAACAACTATTTAATCACATATGAAGTACAACCGTGGAAGCATGATGCATATGTAGCATGATATGGTTGGGCCATTAGGCTGACGATGAAAAAAGTAAAGAAGAAATTTCATGAGGTGTTCTTGAATGTTTTCACAAAGTCATCATTCTTGGCAACTTTTTCCTTGTCTTTCAGAAGTTTGTCTTAAACTATTAATTACAGGAATTTTTGGACAAAATGTCATCCATAGCTGTAATCAATACAAGAATTATGGTATCCAGACTCCAGAGTCTGCAACAACGGAAGTCTCACTTCTTAGTTTCCTTTTTGAATGTTCGCAAGTGTTGTGTGGATAGTGTGACTATGACAAATTCCAAATGCGGAAGTTCAAGTTCAAATATGACATTTAGAACTGTGCACTTTTATTGGCTGAAGTTTGTAGTTCTATGAAGGAATATTTTTGATCCGTAAAAGTGCTCTTTTCATGTTGAATAGCTCATTCACTAGCATCTGTACAGAGAACACTCTAATTTGGGCGGATATGAGCCTAATGAGTGAGTTTATCCATCTGCAGTTGCTGATAATATTGGAACCATTTCTATGGAAGAAAAGAAACATGGAAAAGGTGTCTGATTCTGATGAAAGGTGATTGATCCAAATTTTCGCTACTCACGAGATGCAACTTCTTTGCCTTTCATGTGCTACTTCCCTTAATGTCCACCACATCACTTAAAGTACCTTGTGGCTCAATAGGCTTGTCGGTGATGTTTCTTGTTTGTTCTTGTGGTATATTCAGTCATTTGTCTTCATATTTTGGTTCTCAGATTGGAATGCAAGCTCAAATATGCTTGATATTGGTTTTGGAATGGATAAATGATGAACTGAAAACAAGAATTTCATGTAAACCAACCCATTTTGAATTATATGAACATTTAGAAGGCACAGGAAGGCCTATGCACCTCCGTAATTAAGTCCAAGTTATTTAGGCACCAAACCACGATTCTAAATATATGATGGGTACTACCTGACGGCCATTGGGTAAAAAACTCAAAATCTACTCTTGATTTTGTGCCAGCACATCAGGCCCTCAACATTTTCAAAACATCTCTTATTTTCTTCCGAGTTCTTCAAAACATCTCCAAGGCACCAAATTTTTTGAAGAGGGACAGTTAGCCTCACCCTTCCCACTCTACCGCCAACTCCCCACCAGAATTCTGGGAGCGTAATCCCGTTTTCATATATCCAGCTGTCAAGAGCTCTTTAACCAAGAATATTTTGCACCTCTAAGTCTTAAGCTCTACGTCTTTTTCTGTCCTCTTACTCTCAGAAAATTGCTTCTACTGTCTCTTTGTTGTATCAACAGAAATCAATTTGAACTTTTTCAAAGGGTCTTTCCTTTCTTAAGTTTATAAATGGTTGGAGTTTTATTCTTGTCCAAGTTGGGATTCTCTTACGTTTTCCATGTATTACAGTGTATCTTCGTTTCCTGTAAATTTGTTCTCCCGCTTATGTTGTGTTGTGCTTAAAATTGAGTTATTAGGTAGTTCCTCTGGTATGTGTTTTCTCCTGGAATTCAAGGAAGCAATCTTGCCTTGTAGCTGTATTTCTAAATTCTGACATTTATGGCTATCTTTTTCGCTACAGTGTGGGTGATTTCTTTCAGCGTCATTTTGGGAAGGAGGTATGTGTTACCTGGTTTTACTTGTTTTCACTCATCTTTCTGTCTTTCTCTGTGGTGCTTGCGAAGAAAGACAGGTAGGAACATATGATGTATACACAGGCCCAACTGCTTACTCTGGCAGAACAATTTGAGGGCATACAGGAACTTCTTTGGTTTGTCTAGTGATACGACTCTGCATGTAGTATAGTCAATGCTTGTTGATTTAGCACTAGTGAATATTCTAATAGCTCTTCTGCTTTTCTATGTGTAAGGTTGTTGACTATATGATTGACCCTTTCGTTGCGGGCACAAGTGCTGGGGATCCTGAGTCACTTTCTGTGAGTACATGCCATTGCTTTTGGTTATCACGGATAAGAGACACTCTAGGACCCTTACTGTATGGGGAAACAAGGGGAAACGAAATAAAAAAGATATTAATGGCCCATACTTGACATGTAGCTCATACTTGGGTTAAGGAGAAATTGAAAAACAAACACTAGCAACTTTCTTTGCAGTGCATTTCTTGTTTATCTAATTTATTTATGATTATTCTTATTAGTTTTCTTTTTTTGGTGTGTGTGTGTGTGTGTGGGGGGGGGGGGGGGGGGGGGGGGGGGGGGGGGGGGTGCGGGTGGTGGTGGTTGGGGTTTGAGATCAAAAAGGTTTTATTACGTTTCTCTATGGACTCTCCCTTTGTTTTCTGATCTGTCACCGTAACATTTTACTTGTCTTGTCCAAACAGATGCGACATACGTTTCCGGAGTTATGGAACCTAGAGAAAAAGTATGCTACATATAGAATCTCCTTCCTTTTTAGTTTTTTCAGTTTCTTTTAGTCTTAATAGTTCTTCGCGTATTGGCATGTTTTTTATCCTCGATCATTTTGTAAATTGCAGGACTATGATTAACTATCGCCCATACAGCTTAATATCCCCCAGATTCTTTTTAAGCTGGCATGAGCACTTTTCGTGCATCCTTGAAGTATATAAAAAGAATAGACCAAAGACATTCGAATATCATATTAATTTGCCACTCAATTATTCCAAGTTTCTTATTACTCTTGGATGTGCTAACTAGCATTGCTAGGTGCACTACTAAAATCTTGAGTTGGCATACTGAACCCAACACTGGCAATAGTACCTAAGTTGTGATTTTGTGGACCAAAAGGAAAAGAATCATGTATACTATATTACTTAAACAGAATCTGTGAGAAACTTATTTGGAGCCTGTTATTCATGACTTCAGGACGAATAGTTTCGTGTGTTCCAAAACTTTGTGATCTGTGATTATGGTTTCAGTTGTGATGAAAGTTGAGCTAATTTCAGCTGCAAATCTTTGTCACATCTGTATTTCTGCATTCCTTAAAATATTTGCAGAATTTATGGGGATATTTTTTTCCTTTAAATATTTGCATGTTGTAGTCTGTAGAAACTGAGAAATGTCACCAGCAAAGCACCCCTTTTATTTTTGAGAGCAGGATTATGTTAGGTGATTAATGACAACTTTTTCTGCGCTTCTAGGTTTGGTTCAATCATATCTGGGGCAATTCAATCTAAATTATCTACCAAAAAGGGGGAAAGTGGCAAGCTGAACAGTTCAGCAACAAGTAAAAAGCATCTGCGCGGATCTTTTTCATTTTTGGGTGGAATGCAGGTAAAATACTCTTGGCTATTGTGTAGTTTGCATTTTGTACAACATTCTATTGTTCTGTTAAGGAAATGCCTTCCACTTGCTTTCTTTCAAAAAAAAATTTGACCATCAATCATAAAGTGGTATGGTAGGTTAAGCATGGGGTCCATTTTCGTTTTGTTGTTTCAAACTTGGAAAACCAATCAAAAGTTAAACAAGGTTTCTAGAATTTTTGTCGTCGTGTAAATGGGCAAACAAAAGAATATTTTTGGCTTAGTTACTATGTTGGCTACGCCAACTATTTGAGGTCACCCTGTAGTTCCACTTTCTCTAGTTGGTTATATTGACACTAGGTGATTCAAAGGCAGTCATGTCTTTTCAAAGGCCAAATTAAATTGGACCACTCCTTGTACTAAGCATTAGCTGATTTATGAGCAAGAAATGGGTGCACTATCGCAGAAAGCCACACCCGCACCTCTTGTTATCGCAATTAGTGCTACTCCCGAAGTTTCTGCAAATTGCGTTCGTTTCTTACTTCATATTCTTATATATCTCCTTATTCTTATATATCTCCTCATCCATCTCAAGATCATCTTTTGGGCAGTGCCTATTCTCGTGAGGTGTTTTTTGGCTCACAAAATATGTCCTATATATGAAGTTGGACCCTATATTTATGACCGTTTCTGTGAAGAGAAAGGAGATTTGACCTGTAGCTATTGAACTCTTAAATTGTGGAACATCAATATCACAGAATGCTTTTGTCACTTGATTCAAAACCAGTGTTTAGTAATGTGTTTTTTTTTATCAGCGTGTTTAGTAATGTGTTTCAGCAATATGAATTGCATTTATATAGAACGACTGGTCTTGTGATCTGATCCGATTCCTTCCCCTTTTGCAGATCCTTACTGATGCATTGTGCAAAGAGCTTGGCAGAGATGAACTTAAACTCCAAGCAAAGGTGCTTGAGTTATGTTACAGCTGCAACCCATCAGAGAATTGGTCAGTTTCTTCTACTCCAAGGCATAACAAGCAGTCTGAAAAACAATCTTTTGACGCTGTAATCATGACGGTGAGTATTGTCATTATGTTACGAATGGTGTTGTAAGAACTGATATGGAAACTGGAGTTTTGGGTTTGAACAAATGGAAGGACTTTTTTCCCCCCTGTCATGCAAGTATGCAACTGCCCCACCAAACCTTTTTTTACGAAGGACAGGGAAATGCAATTACGTGGATACTTCAAAAGTTATTACAAGTTTCATTAGGTTTTGGATATTAGCTACACGAGAAGCATAAACGCGCAGCCTGATGACATGCAGACTTACTCTGGATATGAGTTGAAAGGGTTTGATTACATGCTCTCTCCCCATAGGCATACGATAGTTCCCTAGTTCACACACCTATAGAAGCATAAATGTTCAGGCAATCCTTTTCATGCTCAACTTTTATTTTTCCAATTGATTTACTAATGAAGAGCCTCTATATTTTAGGCCCCTCTCTGTAATGTTAAAGAGATGAAGTTTACGTTGAAAGGAAGTCCATTTCTGCTCAACTTTCTCCCTGAGGTATTTGTTAGTGTAGCTTGGCTACGTACCTGGTATGCACATCTTACCACTATGTTCGAAGATTCATGTAATGTGTCTTGAAATTCATTTACTTGTACTACTTAATAACGAAATGCATATCGGTGAATGCACACATCTATGCCTGCCTACATTACAAAAAGAAGCGAAGCCTTCTAGTCTTCTAAATAGATTATTGTGGACTAAAATAAGATTGGGAATTATGTAACAGATGTTTGCTCCCTACGACGGTCACTAAGTTATTATGCAAAAAGTGTGTAGTCATAGCAATACGTTCCCTTGATAGTTGAAGAGGTCTCAAACATTTCTTGTTTCGTGCCTTTTAGCTTGGCAGTATCATTAATAGAGCTTCATTCTCAATAATGCAGGTGAGTTACCTTCCACTCTCTGTTATAGTTACCACATTCAAAAAGGAGAGCGTCAGGAGACCGCTCCAGGGGTTTGGTGTTCTTGTTCCTTCAAAAGAGCAACAAAATGGTTTCAAAACCCTAGGTAATAATGGGCTGTAACTGCATGTACTTGCATGGTTGATTATGTTTTCCTTATATTAGCCAACTATCAATTTTCTGTAGTACAGGTACTCTCTTCTCTTCGATGATGTTTCCAGATCGTGCCCCCAGTGACTTACATCTCTACACTACCTTTGTTGGGGGAAGTCGGAATAAAGAACTGGCAAAAGCTTCAACGTATGGTATCTGAAATGCAGCTGCTTTTGTCAAATATATTCTTTGCTTTTGCAACTATATCCTTTCTACATCCTTTACTTTAAATTGGCTTCTGATCGAAACAAAGAATTGGCTCAATTGGCAAAAGCTTCAACGCATTGTTTTTTTTTGGTACTCATGTATTATGAGGTAATTCATTCCTTCATATAACCATGGTTGTAGGGACGAGTTGAAGCAGATTGTAACTTCTGACCTTAGACAGCTGTTGGGTGCAGAAGAAGAGCCAACATTCGTGAAGTATGGAAACCCTTAACGCTCCATGATTAGATGCTTTTGGTCGTGAAGTATGGAAACCTTTTATTTTCTTAAACATTGCACCCTTAATTGCAGTCACTTCTACTGGAGTAAGGCGTTTCCACTTTATGGGCATAATTATGAAGCAGTTTTGGGAGCGATTGAGAAGATGGAAGCTAACCTTCCAGGATTTTTCTATGCAGGTTACTCCTTCTTCCTTTTTCAGGAAATAACAAAAGTCGAATGAATAATGTTTTCCTTGTCTAGGGAAAATGAGTTGATTTGGTGAAAAACATTTTTGACATTTTAAAGCTCGGAAACATCTTCAGGATCAACACTACTACCACACCACTGCTACCGCACCACCACCGCTACCAATCAGAAGCACCACCCTGCCACCCTCCACCACCACTGCTGCCACCACAACAGCCGTCATCACGACCATGTACCACCTTCACTCCCGTGGACACTATCTCCATATCTCTCAGGGTTTCGAACAATAGGAACCATTTTCATCTGAAAACATTTCCTCCTTGCACTGAGTTTATTCAAGATGGGGTAAAGTCATGATGTGACAAAACATTGGCAGCATAAAGGCGTTGTTTCAGTTCTACATGCATGAATGATAATTTTGATAGCTGATTACCTTTGTGGGAGCTGCTCCGTGCATTGACGAATAGAGATACAATCACACGATGTTGTTATTTTGGTGTGTTATTTTTCTTATGTAACCAATTACCATTGACTTGTTAGGTAACCATAGAGGAGGATTGTCTGTCGGAAAGGCCATATCCTCTGGGTGCAAAGCAGCTGATCTTGTGATCTCTTATCTGGAGTATTCTTCACGTGATGAGATGCCCAATGAGAAACCTTGTTGAAGACACAAGAGAGGTAGACATAATGTTTCGTACATAGATTATGCTACTTCTTGATTCTCATTTTTGTTGAAAAGCAGTGAAAATTGAGGTTGGCAAGTGTGAAATACATGCATATTCTTGTTCTAGGATTTCAAATAGAAAAGTTAGGTTTTCACTCTCAAAATATTCTTGTTCTAAGATCTCTCTCTCTCTCTCTCTCTCTCTCTCTCTCTCTCTCTCTCTCCTTCGAGCTTGGGTTTCTGCGTATTCCTTTGCGACGCCGGGAGGGAGTCAGCTTAGGAGTCTGATCTCGAAGCTTCCCTCCTCCCATCGTTTGTTTCTCTCCCTCCTTCGTGAGGGTTTCTATGTCCAACTGTGAGATTTCGTTTTTCTTTTTCTCCCCTCCTCTCCTCTCCTCATGATCTACATCTCTCTTCCACCCTCACTTCTCACCGCCTCTGAGACCACCTGTTTTCCACAAGATCCTCTCCTTCCCCACCTTAGCCCATCTCTTTCCATCGCCTCTCCTCGTGGATAGCAGAGTAGGTGAGCTTTCGGTTCTAGGAGTTCGGAGCAAGCCATCACGAATCGTAGTTCAGAGATCGGCGATTGCAGCGTTGTTTCTTCAAGTTTTAAGATTTCAGGGAGTTTTTGTTTCGTTTTTTTTCTCTGTTTTGTTGTTTTTGGTGTGGGTTTCCATCGGTGCCTTGTTGTTTACTTCCTTCTTGTTTACTTTGATTTGAGTCTAGACAACCCCTGGAGGTCTATTGTTTTTATCTTTGACTCACAGTCTCACACTAATGTCAAACTTTGCTTCGATCTGCTTTGCAGTATGTGTTAGCAGGAGGCTCGTGTCCAGATGAAAGAGAGAGAATCACTTGTTGTTCTGTATTTTTTATCGTGTGCTTGTGGGTTGCTTTTCTTGATTCTCGCTTTTCTTGATTCTCATCATTGTATTTTGGATGGATCCATGTGTAATAGCCATTGGGCATTCTATGAATGGAAATTTCTCCTGATCAAAAATTTAAAAAATCAAAAATCACAAATTCGTACTGGGAAAGTTTTTCTTTACGGATGGAACCTCGGTTCATTTACTCTTGAAATTTGGCTTTTGTTTTCTGACTTCTGCTTCTGGGGTGTTCAAATTTTCTTGATCAGATTGCTGCCTGTGAAATTAAGCTTATATCGATTTTGCGGTGGGGCAGAGATTCAAGGTGCAGTAGCTTACCAGATACCTGGCATGACTTGTTGGATTGCAGATATTTTATATTCCTGTGTATTGATAATTTGCGGTAGCTCTGATATGTAGGTGGCTTATATTTGCAAGAACACAAAATAGCATAGCCAGATATGGAAAATTAGCTGTTGATGTGATACTAATTGGGTTGTGGCCTAACCTTCGATTCCGGTTGTATCAATAGGATGCTTGTATGAGATTCTTCTGAGTAAGCTCGTTTCTTGAAGTTAACTTCAATCACTTTTCACTGAGTTTCTATTTGTTTGAACGGAATGCCTGACTCTATTGTTTGAGTAATTTCAACGTGTTAACATTGAGACTGTTAAACAATTGCGGCTAGCTCAGTTGGTCATGACTCTTTTTTCTCTCCACCTGCGTGAGTAATCTCTATTGTTTGGTTATCTCGTAAGTCATACGTGATGTAAATGATCTCTCCTATCTCTTATTTTTTGTTTGATAAAAAATACCGGTTGGTGGATGCGCGTCTATTTTATAAATTGAAATATATACAACTTGTCAGGAGTGTTGGAATTTGTACCGCATCGGTAAATCATCACCTTGAAAACTAGTATATGAGCGCCTCTCCCCTCGTACAAAGTACGTTATACGCGTATGTAGATCATTTCCTTTACAATAAATAAAAATAACCTGGTCGGAAAAATCACCGTTAGTTTAACAAGTTTGGCCAAAGCCACTCATCATCGCCATCATAATACAGGGCATACATCTTGCTGTCGAGTAGTTCCCAATATGGATAGGTCATTTGTCTGTATCAATCAATAGGATAAGCAAAATCAACTGCAGGAACCACTACTCTTCCTTTCATTTTTATTCCTTTTGTTAGATTTCACATCTAGGTCTCTAGCTAGCTCGAAGCCATGTGCACAGTCGTCACTCTGACTTTGGAAGATTGTGATGTTTTTCACTTTTCACTTTCTTCTGTTTTTTGGTGGTTGTTTCCTTGTTCTCACCCTTTTCGATCCTATGATTAAGGAGGATGATATGAGGATTTGCATGGTCGCTTGCAAACTTACTGGTGAGGCGAATGAGTGGTGGCAATCCATCTTGGGAGCTAGGAAAGAGAAGACCAAAAACAACAATCATACTAAAAATATAGTCTTTTCCTCAGCAATCAAAGAAGATGAGTGCAAGGATAAAAGCAGAAGGGTAGCGATTTTCGCACTTGGATTTTTTGATATCTATTCTCTTTTTTAATCATATGAATGTGCAATAATCGTACATGCCAAATCTCATTCTCACCGACGATACACATTTGTGACATAACCATGATGTAGCTCGTGAATCAGCAATTGTGGCATTTAGGAAAACAAATTAGTACAAGTGGATGACCGATCTCAGAAATGGCCTTGGCCGCAAAGAATTACTCCTGACTGTGAAGAATTACAGACGGCCGCGAATAATTGCTCTTGGCAGCAATTAATTACTCTTGAGCTTGGCCGTGAAAAATTACTCTTGGCCACAAGGTTTTGAAAGCGTAATTACATGCACGATGCTCTTTGAGTTTTACATGGAATTAATCTTGGCCGCATAGAATTACACTTGGCCGCATAAAATTGCTCCTGGCCATATAAAATTCCACTTGGCCGCATAAAATTACTCTTGGCCGTGAAGAATTAGTCATGGTTGCATAGAATTACACTTGGCCGCATAAAATTACTCCCAATTGCGAAAAACTACTCGTGGCCGACCTGCGCTTTTGCACCTGCATTTTCCATCACAATCAAACAAATCTGAAGAGTTTAAAGGGGGAAAAAAAAAAATTTCCCAATCTAAGATATCCATGTATAAGACATTCTTCATCCAACTGTCTTCGTTGTCAAGAAAAAACATTGAGGCTCCGTTTGTTTGAACGTAAATACTTTTTTTATTCGTCTCGACGAGAGGAAACATAAAAGTAAAAAAATTTAACTTTCACTCAAATATTTTTTAAAAGTATCCAATTTTAAGCCAAAAAGCCAATTTTTGTGACTTTTTTTCCCCAATGCTTGAAAACTTTAGGAGCCACATACCATTCTATTGTATCAGCCAATGAACAGAAAAAATTGAGTCTTGAAACATTCTAAAAATAGATGTTGAAAACAAAAGACATTTTCAATAGGAATCCAAACACAACCTCTCGTACATGTGGGATCCACACATACTAGTGCGTGTGGACTCCGCATGTATGTGAGAGATCGTGTTTGGTGTGGTGTTCCTATCATTTTTGGAAAATAGAACAGGAAAAACATTGTGACGATTAATTATCAGTACCATTGTGACGATTAATTATCAGTACCATTAGAATTCAAACATGCGATCTCATGCAGAACAAACACTTATTAGCTCTCTCATGCTCATTGGGCCAAACCCCTCTCTCCTGGTCTCGCCTGTTTAATGATGGTAGGTTGCAAGTGATGCATATCTGGATAGGGAAAACGATAGATTTTTTTGGCCATTTTTGTTCAGTTTGGCAACCCTAAAAGCTCTCTCAGCCTCTCAATGGTGGTCCAGTACTGCAGGCTATACCTTTCTCTATGAGTCTTAATACATGCAGACATTTTCAATCAGATCCGGAAACTTCATTTTCACCCTTTCCCCGTAAAACTTAGTCTCTGTCTTATATATCTGGGCAAGGAATATTACAGCTTTGAACTTTTGATCATTGTGTTTGTCCATCTCTTCTGCTTTTGTTGAATCACATGGCCCAAGTTATGTTAATTTCTTAGAGAAACTCTTATTTACAGAGCAGCTGTAAATAAATGTTTACGGATCTCAATCTCGGTCGTTCAAATGTATTTTGGACTATCCGGATTAAAAATAATCTATTAACGTTAATAGATTATTTTTAATTCAGGCCGTCTAATGTCGAAACGAACGGCTGAGATCACTTAGCTCTATAAATAGCCGTTTTACAGCGGCTCCATAAATAAGTATATCTCAATTTCTTAATACAATCCATGTTAGTTAGTAGCAAATTTAGACCATTAAAAATGCTTTTTGACGGCTTAAATTACATACTGCACCTTGGTCCGGGGTCATATATATGTATATATGGTCATTTGCAATGTTTGTGGTGGGTCATATAATTGCTTTAGCAAGGCTGAAAGATTATAAGATTACACTAATCATGCCAAAGTTTCAGTTGGTCAAATGTGTACTTCTTTCTAGGAAGATATAAAAGCTCACCACATAAGCCCTTTTTCAGGTGGAAATAAAAAGATAATGAGAAATCATAGAAAAGAATGTTAGTTATTCTCTCCTATTGCAGCAACTTTATTGGGAATAAGCACCAATAAAGAATGTTAGTTCAAGCTTGATCTCAAGTTTAATTCAGAAGTTTCACTTCTAAATTAAAAAAAGTTTAATTATGAAGACCAGTCTAACCATTTTTTTTCGAGTAACTTAAAATTTTCAAACATCATACGTCGATACCAAGCACTAACTTGTTCAAGGTTTATTTTAAAGTTTAATGAGCTTAAAAAAATAATAAATTTTGAACTATTTATATAAATTAATAATTGATCTCAAACAAATTTTTAACAAACTAACACAAGCGACTAGTTTGCTTATCAGTAATCAGTCCTAGATAAGACCATGCAAATGCAGAAAAAGGCTTTGCAAGAAATAATCTCTCCGGCGAGAAAGACATCTGTGTGGTTATAATTTTCACTTACAAAAGTCTATAAACAAAACTGTATTCAGAATCGTTGGATGCATGTAAATTCATAGACATCAAATTACTCCAGACGCACTTATATCCGGAGTTATTTTAAAGTTGTTTTCCCTCCTTCCTCTTATTTATCTCATGGACGCTAAAGCCAGAGATGCTTGTATGCTACGTGGGGTCTAGATATTTTAGACTGCCGGTGATGTGCAGTGGGCCCTATTCTGCATGGTATTCATAAGCAAATGAAACCTCGAAGTGTATAGGCAGAGTTTATTCCAGTTGGTTGGTAGGTTGTTTTACTATATAATTAATTGATTATGGATCAAGTCGTAAGAAATTAATTTCTTATGAATCCTGTGCTAGTTTTGGTGTGAACGACTTGCTTTTGACAGGAACGAAAATGAGATTAACTGAGGTGCTTGTAAGCTGACCCGGACACCCTAGATCAAAACCGGAAGGAAACTAATTTCTTGTGAATATTTGGCTTCAAATTGGAGATGCCAAATATTTTTGTAGGCTCATGTAGCATTTTGATATTTTCAAATTCGACATTACCAAACCTTTGTTTCCATGAGTGGGGTGATAGCTAAGCTGGTCCCCTGCACAAATCTCAGCAACAATAACAACAACTAACAATTAACACTTCTTGAATGTCTAAAATAACTACCGATTGCCAAAAAATAAAACGAATGTTTAAAAAATAAAACCTTTGTTTCTAATTTTTATGTCAAATTTTGAGAATCTATATTATAAAATACGTACTTTTTGAATTCCAAAAATGCTAAAAATAGATTTGGCACGAGGAATCGAATTTGAAGTAAATGGAGTGAAACCACATCCACGTTAAATTTGACACTTCATTTAACATCAAAGCTGAATAAAGAGGATGCCAAAAATCACCGTTTATACTCCACGAAAGAATTAAAGATGGGAGATGCTGGACAAACTTTGAAATCAACTTTGAAATAATAACAAGTTAGACCCACGTGAGTCCGTGACACCCCAATTTTGACACTATGCATCCGTCGCTTCGTCCATTCCGTTGTTGGTCACAAAACACTCCACGCTACTTGTCGTTTTCAGCGCTCCTCAGAGTAACAGACCCCATTAATGTCAGCAACCTCACTGTATCATCTTCTTCTTCCTTGACTTCTTCTTCAATGTTACTATATATCAGTAAATGCTCCTTTTATTTTGTCTGCCACTGCTTTTCAACTACCTCCCTCCCTTCCTATGTGATTCACTTCTTTTAATCCACATTCAAGTTCCATTTACTATTTCTCACAATTTTCATCACACAAGACTAGTATAAACTCTTCTTTTGAAAATACTTCTCCAATGTTTGTTTATATACGTGCCTCTCATTTCTTGAGTTGGGTTTTAATCCCCATTGTTTAGCTTCCCATGTGGGTTTCCTGCCCTTTTGTAGCTTTCCCTCAGGTTTCGCGTTCTTAATGCTTTGTGGGTTTGTATAACTTCCAAGTTTGCGTTGATTTCCTTCGTCTCAGATAGTTATTATTTCTTGGGTTTGTCCTAATTCTTGAAAAACGTCAGATATTATTTTCCTCTCTCTCTCTCTCTCTCTCTCTCTCTCCATTATCTGAACTCAATAGGGTACCTATCTTTCCTTGGGCTCTTTCAGCATTGGGTGAAATCCATCAATCTAAGGTCCTGAACTTGAAATTTGTCCAATGGGGTATTCAAACTGGTTTCTTGTAGTATTTCTTTCATGGGTTTTCTCTGTTTCAAGAACCCATCAGTTACAATCCACTCAAACTGGAATTCTTCTCCAGCTAAGGAAGCATTTGGAGTACCCTTTGGTTTTGGAAAACTGGAACAACTACAATGGAGATTTCTGTAATTTGGCTCCAACCCAACATATGAGCATCACATGCCAGAACAATTCTGTCACTGAACTCAAAATTATGGGAGATAAGCTTTCCAAGGTTAGTAGTAAATTCAATGGATTTGCCATTCAAAATCAGACATTATCTGAGAGTTTCTCCTTTGATTCACTTGTGGTTACACTAGCAAGGTTGAGTACTTTAAGGGTTCTTAGTTTAGTCTCTTTGGGTATCTGGGGCCCACTTCCCGATAAAATTCACAGGTTGTCTTCACTTGAACTTTTAGACATGAGTTCAAATTTCATGTTTGGTCCTGTTCCACAACAGTTATCTAGACTGGTGAATCTTCAAAGTTTGACATTGGATAGCAATTTCTTTAATGATACTCCCCCTAATTGGCTGGATTCATTGTCAAAACTACAAGTTTTGAGCTTGAGGAACAATAGGTTGAAGGGTCAATTTCCTTCTTCCATATGCAGAATTAGGACTCTCACAGATATTGCTTTCTCCCACAATGAGCTTTTTGGAAGACTGCCGGACTTGAGTACCTTAACTAGTCTGCATTTATTGGATTTAAGAGACAACCATTTGGATTATGAACTACCTCCCATGCCCAAAGGATTGTCTACAGTCCTTCTGAACAATAACTCGCTCACCGGTGAGATTCTTGATCAATTTGGCAAACTAAATCAGCTTCAACGTCTTGACCTGTCATTCAATCTCTTGCGCGGAACACTGCCTTCTGCTTTGTTTTCTCTGCCCAACATTAGTTACCTGAATTTAGCATCAAATATGCTGACTGGGGAGCTTCCCAATCATCTGAATTGTGGGGGTAAGCTTGGGTTCGTCGATATTTCTACAAACAGATTGACTGGTTTGCTTCCTTATTGCTTGGGCACTACTTCTAATAGAGTTGTTAAATTTGGTGGGAATTGCTTGTCCATTGATATTCAACATCAACATCCACAATCATACTGCAAAGGTGCCTATAAGGAGAGGAAAAGTCCTATGGGGACAGAAATATGGTTATTAATCGCTGTAATTGGAGGAGCATTTGTTATGGCACTTTTGTTTCTAGGGATTGTCATTTTGTGCAGAAGATATCGTACGAGGAGGACATCGGAGCGGCCTACATATCCAAAGGTTGTGCGAGAAACTGCACCCGCAGGGATCTCCTCTGAGCTCCTTGCAAACGCCAGTAAGCTTTACATTGTAGAATCTACTCTTATTCTTTTGATTAATTTCCGAAATTTGTGAATATTTTTGTGTTGTAGAGAAATTAGTTCGTAACTTCATTTTACTTACCAAAAGAGCTGACTTTTCACAATTTTATTTGCTTCAGGGTTAATTTCTCAAGCGGCAAAAATAGGAACACAGGGTGCTCCTGTACACAAAGTGTTTGCATTGGAAGAGTTAGAAGAAGCCACAGACAAGTTTGATAAGTCAATGTTTTTGGGAGAAGGTTCTTTGGGTGAGGTACCTCTTCATTACCCTCTTGAACATGAATTTTACTGGATATGAATTGCATCAAGGATGGTAATTTTCTATTTGGATAAGCATAAGTGCTTTTTCTTTTGTATTATGAATTCTTGCATGTGAGTGGTATTGATTACTTGAAAAGAGTTGAGATATGGGATATGAAAACAAGGGAGAAGAAAGCTTTCTGAGTAGAATTGTGTCCAACCCTACTGCCAAAATAAACATTCTAATGAGCCCCCTATGCAATACATGCCATAATTGGAATGAGTGGAGAAGTTAAGAAATTTAACTTTGTGCCTGAGCACCTTCTTAAATTGTAACTTCGTTTTGTTTCAGATGTATAGAGGAAGACTGGAGAACGGCACTTATGTTGCCATTAGATCTTTGGCTCTCCGTAGAAAGTATTCCGTTCGGAACCTTAACCTGCGGTTGGATTTGCTTTCAAAGCTCCGACACCCACATCTGGTTGGTCTTTTAGGTCATTGTATTGATGCTGGTGGACAGGATGATTCTACTGTTGACAGACTCTTCCTCGTTTATGAATATGTATCCAATGGAAATTTTCGTACTCATCTCTCAGGTCAGGGTCACCTATCGTAGTTATGTATACTTTTAGTTGTCTTATACTAGTAGATGCAAGGCAGAGAGAGCCAAGTAGCAGAATGTATCCAATCTTGCAATAGTCGTACCAGCAAGTTGTAGGGAGCAGGGCCACTGAGTAAACATTTGAGTTGCAAGCTTTTAACATACTCTCTCTTTTAGCTGGAGCAGAAAGAAAGGAAAAGATAAAGGAAAAAGAGAGAATTTTGTTTTCATTGATAAAGAAGTAAGTCACAAATGTTGGTATATGCCATCTTATTCTAGAGCCTACGCCAGGCATGCGAAAAAGAACTGCTTATGGTTGAGAAGGATGTATACAAGCTGTAATTTCATCCTCTTGTTTTAGTTGTCATGATCTGGTCTTTTCATTGCTTGATTTCTGAAGTACCCATTTGCAGGCAATGTAGTGTACTGAACTATCCCATCTGCATAGACTTTTGGTGTAGAAGACTTAACAAACGTTGCACGGCTGAGATCTATTGGCTTTTGTCCATCCTCATGGCATAGTAATGGCTCTAACTACCATTTTATGTGCAGAAAGTAGCCCAGAGATGGTTCTTACATGGTCAGATAGATTGGCAGTTTTGATTGGCGTTGCAAAGGCAGTGCACTTCCTGCATACAGGTGCAATGCCTGCTTCTTTCAGTAACAGATTAAAGACAAACAATATATTGCTCGATGAGCATCGGATAGCAAAGCTGAGTGATTATGGAATGTCCATCATTACTGAAGGCTTTGAGTCACTTGAGGTATCTTTCCTTGATCCGGTGACAACATTTATTGGTTTCATGATGTGTTTTTGACATGATTACACTTTCATTGTTCCAGGGAAAGGGAGACAGTCAAAAATCCTGGTAAGGATCTTTCTTTAACTCCATTTTTTGGAGAATGATCTCGGTAGCGTCAACAGTGTTTACACTATGTTTACTGCTCATAAACAAGTAAAAAGGATTTGGTTTGCCGGGGTTGGTACCTGCTCCTGTGAGTAATTCACCTAGTAGCAACATAGAATATTGCAACCAAAGGTTTTGAATGGTATTTAATCTTATCTTCTTCAACTAGTTGAATGCAACAGATTGATGTTTCTTCGGCCTGTATTCATGATGTTGTGGCTTCTAGTGATGTGATTTTTCCTCTATCTTATGGAAAGGTCTGTTTTTTTATGGCACTGCCCCAACCCTTTACTTTATTATTATTATTATTTTTCTGGATCGGCAAAGTCCAACCTCCAGTTCGTTATCAATGGTATCCGTTTGACAATATAAGTCACCATGGCATTCTAGGAGCTAAAATGGAATATGTTTGCAATGGTATTACAAAGCTCTGAATATGCGATTGAACAACTATTGCTTCCCGTTTCTTTTTTCCAAAACAAGGCTTCCTTTGTTGTTGTTTTCCAACAGTAATTTGCAAGGCCTAGGATTGACTGTGTGGTGTTCCTTTGTTGCAGGCATATGACAAGGTTAGAGGACGATGTCTACAAATTCGGGTTCATACTACTTGAATCATTAGTGGGGCCAATTGTTAGCGGAAAAGGAGAAGCGTTCTTGCTAAATGAAATGGTATGCTTATCCTATATGAACCTATTCAATTCTGCTGAACACTTTTTTAATATGCTCTTCTTGATTATTTACTCTTAACCTTCTATATGTTAAGGATTTTTCCACTTCTATCCCTGCCATCAGTACATGCACACGCACACGCATAAGAGAATCACCAAGTTTACGCCACATAGCCAGTTATATTTGGGACGAAAATTAGGCCTTGAAACCTAACGAGTTAGACATTAGACAGTGAATTGAGCTTGAGAACAGGCAAAATGACCAAAGTCTTCAGATTTCTTCAACACTGACCTTGCTTTATATGCTAGATTATTAAGACCATGGTGTTTTCTGGTTTTGCAAATGACAGTCATCCTTTGGTAGCCAAGATGGTCGTCGACGTATCGTGGATCCGATTGTGTTAACTACCTCCACACAGGAGTCTTTGTCAATTGTGATATCCATCACCAACAAATGCATCTCTCCTCAATCATCGGCCCGCCCCTCTTTTGAGGATGTCCTTTGGAACTTGCAGTATGCAGCTCAAGTCCAGGCCAGTGCAGACTCTGATCAGAAATCAGATGCCGCGTCATCACATTCGTGACTTCATCCGAACACCGCTGCATTCATTCATTTTTTTGATCTTCGGACTTCGTATTACTTGGTCAAAGTTGTAAATATGTGACCTTAAACATAGGTGAGTTTATAGATTAGGAACTCTCTCGACACATTTCAGTTCCAAGAAGAAATTTGCAGCAACCAGTATGCCCCTATTATTTGATCAGTTTGAGGTGAGGCAATGCTCAGATAGCCACGAATTCACATGCTTTTGGAATTAGGAGTTGCCTATGCTTATTTGTAGAGTTCTTTATGTAAAATAAGTAGTTGTTCTTTGGAATGGGTTGGTTTTTATTCTATGTAACTAAATATTGCGTGTGACTGTAGTTTTAGCCCTGTGAATGTTGATATACGTATGTGATACGACAGGTGATTGGTTCAATGGGTAAATACTTAGATTTTCTTGTTTAATGCTTGATGCAAGTTTTCTTAGCCGCTTGATAGGTTTAACGGTACTCTTTAGCACTCAGTACGCATTGAGACCTAAGCTTCGGTCCCAATGTGAGTGTGGTGACTTACACCGCATATGGTTGTGTGGCGCTGATGACAATATTTCCTTAACGGGTACGTAAAGTATGGAACTATGCAAGTATGTGATTAGCCTAATGGTGGTGGTTCTAAGATGGGACTTTGGAACTGAATAGTAAGGTATAGGGGTGTAGCCAGGGTTTCCTTTGGGAATACACAATGTTCACTCCACCAACTATGGCTATTTCTGGTTTGATCAAACTTGAAGTGGACTTGTAAACTACTTCTTTGGTAGAAGTTTGAATGATTGCTTGGTTGTATTTGGATCAAGAAGAAATGGAAATGGTGTAAGTTATACACTCCTTGATTATATGGAAGGAAATCTCTTACGTTTCCTTATTCTAATTCCATTACATCCGTGGAGTTGAAAGGTCACTATCATACACACAACAACAAAGACAGCAGGAAATACATGAATTGAAATCACAAGACCGGAGGCGTGCTGCGCACTAGGTGCGCAGCACAGTGCTGTGCGATCTCAACCATCCAAAAGTGTTATGGATGTTTCAGATTTTAAAAAACTTTTTAGGGGGACCAGAAAAGTTTCATTTTAATCCAGACCATTGATTACTGAGATGCACGTTCCAGATGGTGCGCAACACACTGCGCAAGACAGTCCCCGCGTCCGAAATCACATGACTATGGCTGGAAACAAATTGGAAATCAAGATATTTACCCACAATTTGATTTGTGTGGTTTCAAATTTACTTGGGTATGTGGTCCTTTTACGATCGAGTGAATTATAACTTAAACTCGGGTTCATCCTGGTTAATTCGTATAATGAACAAATTGAACTCAAACAAACTCTTACGGAGCTAAGCCTTGAACAATTCACGGAGTCTTCATTTGCAGCCCTACCGGCGACCACGGTTTGGAAAAATATAAATGTTTTAGAATGCGTTTAGGCCTGATAACAAGAAAATAGTGAAACAGAGGGTTTATTTATTTACTTATTTATAGTGGAACAGAGAGATACCGGTCATTGTAAAACTGTGGGAAAGACTGGAGGCAAGATTTTCTGTGCTGATATAACTTTCGAGGAGTTTTTTGACCGTTAGAATTTTAAAATGAAAAATTCACACAAATCAACGGTCAAAAAACTCCTCGACATAGAGATACAAGAATTTTCGAACGGAAGAGATCGACCCCGTAAGACTGGAAAGTGAAAACAAAGCCAAACATGTCAGGCCAATGCTCCAGGCCAACTCCCACGTTGCAGCTGACAGTTACGAGGTGCCTCCCACTCGACCATGTCTTATTACACGTTCCTTACAGTTACTTGCATTGAAAAACACAAAACATATTTCGAAGTAATAAAAACAAAAAAAGCAAAAAACAAAATGCTACGGAGTACATGTGCAACTTTTTTACACAATTATGGACACATCTGTATCCGGAGTTATTGGATGCATATGAATCCACATGCATCTAACGGTTCCGAACACAGTCGTGTAAAAAATTGTATTACTAGACTTTTTGATTTTTTTTTCTGGTAGGTCTACAAAATAGAAATCCAAATATATATATTTTGTCTAAAAGTTCAAATTTTTTGCCGTCAGCTACTCTTGTTTTGTGGGCTGTACAATTTTTTTGAAACGCAGAAAGCACATCATAATCATACTAGTTTACAATTTTTGAGACCACGTAAAAATGAATCATTTGGAATAAATGGGTTTCCAAATTATTGTTTGTTTGGAACTTACGGAAAAAAAGAAAAGAAAAGAAAGATTTCGAATGACGGATTTAAAAAAAACTCAATTCCATCATTTAGTTTTGTACACAGTGCTTTCATTTTCCTCCAATTTTCAATTTTTTTTTTTCTTCTTTTTCCATTCTTTACTGTCATTTTCCCGTAAGTTACAAACACATACATTCTTGGTCACTTTACTCATGAGTCATGATTTTCTCTCTCTCTCACTCTCAGACTGGGGTACTGTCTCTCTCTAATCTAACTTCAATTTCTCTCACATTCTCCTGATTTTTCGGGCACTGTTATTTTCACAGTAAGTGGCTTCCATTAGCCATTAACCTTTCTTTTCAAGCGAAGACATAATGAGTAATTGGTGTCCATATATCTGTATGTAGATACGGCTGTTTGTATATACTCCAGTATTGATGCTAGCATAATCGCATTGGTTGAATCCGTTCGTTTTCTGATGGTCGGAGCTTGTGATTGAGAGTGCTTTGTATACACTGTGTGTTGGTAATTACAGGATCAGCATCTACTGTATTGAATCAGCAGTTTTCCATGAAAGATTCTTCCTTTTTAGTAGTATGTCAATTTGAGCTTTATAAGTTCACTGAATTCCACTGACATTTATGTGTGTGTGTGTTCATATATATATATATATATGTGTGTGTGTGTGTGTGTGTGTGTGTGTGTGTGCGCGCGCGCATGTGTATAATTATAAATTACTTTCTCAGAATGTGAGTTCATTTATTGCTGAGTTCCTTATCTCAATTCTTTTATCAAGAAGAACTGAAGAAGTGTTGTTTTTCTGCCATTTTTTAATGAACTGGGCATTTATGGCAGAGGATTATTTGAGCATTTCTCTATATGTTATACTCCCATACTGTACCATAATACTACTATTGCTGTGTCAGAGTGAGAGTTCATTTACTGCGGAGTTTCTTTTCCCATCACCCATGTACGTAATTCCCAGCATTTTCTTCTTGTGGAAATGAAAAATTGTTTTTCTGCTGTATTTATTGAGCTGAGTTTGAGAGGAAGTAAATTATTACATATCATCTCTATGGTGACTTCCATTGTTATAAAAATTCGCTAGGCGCTAGGCGGGCGGAAAAGGGACCCCTAGTGCCTAGGCGCCAACTAGTTGGCTGCCTAATCTAGGCATTGGACCAATGCCTATTGCCTAGTGCCTAGGTAGGGACTAGTCGGCCGACTTCTTTTGTAGAACACTAGTGACTTCTGGTTAAACTATTTTGCATTTGATTCTTAATTGTTTTAAATATGTGGGTTTTAGGATTCTGTTAATTGAAGCTTTGGACATATTGGCAGCACACCTTTCATTCCTGTGGTACCATTTTTTCCTGCAATCATGGTTATGGGACTGAGGACAAAAACCAGAAAAAGCCCCACTGTTCAACTTGATTACTTGATTCATGTTCAAGAGGTTAAGCCTTGGCCCCCATCTCAATCACTGAAAATGATTCGTTCCGTTCTAATTCAATGGGAACATGGCGAACGGAATTCTGGCACTACTAACCCAGTAGTCCCTTTTCTTGGGTCTGGTATTGGTGATGGAAAAGTTGAATTTAAGGAGTCTTTTAGGCTTCCTGTGACACTGTTAAGGGAAATGCACACTAAAGGTGGGGATGGTGATTCTTTTCGAAAGAATTGCTTAGTGTTCAATCTGTATGAACTAAAGAGGGATAAGATGACCAAAGGGCAGTTGTTGGGAACTGCCATTGTGGATTTGGCAGACTATGGTGTTGTTAAAGGGACTCTTCGCATAAGTGTCCCAATGAGTTGCAAGAGGAGCTTTAGCAACACAGCTCAGCCGGTGCTGTTTATTAAGATCCAAGCAGTTGAAAAAAGTCGCACCAACCTGTCGAAAGAAACATCTATGGAGAGGAATGGCAGTGAATCAGTTTCGGCTTTGATGAGTGAAGAATATGCTGCTGAGGAAGAGGAGATTGCATCGGTTACTGATGACGATGTTTCTTCTCACTCATCATCGGCTGTTTCTTCTTCGGCTTTTGAAGTGGTACATCTACTTCCTTGTATTACTTACACTGTTTCATTTTGCTTCAGCATTCATTTTCATTAAACTGGATTCATGTCATAAGGATCTAACGGCGTCTTTCACGTGCCGACTCTTAGCTACTAAACACTCATTTTTATTCCGCTGTTATAATTGATATGGCGTGTATTTGTTCCCGCAACTTGTTTGCAGCTGGGAAACAATTGACTATCATTTGTGTAAGCTTGTATTGTGGCTAATGTCATCCTGCTGGGTGATTATAGTTTTCATGATTTCATTTAGTTTGACAACTAGGAGTTCCAATTGCAGGGTTCGCAGGCAATGAAGAATAACCAAGGGGAGACTTATGACCAGCATCTTTTAACTTCAGAAAAGAGTATTGTCAGATTAGATGCTAAGCTTGTGGACGAACTACATGAAAATTCAAAGGTAAGTTCATCTTGCTCATCAACAGACTTATCTTATCATACGTTGTGCTGAGAAAATTGTCATGTTGCTTTATCCAACTTTCCTGATACAAGCTTACCATTGAGGCCAAAGAAAATTACATAGCATAGTGTTCAATCTTCATCCTCAACTATTCTTGTAATGTCAAACACCAACATGAGAAGTAAAAATAATTAGATTTTTAATGCAGGATGTAGAGGTTTCGAGTGAAACTATTAGTAGTAATGCTCTGCAAGGATCTGAAGCAAATAAACTGCATGGCTCTTCAGCAATCTCTGTTGAATCTCGAGCTAATCATGAGGATAGAGATGAAGTTTGGAGTCCTAGCAAAGAACACACATGTGAAGGCAAAATTGCTGATGTCATTCATAACAGTCCTGCTAAGGATAGGAACATAAAGGAACATCAAGAAAATGGACAGGAGGCAGAAATGCTGCAAGATGATACCAGAAAGCGAGTCTCATCAGGAAGTGAAGCACTTTCTTTTTGTGCCGAAGATGTCAGACAAAAGAGCAATACCCTAAACAGTGATAGATTGATGCATGTGAAGTCTGTGAGGTCACTTGGGGACTCAGGTAAGAGCAATGGATCAGTCAAGAGTGGTAAGTTGGGAGATGCTCAAAATGGACATCAAATCGATGTTAATTATCAAAGAAAAGACACCAAAGTTCATCCGATTGAGAGAAGAAAAACCACTTCTGATGGTAGAATCCAGCAACTAGAGCACAGAATAAAGATGCTTGAAGGAGAATTGAGAGAAGCTGCTGCTATTGAGGTTGGTCTTTACTCGGTTATTGCAGAGCATGGAAGTTCCATAAATAAGGTCCATGCTCCAGCTCGTCGCCTTTCTAGGTTCTACCTTCATGCATGCAAAGAGAGCTCCCAATCAAGGAGAGCAAGTGCAGCTAGAAATGCTATCTCAGGATTAGTTGTAGTTGCAAAAGCATGTGGAAATGATGTTTCAAGGTACTTCTATATCTTACCATTCACAGTGAATCCTACAAAAAAATTCTTGACATCCATATCATCCAAGCGTGTAGCAGTTGAATATTTTCTAGATTAATTGGCTTTGGAACCAATTGTATCAATCCTTTTGCTTGGTTGGTTGCAGATATTATAGTTTTTGCCATTTTTCTCTCTCCTTGTTTTAAGTATCAGTTTGATTGCCTCGAGTGTTCCTATTATTTGATGTTGCTGCATGTGACGCTATTTTTGGCATGAGGTTGAACTTCAGTCTCTATCTTAAGAGCTCATCTACTTTTCCAAACTTGCAATACCAGGTTAACTTTTTGGTTGTCCAATTCCGTTGTGTTGAGAGCCATCGTAACCCGAGCCTTTGCAGAACATCAACTTCCATTTTCTGCTGGACCTTTTCCTGAAAGGCCTGGTGGCGAGAAGGGAAACCGCAAGAAATTATCTCCACTGAAATGGAAGGAGTCCTCTCCAAGCAACAAGACTAAAGGTACTTTATGCGGAAGCTTTGATGACTGGGATGACCCTAGCAAATTTGCATCTGCATTGGAAAAGATAGAAGCTTGGATCTTCTCGAGGATCGCCGAGTCCGTCTGGTGGCAGGTCATACCATGTTTACATATTATACCTCTTTTTTCACTTTCGTAAGAGAGAAATTTCAAAGATAAAGTATGAAGCCCGCCCCTCCCAACACTCAATGTAACATCGGGGGATACTCCTTTTCTACTTCCATTTTGTTTTCTTTCTTCATGGAGTACTGTTCAAGTCTCTTTAGGAGCTTCAAGGTTGTCTTCAGTGGGAGGGGTATGATCTAGGCCAAATCTTGTCCACCTAATAATTACAAAGTTCTAGGTTGAACCATGGATGATTGCTGGTATTTAAACTAACTTTGATCTCTTTTTTATTCAGACTCTGACGCCACATATGCAATCTGCTGCTGCTAGTAAAACATATCAAAGGACATCCAGTTCAGGTGATCAAGATCAGGTAAACATCTCATTAGAGCTCTGGAAGAAGGCTTTCAAGGATGCGTGTGAACGGATTTGCCCTCTTCGAGCTGGGGGACACGAATGTGGTTGCTTGCCTGTGCTACCTAGATTGGTAAATCTGCGTTCTTTTATCTTTTGTTATGCATAGAGGTCTAGCATCTGACAGCCAACCTTTTTGTTGGTATCTTACATGGTCGTCTAATATTGTGCTTTTCTCATTTTGGGGGCACACTGTTTGGCAACTATATGTGGAACAATCCGAAGTAAAGATATGGAACACTATAAGCAAATGACTAATAAGTGAAGTACAATACCATACCTAGAGATGCAACTACCTGATTGGGCGATGTGATTTCATAATTTATGACTGACAGAAGCTCTCAAATGAAGGTGGTGCAGTGTTTTGGAGTGCAACATTTATATTTACTTTTAGATGTAACTCTTGTTGAAGCTTTATATCCAACCCAAAACCAATTGGCAATGAGTGAAGAGGTCCCTCGTTTTATTAAGCTATTTCCCATTCCATATCCAAGCAATGTGGGACTATTCTCTAACAATTCTGCATGATCTTTGGCAAATTCTAGGCGACAACTGAAATATGATTACTCCAACAGCAAATCAACTTGTAAAATAAACATAAAAGAAAATGGAGACTTCTGAGCTTGCTTCTGCCTTTGAATGACTACACTATTCAAAAGCAGCAGCAATTGGGCCTTTCTACTATTGCCCAGATTCATGTTGTGTGGATGCTATGTCAGATCCCTTTTTTTGTGTGGATTAGTTGTTAAGCAGAATACAAATATGATTATTCGAACTGCCCCTCCCTCCCTCCCCCCCCCCCCCCCCCCCCCCCCCCCCCCCCCCCCAAAAAAAAAAAAATAAAAATAAAAATAAATAAATAAATAAATAAAATACCGTAGAAACACAATTGATGCATCTCTCTTGTGTGGGTAGATAATGGAGCAATGCGTGGCCAGATTGGATGTGGCAATGTTCAATGCTATTCTACGTGAATCTGATGATGAAATTCCAACTGATCCTGTCTCTGACCCCATTAGTGAAGCCAAGGTTCTCCCTATTCCAACGGCGAAAGCAAGTTTTGGGGCTGGTGCACAACTTAAAAACTTGGTGAGAATTACACATCTGTCCATATTATATTGTATGTCCAAGTACATTTTCACTAGTTTAAATGTAGGTAATCCCACATCCTTTGCCCATTATTGTTGTTGGCTCCCCGTATGTTCTCAATCTTCCCACCTTAAGCGCCTTTTCTTGTCATTGGTCCCTGATACCTCTCCCTGTTTTGAACTGAGAAAGTGATACCGAGCATATATGTTTACCAGTTTATCAGTTCAAGAACCATTGTCGTTAATATCTAGTCATTGTTCAGACACCTTAGACTCCTCAAGAAGCGACCATATTTCTGATGCACTTGAATAAGGAGTTCCTTTCATGTGTTCTGGACGACAGATCGGGAACTGGTCTAGATGGCTTACTGACCTGTTTGGCATTGATGATGGCGATTCATTTCAAGACAGGAAAGATGACAGTAATGATGACGAAGATGGTAGAAAAGATTGTGATACATCTTTCAAGTCTTTCCATCTTCTAAATGCTTTGAGTGACCTCATGATGCTTCCAAAGGACATGCTCTTGAGCCGGTCAATCAGAAAACAGGTTTAACTCAGGACCTTAAAATCCTTTTGTTTCTTTTTCCTGCATGATCCATCGTTATTAATTACTTGTTTGCATGCAATATTTTTTTTTTAAAGGTTTGTCCTACATTTGGGGCACCACTGATCAAAAGGGTACTCAACAACTTTGCCCCAGACGAATTTTGCCCAGACCCAATTCCTGAGGCTGTGCTTGAAGCTCTGGATATTGAGGTTTGTCCCTTCTGAATGCATTCATTAATACCTTGCTCAGTTATCCAAGCAAAGTAAAATCTTGTGGCTCCACACGAATCCATCATTCTCGGAAAATGAAAGTAAGGAAAAGTACATAAGCATGCGTGATATTTGTAACCATTAGCCTAATAAAACAGTTGTGCGTCATATTAAAAATTTGAATTAGCTCTCTCTTTGATGCCTTTTGACTTTGATTCGGGACATGGTTCCACTGCATAACATTCCTTATTTTTGGAGGTATAGGGGGCAACTATTTTAATGGTAAAAATTTCTAAGAGTAGCCAGTAGCTACTTTGTGCGTATATTGTCAAAGGTTAGGTCTTTCTCCGGTCCTCACCGCCCATACCCCGATTGATTGGGGGATTACATGGGTACTATTATTATTGTTGTAGGCCAATAGAAGAGTTAGGCTCTGTTTGAATAGACATTGATTTCAAACCATTGGTTTTGACGTTACCTTCAAACAAAGAATATGTTTAGTTATGGATGGTTTATGAAACTACAGTGGAACATGGATTAGAGATAGGATAGCAATGCATTTCATTTGGATCCATGTATAATTGCCATTCTTAACATGAAGGATTTCAAATAACTCCAATTAGATAGTGCTATTTCAAATCCACTGCGATGAAGCTCGAAACTCGAAGCTGAGAGCTACATGTAGACTATCAGATCCAAAATTTGAGCTATTCTCCTCGAGTAACAATGTCACCTCCGTTCATTTGAAATCCGCATCTATCCAAGCAAAGCTTTAAGCTTTAAAAATTTTACTATGGGAAGAGTCATAAGAGCACTTGTGTACCGGTTTAAATTTGATTCAGAATCCGCTTGAGGCTGAGGAATGTTTCGTCACAGACATCCCATGCAGTGCATCTCCCATAGTATATTTGCCGCCTGCTGCTGCTTCAGTTGCTGGTATTTTTGGAGAGATAGGAAGCGAATCTAAGCTTAGAAGAAGTGGGTCCTCCATTCTCAAGAAATCATATACTAGTGATGATGAGCTTGATGAATTGGATTCGCCTTTGTCTGCAATTGTTGACAACATCCAGAGTTCGAGTTCACCTTCAACAAAATCCTGTTGGGGATCGACAGAGAATAGCAGCCTAATTTCTGTGAGGTATCAGCTTCTTCGGGAGGTATGGATGAATAGTGAGTAGGAACACTGGACTAGACTAAAAAGACTTAAATTGCGTGGGCTGAGATGAATAAGAAGCTGCTGCATGTATATAAACAACTAGCTAGTGTGTAAAGGAACTGGAGTTTTTTTATTGAGTTGTAAATCTGTGTTTCTGTCCGAAGAAAAATTTCCGGTATATTTGTGACGTTAGGCTGGGAAAAATATGTTCAGACTTTGTCATATTCTCACAAACTCCTTTAGGAGCACTTGCGAAAAAGATTGAGAAACACAAATTGTACGCTACACGGGATTTCTATCACTAAAACACTTGAACTGTATCCAAGCCTGACCCTGAAATTTTTGAGGCCTTAGGCGGCATTTGAAAATGGAGCCTCTTGTGTTTGTATATATATATTTGTATTTTGAAATAAGTAGCACAAAAGGGTAGTAGCGCAGATTGCAATCCGCTAGTAAACCTTGTTGGTCCCTCAGGCTGCAGGGTCGCACCCAATCGAAATAGTTGCAAATGAAATTTTTAACTAGTTCAGAAGGTTTTTGCGTGCAAAAATGAAGCGGACTCAAAATCGAGATGTCACCTATAGCACATGCACATCTTACCGCTTAACTACATCAACATACTTGTAAGATAATTTGCAAACATAATATTTATTATGTTTCTACAATTTGGGGGTTTTATAATTGGGCCCAAAACTGGAGGCTCAAGGCAGTCGATTGGTGGGCCTATATCCAGGAACTGGCCATGACTGTATCCTCCCCTATTTTAGCAAAACAAAGAGTTGTTCATTGAAATGCTAGCTTCAACTGTATCCTCCCCATTATGTCAGTTCCGTAACTTTCTATTCTAAGATTTTCCACCACTTAACATTGACATCGCGGAATCAAGCAAAACGAAAAAAATTGAGAGAGAGAGAGAGAGAGAGAGAGAGAGAGAGGAGGATGAGGAGGTTGCTAGGCAATTTTTGTTCTTTAATTTTATTGTTAGTACTTGTAAATCATATTGACGTGAGAAAAAGGTGATATAAGCTTTGCCATGGGAGGAGATGAATTCCTTTTTGAATTCAGTACTTACAGATATTATTACCTTTCAATGACTGCAGCATAATGACTGATAGAGGTTTTCTTTTCTTTGTTGATAAATGATTTCCTCTTTAAACTGAATTGAATCTATTTTTGAATTTGAATGAGGTGGTAAATACACAATTACGTTCTATAATAAATTAGGAAAAGTTTTTATCTACACTTTGTACGTAAAAAAGAGTTAATTTATCACTTATGTACCAAATAAAATAGGATTTTTGAAAACCATAAAACAGTACTGTTCCTCAGCGCATAACAGCGTGTCAAGCACTCCAGTCGTTGCGCCCTTTTGGCAGTCCAGTCGTCGCTCAGGGAGAAAAGAGAAAAGAGAAGATGGATGGGGCATTCCTTCTCTGACCCGGACGGCACTCTCTCCCTCTTCTTCCTCCTCCATAATTGATAAACACCCACTTCATCGCCTCTCAATTGGAACCCGCAAGATCCCAATCTCACACACAGTTATGTTATTATGACTGCTAAGGATACGTGGGCTAGCAATTAGAGAGTCCAAGTGGAGCACATGATGGTTTTCTTCATGAAGATATCAGTCAATACCGGAGCTCTGACTGTTCTTATATATACTTTCATCTGGTTGATGCTGACTAGGAGCTTCAGCTATGGCCTTGAGAGCGATATAAATTGCTTGAAGGCTCTGAAAGCTTCCTTGGAAGACCCCTTCAATTATTTAAGCTCATGGGATTTCAACAATGACACGGAGGGCTTCATCTGCAAATTCACTGGGATTGACTGCTGGCACTCCGAAGAGAGCAAGGTCTTAAATATTCGACTTTCTGAGATGGAGCTCAAGGGTGAATTTCCACGCGGCCTTCAAAATTGTTCAGCCCTCACAGGCCTAGACCTCTCCAGCAACAAGTTCTATGGAACTCTTCCATTGGACTTCTCAGCAATACTCCCATATGTGACAACTCTTGATCTCTCCTCCAACAATTTTTCGGGAGAGATCCCTAAGGGCATGGCGAATTGTACTTATCTTAATGTCCTTAAACTCAACAGCAATAAGTTGAGTGGTCAAATTCCTTTGGAGCTTGTCGTCCTTAGTCGGCTCAAGTCATTCAGTGCAGCAAACAATCGTTTGAGCGGACCAGTTCCCAGCTTCAACTTTTCTGTTTCAGCTGAGAACTACACGAATAATTCAGGTCTATGTGGTAGGCCCTTAACCGCTTGCCAGGGTGCGTCGAAGAAACCTCACTCTGGAGTCCCTGTGAGAGCCACTGTCGGTGGGGTCACTATTTTGGTATTAGGTGTGTTATTGCTTCTTCTTGTTGTTGTTGTTGTCAGAGATGAAAAAAAAAGTGTACAGGGTGTTAACTAACCCTAATACAAAGATTCATTATTTATATTACGAGATAACTTGATACAAGATTTGTTTAACCAATGTGAGACAAGACTCGTAACTACTCAAATATTTCAACACTCCCCCTCAAGCTGGAGAATAGATATCTGAAAACTCGCGTTTTTGGCAACCTGGGTGTGAATGCGTGGAGCGCGGGCGTGCCAAGACTTGTAGCGCCTAACTTGTTGTGAAGATTCCCGTGAATCTTGACTTCTATCGTAGAGCGACTGTGTACGACCCAAAGGTTAAAGATCGTAAGAAGGTTCGTGGTTTGCCACACGGTTGTGGACTTAATATTTCCTAGTCGTATAGGAAATGAGACGTGAAAACGTAGACTTTATTACTCCGGGATAATAAAGTGGTACAAGAAAAGTAAAATTCAAACTACTTGAAGAAGTTAGTTCGAATGGGGTTGAATACTAAGTATTCGATAGTCTACTTTGCTGAAAGTAGGAAAGTGTGCTTCGCTGGGAAGACTTTGTTTGTAAGTGTTGAGCTTTGATTGGTGTTGGACCCGTTCTTCATCTTGTGAACTTGTATTTATAGGCACTGTAGTATGCTGATTCAGGCCTGAATCCGAACCCAGCTTTGCACCACAAGCTGCCATGTGTCCCATGATGCTCCCTCCTTTTGTGCATGCTGGATCATGAGCAGTTATTTGCAGTTGGTAGATCATGGGTGATGTGGCAATAACTCCCCATCATCTCCCCTTCTCATGCTAGCTTGACACATGGCGGATTGACTTGGTCAAAAGTTGATTCAGGCCTGAATCCGAATTCAGCTTTGCACTACAAGCTGCCAAGTGTCCCATGACTGCTCCACTTTTCATGCATGTAAGGTAGTGGGCTGTTTTTCTGGCAGTTAAGGGTTCATGGGTGATGTGGCAATAACTACCCACTATCTCCCTCTTTTCATGCATTTGACACATGGCCAATTGACTTAGTCAATTGGCCTTTGAACTTTGGAGGGAAATACCCGCCTCGGCTGCAACTTAATCCCTAAAAACGTGGGCCGCACCTCATGGACCAGATCTGCCCCTTTCTTCATGGGCCCACCCGTGGGCCAATTTTCCAACAAATCATGGGCCGTACTCCTCATATGGGTTGCGTATTTTTTGGGCCCAAATGGAAAATACCCATGGCCCAAGATTTACCCAATCAATTACTTATCTTTCGGGCCAATTTAATCAAAGAATTAATTAAATGGCCAATCACGACAAGCCCGATCCGCGGTGCCAAAAATGGGCATAAACATTGCCCCCCCACGCCTTGATTCTTTACTTTTACGATCAAGGCGTGAATAGAAAATAAATCCATTTTTGGCATCCAAAACAGGCCTTGAATCCTGTTGTAGCATGACATCTTTTGCTTGCCTTGCCTATTGATGGTAGGCAATAGGCATTTTTATGCTCCATTCAGGCCTTTGATAATTTGAAATCTGTTTTCAGGCCTGAACCATGAAGGGCTTGTCAAAAAGGCCCAGAAATACATTGGAAGGCCTGAACTTCTTCTTGGAATGTTTGGAAATGTGGTTCAGGCCTCAAGAAAGAGCTCAAAGGGCCTTCGTACTAGCAAAAAGGCCTGCTTACACCAATATGAGGCCTACATCAAAGCCTGGTTGAAGAGAAACCATAGCATCATGAAAAAGGCCTGACAAGGACTAGTGGAAGGCCTGAACCTCTACTTGGAACTTTCAGGCCTGCTCAATGAAACGAAAAGGCCTGACAAGGATTAGTGGAAAGCCTGAACTTCGTCTTGAAATGCTTAGAAATGTGGTTCAGGCCTTAACAAAAGGCTAAAAAGGGCCTTCATCTCTACAGAAAAGGCCTTTGTAAATCAATAAAGTCCGGTGTCCAGGCCTGGTTGTAGAGAAATCATGGCATCATGAAAAGGGCCTGGTAAGGACTAAAAATAGATTGGAAGGCCTGAACCTCTGCTTGTGAACTTTCAGGCCTGCTCAATAAAACGAAAAGGCCTCCACCTCTGTGGAAAAGGCCTGGTAAAACTCTAATAGGGCCTACTCAATGACTGATAGGCCTTGGCCGAACATTTTAGAGAAGCTTGTTCGGCCTATCAAGGACTTTTCATTGGCTATTTAGCCCTTTTTACAGCCACGATATTTTTGCATAAGCCAAGTGAATAAGATCCGCTTTTGATGTGCCCCACAAATCCAATGAGGGCGTAGTTCCACCACTTTAAGGCCTATAGTTGGCCTATGCTTGTAATGCCTTTTGGCAGTTTGGACGATGCCAAAAAGGCCTTCATGAACCGGGGGAGGAGGGGGATCTCCAATTACAAATGAGTTATGATCAAGCCCTGAAGTGTTGTCGGTTTCCTCATCTTCATTCAATTCCTCCTGCTCTAGAACCAGCGCGGCATGCAATTCAGACATGACCCCAAGGCCAATGGTAGGACTAGATCGTTCCTGACTTGCATCGCTGCCTAGGACTGAATCTACGTGTGGTAGCTCTTCAGACACTTGAGGAAGCTTCTGAGAGGAAAGAATGGGTTGATCTTGCCTCATAATTGGACTTTCCATGTTCTGGCTTATTCCAGGTCTGAAATCTTGCTCCCTTTGCTTTGAAACAGAACTATCTTTTCGCTCCTCCAGGCATGGAAATAGCTTACCATCCAAAAGTTTTTGGAATACTCCTGAATGTTGGCTGTTGCGCTCAGGCGTGAAACTGTTGTCATGATCTGTATCATTCAGGCCTTGCTGCTGTTCAGGAACCCTCGAAGGCCTGGACTGGGACGTTTGCCCCCCAAGTTGAAGTCCTTGGCCTCCTTGCCCCCCGAGTGTAGGGCTTTTGGAAGCTAAGGGTTGAGAAAAGCTTAGAGGCCTGGTGTGCTTCGTGGAAGCTTGTTGAGACGCTTGCCCCCCGAGTTCAATTCCTTGGCCTCCTTGCCCCCCAAGTGTAGGCCTTTTAGAAGTTAAGGATTGAGAGAAGCCTGGAGGTCTGAAGTGCTTGCTGAAAGCTTGCTTAGACACATTCAGGCCTGAAGTTTGGCCTAAAGTGCTAAACTGTGATGTTTGTGGTGGAGAATGAGTTGATGTCCATGCTAAATTGTCTTCGAGGGCCTTTCTGGATTTGCTAAGACATTCTTTAACCTTACGGAAACATTCATCCCAGGGATTAATGATTTCCTGTGAGAGTCCTTCATCGGATGCAATAGTACAGGACTGAATGCCCATGTCTTCCTCATCTTGGCCCTCAAAGGTCTGAGTAGAAGGATCATCAAGCCCACCATTTTGGAATTCATGCTGTTCGGGTGGGGCTGGATACATGATATGTGAATACCCATGTGACTTGGAACTAAAGAGACCGTTTACCTCACAACGTAATTGGCGATCTTCTTCTTCAAGTCTGTCAACTTCATCTTCAAGATCTCGAATTTCATCGTTGTAGCAGTTGTTTGTGTTGATATACCCACCCTCCATATGATTGAGTCGAAGCCTCTCACAATCAAGGCGGTAGATTTCATCTTCAAGTTCGTCGACCTTATCATCGCGCCAACGAATTTCTTCTTGACATCGACGAATCTCAACATCCAATTCAACGTATCGAATTGACATGCGAATGAATCAGCGTAATACCCTTTGAAACGACTAGGGTCCCACCGGGCGTGCCAATGAAAACTCTCGTTTTTGGCAACCTGGGTGTGAATGCGTGGAGCGCGGGCGTGCCAACACTTGTAGCGCCTAACTTGTTGTGAAGATTCCTGTGAATCTTGACTTCTATCGTAGAGCGACTGTGTACGACCCAAAGGTTAAAGATCGTAAGAAGGTTCGTGGTTTGCCACACGGTTGTGGACTTAATATTTCCTAGTCGTATAGGAAATGAGACGTGAAAACGTAGACTTTATTACTCCGGGATAATAAAGTGGTACAAGAAAAGTAAAATTCAAACTACTTGAAGAAGTTAGTTCGAATGGGGTTGAATACTAAGTATTCGATAGTCTACTTTGCTGAAATTAGGAAAGTGTGCTTCGCTGGGAAGACTTTGTTTGTAAGTGTTGAGCTTTGATTGGTGTTGGACCCGTTCTTCATCTTGTGAACTTGTATTTATAGGCACTGTAGTATGCTGATTCAGGCCTGAATCCGAACCCAGCTTTGCACCACAAGCTGCCATGTGTCCCATGATGCTCCCTCCTTTTGTGCATGCTGGATCATGAGCAGTTATTTGCAGTTGGTAGATCATGGGTGATGTGGCAATAACTCCCCATCATCTCCCCTTCTCATGCTAGCTTGACACATGGCGGATTGACTTGGTCAAAAGCTGATTCAGGCCTGAATCCGAATTCAGCTTTGCACTACAAGCTGCCAAGTGTCCCATGACCGCTCCACTTTTCATGCATGTAAGGTAGTGGGCTGTTTTTCTGGCAGTTAAGGGTTCATGGGTGATGTGGCAATAACTACCCACTATCTCCCTCTTTTCATGCATTTGACACATGGCCAATTGACTTAGTCAATTGGCCTTTGAACTTTGGAGGGAAATAACCGCCTCGGCTGCAACTTAATCCCCAAAAACGTGGGCCGCACCTCATGGACCAGATCTGCCCCTTTCTTCATGGGCCCACCCGTGGGCCAATTTTTCAACAAATCATGGGCCGTACTCCTCATATGGGTTGCGTATTTTTTGGGCCCAAATGGAAAATACCCATGGCCCAAGATTTACCCAATCAATTACTTATCTTTCGGGCCAATTTAATCAAAGAATTAATTAAATGGCCAATCACGACAAGCCCGATCCGCGGTGCCAAAAATGGGCATAAACAATATCATAAAGTCCCAGCTTGTTACGTAACAACTCTAATCGGGACTTCAACAATGACTTAGTAAACATGTCAGCCAACTGAGCACTTGTAGACACAAATGGAGTAGTTATTACACCACCAGCTAACTTCTCATGCACTAGATGACAATCAGCTTCAATATGTTTAGTCCTCTGATGAAATACCGGATTGGATGCAATGTGAATTGCTGTCTGATTATCACAATACAAATTCATTGACAATTGCACACTAAATCCTATCTCCTCAAGAAAAGATTGCACCCATACAATCTCACATGTCGTATGGGCCATGGCTCTATACTCTATCTCTGCACTAGACTGTGCAACCACTGTTTGTTTCTTACTCTTCCAGTTGACAAGGTTTCTATCGAGAAAAACACAATATCCTGTAGTGGATCTCCTGTCAGAAGGTCCTCCTGCCTAATTAGAGTCAATAAAAGCCTCAATACGTAAGTGATTATTTGCTCGATAAAACAAACTATGTCCTAGATGAGCCTTGAGATACACAACCTCCCAATGTGGAAGACGAGTAACAGACATAAACTGACTCACTTTACTAACTGCGAACGAGATATCTAGACGTGTAATGGTAAGATAGTTCAATTATCAACCAAGCAACGATATTGGTCAGGGCTAGAAAGCAGCTCCCCCTAATCAACACACAGTTTGACATTAGGATCCATAGGAATATCGACAGGCTTCGACCCCAATAAACTAGTATCATCTAGAATATCTAGCACATATTTTCTCTGCGATAAACTAATGCCATTTTTAGATCGTGCAACCTCAATACCCAAAAAATATCGCAACCTTCCCAATCTCACGCACAGTTCTGATATTATGACTCCCAAGGATTCGTGGGCTAGCAATTAGAGAGTCTAAGGGGAGTATATGATGGTTTTCTTCATGAAGATATCAGTCAATACCGGAGCTCTGACTGTTCTTATATATACTTTTATCTGGTTGATGCTACCTAGTATCTTCAGCTATGGTCTTGAGAGAGATATAAATTGCTTGAAGGCTCTGAAAGCTTCCTTGGAAGACCCCTTCAATTATTTAAGCTCATGGGATTTCAACAATGACACGGAGGGCTTCATCTGCAAATTCACTGGGATTGACTGCTGGCACCCCGAAGAGAGCAAGGTCTTAAATATTCGACTTTCTGACATGGAGCTCAAGGGTGAATTTCCACGCGGCCTTCAAAATTGTTCAGACCTCACAGGCCTAGACCTCTCCAGCAACAAGTTCTATGGAACTATTCCATCAGACTTCTCAGCAATACTCCCATATGTGACACCTCTTGATCTCTCCTCCAACAATTTTTCGGGAAAGATCCCTAAGAGCCTGGCGAATTGTACTTATCTTAATGTCCTTAAACTCGACAGCAATAAGTTGAGTGGTCAAATTCCTTTGGAGCTTGTCCTCCTTAGTCGGCTCAAGTCATTCAGTGCAGCAAACAATCTTTTGAGCGGACCAGTTCCCAGCTTCAACTTTTCCGTTCCAGTTGAGAACTACGCGAATAATGCAGGTCTATGTGGTAGGCCCTTAACCGCTTGCCAGGGTGCGTCGAAGAAACCTCACTCTGGAGTCCTTGTGGGAGCCGCTGTTGGTGGGGTCACTATTGCGGCATTAGGTGTGGCTATTGCTATGTTCTTCTATATGCGCAGGGTGTCTAGAAAGAAGAAGGAAGATGACCCTGATGGAAATAAATGGGCAAAGAGTCTAAAGGGAGCCAAAGCCATTAAGCTTTCCATGTTTGAGAAGTCGGTTTTGAAAATGAGACTAAGTGATCTCATGAAGGCTACTACCAGCTTCAGCAAAGACTACATTATTGGGACAGTAAGAACAGGAACTGTGTACAAGGCAACGCTTGAAGATGGGACGTCACTCATGGTGAAGAGGTTGCAGGATACTCAGCACTCTGAGAAAGAATTTGCATCCGAAATGGCCACTCTAGGAAACGTGAAGCACCGTAACCTGGTTCCCCTGTTAGGCTTTTGTGTGGCTAAGAAAGAGAGGCTTTTGGTTTATAAGTTCATGCCAAATGGTGCCCTCCATGATCGGCTACAGCTTGTGAACGAAGGCGACAAATCATTGGAATGGCCTTTGAGGCTCAAAATTGGGATAGGGGCAGCCAAAGGGTTTGCTTGGCTTCATATAATTCATTGAAATGTAAGTTCCAAATGCATTCTATTGGATGTGGATTATGAGCCCAAGATATCTGATTTCGGACTTGCTAGGCTCATGAACCCAGTTGACACTCACTTGAGTACTTTCGTAAATGGGGAGTTCGGTGATTTGGGTTATGTGGCTCCTGAGTATGCACGAACTCTTTTGGCCACTCCAAAAGGTGATGTTTACAGCTTTGGGGTTGTGCTTCTTGAACTGGTGACTGGTGAGAGGCCTACATTTGTGGCCAGAGCCCCAGAAAGCTTCAAGGGAAACTTAGTGGAATGGATTACACAACTTTCCAGCAACGGTAAGCTTCAAGATTCCATCGATAATACT
This sequence comes from Rhododendron mucronatum var. ripense, assembly GCA_019656295.1. Lineage (NCBI taxonomy): Eukaryota > Viridiplantae > Streptophyta > Magnoliopsida > Ericales > Ericaceae > Rhododendron > Rhododendron mucronatum. The sequence goes on along the minus strand of BPLT01000148.1, from coordinate 779,225 downwards.
TTGACAGGAAAGGGTTACGATGGTGAGCTTTTCCAGTTTCTTAAAGTTGCATGTAGCTGTGTAATTCCGGCTGCCAAGTAGAGGCCAACTATGTTTGAGGTGTACCAGCTTCTTAGAGCTATAGGTGAGCGGTACCATTTCTCAATGGATGACGATATTTTGATGGCATCAGACACTGGTGATGCTGATTAGCTAGAAGAGCTTATTGTTGCCTGAGAAGTAACAGAGAGCCATTAAGGTGGTATGGGTAGGTGAGAATGGTGAAAGATGATACTACAAATTATGTGTAATTATCTGCTGTAGTTGTTGTTTAAATAAAAATGTTTATAGCTTGCTTGTTTCATTGTTGATATCGACTGTTCAATATTGGAGAAAGCTTCTCTAGTAATCAATTATATTAGATCATCATATATGGTTTATACCATATTTCAAAAAAAAAAAACCATAAAACATAACTAAAAGGTACACACAAAAAAAGTTAAGTGACATTTGGCTCATTCGTGGTTCTTCTAAGAAGTGTCACTTTGCATTACTATGTAGTAGTATAGATGTATTTGGCTAAGGTAGTATACTTTCCATCATAAATTTGAATTGCAAAAAGGCATCCAATTTTCAAAAAATAATTTTATAATCTAATATTTTATCCTAATATTGGAAAAAAATTTACATAAAACAACTGTTATTCTAAAAGTGTGCTCGGGCATCTTGTCCAATTGTTGCCAAACTTGTTTTTTTGGAAAATCACAATCATAATCTTACCAATTCTAATCACCCTAATATAACAGTCTATTGTTGGAGAAATTTTGGGGTGCCTGGGGTGCCGGGTGGGTATTACGTCAACCTACGGACATGGTGCCCGAGCACCACATTTTGGCAGTCCAAAAGTGTATTAGATGGCCCAGATTGAAACACTTTTTCTCTTTTCTTTTTCTCTCTCCAAATCCGAGCCGTTCAAAATCAAAATGGAAGGCCCGGATGCGGTGAGCGGACACCACGTGGTGCCCGCTCGGCACTGAAAATCTTCTCCTCTTTTTGATACTTTTTGAATTATGAATCACCATAATCTTTAAGTTTCCCAAACATAAATCAATGTACTTTCCATAATCAATTTGAATTGCAATAAGGCATTCAATTTTCTTCAATAATGATTTTATAATCAATTTTTTTTAATTCTAATATAGATTTCCTCTTCAAAAAAAAAGTACTAGAAAACATTTAGATTTTTTTTTATAACGGAAAACATTAGGAAATATTCTCAAGTTAAGTGTGTGTTTGTTGGTTTAGGAACGAAAGAGAAAGGAAGGGAAATCAATGAGGAAAAACATTTTCCTTCCTTCTAAAAGATAAATAGAAAATTTAAAAGAAAACATGTGGAAAATAATGTCCGTCCTCCCTTTATTTCTTTTTCTGTCCTCTTTCCTTGCTCATTTTCTTCATTAAGGAAAAATACAAAAATTCCTTTCTTCGTTTCTTTAAAAAAAAAAAATTTCCATTCCTCCAACTTTCTTTTTTGGCAAAACTTGTTTTTTCTGAACATTTTTTAGCAAAGCCAAATACAGGAAGGAAAGTATTACAGGAAGGAAGCAACTGTGATTTTTTTTTTTTGTTTTACCTTCCCCAACAAATGGTGAATATTATCCCCTTTATTGATCGAAATAGTGTAAAAATCACGGAATTAGTGATTATACTTTTTGGTGCAGGGAAAACAGAATCTTGAACCAACTTGACTTGCCCAAAAAAGGGAAAAATTTTCAGTGCCGGGTGGGCACCGGATTGCTGGTGCCGAGCATCAATCTCAGCCGTCAAAATGTGTTTTGAACGGCTCAGATCTGTTTGGGTAATTTTTGTAAAATTACCAAAACACCCCCTCAAGCCCAAACAGATCTGAACCGTCCAAAACAACTTTGGACGGTCGAGATCGGTGCTCGGCACCGAAGAGTTTCTCCCAAATAAGAGAAACCAAATACTGGAAGGATTCGTATTTATACGTCCCTTTACATTGTTTTTGCCTTTGCACGTCCCTTTTGCTTTCTCCTTCCTCCTCCCAGGAAAAAAGCTCCAAAATAGAACGACACAAAAAAAAAAAAAAAAACCCAACAACAGCGGTGTTCAATGGCGACGACAATGATCTCAAAAGACTTGAGAAGTGCTATGCAATGGTGTTCAATGGCAATTGCAAGGACCTCAAAAGGACGAGGCATGATAAGTGCTATGCAATGGTGTTCAAAATTTGCGATTGCAAGGATCTCGAAAGGGCGAGGAGAGATCAGAAGCTGTTCAAAGAACAACAGCCATCGGGAAAAAGACAAAAATAATCGAGCTGGTAAGGTTCCCAATCTATTACCAGAGCTTCCAATTGATGTTATTTCCGAAATTCTTTCACGCCTCCCAGTGAAGTCCCTGCTCCGATTTAGGTGCGTAGGCAAATCATGGTGTTCGCTAATCTCAGACCCACAATTTATCAAGACCCATCTCAATCGGTCACTGAAATCCCAAACCCAAGTTTGGGGTTCCTTTTGTTGGGTTTTGCCCATGTGATATTGAAAAGAAAGATAATGCTGGTTAGTTGTGTATTTAATGGCATTAGTTTGCATAGAATGTGCAGATGGTTCGGTGGAGTTAATTGGCTTTGGATGGTGCATCTCAGCAAGTCCCACGGAGCATTTGTTGTGTTGGGCTCCAGATTCTTCTTCTTGGGCAGTTGAAAGGTCTTTTGTTTGCCAATGTCATGGGTGTATAAAAGGACTTGTGAGAAGTACAGGGTGTGTGTGTGTGTGTGCCGTGTAAGTGAAAGAAAAAGAGGCAGAGAGCATAGTGTGAGAGGAGAAAAATTGTGTGAGAATATTGGTGAGTTTGAGGGAGATAAAAATACCGAGAGCTTGAGACCTAGAGTAGGGTATTTTGTATCTAATTGTACTCATTCAATATTAGTGGAAGTTGTTCTCTCTCCGTGGACGTACCCGAGTTTGGGGAACCACGTAATCTTGTGTGTTTGTTTTTCGTTATGCTTCCGTTGTGCGGGTGATCGGGTATTTTTTACCCAACACCTTTCGGTATGATAAAAAGGGGGTTTATCCTCTTTGTCAACATGGACCACCACATCTCAATGCCATGGATTATTGTTGCTCCAATTATCGCAAGATCGATTTTGTTCGGGAAGGTGAGTCTGATTATCGTGGTTTTCTCGGCTCTTGCCATGGATTGCTCTGCGTGGATAATTACATAGATGGTGAATTAAATCTTCGTTTATGGAATCCATCGCCAAGAGAATCTAAAAGGATACCGGAGTTTATATTGCTAACTACAGACTCAGGGTGGACGAGAAGAGACTCTGTTTTTGGAGCGTTTGGGTTTGGTTATGACGATTCAAATGATGATTACAAGGTGGTTTTTTACTATAACGCTAAAAGAGACAGGCTTGAAGCTCAAGTTCATGTCTATTCTTTGAGAAAAAATTCTTGGAGAAGGATTCAAGCATATTGTTGTTTTTCGGTAGATTATGCCCATCCTGTTCATTATGTTAGTGGAGTTCTCCATTGGATTGCCTGGCCCTCTCTGGATCCCGGGGATGCTAGGAGGAGCATTCTTTCCTTTAATTTAGCAAAAGAAACATTTCTGGAAATACTGCAGCCTAATTATGGTGATGGAAATTGGTTATGGAGTATTGGGGTCTTAGAAGAATCCCTTTGTGTGCTTTCTGACAATAGCGAATATCGCGCTGATGTTTGGGTGATGAAGGAGTATGGCGTGGAGTTGTCGTGGACTAAACTGTTCGCAATCTCATATGCAGAAAATCCGGGATTATTTCGGCCCTTTCCTTTTGATGGTTGCGAACCAAACTTAGACACAGACAAAGCTGACCGCAGACCCTTGCCTTTTACTATGGCAAAGAAGGGTGAAATTGTGCTTGATGTTGGGCGGGATTTGGTTTTATACAATTCCAAGGATGAAACATTCAAGTATTCTTTTGCTTCGTTGATGGATGCCCGCGAGCATTTGGATTGGCACACCTTCAGTGAGAGCCTAGTTTCACCAAATGCGTACGGCGGAGGTTGAGACTCCACACCAATGATATATGGAGGGGCATGGAAGAAGGTCGAGATTGATACTTTTACATCCATTTGATACCAAATTTCTCAACTTTCATTGCTAATGTTTTGTTAATGTAATTTATGTGATATTGACTCTGATAACCCAACATGTCAGTCTGTGACTGTATTGTGGTTTATGTTAGTTCTTTTTTCCTTTTCTAGCTCTTTGTGTGTGTGTGTGTGTGTCATCGTTAATTTGTTAGTAGCATTAGCATGGATCATGGGAATGAAATGAAAGAAATCGATGATTTTTTTTTTAAACGGCGAAAAAAAATCTCTACATTGACAAGATGTCAACCAAAGAGAAACCCGAAGGAAAAAAAGGTCCAGCACCTAATAGGCCTAAATGTCTAGATAAAATAAGGGAAAATGACGGCCGAAGAAGTGTTTTGATAATTAATACTCGAGAAAGACATTTTGTTCATTAACAAATGTTCTTAATATGTCCTTAAAAGGTATTAATTATTAAAACACGTTCTGAACCGTCATTTTCCTATAAAATAATAAAGCACATGTATTTATAAAGCACATGAAAGACCTAACTTTTGACAATATAAGCACAAAGTAACAGTACCCAAACCCGCCCATTTGACACTCCTAATCAAAACCAATGGTTTGAAATCAAAGTCTATTCAAACAGAACCTAACTCTTTTATTGGCCTACAACAATAGTAACAATACCCATGTAATTCCCCAATCAATTGGAGTAGGGGCGGAGAGGACCGGAGAAAGACCTAACCTTTGACAATATAAGCACAAAGTAGCTACTGGCTGCTCTTAGAAATTTTTACCACTAGAACAGCAGCACCCTATACCTCCAAAAATTGAGAATTGAAGGCACGTTATGCAGTGGAACCATGTCCCGAATCAAAGCCGGAAGGCATCGGAGAGGGCATACTTAGAGACTTGATTCAATTTTTTAATATGACGCACAACTGTTTTATTAGGCTAATGGTTATAAATATCATGCATGCTTATGTGCTTTTCCTTCCTTTCATTTTCCGAGAATGATGGACTCGTGTGGATAACTGAGCAAGGTATTAAAGGATGCATTCAGAAGAGACAAACCTCAATATCTAGAGCTTCAAGCACAGCCTCAGGAATTGGGTCTGGGCAAAATTCGTCTGGGGCAAAGTTGTTGAGTACCCTTTTGATCAGTGGTGCCCCAAATGTAGGACAAACCTTTTAAAAAAAAACATGCAGCAAGTAATTAATAACGATGGATCATGCAGGAAAAAGAAACAGAAGGATTTTAACGTCCTGAGTTAACATCTTTTCTGATAGACTGGCTCATGAGCATGTCCTTTGGAAGCATCATGAGGTCACTCAAAGCATTTAGAAGACAGAAAGACTTGAAAGATGTATCACAGTCTTTTCTACCATTGTCATTGTCATTACTATCATCTTTCCTGTCTTGAAATGAATCACCATCGTGAATGCCAAACAGGTCAGTAAGCCATCTAGACCAGTTCCCAATTTGTCGTCCACAACACATGCAAGGAACTCTTTATTCAAGTGCATTAGAAATATGATCGCTTCTTGAGGAGTCTAAGGTGTCTGAGCAATGACTAGATATTAACGGCCATGGTTCTTGAATTGATAAACTGGAAAATACATATGCTCGGTATCACTTTCTCAGTTCAAAACAAGGAGAAGTATCATGGACCAATGACAAGAAAAGGCGCTTAAGGCGGGAAGATTGAGAACATACGGGGGAGCCAATAGCAATAATGGGCAAATGATGTGGGATTACCTATATTTGAACTAGTAAAAATGTACTTGGACATGCAATATGATATGGACAGGTATAATTCTCACCACGGTTTTAAGTTGTACCTCTTCAGTATTTTATAGTATAAGCCCCCATTAGTTTCAAAAGTTAAGAAGAAATAGCCGAAGATGAATGAGGAGGAACATCATCATTAGTAATCGATGCAATCTCAGCTTCCTCAGCAGCATAATCTTCACTCATCAAGGCACTGATTCACCGCCATTCCTCTCCATAGATGTTTCTTTCAACAGGTTGGTGCGACTTTTTTCAAATGCCTAGATCTTAATAAACAGCACCGGCTGAGCTGCGCTGCCAAGGCTCCCTTGCAACTCATTGGGACACTTACGAGAAGAGTCCCTTTTAACAACACCATAGTCTGCCAAATCCACGATGGCAGTTCCCAACAACTGCCCTTTGGTCGTCTTATCCCTCGTAACTTCATTTTTTTTTATCAGCAAAACAAAATATTTTATTAACTCGATAATGGGTACGTTGAGGGCCAAACAAAAATCACTCTTAACTTCATACAAATTGAACTCTAAGCAATTCTTTCAAAATGAATCACCATCCCCACCTTTGGTGTGCATTTCCCTTGACAGTGTCACTGGAAGACTAAAAGACTCCATAAATTCAATTTTTCCATCACCAGTACTAGACCCAAGTAACGGGACTACTGAGTTAGTACAACCAGAATTCTGGTAACCATGTTCCCATTGAATTATAACGGAACAAATGGCTTTCAGTGATGGAGATGGGGGCCAAGGCTTAACTTCTTGAACAAGAATCAAATAATCAAGTTGAACAGTGGGGCTTTTTCTTGTTTTTGCCCTCAGTCCCAGAACCATGATTGCAGGAAAAAATGGTAACACATGAATGAGAGGTGTGCTGCAAGTATGTTCAAAGCTTCAATTAACAGAACCCCAAAACCCACATATTTCAAACAATTAAGAATCAAATGCAAAATAGTTTAACCAGAAGTCACTAGTGTTTCTACAAAAGAAGTCGGCCGACTAGTCCCTACCTAGCGATAAGGTAATCCTTTCAAAACTGGCATGTATGAAAATGGGAATTGACTGTATCACGCTTCACAGAAATAAAAGCCTTCCTATAACTGAGTAAAACGCACGGCAGGACTTCTTAAAAAATCTACTAAACCTTTGCTCCAAAAAAATGGCCTAAAACCTCTAAATTAAGAACCACCTCTATAGTTATGCCAAAAGCAGATGGTATTTCTCCATCTCACTACACATTGTTTCTCACAAAATGTGCAAAAACCAAGTTGGCTTGGAGTGCGGGCGTGCCAGGACTGGAATGAAGCCTAAACTGTATTTCAAGGCCTTTGTGCCTCAAAAATCTGACTTCTTTCAAACGATGGTGCTAGACCCAAAGGGTAAGGCCTCGTGATGGTTCACTGTTCGCCTTTGCTGGATAAGGACTTAAATATTTCCTAACCGTTATTAGAAAATGGATAAAAGAAAAGAAAAGGACTGAAAGGTAATGAAGGAACGAAAACAAACTTTATTAATCGATTTAACAAAGTTTGGGCACAAGGTAATGAAAGGAAATAAAATCTAGTCCGTGCTAGATTGAACGAGAAAGTAAAGACAATTGAAAGATAAATTGGGTAAGCTGTGGGCTTGATGGTCGTGGACCTTGGCCAAGGCCTTCAAAACTGTTATTTATAAGCAGGAGCTTCAAGCCTTCAGCTACTTCAAATGCTACAATGCATGGCTGCCAAGTGGCCCTCTTGAGCTGCTTCAAAATCCTCCAATGAGAGGCTTTTCTTTTGGCCAAAACGTGCCTTTTACTCTGAGGAAATGGTGAAGGCCTGAAAAATCCTTCTTGTTTGCAAAAAACTTTGTAAAAGGGCAAAAAGAATTTCAGTTCCTGCAGCATCCAGGCCATTTGAGCTGCTTCAACAATCAAGCTACTGCTTGAATGGCCTCCTTCCAGGCCCACCACAGCTGAAGACCAATACTTCTCCAGGCCTTCCTACCATTTTATTGGACCTTACACCTCTTGTGGGCCCTCAAATCCTCTAGGCTTGACTCCTTATGGAAGAAGGATCGAGAAACAAAAGATAAAGCAGACCTAGGCGAGCTGCTTGTGAGCAGCTTGCTTATGTCTTCATGAGTCATTTACCAGCAGCTCCAATGGCTGCATGTACGCCACCTGTCCTTGGTCTGCTTCATGCTGAAGAATGAGGTCCCACCCATTCAGACATTGAGCTGCTTGTGAGCAGCTTACCCAGATCTGTCTAGCAAGAATATTCTAGGCCTTTGAGCTGCTTGTGAGCAGCTTAAGGCCTTTGAGATACTTGTGAGCAGCTTAAGGCCCCTTTCTTGCTCATTAAAGGCTTTAAATGATGCTTTTAAAGCAGTGGGCCTATTCATCAATTGGGCCTGAACTTGGAGTAAATCATGGGCCTTTGTCCATTGTAAGCCTTCTGAGCCCAAGCCTGGTGAGAAAACCAAGGCTTCTACCAATTTGAGGCTATTTCGTAGGCCTTGTTACTTCGAGGAATTTGAGTTAGGCCTGGACAAAATACTCAGGCCTGGTGGACTGATTCAAGCCTTGGCCTTTGACTGATTTGGGCCTATATGGAAGACCCATCATTTCTTAAGAACCGGCCCTAATTCGTGGGCAACTGGTCGTAAGGTCTTTCAAGGCTAGGGCCTCGACCCTCGAGGCTACCTTTTAATCTGTAAATCCATTTCCTGATTTTTGGCCAAAAATGGGTGTAAACACACATCCACTTTACAATGAAGTCTAACCCAACCCCAATCACCAGAATATCAGTTAGGCAATTACCGAAGAACAAAACAATCATGACTTGTGATAGTAAGAAAAAATAGGAAATACGAATCACAACAGATTATTCGTTTCCTGAAACGGTAAAACACAATCATGAATTGTGATAGCAAGAAAAACGTTCTTACCAATCCACACACATGGAACTGTATATCGTCAAGTAGAAAAAGAAGCTCAAAATTTTAAAAAACTGACATTGGAGTGAAAGGAGGTCATTCATTATACCAACATTGAAGTGACTTTACTGTCTTCCTACCTGGCTCACCTACGTACCTATTTGAAGAACTTGAAGAACTCATATACTAATCAATTAGCGCTGCCACAAAATTTTATTGGGCCCTGTTGTGCCCAATACCAGAGATTGCCTATTTGAAGAACTTATATATTAGCTCTGCCACAAAATTTCATTGGACACAACAATGCCCAATACCAGAGATTGCCGTAGAACCGCCTTTGCCGTTGTTCCTTGACGTCGAAGTGCCCCCTTCTCTCCTTCCATGTGAATAAGGAAGCATCGCCCGGATAAAACTCTGCACATTAGAGGGCATGACAGGTTGGTAGAACCTGATTATGTTCCCGACTCTCACATTGTGGTCATCAAAGAACCCGTGGAGGTCAACCCTGAAATATAACTCTTCCCGCACACCATTCTTTGTTTGTTTTGAAGGTCTGTAAAGTACAGCCTCTCCAATTTATGGGTTTCTGCCGGCATCCCAACTGCAGGGAAATAATTTCTCACCGGTATCCATCGGAAGGTACAGAGACTGTGTAAAGATAATTACAATGTGGAGTCGAGGACAAGTTTAGGTTTGCCAAACTCTCTAATTACCAGATTTATCCAAACTCGTAATCAATTTATGGGTTTCTGCAGGCATCCCAACTGCAGGGAAATAATTTCTCACCGTATCCATCGGAAGGCACAGAGACCGTGTAAAGATAATTACAATGTGGAGTCGAGGACAAGTTTAGGTTTGCCAGGCTCTCTAATTACCAGATTTATCCAAACTCGTAATTTTTAATGCTATCGAATTTTGAGTTTTGTTCGTAGGATAATGAGTGGGGAGAGAAATTAGGGTAATAATTGAAAAGAATTGAGGGATGGTACTGTGCAGTGGTGTGTACAGCACTGTACTGCATACCTCCAAGCTGTCAGATCATGCATCTGATTCAACGGCTCTGATCTCATCTCGGCAATGAACGGCTCCCGATCATTGGTTACCGAGATGAAATCCAAGCCGTCGGATGCACAATCTGACAGCTCAAAAGTGCACAGCACGGTACTATGTAGTGAGCTGTACAGCACCAACCAGAAGTCCAATTGGAGATAGAGGTAATGAGGGGAGATATATAGAGAGAAAAATGATAATAATGATTGGAGAAAATGTTACGAGCGCAGAGAGAAATAAGAGTGATAATTGAAAATATAAATAATGAGTGTTTTTTGAGTTGAAATTTTTTTTTTTCAAAAAAAAAAACCAAACAAAGCGAGTTTCCTCGATAGTATCTCAATTGCGTCAATGTTATAATTATATATAACATGGACTCTTGGTTCTACCTGGCTCCTAGTGGAGATAATACAGGACACTCTGTAGATAGATGTGGATGAAGAAAGTTCCAGATAAATATGGATGGCGAGAGAAAGATGGTGGAAAAATCTAAAAGTTTCAAGAACTGAAAGTTTCCGGTAGAATCCGAATGTATCCAGCGGAGTCGAATGGCTTCCATTGCAAACGGAGAAATCTATCCGTTTCTCTCTCCTCAAAATCAATTTCAACCCACACATCTATGTGTTCTCTCTCTCTCTCTCTCTCTCTCTCTCTCTCTCTCTCTCTCTCTCTCTCTCACACACACACAGAAAGATAGCTGTTAACACCAGTTTTTCCTGCGATCACATCAATGCAAGAAGTTCACACAAATCCCTTCTATGTACAGCGTTCTTTCTTTAAAAGAATCGTTGAAAGGATTTCAACTCATTTGGGTCTCCAGTCCAAATTCGAAATGAATAGTGCTGAATTGAGGTAGGAATTGGTGAAATCTGAATGCTTTGTCAATTGAGAGAGAGAGAGAGAGAGAGAGAGAGAGAGAGAGAGCGTGGGAACGGTAATTGGTTGCTATTGGACGCTAGAGAAATGTTTTGTTGCCAAGAATTTTTTTTCAATTATCAACCAAATATTGTAAAATAGAAACGAAAAATTCTTTTTTCACTGAAATCATTTTAGGTGTAAAACATCTTGCACCGAAAAATATTTTATTTCGAAATAAAGAGAGCCTAAATATAAAACTTTTTTTTTTTGGGACAAAAACTGTTGTTTGAAGAGGTTGGAAAATGATCTTTGCAAGCCGTTTTCTTCTCACAAACTCCTCTAAGCTGGCGAAAAAATTGAGAAACATGTTGATTGCTGAGGTACGATTTGGTTTTCAGAGAATGAACACAAACTGTAAGCTACACGGTATTTCTATCACTTGTTTTGACAGACATATATAACGCTTGGAACAATGCCAAGAATATTCTTCTCTCCAGTTCAGCTTCTTGCTGAAACCACGATACAAAACATCGCCAAAAACACATTGCACTTGGAAAACAAAAACGAAAGAAAAAAAACCTCAAAGTCCTCAAAAATAAGCAGGAGCTATTTGCTGTGGAAAACTCCAGCTAACTACGCTGCACTCACAATGATGATGTATTATACCACAAGATGAATAAGAATGGAGCTAGTCGAGAAATCATAGTGTGAAATCATGCAGTCAGCTTCTGCGAAGAAGAGATGGCATTCATATGCTGAAGATGTAATGCTGCCAAGAGACCTTGCCAGGTTTCTCCAGGTGCACCGGCCTCTTGAAAGTCGAGGAGCTTCTTTTGTTGCCGATAATAATCTTCTAATGGCTTGCTCTGGATAAAAAAAACAACAAAAGGAATGCTGTCAGAGAATATGTGTTTCACACAGTTCTATAACTCAAACTGCCAAGGTACTAACTCAAAATCTTCGTTTGCACGGATTAGAATTGAAAAATTAGATGAGACACAAAGCATGTCAGGTGAAGCAATGTGGATTTAGAGATTTAAGGATGCAATTCTCTTTCGAAAGTAACCACAAGACTCGTACAAAGTAAAGTATCGGATACAAAACTGAACAAGTGTAGAAGTATGCCCAAAAAACAACAATCTTCATGCCTAAGTAGTAGTTTTGGAAAATCAACATGAATCAGATAAAATAACAGGAGATCTACATTGAAAAACTCCCAAAACTTGCTATCAAAGATCAAAACTAGCTGTTTTTACTAATACTACTCTCAACCACAAGGTCCACAGCAATGAAAGGAAATCTTTGGAAATGGAAACCCAATACAACAAGGGACAGGTGATAAAATAAGAGAAATTGTTAGACATGGAACAAAATAGAGCCACTACGAATACTCTTGAAAATTGCAATCCGTAGGAACCATCTCAGTTCTGCACGAGTTTGCATATTTGCTTCTGATACAATAGCAATATGAAGTGTGTACCTGCTCAGCACGCATACTGAGTTTATCTTTCCAGGCACCTTCTGCATCAGAACTTGGATACCCCGACTTGCTCATGCTGAGAAATTCTTTTCCTGGAGAATAAATTCCAGTTCTCATATGCTGATTCAACAAGCAATCTTCCGTGCATTTGAAATTAACAACCAAATCAATATCAGCAATTTGGTCAAGGATCTCCTGCATCATGTCAACAATCCAACCTTTAAAGCCTCAGTATTTCTTATTGACCGCAGCTATGATAGAAACTAAACATAAGGTAAGCCTTGGTGGAACAGGAGTACTTCCTTCAACTCGTTACCCATTTTATTTGCTAGGATTAAGGCATGGCTCACATTACTTAGAGAAAGCATATAATATTAGGTTGCGTAGCATGTGGTGACTACTAAGTGAAGGGTAAGTTCATCTTCCAAAGGAAAGCGTAAATGCTTCAAGAATAACTTTGGACTTACAGCTTGGATCCTCGTGCGAGGAATTCCATCGAGAATAAACCCGGTTTCCCCTCTGGAGTAACCTTCTTCCAACCTCTTTGACAACAGACCAAAAATGATATCTTCTGGAACAAGCTTCCCTTGGTTCACAGCATTCGCAATCTAAACTCCAGACAGTAATCAAGTCATAAATTGACAGAAAGTGAAACAGTAAAGAAACAGACAAGCTCAAAACTGTAGCCACACCATAACTGAAGCACACAGTAGACTGAAAAAAACAGGTATTCTTGTACAATGTACATACATATACACTAATACACATACCTCAACATTCAATACACATACCTCAACATTCAATACACATTCCTAAAAGGATAAATGAACATTACAAATGGTTCGCTTTGAGTCACAAAAACAGCCCCTTGCAGGGTAAGTCTGTGTACACCCAACCAATCCCCACCCTTTTTTTTTGTTTTTTGAAAACCTTATGCTAGGTGTTCGAGTTGTTAGACAAATGGTTTACTTTATTTGGACTTAAACTTCATGCGCTAGAAAATATGAACATATTAAACTTTGGATTACATGGCCTATGTTTTCACCCACCAGACCATAAGCTCAAATTTGCTCCAAAATCATGACAATTCATAGTTATTCTTAAATAATTCAAGCGTTCACTTAGATGTGTTTTGGGGGTAAGTAGACACTTTGAATTGATACAACCCCAAACCGTCAATTGCAAACGAGCCGGGCAGAGCCGAGTTTTTAAAATGTTCGGGTTTGTTTTTTAAGTTTTTAGCTTCCTCGAGCTCGATCACAATAAAAATAAAAATTTGACTGGCTTAAGCTTGAGTAGAGCTCGAGCTCCTTCACGAGACTTTAATGACCCAAAAGTATCATATATTCATGCTCGCTAAAATTGCTATTAAGTTCTACAACAAGACACCCTACGAACAGAAAGGATGGATCCAGAGGAATTGTATTCTCATGAAATATAAAAAAAATTTTAAAAAAAGACATAAAAACACCAAACAGAGCAAGGAAAGGATTAAACCTGTTTGTAGAGAGAGGAGAGAGGGTGAAGCTCTTGACGAACGAGAGTGCCCATGGAAATGTGAGGCACGTGGAGGAGCTTCGACAGCCTCTCGGCGTACACGTGCTTCTTCGCCAGTGGGTCCCCCATTATAACCCACTGCACTCCCCTCCCCGTCGCCGATCCATCCGTCTCGCCAATCGTACGGTCCCAATTACGCCACGTGTCGCTCTCGAACTCCTCCTCCTCCTCGTCGTAGTCGTACTGGACCTGAGCCGCCGCCGCAGATGATCCGTAACCTCTGATCGAGGTGAACGTCCTCAGCCACCTCGGGTGCGCCGCTAGTCCCGAGCGGCAGAGTGCGGCCATGGCGGGGTTGCGAGGGTGAGAGAGAAAATGGGGGTTTAGTGCGAGAGCGGCGGAGGGCGAGAGAGAGAAGAAAGGGGGGTTTGAATGGAATGAGAGGGTTTGAGGTTTAAGGGAGAAGAATATGCTGGAAATGACACTATCTGGTTCTATAATTACGGTAATGCCATGATCCAGATGGAAGAAAGCCAGGTGGATGGATGGGAGTGGCTGTAAAATTTGTGGGCGTAACCAAAGGGCCCACTAGCACAATGGTCCTTTCGTAAAATGATCGTTGACAAGTTTTATGGGAGGGAAGTAAATTTCGGACGCTGAAATTTGCGGATCCACGTGTAGCATTGGTCCTGTTTTATTGGAATGAGACATGCTACCAAGCGGGGCTGAGCAGTCAGTTTGATCGTTCATCTTGACACAAACAGTTTAAATCTTATTTAAATACTATTAGGCTTCTAGCTTCTTTTCTCTTTTGATGATCGAATAATGAATCTCTTTGTCTTAAACCTAATTTTGGGATGTAGACTGGGATTAGGATTTTAGTCTCATAATCTTTTTAAATGTCATGTGCTTCCTGTTTTCAATTTTTTCTCTCGCGAATTTTTAGTTGTTTGAGTCTTATTTCAAAGAAACTTGCACGATTGCGTTCTTGCTCGTACATCCGTGCACGAATTATGTAATTCATGTTAGGATATTATTGTGTGGTTGGGTTCATTGAATACTTACTTTCTCATAGGAGTAGAGGCTGTGTGCTTTGGATATACTCCGTATTACGCGTGAGCAAACGTCAACGAAAACGCATGCCGGCCGCCGGCTTTCTTTTTTTTCTTTTTTTCGCCAATTGGTAGCTTTCTTTTTTATTGCAAAATAGGAACATCAGCTGGGGCCGCCGGCGTTCTTGTCCGCTCGAATTTTTTGTATTGTAGCTGTATATACACTCATGTGCATACTGTAAAATATGATCAATAATGGCCCATTCATTTCCGTAGTTTTTTTCGCCTCATACATAACCTAATACACGTCTTTTTTTTCAATAAACTTGTAATCTCATATTTTTGTGAGGTTCAAGTATTGGATGTTTAGTTGGCATCTTGTCAATTTTTTTATTAAAAAACTCGAGGGGTTGAGGGGTATGTTAAGTTCTGCAAGTTGCAGCACTAGGAGAGTATATAATACTCTTCAAAGCTCTCTCAATGCATTTGTTTTCTATATTGTGCTGTTTCCATCTTTCCATCTTTACGATTAATGAAAACTTCTTTTGCCGTAAAAAAACGAAAAAAGAAAGAAAGAAAGGAGACCAGTTTGCAAAAAAAATGCATTGGCAGACCAGAAGCAAGCATGGGCTCGAAGCACCCCTTGTTGGGCTTGAGGTAGAATGAACAAGCCCAGCAAACTGCAGGGCGGGGGAAAAAGAAAACAACAAACGCCCACCGTGGGGCTCGAACCCACGACCACAAGGTTAAGAGCCTTGCGCTCTACCAACTGAGCTAGACGGGCTTCTGTGATTCAGTTGTCTACCATCTAATATTTATAACAAAAGCTAAGGTGCAATTTGATTACACAACTCTAAAAATAATGGTATCTTCAATTCTATGGATGCACGAGTTTTAAAAGCCCTAAACGGGATGCAGGTTCTATTAGCTTCGCCATAAATTATGTTGGGATCTTACATTTGCAAAAATATTAAAGGCAAGAATAGGGTTATTGCGTTTGCACTGCAACGCAAAAATCTATTTAGTATGGTGATAAAAATTAATGTGGACATGTAGATTAGCTTGGCATTGGATATTGTTGTATAAAAGAGTGGTAATTACATCGAGATAATGATATTGTAAATTTTGTGATCGTTTGAATCCGCCGCGGAATTTCTTGTTTTTTTAGCCCATGTAACACCTATATGATTAAGAGCAAGTTTACCGGTTGTCATCAGTGGCGGAGGGAGAATAGGATGAGCGGGCCACGCGCTCCCACTCAATTTCTTTTTTTCTTTTTAATTTAAAATTTTAAAATGTATATTTTGTATTTTCTCTAGTTAATTGTATATCATAATTGTATTTTCTCTAATCGAATATCATTTCATTCTCAATTTCTTTTCCACATATTTGAACATTGTCATTATACCAGCGAAATGAGATGCATGTCTAATGTAAAAAATAGCTGCCACTTACTATTTGGAACTCTCTAATGTATAATGTCCAAAATTAAAAAATGCCTAAACCATGGATTATATGTTTTATACTTTAGCAATTATTAACAATGGGAGTAATAATGCTAAATATTATATAGTGAATTGCTCTTGGACTTGATCCGCTGAGACAATTCAAGTAGTTCGACTGTGTTTTATATTCTATGTAATTTACTATATTAAAAACTTATGTTAAGTTTTTCAATTCTTAGCACAAATATTTTAACGTTGCTTAACATGAAATTTTTGTGGTTGAAATGTGTTTAAAGGTGCCCCAACTTACATAGTTTTTTGGTTACGCCACTGGTTGTCATGTAAAAATGCTAGTAAATAATAGTAGGGCTGTCCACGTATCCGACCCGACCGACCACCCGACCCGACCCGACCGGAAAACGGAGGTAACGGACGGTTCCGATCGGGTGTATCGGTCGGATTCGGGTCCAGATCTGAGAAAAATTGTGTGTGTCGGTCGGGTGTCGGATGCATGGGATTTTTTTCCATTTGACCCGATCCGACCGACTTATGTACTATATAACGCGAAAAAAAAACCCTTGATCCCTATCTTCCATTTCCAGTTCTGCACTTCCGCCGCATCTCTCTCTCTCTCTCTCTCTCTCTCTCCATGGAAACACCCACCCCCACCCCCAATTGACTTCCACTCTTTCCATCTCCACCGTGACTGAAACCTAGGGTTTCCAAATTCCCACTCAAAGATTCCTCCATTCGCTTCAAACTTCACTCGATGTGTGCATGGATTCTTGGGATTCGTCCGCCGTTCTGGTTTTCTTTGATCGACGGCGACGAAGACGGTGCTCTGTCGACGACAATGGTGTTCTTGGAGTGCACTTGTTCAACCTGCAAATTTTTGAAATTTGGTGTTCTTAACTTCTCGTGCACAGCGAAGGCTAAATCATGAGTTGCCCTCTACTTAGCATTCTGGAAGCTCAAGTGTTCCAATGAGATCTAGTTGAAAAAGTATTTAATCCTCTGAATTTAGGACCTCAAATTTTGGGTGGGATCGTAAACAATATCTGTATGCATATGGGTTCTTTGATCTCTCTCTCTCTCTCCTGATTTCTGAAGTCTGTTTTTTTTTTTTTCAGTCCGACGAACCCGACCGAACCCGACGCATGCAACCCGACAACATTTCGGTCGGAGCCCGACCAGTGGTTCGGTCGGTCTCGGGTGCACATTTATGAATCCGACAAAAAGTCGGGTCGGGTCCAACCCGATCCGAACCCGACCAAATCCGACCCGTGAACAGCCCTAGTAAATAGTGCTATTTTTTTATTTTATCTACTTACATCTCGTTCAACACCACACCAATATTATCTATTTTACATATTCTTTATTAAAATATTATTACTTTTATTTCTCTTTTTTCCTTTCTTCTTTCTTTATCACTGGTAAAGTACAAATAGAAAGAAAGAGAGTAGTTAGGAAAATAATAAAAAAGCAGATGCCCGGTGAATAGTGCGTAGCTATTTTTTTAGCTACCCATCCATGAAAATGTATTTTACATTTTGTGTTTTGCTAATCTGCTGTAGCAGTGTTTTTGGATTTTACTTCTCTACTTTAACTAATTTTATACACATACCAAATCTGGTGTTAATGCTCTAAGGAACAATTTGCTACTAGTATTTAGCTAGTAATGGTATTTAGCATTTTTCATCCCATGGCATTGATTCATTTACTTCTGCTTAGGTTTGTTCCACTAAGTTTTTTTTGAGGTTTTTTTTTTTTAATGTTTGTTAATTTTGTGGATTATTAATTTGTCTCGAAGAGAGGAATAGAAAAAGTAAAAAATGAAAATACTTTTTTCCCAAATATATTTCAGAAATATCCAAGAAAAAGTTCAAAAAATTTGTTTTTTGAGCTTTATCTTGATTAGTTCCAAAAACATTTATGTAAAAGTCATAGTTTTTTACTTCTTGGATTCGTTTTGACAAGACGAATCAATCATTCCTAAAAATTAGCCGCAAGACTAATAAAAAAAAAAAACTAAATGAGGACAAAAAAAAAAAAAATCCCAAAAAGCCTAGTGGAACAAGAACTTATCACAATAGGGCAATTGCATGCAATGAAGTGGAAAAGGATAACTCTAAACTAGTAAGATAAGACAAACGTGGTGCTCCTATCCGCAAACGTACGTGGTGTTCCAAGAATATGTCAATCCTTGTTCCATTCAGTGGGTATATATATAATCTGGCGGTTAACCGTTCCCAATCGATGATGTATAAGTTTCCGATCAGGTTCTTCTTCGTCATCATTTTCTAGAATCCGCGTTTCTCAAATGAAATTCGCTCCCCCCTCTCTTATCAACAGAAAAAAGAGTCAAACCGAGAGTTAGTCCAGTTGGTAGGTGAGTTTGCTCCCTCCCTATACAAGTGATCAGGACTTGATTTTTTGGGTCATTTTGTGAGAAAAGTAAAATCTCGTGAATTCTCTAATTCTAGCATAAATGGCTTGGCTTCGACGAGACCGGTGAGGGGATCAGTTGAGGAGCGCGTAAGCTGGTCGAAATATTTCTTACCGTCAAAAAAAGAAAAAAAGAAGTATAGGAGAAATTTTTGGATGCCGGGTGGGTACCACGTCATCCGGTTGACGTGATGTCGAGCACCCACATCAGGGCCATCCAAATGTGTGTTGTACGGCCTAGATTGAAACATTCTCTCTCCTCTCACCCCACCACTCTCTCTCCTCTTTCTCTCTCCAAATCCAAGCCGTCCAAAACCGAAAAAAACGATCCGGATGCATCAAGCGAACACCACGTGGTAGCCGCACCGAAAAAATTATCCCAAAAGAAAAGAGTCATGTCCATCTACGTCCAAACCCCCACTTGTCCGTGATTCCTTTCCGTCTCCACTTTGACAAGTCACCATTTGCTTACCCATTACCCATCATAAGAGCTTACGCCATACAGCTTTACCAAAATACTCTCCATCTTGTCCTTTTCTAAACTAACAGCCCCATGTATTGGGTCAACCCACTGAATCAAAACACGCGTTGAAGGAGTACTACATATACTCTCACACACTTGAACAACACCTCCTATCCAATTATCCAGCAAATCGATAATCTACATATTTATTCTTCTCTCTCTCTCTACATCTCTAGCATATATTCATCTGTTTTTTAAACTCAAGTGCTCGAGTCAGATTACGTGAACATTGTATACGTATAATCGGAGTTTTACGAAGTTCTATTAGAAGGCATCGAGTGTGAATGAACAAAAACAAAAGCAAGCAATACGAGAGAGTGTTCAGCCACTTCGACGAGAACAAGGACGGGAAGATCTCGCCGGCGGAGCTGCGTCTCTGCCTGGGAACGATAGGCGGCGAGATATCCGAGTCGGAGGCGGAGGCGGTGGTGCTGCTGATGGATTCGGACGGCGACGGGCTGCTGGGGCTGGAGGACTTCATCCGGCTGGTGGAAGGGACGGAGGAGGAGGAGAAGGTGAAGGACTTGAAGGAGGCGTTCAAGATGTACGAAGAAATGGACGATGACTGTCAGTGTGGTACCGGGAATATTACGCCCAGGAGTTTGAAGCGGATGCTGAGCAGGCTTGGGAAGAAGAAGAGTGTGGGGGAGTGTGAGGTCATGATTTCTCAGTTTGATTTGAATGGGGATGGGGTTTTGAATTTTGATGAGTTTAGGAACATGATGGCTTAATTGATTAGTTTGGAGATTGTACATTTCTGTCATCATCATGGATACTAAAAGGATTCATTCATTCTTTCAGTACTATATATAAATAATTCTCCAGTACTTATACATATGCCATTAATCTCGTGAATTCTACCACATGTGATCAGAGCTCGATTTTTTGGGTCATTCTGTGAGAAAAGTAAAATCTCGTGAATTCTCTAATTCTAGCATAAATAGCTTGGCATTGACAAGACCGGTGATGAGATTAGTTGAGGAGCGCATAAGCTACTTCAGATATTTCTTACCATCGAAAAAAGAAAAAAAGAAGTATATGAGAACTTTTTGGGTGCCGGGTGGGTACCACGTCATCCGGTTGACGTGATGCAGAGCACCCACATCAGGGCCGTCCAAATGTGTGTTGGACGGCCCAGATTGAAACACTCTCTCTCCTCTCACCCCACAACTCTCTCTCCTCTTTCTCTCTCCAAACCGAGCCGTCCAAAACCGAAAAGAACGATTCAGATACGTCAAGCGAACACCACGCGGTACCCACACTGAAAAATTTATCCAACAGAAAAGAGTCATGTCCATTTATGTCCAAACCCCCACTTCTCCGTTGATTTGTTTCCGTCTCCACCTTGACAAATCACCACTTGCTTACCCAGTACCCATCATAAGAGCTTACGCCATACAGCTTTACCAAAAAACTCTCCATCTTGTCCTTTTTTCTAAACAACAGCCCCATGTATTGGGTCAACCCACTGAATCAAAACACGCGTTGAAGGAGTACTACATGACATGTACTCTCACACACCTGAGAACAACATCCAATTATCCAGCAAATCGATAATCTTCATATCTTTTCTTCTCTCTCTCTCTCTCTCTCTCTCTCTCTCTCTCTAGCTACTCATCTCTGACTTCTGTTAGAAGGCATCAGAGTGTGAATGGACATTTTCAAAAAAATAAAAGGAAAAGATAGAAAACAACTCTGCCGAATGGGAAATTATAAAGTTCGCAAGAGCCACAGCTTGTGACGTATCTACAAATAGCACGTTGAAACCAACTATGATCGATGCCGTATCACAGTCTCGCATTTCCGGAACACATTTTGAACCTAACCGAGTATTCTGATATATGCATGGTCACTACAAGAAAAATGGTCATTCCCGACATTTTTATTACCGGCATTTTAATTAATACTGGAAAAGCCATTATTGAAATGCCGGAAAAAAAATAATTCTTACTGGCATTTGTTTAAAAAAATGCCGGTAAAAGTCGATTTTTCCGCCAAAATAATACAATTAAACTATTACCGGCATTTGTTGAAAAAAATGCCGGGAAAACTCTCCGTATAATATAAATATTTTTCATTGTGTAAGGTGACCTAATATGGTGGTTAGCCTAGTTGGTAGTCTCACGTGTGCGCGAGGCAAAGGTCACGAGTTCGAATCTTGGGGAGGGCAATTTCTCTACAAAATTTGCGCGCCACGTGGGCGTCACACAAACGCCACGTGGCGGACACATGGGTGACAAACAAGCATCACGTGGTGACATGCAGCGGACACGTGGCGCCCATGTGGCATTTTGTCTTATATGGTATAGTTTTTCTCGGCAATTGTACAAATGCGGCAAATGAGTCCAACTATTCCCGGCATTTATAGAGACCTTTCCCGGCATTTGTACTTTTATCGACACACTCCTAGACGGCATTTGTAATAAATGCCGGTAATACTATTTACCGGCATTTTTTAAACTTTTAGCGGCATTTATAAAATAAGAGGAAAAGCAAAATTTCTTGTAGTGGGTTAACCATTTGTTTGGAAACACCTATCACCCTAAACTTAACAAGAACAGCATTTTTATACACAAACAACATCAACATGAACTTCACAGCCGCCAATCTCCACCTAACCTGAAATAGCATGAGAATGAACGGTTAACAAATAACTTGTAAATAACACGAAATAATCACACATTAATTATTAGCCTAAAAGGCTGCGACAACAAGCAAAAGGAAAAGTAGGAGTAACTAGAACACAGTTTAGAGATATCGATCAAAATAAAAACACAGTTTAGAGATCAGTTCTGCATTTCTCAAGCAAAAGTCAATAAGATTAGATTAGGGTTAAATGACTTTTCCAAGGCAATCATCATTTAATTAATTTCATAGGGAAGGTAAAAAACAATATGATAAGGATTTCAAAAAAAAATATTTGTGTAAAAATCATAATTTTTTACTTTTTTAATTCATCTTGACAAGAAGAATCAATCATTCCAAAAAATTAGGCGCAAAATTAATAAACGCAAAAAAAAAAAAAAATCCGATGGAACAAGAACTTATCCAATAGGGCAACGGCATGCATGCAATGAAGTGGAAAAAGAAAACTCTAACTAAGACCAACGTGGTGCTCCTATCCACAATCCATAAATACTGGACAGAAAAGGACAAATTTCCCATTCAGTGGGTATATACACTACCTTCCCAAAATGTTTTCAGTGGGACGGCGGTTAACCGTTCCCAATCGATGATGTTTTAATTTCCGGTCACTT
This sequence comes from Rhododendron mucronatum var. ripense, assembly GCA_019656295.1. Taxonomy (NCBI): domain Eukaryota; kingdom Viridiplantae; phylum Streptophyta; class Magnoliopsida; order Ericales; family Ericaceae; genus Rhododendron; species Rhododendron mucronatum. Next base: position 756,829 of record BPLT01000148.1, on the reverse strand, counting down.
TCTTCTTCGTCATCATTTTCTAGAATCCCCATACCTCAATTGAAATTTGGGTTAATTACTTGTTGTCCCATTTATCTATACACGTTTTTCACTTTATCCCCTCCTATTATAGAACCCTACAATTACTTACCCCATTTATCTTTTAATTCCTAACACATAAGGCCCGCCATTAGTTTGTGTACCGAAAAATCGTCAAAAGGACATGTGCATGTCACATGATCTATAAAAAAAATAAATTAAGTGTTATAATTTTCAATACGTTTGAATCGGTGGGAAGATTTTATTTCTCTGATTATTTTATCCTAAAGGATCATAATTAATTTTTGACTCTAGGGCTCTTGTTAGTTAACCCTAAGAGATATTTGGTTCTACTACTTTCTTATGACTAATTAACGAAAATTCTAGAGCTAAAAATTAATTATGATCTTTTAGGATAAAATAATCATAGAAATAAGATCTTTGCATTGGTTCAGACAGATTAAAAATTAAAGCACTTAATTTTTTAACCGTATTTTTTAATATATAAACTGCCTATGAAAAATTAAGTGTTCCAATTTTCAATCCGTTTGAACCGGTACAAAGATCTAATTTCTATAATCATTTTATTCTAAAGAGGTATAATTAATTTTTGACTCTAGAGCTCTCATTAATTAGTCCTAAAAAAGTAATATAATCAAATATCTCTTAGCAGTAACTAACTAGAGCCCTAGAGCAAAAAATTAATTATGATCCTTTAGGATAAAATAATCAGAGAAATAAGATTTTCGCACCGATTCAAACGGATTGAAAATTATAGCACTTAATTTTTTCTTTTTTATGTATCATATGAAATGCATATGCCCTTTTGACGATTTTTTGGATCCCAGGCTAATGATAGGCCTTATGTGTTAGGAATTGGAAGATAAAGGGGGTAGGTTGTAGCGTTCTATAGTAGGAGAGGGTGAAGTGAAAAACTTGTATAGATAACGGGGGCAACGAGTAATTAACCCTTGAAATTTGTTCCCCCTCTCTCTTATCAACAGAAAAAATAGTCAACTTAGATTGTAGTTCGTTTGGTGAGTGAGTTTGCTCCCTCCCTACACAAGTTATTAGAGCTTGATTTTTTGGGTCATTCTTTGAGAAAAGTAAAATCTCATGAATTCTCTCATTCCGGCATGGATGCATTGGCTTTGACGATACCGGTTATATGATTAATTGGGGCACACGTAAATTGACCTAGACGCCTTAGGGTCGGAAAAAGAAAAAATAAACAAAAAAAGAGTCATGACCATTTATGTCCAAACCCCCTCTTCTCCGTTGATTCGTTTTCGTCTCCACTTTGACCAGTCACCACTTACGCACCAAGACCAAACTAAGCGCTTACGCCATACAGCTTTACCAAAAGACTGTCCATCTTGTCCTTTTCTAAACAAACAGCCCCCTGTATTGGGTCAACCCACTGAATCAAAACACGCTTTGTTTTGGAGTACTATATATACTCACACACTCGAACAACACCTCCTATCCAATTATCCAGCAAATCGATAATCTACATATATATCTATTCTTCTCTCTCTCTAGACATCTCTAAGCATATATTCATCTTTTTTTTAAACTTAAGTGTTTGAATCAGATTACGTGAACATTGTATACGTATAATCGGAGTTTTACGAAGTTCTATTAGAAGGCATCGAGCGTGAATGGACAGAAACAAAAGCAAGCAATACGAGAGAGTGTTCAGCCACTTCGACGAGAACAAGGACGGGAAGATCTCGCCGGCGGAGCTGCGTCTCTGCCTGGGAACGATAGGCGGGGAGATATCCGAGTCGGAGGCGGAGGCTGTGGTGCTGCGGATGGATTCGGACGGCGACGGTCTACTGGGGCTGGAGGACTTCATCAGGCTGGTGGAAGGGACGGAGGAGGAGGAGAAGGTGAAGGACTTGAAGGAGGCGTTCAAGATGTACGAAGAAATGGACGATGAGTGTAAGTGTGGTATCGGGAGTAGCAGAATTACGCCCAGGAGTTTGAAGCGGATGTTGAGCAGGCTTGGGGAGAAGAAGAGTGTGGGGGAGTGTGAGGTTATGATTTCTCAGTTTGATTTGAATGGGGATGGGGTTTTGAATTTTGATGAGTTTAGGAATATGATGGCTTAATTGATTAGGAATATGATGGCTTAATTGATTAGTTTGGAGATTGTACATTTCTGTCATCATGGATACTAATAAAAGGATTCATTTATTCTTTCAGTACTACTCCCCCGTCCAGGTTTGTTTGTCCCCTTTTTGATTTTTTGAGAACGTTTGACCTCTCAAAGAATTGGCTATAATTTTCAATTCGTAATGTTTTTAATATGCAATGTAGATCTTGTTTGATAATTCTCAATTAGTATTATTATACAAAATCTTCAAAATAAAAAAATATTATAAAATGTAAGATATAAATATATTTTTGAAAGATACATATTTCGACAATTAAACAAACAAATTAGGACGGAGGGAGTATATATAAATAAATTCTCTAATACTTATACATAGTGCCATGCATTTTTTTTTTTTTTTGAGTTGATTACGATTTCAGAATCTTGTTTCAAACGTGTTTGTGGTGTTGTGTTTCCATATATATACAACGTCCTCTAATCGACTTCTGCTGATTTGACGGTGATTGCGCTTAGGGATGGCAACGGGAAGGGTTGGGGGAGGGTCGGGGGTGGATACCGCTATCCCCCTCTCCGATCCCCAAACCCAAATCCCTCCCTATCTCCGCCCCGATCCCCACCGAGAATTTATTTTTACCCTCCATTCCCGCGGGGAATCGGGGAACGGGGATCTCCGCGGGGAATCGGGAATCCAAAGATTCCCAAACTTTTTTAAAAAAAAAAGTCACCTACCATTAGAAAATACAAACCATGAAACTAAATTCAAAAAAAAAACACAATCTAGGCTGCCATTACAATTAATAATCAGTGTCAATTTCAACTTTCATCAAGTTTTGGGAAATAGAAAGCTTCTAAAAAAACGCTTCACATAGTACTTTTGACATGAACCATTTGTTCATTGGTTAATTGGAGGAGTACAATAACTAAATTGTTTCCTACTGTCATTTAACACAAAACAGTCCAACTACAGGAATCAGAGTAAAAAATGTGTGTGTATATATATATATATATAGTAGGCTAGTGGGATGGGGCTCGGGAACCCTAACTTACGTATATATAATTATTATATATAGTAGGCTAGTGGGGCGGGGCGGGGCGGGGATGGGGCGGGTACTAACTCATACCCACCCCCTACCAGTTCCCCACTTTTTTTAAAAAAAATTATCCCCATACCCTACCCGATCCCCAAATAATCTCCCTACCCATTTGGGGCGGGGAACGGATCGGGTTGGGTAGGGTAGGCCGAAATTGCCATCCCTAATTGCCCTCTCGTTCTCGGTATATTAGCAAAGCATATATCTCTCCGGGGATTGATTAAAGTAGATATATTCTTGTTATTGTTTCGACTCATTCCCAAAAAAGTGGCATCAAAGTAGGCGTAGTGTCGTTGCTTCCTAAGCTCAATATTTCAGATATATCTAAGGAAAAGTCTCAAATGCTGACTTTTTGGGTTTTATCTTTGAATATTTTCAAAATTATTTAGGTAAAAGTCACAATTTTTTACTTTTTTAATTTGTCTTGATGAGACGAGACGAATCAATAATCTCCAAAAATTAGGTGCAAAACAAACAAACGCAAAAAAAAAAAATTTGAATAACAACAAAACAAATAAAAGCCCCAAAAAAAAACAAAAACTAGTGGAACAAGAATTTATCACAATAAGGCAATGGCAAGCAATAAAGTGGAAAAAGATAACTCTAAACTAAAGACAAACGTGGTGCTCCTATCCCGTATCCACAATTCACTTCAAAAAGTTCCAAGGATATATATCAATCCGTTCCATTCAGTGGGTATATACTACTACCTTCCCAAAATGTTTTTTGAGTGGGTATATATAATACTCCACGGCGGTTAACCGTTACCAATCGGTGATGTAAGTTTCCGGTCACCTTCTTCTTTGTCATCATTTCCACGTGTGTCAATTGAAATTCGCTCCCCCTTCTTATCAACAGAAAAAGTAGTCAACCCCAAGCGTAAATCTGATTGGTGGGTGAGTTTGCTCCCTCCTTACATAAGTGATCAGAGCTCGATTTTTTGGGACGTTCCGCAAGAAAAGTAATTTCTCGTGAATTTTCTAATTTCGGCACGGATAACCTAACTTTGACGGAACCGGTAATAGAATTAATTGGAGCGCGGGTAAACTAGCCCAGACGCTTTTTACCGTGGAAAAAGATAATAAAGAAACAAAAGAAGAGTCATGTCCATTTACGTCCGCAACCCCATGCACTTCTCCGTTGATTCCTTTTCCTCCCCACTTTGACAAGTCACCACTTACGTAAGCCTAATTCAGCGTTTAAGCCATACAGCTTTACAAAAATACTGCCCATCTTGTCCTTTTCTGAACAACAGCCCCCCGTATTGGGTCAACCCACTGAATCAAAACACGCGTTGGAGGAGTACTACATATATACACACTTGAACAACACCTCCTACCAATTATCCAGCAAATCGATAATCTACATATCTATTCTTCTCTCTCTCTAGACATCTCTAAGCATATATTCATAATTTTTTTTTTTAAACTTGAGTGTTCGAGTAAGATTACGTGCACAGTATACATATAATCTGAGTTTTACGAAGTTCTATTAGAAGGCATTGAGCGTGAATGGACAGAAACAAAAGCAAGCAATACGAGAGAGTGTTCAGCCACTTCGACGAGAACAAGGACGGGAAGATCTCGCCGGCAGAGCTGCGTCTCTGCCTGGGAACGATAGGCGGGGAGATATCCGAGTCGGAGGCGGAGGCGGTGCTGCTGCTGATGGATTCGGACGGCGACGGTCTGCTGGGGCTGGAGGACTTCATCCGGCTGGTGGAAGGGACGGAGGAGGAGGAGGAGGTGAAGGACTTGAAGGAGGCGTTCAAGATGTACGAAGAAATGGACGATGAGTGTAAGTGTAGTACCGGGAGTAGTTGTATTACGCCCAAGAGTTTGAAGCGGATGCTGAGCAGGCTTGGGGAGAAGAAGAGTGTGGGGGAGTGTGAGGTTATGATTTCTCAGTTTGATTTGAATGGGGATGGGGTTTTGAATTTTGATGAGTTTAGGAATATGATGGCTTAAATGATTAGTTTTGAGATTGTACATTTCTGTCATCATGGATACTAAAAGGATTCATTTATTCTTTCAGTACTATATAAATAAATAAATTCTCCAGTACTTATACTGTTATACATATGCCGTTCATTTTTTTTTTTGTTGATTACTATTTCAGAATCTTGTTTCAAACGTGTTTGTGGTGTGCTTATGTTGTGTTTCCATAGTACATACAACGTCCTGTAGTCAACTTCTGCTGATTCGACGATGATTGTGTTCCCACTCTCGGTATATTAGCGAAGCATATATTTCTCCGGGGATTGATTAAAGTAGAAATAAGAAATTGATATCCGCGCTCTCTTTTTTAATGAAAGCGTTCCACTTTGTTTATGAAATTATTAGTAATTTCACGTTAAAAGTGGAGCTCCTGCATAAAAAAAGGGAGCGCGAATATCAATTTCCTAGAAATATTCTTGTTATGACTTCGACTCATCTTCACGACAAAGTGGCGTCAAGTAGGCGTAGTGTCGTTGATTCCTAAGCTCGAGATTCAGCTGTTGTGCTTATGATTGTATATAAACTGTAGTTTATGGAGGATTCAGCCCTAGTAGATGTGGTTTAGTGCTTTATTGTTGGTTTTTTCGGATTATTTTGTTTATGAGACAAGTTTATCTTAAAACAAGTTTTTAATCAAGTCGATACGAGCTGATTTTGAGTTGTTTGTATTTCTTGTTTATACATCTTAAGTTAGACAAATCGAATACTAACTAATTCGAGCTTGATTGGAAGTTTAACAAGATTAAAAAAAAAATACGTACTCGCTTACTTGTGTAACAAATCGTTTTTGAACGAGTTTTGAACAGCGCTTACAAACTCAAATAACTTTGGTTTGCTTATCAATCCTATCCGTAAGTGTTTCACCATTAACATGTGGGGTGTTAGGTTGAGGGGCATTTCAGGACAGAGAACCCTTGTTTTCAATTAGCTCGTGTTGGAATTTTTTTTTTTTTGGCCAAAGGTAGCATTATTATGTTACTACTAGTATAGATGTTTGATTAATACGAGGACTATTCTTTAGAATCGAACATTAAATCTCACTAACCCAAGGATGGTGTGAGAACGGTGTTGTACACATCTGGACCGTTGATTTCGGCAATCAACGGTCTAAATTGCATGGTGCTATATGCAATATTAACTATTCAATTGTTAGGCAATTTAGACTGTTGATTGCCGAAATTAACGGTTCCAATGTGCACAACAAGAGAGCACAGCACCGGTAAGTTAGTTGTTATCCACTGGACGAAATTAACCTCAAGGTCAGCAGCGGCTACAACTCGTGTTTAGATTTTCGATCCTAGGAATTATCGATTTGTCAAACGTCATTGAAGTCAATGACCCATAAATAGTAGAGGCTGCAAGCGGGAGCCCAGAATTTTCTACTAAAAATATCCTGACATATTCAAAAGTGGCAGCTGAAAAACGTTTTGAGTGCTCTAAGGGTCTTCCAGAACTTTCCATGAACCTCCACCAATTTTCTCCTTTCTTGGGGGAAAGCTCTAGAAAATTCCGCATCTTGGGGCAGAGTTATGGATAACCTCTTGATCTTGATTGTCTTGTTTCCTTCTTTTGTGGAGGTCTCGGTTCCAGTCCCACAAGGGGCGGGCTTTGAAAGCCAGGGTTATAGATTATCTTTGAATCTCCCTGTGCTAAATCTAACACCCTACATACAATATTGCAAAAAAAAAAGTGTCCTTAAACTTTTTCCGAACTATGATTTGAGAGTCAAATTGAAATCGAAAGAACAAATGGTAACTTTCTAGATTACAGATTCAACCCAAATAATACATGGGTGGTGGTTTTTCCGTTTCAGTCTCACAAATGTAAGTTTAAACTCACTTTTAAGTTATTATCAAACTATCTTCTCGATTTGTCTCAACAAAAGCAGTCATAATTAGCAGTTTTATTTTATTTAAATTATTTATCATATGTTTTACTTTTTGAATTTATCTTGTCAAGAGGAAAAAAAAAACTCAAAACTAATTAAAGTTGAAAAGAAAAGGAGTCAATTCACACAATTTGGCCAAAAGGATGCTACTTGCTAAGTCTCCCAAAATATCATTTTCCTAAGTATCAAATATCTCCCGTGTGTCCCTTTTTGCAATAAGTACCATATGAGATTCGTTTTTACAAAATGAACAACAATAAAATGTTTATTCAACATAGGTTCTTATTTACACATCCGCAATCGTACCTTCCAACGGAAATCAAGAGACAAATACAACTCATTCAAAGGGTGCACACTCTGGTCCGGACACCGAGTTATTACTACTATTAATCTTCAAAATTACCACAAGTAATAGAACCAATGGTTCATGACTCAGGATTCCTAACAGTAGGTATTTTTTTCACAAGCTTAATTTCAAGCAGACTTGACTAGAGGTCTAGAAGAGCTTTCACAGATTGAGCTGAATTCATCTCCTTCTGGTAATTCTTGAACCAACTTCGACAACTTCTCCACAATTTCCCCTGCACTCGGTCGCAAACCCGGATCACTTTCAACACAAGCTCGAGCAAGATTTGCCAACGTGACTGCTTCATCAAATGAATAACTCTCTCCCAAAATACTGTCCATCCAACCCCTCAATTCCTCTGCATTCTCCGATCGCAAAACGGATTTGATTTCCTCCGACAACCAAAAATCCCCTTCTCCTTCCTCATCTCCCCTCGTTATGGGTTTTTTCCCGGATAATACCTCAAGCAAAACAACACCATACGCGAAAATTTCAGTTCCCGCAGAACTTATACCCTGTTGGAGAAGTTCGGGTGCTAGATAACCTTTACTCCAAAATGGATGTTCCTCTTTTTCATCTTCACTACATCTTGGGATGCCGAAATTTCCGACTTTTGCGTTGAATTCTTCGTCCAAGAAGATGTTCTGGCTCTTAATATGGCTGTGAACGTAACTTGGGATCATTATCCGGTGCATATACTGTAAGGCTGTGGCAACGTCGAGACAGATCCTCAGCCGTTGTTTCCAGTTCAAGAAACAATAGCAGGAAGCTATGAACTGGCTCTTCATCGCCAACCCGCCGTGGAGCCAGTCTTTCAAAGACCCATTCTTAGCATACTCGAAAACCAAATACGAATCGGCACCATCAGTTGAACACGTACCCATTAACCTGATTATGTTGGGATGATGGTGAGACGCAGCGTGGAAAAGCCCCAAATCAATCTTTGATAGAGTCTCAGCTTTTACGCGCTTAACTGCCAAGTTTTCCCCGTTGAGACGACCATGGAACACGGATTTGTCTACATGATTACTTGAATTGAAGTCTTCAGTCGCTTTTCTCAGCTCATCGATCGTATATCCCACCACTGAAATCTTACTTGGTATGATATCGATGATCTGACCATCAAGAGTACCTTGGGAAACTTGACCAAATGAGACCTTTTTTTGGCTCGTGGTTCGGATGCTTAGACTAAGCTTTTGTTGCTCCAAATCTTCCATGTCGCTCGGAATCTCCTTGTTCTGGTTCTTCTTCTTCAATCGAATAACCAAAAGGGCTGCTGCAATCGCTATGACAATTCCTAATACAACCGCGCTAACAACATAAATCCAAATCTTCATTCTTGACCTTTTCTTCCTTTTCTTCCTTTTTTTAGCTATTGAAATGCTAGTGTTTCGAGATCCCCAATCAGGTCCAAAAACAGGCTTTTCTTTGAGCGGAATCAGAAGGGTGGTAGAAACCGGCAATAGATTTTCCGGTTTGAAACTCCCCAACGATTTTCTATTCGTGAAGATAATGCTCTCCGGAGTAATATTGAACCTCAAGGCCAAGTTGGAAATGGTGTCACCACCACTTACTGGATAAGAAATCAGAAGCTTTAAGTTCAAATTGAGTTCAGAAGAATTTGGGCACGCGCACCTCAATGGAATCACTAACTGAATCTTTTCTTTAAGATTCCAAGGTGAGACACTTGGGTTTTTCTCTCGGATGGATTTGCAAGTCGTTAATCCCTCCAGCGACTCAGCAATCCCATAAAAGCTCTCGCCTTTAATGGTAGTTTTCGTTACCACCGCTTCAAAGTTATCACTGTTGCACTGGCATTCGATTGGGATTAATAAAGGTCGGTGTTGGGGAAGAAACTCTGTGTCAACCGAGAAGCCATTGGCTTGAGCCAGCATGAACCGGTTGATCCCCAAGTACGAGCTCAGATTGGAAAGAGACCAGTAGCATGGATTCGTTCGAAGAATAACAAACGTATCACACTTACTGGGAAATCCATTGCAAAAGTAGCCAGACCCAGCAGATTTAGAGTTAGAATCACAGCTTAGCAAGTTCTGTGCAAGTGCAGAAACCATGCCCCATGTGAAGAAAAACAAAGCTCCCAGCTGGTGTCTGGTCATCATAGTCGATATTTCCAGGACAAACCACTTGATCCACATGGATTAGTACTGCCTAGTAATATAAAAAGAGGTTCTTCAGTTTTTGAGGAAGTGAATATTTTGAATCTATGCAAAATGCTACGAAGGGTAGGAATATTAAAAGACAGGTTTCTTGGGAGCTGGGAGTGACTCTTATTCAGTATTTTTTTTCTCTGCTTGCAGTTGTTTAAACTACTTCAGAGGACTCCTGTAGCATCAAAACCCAGGTTTTTTTTTTTTTTTTGGCTACTTTTTTTTTTGTTGCACAAAACTCAGTTTTTAAATGCATAGAGATTCATAGATTATCATTCAATTAGCTAGGCCGGTGCCAAGATTAGACACTTTGATAATATTCTTTACCTAAGATAGATTTCACCAGGAATATGATGAATGCATTGACATCCACATATATGCCCCATAAAGGCGAATGTATGTACATTTATATGCACATTCATATAGTAAAATCTGCATCAGATGAGCAGGATGATCAAATTATGTGAATGCACAATAGTCATGTGAGCAAACATAAAAGCATGCATGCATGCATTGACAGTGATTGAAGGGAAAGGGAGGCAACATGAGTGGTAACATGGAAAAATGAGCGGAAAATATATTCATGAACCCCATCGATAACACGATAAGCACACCAGGCAAAAAGCTATAGACGTAGACATGTATAAGATTTTCATGCACAAAATACAAAACAAGATTGGACATTGATGGACAGATATATAACTCCTGTAGCCCTTTCGTTCTTTCTTTCTTCCTCTGTTTTGATTTTCTGTTGAGTAAGCCCATTTCAAGTGATGTAGCTTTCATGTGTAGATAAAAATGATGTATATTGTGAACAATATATGGATGAATAATACCGCTTATCGATTTGGATTGGCGAGACAGACATGCATGATAAAGCTAGAAAATCAAAACGACGTTTGACAGTGTTTTAGGTCAAATTTTGCTGTGAATAGATGACTGCACGTGATAGCATGTGCTTACCAACTATCATTCGTCATGGGCTACACAATAGAAGAACAAAATTAATTGGTCTTAAATAAGAATGCTAAAATGTAGAAGAACGGAATCAGGCTGAATACTGGAATGTCCACGAGGCTGCGTACAAATATTGTTTAATTGGTGTCCATTAGGGTAATTATGCGAATCCAGTAGAATTGCAATATATCAGCTTGAGTACTTGAGGCTATCCATTTTGCAACTCACTACTTCAATACATAATCCTAAACAATACACTACTATTTCTTTCAAAAAAATTGGCAAGTTGTTGGCCAAGAGGTTATTGATGCTGTTCTCTATTTCTTTCGAACTGGTTCTTTGTTAAGGGATGTGAATGCCACAGCTCTAACTTCGATCCCTAAAACCAGTTGTCCCCTTACCATGAAGGACTATTGTCCTATTGCTTGTTGCAACGTTTTATACAAGACTATTACTACGATCCTAGCTACCAGATTACAACCAGTTTTGCCTCACATTATCAATAAAGCTCAGGCTGCGTTTGTCAAGGGCAGATCAATTTCTGACAATATTCTATTGATGCAAGAATTAGTGAGGAACTATCAAAGAGATTCAGGGTCTGCAAGGTGTGCAATCAAGATAGATTTAATGAAAGCTTTTGATTCAATGGATTGGGACTCCTTATTTGATGTTATGATGGCCTTAGAGTTTCCTGCTCAGTTTATCTTTTGGGTCAAGCAATGCATTACTTCTGCTATGTATTCAGTGGTAATAAATGGTGAGTTGGTAGGGTTCTTTGAAGGAGAAAAGGGGCTCAGACAAGGCGACCCAATTTCCCTATATCTCTTTCTCATGGTAATGGAAGGGCTTTATTCTATTCTTCAGAAAAGGATTGCTCAGAGCTAGTTCACCTACTATCCTAGATGTGGCAGTCTCTCCATTTCTTACCTTGCTTTTGCTGATGATCTATCCCTTTTAGCTAGAACAGATTATCCTTCAGTAAGGGTTCTTAAAGAGGCTTTGGATGAATTTTACTATTCTTCAGGATTGAAGCCTAATTTACAAAAGAGCCAAGTTTTCTTTTCTGGTGTCAATGCTGCAACTAAAACTGCTATTCTTGAGATGCTACCTATTCCAGAAGGGTCTCTCCCTGTGAGATACCTAGGAGTGCGTCTCATTTCAACTAAACTCAAATATGAGGATTGTGTGCAGTTGAAGGATCGAACACAGCAAAGAATTAATAGCTGGTCCAATAGAATGTTGTCTTTTGGTGGTAGGGCTCTCCTCATTCAATCAGTCTTATTCAACATGCAAGCTTTTTGGTGTTCCTTGTTTATTTTACCAAAGAAGATTTTGAGAGAGATTCAGGCCATCCTTAAGAATTTTCTGTGGTCTGGTCTCAATCTCAAAAGAGCAGGAGCCAAAGTCAAATGGTTGGAGGTGTGCACCCCAAAAGCTGAAGGTGGACTAGGGTTACAGTCTCTTACTATTTGGAATAATGCTACTATGATGAGGCACTTGTGGACCTTGTGTAAAAAAGAAGATACTTTATGGGTGAAATGGGTCCATACCTTTGTCATTAGGGATCAGGACTTTTGGTATATGAGGACCCCTTGTGAATGTTCATGGACCATCAGAAAACTTATGTGTTTGAGAGTCATGGCCCAGAACTTTGTGAAACACATTATTTGGGATGGACAAGGTACTTTCCTTTCGCTCGACAATTGGCACCCTAGTGGTCCCCTTTACAAACTATTCAATGCAAGACTTATTTCTACCCTTGGAAGATCTATTTCAGCTACTGTTAGTACTGTAATTCAGAATGGGGAATGGCACTGGCCCAGACTGCGAAATTCTGTGATTCATCAGATACAACACTCCATTCCTAGCTCTGTTGTTCCTTAATCTGATAAAGCTGATGAAGTTGTATGGACTGTTTCCCCTATAGGGTAGTATACTACCAAGCACACATGGGAGGCTATAAGAAATAAGGAGAAGAAACTCAATGGGCTATTGTTGTTTGGTTTTCAAAAAATGTGTCTAAATGGTCCTTTATCCTATGGCTAGCTTGTCTTAAGACGCTGTCTACTAAGGACCATCTTCTGCGATGGGGAATGGAGGTAGACCCCGTTTGTGTGCTATGTTCCCAGAGTGCCGAATCTATTCAACACCTGTTCTTTGACTATTCTTTTTCTAGGTGTATTTGGGAGCCTATCCTACTCAGATTTCAGATCCAAAGAAGGGCATATATGTGGGATTTAGAACTGAATGATGCTTATGGTTTTTGTACAAGTAAGACATTCAGCTCTTTGATGTTTAAATTGGCATTAGCTGCTTGGGTATACTTCATTTGGCTTGAGCATAATTCCAGAATTTTTGAAGGCAGGCCCAGGAATTCAAGTGCAATCTTAGCGTGTATTGATGACAATATAAGACTAAGAGTTTGTACTTGGAATCAGTTCCCCAACTCTTTGGAACATCTCTACCAGAGTTTTTGGATCTGCAAATCTCTAACGAGGAGTTAGTATAGTTGTTTGGTAGATTGTAGTAGGATGCTTTTCTTGTGTAAAACAGTCTGTACAGTGGGTTTTGCATCCGTGTTTTTTCAGTTTGGTTGGTTATAAAATGACACATTTACCAAAAACAAAAACAATACCCTACTCTACTGGGTACCCCCTCCGTAACGACGCCACAAGGGTTCGTAACTAACACCACGAAATATAACAGCAAAGACAATACAAAGCATCATGGATTCACTCACTGCAATGACTCGTAATGAAAAACCACAATGTGTAACACGAACACAAAACCTCATAACCTGCATGAGTGGTCCGATGGTTAAGGGGTTGAACATGAGATCTCCATTATAGCTAATCCTTGGAAGTCTCATATTCGATTCTCATCTAGACACAGAAAAGATCGGGCTTAATTGATATGCCTGCTATGCAAGTCATTCATACCTCCGGAGATCATCTATTAGATTTGTGATTCTTTGTCTATAGAGTTTTTGTGGGGTACATTAATCGTAAGAAAACTTCAATTGTTTGTGAATAGGCCCATAAATTATGTAACTAGCTTTTATTATGCTAGGGGTTTGAGTATTGTGTACTACAGATTTCTCAAACAGAAAATCAAATGTTTGGTGGCAAAACAATATATCAGAGTGACCATGAGGTCATATTTCTTGAGGAGGACAAGTCCAAAACATTCATCAAATCACCTCATTACAGTTTATTTTCATAATCAAAATCATAATCATAATACATCAAGGAGCTTATTATCACACACAACGAATGAGTATCCATTCATCATGGATCTTGCCTGTATTAATATAAGTTGATTCAATGGGCCACCTCCACACTCTTTCTCATAAGTGATATGACTTGAGCTGGCTCGGGAGCTCCAAACACTGAACTTCCAGCGACGATGCAGTTTGCTCCGGCTGAAGCTGCAGCATCGATGGTCGAAGGCCCCAAACCTCCATCCACCTGCATAACAATGTCAAACATGACTGACGTTTTATGGTTTCCAATTTTAGCTGTAAGGAGTAGAAGAGGGAAATCAGTGTGTAGTTAAACTAGGCATAACCTGACCCAGCGCCACCAAGGGTACATGGGAAGAAGTCAGCGGTCATAGAATTACGTCAGTTATGAAAAGTGTGTTACTTGTGTTTAAGGAATTTGGCAGGGTACTTTTGATGTGGGTGTTAACATGTCATCAAGACATATACCAAGAAAGCATCCATATCAAACTAATTAATACAGGAAATTACAATCCTCTCCACGGGCAAGCAATTGCAACTACCATGATACAACTAGCACTGACATTCTTATCCGTTTTATTAATGCTGGAATAAAAGCTTCTCATGCCAAACAAGCTTAGCTAGGACTGCGGAGTGTTAATTGGTAAATTCATCGGATATAGTATAAGACCTTAGAATACAAGGACTCGATCAAACAAAGATTGCAAGCACATTTCAGACTTTATAAAGACGTAGGCAAGACAATAAAAATACGTAAAAATATCATGTAAAAGCAGCTAAAAGTAATACAATTTGAAAAAGAACTGAAAAAAGTTTAACAAAAAAGAAATCACAGGAAAACACAGCAAGTAGTTGTCAAACTATGGCCTATGCATGACCTTCCAAAGTTACACCAAAGAGAGGCATGGCTTCATAAATGTCATTTAGAAGTCCACATTTCATATACTAGTTCTCTTTAAAAAAGCTTCATAAGTACTTGAGCTGGATTCACAAGCAATTTGGAGTTCCCAAAACATATTCAAGAATGCTTCCCAATAATACCTCCACAAGGTGGTTGTAATAAGTCATGAATGGCTTATTCTACTCAGGAAAGGAGGTTCAGGCAACTGTAGCGACTAGCAGAGAAACAACAGCATGCACAAGTATGAAAGCATCGGATTCAAAGTGAACGGGATTGAAGCATCATAGTTAGAGATGGACTTACCTCTATATCAAGTGAAGGGTACTTCTTTCTCAGATCTCTTACCTGAAATTCAAATGATAAGGACATGATTACAGGAAATTCAAAATGAAAAGATGGAGAATTTGTGCACCTTTTCCATCGTTTCAGGCATGAACTTCTGCCCACCAAATCCAGGTTCCACAGTCATAACAAGAACCAATTCCACAGGATTTTCACCATCAAGCTGTGAAATAGTAAGGAAATAATTACAATACAGATAGATCCTCATGCGAAGCATTTAAAACCTACTCCCTCTGTCCTCAACTGTCATCCATTTTAGGTAGTCATGCCCACAATCAGATAAAAAGCCTTCATGAATAACGTTCTATATTCTTCTACACCTTTCAAAAGATCAAGTACCAATATACCCTTTTATGTAAACTTTGATTAGCGTCATGGTTTCCCCAAGACAGAAAAGTTAGGCAAGCAGTTAGACCTAACAACTCGAAAGATCAAGATACAAGAAAAAGAGCAATTGCTTACCAGTGGATAAACCTCTTCAACAGGTGTTCCAGGCTTCAAAGCCACACCAGGCTTCATGCCCCTCGATTTAATCTGCTGAACAAGTTCTCGCCAATTATCTGTAAACGTACCACGTGATCCTTCTATCAGAAAAAAAGGAGGAAAAAAAAAAACAATAAAAAGGAACAATTGAAAATAGAAGCAAAGAGGTAAAAGAAAGATGTACTGCAAAAACATAAAAGGTTTTCTCAAATACAAACCAACAACCTGCACCGTGGCTCACCTTTGGATGCCTCAACATGAAATGTAAAACCTGAAGCACCAGCTTTTCCTAATGGTTCCACATAGTCAAGAGGATTTGTGACCATAAGATGACAATCCAAATATGCCCTGCAAGAAATAAGTACAATAATTCCTCTCTGAGCTCAAGAGGTTCTAACACCCATGAAGTTGAGTAAAGCAGAGTGGAAGTAAGTTGTTACTTGGAGTGCTTTCTAAGGCTTTGAATTACAGGAGCGCCAATAGTAAGATTTGGTACAAAATGTCTGAAAATAAACCGAACATTTCAGCCAACCCAGTCGTTCCATAAATCTGATAACCACTAACAAGTAACAACAAGGGCAAGTATATTATGGTTTGAGCTGAGAGTCCAACCTACCCATCCTGCAGAGGAACCAAGACAAGAACCCAGTAAAATTTTGAGAAAATATTCGCCTAAGGGGAAAATAGGACCTAGCAAAAGAACAAAAGTCATCTGCAAAATCATATCGAATTCATCCATAGAAAATACAAACAACGAGTAGATGAAAATGCTTTCCTAAATCACTTTTGGACTGGTCTAAGTTTTGGGTTGGTTCTTGAGTTGTATATAGGGAGCCGAGTGCGCAGTGGCGGCCGCACGAGGTATACCTAGTGGGGGCCCTAACCACGTGTGTTTCTGCATTGTAACAAAACGTTATATATTGCTATTTGCTCGGTCCAAGGAAGATACTAGATTGTGCATATATACATAGCTACTAGCCTCTATTTAATTTTATACGAGTGACAAAAAGTGGTTAACAAGTTAAAAAATTTATGAATTTTTGGCACACATATATAGGAACCGTAAGATTTTTTCCCCCATTCAAGGAACTTGGAGGTACCAATCCATAGAACTTTTCCAAATTAACCTAAAAACTGACAAAAACTAGTGTTAACACGTGAAAGTATTTGAAGTTGTACAAGGGCCCAGGCACCCCCTTGTGTCCACCCCTGCAAGTGTGACATCACGTGTGAAAATAATATACACTATACAAGCATAAGGGTACGCCATTATAACAGGTAACTTTATGGGTTGAGTAACATAGAACTGGAATATCCATGGATGAGTAGGGTGTGTGTCTTTGGCCATCACTCGGCAATTGGTTCCAAGTGAACACGTAGCGCAAAAGGGAGGGTGTGAAGCAAAGTCCCATACCGGGGTGCAAAAATATTTTACAAATTCAGGCCAACTCACCTCCAGAACTAGCTTTTAGGCTTGAGTTGTACCTAATACCATGTTTTATGTAGTTAATTGGCACATCAATTACAGAGTTAATTTCCTAGATATTAGCAGTTAAGAAAGAAACAGAGCGCTCGATTCAGCTACATCATTACAACATAAAAACACACAACTTACCATTCCTAGTAGCAAACTAAGACAAGAATCAATCACATCTATTAACTTAAGTTATCAAAATCAGGGCTTTACTAAAATGACGAACCAACTAAGCCGTCGATTCCAATTTTCTCATCAAAACAATCATCAACAAACGGAAACAATGATGTTACCGGAAAAGGGAGAGAGAGAGGTACCATGATGTCCATGTGGAGCCAATCGGCGCCGCACTGCATCATGCGATCGGCTTCCGATGCCAAATTGGCGAAGTCCGATGACAGCATCGACGGTGCGATCTTCGCTATCGGCATGTTCTATCGTTGGGTCCCTTGTTCTGGGCTCGAATTCTCTAGTACAGCGCCTCGTTTTTTAGAGAGAGAAGGACATCTGCAGAGGAGGAAGAAGAAGAAGAGGAGACGACACAACTACTACCGGTGTTCCCGTGTCCATGTGCTGACGACGTCGTTTCCAGATAAACGTAATTCCCGGGTCTTTACCTACCGCGTTTCTTTTGATAACCAACCAAACAGACCTTATACCGATGATGGGCCGAGCCTGAGGGAAGTCACGATTGGGCTATTGGTCCAATAACGAGTTTTTTTTTTATCCCACAATAAAGTCCAACTTTTTCTCTTCGGACATTTTCCTGGCCTTATGGTATGGCCGTAAACTAGCCGAAACGAGCCGATTTTTTTTTAATCGGCAAAAATAATATTTTATTAGAGAAAGCGAGTAGGGAATCTAACCAAAGGTTGGAAATTACATTACAATAAGAGGGACAAAGTCCACAACACCTAAAAGTCTATAAACAATAAATAACTCATAAACACCTAAAGCCCTAAAAAACCCAAATATACAATAAACAGGTCATAAATACCTAAAGGCCTAAAAACCCTAGATCTTACAATACAAAAGTCGCAAAACAGAAGTCTAGCGGGCTAAGTCCAGCCCAAGAAAATCCAAAACTTAATCTATCCATCCAAGATATTTCAGCCTTCACCGCCCGCCACCAGCATTAGATGGCCAACAGCCCACCACCACCGGATCGCCACCTCCAAACACCACCAAACCCATTGGAGAGACGATATGACGACCAAAACTCCACTGCCGTTGAAGCTCACCATAGCCGTTAGACAATAATATTCTAATGGAGCCGAATATTAGAATGTTCAGATTTATTCGTTAAATTTTTAAGTGAACTTGAACTCGAGCTGAACTCAATAAACTTTGAGGAGCACACACCAAAAAGTGGTGGGAAGGATTTCGGATCACCATCACGGAACGCTTGTTTTTTTACTTCTTCTCGCAGCAGGGCTTCACTTTTCGCCGGCCTATCTGTTGAAATAGAAATAGGGCAAATTATAGTTACCCCCTCTAACTATGCCTTGCATACACTTACCCCCCTCTAACTTTTTTTTGGCACTAAACCCCCTCAAACTAACGGAAATTCACACGGTCATAACTTCAAACGGTTATAACTTCTTCGTCCAAAATCGAAAATATGTAAATTATATATCGATTTCGAGGTCTTGAAGTCTGCTTTCTAATGACACTAAAATCACATCACGATTCAAAGAACACCGAAAGTTATGATCAAAATAGTCTTTTTGTCTACCAGCCCTTGCTCTTTTGATCATAACTTTCTGTGTGTTTTGAATCGTGATGTGATTTTGGTGTCATTAGAAAGTTGACTTCAAGACCTCGAAATCGATATATAATTTGCATATTTTCAATTTTGAACAAATAAATTATGACCCTTTGAAGTTATGACCGTGTGAATTTCCGTTAGTTTGAGGGGGTTAAGTGCCAAAAAAAAAGTTAGAGGGGGGTAAGTGTATGCGAGGCATAGTTAGAGGGGGGTAACTATAATTTGCCCATAGAAATACCTGTACGTGAGGTTCCTGTCCTGTTAAAAAAAAATTGAACTAGTTGCAAATCCGAATGAATTAATCATGGTGCATCTGAAGAACATATGATTTAATGAAAATTTTGTCTTGTCGTTATTATTGTAGAAAATAAATATATTTTCTTGGTACTTCAGAATAACTAAATTAATAAATACAATATTGATAATGTGATTTTTTTTATTGGCAAAAGTAAAATTTTTTAAAATAAAATTAAAAAATATACATGTGTATGTGTAATATTTATAAATAATTATAACTTTACTAATTGTTGAGAATTTTTTTAACAATTTTACATTAATGTGATGATATACAAAACTTAAGGGATAATAAGTGTAATGTTATGGAATGTCATAATTAATAAGTGTTTGTACTTTGCATTTTTAGTTGGCAGAAGCATCATTTTATTTTTATGGAAGGAAATCTGTGGATAAAATCGGGACCGAACCATGAGACTTTTGGGTTAGAATTGTATTGCATTTTCTAAAAACCGTGAGACAAGGATTAGGATTAGATTCAAAAGAATCCGATCCAATCCGGACCATGGACAGCTCTAATTCTAACCAATGTTGGAAAAATACATCCAAAGGCAAAGCCCTAAACATTCGATGGCCTAAAAGCCCAGATTAAATAAATAAAGCCCAAACACTAGATGGCCAAAAGGCCAAATATTACAATTAAGCCCAGAAAAAAACTAGCCCACAAAAGTGGGCTAGGCCGACAAACCTAGTCTTCTGCAAATCTTCAAACTTCACTGCCGACAAACCACCCTCCAAGCAGTGCCACCAACTGACCAAACGGACACTGCCAAACCAACCACGTCACCACCAACCACCACCTTGAGCACAGGTGGGTCACGTGACCCACCTGCAATTTTAGTGTTTTTTTTTTTTTTTTTAAAATTTAGGGAACCCAAACGTGGACTAAAGCCCCACCACAGGCTTCTCTCTAAAACAAATCGTTCTCGCCCAAATCATTAAACGGCGGAAACTCATCAAATCCTCTTCAACCTTCATCATCTCGATCTGTCTTCAACCCTCATCATCTCGTCTGAGTTTGAAAGTTCGGTTCAGTCAGGTACGCAAAACATGTCTTTTACTGGTTTACTGGTTTTTTCATGCTATTTCTAGCGTCTCCAGTATCCCATGGTGTCGGTGAGACAATCCTTCTCACCATGGATTGCCTATGGACACTGGACAAAAAAAAAATTTGATAAAAAAAAAGTACTGTAATGGTTAAAATGTGACCCATCTGTATAGAAATCTTGAATCCGCCACTACCATCGGCGAAAACGAATCGTTCACACACCAACCCTCCTGCCGCGGAAGCTCACCGAGCCGTTTGGCAATAACCAAAACACCCAGCAGTGTAAACGGTGGGAGACTGACGCCAATCGAGCCCTAAATCGGCAGAACCCCTAGCTGTTAAGGCAAACACCAATTTACTACCCAACAGAAAAACCGGCGGAGAACCGATTGAGATCGAGCACAACCGAGAGAGGGACGCCAGAGGTGAAACGGCCAAGCAACAACGATAATGTGATTATTCATTATCATTGTTCGATTAATCTCTTCTTCATGACGATATGCTCACGTAAAGATAGTATATTGATTTAGAGTGAACCCTACCTAACCCCAAGAGTAAATCACTGGTTAAAATGACTTAAATCACCACTGGGAAGAAAAAAGCTATTTTCGTGTATGAATTAACCATTAAATTGCATGGAAAACTACCATACATTATATATGTGACTCAGCCAAAGTCTCACAGACAAATCTTTCTTTCTTTGAATGAAGAGATAATACTGGTCCATGCATTAGCACGCCTTCGTTTTGGAATAATGCGTTTTATTTTTTGTTTGCGTTCACACGTCACATCATTCCACATTACAACAATATTGGTTTGGATTTGGAGGGTATAAAAGGGCAATGGAAAAACGGTTTGAGCAAGTAAGCATGAGATAATAAGTGTTTGTTCTTCATCATGAGGTCACATGTTCGAATATCAAAGAAGCCAAACATTTAAACCTTGGCGCCAGTGGACAATTTGCTTGGTAGTTAACTTTATGACTTAAGAATTAGTGGAGGTATGTGGAAACTGGCCCGGATATCCAGTTATAAAAAAAGAGTACAGTAGATAACAAAACTGTTGAACATGATGGCGACATCTTTGCATTATTCATATGTCTATTTCTGAGAAAATGTACGAGATCGATTTTGTATGATCAAAATTCGGAACCCAAACTTGTGGGTTTGGTAAAAGAGTTTTAGGAGGATTGCATCTGGATCAAACAGTGAGATGAACTTATATATGCATTGCTACTAACATTTTTATACATGTCACATCCCATAACGTGTTGAATATAAATTTTAGTCTATCAACGCGTTCCAAGTTCTCATATGACTACGGAGAAAAAAGTGCACACGGCTCCTACTTATAGGATAGCCGATACCTTACCATATGTGTAGAAGTTTATTCTCGTGATTTGATTCCTCAACATGGTTCTATAAACAACAAAAATCGTCATCTAAACGAAAACAATTAGCTTAATTACGTATCGTGTTGACAAAATACAATAGAAATTATACGAAACCTCATCTTTCTTCAAAGGCAGAGGGTGAGGTTATACAGGGCTACTCTGACCTGTTCAATTGACCCAGCAAATTTCCTTTCAATTTGTCGATTTGATTGTTCATAAAAAATTGAAACTATCCTACACAGTCCCTTGAAATCAATGATTCCGACCATAAAATTCAACCCGAAGA
The DNA here is from genome assembly GCA_019656295.1 of Rhododendron mucronatum var. ripense. Taxonomy (NCBI): domain Eukaryota; kingdom Viridiplantae; phylum Streptophyta; class Magnoliopsida; order Ericales; family Ericaceae; genus Rhododendron; species Rhododendron mucronatum. The sequence goes on along the minus strand of BPLT01000148.1, from coordinate 735,018 downwards.
AGATCCAGAAAGTGACAACAAACACAGCAAGAGCAAGCTCCCTGTCTCCCCTTTCTTCTTTTCTTTATTTAAACTACCTTGCCAGTGCCCCATTTTTGTCTTGTGTAATAGAAACGAGATTGGTGGGGGGAATATATCCAAAGATTTTGTAACTTTGAGGCACCTTTATCATGTCGGCCATCTCTATCTCTATGGGCCTGTTTGATTGATTGGGAGATTAGAGGTAGGATTAATCCCCCATCCACTTTAATTCCACGTTTGTGTAAATTTTTATCTCCGAACTAATAATCCCAACCGGGATTAGTAATCATTTTTGAAGGGTATCATATATATAGTCCCGGGGGATGGATAGTGATGGGCTCACGAGTCACGACAAGAATTATTATTATTTTTTAACTGAGGAACAACTCTGCAGCCGAGTCACTATTGGACGCGACTACGCAATCCAAATCTTGGGGGAGACTAGCACAGCAATCCACTGCCATAGCCCCCCACTTAACTCATAGTTTCTCTCCAGAGGGAATCGAACTCTGTTATGTTGCAAGCGCAGGTTCGCCTTTAACATGTTACCCATGGGTGGCTCAGGAAAAGAAGTTATACTTACAGAATATCCCATTGTGTTTTATTTAAGGTATAATTTCACAAAAATTATGACATTATGTGTTTTATGCACTATTTTCTTTAATTCCAATAGAAAGAAGCAAAAATAAATAAATAAATCTTGGGAAATGATATTGACACTTCAAAAATTGATGCATGCACTCCAAAATCAGCGTAACTCCAAAACCACTTTCCTTTATTTTTTGGAGTGTCTGCATCAATTTTGGAGTGCCAATATCATTTCCCTAAATCTTCTTCTTGAGTTGTAGTAAATGTTCATCATCTTGTATTTTCCACTTTTCTTCCTCTGTTGTTTGAAGATTAATCTAATTTCCACAAAGAAAATCTTCGAAATTTACAACAAACCATGATATATTATTCTGTGCCTAACTTTTGTAAAGGTGGAATGTTACTCTGAATTGAAAGATCCTTTTCTTGACCAGCTGGGAATGATAGATAGCCTACAACCAACCTATTTGGCACATGAATAAGTCCATCTTGTCACCTTGGTCCTTGGCTTGGCTCACAACAAAGTACTACTTGAACTAATGGTTGAAAATGGAAGTTTAATTAAGTATACTTATTTGCTTGGGGTAGTAAGCTTAAGTTTTAAAAAAATTTAAGATAAAAGAGCTTTTACATATTTTCCCTTTTTATCTGAAGGGGTTTTTAAATGTTCACATTGCAATATTTTGAAAATATGACTTTCTACATTTATAATATCTGTTTAGGGTCATAAAGGGTTGAGGATTGAGGACTACAAATCCTGAACGATCCAACAAGTTTGCCCTAGAACTAAGGACTTTGACACCCATGTGATATAATGTGCCTATTGCTTAACAAGTAGCAGGGTACTAAAAAAATACCAATTTTGTTTCACATCATATTTATTTCCTCTGTCCTATAATTTTTGCTTTGTATCAGATTGTGCGTTATTTTACCAACAAAGAAATGTATTTTAAAAAGTACTCCTATTTCTTAACCTTTTTACGTTGTTCAAAGTATCTTATAGTATCTCATTTCAAACTTGTAAAAGATTTATGAAAAGTTAAAAAAAAAATAGTTTCGGGAATAAACTAATCGGGACAAAAATTATGAGACCAACAGAGTACTTATTTGCTTAAAAATCTTATTGAACAAGGAGTCCAAATTTAACAAGGTTTTATTTGTAAGTAAATAAGATTCAACAAGATTTTAAGCAAATAAGTAAATACAAGGCAAAACCAAACAGATCCACAACAGAATTTTACTCCAAATAAGCTCCTATTTCTCCTCTCTTTATTTTTATTTTTTTTTTGTTGTTATAGTAAACTTTCCCGACAACCAAACAAAACTCCGAGGAAACAGAGAGATTATTTAGTTTGCCTAGGTCTCTTATATATATCGCACAGTCACGTGGGGTCTACAAAGTTAATTTTGAGCTCCACGAGATTGTGCGATGAACGAGAGGCCTGGTTCACTATACCACAGGTGACTGAAGACATCGAATAATTTTTCGAGAAACGAGTAACCCTGCCAAAAGCCTGACCACATGAAAAAGCAGCCAACCCTTATGCATTATTTTCCGTTTCACACTCAATAACTGACGAAACCGGAGCAATTACTTCTCGTTTTGGAGCCAACCTCCTCCTTTTTAGCACAATAACTTCCCTTTCAATTTCCCCTTTCTCCTCCAATCTGCTTTCCAAGATTTTCCTCTCCCTTCAAGCATAACGCCAGAAACTCTCTCTCTCTCTCTCGCTCGCAACTCTGCTTGTGTCTTGTGGAAAACCAGAGAGGTTTTTGTGCTCTGTTATGATAAAGGATGGGGGCTTGTGTTTCAGTCCACAAAGAGTCTAAAACTGACAAGCTTGTGATTCCAGAGCCCATCAAAGAGATACCCATTGTTAATGGTGACCGTCCGATCGCGGTAGGTGGTCTCAAATCTCAGTGGTCACAGTCTCATCCAGTGACAGCAACTGTTCCTGGTTTTGGTATGAACCCAATCTCGTAATTAATCTTAATATGCACCATAACTGCGTATTCTGAATTCTTATGGTTGCTTTATCAAGTCCTCACTGTAAATATTGTTTTTTTATTTCCTTCATATCATCTGTTCAGGAAATCCCGGAACACAACTTCCAGACACAACTGTGTTCAGAGCCGTCCCCATGTATGTGGGACCACATGCATCGAACGGGTTTGGACGCAGTTGTGTCCAGAGTTTTATTTTAAAGGTGTGATTCTAGCATTGCGCTCCTATGTGTTTTCTTTACCTCTGCTCTATCTGTAAAGAATTGGATATGATCTGTGATTTTGTTGCTGCCATATCCCTGAAGTGAATTGATTTTCAATTGTTTGATTGATAGTGATCTGCCTCTCATATGGTTTCTACATAGTTTATCCGCATTTATATATGAGACAGCAATAAGGGCTTGCATCCTAAGAGGTCGCAGAGTTGAATTCCATGAAGGCTAAATATTTAAACCTTGGGTCACCAGAGGTTTTTGAGTTGTTAATACGAGAGCTCCGAGATTAGTCGAGGTAAGCGCATACTGGTCTAGAGACCCGTTTAAAAACAAACTAACGATGGTCATGGGATGAGAAAATATGAAAATCAAAAACAGTTTTGCATAAAGAATGGCGCGATAATGCATAATCATTTTGGGTTCATACACCAGCTGGTTGTTCCCTTAATAGAAGAGGATACGTATGGCGACAATGTACTTGTTTGTTGGTTTGCGTTTTTGGCTTCCCCTTGCATAATAATCACGCGGGTATTGTTGTAAAAGTATCTCACCACCATGTTGTAATGCATTTTGTGTTATTTTCCCCTCTATTTTCGGTAATCAAAGAAAAGTTGATATCAGTGCCTTGTGTTTTCTTTGGATTCCAAACTTCGAAGAAGATAAAACAAAAGGCTTAATTTGGAATCTACTAGAATGGCTTTTCCAGATTTTGATTTTGTCTAATATTCCCCTTCCTTTCTTTATGAATGAAGAGTGTCTAATCTCCTTATTGTTATTCACTTATTCTGACTTTGTCCCTTCCAACAGCTCTGCTTTGAATTGTAGCAGTGCTTTACAACTTTCTAGGTAGTTAGCTACCCCTTTCAGTGCTGGTTAGGTGGGGCCATGGCCCCGGGGTGGGGGTGTGTACCGGGGAAGTTGTGTTGTTCGGGTGGTACTTTTGTCCCTCAGCAACACTGGTACTTGTTGCCTTATCTGAGGGAAGTGTTTCATTTTCTTTAATAACTTTGCGGAACAAGTTTCCGTTCTTGTTCCAATCCTAAAACTGGGGTGGTGAAAACTACTGAAAAGCACCGAGGCTTTACAAGTTTATATATGCAACCTTTCAACGATCATTCCGTTAGGCAAGCCGGGGACAAGGTTAAAACTTAGCTGAAAGTCGTATGGTGGGGTTTTTGGAAAGGGAGTAGTTATTTGGGACAAGAATCGATGATCCAAAGTTTGCCATTTTCACAATTAACTGATTGAAGATGGTATAATGAACCGTATAACTGCTGCAGTTAATGACTCATATGTCTGAAAAATCCAAATGGGATAAGTCCCAAGTGCATGGCAATTCTTGAATGTTGCATAACATCAAGCCTCAGAGTCCTTTGGTAAATCAGAGCTAGTTACTGAAGCCTTTGATTGTGATGGAAATTTGTAGCTCATTCAGAGACATCAGTCCTATTAGCCTCTTGTTCAAGCCTATGGAAATGGTGCCCCTCTATTGGCCAAAAAAATTTCCCTGACAGCGATGGCCGTCCATGGTGTCAGCTTTTGGGTCATTAACTCATTATCTAAACTTCAAGCATATTTGATGGACAGAAGTTGAATGTATGTTGGCCCACTATACCCTATTATAAGGTAAGAACTGCAAAATGATGGCACTATAGTCGAGTGTATTGAAGGTCTATCCTTTTAGACGACAGTTAAGAAATCCAGGTGCGGGTGAAGTATATCTCAATTGGTTTATCTGTTGCAGAAGTTTAAGGGAGAAATTAAGCAAGTTTTATGACAATAATAGTCAAATGCACAGGTCGTTGTCATGGGGATTGTGTCATTAATGGAGCTAAACAAATTTCCTTTTGTTCCAGATCGACTTGTATCAATAATCTAAGCTACTTTCATACTTGTCCTATGCCTACATTTGATGCACGATTTGTTTTATTTTCAGGCACTAAGGAGGAGGCCTTTTTTGATTCACAACCATGGTTAGAATCAGATTGCGATGATGATTTCTTTAGCGTTAATGGAGGTAAGAATCCTTGAAAATGCTTTAATTCTTCTCATGCAACTTGTGTTCTCTCTCTCTCTCTCTCTCTCTCTCTCTCTCTCTCTCTCTCTCTCTCTCTGTAGCTGTGTATTCGTGTGTATTCATGTTGTCATGTACTACGCAAGAGAGTTTTTTTTCCCCGTTCTCTTGAACTGGTTTTCTACGATATGACTGTCTTCAAGAAGATTCATCCCCCTTAAGCTCCAGAAAAGAATGGTGCTAATCTTGAATCTCCGCGATAGAGTAGTGGTAAAGCAAAAACATGTCAAGCTGTTCCAAAAAAAAAAAGAAGAAAAAACATGTCAAGGATTGCTCAATCAATCTAATACACATGAAATTTATTTGGTGTTGGTTGTGGAGCCATTATATTCTGATTTGAAGGTTCCGTGGAGTGTTTACTTAATTGGATTGTGATTGTCTTGGTGCAGATTTTACCCCATCTCGCGGTAGCACTCCAGTCCACCAGAGCTTCTCTGCAAGAACCCTGCAAGTCAATGGAGCCCTCTTTGATGACAAGACACCTGGTTCCAAATCTGAGCCATCCCCGACAAGCAAGAAGAAACTAGCTGAACTTTTCCGCGATAGCATAAGAAACAAGCAAGACATCGATGACCAGACTATATCGGGCAACCAAAATGGGGTGAATGGAAAAGTGGAAGATAAGGTGACTACACTTGGCCTCCCTCCAAGACCTGCAAATGGCATCCCTTTTGTTTCTGGAGCTGACTCTGCATCCATCAGTGAAAGAACTTCTAATAGTGATTATACATCTGAGAAGGAGAAGCAACCAATTAAGTCTGTGCAGTGTTGTCTTCCAAGAATGCTTTCAATGCGGAGCTATAGTGAAAGGAGGAAGATTACGAGCCCTACCCCTAGCCTTGGGTAATTTGCTGTTTTCCATTACTTTAAGCATAAAGTATATGAGGCCTCCATAATATGGAAGCTCTGAACACTTGGAGTTTATGAACATTAATGAGAGAGAGTGAATATCTATGAATTGGCGTTCCAGAAGTGGAGTTCAAGAACATGTGTAAAGCAATAGGAAAGAATATGGCCCGTAAATTTTCTTAAGGTGAACTTTGTCGTAACGCTTATATTTTCTGCTTTCCGGTTAAGCCGGGGCATGATTAGTTGCATTTCCTAAGGTTGAAGCAGACCAAATTTCAATTTTAAGAGTTGGGTAGGCAGTGATAGTGCAATCCAAACCTACCTGGACCCATCAATTACGGAGAGTACGTGTGTGAGAAAGAAATTGGTATTCTGGATGTCCTTGATGAATAAGAAAAACACATATTCCTACACATCAAAAAGACCTTTGGCTGTCTGAGAGTGGAATCGTCATTTCATGGCAGGAAATTTTGTATCCAACATTTGCATGTAGTATAACAGTCAGTAGTTATTTGTTAAGAGTCCATGTTAATGGTTGGTTTGTACTGTCTTGTGAATAGAGAATGAGCCTGAAGTCCTTGAAAAGTGAGTATCAACTGTATGTGAGCAGTGCATTTTCTACAATTGCATCGTATGACTTGTATGGAACCCGTAAATTGTGCAATAGCACTGAGGCTTGAGCAAAAGAACAATGCTGAACTTCCAAGGGAGAGGGTGAGCGTAATTACCTATATAAAGGAGAACTGATTATCTGGTGGAAAGAATGAGCTTCTGGATTAAGCAGTCCACTCCTCTAGATCTATCATGGGTCTATGTTCATGATCCAGGAAGTTCATTTTATATCATAATCTCCGATTTCATCCTATGGTCTTCAAATAAAATGATCATAAGAATGATTGAGTTAGAACAAAGTAGGGATATGCCATATGGTTGGCTTGAGGTAGGTAATTGGCCGTTGGCTGTGGTTGGCTTCAGATAGGAAATGAGCCATTTGAGTGTTATTCTTGTATGTATTCGTCCAAGTACCAAGTAATATGACCAATGATGTGCACTGTTACATCATCTGTCACAAGCGACGGTGAAATACGCAACACTATTTAGAGGGTCCCACCATCATTAGTGATAGAAGACATAGCAATGGATTTACAATGGGTTTGTGCCTACTAAGTACATACTAGTACAATTGAAGCAGTACGAGGTTGTACTTTCTGTAGTACTAGTTACAAATTAATGCTTCTTTTTCCCAAGAACAAATACTAGAGTAGTATCACAAGTATATATTGTTGTGAGGATGAGGACCAAGAATGTGCAGGATGGAATGACATGGCTGCTTAACTCCCGGGATGAATCTCTAACATTGATCTTCGCTGCTGATAGTGGATTGGATGTGTGGATCACCAATGCTGGAGGGGACCGGTTCAGCCACTAACATGTGACGCTTGATCTTAGCATTCCGGTATTATTAGTATCTTTTTTTACTCTTTTGCATCGAGATTAAGATGTTATCGGCGCATCTTACAATAATCTGATTGTGATCGTGAGACCATCATCATTCTATTGTATAAGATGAAGTTGTAAAGGTCCGTATGATTATTAATCAAACCGGACTTGCTACGGTTTAGTACCGTGCTTACAGGTGTATCTGGATCCAAAACGAATTGACATCTAATGATGTTGGATTAAGCATAACTGAAAAAATCGCACTGTTTTTGTATGCAAAAGTTTGTGTGTCCAAGGACAAAATAGCTGCCTAATATCCTCCAGTACTGAGCTCTTCTTGAAAACTGAGCTCAATCTACATCAACTAAGAACCTAAAATTTTGGGCAATTTCTAATTGTTCAATTTGACACAAGAGATCTATTAAAATGTCCATCTTGAGAGTGAGAGAGCCTTGAAGTGATGAGATAAGTCACAAGGAATTTAATAACTCAATTTTTTTTTGGTTCGACGGTAAGGGGTGTTTGGCCAGCTTACGTGCACATTGACTATTCCCCTCCCCGATCTGGTCAAAAGCAAACCATTCACATAAGGATTAAGGGACTCATAAGAGATTTCTCTCTTACGGCTCGACCCCAAAAGGTCGCTAGGCACACCTCCAGAAAAACTCGCCAAATCATTTTTTGATGGGTGAAAACTCATTATCTCCAACCAACTAAACTTAAAATTCTTGGATGATCAATCCGGGATATTGTTAGGCGGGCTTAGGTTAGACTATCCAGAAGTTAACCCTTGCATTTGTATGACCTATATACACTCTTTAGTAAGACTCAAAGGAAAAATTGTGCCTCCGAGGAATCACACTGAAAGAATTTCCCAGATAACCAGGGACTAGGGGTTATCTGGGTTGTTGGGGACGTCCAGCCACTTCATCAGTAATGTCCACCATTTTTTATGATTTTTGTGTTGATAAGTATTTGGGGGTGTCCAGACCAGCTTATGCGCACCTCGACTAATCTTTGGGACCAATCCCACATTAACTAGCGAGGGGCCCATTTAAAACCGGGACAAACTTCCCCACAAACTCACCGGATATGAATTGATAGCATCTGAGAGGTTTTGAACGTAAGACCCAAGAGGAAGCAAACCCCGAAGTCTCAACCCTTGCGACTACGCCAACCTGGTTCATCGCGTTTGCTGTTCATATGTTACTCAGAAACTACGAAACCTAGTAATGATGATGAGAATTCACCAAACCATTTTGTGTTTCATGATGTTGAGACTAATTAGTGTAATTAAGGAAATCCTTAAAGGCTAAGAAGCTTTTTCAGTACACTAGTCCTCTTGTGATTTCCCCCATACCTTAACTTCAAAGCCAAGCTCTCTCTGTTACCAACCGCATTTTGCTTAGGGGGCACTCAAAAGAATAAAAACATTCACCATTTGTTGAAGTGTTGATTTCCAAGGAATGAAAATAATGGCGATGATTACAGGCCTGTCTCCCAAGGTTAATTACTCCGGTTGGTTGATGGGTTTGCTTCCAACACAATTAACCAAAGTTCAGATCTCAGGGTCAGACCGCGAGAAAGTAATTTCTTATGAATTCCCTTGTCGTGGCGTGGTTGGTCTGCATTTAACCATTCCGGAGAGGGGATTTGTTGAAGTGTACGTAAGCTGGCCCGGACACCCAGACCGTGGACAGAAAAGACTTGTATTGGTGTGACGATTGGAAACTTGTAAACAAAGCAGTGGATATAATTCTAGTATTACACTTATACACACGTCACTAGAGTGTTTCACTGGTGCCTTGGTATATATACCAGGGTAATGAAAGTAAGAGCTACACCCGATTAAACAAACAAGACACACAGGAAGTGAGGGGAAAAAAAAATGGAGGCCGTTTACAAGTTTTTGTTTGCAATATTGCTTTCAGCTGCGTTGATGGTGGAAGAAGCCACCGCGGCGACGCAACATGACGTCGGTGGAAGCCAGGGGTGGGATGAATCTACAGACTTCAGCACATGGGCTTCTGGTCAGAAATTCGTGGTCGGCGATCAACTCGGTACGCAGTTTTTTTAGGGGTGTTTACCCCAACCTTGTCCTTCATTTGGTATTGTTGTTTTTGGCTCATTTTGCCCGTGAGCGCAACACAAAAACAGAGAACAAGTGTGGAAACGCTCACTGGGCCTGCTCTTGTGTTGGGGTGATAATTTTTGCACTCCTCTTTTCACGAAATATCACTCCATAATTTGTTTTGGTTACGCAATTTGGTACAAACATCCAAACTGTCTTGGATTTGGAAGGGGGAGATCCTGTAGGATTCCATCCCAATTTTCTTTTGCTAGGCTTATAGATAAAAAAACCTACTTTCTTGTGATTATGAGGTTCATTCGAAAGTGAAATCCAATCGTGGCAGACTAGCATCCCAATTGTTTACACTAGAGAGATTTAGTACTACACAGGGCTACGGCACATTTTGAAATGCAGAGATCTCCGCCGGAGTTGGTGAGTTTCGCGAATAACTAACCCATCTAGATTTACGAATTATGCTAGATTATTCATTTGTTGAATGGAAAGAACTAGGGAAAGAAGAGCCCATAGAGACTTGAATGAGAAGATTGTCCTGGTAGAGGAAAGAAGCAAGATGAATTTAGTGGCAGAAATGTTAATGGACTCTCTTGTACCTCTGCACAATGAAGGCAAAAGTTGGAGAGCTCTTGGTAGCTAGCTAGTTTCCTTTATTGATGTAGAATACTAGAACATAATCGAGCGTACGTAGTTTTGATCAGCCACTTATTCTTATCGCACGCTAACGTTTGTTCGAAATATTCATACTACTCTGTGTTTTTTTTGGCAGTTTTCAAGTACACTTCACTGCACAGCGTGGTGGAAGTAGGCAGCGAAAGCGCATACAAAAGCTGTGACATCAGCAGCGCGTTAAATTCTTTAAATGGCGGCAACAGCGTTGTCAAGCTAACCAAGCCCGGCACTCGTTACTTTGCTTGCGGAACGTCAGGGCATTGTGGCCAAGGAATGAAGGTCAAAATCACAACAGTCGCGGCCGATGCGTCCTCTAGTGGTAGTACTACTACAACTCCGGCATCGTCATCATCTTCTTCCTCCTCTTCACCCACCTCAACTTCCGCCTCCTCTTCACCCACCTCAACTTCCGCGGCTTCCGTTTCTTACCGTGCTTCCATGGCCACAGCGCTGCTGGTCATTTGTTTCTCCCTCGTCTCGGTTTGAATGGTGTAAGGTTTTGGGATTATTGAACTAAGTAAGATTGATTAGGGTGGTTTTTTGTCCTTTGTTTGATTATTTAAAGAAATAATTATTTCAAGCGTGGAAGGTTGTTTGTAGTAGTTGGTTAAAGGAAATTAAAAGTATTCATTGTTTTGTCATGACTGAGATATTAGTATCATAAAGTATTAGTTTGTTGGCCAATTCTTTTTGCATGACTCTATGATTGATTATCCCATCATATTTGTGTGAGACACTGCATGCCAAGTGTTTTCCGGATCCAGGGATGCGGCTCGGCAGCTCCTTGCCGAACGGGTGCAAAGCGGTCAATCTGGTTGTTCATCTCAGTACAGACGGCGAGGATCGAATTTGAGCGCATACCAATCTAAACCGTCTATTGCTCGGTTAAAATCCGATCCGTTAATTGTCGAGATGAGCTTTCGACAAGTTGCCCTCTTCTCTTTGTCCAATCATTCCTTTTGATAAAGTCTCAGAGCCTATTCTTGCAAACAGCCTTTGTTTTTGTCCTAACTGCGCATTTGAAACTTCTTCTATCAAAGAGCAGGTCCGGTCCGTCCGGAAATAAGAGTTAAGGCGATCCCTCCCCGCTGCTTCACAGGGAGATGCTTGGCACCATATTCCATTCCGTGTTTTCACCCTTGTTCTTTCATTACAGAAAGTCTGCTTGCACAGCAAACGCTGCACAGCAGCCGTGCACAGATCAGTTTTGTGCCCGTCTCGGGTCTCGCAAAGATGATTGGAACCGCTCATTTTGCTAAATTTTGAAGCAAAGTTAGATGATTTGCAAACACCCTTCCCGATATCGGATTGAGGTGATTTTTTACAGGGACCATAAACGACGTATTTTGAACAAAATGAGCAGCTCCGATCATCTTTGCGAGACCCGAGACGGACACAAAATTGATCTGTGCACGGCTGCTGTGCAGCGTTTGCTGTGCAAGTAGCAGCGTTCTTTTCATTATGCGATGAGTGTCCACTTTTTAAACGCACTTTGCCCTAATTCTAGTCTTTCTAAAGCAAAAAAACAGCTTGAGTTAAGGTTTTGTAAATTACATTTTGAATCTGACGCCTTTTACTTCTGCCAATAAAAGAATAAACTCTTAACATAACTAACTGGATGATGCTATGGTGTCCCCGGTCATTTTGGAGACACCGTAATATTTGGCATAATTTTACCATTATTAGCATAACCAAATCCATTATAAGCATAACAGAATCCAAATAAGGCATAACGAAGGAATATCCAAAAAACCAATCAAAGCGTAACCAAACCCAACTAAGGCATAACAAATAAGTTATGCATTGCTGTGGTTTTGGTTATGCCTTATTATGGTTCTGTTATGCTTGTAATGGGTTTTGGTTATGCTCATAATGGTTTTGTTATGCCAAAAGTTACGGTGTCCCCAAAATGACCGGAGACACCGAAGTCATTCCCTAACTATATTACTCCTTCCATCTCGATTTGTTTGTTCAATTTAAAATTTTTAACTTATTAAAGGGACACAATCATTACACTTTGAAAAGTAAAATTTTTCACAAATGCCTTTCAATTCAAATTGTACTTGTCACATCAATTCAAGAAAGAGAGAAGGGTAAAATAATATTTTCATAGGATTTCTTTAATGGTCTTCTAAATTGGACAAACAATTTGGGACAATGAAAAGTCAAAAAGTGGATAAACAAAATGGGACAGAGAGAGTATCATATACACTATGCCAAAAATTGGAAATTGATTTTCATACCCCTTTTTACCATTCATACTCTTTTCTTACTTTTATTAATGTGAACTAACTACATTGCTATTTGATATGGGAAAAAGCGAATTGATAGAAGGGTAAATGATAATTAATGTAATTACGTAAATAAAAATTGAAAAAGGACTCTAGATAGAGAAAAACGAGTGTAAAAATCACTACCTGTCAAATTTATATCTAACATTACTAATCTACTCGTGGCACCTGTCAAACCACTCGTGGCACCGTTAAACACAATACAAAATCTTGTAAGAATTCTAATGGCATCTTTTTTTAAAAAAAAAAAAAAACAAGATTCAATTTTTCGTCTTTCTGTTCAATTTTTTTCTTCTTAATTTTGTCTTAAATTTTTCGTGAATTATTGATTTGTCTTAACGAAAGAAATCAAAAAAGTAAAAGCAAGTCACGATCCGAACCCAATTTTTTCACATGTATATTTCTTTGCATTTGTCCTTTTGTTTGTTTTTTTGGTCATCCAGTTAAATGACAAAAACCAAATATACTCCGGTTAAATACGTCCTTTTGTTTGAACAAGGTTTTACCAGTTGGATTCACGTGTAAAAAGAGCAAAAGTCGGTTGCCAAACTGAAAACGACTATAGAGATGAGAGAGCGAGCATCCAGGCATATGCTGATTCTCTCTCCCCGGAAACGCAAAGAACCCAAAATAGCAACTCAAACGTCTCAGCTTGTCGCATTCCAAACCCCCGAGAGAGAGAGAGAGAGAGAGAGTGAGTGAGTGAGAGAGAAGATGGCGGAGGAGAGGAGGAGGAGGCCGCCGATAGATGTAGTGATGGAGGCGGCGTCAGGACCTCACTTCTCCGGTCTACGATTCGACGGGCTGCGTTCTTCTTCTTCTTCTTCACCTCGGGCCTCCGCTGTTGTTCCTCCTTCTCCTTTCTCCTCAACCCCTTCTGACTCCAACGCTACCAAACAGCCCTTCGTCATCGGTAAAATTGCAATATTACAACTTTAATTCCAAAGTTGATAAGATTTTTTGTTGTTGTTGTATTTATTTTGGTAAGTATTGAGTAGGAGTTTCGGGAGGTACGGCTTCTGGTAAGACGACAGTGTGTGACATGATAATTCAACAACTTCATGATCATCGTGTTGTGCTTGTCAATCAGGTACATTGCACAGAATTAATCCACTTTTGGTGTTATTGAATTTAGGTCATCTGTTTGTCTTGTTTTTAAGAAAAAATAGACAACTTTCGTTTTATATTTCATTGAAGTGAAATAATTTTCGCACTCCACTTTTTTTTATAAATTATAAATGCACTAAATTTGGTTACACAAGACAAATTTTGGAGTGCATTTATAAGGAGGTGGAGTGCGAAAATCATTTCCCTTCAATGAATTGTATTTGACCTCGATGAAAATACATTGGTCACCTTCCTAGCCCGGAGTTCAAAATTTCTACAACACACACAATTTGCACACGCAAATGCACACGCACTCACGTGTTTAGTGGGTCCCACACGCACTGCATGTACTGTCTGGGGAACCACTAAACATGGGAATGTGTGCATTTTTGTGTGTGTGGTTGTAGCAAAGCTCCTCTAAGTTTTTTATATCATGGCCAAATTCATAACAAGGAAGTGCAATTTATTGAACCTTTAGAATGCAAGTGGTTAGATATTTCAAGTTTGTGATCTCTATTGCTGTTAGGGTTGGTAATTTTGATTCAAGAATCGGAGGTTATATCTTGTGCATACTACCGTTGCACAACGAAAAATAGAATGCACTTGAAATTTTGAATCTTCGGGCTCCTTTTTTGATTGGCCATTACTTCATGACTGCAAAATTGCTCTTGTTATATGGTCTCTATTCTGCAGGACTCTTTTTATCGAGGATTGACAGCTGAAGAAGCAGAACGAGTGCACGAATACAACTTTGATCATCCTGGTAATGAAAATTGACAGTTTATAGGTGAATTTGGATAGAAGTAAGTTCTGGTGGTATTCGCGTCAGCTTTGCTGGATATTTGTTGCGCCTAGATTTCAGTAGAATGCACTGGAGTCGGGAGCATTTATGTTAATCTTTTAACCGCATATTTGCTTGTATGTAGACGCTTTTGACACTGAACAGCTTCTAGAGTGCATCGAGACACTCAAATGTGGTCACCCTGTCCAGGTCCCCATATATGATTTCAAAACTCATAGCAGGTGTTCAGATGTTTTCCGGCAGGTAAAATTTTCTATGAAACATGTTGTTGAACTTGATTCGTGTCGAGGATGAGTCCACCTCAATGTTTGTCTCTATGTTCTTGCCAATAATATGTCTTGATATGCTACTTTTGGTTATAGACAGACTCAGTTAGAATGGTAAAGGGCATTGGGATTGAGATGTCAACTGAAAAACATCCCAAACTATCCGGCCATTGTAAATTCAATACTTGTTTTGACCCATCCCGGGTGAATTTCACCTTCAGTAATCTCTTATCTGTTACATTAACCTCGCATACTAAACACCAAGCTTCTTAAGAATTCTTGTGCAGGAAAAATGGCTGCTGGGCTGGGTTTCGTTGGATCTTGATTGCCTTTGTTAGGGATGTAGACGAGAGAGTGTTTCTGAATTGAGCTCTCTAAATGCCTGAACCTCGTTGACTGTTAAAGGGGCTATGGGATAAAGTGTTTTCTTTAGTTATTGAACTCCAAGGGCTGAGGCAGAAACAAGTAAATTTAGTCCTGGTTAGGCTGCAAGCTACCCCTCCTAAAGCACAAGAGGAGAGTCTTTATCATCGAAAAGATGTCATGTTTTGTCAGCACTAAAAAATATTTTGCCTGTCTCAAGGAGAGAGGGAAGGAGAAAGGGAAAGATAGAGACAGACAAACAGAAAGAAAGATGATTGGTGTGCCACTTCAGGGAGGGGTTGGTGTGCCACTTTGGAGATTTTAATGTTTGCCATTGTTTTTTTTTTTTTTTTGGTAATGTAGGGTGTCCCAGGCCTGCTTGCACGCACCTCGGACTAATCCCTACAGCTGTTTCACATGCTTGCACGTGAGGGTGAGGTGGCCCCAAAGTCGTTGGCTAGGAGAATTGAATGTGAGCCCTTAGGAGGGAGCAAACCCCTAAGTCCCATGCCAAGACCACTTGGCCAACCCATTGGGGTTATGTTTGCCATTGTTTTGCTGCTATACCTATTTGCATCAAAACCCCAAGCTCCATTTATGAGTTTTCTTTAATTTCTTAAATTTGCAGCAGGTTTAATATTCTTTTTCAGGTAAACGCGTCTGATGTAATTATCTTAGAGGGGATTCTAATTCTCCATGATCCACGTGTCCGTGATTTGATGAACATGAAGATTTTTGTTGATGCAGGTCTCACTCTTTCACTCTGGTTGTTGCTCTTCTGTTACCCATAAAATCGTCCACTTGGTACAACAAAATGTTATGCTTTGTTTGCACGACATCATTGTTATTAGTGTTGTGTGGTTTTCTTTCAAGTTGTGCATAAGTCACAACAGCCTCAATATGTGATGACACTACAATGTAGAGACTCTGACAATTCAATGGGTAGAGGTCATGTTAAAAATATGTTGAGCAAAGCCTGAGTTGTTGATATCATGCTTCACTCCTTCAGGATGATGCAGAGCCAGCTTGTGAACTTTGTTTCTATTATTTCCATGTGATTATGCTTGTAGATTTTTTTAGCAATTATTTGTACTTACAGTAGGCTTCCATTATGTGTCCCTTGTTTGAGGCACCTATTTTTGACTTTTCCATGTTGGTTCGTTCTGTCTACAACCTTTGTTGACTGATACTTCAATTTTTGTAGAACCTGATGTGAGGCTCGCTCGTAGGATAAGGCGTGATACAGTTGAGAGGGGTAGGGACATAAACTCTGTGCTCGAACAGGCAAGCCTTTTTACTTGTGATATTTCCTTCTTTGAGATTAAGTCAATAGTTGATAGGTGAATCATGAATGAATCCAATTTAAGTTTTGCCGTACTGCAAATATTATGGTTCGTCTGTACATTTCATACTCCTACCATTCACCTAAATCAGCAATTTGCTGTTCCCTTTGTTGAATGTTGTTGTCTGCTTCCTTCATCTGATTCAAATGCTGCTGCCTTATCCGAGGATGGCTTTGAGAAACCTTCGAGGACCCCGCTGACATTTTAGCAGATATCTAAATTCTAAGCCAAACCAAATGGGATAACCTTGTGTTCTCAGTCAATTCGCTTTTCATGTATTTAGTGTGACATTTGGGAGATATTCCCTTTTTTTTTTTGGGTTATAAGCTTAATTTAAAAGCATGAATTGTAAGTTGTAACTAGCTTGAGATTTGTACGGTTGTACCTGACAATGGTGTCAAGCTTTTGAGAAGTTCTTCAGAACTGCTGATGATGGCTGGAAGTTTATTGGGAAGAGTAAAAAAATTTACTTGCCAATGCATCCAGTTCAATGTAGGGATATTGTATTTTTGTCTGAAATCCCGATTTTGTCTAGGGATGCCCGTTACCTTAATATGTTTCTCTCTTTTCATCTGTATTGGCATTGCTAGTTCTAGGAACTTATTGTTAACATGTGACTACCACAAATTCAATTTTTAGCTTCTCCGTACTATACGATGACAAACCTTGCAAGTATCATGTTGATTTTGCAGTATGCGAAGTTTGTGAAACCTGCTTTTGATGATTTTGTCCATCCATCAAAGAAGTTTGCTGATGTCATCATACCACGGGGAGGTGAAAATCATGTTGCTATTGATCTAATTGTCCAACATATCCGCACTAAACTTGGCCAGCACGATCTTTGCAAAATATATCCTAATGTCTACGTTATTCAATCGACATTCCAGGTACATCTTTTTGTATCTTCTTGATTATCTGTTATTTTGCATTATCATGGTGGTGTTCACTTTGCCTACAACTAGCTATGTTTTTTTCTTCACACCTATAAATATAGGTTATTCACATCAACTAAAGAAAAGGAAACACTTTGTCAATGCAACTTAGTTTGTCTTTCTATCTCTAGATTTTTTGTTATTCTCATACTGGAGGGCCATGCTGCAGATAAGAGGTATGCATACATTGATTCGAGATCGGGATATATCAAAGCATGATTTCATATTTTATTCAGATCGGCTCATTCGTCTGGTACTTTCAGCATTTAGCTTATTTAAACTCGTTGATTTACCTAAGCTTTAGAATATGATAAATCTTACCAAGCATCATTGACTGTATTGATTTTGACTTTTAGGTAGTGGAGCACGGACTTGGCCATTTGCCTTTCACTGAGAAGCAAATAATCACTCCAACAGGTATGTTTTTAGCGAATGTAGCCACGCATGGAGCTGTGGACTCACAATTCAACTGTTCCTCCCCAAGTAGATTTCTTCCTTTGATATCCGAGGAGAAACCTGCAGTTTTCAGTTGTAGTGTCTCCTGATGGTTTCTAGTGTATGAAGAGATATGCACTAGCCTTAATGGTGGGATTAACTCAAGGACTGACTGCGATTGGCATGTCATGGGGTTGGTTCAGAACTGGTATCTTTCCCGAAAGCATATGTTTCCTTGTGCTTTTAGAGACTAGAGAGTGATGGCAGAAAGAATTTGAAATATTGCCCCTGGCTGGCTTTTTGGGAAGCCCATTCCCACCGCGTTCATGGCCCGGCTGGCCTGCCAGCGGTAGTGGGAATTATCCTGTTCCCTGGTCAAAGACTTGGTTGGATGTAGGATCTACTCCACGAGGAGCGGTATGGATGTAGATGATATCATCACGACCTCTCTTTTCGTACCGCTAGGGATGCTTAATGCCACTTAGGAGGCCCCTCTTCCTTAGGAGTCGATTCTGTTAGCAGTGGCCCGCTTTTTTTAGATTGTTGGCAGACCATTCCTCTCCTTAGCTTACTGATTAGGGCTCGCATCCTTCAGAACCTAATGGTTTCCTCACTTTAGTCAAAAGAGCAAACGGAATCTCTTGGTTAGGCTTCCTCTATGGCTGCTTCTTCAAACTCTAACACTCCAAATCCGGATTCAATCGAGCCCCATGTCTCCCCCTTTAGTCTACCCAGGTTTGAAAAGTGCAAATAGACCTGGAAAGAAAGTTGGCCGCCTGTGCCCCGAGGCAAGCGAATGAGCAACCAAACGAAGGAACTGCTCGAACTACGCTAAGCGCACTGTTACTGTTCTTGCTCATTTTGCTTTGTTGCTTGTTTAACTATTATGTGGTTTTGGGGGATGACTGAAGTTAGACATCCATGACATTTTTGTTTTTGTTTCTTTATGATCTTCTCTTAGATAAAATTTGAGATCATTCTATTGTTCTCTTGCTTCTCTTTACTTTCTATGTCATAACTAGGGAGTCCATTTCTTTCTGTTGGAGGAAAACATAGTGACTCCCAAATTTGTATCTCTAGTTTAAATTGCTCCAATGTGAAACGGGTTTTCCCTTTTTTCTTCGTTTGGAACATGAAGCTTTGTAGTATGTTGCCTGTCCCCAAATGAGAACTTTGTTGGCTTGATGGCACTTACTGATGCAGGGGCAGTATATACTGGAGTTGACTTCTGCAAGAAATTGTGTGGAGTTGCCATTGTTCGAAGGTGAGAATTAATTCACATATGAACAGAGGCACTTCTGGTTCTGGACCAAATTTTACTTCAATTCCTTGTGGAAATGAAGAAGATCTTGCTAGTGTCAAGTTTATTGCCCACTCCAATAGAATCAAGTATTTACCTTGGAGGGGTTGTCATAAGCCCGCAAAGCCGTTAGATTGCAGTTGGATTTAAGGATTTGGCATCACTCGTTCAAGGAGTATACTTTCCATTTACTGGATATTATGAATCAGATTTCGAGAACAGATTTGAGAGCATTAGATTGATGGATTTGAAATAGCTTGGTGAACATACTATTTTGAAATTGTACCATGAATTATTCTACTTTTCAAATAACTTAATATAACAATTCTCTCCTGTCTATTAAGTTCTCAACTTTAGACCTATCAATCTACCTCCAATATGTAGTCTTCCTTCAGTTTTATGTAGTTTAACCTCAAATCTCTTCGTTCTAAATCCTTTTTTATCAGAATGGAGCCTTATGGTTTTTCCTTTGCTCCAATTCTGGGTCATACTTTTACCTTATTGAATGCGTTTCTGTTCCTTCTCATATTGGGATCCTGTTGAAAAATCAGAAGTTTCTCCACCCTCAACGGAATTTTTGTAGTTGGATTCTTGTACTTATTACTGAATTTTTCCTAATTGCCATTTGGCCGCTCGCTTGTCTTGGATAAATTTTCCGACAGTGGTGAAAGCATGGAGAATGCATTGCGCGCTTGTTGCAAAGGAATAAAAATTGGGAAAATTCTTATTCACCGTGATGGTGACAACGGGAAGCAGGTGATCTTTTTTCCTCCTTCCTCATGGGCTTTGCTTGTTCCCTTATCCGAGGAACCATAAAATCAACTTTACCAGTAACTTTTCATCTCTTTTAACAGCTTATATATGAAAAACTTCCCAAGGATATTTCGGAACGACATGTCCTGCTTCTTGATCCGGTTCTTGCTACCGGTAATTCATCGAACTAGTTAGTCTTTTTCTTTTCTCTCTCTTTTCTATGTTTCCGTTTTGCTTCTCTTATCCTTTTTTTCTGGGAATAGTTCATGCATTGTATATGTTCATCCTAAGAAACCCTTGTGACTTTCTTGAAGGTAACTCCGCGAATCATGCAATTGAACTGCTAAGACAGAAAGGGGTTCCAGAGTCCCACATCATATTTCTGAATCTCATTTCTGTGAGTTATTCTATTCCCCAATGCTGGTTAATTTACATGCTTCTTTCTATAATCAATCCTATCCACTGATTCCTTGTGTGCTACTATATTGGATTTAGGCACCTGAGGGGATACATTGCGTTTGCAAACGGTTCCCGTCCTTGAAAATCGTCACCTCAGAGATTGACTTGTCATTGAATGAAGAATTCCGTGTTATTCCGGGAATGGGGGAGTTTGGTGATCGTTACTTTGGCACTGACGATTGATCATTCATCGTCGAAATCTAGAAACTATGTATATAATTGAATGAAATTAGATACGTATACATCGAGATGAAATATTAAGCCAGTCTGCATTTCTGTGGTTTCACTGATATATAACTACAGAGAGGTTGGCTGTTTTTTCTCATTGGTCTTATATCTGTTGCGCTTGCTCTTTTGTTTTCCTGACTTAATAAGTGTATAATTTGGCAACAGCTATGGTTCAGATCGTGTAAAAATCCGGACAGGGGACCCTATCGTGCAGGGATGCACTATGGGGGTGTAGTGCTCGCTCTAAGTCCATCCGTACAATCAATGGTTCAAATTTCAAAAAGTATCCAACAAACCATTAAAAACACTTTTGGACGGCTCAAATTGTGCACTACATTTTACAGGTTTCCTGGTTCGCTGGTGTGAATTTTCAAGGTGCTACATCACACCATGAATTTGCCCTCTCTTAGTTCCATATTCACTGAATTGATGCAGTCAAGTTATATAACTCAGAAATGTTAAAAACTCATCACTAATGTTCAACACTGTTATCGACATTTTAGCATAATTTTTTATAACATATAATCGAAAAATGGAATACTCGATAGGATTTAGTGAAAGGTCAGAAGACTCAGAACTAGTCTTCTCTTTGCAGTGCAAAATGAGTAAAAAATTTATTCGTATGTTTTTAACATTTTATAAAAAAAAAAAACAATGAGAGTTAAACCCAAATACTATTGTTTGCCTTCTAGGAAAAGAAAAGAGAAAGTTTGATAAACAAATTCAATTCCGTGAAAAGATAAACAAATTCTATTTTCTCTTCAATTTCTTTTTAACTCTATCTCTTTCATTATTATTTTCTTTTCTTTTCTCCTTTCATTCCAAAGTTCCAAACAGAACCTTGCTTTGTTTGGAACCTATGAAAAGTGAGAGAAAATAAAGAAAAGTTAAAAAAATTTCCTCTAATTAATTATTTGGATTGAAGAGAAAGAAGAGAGAAAATAAAAGATTTCAAAAAAATTTCGAATAATAAAATTTTCCTTCAATTTCCCATTCATTTTCTTTTCCTCACTTTCCATAACTTTCCCTCAATTCCAAACAAAGCCTAATCTCCATTCCGAACAGATTTTATCCATTCCCGCCAGTCGCCACCACAGCAGCGAAATAAACTGACTCCCCACTCCGGCCACCGACCATCCGCCGCCGTCCAATAATGTCCCTATGGTTCCTCTCAGCTCCGCCGTCCGCCTCCCTCACCACCTGCCACGCCACCCCGGCCGCCGTTCGCGCTCCTCCAGCTCCGCCACCGCCACCACAACAACTTTCTTTCCCTCCAAACGCTAACCCAACAACACCCTTACCCTCCTTAACCTGCGCCCTCCAGTGCCCTCACTTCCAATCGTACGCACCCCCGCATCTCCACCTCTCAATTTCTCCTTACCTTATTTTTTGCGAGTCTTTCGGGATGTTATTACCAACTGCTGATTTTAACTTGCAGGTGTTCGGGTTGCACTCAGGAGTTCAATCTCCACCGTCCGATCATTCTCGACGAGGCCACCGACTTCTTCAAGAAACACGGCCTGTCTGACTTCTCCTTCGATACTTGTAGACTAGTACGCCCCCGTTTTTTTACTTGCTCTTCCAGTTTTTCCATAATAATATATATTTGCAATTTTGGAGCATAATTTCAATTTCAGAGAAATATTGGTTTTTTACTTGCTCTTTGATTTTGTGCTTTCCAATGCTCTGGACTATGAATGAAAGAAGCATGGTATGTTAAAGATCATCATCAACTCAATTGTAATATCTCTTGTAAAGTTGATTGGTTTTTATTTTTCCTATTTGTGAACAGTATAGAAGGCCCATTTGAAAAGTTCGCTTCATTTTCCTCTGAAAAACCAGAGTCGGCCCTGTGTATAATTCCTACTTTAGGGTTTTAGTAACATGGTTTGCCCTTTACAGTGGGGATGGCGGTGCCGCACAAAGCTTGCAGTTCGTGGCTCATCAACTGACCCTCTGATTGGGCTCTACGAAGAGGGTACTCATAATGTAGTCGATATTCCTGAGTGTAAAGGTCTGAAACACCTCGTATGTTTGGTTTTGTTTGTCTGCATGTACATATCGGTGGTGTTTGGTTTTGATTTTTTGCTCCTGCTATGGGTGTTGTTTGGTTTGCTGGAATGATTTCACAAAGGAAAGAATGGTGAGTCTTTGGCCTCCGAAGGGAATAACCTATCATTTAATTGATGGATAATCATCCATTTGTTATGTACATTATGTCATTTTTACTGAACCCAAGGTCCGAATAAGTATTCCAAGGGAATGACTTCCATTCTGATTTCATTCCAGTGAACCAAACGTTGCCTTCTCGCAATTTCATATCTGGGATATTGTGTTTGTCTTGGAAATATTTTCTAAAGTTTCAAATTCATGATTTTGCAGTTCACCATCCGAATATTAATGTTGCTGTTGAACTCCTGAAGAAAGGCACGTTCTTAGTCCTAAGTCTTTCTATTTGATTTAGAATCATCTTCTTGTCCCGGGGGTGTCTATATGATAGAGAAGTAGGAGTACTTGTGATCTAATCTGGTTCCGATTTTATTGTAATTAGGAATTACTGAGTTAAATATAGAGCCATATGACGAAGATCAGGGAACTGGTGAATTGCGTTATGTACAGGTGAACAATGTTTCTCAAGTTTTATTATATCTCAATTTGAGCAAGTATGAAACTATGGTTTTCACTTTTGTGATGCAAGATTATTGGTGTATGCAGATGGCAGTGACCACATATGACACATCCCTTCCTGCTGCTGAAAGATATAAGAATGGTTATTACCTGAGTACCTTACTATGGGATGTAAAACTTAAGTTTGAACTGGCCTGGCCAGTCTTTTTTTTTTTTTTTTCCCACTTTTACTTGAGTTTGAAGTTTTATCGCAGGTAAAGTACAGGTTACCTTGGTTTGGAATTCGAGAAGTGAGAGCTCCCCTTCTTCAGAAAAGTTGAATGCTTTGGCCAATGTATGGCCCCACAGCTCTCCACATCTCATATTTCCGCTCATACAATGCTTCTTTTTGGGGAGGCTGATGTTCAAACTGTTGTTTTTAGTTTGTATGGAGATATGGAGGGCCAAGCAAGAAAGTGCATTTGATTCATTCTGTTTGGGCGAACTTTCAGACATCACCTAAAAGTGTGAGTGGAAAATGTTTGGATTGTTGGTTTGGATAGCGTCCGCTAAGTATATGAAATGTGAAGCGATTAGGACTAATTGGTATAAAGGCTTGTAATAATGCAGATAATATTTGGGAATAGGTGGCGGCATCTTTTAGGGGAAAGAGACTTTTGGGAGCATGTTGGAGGAATCGATGTTTCTTTGGCTCCATCCAGCTTTGGCCAAGCAAATACACGGGTAATTGAAGCCTCTACGAAAGAAAACTCTTCTTTGATATGACAGAAAATGCATGTATTTGTTTATGTGGCCAATCACCATGAGAAAAGGAACTGGGGGATCAAAATGGATCAAATTGATTTCCCCTTGAATTTGACAACCAATTGATCGATTCTGTGCAATTGCGGAATTCAAGGGGCTATTATCTCTTGGCATATACCTATATTTGTGCAGCATAAAGGCATGGCTTTACTGTATCAATACTAATAACTGGTATGTATTCCTTTAGGCTTTTGATTCTTTGCTGCAAAAGTTACAAAAGTATGTTCCCGTTGGTGCGTCAGTTGCTGATCTCTATGCTGGTGCTGGTGTCATTGGATTGTCTTTAGCTGTCACAAGAAAATGCAGGCAGTGATTGTGATGATTCCTTACGCATTGGAGTTTGAGTTCTCATTATTCAACTTGGATGTCTCAATCTTATAGTTTTTTTTTGTTTTCTGGTTGCAGGTCAGTTAAATGCGTTGAGGTTAACAAAGAGTCGAAGTTATCATTTGAGAAGACAGTTGACCGCATACCAAACTCCATAGACTGCAGTATCAGCTGGCATTGTGCTGACACTTCAATTGTTAGTGTTCCCCACCTCATAGTTGCATATGGCATCATCTGATAATCTAAAGTTTCTTCTGCAATCAGTATGTTATCAGATTACTTAAAAAGCGAACGTGGACACACTGTCAGTTGATTTTCTAGTTATGTTCTTCAAAATTCAAACTATGAACAGAATTTACTAATGTGTTTTGTGGCAAGCGTTTAGAGTTGAATAATGAAGGCATACTTCATGGACGGACTTGTTAAATCAATTCTTGTAGATGATTCCCCTAGAACTAGCCCATATAGCAACTTCTTGGAATTCATATAGCCAAAATGGACAAAGAGGACAATTTACAATGCTTCATAACTAGTTTTATAATTGATTTCCAACATGCTCAGGCACCTCTTTCCTGGCTATGGGGTTCAGATGTTGTTGTGGTTGATCCTCCTAGGAAGGGGATGGATCCGTCCCTGCTCAACACATTGCGAGCTATACCGTCACTGGAGAAGAAAGCCAAGCCACCTGGAAGGTTGGAATTTCGATTTTTCTTTTTTGTCAAGTCTAAAAAATGGATGGTCATTGCCTTAATAATGGGTAATGTTTAATCAATTAGAGCACTCCTAAGGTATATATGGACTTGATTTTTGTGCCATTTAGCCCTTTGTTAAAGGAAAAAGATGAGAAGAGACCATGGATTCTACGTGCCAAAGAAGCTTCTGTTCAGATTCAAAGCAAAACTACTCAGGAGGACAGTCAGCTACTGCCGAAAACTCTCATTTATATAAGCCGTGGATGGAATAGTTTCAAAGAGGTACTTTTGCCTTTCCTATTTAAATTGGTCACAAAATACTGCCCTGCAATAAGATGATGTCTTGCTTTGACTTTCACTTGAATGTTGACTTTGAAA
The DNA here is from genome assembly GCA_019656295.1 of Rhododendron mucronatum var. ripense. Taxonomy (NCBI): domain Eukaryota; kingdom Viridiplantae; phylum Streptophyta; class Magnoliopsida; order Ericales; family Ericaceae; genus Rhododendron; species Rhododendron mucronatum. The sequence goes on along the minus strand of BPLT01000148.1, from coordinate 709,961 downwards.
GAGGTACTTTTGCCTTTTTTATTTAAATTGGTCACAAGAAAACTGCCCTGCAATAAGACGAAGTCCTGCTTTGACTTTCAAACTTTAATGTTGACTTCATTGAGTTTCCTAATGCTGCAATCATTCATTCATTCATTTGGTAGGATTGTATGTCTTTGCTGTCTAGTAAGGCATGGGTTTTGGACAAAGCTCATGGATTTAACTTCTTCCCTGGCACCGAGAGGTATATATTTCTCGTCTGATGAACAGCTTTTACCTCTGCGCTTTACAAGTGCTTATCCTCTAACGCATTTGCTTCAAAAAATGTATTTTCAATCATATTGTGCATGGTTTTCTAGTCTATTACTTTTTCTCTTTTTATTCTTTGTTGATAAAGGAAGAATTAAAAGAAGCTGGATCTAGAGACATAATCTCTAGCTGTCCTAGACATAATCTCTAGCCATCTTTATCTCGCTACCCAGAGTAGCCATGTTGTGTCATGGCTATCATTTACATGATGATGTGTATTTATTGGAGACTTCGAGTGATTCAGTTGTTGAAAAATAATCATTTGTTGCCTTGAGGGTGACGTGGACATGTAGAACCTTTCTGTTGAGAATGTATTTGATTTTGCAGTATATGGGTGGCCAGGTGGATTAGTATGGGGATTTTAGATTTTTATTTTCCCTTAATTGCATGAGTTTAAGCTTCCTCGGAGCAAACCTTGATATGTATTGCAGTTACATGCCGACATTTCCATCCAGATTCCCAGAAAGGAAAAGGGGGGGGGGGGGGGGGGGGAAGGGGGGGGGGGGGGGGGGGGGGGGGTGTGGAATTGTTGCTCGAGAGTCGAAACAAACCCAAAAAAAAAAAAGGGTAGTTATTGTTGTGAGGGTACAAATTTTTTTTGCCTTCAATTAGAGACATCATGGCTCATTGCCATGGAACTAATTATTTACCTTAGCTTTTGCTACAAAGTTGTTTGCCTTCACTTTGCCACAGTTTTTTTTTTTTTTGAATGGCTTCACTTTGCCACTGTGGTATAGGCTATGTGCAAATTGCACCTCACGTTTATTTATCACTGCATTACACGCATTATTCGTTTGCTAAACTATATATTTATGTAATGCGGTTTATGGCTGCAGCATTGAGGTATTGGCCTTTTTCAAAAGAGGCCCCGGGGTAAGCTCGAAGAAAAAGAAATCAGGAAAAAAGAAGAAGAAGTCTTCATGAGCATCCAATCATGGTCCAGCAGTAAGTGTTAGCAATGTTCAGTCAAGGATATCAGCAACCCAGGCACCATGCATGCTAAACGCTATTTACAATAATGGAAGAAAAGATTAACACCTCTGGCTCATTTTCGATGGCTGGAGAAACCTTGCTCTATCATCATCAGAAATCAGGAAAAATTGAATGCGCATTTATAGCTGTGCTGCTTCTTTCCAGAGAGTTCCGAGAACTGCAAATGGCTGTGATTCAAGCTTGGTTACATCTTTCTTGGAGGATTTGGCTCGATGTGAAAACTGATCGGTTGTGCTTTAACAATGTGAAGGTGATCAAATCGTACCTTCCCTGACAGAAAAAATAAATTCATGGCAAGTTGTGTTTTTTGTGGTAGAACTGTCTGGCCGTTGCAATGCTTTTGATCACAACATGCAAAATTTTACTTTTTATGAGAATTTGATGGATACGAGCTGTATGTTGAAAGATTGTACTCGAGAAATACGCATTGTCAAGAAATTGGAGTCTTTTTGTACAAGGGAATGCGAAAATCAATTCTTCATATTTGCCTGTCAACAACATGATTTTCTCCTCAAAACAGGGTTCCTATCCTCCCAACCATGCAACTGTATAAAGCCATAAATTAAAATTGACTGTTCATTTAAGCGGTCAATTTAATGGAGTACGTGATGCTGGGGCTTGTGAAAAGGTTGACACTTCCTGGGCTGAAACTTTCTGCTCCATTTTTTGTAATTCTCTACTTGTATAGTACCTTTGTACCACTTCTGGGTGAGAATTTTTCTACAACTTCAACAACATGATTCGAAATTTACTGATTGAGGTTGGGCAATTTTGACATGAATATGATACGAGTTAGACAATTCAAATAGCAAACAGGTTGGTTCAGAATCGAACCCCAGTAACTGGTAGTGGATATGTTTATCCCAGGTTGTAGACACTTAGTTACTGATTTTAACGATACACCTTTGCAGAAGGGTTGTAGAGGTATACTTGAAGCGAAAAGCGATTTCTTTCCAACTTAATAGAAAATTCATGTAACGAAGGAATTTCAAAGTTCCAGTGATCATTTTAGCTGCTGCTATTGTAGTCAACCTGATGAGAGAAAACAACTTACACACTCGATTCTGACGGTGAAGTATACAGAACTTAAATTGAAAAGTAGAACTCCAAACGGCATCAAAAAGTGTGAGAGGCAAATCCACCACACTATCAGTGAGGGCCTTTTGTTAAAGGAGTAAGTTATTCATTCATGGGCACCAAAAGAAAGAGAGAAAGAAAGCTACTCCATTTCCAAGGGGCTTCCATTTTACAAGGGCAAGGCAACGTGGCTATTTTTCTACAATTGGTCGTGATTTAATTAAGAGAAAGGAGTACTTTATCAAAATAATAATATACTATTTAAGCTTGACTGTCTTAAATTTTAGTTTTTGATTTGCTTTATGAGTGAACTTTTTTCAATTTTTATCAATAATATTTAACTTTTGAATTTCACTTGATGAGAAAATTTGAAGAGGGAAAAAAAACGCGAAATCTTCTTCAGTTGGGTTGAATAAGACAAGCCAAAGACCTCCCAAGTTATCAATGAATGAATGAAATCGAACCCAATCAGAGTCAATCTTCCTTTTTTTTGCTTTTGGTAATCTTCTTCTTCTTCTTTTTCGAACAAAATCCACTTCATGTGCTCTTCCACACCCAATTTTTAACTCCTCTACACAGAAGAAACACAGCATATCTCTCTCTCTCTCTCTCTCTCTCTCTCAGAGATGCTTTTCGGAAACAATAAATCTAGGTACACTACCTCCAACCACTACACCATCTACTACACTTGTTGTAAGGCCCACTCCGGGTCTCAAAAAAATACAGAAAAATGTTCATAAATTTGAAAATAATATATTATGGGGCCCTATAAAAAATTAGCTCTAACAAATATCGGTAAGTATTATTTCTTAATTCGTAGCGGCGAAACTGTGCAGTTTAACGGTTTCCTCCCTATAAATTAAGAAATAATACTTACCGATATCCGTTGGAGCCAATTTTTTACAAGGCCCCATAAAATATTATTTTAAAATTTATAGACATTTTTCTGTATTTTTGAGACTCGGATTGGACCCTAAAAAAAATGTAATGGATGGTGTAGTGGACGGATGGTAGTATATGTAGCATCTCTCTTTGGGAAATCGACGATGCTGATGCTCTTGCCATTGTTGTTGGGTTTTAGTATACTAGTGTCACGCGACGTGCTTTGCACGAATCGCGTGCTCAGTATAATGCTTTGAATTAGAATTTTTACTATGTGGTCTAATTTGGATGGTACAGTCGTTAAAGACTTGTAAATGGTATAGGAAAGTTATGTTATTGTGGATAGAGGAGATGTAGGAGCTCGAGTTGTAATTGACAATTTTGAACATGTGAACATGCCAAATCTGCGAGTTGGAGTATCGGTGTCAAGTCATGTGCCCGTGCTGGTTCAAGTTAAGCCACTGCCCATAATTGCCCAATGCCTTAATTGTTGGGATTCAATAACACTCAATAACGATTTGGCAAATGGGTGTTTTCTAAAAGAGATGGAAAGGAGAGAGAAATAACCCAACTAATGAAGCTCAAATAACTACAATTAAAAAGGAAAACTAAAGTAGAACATTGCAGTCACTACTTGCCAATAATCGCCCAAAGAACATCCCTCAAACAAAAACTCTACTGACTGATCATAAAAATTAGTATTACAACTGAAAACAGGTATTCAAGACCAGTATTTTAAAGAAAAAATGAAAAACATCCTGTCCATATTTTCAATTAGATAGTTTAAACAAAGATGTTCCGGAAAAAATTAACATGAAAGAATGAAACCAATTTATGATGTCCTTTCAAGGCAAATGACAAGAGAAAAGGAAGGAAACCTTCTTGTATGGTGTCTGGCCTCCCTTTCAATTCTGACTTTGTCAATCTTCTTGATGGCCTTCAGAGTGTTCTTGATGGCCTTCAATTCTGACTTTGTCAATCTGCATTAGTTTGAAGTCATTTCACGAGTTGCTAAGAACTAACCATCAATTTCTCATGCCAAACTTTATACGTATTAGATCAATCCATGAAGACAATGACACAATTCCAACCATAATTATGGGAATGCATCTCTCCATAGGATTCTTACGAATGGATTTGGGTATAAGTAACTACGCAATCAACGTCAGGATTAGGTTTCTATCTAAGTTGGGTATTCAAGAGAGCAACTATGACTAACACAAGGTATTTGTCTATATTCAAAGTCTTATACAATATACATTGACAGGAAAAAATGATTAGACTAACATATCACAGACTACATCAATAGTCAGAGAAGATCTCATATACCATTTTTTTTTTTTGGAAAAATAGAAAACAAATAATTGATGACATATGCATCATTGCACACCCAAAGATTGGATGCCTAAAAATTGAAGCATAGTTTTTCAATTGTCTTGCTTTTGGTATGCAGCCATGTTGCAGCTCCATTGTTCATTCATATCCTCCTTGTTTACCAACAATGCACCTAGGCCAATCCACATTACTAAGTGAAGTAATGGGAAAACGCCAATAGCTAGTAAGGCTTGAATGTTTCACTGATTGACCAAAGCAAAATAAATTAAAACGTGGCAGAAAAAAAACATCCAGCTCTAATTTCTCAGAAAATTTAAATTCTATGACTACCAGTCTCAAAAGTAAAAGGTATAATTTCTATAACTAAGAAAATTAGAGAAGTTTACGAGGCATGGAAATGGTTTCTCTATTTTGATAGACGAAGAATAATTACACTCTGGCACACCACCTTTGGAATGACTACATCGCGGGCAAAGAGAGACTTTCCAAAAGGGACTAACCTGCAAAAGAAATACACAAGCAATTAAAAGCGGACACGTTATTCCTTTTAAAAATTAGGACACAAACACGCTGGGGACACGTCGAACATAGAATATCTTTTCATTGTAGGTGCATTTGTATGAATTCATATCGAAGTAAAAAAACATTGTCTCTATCAAATTAAGACTAACATCATGAAGAAATAAATCACTGTCCCTATATAAGTACCCTTGAAGCATACATATATGAAAATTTTCATTTTGGGTCAAGTCTTAGAAATGCTTTTTAACCTCCTAATCTATCCTTAGCATGTCCCAAGATTGTCCCCAACTTTTCCGAGAGTACCAACACAATGTTCAGAGTAAAAGAAATATAATGAAAACCAAAATGTATTTAGGCATATTTGACACGTGTTCGAAGAGTGTCGTGTCGTGTCAGTGACAAACACCGATACGTGAGCCCAATAAACGTATCTGTGCTTCTTAGGTTAACACCCAAACCCAACACTTTTCAATCAAACATCCTGAATGTCAAAATGTAAAGGTCACATGAAAAGCGTGCACAACCCATCCTAGTTTCAAAGAATCTGAACTTTGCAATCTGCATAGAACCCAAATACAATCAACAATAGACCAAATCAATTCACAATCGAAAAGAGCCACAATGAAATCAGAAATAGAAACCAAGTTGACGATAGCAACTGAACTACCCCACCAACATTTGAACCTATAATAAGTTTAAAAGAGAAACGATAACCTTAGCTTCCATCTCGTTGGAAGGGTTATCGTTAAGCCTTGGTCCATTTAACCTTATGCGGATTTCTCTTCATTTAAAAAATCTTGTGACATTTTGACCAACAAAACCGAAATATTTGAATTTCGGAGTGATTGTCAGCGGTCTTATGTCAAGAAGCTATATTAGCTCTAACTTGAACATTGACACTAACACTAACACGAAAAAAAACGAGACCAAGGAAAAAAATACCTACGGAGGCGCGAAATTGGTATCGATGACTCGTTCGGAGTTGGGCACTCATGTCTAGGGAGTCCAAAATAGATGTGAATTCTTTCAAAAGTTTTTGCTTTAGAGGCAATCTCACCTTGCAAACATACGACAAATTCTCCAAATGGTGATGAGATGAGGGCGATCTTGTAACATCAATTCCTACCTTATCAGCCACACCGCCACTCACTGTGGCTAGGCACTTATGCTCAACATTTTAACAAAATGGTAAGAAACATATGGGAAATACTGCTCTTACCGCTCAAATGCAAGGATAGTAAAAAGAAGATTAAGTTTTACCATTGATGGTTAATTGAAGGGCTTTGTTTACCATACAAGGTCATACTGCCCTTACCGCTCAAATGCAAAAGATACATAAGAAAACAAAATTGATAATTCTAGAGAAAAGGATTCATATATAATGATACAGATATTTAATGCCCAACGATGGGGCCTATTACGATCAGTTGTAAACTGAAACGTTTGTTACCGCGGTTCACAGTTTCAGAAAAATATATTGAAAATTCTCATCATTCTGTATGAATTTTCTGTTATGGACTATAATTGGCCATGTTTCGTTTGAGTAGAATTTTCTGCCAATATAGTGATTCAATAGCGCAACTTCCATGAAATTTTCCATGGTCTGTCCTAATGAAACAACTGCAACGAAAGCGTAAACAGTTTTAGAAAAGATTTGACTTTCCACTTCCCCTTATATCAATGGCCTATGATTTTTTCCAGCCTCTCTCAAAGATAATCCATTTTGGTAAACAATTGAACTTCTAGAGGAGGCTAAATATCGGACTTCACCGGATGCATATGAAGCTTCAATTAGAGCACAAGTATATTTCTCCTTTTAGATGCACTACACTTCATCATTTCTTTTGCTAAACCTTTTGGACTTCAAAATGTGCTCCTACCCATAGGCTAAAATGGTTCCTCATCTTAGTTTGTTAAGACGTCGTGCTTGTGATTTGCAGGATAAGGATCGTGGTGGATGAGGCAATAAAAAGGAGAGTGGAGATGAAAACCAATGCCTAATACGATTGTGCTTTACCAAACAACACGATTACAAAGACCTACGGCGTGACAAAACAGTGTCTATGACACTACATCTCTCTCACATATTTCATCAAACACCTGCCTCGCAAACCCAATCATGCAGCACCCACAGTACATCCTCAACAGTGTATTCCTCACATACCGATCCGAATCAATACCCATTTTAACAACCAACAAATGCACAGCCCCACAAACTCCAATTACCGAACAACAGCCGCAGGACTTGAGAACAAAAGGGTACGTAAATAAAGAGGAAAAAGGATCTGATTCAGTACACCAAATAAAACCAAGATTGGTTATTGGAACCCAAATTTCCAAAAAAAAAGAAACGAAAATAGAGATCAAATCCTCTTGGAATACTAATTTGAAACCAAATCCCTAATTTCATATGAACACGGAACCCTAAGTTTTTTGGTTTGAACAAGTTCTAGTGAGGAACCTGAAAACCTATCTCGTACACAGAGAGAGAGATAGAGAGAGAGAGAGAGAAATACCTTGATATGGCGTCGATTCCAGTGGTCGTCGATTGTATTCGTCAATACTGGCCGGAGCACGTTTCGCCTCCTGCGGTGGTGGCAGGAGTTGGAGGTGGGGGCCGCTCCGGTAGTCGTGGTCGTCGGTGTTGTTGGTCGACGGTGGTGGTGAGTTCGTCGCCTTCCCACTGACCTCTCTCTCTCTCTCTCTCTCTCTCTCTCTCTGTGTTCTCGTTAAATTCCAGAGATCGCAAATTTTTTTTTTCTATATTCCAGCGTCCGTTGTTGGGGAGACAGGATGCCCCAATTTCAGGAGGAGACAGGCGAGATTCCCGGATGCACAGTGCAAAGGTAAGGTGATTTTACCAGAAAGCAAGCCCAACACCACTACAGGACAAAATAGTGTAGAAAATTCGGGACGCAGACGGAAAACATCGAAAGTCCGAAAACCCGTTAAAATAATTTGAAAATAACCTAAATAGTGTCTATGGCCCACCACTTTTGAGCGTGAAATGACGGAAACGCCCAAAATTCGAAAGAAGTAAATTTAATCAGCTAGTTTCCAGAGCGAGGGGCATAATCGTCCGAAGGTGGCCAAAAAGTGTAAGCCACTTCTAGGAACTCCATTCCTTTACAGGCGCCTGTGGAAATCTTGGAGTACAACTCCCACTACTTTATGCATAAACGCCCACCAGAACAACCTCTTGGAATTGGAATACAATATTACAGGAGTACTACTACTTATTCCCACCTCTTCATTCCCTTTAATTGCCGCTCCTTCCCTCCATATCTCACTAAAACTCTCCTCTCTCTCTCTCTCTCTCTCTCTCTCTCTCTCTCTCTGTGTGTGGAAACAAAAGTTAGCTAACTACTTTCTGCACGCAGCACCCATTTGATTAAACCCCAACACTTCAAACTCGGAAGACTTCCTCGATCCCCTTGACTTCTTTTATTTCTCTGGTACGCCTCTCTCTTATTTGTCTGTATATAATTGTCTCCATGACTTGCATGTTTCTATTTGTGTATATATAAGGTTTGATTCACAAATTTGTGTTCTTGTCTTAGTTGTTACTTTTCTGACCTATGTTATTAAAACCGTTGTGTGGGATAAATTTCTGATTTTTATTAGATATATGCTCTGAATCAAGTGGCTTTGTAACTTATTTTTTAGGGCTTGGTGTAGTATGTTGATTTGCTGCAAAAAATAAAAATAAAAAATTTAAAGGACGAGGGGAAATGAAAAACTTGGTCAGTTTGTGAATAGAACAAGCAAAATCAAACTTACTGCGAGTACTTCGTACACAGTTTCGCTGAACTAAAAACACATGTTTTTACGGATTTCTAGGCCGATCATTCTCCTCACGTACATCAACTAAAATACGATTTAGCGGAAACAGCTTGACTATTGCCATTAGCCTGTAGTACATGTCATTATTTGACTATTTTGTTATGTGGGTAATCACATCTTTTTGGCTTATGGCTCATCCATGAATCATGGCCGGTCCTGACTCTTGAAATTGAAGAATCCATGTGTTTTTGTGTCATTTTTCATCTTACTTTTATGATATCTAAAATTTTCGTAGTTTAGATTCAGTTTTTAGTTGGACTGTTACTTTTGTTTCCAGATTTAGGATTAATGTTTTTCTGGCTCTTTGGATGGCGAGAGAGGATGAGAAAAAAAGAGGGGAAAAAATAAAGAGTCCTTTCACTTACTTTGATATACTCATCCCTTTTCTTGAGAAACCACAATCCTTTCTTTTCTCTTCCTTTCTCACTATCCAAAGGGTCATCTTGAAACAATCGACTACACAAAAAGTTGTTTTTCACTATGCTTTCTTATTTGAGGCCTCATACTTTCTTGTGAATTTGGTGATTAAAGAACACGTTTGGTTGATTTTATGATGTATTTGTTTTAATCTTGTGGGAATACAGACGTCTCATCAATGGTCAAGGGAAAAGAGAGAGAAAATAGGGAAGGGAGCGAGGGTATCGATGAATATTGCTACCGTATGAGCAAAAATGGTGGCCAAGATACGGATTCGCCACCTCAAAAGATGAGGATTTCCAAAACTAACGAGAACTGGCTTGGACGTCCTTCCACAAACAGCAGGATTAGTGGTCCATCAAATGCAGAACCCCAGGATGCAGATTACACATACATTCCCTCCCTAAATTTGGAATTACAGAGCCTGATCTTGGCTCGAATGCCCCGGTCTGAATACTGGAAATTATGCTTTGTGAACCGGAGGTATTTATCTATTTTGAAGAGTGGCGAGCTATTCAAGATTAGGAGAGAGATTGGAATCAAGGAACCTTCTCTTTTCATGGGAGCCTTAGGGGAGAACAGTTGGTGGGAATTCGATCACGAATTCAAGACCAAGAGAAAACTGCCGATTTTCCAAACAGATATTTCTTTCCTTAATGGAGATAGAGAGTCGTTTTCTGCAGGAACCCATCTGCTTGTTTCAGGCAAAGAATTGAATGGTCTTGTCGTTTGGAGATATGAATTGGCTATGAACAGATGGTACAAGGGTCCTTCTATGATAAGCCCAAGGTGCTTATTTGCCTCTGCCACGTGTGGCACCTTCGCTTTTGTAGCAGGTGGAATTGGAAAGGAGCCAAACAGTGAAGTCTACGATACTGCTGAGAAATATAATCCAGAGAGTAAATTGTGGGGCCCCCTTCCGCGGATGAATAAGAGGAGGCAGCTTTGCGCTGGGTGTTACATGGACGATAGGTTCTACGTGATTGGAGGGAGAAACAAGGACGGTGAGCTCAAGTGTGGGGAATTTTTCGACATAGTTCAAAACAAATGGGTACTGATTCCGGATATGTGGAAAGATGATCCGGTTCTGAGTAGCCATTCGCCTCCTCTTCTGGCCGTTGTGAATAATGAGCTTTACTCGCTTGAAGCTTCATCCAATCAGCTGAAGGTATATGAGAAGAGTAGTAATACTTGGAAGCCGTTGGGTTTAGTCCCGGTGAGAGCTGATATCAGTAGAGGTTGGAGTGTTGGATTTAAATCTTTGGGGGATGAATTGCTTGTGAGGGGCTTATCTGCTTCTGTTTCTGGTGCTGGGAATCGTGTAGCTTTCAGTTGCTGCCCTGATCCTGATGCTGGGGAGTTGAAGTGGAACCTCCTTCATGACAGAAAGATAAGTCGGGTGACTCAGTTCATTATCAACAGTTGTGTCATGGTAGCTTAAGGGCAGAACTCTTATCAGGTTGAGCGACTAGAGTACCTGAATAACAGGTAAATTTGATAGAGTGGAGTGTCGGTGTGATTGCATTTGGGTTATTAACGTTCTAATTGTCCCCACTTTATGAACAATTGGCTGTATTTTTTTTGGTTTTTGATGATGTTTTTGCATATTTTTGCGGTATTGTCGAAACATTAGGCAATCTCTGTGTTTACTTCAGCCTTGTACTGTGCAGGCTGCTGACTTGAATTTCCCCTCTCTAATGTAACCGCACTGTGTAAACTTGAAAATAAAAGGCACTGACAATTTATCTTTTGCATTCTCGACTAGTGAAATATCCTTACTGCTCTCTGCATCTCTCAGGAGTTTGTTGTTCGAAATCCAAGAACGTGTCCCGGAATTCACCCGGCACGGTTAACCCGTGACCCCTAGTTAAGAATCTGAATTTTGAACTTCACCTGTTTTTCTTTGTTTTATTTGAGAAAGATGATTGGACATTACTTCATCGGCCTTAACTCTAAACTAATTTCGAGAAAAAATATTAGATTCAAAAGAGACCGTTCTAGTGTTTGAAAAAAATGGTTTTAGAACAAATAATTTCTATGGTATTCTACTTAGATTAATCTTTTTGGACTATATTGCGTACTTATTAACTATTACCGCTGTGAAGTTGGGCCAGTTAGATGAAGAAAGAGTTTGAAACATAGTTTTTATAATGATTCATTAAAAGAAACTTGTGAGTAAACAAACACTGGAACTGCTACCATGACTTGTGGGTAAATAAGCATCATTATTTGCCACAATGATGGACAGAGAGTTTTTAGTGCTATCATAGTCATAAATGAAATTCAATTGCCATCAATTACCTCAAATTATTTGTGCCTTCCCTCCTTTCTCCACCTTGCGAGGAGTTCATCAAATGTTCCCTTGGCTTGCAGTTGCAACATTGTTTCTGCAGTTTAACCACAGACCATAGTATTCGATACCAATTCCGAAGTTGGTTTGTGCTTTTTCGTCAAGTTGCTGATCAATTACCTCAAATTGTTTGATCTTTTGTCAAGTCTGCTAAATGGATGGTCATTGCTGCTATAGATCAGAAACATGCAATGTTTAGCGAATTAAAGCACTCCTAAGGTATATAGACTTGATTTTCGTGTCATTCAGCCCTTTATAAAAGGAAAAAGCTGAAACAGACCATGGATCCTACGTGCCAAAGAAGCTTCAGTTCAGATACAAAGCAAAACTAGTAGCGAGGAAAGTCAGCTACTGCCTAAAACTTGAATGTTGACCTCATATTAAGCTTACTAATGCTGAAAATTGTTTGACAGGATTGAACGTCATTGCTGTCTGGTAAGGCATGGCTTTCGGCCAAAGCTCATGGTTTCAACTTCTTCCCTGGCACCAAGAGGTAGTCTTGTCTGATGTACTAGTTTTACCTGTGCGCTTTACAATTGCTTATCCTCTTAAGGCATGCTTTGCAAATGTATTTTCGATCATATTTGTGCAAGGTTATTTAGTCTACAATAGGATACTTTCAATTTCTTATTCCATTAGTCCTTTTCTCTTTTTATTCTTTGTTGAACTTCAAACGTGTCTGGTCCCCTGTCACCAGAAGCTGGATCTTGCTAGATCTAGTCTTGGCCCTTGTCCTAGACGTAATCTCTAGCCATCTCTACAACTATCTCGCAAGCCAGAGCAATCATTTTGGCCCATGGCTCCTCTTTAGATGCAGATATTGCCATAAAAAAGAACACAAGTTCTTTTCTTGGTCGAAACAAACCAAAAAAAGAGTAGTTATTTTTATGACGGTTAGAGACATCATGACTCGTTGCCATGGAACTAATTACTACATTTCTATTGATCACCACATTACACCCATTATTTGAGTGCTAAACCATACACTAATATGATGCGGTTTATGGCTGCAGCATTGAGGTGTTGGCTGTTTTCAAAAGAGGACCCGGGTAAGCTCGAAGAAATAGATATTAGGAAAAAAGAACAAGAACTCGTTATGAGTTTCCAATCCTGGTCCAGCAGAAAGTGTCAGCAATGTTCAGATAAGGATATCAGCAACCCAGGCACCATGCATGCTAAATGCTGTCACAGCAAGGGCAAGAAAGTCCATCACTTCAGGCTCATTTTCAATGGCCGGAGAAACCTCACACTATCATCATCAGAAATCACGAAAAATGGAATGCAAGCTGCTTCTTCACAGAGAGTTCCCAGAGTGGCAAATGGCTGTGTTTCAAACTTGGCTACATCTTTCTTAGAGGATTTGCCTGGAAGTGAAAAATTGATCGGTGGTGTGCAAACAATGTGAAGGTGATCGTACGTTCCCGACAGCAAAAGAATATAATCATGTCAAGTTCTAATCTTTTCTTATTGTTGACAAGGGACTGCGACTATCGGGCTGCTGTTGCAATGGTTTGATCGATGAGGCCAACATTTTGCCCTTTTTTTTAAAAAAAATTTCGATGGATAGCTTGATTTTATTTGTCTGTTGAAGTTGTTTCTGCAAAGCTTGATTTTATTTGTATTCAGTTTAGATCACATTTTCTCCTATAAACAGGGTTCTCCTATCCTCCTTACCAAGCAACTTCTGCTCCAGTTTTGCAATTCTCTACTTGTATAGTAGTACCTTCGTATGAACTTCGGGTGAGAATTTTTCTACAGCTTAAACAATATGATACGAAATTAACGGATTAATCTCGGGTGAGAATTTTTCTACAACTTAAAGCATATGATAAGAAATTAACGGATTGAGGTTGGCCATTTTTTACACGAAAAAATTGGTCAGTTCAGAATCGATCAGGTGTAAGAGACTTTTTTTTTTGACAAGGTGTAAGAGACTAACTAACAGGTACTGTAGTAGATTTGCTTATGCATTGTTGTAGAAAATTTCTTACTCCATCTGTTCCAAATTGCTGGACTCTGCGAAAAGACGTGTAATTTTGATATTCAAAAATAAAATACTTTCGCACATCATTTTTTGAATTTCCTTGCTCCATTCTAAAGAGCTCTTGAAATACTTTAATTTGGTTTTTAAAAAACTTGAAAAATGATGCTTGAAAGTACTTTATTTTTTGAACCGAAAATTGCAAGACTTTTTGTAGGGGTTGAGCAATTTGAAATGGAGGGAGTATTTTTTACTAGCTGGCAGCTGCTATATTTTTTAGTTAACCTAACAATAGAAAACAACTTGCACAATAAGGGGTCGCTTTCAATCGCTTTCAAAATACGAGCAAAAAAGATACCGATATTATTCATTTTGTGAACAACTTCAAATTGGATACGGATAAGTTTGATCATATTAAACTCTTGAAAAGGAAACAATCCCCATACATTTGATTTAATTTATCTATACATGAGTCCTTCGCCAAGATATAAATATTATAGGGTTTCGAGAGAAAATGACACAACACAATAAACACAAAAAATCATAAGCAAATCAATTTAGAATTGAGAGAATCATGAGATGAACTGATATGACACGACACTGCACGACGTCCACTCCAATTTCAACTCTTAAAATGGAAGAGAGAAGGTATAGTTGCGTCGCCTGACGATATGCCGGACACTAGAAGCAAGGATATTTCATGTGTTTTTTCCAACAAAAATGCTTCGGATACTATAGAGACAAAAATGCACAAATTCAAACATATCCTTGTTGGAATCATCCCTATATATGTGGGCATCACAACTTTATGTGCGTCTCACGTGCATCAAACTATTATGACACATTTGTGTCTAAATTTGTGCAACTCGATCCGCTTGTATATGCAGCATTGTTGTTTTCGCTCATACCAAGTTATCGTGACTTTGCATGACTAGTGGTGGCACCCAAAGAAATTGACAAGTTTAGGTAAATGAGACCCTTTTCTGATTAATTTAATGAAGCCACTTCGTCTCCAATAAGGGTGTAGACGTAGTGCTAGAACTTGTAAAGAGCAATTAATTGTTACATCTAGAAGAATTAGTGGGCTAATTACTCATACTGGCATAAACCTCTTCCCTTATCTGTGGGCTTAAAAGCTGATTAGGTTTTATCCTCCAACCAATGCATGCTTTGATTTCTTTAAGAGAAAGGCTATGGGTGTAGACCCATATGCACGAATCGTACACAAATCGCAATGTCCACTTCGAGCATTTTGAGGTTCCACACAAATAATTAAGTCGTTCCTTAATTTAAGAATAGTATTTTGGGTCACTTTACAAAAAAAATTAGCTCAATTGAATGATTGAAAGTCTTTAATCCAATGGTTCAATTGTTTGTTCAGAATTTAAGAAGGGAATTTAGACTATCGGATCAAACACCTAAAATATATTATTCGATTGTGGTTTTTACATAGTGACTCAAGAAACTAGTTTAAAATTATCGAACGGCTTCAATTGTGGGACCCACTTCAAGATCCCACGCTGCATTTGTGCATATGGATCTATACCTATAGCCTTTCTGTTTCTTTAATGGGGGCTAAAGTACTATACCCTAATTCATGATTCCACCCAATTCAAATGCTGGCTTAGTCGATTTTGACAGTGAAGTATACAGTACATAAAATTTAATGGTAAACACTACAATACACACTCCTTATTTTGGCGTATATCATATGCACCCCTCAAAATGTTATGAATTATAGAGAAAATGTTACGAATCATATTGCTAAAAAGTTACAAATCGTATAAAGATTACGAGATACACCAAAATGTTATGAATCATAATGAAAATATTACGATTTGTACTACTGAAAAATTATGAATTATAGAACAAAAATTACGGAACATGCTAAAATGTTATGAATAAATCATAAAATAAGTGCATATGGTACACCTTTTTAAAAGATGTGTATTATAAACTTTCCCAATTGTAAAAGTAGAATTCAAAAGATTAAAGTCAAATCTACCGCACTAATCAGTGGAGAGCCTTTTGCTAAAGAATAATTTGTATAGGGGCACTAAAGAAAGAAAGGTACTTCATTTCAAATGAGCTTGGTTTTAGTATTTGAGTAGCAACGTGGCTATTTTTCTAAAAAATGATTTTCACACGATACCAAATACAATTTCTCACATACATGTGGATTTCACACATACTACTATGTGTGGGCTCCATAGGTATGTGAAAGGTTGTGTTAGTTGTTGTGTTTGGATTGTTTTGTAAGTCTTCTACCATGGGTCCTAGTTTAAATACTCCTCATAATTAAGGCCCGGTCCCGTTCCGCTAAGGCTCCTTAAAAAATACTGTAAGCACTAGGAGTACTTATTTTGGGTGTTTGGAAGGAAAAATAAGATCTCTTGTTGCTATTATGAAGAAATAAGTACTTATTCGGTTTGCCATTTTTGATTATTTAAAATTTTCAATATGGATCTCAAAAAATATGTAATATGGATAATATTTAATAGATCTCAATTAATTCTATTATACATAATTTGCAAAATCGTGAAATTCATTATAATTGAAAGATATAAGCAATTAAAAAATGATACAAATTTTGAAATATAGAAATAAAAAGGCAAAATAAGAAGGTAAAACATGAATTCTTATTGGGTAAAAAATAAGTACTTATTTTATTAGTAGAACGGAGTCTAAGATTGAGTTTGAAACCTTTCGACTCCTACTCGAGTTGCTCACTCTGAATTATTGAAAATTCCTAAATGGCTAAAAATTAGTACAGGATTGAACCAAATACTACGATAAACCACCGTAAGTGATTACAAATGATCTTACAAATAAATATATGAATTGTCCATGAAATTGTTGACCAAAGGGAGCTCGACTTTTTAGAGCGGGAAAACTTATTTCACTAAAAATTATGAGATTAATCATTCGTGTAAGATGAATCAGAAAAGTTTTAAAATATATATATATACTCGTGCTAATCCGTGCCTACGGCACTACGCATCCTGATTGGAAGGGGATGGCAGCTGTGTGATTTAGATGAAAATCATAGGCACTTAACCGGAAAGTGGGAGGATGCACTACAGCCTTTGGATCAAATGAATTTAAGTTGTTCCAACAACTTGTCCCCATATCATTCTGTTATATATATATACTAGTGCTTACCCGTGCCTACGGCACTACGCACCCCAGTTGGAATTGTCTGTGCCGTAGGCACTTGCTAGTTAGTGGCTCAAACACTAAATTGATTCATTAGTATGTAGTATGTGATCATCTTCTTAGTGGCACGAAAGAGAATTACCCGTCCTTACGGCACTCCCCCAACTAAATTAACTTTTTAGCTAGCTATAAAGAATTATCAATTTGCTTATACAATCCCAGCAAACAGCAACAACAAACATAAGCATATTTTCAATAGAGAGATGGGATTCCGTTAAATGTGGGTAGAGACACCATCATATGACATAGAAGCAAATTAGCCGTAGAAATACACTCAGCATAGAGCAAAAATGTATACCATCAGCATCAAAGATCTTCACAACACCCTGACAAATTCACTCTTTTTATATATAATGAAGTAACAAATTCAATCTTTTTAAAATTGGTTCTTGAATATAGTCAATCTCATAGATTCTGCCATCTCACTTTTCCATATGTAGGGAAAAAATTAAATGCAAATCGATAAAGACCCACCAGATTTTTCAAACCTCTGAGAAAAACCCTTCCCAATCTTTTTTTTGCACTTAGCTTGAAAAGTGTCCACCAAATTTTTATAACTTATAAAAAAAACTAAAATTAGTTGCCATGCTATTTGAAATGATTCATGCTATAGTTGCCAAAATTCATTTTTTTTTCTTTTTGTAATTCTCATGCTATTCGAACCACAATTTTAACAACCGAATTTGATTAGTTTAGCCAAAGGAAAAGGAACAAAAGAAAAAAAAAAAAAAAAGACAATACTTCTCTTCTTACTTGAGCTTAAAGGCTCCTTGCATAATTTGATGTGAAACTAAACCAATTACCATGTCACACATGCCAAAACAAAAACGAAAGAGAATGCCTATGGAGAACCCTAGATAAGAACATAACCAAAATAAATTGAACATCTCTACCAAATCTAGAGGAAGTGCACAGTTCTACGAAATTCTGCAAAACACTGTTCATAAAGGAAAAAAAATTGCAAAAACCCTCTACTTCACTATATGTATTTCAACCGATAGTAAGAGGAGTGCGCCCTCTACTTCACTATAAACCACAAAGTCTCTATAGCGTCAAGAAAACTCATAAATACACAACAAAGTCTCTGCAAAATAGAAGAGGGGTACGAATTTTGCCACATGCATTTTAACAAACACATGATGAACAACAAAAAATACCTCTCAATATATTACATTACCATTTCTTATCTGGTACTTGCACTAATTAATCTACTTGGCTAGAACACATTGAACATTTTTTAATAGATTAGTACTCCCACTGTAATTGGGAAAAGGGAGTTGATTTCATTGTCCCACCCTCATTTTGTCGAGGAGGACTGTTATGGTGTAAGTCTACTAACCCGAACATTAGGAAAAGGGGAGACGGTCAGAGGTTTTAACGGTCCCGGTGCTCGGCAGTCCACCGGGTGGATTTTGACGGTGGACGATTCCGGTGCTCGGCAGTCTTCAACTCAACCTCTTCCCCGAAAGAAGGAGCCCATGCCGTAATCAACCCGTAGGGGAGGAAAGGTCTTCAGATTTCGTAGAAAGGAAGTAAGGTTTTCAGAGTTCTCCAGAGAGAGTTGTGAATTTTTCAATTCTGATTCCCTCGTTCCCAAAATGGAGAGGGGATGAGGATAAATAAAAAACGTGAAACGGGATGGCAGTTGTGTGATTTAAGTGAAATTTACGGGCACTTAACCGGAAAATGGGAGGATGCACGACAGCCTTTGGATCAAACAAATCCAGACCATTCCAACAACTTGTCCCCACACCCTCCTGTTTTATAATATAGATATAAACTAGTGATTGCCCGTGCCTACGGCACTACCCATCCCTTTGGAATTGGAATTACCCTTTGAATATTGATAGTGACTCAAATTGCTCAAAATTAACCTGGTACAAAGAAGTCTGTTATCAAAACCATATTTTTCAATTTCCATGGAGATGGTATTAACAAAGTACAAAACCACCAAATCCAACCAAAGAACACAAATTCAACTCCAATCTCAGTGAGTGTAAGAAGGATTTTAACAACATTACGGTTGCCAAATCCCATTAAAGACGGAGTTGAAGGAATTTCTAATTAATAGCCATCCAGCCACATAATTGTACCTGAAAAATAATCTATGAACAAAATGAAATCATCAATGAACCCCGAAAAAATGAATTTAGGCCAAATCTGTTGTATTACTATAAAAAAAAAAAGAAAAAAAAAAGAAGCACCAATCAAATATCATCACTCCATCGGTTGCTTGTCGCAAACGTGGGATTTGAATCACATAGCTAGGAGAAAAATTAACTCATCATAGCATTGCTTGAGAGCTGTACTTATTAAAAGGAGCTCTTTTTTCCCAATAACTTTAAATACATAAATGCAGGGAACTCCACCCAAACTAAAACCATACTTCCTCTGCATTCGAACACCCTGCAAGTGAAATACCTCATCAACACGCCACGACAATCGGTAATACCCAACTGTAAATAGACACCTTCGCTGATGGACTTGTGATCCTCAAATCAGTGGCAATGCAACTCTAACATTATCTAATACTATTCTATAACCCAGTGATATCAGCAATCTAACATAGTTACACAATACATATGCATGCTTAAGAGTATTCGATTCAAGACTCAAAATTCAGAGCAAAACTTTGAGTATATTGAAAATCCAAATCTAAAAGACCTGCTACAAAGAGGAAACTGAAAATTAGAAACTAAGGAATGTCTCGATTGAGCTTTGGGCGCCGCAAGAAAGATCACAAAATAGAAAGAAATAGAACAAAGTAAAAAACTTTCAGAGCATTGGCCAAAAACTACACAAAATGCAGTCACGATTTCTCTAGGTAAGTGTCCGAATTGCAAATGTCATATGAACAACAGTGGAATCTGCTTAACCCACAGGAAAAACAACTCCAATTTTTACCTTTTCATGGGTCGGTTCGTGTTCCTAGATCTGAATGGAGAACACTACACATTGAGGCAACTCCATGTGTTCTGCAAAAGTGTTTGTATCACCATATATGTACTGCATCCAAAGAGTAGATGTTGCTTAAAGATCCCTCTAATAGAGCTAAACGTTTTTTGCCAAGGAAAAGAAAACAATGCCAATTTCATGCTTACATTTAGGTAATAGTTAACGACAAAAGAAGATGTGGCTGATCCAGTAAAATTCAAAAAATGAGAAACACTTACATTGATAACTATAAGTCATGAAACAGGATTGATAACGTCAAGCCATGAAACAGGAGTCGTCAAGCCATGTAACAGGAGTAGCCAATTATTAGAGATACAAAATTACCCCCAAAAGAATTAACAAAAAGGGTATCCCCACAGGAATATTCAAATTCCTACACATGCATTTCAACGAACACCCCACAGGCATATTCAAATTCCACCAAAGAACACACAAAAAGTGTATCCCATTATGCAACAGACTTCCGAGTGCACAATTTCAGATTCCATCAAAGAACTTATAAAACAACCACAAAAAAACATCCTCTCACTATGGATCACATAAAAAAATAAAAATAAAAAAACCTAAATCAGCCAATTAATCAACATATTTGAAAGACCATTAAGTAAGCCGATAAACCATTCAACTTTTCAAGGAAAATGTCATTCTTGATGCCAATAAACATCTCCGAAATTCACCAAATCCAAATCCCTAAAATCAAATGACTCTTTCTGCAAATGGGTTTACCTCGTTTTTTATAGGGGTGGGGGTACATATAGGGGTGAAAGTGAGTGGGCCACGATGAGGATGGCGGCAGCAGGGATGGACAATGCAAAAACAGACTCCACTGGAAACGATGGCCGCAACTGCCGGTGGTGGGTAAACAGGCAATGGATGAGCAACGCCAGAATGCGATGGGTAGCACTGGGAAAGGGGAGAGCAGGGAAAAAGAGGGACGAAGGAGATGGGAGCGGGCGGCGATGGACGGTGGCGGATGGCTGCTAGGGTTTGGGGGGTTCGCCTCTCTTCCAAACTTGGGTTTGAAATTTCAAAATGAGTTTGTATGGCGGAGTAAGAAGAAACTTATGGCATTTGTGTAATAAATTAAGAAAGTATGGACACTTTGTTAAGATTAGAATTGAAGTAATCTCAACCCTTGGATCAAACAAATCCAGACCATTCCAACAACTTGTCCCCACACCCTCCTGTTTTATAATATAGATATATATATATATATATATACATACACTATAAAGATTGATATCAGATGAGATCATTCCAAAAACAACTCTCTTTGTTGATTTTACTCCTATTTAGTTTTGCTTCTTAAATTCTGGATCATAGAGTCAAACGACTAATCGAAAAAGATTAGCACGAATCTACAAAAATTCAGATACTACGACTTCAAAGACCAAAACAGACTAGATAGTGATCCAACAACCACCTCAATTATTCAGCTATTTTGGACGACCGTCAAATGATGTCCCAACACAACACTTTTTTTTGACACACAGGCACGTGTTATTCATACATTTAACTCCATAAGAATGTGCGGTGAAAAAAGGCACCAAATTTTGGGAAGCCAAATCGGTCTTTTACCGAGTGCAATTTTGTTTATCTTCCTTAAAAGAGCATAAACATTATCGTCTTTCGTATTAATTGAAATAGTGTGGACCCACCACAAAGTGATGTCGTGCATCATTATAATCAATAAGAAGGAGGGTAATGTTCACCCTCTTAAGTATGGGGGCGAACAAAACTCAACTCGTCATTTACTTCTGTGTGTGTGTTTTTTCTCCAAGAATACGTATGTACTGAGGATAATGAAATCGAACTCGATCTTCTTCTCTCTTTTTCGAAACACAATCCACCAGTTTTTTAACTTATGTATACATAAGCGGCTCTCTCTCTCTCACGCACGCACACACGCACAGAGAGAGCACCTTTCTGGAAATCGACGATGCTGATGCTACTGCCATTGTTGGGTTTGATAATCTTGGAGTATTATATTACTCCGACCTACTCGCCCACTAAATTATGTGTGAATCCCCACCAAACGAGGGTTATAAAGAACCTTTTTGAATACAATATTATTCTCCTCATTCCCACCATCTCTCTCTTCCCTTTAAGCCTCCCCTTCCTCTCACTATCTCTATTCTGTCTTTATCTCTCTTGGGAAAAAAATGTTATAGGTATCCACTTCCTGCACCCAGCTGATTAAACCCTAATTCTTGACTTTCGTCAATTCCCTTTTTCTTGTGACCGACCTTGACTTATCTGGTACCTCTCTCTCTCTCTCTCTCTCTCTCTCTCTCTCTCTCTCTCTCTCCATATATATATGTCTCTGTTTGTCTTCTTTGTGTATATATAGATGTCTTCATGACTTGAAGGTCTCACTTTCTATTCCGGGTTGTTGAATTTCTGGTTAAGGTTTGCTTATATTGAATCTCCTTTGATTTGGATATTTGTGTATTGGTCTTAGTTGTTTTGTTCATATGGTTTTTGTTTTTCCTAATCAACCCATGTCATTACAACTGTTTTTTGGTCTAAAGTTCTGGTTTTTATTAGCAGATATATGCAGTGAATCTACCACTGTAACATGTTCAAGAGCTTTAGGATTCAAGTAGTTCTTTTACTTCTCTTTTTTTTTTTTTTACTTCTAAGTGTATGTCGATTTGCTGTTAAAAAATGAAAATGAAAATGAAAATTGAAAAGGGAGAGGGAAAATTGCAAAACTTGATCACTTTTGAATATGACAATTACTACTTTGCTATTTGGGTATTCCTGAAATAGAAGAATCCATATCTTTTTGTGCCATTTTTTTCCATCTTATTATGCCTTCATAAATATCGTAGTTTTGGTTCAGTCTCCAGTTGGACACTTGGACTGTTTTCTTTGGTTCCAAATTCAAGATTAATATTTTGCAGCCCCTTGGATGGTGTGAGAAAAGAAATGAAAGGAGAGTCATTTCACTTATTTTGATTACTTAAAAGAGATGAGTGAAACGATGAGAAATAAAGAAAGAAAGACAAATCTTTATTGGTCCACTTTGTTTCTCACTAAATCTCATCCCTCTTCAGTTTTGGTGGATATGAGATTTGGTGAGAAACCATGATCTTTCTTTTCTCCTCCTCTCTGAGACTCTCACAACCCAAAGAGCAATCTTGTAACTATCATCAACAGCACAAACAATTTGTATTTTGCTATGCTTTCTTATTTGATGCCTCGTACTTGCTTCCATATTTGGTGATTAAAGATTGAGTTTGTTGGATTTTGTGACTATATTTGTTTTTATTTGGTTTGCATACAGAGGTCTCATTGATGGTCAAGGGAAAAGAGAAAGAAAATAGGGAAGAAAGCGAGGGTTTCAACAGGTGTATCTGCTGTATGAGCAAAAATGGTGGTCTTGATAGGGATTTGCCACCAGAGAAGGTGAAGATTTCCAGAACTAAAAGCAGATCAGACCAGAACTGGCTTGGACTTTCTTCCATTAGTAGCTGGGTTTATGTTCCATCAAGTATGGAACCTCAGGATGCAGATTACAGTGACATTCCATCTCTTAATTATGAACTGGAGACCCTTATCTTGGCTCGAATGCCCCAGTCGGAGCACTGGAAACTATGCATTTTAAATAAGCGGTATTTATCTCTTTTGAAGAGTGGAGAGCTCTTTAAGATTAGGAGTGAAATCGGAATCAAGGAACCATCTGTTTTCATGGGAACCATAGGGGAGAACAGTTGGTGGGAATTCGATGGCGAATTCAAGACTAAGAGAAAACTGCCGATTTTCCAAACAGATATTTCTTTCCTTTATGGAGATAAAGAGTCGTTTTCTGCAGGAACCCATCTGCTTGTTTCTGGCAAAGAACTTGACGGTCTTGTCATTTGGAGATATGAACTTGCAATGAACAGATGGTACAAGGGTCCTTCTATGATTAGCCCACGGTGCTTGTTTGCCTCTGCCACGTGTGGCACTTTTGCATTTGTAGCCGGTGGAGTTGGAAAGGAGCCGAATGGTGAAGTATTTGATACCGCTGAGAAATATAATCCGGACAGTAAATCATGGGACCCCCTCCCGAGGATGAAGAAGAGGAGGAAATTTTGCTCTGGGTGCTACATGGACAATAAGTTCTACGTGATTGGAGGGAGAAACGAGGACGGTGAGCTCACATGTGGGGAATTTTTCGATGAGGTTAGAAACAGATGGGTACTGATTCCCAACATGTTGAAAGATAATCCAGTTCTGAGTAGCCATTCGCCTCCTCTTGTTGCGGTTGTGAATAACGAGCTTTACTCTCTTGAAGCCTCTTCCAATCAGCTGAAGGTGTATTTGAAGAGTAGTAATACTTGGAAGCAGTTGGGTTTAGTTCCGGTAAGAGCTGACTTCAATAGAGGTTGGGGTATTGCATTTAAGTCTTTGGGGAATGAGTTGCTTGTGATAGGCTCATCTTCTGTCTCTAGTGCTGGGAATTCCAAGGCTATCTACACCTGCTGCCCTGATCCTGATGCCAGAGAATTGGAATGGAAACTTGCTAACAGAAACATAAGTCAGTTCATTCTCAATTGTGCTGTCATGGTAGCTTAGAGGCAGAACTCCTGTTTCGATATCGATTTGCGTGATTAGGTACCTAAATAACGGGTAGTTTGATGGTGTAGTGTTGGTGTACCCGAATCGTGTGATTGCATTTGAATCGTGTGATTGTCCCTGTTTTATGAACAATTGGCTGTATTTATTTTGGGTTTTGATGATGTTTTTGCATATGTTGTTCGGTATTGTAGAAACATGAGGCAATCTATGTGTCAACTTCAGCCTTGAGGTGTACAGGCTGCTGACTTGAATTTCTTGCCTTAATGTCAACTACTCTGCAAACTTGAAAATAAAAGGCCCTGCCACTAGGGTTGTAAACGAGCCGAACCCTGTTAAGTTCAGCTCGGGTTCGTTAGGGTACTAGTCTGGCTCGAATTCGATTCGAGCTTGAACAACTGGCTCGAGTTCGGCTCGTTAAAATTTTTTAAGGCTCGGGTTTGGCTTGGTTGGGTTCGTTAAGGTACTAATCTGGCTCGAATGCAGCTTGAGTTCGATTCGAACCTGAACATCTTGGCTCGAGTTTGGCTTGTTAAACTCAAACGAATCGAGCCGAGCCGAGCCGAATCTAAGCTCGAATTGAGCTCGTCAAGACTCGGGTTCAGTTCGGCTCGGCTCATTAAACTCAAGTGAACCCACTCTCTCATTGATCGTATAGAATTTGGGAGGAAAATAAATATTGAATTATATATACAACCTTAAAATTTTTTATATTTACAAATAGACCCTTATTGAATTATTAATTAAATTAATTAAATTTAAGTATAGGTTCGCGAGCCTAACCGAACCAAATACCGTTAGGCTCAAGTTCAGCTCATTTATGGAACGAGCCTAGAATTGAGGTTCAGGTTCAGTTCGTTTAGCAGGCGAATTGAACTCGAACGAGGTCTTGCCGAACCGAGCCTCGAACAGTTTGCGAATGGCTTAGTTCATTTACAGCCCTAACTGCCGTTGTCAGATTAGCGAAATTTCATTGCTGCTCTCTGCATCTTCCCAGGAGTTTTGTTGTTCGTATCCAGTACCGTGTCCCGGGCTGCCGGACCAGACCACAGTAACCTCGGCAAAGCAGCAACCACTGGTTAAGAATGTTGAACAGAAGAAGAATATCAGTTTTTGGAACTCACATCATCTATGATTCAGAATTATCTGAATGGGTAGTGTTTTCATCTAAATCATCTCACCCTTTAATCTCATTGAAGATGAATAGGAATAGATCACCATTCTCCAAAAGAAACTACAAGAAACAAGAGCCAACTTAGGTCTGTTAGATGAACATGTAAACTACTGTTTTTGCTTGAGTTGGACTTGGACAGTTTGGTACGAGGTTTTTTTTCACTCGGCAAAAGTCTATAGTATTAGTAATAGTTAGGGGGATTTGAACTCCAATCAAATGCATGAGAGTGAAAAATGCCTACCGGTAGGCTACCAGTTCACTTGCGTTGGTACGAGCTTCTTTCTTTCCCTCTTTTCTAGAAAGGACTTTGCACACGGGATTTGAACCTCGAATTCACCTGTTTTTCTTTGGATTTACTTAGAGAAAGATGGCTGGACATTACTCCGTTATCTCTACACAAAACTAATTGCAACATAAATTAGTCAAATCAAAAGAAACCCTCCGAGGGTTTGTGAAATTGATTTATTCTCTCCAAAATCTTTGATTGTTTCGTCATTGTGTTTTTTCGTTATTAGTGAATTTTTTGTCAATTTTTTTTTTTGTTTTTTGAATGTATATAGCGTACTTCTATTCAAAAAATCAAAAACTTGTTAAAATATTTTAAAATTTTGACTAAAGACGAAAAATACGCAACATATAAAGCATTTTTATCTCAAAAAAATTGATGATCAAAAACCATTCAACAACGCCTTTAGTCCCTAGTGTTTTCATTACTTCAATTTATCTTTTTGAACTGACCCAAGTGTTTAAGAGGTATTCACATCACAATAGAAGTATCACTAATAACTCTTCATTTTGTGGATTAACTAACTGAAATGGTGGGAAGATTAGACAGAAAATGTCAAGGCAGTTGTCAGATCCATCTGACCTCTGTGAACACAACTACACAATCATATATATTGTTTCTGGTTTAAAGCTCTCCTTCAAGTTAACATCACAAAATTACAACTGCTTAAAAACCATCAGCCATTGCTTCAAAAAAAGGTCACGACTCACGAGTCATACGTTGAGGTTCATACATTTTTCACTTAGACTTCTTTTGTTACAAAGAAGGCATTTTGCTCACTTCACAATCCATACCGCTGCAGCAACCCCCAACAGCTTTTTGTCCATTCCTGGTGACATCCGAGCAGTAAAACCGTAAAAGCTTGATTAACCAGTATAAATTGCATCAATGGATGTATTTTTATGTCCACTTAGAACCTCCAGCAAGCTGTAAACAAAGTCAATAGTAGACAGAAAAAGGGTCATTGATTTTGTCCAACTGTAATCTTTCAGTAACAGCAAGCTGTAAAATGTGTCCCACTCAAGCAGAGAGCTTGTAGCAGCCCTGCAGATAAAAACAGTTCAAACAGCAACTCTGCAGCCTAGAGGAATTGCCATTGCACAAGGGACAATCTTGTGGCAAGTATACTCTGTAACCCTTAGTGGCTCAGAAACGTAACCCAACTGGAAAAAACGAAGAACATAGAAAACAAACCTGAACTTATCTCTCCTAAAAGTTTCCATAACGGTTGTGCGTTGTAACCATGAACCATCTCTCACATTATATTTTATCAACAACAACGTGTTTTTTGTGTTTTTCACTAAGAGGAGTGCTAAGGACAAAGAAAATTGGCAAAGAAAAGACCCTTAAAGTGTACATGCACGGCTCAGATGCACCGTGCAATGCATCTGGGCCGCACATGTACACTTTAAGAGTCTTTTTTTTTGCTTATTTTCTTTGCACGTAGCATTTCTCTTTCACTAAAGAACGTGTCGTAGGCATCATCTCCTCCACCAACTGTTTTGTGACTCAGCATTTGTCCATCAGGCTGCAAACAAAATAAAATAAAAAAAGAAGAAACATGTGGAGCAATAACCCAAAAGCTGATAGAATCCACCGTAGGTTAACTTCGAAAGAGTCAGAAATTTGGGGATTTTGTGGAAGTGGGATGGAATCTTTACCTGAATGCTGTGTTCAAGACTAGACATTCTTTACCTGAATCTTTACCTGTAAAGCTCCCAACAGGCATTTCCAACTTGGTGTCAAATTAAAGACTAAACATTCCTTCAAAAACGTAGAAACGGTTTTGGGGGCGAAGGACGCACCAATAAGGGGTAGGTTCCCAAAAGTGCTAAAGCACTTTAAAAAAGGCCTAGTTGTTTCCCTAAAAGCGCGGAAGGGGATCAAAGTGCTAAAGGTTTTTTTTATGAGAAATGAATTGGATAAAAGTGCTAAAAAGACAAGTTGTTTTCCAAAAATAGCCCTGGTTTTTTTTAGAGAAATGACTAGGCTTTTCGCATATAAAAGTAGTCCGGGCTACTTTTGGGAAACCAACCCTAATTTAGACAAGAGGGATAAGCCAACGATGGGGGGCAGGCTTGGTCTCACTTGTTCAGCTGTAGGGGGTGTGTCCCATCCATACAAGTAATCTTAGGATGACAAGTCTTAACAAACCCTGGATAAAGGCGGAACCAAAATAACCTTATCCAGGTGGCCTAGTCCCCAACAAACAGACCGTAAGCACCACACAC
This sequence comes from Rhododendron mucronatum var. ripense, assembly GCA_019656295.1. Classification (NCBI taxonomy): domain Eukaryota; kingdom Viridiplantae; phylum Streptophyta; class Magnoliopsida; order Ericales; family Ericaceae; genus Rhododendron; species Rhododendron mucronatum. The sequence goes on along the minus strand of BPLT01000148.1, from coordinate 681,848 downwards.
GATGATAAGCCAAGGCATGCGTTGAAAATACAAAATTGCCCTTGTAAGGTTTGTCCTCCGATTTGTTTAGCTGGGGCTAGTTTAGGTATTTCATGTCTTCCAAGAAAAGTAAAGCTTCATTTTCCATAATTTGAGGGAGGAAGTGTCCTTACATTACTATTGGTGCGGCTATAAAAACATAGGATGGTAAGCCAATGCATGCGTTGAAAAATACAAAATTGCCCTCGTAAGGTTTTGTCCTCCGATTTGTTTAACTGAGGGTAGTTTAGGTATTGCACGTCTTCCTTCCACAACAAGAAAAGTAAAGCTTCCTTTTCCATAATTTGAGGGAGGAAGTGTCCTTACATTACTATTGGTGCGGCAAATTGCTATTGGTGAAGTGAGTGTGTGTACGACTGTAGATACAGACATACATGCATGGATTAAGCAATTGAGTTTGCGATTTGTTGTTTATTCTAATTTGTTTGATTTTTAGCTAATTACATGGAACGAATTGTTGTGATACAATCGAGAATCCCTGATTTACTTCTGCTATAGCGGGCTTTTGACAAAAAACATGGGAAAACGAATAATCTAGCAATATTCCTTTATAAAGTGCTTTGCCAACAACTCTTCTAAGAAACTCAAACCTCTAGATACCATTATCTATAAACCTTGCCACCGTGTTAGGAATAAGGAGTCTATCCGAAGTTAAGGGCTGAGAGAATAGTCCATACCTTTGACCGGAAATAAAAAGAAAAAGGTTGCCAGTTGAATATTTGCAGAAGTTCTTTTTGTGCCAGTCATTGAAGGATTAAAACATTTCAATAGCAAAATAAGGGTTCCTTTTGCGCCTTGAATAAGATAGAGGTACCAATTAGCTTCCTTCCGTTTGTTCAATTCAAATTCCATAATATCCGTGGTTCAATTCAATAACTTATTTGCTATTTCTCTATTATCATCACAATAAAAATAAAAAATACTTCTCAACTACAAATTCATCCAATGAGCATGTGGAAATGTGCTTCGGGCATTGCACTAGTATTGTAGAAATACTCCTAGAACTTTATCTCAAAAGCTGATTTTTTGGTCTTCACTTCTATAACTTTACTCCATCCTAGATATTTTTAAAAATGTATGAGTAAAAGTATAAAAAAAAAAAATCACTTTTTCAATTCCTCTCGATATCTGATAATCTACAAAAATTTGACGCAAAATTAACAAATACAATTTTTTAAAAATAAGAACCAAATTTTCAAAAGGCCCAAAAAATTTACAGGAACAATGCCATAATTGCATTTTTCAAAGCACTGCTTGAGGCTGTTGGAGATGCTTTTATCCTTTCCCAATTCTCATTTATCCAGGCTTGGGACAAGCGGTGTTTTAGGTCCCATTGGTAGAAAAGTTCAAGAGAGAACCAGGGCTGAGGCCCCAAGAAACAACCCAAAAAGAGGGCCCCGTTAGGAGTGTGTGTATATATATATATATATATATAATATGACAGGGAAGTGTTTGAATCTAAAAGACAACCAACGCTCAAGATTTATCCCCATGCCTACATAAATCTCCACCATTCATTTTACATTCCTTTTAAGTTTTAACATTTCCCTTAAATGGGATTAGACTAATCATATCTCCCTTCCTTTTTCAATTGATTATTTTGGCCACTTTCCTTACTTTCCTAACAGTTATCAAGATGAAATCAATTACCACCACCTCATTTAGTATATTTAGATAGAGACTTCCTAATCTATATAATATGGGAGTAATAGTCCGAAAGTTTCCTAACCAAATTTTTGTCTACAATCTACCTATGGAAATCCCACTCAGTTAGAATGATGTGCTAAAATTCCGAAACAATTCTCTTGATTATTCCGAAACCAGGATTACAATTCAAGTATTATCAATCTTCATTATTCAATTATGTCAATCATCGACCCTGATTTCCGAAATTGCCGTTGATTGGGTCGGTGCTATAATAGAAATACAAATCGGGTAATGGAAATTTCTCTCTCTCTCTCTCTCTCTCTCTCTCTCTCTCTCTCTAAATATTTTCTTTCCAGTTCACTTTACTCAATTTCCACTCTCCTTCCCCATCCCCCTCTCGCTCAACCTCAGTTAGAATACAACCATACCATCGAAAATCACCGAACTCTGCTTCCGAGACTACAAGAATTGAGGTGAGTGACTCCATTGTTTTAATTGAATATAGAAATTGTTTTCTTTCGGTTTACACCCAACCACGATGTTCTCTCTATCTCCCCTTTTAGAATTGAGTAAATAGATTTGGGGTACTTCTATGTTGCCCATTTTCTTTTGGTTCAATTTTTCCTCCATTTGGATTTCCTGTCTAACAATTTTTTTTGTCCCCCCTACCATCCATATTTTTTGTTCAAGGACAGGGTGGGTTTGAATCTATTCTTTATGGGGCGTCTTCACATGTAGAAATAAGAAAAAAATGTTTGAATCTTTTTTTTAAATAAGAAACTGTTTTTAAGAAAAAATAAACCAGTTTATTTTTTAAATCACAATAGTTATTTAAGCCCTATTGAATCTTTTTTTTAAAAAATAAGAAACTGTTTTTAAGGAAAAATAAATCAGTTTATTTTTTAAATCACAACAGTTATTTAGGAAGAATAGGGCCATTAGCTTTTTTGCATTTTCGATTATTCACTATGCATTTCTATTTTTAAGGTTCATAGACTTCTACTGAAAGGACACCAAATTGGTGCACGCAAGTGAAAGGCATCCATATTCCTTTTATCAATGAACTTTTAAAAACTTTTGATCATAAATTTTTAACTTAGAAGGAGGAACACAATGTACCATGAACATTGTGCCTCTGTGGTAACCTTCGTGTTAAAAGTTGATTGGTCAGAAGAATGTTTGCACATTTCCAAAGGTACTAAGTTGTCCTTCTCCTTCCATTATCACACCTAGACTCTACATAAACTGGTTTATAAATTGTAATAAATCTAATAATTCTCGATATTCTTTATGCAGGAGTATCGAGGGCTGGCAAAGAACCAATGATATCATCGTGAAAACTGTGGAATGGTCCAAGAACATTTTAATCAATTTAACTTTATTGGATTTTTAGTACGCATGTTGCGTGATTTATGAATTTTCAACAAATTTTACCTATACTTTGCTTATTTTATTTTACATGAATTTACTTTGCTTCTGTCTATTTTGTTATGAAACAATACTTTAAGTTGTGCAGATTGAGTAAAAAAAATTGAAACATAATTTTAATCATTAACTTTCTTCTTACTTTTTGGATATACTCTATTAATTGGACATTGGTCTCTAGATTTTTTGAAACTTTAATTGGGAGTTGCCGCGTTTGATTTGTATTTCATATGTGAACCAAGGGTTTCTTATTCCATGAATGATGATTTCTACTTTCTTTTTTTTTGAAACTTTTGGAATTGTCAATTTTGTTAGTGTTTCATCACCAAAGCAAAGGTTTCCTACTCTGTTAAGTTAGTTTTCATCAATTAACGATTGAAAGTTACTGATTATTATTTCATGTCTTATTATTGAGCTTAAATGATGAAGAACATGCTAGGGTTATTGTTTTTTGCCGAGTTGAAATTGTTGGACTGAGATTGAGATATTGCATATGCGAGCACGTAATGATTTGAATTTGCTAATTGCTCAAGCCGTGCCTTCAGGCACGGGCATGCGCTAGTATATATATATAGACGAAGAATCACGAGAAGCAAAGGACCCAGAGGTAGAAGATCGGGAGCCAGAAGCAGCAAGCACAGTAGCTGGCTTAGCAGAACGGGAGGAGCCCAAGACTCGCAGACGAATCTCTTAAGTTATAAGCTCTGAGAGTGCAACATCTAGAGTCGGCAGAAGAGATTTGTGCAGGAGCTGGCCTCTGATGGACTCAAACTCTAGGCGAAAGTGCATGAAGAACTGAAATAGACGTTGCTGATCTCGGGCCTTTAGCTGAGTCAAGTGAGTTAGCTGGCTTGTTTGGTGCTAGGAAGTAGGAACATAGCTTCAAGCAAGACGGGTTGAAACATCCCTATAGCTTGGTCCTGTCTTTTATATATATATATATATATATATATATATATATATATATATATATATATATATATATATATATATATAGCAATATAGTGTAGATGTAGTTGGTTCAGTAGGCAAGGAATCTTTTGTCCACACTGCGTGGCGGAGTTCGATTCCTCCCACTAACATAGTTTGAGTATATATTTTGTCAAAAAGTGATGCCATAGTAGAAATTTAGAGTTACCAAGTATATTGAACAAAAACATAACAAAACCATTGAACTAGAGCAAGTTTGACGTGGACTAAACTATTCATTATTTAATTTAATAAAGCCATAGGGCCCCACTTAATGATATGACCTGGGACCCCCAAATACATCGAGCCAGCCCTAGAGAGAACAAACTAAGTAGGTTGATTACACACGTTGAAAACAGGTATATACTACACAAGATGTTGTTATGCGATTGGTGTCAATGGAAAAACAGTAGCCAAAGGAAGGAAAAGATTTAGATTGACGTGAGATGTTGTAGTGTAAAATGATATACAAATCTGTAAAATAAACTGGCATGGCTGAATGTTGCAAATGCTGGTTAATTTGGTTTGGACAGAAAATCTCTTGATGACTAGGATCACTTGTTGACAACTTGATATATCCATCATATTAGCGACAAAGTGTCACCTCATTTGGCAGATGGGGCAGAAATGGAAGTCCGTCTTTTAATTGTAGTCACAACTACAACAAATGAGAAAACGTTGATTTGGGTTGTCAGCCCCGATGTTTGGATTGCTCAAATCCAATTCCAAGTTTAGTTGCCTACTTATTATTAGGTCATAGAAAATAAAATGAGAATTGATTTTAGCACTCTTCAAATTGATAATCACACTTCTCAGGAGAATGTCAAAAATGACTCAAAATCAATTTCATATCCCCAAATTGATTTTGGCACTCTCCTTTGGGAGTGTGGTTATCAATTTTAAGAGTGCCAAAATCACTCCCCAATAAAATAACACACAAGTAAAAATAAATAAAATCAAGGTTACATGAAAGGGTTGACATTATTGTGGAAAAAATTAGAAGTCCTGGATTTAAACTGACAAAGGAATAAGGTCAGGGAGTATTTTGAGATACAGATCAAGTTGTTGGGTTTTGCCGTGCAACTCTTGCGAAAGATGTCCTATTCGGTCAGAATTAGAACCAGCCCAAAGTCTGAAATGGAACATCACTCTCTCACGCGGATTTAAAAAAAAAAAACATCTCTCTCTCTCTCTCTCTCTCCGGTCGTCTATCTCTGTCTGGTTATGGGTAATTGAGATGGTTAATCGGAATATGTACGGACTTTAGTAATAGAACCCCCCTTCAGGAGATCCAGAGACAAGGGGTGAACCAATTCAAGACTCAACTCAGCAGTTGCTTTGAGAGACTGAAGCGGTGTGTTTCTTTCTAGGCTTCTTCCAAGGGCCGGCCTTGATGTTGTTACTGGGTTATCGAAGGTACTGATTAAAACATAAGCAATTTGTTGTTTTTATGTGGAGCATTGGCAGAGGTTTTTTGTGATAGTTAGGGTTTTGCTGGTTCTAGGGTTTTGCATATTTGGAGATTGAAGCACAGTTTTTTTTTTTTTTTGCGAGATTATAGTAGTTTAGGTTTTTAAGGTTGGCTTATTTTGAAGATTTTGGTTAGGGAGTGTAAAATGTCTGCAAATAGCAATAACATACCAGAGAATATGGGGGTTTCATCCCCGTTTGGTAATGCCGAGACTGGTTCTTCAAATCTGCCCGCGAACCCGACTGCACATCTCCAATCACAGTCCCAATCTGGACTGGGTAACCTAGGAGGTCCCCCGCCCCCACCGAGCGACTTCAGTCGGTATGCGCATCAATATCGTCCGGGACCTGAGCGAGATGCTGCCGCCCGGGAATTTGCCCGCACAAGGCAAATTTACGATGGATATCTAAAATCAAAAGAATATGCCGAATCCCAAGCCAAAGCACAGATGCGGGCTCAAGCTCACGCAGCTGCCCAAGCTGAAGCAGCACATGGGCGATTCCGGGCTCAGTTACGAGCTCTTGGGATGGATATTCCCCCCGAGGCCAACATTTCGGGGACTGGTAGTCCGGGTGGTTCCTCTTCGCCCATGGTTAACACACCTGGGAATTCAAGTGCCGCTGCGCAAGCTGAAGCAATACAAGCGCAATTCCGGGCTCAGTTACGAGCTCTTGGGATGTCTATTCCCCCCGAGGCCAACGTTTCTGGGACTGGTAGTCCAGTTGGTTCCTCTTCGCCCATGGTTAACACACCCGGGAATTCAAGTATGAAACGTGCTGCACCTCAGAAGCCACCTGTACGCCCGCTTGGCATCTCAGCTACCAATACAATGTCGTCACCACTGAGAAATATGGAGCTCGCGAATGCTGCTGCTCGTAAAAAGAAGCAGAAGCTTCCTGAGAAACAGTTGCAAGAAAGGGTCGCAGCAATTTTGCCTGAATCTGCTCTTTACACCCAGCTCCTTGAGTTTGAGTCTCGAGTGGATGCTGCTTTGATGAGAAAGAAAATTGATATACAGGAGGCCATTAAAAACCCTCCCTCGATTCAGAAAACGCTTCGGATCTATGTGTTTAACACTTTTGATAATCAGATTCGCACAATTCCTAAGAAGTCGAATGCTGACCCCCCTACTTGGACCCTCAAGATAGTTGGAAGGATTTTGGAAGAGGGTGTAGATCCTGATCAAGCTGGGATGATGCAGAGATCGAGTTCCTTGTATCCAAAGTTCTCGTCTTTCTTTAAAAGAGTCACCATTTCCTTGGATCAGAGACTGTATCCTGAAAACCATATCATTACATGGGATAGTGCTCGATCTCCCGCGCCTCAAGAGGGCTTTGAGGTCAAGAGGATAGGGGATAAAGAGTTTTTGGCTAGTGTGCGGTTGGAAATGAGTTATACACCTGAGAAATTTAAGCTTTCACCAGCGTTAATGGAAGTTCTTGGAATTGAGGTCGATACCCGCCCTAGAATCATAGCTGCTATCTGGCATTATGTGAAGGCTAGAAAGTTGCAGAACCCACATGACCCTTCTCATTTTCATTGTGATCCGCCGCTCCAGAGAGTATTTGCGGAAAAAGAGATGAAATTCACAGCGGTATCATCGAAGATATCACATCATTTGTCTCCTCCACAGCCGATACATTTGGAGCATAAGATCAAGGTTCAAGGGAATAGTCCAGCTGGGAATGCATGCTATGATGTGTTGGTGGATGTTCCGTTTCCAATTCAGAAAGAACTGAGTGCTTTATTAGCTAACACAGAGAAAACCAAAGAGGTTGAATCCTGCGATGAAGCAATTTGTGGTGCTATAAGGAAGATCCACGAGCATCGTAAGAGAAGGGCCTTCTTTCTCGGCTTCAGCCAATCTCCAGTGGAATTTATTAATGCTTTGATTGAATCTCAAGGCAGGGATCTGAAGCTTGTTGCCGGGGAAGCAAGTCGTAGTGCTGAAAAAGAGCGTCGCTCAGAATTCTTCAATCAAACCTGGTATGCTCATCGACTTCTTGCTATTGACAGTATGTTTCTTCTTGTTTTCATAAAGAAGCAGAAAGGGGAACAAAAAAACATTACCGTAACAGTTGAAATATGCGGGCAAAATTTGCAATTTGATTCATTTGGTGGTTTGAAACATTTAGGATCAACTTTTCTTTTATGGGAAGGATTTGGACATTTTAGACCAACATGTTTCTATGTCGTATGGATGTTCACATATATTTATGTCTATATTGACTCTTGATGCCTATGCTCAATTTATTCATTTAAATTGGGTCTTGGGCTGGATCCAACTACTCTCTGACTTGAACTTTAGAGACCCAATAGCAATCAGCTGCCGTAACGCATGGCTAACCATATGATTGAGACTATCTGCCACATGTTAGTCCATCCCCGTGTGATGTCAATCTTCGAGGTTAACTGTACGTTATGAGTCTATGAACTTCGGGTGATCCACATGTGTCTCTGTCAGCGGCAAGTGCTTTTTCTCAAATATTTCTTGTTTGTATCTTGGGATCACCATTACTTATTTTTTGTGGATTAAACAGGGTTGAAGATGCTGTTATACGGTATCTGAACCGCAAGCCAGTTGCAGATGGCCCTGTAAGCACATGAATTAGGGGTCCTGGAACGGCTGATGGAAACTTCCTCTGAGCTCGCATGTACCCGTCTACTTGACATCTCTTTTGGAAGTGCTTTGGATACATGTTTGACCTTTTCATTGTTGGATGGTGGGGATAGTTGCTCATGTTTAGAACAGAATGTACTCTGTAGCCCGTTTAAGCATTTCTCTGTTTTTACTCAGGTCCTCAGTACTGTGATTATGTTAATTTTAACGAACCAGGTTTCATAGTTTATTCATTTGCAGTGTGACGGAAACACTCTCTCTCTCTCTCTCTCTCTCTCTCTCTCTCTCTCTCTCTCTCCACATGGGCGTACTTCCACAAGGAATTTTTTGTTTGTTTCTCCTGCCTTTTTTTGTGAAGTGCACTCCAATTTCATTTTCTGTAGAAAGGAGCAGATTCTGCCTCGCTTTATAAGAATAGCGGCTTCTGTGCTTGTTTCTTGCGAGTTGGTCGCCGAGGTTACTCGTTTTCATTTTTTTCCCGTTAGACCTTTATGTTTGCGGGTTCCGCACCTTAGCATCTTAATGATACGCTTGTGGAAATGTATGATGCCTCGGAGGTTTCTAACTTGACAGCCATTGTGTTCGTATTCGTTATGGTTCATATGGGCTGATAAATTAACTGGTGATGGGTTTCTGAGGTCCACGAAACTAAGCTAAAAGGAAAGAAGAGGAACACTCAGGCGGTGAGGCCTGGTCAAATATGGAAAGACTCTTAACCGTTGCTGTGTTCGTAAAAAACAAAATCTAGTATAGGCTTAGGAAGGAGAAAAAAGGAAGAAACAGAGAAAAGGAATTTGTTCCTTCATTCGTACACTTTTGGGCCGTGTAATCGATTTTCAATTTTAATATATCTGCATCTGGTCATTCTGGTGTCCCCTCAAAAACATACAAGTATATAACTAACGTTAAATAGCGAGAATATCCAGTACATTTCAAATTACCATGGGTTTCATTGCATTTGAAATTTCAATTATCTCTGAAGTATTTTTTTGTTGTCTTCATTGAGCATTCAGCGCGACATGGAGACATGGAAAAATTATACATGGCTCTTGGGGCACAGCGTGTGTTGCCCTCCTCTGCGAGGACCACCACACGTTAATGTGTGGCACAAGATTAATTGTGAGGATCCCACAAGATTAAAGTGTTAAGATCTCATCCCATATCAATATATAGTTGAGGAAGAACTTGAGCCACTATGTGATGGTGTCCTAAGGGGACTTTCGGGTTGGTGTTGAGCAATAAGGTGCACAACACTATACTGCACACCTTCGAGCAGTTGGATCGTACATCTGACGGCTTGGATCTCATTTCGGCAACCAACGATCGAGAGCCGTTCATTGCTACGATGAGATCCGAACTGTCGGATGCACGATCTGACGGTTCGAAGTTGCGCAGCACGGTGCTATGCACATTATTGCACAATACCATCCCCAATTTGTCCTACGGGGACTTGAACAATGTCTTAGCGACATTATTTTTTCCTAATCAAAATTCCTCCACAAGATGGCACACAAATTCTAGTCATATCGTAGAGTGATAACTCAGTGTTCTTGGTCTCCACTACTACGCATTAATGTAACATCTGTACACTTATTCAAGACCGTGCGACTGCGTGAACGTGTGTTGGTGGTGCATATTCTTAGAGCATCACGCGACTGTGCTCCAATAGCAAGTAATAAATTTTATAAGTCGGGTCTCGAGCACTCTCAAATGGGTTGTATGGTGCTCTAAGAAGTCGGGCCTAGAGTACTCAATTGGAAGGAAATGGCGGGAAAAGAGAACACCGCCGAAGCCTCTGAACCAGCTTCACTGACGCCGCCGTTTCTGTCTTCTTCGCAATCGGGAAGAATGGAAGCCAGTGAGAAGGAGGTGTGTTGGAGGAGAGAAGTGGATACGAAGCTGAAGAGGCTCCATTCGCTTCTCTTCGGAGCTGATTTGGCTCTCCAGAAGGAGGATTTCTCCTCTGCCCTAGTGCTCGGCCTCCGCCTCGTGGGCTTCCTGGACTCCAATTCCAACACCGACGTTGACGAGGCCTTCATTCGACCTATTCGCCGTGACGCCCTGTCGAAGATCGATACTGCTCGTCGCTCCCTCGTACCCGAATCCGATCGGTACTCTCTTTCTCTCTCTCAGAGTATGTATGTATATATGTGTGTAGACTAGTACACACCACACACATAATGCTAGGGCTGATAAATGAACCAAACCGCGCAAGTTTGAGCTCATGTTCGCTTGTTAAAAGCTCATTTCAGACTGGTACATACAAACCAAGCTTGAACACACTTTTTAAGCTCGTTGAGGTTTTGAACCAAGCTCGAACAAAGAACTGCTCGTCTTGTTCGACTTGTGATGGTTAAAAACTTCAAACTACTCGAGATCAGCTCAATTAAAGCTCTTTTGAGATTGAATTGTCTCATAAAGAAGCCAAGCCTCAACATGTTTTTGAAGCTCGTTAAGTGACTTGTTGAGTTCATCTATCAGCCCTAATAAGTGCATAGACATGTATGTAGCTTATTGGAAATTTAGACGTTAAAAATTGATTTAGAATTATGGGAGAAGAAATTGTGAATGTTGTGTAGATTTTTCAATGTTACAAACACGTAAGTGAAACTTTTGAATACTTGATAAGGCATTTGGCATGTGTAGCTCTTTTTTTTTTTTTTTTGGGTAAATGTGTGTAGCTCTTTATATTTATTGATCAATAAATTGCCAGATGGCTTGAGGAGTACTAGTTAATTTAATAGCTAGAGAACTGGACAAGGAACTACAAGTACTGGTTGGTCCGCTGGATTGTTTCCAGTTGAAGAAAAGATTGTTGTTAAAAGTAGACAAAGTTAATGGACGATTAAGCTTTCAATCTCCAGGAAAAGAGTTGATGAAATTAATTTTATTTGGGTGGATTGACACTTAATGATGTAGTCAATCCCTCAGGCACGTGCGCAACACAGAGGAATTAGCTATACGTCCTAAACATTTCCTGCACTACTTGATTTTCTTTGACATATTTGTATCAGTTGCTCTCCTTAGTTAATGATTGCAAAGACTTTTCTTGGTTTATGTTTGTTACCGGATGTTTCATGAATTGCACTGTAGAAATGACAACTTTTTGTGGTCCACATGTCTCCAGCCAAGCATTTGAACAAGCTGGACGAAATCATGGCCGTGTTTTTGGCAAGAGTGGGAATATGGACTTTGAAAAAATTAGGCAGTCAAAGTACTTTCAAACCCTTTTTCAGCAGTCTAGAGGAAGAGATTCGAATGAATTGGTATGAAGTGCTACACCATTTCATTGAGCTCCTGCATATCTATAATTAACTATGCCTTATTTTATTAGATGGACTAATTGTTATAGCTTTTGAGGAAGAGCTGATTCATAACCTTAGATTCTAATTTCTATGATTATCTGTAATCGTAAATCCAGAGCTCATGACAGGTCACTATTTATTTTAGGGGGATCCATTTGACAGGCCGGACAAGATAGGCTCCAAGACCTCAAAGGTCCTGGTACAAGCAAAGTTGACATCCATTTACGGAAACAGTATCTCCCATGCAAATAATAGTCCGCCATCCAAGAGTTCTCTGAATTCTAAAAGTAACAGTTCTGAGGACTGCACTATCATAGAAAAAGCTCACTCCTACCGCAATCTTCCCAAAGGTCAAGGAATCTCTACATGTTCATCAGTTGAGGAGGAAGAAAGAGCTCATGGAAGTAGTAATGGTACAAAACGTACGCACAAGGAGTTCAGTAGCCCTAGAAATGAGAATATTAAGTCTCCAAAATGCGATGAAGAAGCTAATACTGACGTCTCTAGCAACGGATTTGTAACTGCCAGGGCAAAATTGGTAACGACTTTTATTTCTCCAGTCGTTTTTTACTCTAGATGCAATTAACCTGACATGGACATCCAAATCAATGAGCTGGATTCTGTAATAACCTCAACCACTTTTGGAACACATTTTGTTGTGGAAGCCTGATAATATCCTTTCATGCCATGTATTATTTCTGGCAAAAGAACATGTTTAGAAATTTTATGACAAGCATTATTACATCACTAGTTGCTCTGCTCTATTTGGTGTTTTCAGGATTTTATATGCCAATCTCTTAACTAAGTGCATTACGTTTACACTGTAGGAAATGGATGCAAAGCACAAGCGAGGATTAGTGGGATCACCAAGTGCTTCTGTCTCACCACAAAGTGATAATTACGCAACCAATAGAAGTTACGCTGCCAGATCCTATGGGTTTTCACGCCGCGGCATTCGTGGTAATTTTGTGCCCCCTATTAGATCTAATGGGGGTAATGCGAGCAATAGCACTTCACGTGTCGCAGGGAAGGGTGATGATGCATTAGATGACTCAATAAAGAGATGGTTAGTTTTTGTCTCGTCTTTCTTTCTCCGGAAATGTGGGTTAAACTCATCCTTCATATCAACGGCTCCTCATGCTGTGCATGTCGAACGGCGTCCCCCGACCTTCCCCCCCACCCCTGATGTTTAATTGGGAGCATTATGCAGTCATTTTCGTAACTTATATTCTCTGCATGATATTTCAGTTTGGACATGCTATGTGGTCCTGATGGAGAACTTCCTGAAAAGTTGAGGAATTTAGAACCTCGTCTGATCGAACATGTCAGTAATGAAATCATGGATCGGGATCCCAATGTTCGTTGGGATGATATTGGTAAACCATGATCCTCCAGACTCTTAGATGCTCAGGTTCTTCTATGAATTGATGTATTTGATAGTTTCTCATAATTATGTCTACTTTTGTCAATACTGCAGCTGGATTGGACCATGCTAAAAAGTGCGTTACGGAGATGGTGATATATCCCTTATTACGTCCTGATATTTTTAAAGGTTGTCGTTCCCCAGGGCGTGGTCTGCTTCTGTTCGGTCCCCCTGTAAGAAGTGAACTTATAAAATGTATTGTGGATAACAAGTATTTCCATGCGTGGACAAGAATATTACATTTATTTTTTGACACTTTCATCTTGTGTCTTAGGGAACTGGCAAAACGATGATAGGGAAAGCAATAGCTGGAGAGGCTAAAGCAACCTTTTTCTACATATCAGCTAGTTCATTGACAAGCAAATGGGTACGTGTCATTTCTGCGATTATGCATTAATATCATTTTTAATCGGCCTGCGATTATGCATTATTGATTTGAATCCCCTAGGAAAATTTGAATGATTCTTAACTTTGTTAAAACTTGGGTAAGTTTATTAATCAATTCTGCAAATTTAGCCGAAATGGTCAACAGACTTTTGTTTACTGAATTAGAGGAATGTGTAGTTTATGTTCGACCAAACAACACTAGAATTATATTTTGTTCATATTTTCTATCTTATGCTCAAAATCTTCTATACACATGAATTGTGAAAAGTGTTAAATATGAACCCAAGTTGTGCCAATATAACAAGATGCCCAGGCTTATTCTTAGCTTTGGCAGTTCTTGAGCAATTAGAAGCTAAAACAAGCATTCAATTCAAAATGCTATTACTGCATAGTCAATAAACCTGATTGATGCGACTAAAATGCATGAAAGTCGTCATTTTAATTTCAGTACAGATGACTCTTGCCTTACAAATCTCAGAAACTAGGTAAACACCTCAAGTACTGGAGTTCTTCACCACTCCATAAGGTTACCCGTTACCTCTACCATAGACTTTTTTTTTGCTGGTGAAAGTCCATTGTGTTAAGTGTGGCTAGCGAGGTTTGAATCCCAGTCAAATGCATGGGAGTTCGTGGTGCCTACCATTGGCCTACCACTCCACTTGCCTATACCATAGACTTTAGCCCAGCAATTGGACAATTTCTGCTGCATCTATGTTGGTAGTGTATTGTAAAAGGATGTGAACAAGATACCGAAGCTGCTTTGTTTCCCGCACATATAGAAATCTATTGCATTCTGCTGATTAAATGTCCATTGGTGCTGTAGATTGGCGAGGGTGAAAAGCTAGTGAGGGCACTTTTTGGAGTTGCCTGTTGTCGCCAGCCAGCTGTGATATTTGTTGATGAAGTGGATTCACTTCTGTCTCAGGTATAGTCTAACTGGTAAATAACTAAATATAGAGGTAAAATGGGGTTATGTTGGGTCAGCTGAACTTCAGTATGTTCCACTGGTTCCCTTGCTATATATTTCAAAGCCCATATGAGTGGACGCGGTGTGCCTTTTACTAAAAGGGGATACAATCTATGTTTGCTTGAGATCATCCTTGTGGTAAAAAGGAACACTTTTTCCATGTAAGTTGCCCACTGTCTTGATTGTCAGAATAGTTGTTCTGCTAATGAATTCTACATGATTGCAGCGGAAGTCAGATGGTGAACATGAAGCAAGTCGGCGACTCAAGACACAATTTCTCATCGAAATGGAAGGGTTTGATAGCGGGAGTGAGCAAATTCTGCTTATAGGTGAAAAATTGAACTGCTGAACTTTCCTTATGTTTGCATCCAGGACGTTTTTGAAACTTCAGTCTCTCGATCCCAAGGACTTATTTTAAATCACTGGCTTGCAGCTGGAAGTCATGACCAATCCTGATAATATTTTGTGGAAGCGCGTGTAAAATGTGTATTCCTACATTTCTGATTTGGGATAACGATGCAAAGTCAATTATCATCTTTCAAATTTTTCCTGCCAGGAGCAAAAATAACTATGCTCCTAGTGCGCTAGTAAACGGTGGCAGAACTTCACCCAAGGCAAACTTTTAAGATCGTACATAACAGAGTTGATGATCTTAAAAGTTGGAAATTGTATTTCTGATTTACACTATCTACATTTTGAACAAAAAGGTTGGAGATGATTTATAGATGGAATTTCTCAATGTTCGCACAACTTTTTGAATGGGAAGATGCATTTGACTTCGATTTCTTTTCAAAATCAGATGTACTCTGATTTAGTACTCTAAATAATTTGTGTAGTGGCTTCACAGTCGTTTTACAAGCTGTTATCTATCCAGGAGCAACTAATAGGCCCCAAGAACTTGATGAAGCAGCAAGGAGGCGGCTTACCAAGCGGCTTTATATTCCCCTTCCTTCCTCCGGTACAATTTGAGCATCCCAACTTTTGAACCTCTTTTGATCCCATGAATGATAGCTAACTGATTACTTGAAATGAAGATGCCAGAGCGTGGATTGTCCGTAATCTTCTGGAGAAGGATGGATTATTTAAGTTGTCAAAGGAGGACATTGATACCATATGCAAGCTAACTGAAGGTCTGTGCTCGTATGGTTCATAGTTCAACCCATTGGCTTCTTTCCACCTTGACTCCCTAGAATGTTCAACTTAAGCATTTGGCCTTTGGTTGTCATGTTTTCCCCGTATCCCATCTTCTAATATCATTTGTTTGTTTTTTGTTTTTTTTGCAGGGTACTCTGGATCAGACATGAAGAACCTAGTAAAGGATGCTTCTATGGGTCCGCTAAGAGAGTCTCTGAGACAGGGTATAGAAATTACAAAGCTGAAAAAGGAGGATATGAGACCTGTTACTCTTCAGGTAATAACATCTACATAAGCTTAGAGAGTGCACACATGCACACACATACATGGGTGATCAATAGCAAGAATAAAGTTCGCTTTTGTCAACTTCATAAAGCTAATTTGCTCTTTTTCCTGTGTGTAGGATTTTGAGGATGCATTACAAGAGGTGAGGCCTTCTGTTTCTTTGAATGAACTCGGTACATATGAGGAGTGGAACAAGCAATTTGGAAGCTTATCGGGGTGACCGGGTGAGTATCATTTTGATTAATGTTGAAGTAGAAAACAGAAAAAATATCTGTGGTATATACAAACTTCTAGCAAGATCAATCAATGTACATTCACCGATATTGATTTCTCTTGTGACGTCCATTTCACATTCTACCCTGTACCCACTCATAACTCTGCAGAAGCAGAAGTAGTTCGCTTCTGTTTTGTATGCTATGAACCAATCAAGCTGCCATATATTTCTATCCTATGAAGCTAAGAACTACAGATTCGAAGATGAGAGATGGACATGGAAATGCGGCTACATCATTTTCCAAAACTTAGGACACGGACATGTTGGGAGTAGGTAGATAATGTGCAATTGTGCATATATGATACGTGTATGTTATAAGCCGACATAAAAGTGAAAAAACATTTTTCCATGCAAATTAGGCTTTAGAAACCCCAAAGAATATGGACATTAAGAAGATATAAATCAGCAATGGCTAAGTATTCATGAACTAAGCATCCATGGGAAATGTGACTCTGCCCAACTTTTAAAATTGCATTATGATATGACTTACTCATGTTCCCTAATGTATTCCCAATGTGTACCCAATGTATATCCCCGGTGTGCCCTGAAGTGTCTAACTAGAATTAATGTAATAAAAAACATGATATGTATAATTTAACCAAGTCCAACACGTGTTCAGAATGTGTGGTGTCGATACGCAAGATCGGTAGGCGTGTCCGTGCTTCTTAGCTATGAAAGATATGCAGTATTCAAGTCTAATTTGGGATATCCGGACATAAGCTGACATAGTTCCAAACTGTATGAACGCAAAAAAAAATAAAATAAAATAAAACAACTGACTTTGAATTTACGTTTGACAAGTTAAAACCCACGTATAACTTGTTTTTCTAATTTTCCTTGCATCACAAGTTGCCTCGACTGACCATAATATACTAGTACTGGTAGCTTAGAAGAAAGATCAAACCCAGTCTAAGATCGTTACATCTCTTGGTCTGCCTCGTGGTCACGTGCAGTATTTTTTATTGCGGGTCAAGGAATTCATGCCCTGGAAAATATGTTAACACTCCTTCTAGATTTTGATCTTTAGTTCATGATTTTCTTAGTACTTTCCAATTCCTCATTAACAAACCAACGTAACTGCTGATGGCATCGCGACCGAAGGATATGTAATTGTTTATAGGAAATTGATTTTAGCACTCCAAAAATTGATGGAGGGGTTCCAAAACGACGTTGTTTTGTGTATTAATACAGTGCAGTTTTGAAGCTCCTACATCAATTTTTGGAGTGCTAAAATCACAATACTTGTTTATATGAAAATTGATTTTCCCACTCCCCTTTTGTTCAAGTGCACTCCACCTTTTGTCTTTATTCACGTAGAATTACAAAATTACTCTTCATACGTTTTTTCTCTTCACACATAAAAAGGTTAACCATATAATTTTACATCACTATAAAGCAAAACAAAAAAAGTGCATGCGGATAAAATGGGAGTTGAAAATCAATTCCATTGATTATTATAAACAAATTCCTGACCTTCCACGAATTAAAAAACATGTTCCTGACTAATTGCGCGCATGCGTATTAAGATATCTGACTAGTTCCTACGTACAATGCTAGCAGGAAAAATCTTTCCGAGAAAAAGTAATACCCCCTGCGCTCAGAAACGCTATCACAGCCAGATTCCAACCTTCGGGTGGCATCAGTCTTGTTGGGAGTTTGTTCAATGCATTGATGGCCACCACTAGAACTCAAACCGCTTAAAAACTTAAACCTACAAGAATATTAAGATCCAAGTTTTTTATTCGCACATGTTCTAACAAGTCTAAAATGGTATATATTTAATACTTAGTACGTAAAACGGATAGCAATAAAATTTTCTTCAAGTTTTGTAGTCTATAACCTCAAATTTAAGCTTTTAATATAAAATAAGCTCTAAACCAATTAGATTTTTTGTTGTTGTTGATCGTCCTCTAAACCAATTAGTTTGGCGTACGTTTTTATCGAAAGAATAATAAAGTAGCCGCACTTCATAGCTCAAAATTCCCCAAGGTTATAGACTATTTTATTTTATTTTATCAAAATCTCAAAGGTGACGGTCCTTATATAGATTGGCAATTAATAACCAAGTATAAGTAGAGTAATAGAGTTTTCAAAATTATTAAGATAGCGGTCAACACTTTTTCCCACTTGGCTCCAAATTTGCCTCGGTCCCATTTTCAAGCTTTTTTTTTTTTTTTTTTTTTTTTTTAAGGCTCCGTTTGTTTGGACATAAAATATTTTCCGGTAAAATATTTTACCTATTTTTCGGTGTTTGGTTGTGGAAAAAATGAGAAAAACATTTTACATGTAAAACAGTTTCCATCAATTGAATGAAAATAACTTACCCTTAAATCTGCTATAAATTTTTTTCAAAATGAACTCGTTACCTTCTACTGCAATTCTCACTGCTCAGTTTTCTCGATCGTCAGTTTTAACTCACGTTCAATTCCAATAATCTCATATCTCTCTACCGTTTAAGCTCCCTCCTTTCTCTCTACACTATTTTGTTAATTTTTTTAAAATATTTTCAAATGCCAACGAAATACCGAAAAATAAAAGTTTGAAGTTTGTTCTTTTGAAAAATTATTTTACATGGAAAATATTTTACATTGTAAAACATCAAAACAAACGGAGCTGTAAAGTCATGTAATTTGCAAATTTAAAGATAAAATTTTTGGACATAACCTTTTGATTCCTTTCGCACCAATTCAAATACTCCATGTCATCAACTTTTAAGAACGAGCTGTGCTATGTGCACAGCAGGCTGTGCACAGCCTAAATTCTGAAGTGATTTTGGGTGTATTGTTAACGCCTCTAACGATATCGGACGAAGCTCATTTTTTACAGAGACCTTAAACGACATATTTTGAACAAAATGAGCGGCTCCGATCATCTTTGTGAGACCCGAGGCGAGAGAAAACAGCCGCTGTGCACAGCTGCTGTGCACAGCAGTCTGTGCACATAGCTTTTCTGTTTAAGAACCCGTTCGTTTAAAGGTTTTGAATTTTGAATTCTAATCATAATCCTATTTCTCTTCAATCATTACTCTTATTTTTCTCTTTATCTCTTTTCAATCATTATTTTTATTTTCAATTATTGCTCTATTTTTCTCTACACTCATTACCTACAAATTCAAAATTCCAAAATGAACAGGGTAAGTGGTTCTTTGTTCGGTTCCCTTTTTAGTTTTAGTTTTAATTTTGTTTCCAATCATTGCCCTACTTCTTTCTCCAATTATTACCCTATTTTTTCAATTATTACTTTCTCATCTCTCTCTATCTCTCTCCAATCATTACCCTTATTTTCAATAATTACTCTATTTCTCTCTTCATCTTTACACTGGTTTCGAGCAGTTTGAGAACTTTTTTTTGGTTGGTGAGTGGTGTGCCAACGAGCTTACGCTTATTTCGACTATTTTTCAGTCAAAGATAGATCATTCATCATGGGACTAAGAGATTCAGTAGAAAATTCCCTCTTGCGACCTGGTCTCAAGAGGTCGCCAAGTTTGAAACTCATTATGTTTAGATTTACAGCTCATTTCTGTTGCCATTTGAGATATCCGTGGGGTCCAGCAGTGGTGAACTTTGGACCTATATTAATGGTCAAGATAGGGTACGAAAAGTTATAGACCTCGATACGTCGTATTCATGAATAAGATGTTTACACTTTATACATAGAATAAAGAACTGCTGCGTAACAATGCACGAATTCATCTCTTTCCGTCGTGGGTAAAAAATAAACTAATTGCAAGACCAAGACTCCAAACACGTGTGAGCTTTGGTAATCGGAATGCATCTCTCAGATCCAAAACAGTTGTCTCATACTTATGCGCTTGCAGAAGCGGGTGTTCAAATCTAAGCGTGAAAGCGTCAAACAATTAGAATTTATGAGTGCGAGAGAAGGACCGAAATCTATTTTGAAAGATGATGTGACTAAATCCGAACCGTTGACTTCTATTACTAATAGTTTGATCGATTCTTGGGGCTTGTGACAATGATGGGTTCCTGTCGCCTGCGGACGAAAACCTTGAAACCACCGGCCATATGAGCGGTCAACATCGGCACAAAGACCGGACTGCCCAAACCGGCCGGTCTAATCTCGAACCGCTTGAGTATCGAAGCCACAACGTACTTCATTTGGATGAAAGCCATTTCTTTCCCAAGGCACACTCTTGGACCGGCTTGGAAAACCGGAAACTTATATGGACACACCTTCTTGAACCCACCCCTACCCTCTTTCCCCGGTTCAGGAAACCATCTTTCCGGTTTAAACTCCAACCGGTCCGACCCCCACAGTGCCTTCATCCTCCCCATTCCGTAAGGGAAATAAGTCACCCTGTCCCCGGCGCGAACCGTCGTTCCGTCCGGCAAGGAGTCATCGGCGATCGGGTGCTTCGAGTCCCAAGCAACCGGAGGGAAGAGCCGCATCGACTCGCAAAGGCAAGCCTCCAGGTATGTCATTTCCTTGAGTTTTTCGTAGCTCGACAATCTCTCTTCTTCAACAAATCCCAGCTCCCGGACCACCTCTTGTTCTACGTCCCGATTTCGCGAAAGCATGTAGAAAAGCCATGTCATGGCGGCCGAGGTCGTGTCCCTCCCCGCCATTATAAAGCTTATCGCCATATCCCTCAGAAACGCCTCGTCGTGCCCTGCCAGTATCATCTTCGACAGGAGATCCTCTCCCGCTCTCTCCCCATCGAAAATGCGCTTCTTCTTGTCGTGTATGATCTCTGCGACGAATGCACGGATTTCTCCAATGGCGTCCTTGAGTCTTCTTTCCGACCCGAGTCCAAGCATTCTCTTGATCTTCCAAATGACCGAAACCGGTTCCAGCGCCCGTTTCGCGCTCATGGCCGACGCCACATTGAAAGCACCCGCGAGGGGCGAGACGGAGAGAGAAGGATCAAGGCAACAGGGATCAATCCCTAGTGACAACCTGCAAACGATGTCAAAGGTTAATCCTCTCAGCAACTCTTGCAAATCCACAACCTTTTGATCACCTTCCATTGCCAGAGACTCCATGATCGGGAGAAGTTTAGATTCCACCTCCCCCGCCAGAGTGCTCACGATGTACTCTTGTAATGATCTGGCACTGAACTCATGGCTGGCTAACTTGCGCTGGGTGTACCACAGCTCCCCATCAACATTGAATATCCCACGGCCAAGAAAGTCACCCAGGATTTCAGTGAATGCCTTGCCTTTTGGGTAGTTGCTGAATCTTGTCTTGAGCACGTGCTCCACGTTTTCCGGGTTCGCCGTTATTATGGTCCGGCGGGCCCCAAACCGGCGGATCACGATCGTCTGCGTTGCAGAATCGGAGAGGAGTTCAGTGTACCAGTCCAGCAGGCGGTGGCTGTTCTTGTAGAAGGAAAATAGGCATCCGATGATCGGGTACGTCGGCGGTCCATGGCCTGGAAACTTGCTGTACTCTCGCCGGAATCTGCATGAGATTGTGTGCAGCGAGTAGAGAGAGATGCAGAGGATGGTTATCAATAGTGGGTGTGCAAGGAATAGAAAAATTGACATGCCAACCATGTTTGTAGAGGGAAATAATAGGAATGGGTGGGTGTAGTGGTGGAAAACGTACGACTATATTCTATAAAGTCCAATGCACATATTAGGTATAGTGTTTAATGATCAGATTAGTGATGTACTGTATTTATAAGGTGTGAGTTGGACAGGGGAAAAGGCCATGAACTTCCGTTTTGGAAAAGTTGTCAGTAAATTATTGCTAGGAAATTTTAGAGCTTTTACGTAGCCAATGTGAACTGGTCTGGCTTTTACCCATGTGGACTGGTCTACCAAATTTTCCTTGAACCTAATTAGTACGGAGAACTAGAATTTCACCGAAGCCAAGTCTGATTTTGAGACTGAGACTGGGGTGACATGGTATATGAGGTGCTTAACGAGAGAATGACTTATTCACGGTTCCGCGCAATCTCATTCGTTTATCAAGGCAATCAATAGTTGAAAATTGTTTTCAAATTTTGACTGGTAGAAATTGGATTTCAATCTGAATCGTCCAAAACATTTTTGGACGCGCGAGATAGAGCTCCGTAAAAAGGTTTTTCTCGCTTAACAAAGGGGTGTGGCCAATTTATACGAAGCTTTATCTCGGCTTTGAATGAGCCTTCCGCTAGCATAATCACCTGAGGAAGAGGTCTGTATCAAGAGTAGCAGAGGCTCGTATCTCAATAATAATTGCATTTTCTTTTTCTTTTTACCCAAAAAGTTGATTCAAATGCAGGCTGTAGTGTAGGGAAAATGTGATATCGATCTGCTCGATCCCTAATGTGTGCAATATTCTTTCTTTCTTTCTATTTAGTTTCAATGGGTAAAAGTAAAAGTTGAAGTCAACCTAATAGACGTGGGAATGTGGATTTCACGGCTAATCTATGTGCAATCTTTTGGATTGACTTTTAGCCAAGTGTGGGAAATCTCTCATCCACCAATAGGCTACAATTTCAATTTTGCAAATGGAGACAAATCACAGACCCATCAATCTCCTATCATGAATCAGATGGCCACTGTTATATGCAAATAATGCAATTAATACTTCTTCTGTGCCAAAATCAAATCAAGTGTTGGCATCATCAATACCAATCAATGCATCTTCATCTAACAAGTAGGATATATGCCAAGATTGCCTACACGGGTTTTAGGCTTCTAAATTTGGAAAGTGCGAGTTATCTTCATCTAATTAACATGTAGGGTTATAGTGTCGGATATCCGTTGATATAATTTCGAAATGCATTTATTTTGAAATTAAATTAGTTCCGATTCGGAATTGTAATCCTGTTATGTTCCTTTTGTTAATGCTCTCAAAGAGTTAGATGATTTCAATCATAATCTTCGTTCTTTTGGGGAGGATCTAATTCGACCAAAAACACTAGGTACACAACCATCCAAACACAACACTAGACATAATTCCTCACATACACGTGGGTCTTGCTAAATGTATGTGAGACACACGTTTATGTGAGAAATTATATTTGGTGTTGTATTCGTATGGTTCTCTACTATCTGTCAAAAACAAGTACTACATCGACGAAAGGTACTTCGGATTAGGTATTGCTATCCTGGCGTATCTCCTCAATGTGACAGCCAGTGAGCTAGACTCTGTCTGTAGTCATTGAAAACTGCTTCATCTGAAACGGTCTCATCTGCCTGTTCAAAACTTAGGCTCAACCCCACTGCTTTCCTTCAACTCCTAATGGTTTTTCATAATTCTCTCTCTTGTTATTACTCATCTCTCTATATATTGATCGATCTCTCTCTACTTATTATTACCTCAAAGATGCTACAGTGTCCACCCGCCGTTTGGGGACATCGTAACTTTTGGCATAACTGACCATTAAAAGCATAATAAAAACCAGTGATATGTATAACACTGGCCTAACAAAGGCATAACCTCCAAAATCCCCAGAAATTTTGGGGATTTTGGAGGTTATGCCTTTGTAAGGTTTTGGTTATACACATCACTAGTCGTTGTTAATGCTTTTAATGGTCAGTTATGCCAAAAGTTACGGTGTCCCCAAACGGTGGGTGGACACCGTAGCATTTCCCTACTTCAAAATTCCCCTTCAAAACTTTTACCAAACAATCTCGGGTCGGGTAGGGTAATCTCCCCCTGGATGATCTATGACACTATCTCAATCATTTTGGAAGTGGCAGGTTGAAGGAGGAGGAGGATGATATATAGCACGTACACCATGTAGGGTCCTGGATACATAAATGAGCACATGCCCACATTTATACATTTACTATACGTTTTGGTACGTCGCCTCTGATTTTCTATCGCTGTGTCCTTGTTTTAGTGGATCTTCCATTTGCTATTATTTTATTTCATATAAGTAACTACTCAAATCTTCTTGGCCGACCATATCAAAGGGCCCCTCGAAACACCTACAAATTACTACCCCGTAGTACCAATAAGTCCTCTAGGAGCTAACACTGCCAAGGGACGGGATGCTCCAAGGACTCACACTCACACATTTATGGGGATCCATAACTAAATGTATAGATCGCACTTGAACGCGCAATTTGTGAATACCCACTCCCTTGAGCACTCCAAAAGCTCTGAATATATGAACTACTCAAATCATCCTGGCCGACCAAATCAAACGGCCCCTAAGCACTCCAAAGCACTGAATAATCACTCAATAACAAGTAGTTCAAAGGAGAGAGGGCAAAATTGTCAATCCCGTATCGGTCATCGAATCGATTTTTGTATTGGGACGGTATATGCCAGCACCGCCGTGTATCTCATACCATTTCGGACTTATCACAACATGTGCTTTATACTTTCGCAATATACTTATGTATAACTGCAAATGATTAACGTATTAACTATTACGCACTACAAATTTTGTCAAATTATCTTAAAATTCAAGCCTTTTTTTATCTAAGGAAAAAAGTACAGAAGTGTGCACTGGCTGAGATTTCCGTACAAGCCCAGTACCAACCGGCTGACCACCAAGCTAGGTGTACTGTACCGAGTGGCACGTGATTGACTACACTGGGTAGGAGAAGTGGCACGATTTTCTCTCCAACCCAAGCATTCAAAATGGAGGCTCTCAATACTTGCTCTACTTTTAAGTTATCATTGCTAACAATTTTTTTTTTGGCTTTTCTGTATAAAAAAAACAGAAGTTGACATTTTCTTAGTTTTCCTTTCACAATCATTCAGTTAATCTCTCTCTAATGTTTTCAAAATAGCATTTTCTGAGTAAAGTTCTAAGATATAAGTTGGATCCCTCTCTTTTTTTTGAGTCAGACAGTAGGATGTTAGTATATTAGTTAAGTTAGATTACTACAAGGGGCATCGACATTGTTCCATTAGCTCGAACCCAAAACTTTGCAGTACCTAAGTAGTAAATACTGGTACAAGACCAACTGAGCTAGAAGCCCTTGTCATGGATCCCTAATTGAAAGCTACACCTTTTGATAGTGAGATTTGAACATGGGGCATATGATTTTCCATACATTTAACAAGTGGTCATATTATGAAATTCAATAGGAGGTGGTTGGGAGTCAATTAATTTTGATTATGTTTTGTGAACTCCAGGTATAGATTTTTGAGTTATAACGAGACTCTGTAAAAGTGTTCGGATGGTATGTGCAGAATAGATTTCACGGAGGATTTTGTGAGTAAAGTATAGTCAGAATCCAAAAAGCTCTGCATTCTCTGATTTATTTTTATGAATGCATTTTGACATAAAGTAATAGTATTTTTACAATCGGCTCCCAAAAAAGGAAAATACGAAATGCAAAAGTGCATAGTTTGGTCTCCCAAACCAAACAAACCTCAAATGATATGATTGGAGATTCTATAACCCACCAAGTACTCTTCCCCTGCATTGGTTGGTAATGATATCCCAGGAATATGTGCTTTTTTTAGGGATGGGGAAGAATTCAGAATATGTGCTTGTTAGACCAGAAAGAGATAAGGGACAAGAGGCAGCTAGGCTGCTAAGGCTAGGCATCACATGCAAATTAGTTCTAAAGTTTGGTAAGCAAGATATACAAGGGAGATTAGCAGTACTATTGTGATGGCAAGAGATAATATTGTTTGGAAACAGACGGTGGGAGAGTGATTGGTGTGGAGCCTAGCCTCGATCTCTTGGTTTTTATAGTACGTTTTTAGGTGGCTTTTTATTGGTTTTCTATTGTTTTTTAATTAGTTGGCATCCTATCAACTATTTCTTCTTCCTTTTTTTTTTTTTTTCTTTTTTCCGTTTGTTGTTTTATGCTTATTTAGAACATGTGAGGCTAAGGATTACGTTTAGTTTTAGGCTTTTCGCGAGCAGCAACACTAAGAGAATTTATATACTCTTCGAATCTCTCTCGATGCTTTTCTTTTCTTATGTTATTGGTTTCCTTCTTATCTTAATGGTAATGAATTTCTCGCCCATCAAGAAAAAGATATGCAATAGATTAAGACAACATCTAGCCGTGGCCACTATATATACTTTGTTGGCTGGGGCTGGTTAAGTGGGAGTAAGTGGTGGAATAACTACTATCATGTCCCCTCTAGAATGGGGAGATTAAGTATTTTTGGACTCTTTTCAAACCAAGAGCCCCTCAAACATGAATAACTTTTTTTTTTATAGGCAAAATTAATTTCATTCATCCCGAAAGATACAAAATGAAATCAGCATAATACAATAAAAAAAAAAAATTGCATTGAGCAACTTTTTCTCGCAAGATCTTAACCTACTATTCACCCCTCAATTTTGATAACATCTTGTTAGCAAAGACGCCAACAAGACTCAAAGCCCAAAACCACTCCTAATGTTTGAACCAAAACAGAAGAAGACCACCCAAATGCAACCTAAATGGGCCAAGCATATAAGCATAGGTCCGGCCCACACAAGCCAAAACACCCATGGCCCCGCCCGGCCCATAAACATGAATAAGTATTGGGTTGTAACTTGTAACCATATATATAGTACTACAACCAAATGAACAACTCAAATAAGGTGGGTCCTACTAGAAAACCTCCACGTGCCTTCGTTTGGGATATCGCATCCATTACACCTTACATCTACTCCTTTGCTCGGGATATCGCTTCCAGTACACCTTATATTTATTCTTGAAGAGAGCACGTCGTGTCCGCTATACTTAATATCTATTCTTGAAAGAGAGTCACAGAAATAAGAGGCAGAATATAGTTATTTTGCATAGACAAATTACGAGTCATATGAAGCAGTGAGAGGTATATTTTTTAGAAGTAATTTGGTACTTTTGACCTACTATGTTGCTCAGTGCCCTTAAAATTACAAATTAGAGAACAAATGATTATCTTATCCAGAAAATAAGAAAAGAAATGGTCACATGACTTTAGAGCTAATAAACAAACTAAACTACTCAAGTTCGAACCATGGTCACCTTCGTGATCCCACTAAGCGATCATATATATCACACTTGAACAAGTTACTACACAGCTCATTTAGCTTCTATTGTTTAATAGA
Organism: Rhododendron mucronatum var. ripense; assembly: GCA_019656295.1. Taxonomy (NCBI): domain Eukaryota; kingdom Viridiplantae; phylum Streptophyta; class Magnoliopsida; order Ericales; family Ericaceae; genus Rhododendron; species Rhododendron mucronatum. The sequence goes on along the minus strand of BPLT01000148.1, from coordinate 654,951 downwards.
TTCAAACAACTCTGTGATCGGCTCAATAAAAGTTTGTTTGAGATTAAGTCGCTTGAAAAACAAGCTAAGTTTAAACATATTTGACAAGAATGACCACCAAACCCTATACAAGTACAATTTCACTATGGTACATTTACAATAGTATGAATATTCGATAATTTCACAGAAAGTATACAAGTCTGAATCCAACCCACTGCATCTCGAGCACTCCCTCCACATATCCACATACTGAGAACTGAGACAGAGCAGGAAAAGAAACTTTGCAAGTGATCAAGTTAAGGAAACACAAATAAGCACCAAAAGATTCAACCAACAATATCTGATAGGCAAATTGTGCCCCAGGCAGAGAGCAATTTAACAACCATGTAGAGAGCGAAATAATGAATCTTCCAAAGACTAACCGTATAATGTACTCTAGCTGCATCAGCTTTCAAACTTCAGCATCGCAATTTCCATGCTTTTTCCGAATGATAGGTCTTTATCCTTTTGGTAATGTGCGAACCAGAAGGTTTCTATATTCTTGACTCCTTGACCACTCATCAATCTCCCGAGCACGTAAAACTGGAAGTGGATGTGAAAGTTGCCTTGTTTGAGCATTTCTGAACAAAATTGGGTGTTAGGCATTTCCTTAAGTTAATAACTTAATCCTGCTACTCTAAGGACCCGTTTGTTACATATTTCACGTTTGTGGCTGGGATTTAATATCCGTCTGATTCTTTTTAGAGGTAGGTAGAGGACGCCATTATAGGGCTGCAAATGAACCGAGACTTATAATACCATCGTATCTAGTTTGCAGCACTAGATACGATGGTTCGAACACGCAAAGTGACATATGACAACACAAGGTGCCGCCCCCAGGTAACTCAAAGCTTGGTATATCTATCTCATTTGATATCCCACAAAACACAAGACATATAATGTAACGACCCGTAATTTTTACAATTTATAATATCATTAAAAAGTATTATTTGTAATAATAAAATTATCTTAATTATAATTACCTAGTAGATAAATACAAATTAAATTAAATTAGTCTATATTATCCTACTTTTAATTCTTTTAAATTGCATGCATGTAATCCTATCATCCCTCCCTCTCCTATTCAGTCTCTAACTCCTCTCGGAGCACGAAAACTGTACATAATTCGTCCATTCCGAAACCCGATAGAATACAACCTCTTTAAAATCCAATTTCAATCGAAACTCTTCAAATTCTCCTATATATACCCTAGTACGTCGACCCTAGGGCACACCACGAAATTTACCACGCCCCACCAGTCCAGAAAAGAGAGAAAAACAGGAGAGATCGAAGCTCCAATCTATGGAGTTCTAGAGAGAGAAAGAAAGAGAGAGAAAAGTGGGTTTCATACCTACGATCAACCGAAACCCGAATTGATCATTCCAATACCTTCCTACAATCCCTAGCATCACCGAACGTCATCAAATTCGGTCCCAAAGTTTCTCGATCGAAGAACCCGAAACTTTCTTCCCAAATTTTCAAGTTTCAATCAAAAACCAATTCGATCCGATTTGAGGTAGTATAATACATTCCAACCCATCGTCCCACATGGCCCCATGCATCGAAAAAGGCAAGAAAAACCAAAAAAATCGATTCTGCCCCGGACCTTGCGGCCGCAACCTGCGGGCCGCAAGAACCAGAGCCGAGTTAGCGGCAGGAGACTCAGCCGCAAGGTTGACTCGGTCAGACCTTGCGGTTTCAACTGTTTTGGTTCGAAATCGTTTTGCGACCTTCTAAACTTGATTTTCGACCCCCGAACTATTTTTCCTAGACTTTTCACACCTCAAAGATCATAACTTGTTAAGGACATATTTTTTTTTATTTAATTATCAATTTATTAAATTATTTGTTAGTTATCGTTCAACGTTTACAAACGAAAATTAGTTACGACCTCTTGACCAACGTTTTAACACTCCAACTAATTTTTTTTAGACTCCATGGACCTCAAATACAGTAGCTTGTTATATTAAATATTTATTTTATTTAATTCACTATTTATTATTATTTTTAAAGTAATTCCAATCAAAATTACTTTACGATCTTATAAACGTTATTATTAATGCCCGGATAATTTTATTTAGACTCCTTACTGTCCAAAGATGATATTATGTTAGTCTCAACATTTATTTTTATAATTAATTATTTATTGTCTATTTACTTCACTTTTGGTCACTTTAATTAACGTTTTTGTGTAAATTAATTCTTCGACCCTCTGAACCCAACTTTTGACACTCAACTGATCATATAGGACCTTTAGGACTCTTATTAGGTCATGATTAATTATTCTAATATTTTTATTTAATTAATGCATTTAATTAGCTTTTAATTAATCTAGTTAATTAGAAATAATTAATACGGGCCTAGAAAATATTTTATTAAAATTTTTATAAAAGTTTTACTTCATTATTGATATTATGGCCATACGAGAATAAGGGCAACGACCCATTCATAAAAGGTTGTGTGATTGCACTGCTGGTTATTTGTTTTCATTATTATTTGATTTAATTGTATATTGCATCGATGCCTGATTTGAATGCTAGATTGGACCCTAGAGACATGGGGTGGTATGCGAATAGAGATCACCTAGACGATGTTAGATAATGGATGAATTGGAAAGTTTTATTTTTAGAATGCCTGCAAGCGTGATTTTGAGATGTGATGGTTTGAAACTGGCAAAGTAAGCCCAGTGGTGATTGATGAATTGATACTGGCGAGAGTCCAGTGATGAATTGAAACTGGCAAAGTAAGCCCAGTGATGACTGTGTGGTGGTGCATAAGATAGGCGAACCCTAGTTATAATTCGGGCATGATAAGCTTCCTTTTGTTGTAATGAGAGAGATACACGCTAGGTACATAACTGAGGTGCAATCCGCGACAACAAAAGAAAGTGAGCTCATGGGACAGGGCATAGCTAGCGGTTGGGGAGGAAAGACTCCGCGGAGGAGATCTTAGATTTCACATCAAGTTAAAAGGATAGTAATAAACTGGTTTCCATGGAATAAACTCTGTTTTACTTTATCGCATTATTATTATTCATGTTGCTTGCTAACTGTAAAGTAAGAGGGGTAGTTGGATTGGATTATGCTTCGGGGTGAACTCTTTCACTCAGGTACGGATTGCCTGGCTTCCGTGCCAGATTTTGCAGAAAATCAGGGAGAGACACAGAATATGGAAGGTGAACAATTTTATGCGGAAGAGAATCCAGAGGTGGGAGCCGAGCCAGAATACGCTTGGGATCCATATCAATCCTAGAAGGCGGCTCTGTTATTTTGTGTAGTTTTATCACAAAGACTATTTTTTCAGTATTTCAATAAGGATTTGTAATAGACGAATCGTTAGGAAGAATTATCCGTTTTGGATTTCGAGTTAGATTAATAAATTGTTAGAAATCAATATTTAATACCTCCGATTTTATTTCCGAAAATCGGGGCGTTACATATAATACCTTGGGGATTTGGTATTAATCCCGTGACCAGTAATCCAATTCGGGTTTTACTTATCATATGGACTTATATATCCATACACTATCAGTCCTATCAAACAAAGAGGGCCAAAGCTGTTGTGCACGCCTACCTTATATACCGCCCGGATGGACTTGAAGAAGCTTTGTCATAAGAAATAGCTTGCTCCAAGAATGCATCCACATTTAGTTGATCAGCAATAGACGGGCTGCCACCAGCTAATTTCATGATAACCGAGACGACAACCTCTTGTAGGAATATCAAATGAAAAGGCAACAAATTAAAAAGCTAGACACTGTTAAAAAAATAACTAATTCACCCACTTTATTTATCGTCCAAACATTTCGGGTTTTGTGTACCTTTGGGTCTTGAGCAACAAGAAGAGCTGCACGATCACAAGTAAGCTCTGCCGCTCGGAGCCAAAGGAATAGCTGTTCTTCCAGAACCTGAGCTATCAGCCCGCCAAGCCCTGTGAAACGTGAAACAAGATTGTTAGGACCCTATGATTCATAACCACTATATTCGTTACAATTTGTGTGAATGTTGCTAGTGGCAAGATCTGCATCCTTTACCGAAAATAGCAAGAAGTATAACAACAGAAAAGGCTGACCATATCAACCAAGGAGTGCAAAATATTCATTATCATGGCCACTACATCTTCTTAGAAAGGGAATAGAAACCAGACAGAAAATTTCGGAAGTTACATTCTGTAATTCCGGTCTAGATAGTACCCCAAAACATCTCCGGCATAAAACTCACTAATTTGGGGAACCAGATTCGCTACTCTGGGTAAAGTATCTCAATGAATATATCATTACTCTAAAAAGGTATGATATGGAGAGCACTTCAATAACTTAAATGGAATACAAACACGAGAGAGAGAGAGACCTACCAGGAACACCGTATGCCCCAAGAATAAAAATATTTGCAATTGTCAGCCATACACCATGGTCACATTTCAAGTGACCCAACTCATGAGCCAGAACAGCCTATTAATGCATTATCAAGAGATTATTAAAAGCACTGCACTGCATCATCTCAAACATAGTAATAATTTCAAAAATAAGTTACATATTTGGAATACACCCGATACAGGTAAAGATCATTGGTTGATCCTTGACGAAGCATTAAATTGAAGAATTTTGCTTCATAAGAATGTTTGAAAGCATCGGTTGTATTTTCAAGAAAGGTAGAACTAAGAACAATGGTGGTGCCCGTAAAAAAAAGAGAGAGTGAAGACCTGCAATTCCTTTCGTGTCAAAAGGTCCACAAGACTAGTATGAACAACAACAAATGGCTTTTTACCGCTGATAGCTAGGGTATAGGCGTTGGGAACTGGACTTTGGCGCACATAAAGGTCAGGAGCTTCAGTCTTCAGAATTTCCGCAGCCTCAACCATTAGCTGATGCAGTTCAGGAAGCTGGGGTACACCAACATGAGTAAACTTAAAAGAGAGCATATAACATAATTGTCCAGAAAAATACATTTGGCACTGGAAACAGTAACAAACACTCACAGACATCATCTCTTGAGTGCACATATGATAAAGCTAACAAAGAAAAAAAACAGAAGTTGAACTACCATGTAACCAATAACTGAGAACATAGGATAAGTAATACCCTAGCTTTATCTTTGAACTTTAACAGCACAAAAACCATGCAATGCGGAAGGTTCAGAAAAATCATTAGGGGCAATGCGTAAAAGTTTCCTCAATAATTTTAGCTACCATCAACTTAACAGATCATGAGGATGCTTATGCCATAAGATATCTCTTCCCTCGACTAAGTCCCTAATTGAATGCCAAATAACCTGCTTTTCAGAAACAAGAACTGAAGTCCCCATATTCTCGAGTGCCATGAATGTCTCTGCAACGGTTCCTGCAGTGACATGTTCATATATCGAGGTTAGTAGCGAAATCTACCAATAAAGCATACCTTTGATGAAACTCATTCCTTCCAGCAGGGGAAGAAAAAAGAACTTCAAATAACAAAGGAATTTTAGGACACGATTCTCAGTATTCCTCCCACTGGTAGCTTTTGCCAATGGAGACTTAAAATTTTATTGTCACCAATCAAGAATCAACTTGAAGTGAGGAACATGGAAAAATGTGCTACTGCTAATACATACGATGCCTGACGAATAGATGGTCAAACCTCAATTTACCTGTTTGTCACAATTACTTTTCCCCCCTACTTTATGTTTTCTATGTTTTCATAAGCCCCGTTTATGGTTCATTTTGGCTAGAACTCAAAGCATCAGTAACTCATACAAAAGTAACAAAACCAGCAGATGAAAGGTCCAAGAAACGAAGCATGAAATATATTAGTCAGACCTTTTGTTTTAACTCTCATAGCACTTACAAATGGTTAGGGCCGTAGAAAATCTGGCATTGTTTTCACACATTTGGTATTCTGAATTTGGTTAGTTCTATTACAGTCAAGGATAGTATATAACATAGTGTTGCAGGCAAATAATGCCCAATTGCATAGAGAAACCACTAGGCTTACATTACCTTGTGAACCAATAAGAGCTTTGCCACCAACATCTGGCTTGAAAAACCATACTAGTACATGAACTTGAATAAAGCCAATTAATTAACCAGGAAAACCCCTATTTCTTCAATAGAAAGTACATACATATGCATCTTATATATGAATGCTCAGGGTATGTGTACGCACCATAAAGAGGGCATGTCATTTAGTTGCATGGAGCTTCTAAAGTGGTGTCGTGGCATGTCATTTACTTGCAGGGAGCTTCTAAAGTTGTCCCGATCCCACCTTAGGAGCGCGCTCCTGCACTCCCAACTAAGGAGCTCGAAAGGAGTCCACTCCCACCCCCATTGAGATGGAAGCACGCTCCTTACGAAGATGGGAGCTTTTGTAAAATCCTTGTATAGAAAAACAGGGATTTCTCACATGACCTTAGTAATTGATCTTTGATAAACTCATATCTAGCACAAGTCATGATATATTGAAAAGAAAACTGTATGGTGTAACACTAGCCCAATTCTTACACTTATGGTGGACTTGGCACATATTTTTTTACTCTCTAATATGATTGTACTTTTAAGTGTATATTTTATTCAACATTATGTTCTTCATATATGTACACTCTCCCAACCTTGGGAGCTTCTATAATCCCCCGCTCCCACCACTGCTTCGTGCAACTATAGGCATGAGTGCATGACGAGATTAAAGTTAACCCGAATTCAGAAACAATCAACTGATTAGTGCTCATAACCTTAGTAAATTCAACAAACTTAAACTGGACCGCGAGAAGCAGTCTAGATTTATCAAGAGTCAAACTAGAAACAACATCATTCAGTGAAGCTAAAATTACTACTGAAACAGAGGCTCAAGTGAAGTATTTGTTGATAAATCGGTCAAACCAACAAATACACAACGAACGAAGAACAGTCAGAAAAAACTGTGTAGTACATCCTTGGCTCGCTCCACTTCTCACTATGTATCTAAGGAAGAATAGAGTACAGTTACATCGGCTGCATCTATCAAGTACTCCACTTATAACCTAGTGTTCAGTGCTAACATCATCAATTTGACTTACCGTAATTCCTGTTCAGTCAACAAAACGCAAATTGGACTCAATTAGCCTTCACAAACCCAACATAAATACGTAACATCTAACTGCATATTTGCCTTCCGTTACCTAGTACGCCTTTAACAAGCTCATTTAGCCCCGGAATCGCCCTCATAATCAGCGTATTCTGGCCAAAACAAAATACAACAAAAGAACCAAGTTTAGTAACTAGAAAGAAGAACAAACAAAAAAGAAAAGATAACAAGAAAGTTTGAATCAGATATAGGGCTGATAAACGAACGATTCTAGTGGAGTTTGAGCTCATGTTCCTTGGTTAAAAACTCGTTCAAGATCGATTTGTTACATAAATAAACAAAGCTTAAACTTTTTTTTTTTGTTGTTGAATCTGTTTAGCTTTCATACCAAGCTTGACTACCAATCGGCTCAATCGAAATTTGAGCTACTCGAGTCGGTTAAAGCTCGTTCGAAATAAGCTTGTCTGTTAAACACACAAAGCTTCTAACACTTGTAATTTTTCAAACCAAGTTTGATTATCTAACTAACTCCTCGGCTTGTTCGGCTCGTTTATCGCCCCTAATCGTATACAACAACAGGAACGGCGAATTACAACCTGCTTGTCAAGAGGATGTCGGAAGTCATCGGCGTCTATGTTGGGAAAGCCGTTCAAGGTAGCTCTGCAAACGGAAAACCCAACTCTTCGACACTTCTTAATCGGACCAAATTCGATTTGCGACAAACATATACTACTGCTCCTGTTTAAGTAATTCAAGCCCAAGGTAGATTCTTTAGGAGCAAAGGCCATTGAAGAGAGAGAAAGACATGCCATCAAAGCGAGCGAGCGAGCGAGAGAGAGAGAGAGAACTTCAGGAGGCCTTTTGCATGATTGATTCTGAGGCGGAGGTTTTGTGGGCGGAGTCAAAGGATTTAGATAGGGAGAAATTTTTCAGTGCCGGGATAGATAGAAGATATAGGGAGTGTTTGGGAGCCTATTTTTTGGCTTTTCATTTTTAACTTTTTGACTTTTTGGCTTTTTGGATTATGGTTAGAATGTATTTTGAATCTGTTAGAGTGTTTGGATGATATGTGCATAATGATTTTTGCAACAGGAGTAGTGTTTGGGAGATATGTGATGAAAATGAATTGTGAGTTAATTTTTTACCATGTTGCCCTTGATCATTTATTACGGGATATAATGTGTATAAATAATGGTTTAATCAATTTTTTAAAGTTTAGATTGTGACCCAAAAATCCCCTCTATATGTTTTGGCAGAAATAAAGTTTCCCATAATTTTCCCACAGAATCTGTTGAAAAACAGGTTAATTTCATATATTTGGTTGTAATGCAAAAAACAAAAAACGTGAGCTTTGTTCGGTTGCCTTTTCATTTTTGTTTTAGTTTTGGAAACCAATCATTACCCTACTTCTTTTCCTAATCATTACCCTATTTTTTCAATTATTTCTTTCTCATCTCTCTCTATCTCTCTCCAATCATTACCCCTATTTTCAATCATTACTCTATTTCTCTCTCCACCCACTACCAAAACTAAACTAAACTAAACTCCCAACCAAACACTACCAAAAAAACCCGGATCAACTCAGTTTCCGTTGAGTGCTAGCCATCTTTATGGGTAACAACTAGTAGCACCTGAAGAACAAGAAAAAAATTGCACAGCCCTACTACACATTTTTTGTCCAGTGATGGATTTATTATTAGCATAAAAGGAAAGGACATTTGAGTCTTTTGGATATAAGAAAATTGAAAAAGGCAAAAAAGAGAATGGGAAAAGGACCTCCGGAGGTCCTTTTAGCTTTTGCTCTCCTTTCATCAAATTTGCAAATGCATTTTTGGAAAATGGGTTTTGGCTTGTGTCCCCCAAACACCAAAAAGTTGAAAAGTTGAAAATGGAAATGCAAAAATTAACCTCCCAAACACCCCCATAGAATACGCGCTCCTATGTACCATGTGCATATATTTTATTATTTATTCATAATATTTTAAAATATTTCGTAATTTTTATTTTAGAATTCATAACTTTTAGCAGTATAATTCATAACATTTTCATTATGATTCATAATATTTCGATGTATCTCGTAACTTTTATACGATTCGTAACTTTTTAACAATACAATTCGTAACATTTTCTCTATAATTCATAACATTTTGGAAATGCATATGATACACATACAAATAAGGGGTGTGTATTGTAGCCTTTCCCTGCAAGTTAACTAAACTCCGTTTGGAATTTTTGGAAAGTGAGGAAAATAAAAAAGAATATGATTAAGAAAGAAAATTGAGAGAAAAATTTCACTTTGCATTTAACTTTATTTTATTATCTATTTTGTTTTTTATTTTTCTCTCAAGTCAAACAAGGAAAGGAAAACTTTCTCCACGTGCCGCACCTTTTCTCCTCCACACACCTCACCCTAGCCCCACAGCTGTACCAGTGCTAACGACTTGCCGCCATCTCGTTTTCTGTTCACGTGCAATGTAATTTTAGCAACAAAACTCGGGCAAAACGATTCAAAAATGTTGAACTTTTTTTCGTTTTGTGCGTGTTATTCTTAACTTAGGAGCCATGCTAATCTTCTTTGTATTTGTTCCAATTTTATCGGTTGTGCTTTAAGTAACAAACTTCTCTTTGCTTTATTGTGTTATTTTGCGACAAAAATTCGCAAGATAATAGTTGCAAATTGAGATGGTTTATACTTCAACTGTATCCATAGACTTTCCAGTAGGTTATCCATCCCGAACTATTCCAGGATGAGCACGCAATGAGCACGCTTAATTGTAAAGTTTTTATGCGCTTTGACCTGCCCTCACGGCTTTAAAAAGCTTTATACAAGTAAGAGGGATTTTTTTTTATAAACCATGACTTGCCCCCTCCCGTCCTGACAGAGCCTGCTTCCTGCAGCATCGGCGGCCACCGAAAAGCGGAGTGTCACATCAACAGATCAAGAATTGTTAAATAGATTTGGTGGCATTTTCAGACGGTCCGAATATGCGCAAAGGGTAGCACGTGGTACCCTATTTTTTTGTTTGATCCTGTGTGGTACCCTATTTGCAACCAAGAATTTCTCCCCGACGCTGGCCAAAGAAGTGGCGAGGTACGAGAAATGCTATGGGTACTACACTATTGTACCGAAGAGTGTACAACTGCTGAGGTGGAAGGGGACGGGAGGAAGTGAGGAACACAATGTGCTGACGTCATTGGCAAACTACGTCGTTTTCCCTTCTCTTTTTTTCCCTTCCCAAACCTTGAACAGATGACTTTTTCTCTCCTCTATAGTTCCTTCCCCCATCTCCTCCTAAACCACGACGCCATGTCCCCCCAAACCACATCTCTCCACCGGAGCCACCCAATCGATGGCCGTGGAAGCTTCAGGTCTGTAAATTTAGCAATACCCCCACAAAAGAAGCACTCGATTCTGTAAATTTAGCAATACCCACAAAACAAATCACTCGATTTCCCCAATCGATGGCCGTGAAATCATGTGGGTTTTCGCACTCTGCTTCCGCTATCGGTTGTCGGAATCCGACGTCCAGAGATATACGAAGTCAGCACTAAAGGGGCCTCAGTGTATTAAGCAGAAAGATGGTTTCATTCACTTTGATAATCAAAACATCATCCTCTGTTCTTGTAATCAAAACGACGTCGCCAAGATTGCCAACTTTGTTCAATGTCATGTTAAGCTTTAAAACAAAACACAGTATTTGACATTTCTATATTTTCATGGGGTTTTGTTGAGAGAGAGGGAGAGGGAGAGGGAGAGGGAGAGGGAGGGAGAGTGAAATCAGAGTCCGGAGAGAGAAGGAGTCGTTGGAATTTGGCGGTGGTCGAGAAGAGGGAAGCCAGAAGACTTAGAGGTGGCCGGTGGGTACCGTTCAGTGAATCGGTAGGATTTGGAAAAAATTCCTCTTCCTCTAATTTTCCCGGTTATGTTTTGGAGTCCATTTTTCAATTTTTTGGGGGGCCCCCTTTCCCCTCATTTGTCGTACACTTTCGGTACAATAGTGTAGTACCCATAGCATTTTCCGGGCGGTACTGTGAAATTTCTGCCAGGATGCACCTTTATAGCCGCAAAGTCATAGTTTACGGCCACAGCTATTTTGTTAGCGACCATAAGGTTATTAGGCTTTAGCTACTAATTACGCTCTGAAACGCTTAGCAGAAAAATCATACTACTAATTACGCTCTGAAACGGCATCGTCTGAAGCCAAGAACCACTCAATAAAACATACGGAATCCACTGGATCGAGAGAGAAAAACCTTGTTGCTCTGCTAAGCCGTTATGTGCGTCTCTCTCTCTCTCTCTCTCTCTCTCTCTCTCTCTCTCTCTCTCTCTCTATATATATATATATATTGTGATTATGTATATGTATATGTATTCTTTCTTGGTTGAATTAAGGCAAGTTTGGAGAAATTAGAGATGATCTTCTCGTGAATCTACGAACCCTTTTGTTTGATGTGGGCAATTTTGGGATTCTTTTTGTAATGTTAAAAACAGGAGGCATTCGGTGAATCGTCCCCCAACGCCAGACGTGAGAGATGAACACGAAAAAGAGGCTACGCTTCAGGAAATTATCAGCGTAAAGGTCAGTTTTTTCTGCTAGCTCCTACATACAAGATATTACAATCCTGGGCGTAATTAAAGAAGTTTTGATTTTTGTTTTTGTGGGTAAAGCTGGTCTTTGATTTTAAGAGACTGGGACAAAAAAACGTAGTCTTTGAAGTCAACACTTGAATGGGTTTCGTTACGCAAGGGATTTGAGAACGCTTAACTTAATTAATTATGAACACTTAACTAGATACTTGTTATCCCTTTTGTCATTGTATTTTGAGCTGAAATCAAAGCAAAATTTCTGGAATGAAGACGAAGTTGTGGGGATTTTGATTTTGATTACATTGGTACTGCTTTGAGCTGAATTGGTTTAAACTGATAAATCAGAACTTCTGAAATTTCTTTATCAAAAAAAAAAAAAAGAACTTTTGAAATTGACATAATGGCCATCCATGGCTTTGCTTTTTTATCCCTGCTTGTATCTTAGCCCCGTTCAGATGTATGGACGGAATGGGAAATGACCGGAAAGTTCATCTTCCTGTAACTTTCTTAGTGTTCAAGAAATTTGCTGGACCCACAACTCCAGCATTGCTACTGGGAAACACTTTCCTGCAAAATAAGTAAAAGGAATTTTAGTTTTTCCTGCAAACTTGTTTACGGAACTTCTTTGTTGATAGAACGTACACAGGAAAATGAATTCTTGTTCCTTTACTTCACTTTTCCTGAGAATATATTTCCCACACAACATTCCTCACAACTGACCTTTAATGGTTTGGAAAAATATCATCATCCGAGTTAAGTGAAGGCAATGAGGATTGAATTTTGTGTTGTTGGGACATGCGTTATACTCATTGACTGTGTAGTTTTGCCTGTTTAATGAACTAGTCAGTTGCCTTGGCAGTTGATCGAGAGTGGGGAGAAAGAAAGGTTGATGGAGCTTCTCAGGGAAAGGCTCATAGACTGTGGGTGGAAAGATGAAATGAAAGCTCTTTGCAGGTTTCCGCAATATTCTTGACCTGATTTTCATATTGGCATGCGCCTTTTTGCACGTGTGTATTTTCAGTACCATATCAAGTTTCAATAATGAATCCGATCTTTTAATGGTTCTTCTCCAATCTTTTTATTGGTCTATAGCAAGTTTAATGGGAATCTTTAACAATTACTAGATAGTTGTTAATTGCTGTTATGGTTGGGACTTGGGAATAAAACTGCTACTTCCATGAAATCATTCTTGTCTAACTAAAAGTCAACTTGAGAATCTGATAATGTAATGCATTTTCAGAACTTGAGAAGTTGCAGCGAGCTGAAACCAGTCAAAAGCATGTTTCTGTTATCACATCAGGTCGAATTATATTGTCATCATATTTCATAGCTACTAAACAAAGAACAAAAAAGACAAATATACGAAATTGAGTACTGTTTTGTGGTATGGGACATTAGGAATAGCTTGGACATCCTGCATTTATTGAGACAGGGTTTAAGACGGTTTACACTATAATATATGTAGAGATGTCTACTCGTGTTGGAATGAGCAAGATAAATTTAGCGTACATCTTTCCTTCCCTAGAATACACATGAATCGTTCAATAACTGGTTAGTTTTAAAGGGTGCAGTCATTGTGAAAGAAGGGAGAGCCAGGAGGAGAACTATCTCCTTCTGTCCTCTCCAGGTACCTACTATCCCCCAAATTGTATGCATCACTGGACCTCTCTCTCTCTCTCTCTCACACACACACACACACAGAATGAGTTACTCAAGAGATCAACTATCTGCCAGGATTAATACTACGAGGTAGACCTTTTGTTTGGTTTAAAATTGGCGTGGCAAAGACATGTTCAGGGTGTGGAGGATAATTGAATGTTGTTTTCTTTACAGCATTCTTGAAACCTGTGTCTTTGATTTACTTCCTTTTGCTGGCTTATATGCCACAAATTTGGCTACAGGTGTATGTTTCCAGTCTGCATTGCCTTGAACTTCTCCTTTCAATGTTTGGACAAATATATATAGTCGCTTATCTTATGTGATGCAAATGTGGCTCTGGCTTCCTTTCAATGTTAGGAAAAACACATTTGATAGTTTTATCTCTTGCACGACCATGTAGCCCTTGCATCCCTGATTAAGTACCAACCATTGACCGTGATTTTTACTTTCCTGGACTAACTGCAGATCAATGTTAAGTTGGATGACATGATATTCCGTCCAAGAACCTACTTTTTATTCACAACCTTGCATGATTCTGTTGAATCCTCCTCAGTCCTTGCTGGATGCAGTAACTGAATATTTTCTGCGCTGTAATTGTTTCTGATCATTTGACCCTTTATCTACATTTTTGCCCATGTACACACTAGGAGCATCAAAGATTCACCCCCTTAGTTTGTTGCTGGTATCCCTTTTCCTATGATTGATTATACACGTATAGTTGACTGCAAGATTTTAATATTCTTGTATCAAGTTGGTTGACCTTGTTCATCTAATATGTACTTTGACATTTTCATATCAGAGAATATTGTCTTATTCTAGTGATCGTTGTGTTACCGCTGTACTTGTGCAAACGCAAATGTACGTGCAAGCTCGTGTCCTCTCCGTCAAATTACTACTTTCTTAGGACCACCTTTGTGCTACTCTTCTACGAAGAACTAAGCTTATTGTTACTCGGGATAAAGTTGTTTGTTCAAGAAAAGTTGTATCTGTGATTAATATTCCTCATTTGGTATATTTCACAACATTTGAAAATCTCTCTCGAACTCTCTGTTGTGCTAGGGCATTCATAAAAAAGAAAGGTAGGAGCAATGTTACTGTGGACGATCTTGTACATCTGATTACCCCCAAAGGCAGAGGTAATGATCCTTTCTTCCTTTCTCTTTTTATCAGATTCTTTATCTGAGTTGTTTTAGACAATTAGTATAGTGTATTCTCTGAGTCATATTACCTTGATCAGTGATCAGGAAATCCAGTGAGTTGATATTTTGTGCTCCCTTTAATGGTTGGGGAAAAAGCAATTGAGTTGTTTAAACATGGGGCTACACCTGTTTCTCTTGATTTACAGTTCAGTGGGCTGTAGATGCATGGATTTAGACTTTAGTCTTCTCTTTGGTCAATGGCTTTTTCTTTTTATTTTCCCAGTTGCCTTTCGCTATTTATGTTTCTGATTTCAAAACTATGTCTTCAGTATTAACAAATTGTTATTTTTACTATGCATCAGGTTCAATTCCTGATTCCGTAAAGGCTGAGCTGTTGCAAAGAATCCGAACCTTCCTGGTTTCAGCTGCTCATTGATATATCAGCTATATATAATAGTAGAGGAGTCAGCTGGCATGCTTGTTGATTAATTTGCCGTTCGAGGCCAAAAGCAATGGTTAGGTGGTTTCCTACTCATTTTTGTGGCAGGATAGGGAATGAACTCTTGCATACCAGTGCCACAAGTTTGAGGACGTATATCTTTCTGTAACAGCTACATAAAGCTTTGGACTATTATGCTTGTAAGGCAGAACATATTTTATGTGTCTGCATCTTGTCCCTATCGGTCGAAACCCGGGACACTTTTAATTCCGTTAGTTGAGTCTGTAACTCTTAATAATGCGGGAGTATAACCGTTAATATCCCATGTTACATGACTGTACAATTTCTTTCTCCACCAGTTCTTGTTCAAATTGTTTATCCCTGTGCTTATAATGTTTTAATTCAGGTTTGTGATTGTTAGAGAAAACATGTGACTTCATAACTGATGATTGCACAGGGCATTTTCTGCACATAAATGTTGCATTTCTTGGTTTGTTTTGCGCATAACTCGAGGTGGTGGTGGTGGTGGTGGGCATGTTCTTAGCCTGAATTCGTACTGTGTTATCCCTTTTCCAGCATTAAACGATTTTTTTAAGTTGGCCTTTGGAGTATCCTTTAACGAATCACAAGCTCATGAAGAAGAAATTAATCCCGAGTACTGCATAGTTGGTTTGCCGAAGATTTTCTTGTGCTTTCTGCGTTACTTTGTTCATTAAGCTGTTTTGCTTTCAGCCTGCCTTCTGTTGTATCTTTTACCATCCTCATGTCTTATTTAAACGTGTCCATGCACAATTCATGGGCATTTAGGAGACTATTACTGGGCATTTGTCATCTTTTCAAACACAAAACTTGAAGGGTCTCAGAGAGCGTGAAAAATCCAATTTCGAGAGAAGTTTGAGGGCTATTAGCCTGTAAGCATTTGAATGCCCAAACAATTTGCACAAGAGTAGCTTACAAAATACAAAGAACGTCAGAAAACCGAATTCAATTGCACAAAGTAGTTATACAACAAGGTCGTCATCGTTTGAGGACTGAACCGTTACACAGTCATTAGTCATTCCATCTCTTCCAATATAAGGAGAGCCATACCGTAAGATGACTGAGCTGAAACATATAATCCAGCTACACACGAAACATCTTCACAATAGCCAATACACAATTTGACTTATTTGGCTGGCTACAAGAGCCTTCTTCAACTCTTGAGAAGATTCACACACCAGAATTTTACCTCTCAAGCTTGCGCTCTTAAGATAAGTACATGAAACAGTCTACATGCACCACAAAACCTACCACAATCATATAGTGCTACTAAGCTTTGCTTGCGTAGAATAGGTGATTACGCAAGGCATTTAGTCTTTAAAAGCCTGCTTGTTCACAGAGATCTAACAACTCCAGGGTCTGCAGTGATAAGTAGAATAGATAAGAATCAGTTTCAACAAAATGAGACGATTAGCCCATTTGGTTACTGTTTCCAGTAGTAGTGAAAGAACGCTCTTCAGAAATTTCTTTTGTTGACAATCTTTGAAACTTCTGTGGGGGAAAACTCTTTCTTGAGAAAACATTACAAGATAGTATTTTCAAATTCTTGAAAATCATTTCTGGTAGAAAAATGAGCAAGATATGAAAGCAACTATTTTTTTTTGGTGACAAAGAAGGTCTAAAAAGTTCATCAAAAGCAACACTGAAACACCAACCAAATGGGGTTAAAAGAGAGGGACGATAAGCGAAAGGATTTTCCTCATACCTCTGGGACAGAGAGCTCAAGTCGGAACTTGGGGCCATCATAGTGATGCAAGACAGGCCTGAAAGCATCTTCCTCCAAGGCCTTGCAGACTTTCCTAATACGAATTCTTACCTAGTTTGGAAAGAAATAACAAAAATAGTCAGTTGCAAGCCACCAAAAGCCTGAAGTATAAAAATGCATCCATCAGATTTACCTGAGCAGGGAAGCGTGATTCTCCTTTACATTTTTTGTCTTCCCAAGCAGTAGGATCAATGTTAGAACCCCCAAAACTCACTGCCTGAATGGAAAAAATTTGAGAGAGTAACAATTTGTCCAAAATTTTGAGCAACTACCAGAGTCATTAAACTACTAAAACCAGTGAGAAAAGTAAACAACTAACACCTTCTAAACTGTTTGAATCAAACCAGCAGTTCAGTAACCAATAAAAGAAAGGCGGGCACGCGCACACAGAGAGAGAGAGAGAGAGAGAGAGAGAGAGAGAGAGAGAGAGAGAGAGAGTGTTTTTCCATAAAAAATAGAAAGTAAAAGAAAGAACAAGATTTCACTCAGACTCAGACTGCAACTGCCCCAAGGATTGCAGAACAAACCAACGGAGATTTTGATGGTTAGTGGCAAACCTCAAAAATACCATGTAGCTGATGAGTGGTATAGTTATACAGAAACAAAGGTAAGCCTGGTGTTATTGCCCTAACAGAGTCCCTGTATCTTGGAGGCAAACCTGCAATATGAGTATTTGCGAAAAAGCAAGATTTAGTTCCAACGCGATGCCTATAAAATGAAAAGGAAGTTGACCAGTTCATATTTACGTCCAAAGATTATATCGAAAGCTTGAAGTAAAGATACAAGTTGCAACCAAAATTCAGACAACAGGAGGCATTGGTTTCCCTACCAAAGTCAACTTCCTACGCTTACAAACGATTCATTTTGGTTCACCTGCACCAATCTACAAATGAGAATAACATAAAAGACCCCAATGATCAATTAGTGCTTAGTACGTTCACTGCCTATTCTATTGAAGATAAGAAATTCCATTTCTAAGATGTTCCCAAAGCTAGGATAGAGAGGATTAAGAAAATGATTACCAAAAAGTTGCCGCTTCAGATCTTCCTGCATTGTGTCATTGTTGCAAACAAAAATGTATCCACCCAGCACCTCATTCCTAGGAAGCGTCTCAGCTGCTGGCAAGGTTTTGAACCTTTTGTCTGCACTGACAGCGTTGTTATCATTGTTGTTGTTGATGATGTTGTAGCTGTTGGGCTCTTTGTTGTTGTTGAAACCATACTTGCTTCCAGTCAGGTTTCCCACATTGTTGCCATTGCTCTTCTGATACACTCCATTGCTATTGTACATGCTACTTCTGAAGGAAGTTTTGTTCATATCTTCTGTAATTTTGGGGTCCAAATTCAACATGTTGAAGTTAAAGGTTTCAAATCTGTTGTCTTCCTGAAAGGCAACATTATCCCTTGGCCTTGTCTCAGTGAGGCCCTTTGACAGATCAAGGTTGTTCCTTCGTTCACCCTTTGATCTGGTCTGCTCAGCTAGTTTAGAAGCAGCCATGGACCACTTGTGATCCTCTGATACCTTTGGTTGTCCACGAAGCTGATCACTCAATTGCCAAAAGCTATTCATGCTCTCCATAATTACAAGAAAACCTGCTGAATTAACTGGAACAAGAAACCCTTGTTAGAATATGTCTAACGAAACAAGACAGAAGTGTGTGACTGGAATCAGTTCTCCGTAAACAACAATGGAAATGCTCCATCGATTAATGAATTTGAAGGAGTGCACAAGGCAATAAAGCATCGCCCATAAGGGCATGGGGCTAAAATGGCTGCAGAATTACTGTGAAAACATACACTCTGCAATTGAAAGTTTTCAATGGTTGATCCTATTCTTCAGCAGAGCATAAAATGAAGAACCAATGACTATGTTATCGTTCAGTTGAAAATAATTTCGAAAAGAAAAGTTCCACAACAATAAGCTTATTTCCTAGACCTTGTTCAGTTAAGGGTTTTGGATTATGGATTCTAATCATTATCCTATTTCTCTCCAATCATTACTCTCATTTTTCTCTCTATCTCTCTCCAATCCTTATCCCTATTTTCAATCATTACTCTATTTCTCTCTACACTTATTACCTACAAATCCAAATCCAAAATTCCAAAACGAACGGGGTTAAGTGACTAAAACTTATGATTAGATCAGAAAACTTAACACACATCCACAGAGTTACTCTCCAATCCCACCATTTACTGACGACCACTGGTGCACATAAACAGTCATAATCGATGGTATAATGACCAAAAAACTGGAAAAGAAAATTTTCAAAATGCAGAATTTTGTTATCCTAACCACAAAGTAGCCCATCCAATAAACTTGCACCACAAAAGAATTTCATACATACAGAGACAAATCCATTGCCGTACCAAGAGATCCATCACAAAAAACAGAGAATGAAAGAACCAAATAAAATATAACAAAGCAGGTCGTACATAAATCTTATCAATTAATTAAAAAATAAACAAACAAGCAATTTTCCATTCTACCCTCAAAAGTAGTAAACAGCATAACATCAACGAAAAAGAAACTGAACTGGTGGATATGAAGCAAATAGAGAAGACTTCAGAACTTTCCCCGGCCTTGGGGGTCAAAGGATAAGGGAACTCAAGTGTGGAAAACGAGTTTATATTGCGGGTTTTTTAATTTTGGAACAATTTCCTTGTAGATCACAATCAATAGGACCTCTCTGGCTAACCCCAAGCGGTGACACAGCAACTAAAGCCTAAAGGGCTAGCTTGAAGTCCAAACATTTCAAACCTTAGGGCTCAAGTGGCCCTGTCGTTAACTTCAAGCCGGCCTAGACACCCATTATTTAAAAAAAAAAGGATGTCTTTTGCTAATCGTATATTATTTTCTGCTTAACTAAATAGAGAAAACGCTATAAACGTTTCCTAAGCTCCTGGATCTGTATTCGCCCAGAAAAAATGAACTCCAAAAATATGACCCACGAAGAAAAAATTAAACCTATGAGGAATTCCCTCAAAGCAGGACGTGAATTGAGGAAAACCCAAAGTCAACGGTGCCATAGCAGAGAAAAGATCGAACATTCGTCTAATTAAGCATTTCATTCCAAAACACACGAACATCGCTCTAAATCCAGGACGCCACATAAAATAATCCACTCCACAAACATACGATGTAACAACTAACAATTATATGAGCTAATGTACAAAGATCAATATGTGAGCTTGAATTCAGCATAAATATAGGCAGAGCAAAGAGTGACTGACTCCATGGTAGGCGTAGTCAGTACAGGATAAAGCGTCGATTCAAGTCATCAAATGAAATAAATACCAAGATCTTATGAATCTAATCTAAACTACTTGATCCTATCCAGTTGAGTGAACCCTGGATTTTAGGATCCAAAGCTAGAGAGAGAGAGACGCACCTTTATCTCTCCACTTCGGAAACCCGGAAAATGCGACAGAGGAGAAGCCAAGGTAGATTTTCCGTAATTTATAGGAACCTGTTTCAGTGAATTGCCCACGGGTTTCGATGTATTTACAAAACGGCCACGGTGTGTTTGAAAATTAAATTGAAATTTGAAATCAATGCGGATCAAAAAAAAAAAAAATTTGAAATCAATGTTTTTTAAAAGCGAAAGCGAACCGAAAAATCAACCATGGTTATGTCATACTATTATTAATGTTCAAAATTAGGAATAAACAAATGTATTGACTTATTAGTCTCCTATAACAAAAATTAACCAATAATCTTAAATTTGGCAATTTGCCTTCGTTGTTCACTTACCATTTTTTAAAAATACTTATTTTTTACTCTCTACACAATTCTTAATAAGTTCCTATATTTATCTCTCTCCACCCATTATCACTCATTGCATCAAAAATATTTCTCAAAATTAAAACCAAACAAAGGCGATCGATATATTTCAATCCAGTGGCTTGTTTTCTTTCGGATTAAATTAATTTTTATAAGCCTGTAATTGTAATCCCAATAGGCTAGTAATCCATAGTAGATAGCAATTGTGTATAATATTTCTAAACTTATCTTGTGTGATCTTTTATAAGTTGACCATATGATTTAATTGACTCGGAATTTAAGATCCGTTTTATTCATAAATTGACATATTAAATGAGACTCAAACGTAAAATTTCACATCAAATGTAAATTATATAATTTCACGTACCCCACATAATCATATAAACATTTAAATCAAGATGGTCTCCAGATAATGCTGTGATAATGAATCATTTAATTAGATTAATTCTCTGCTAGCGATGGTACACAATAGTGATGTGCTCTATCCGTTTCAAATTGAGAGTCTACTATGAAAAAACGTGCAATTTTTTTAAAAAAAATAAAGTACTTCCGTGCATCGTTTTTTTCAATTTCTGTACGCAAAATTAAAGATCCATGTGGTGGACTCTTATAATTTGAAAACGACGGAGTATCAAACGTTAATGTTTGTTGGCGAATATCTTTCTCATAAATAATGGGGTCTATTACATCAAAGTTCCAATGATGTGTCTAATGATCCAACTTGCATTTGAATAGGGAAAAAAATAGTAAAACGTAAGTTGAATAATGATGAAGATAACGGGTCTAGCTGTAATGTTTCGTGGTATCAGACCAAAACTTTTCAATATTTTTCATTACTTGAAAAATATTTTTGTCCTTATTTAACTTTTTCTGAAAGATTTTTGGCCACTCTCTGGCATCTTCAATTCTTACCCATTTTATTATTCATACCCAAAATTTAAGTAAAAAGTTTAAAAATTCATCTCCAATGTTATACCCATTTGGCAACACATTTTGAGTTCTACCCATTTTCTTACCCAAATTCAGGGAGACTCAAACCCATATCCATTTTTTCTAAAGCCTATTTTTCGGACCCGGGGACACTACCTAGCGGCACCTCTGCCGAGCGGGTGCCAAGTGGCCAATCCAGCCGTTCATCTCAAAATCGACGGCCCGGATTGAAACGTCTTTTCCTTTTCCTTTTTTTTTTAAAATTCATTCGGTACCTTTGCATCCGGACAGTCCAAAACACTTTTAGACGGCCGAGATGTGCTCGGCACCCTTGCCAAGCACCTCTGCTTGGCAAGGTCTCCCGGTCCCTATTTTTCACTCTCATTAATTACAAATTTGTCACTCATTAATTACAAGTGTGCCATTCAAGAATAGATTTGGATACAAATATGAGTTTAGCATTAGAGATATCTTATCCAGATCAAGCTTTTGACTCAAATTTCTAACCAAATTTGGATGAAAAAAAATGTAAGGATTGAAGATGCTCTTATTGGTTATTTTTTGTGGTTTTAGATAGTTGGTGACCCATTTTCTTCCCAATCATGAGTTGGCGAGATAGGTTATGTTAGATTGTAGCAAATGCATGTGCCGGGCGTTGGAAGAACTATTGGTGGCCACATTGTTTCTGGTACTAGTCGGTATATATCACCTCACGAAATGGAGCAAAAAGAAACACCGCATTTTCATTTTCATATTCATATACTGGGGAAAAAAAATTCTTTGAAATATTTGTGACCGGAAGATTTCTTGTGCCCTAAGTGGAGATGGGAGGAAAAAAAAAACATTCTTGTTTGCAACAAAATAACTACGGCCGCCGTTGATATCAAATAAAATAGAAACAAAAATGCTAAAGAAGTAAAGATCATATTAGTACATGTATTCACAATAGTTTTTTTTTTTTTTTGATAAGCACAAAATTCTATTCAGAAAATTTTGACAAATGGTACATCATGATGGAGGAAGGGGGTTGGATGGGAAGAAAAAAAAATGTTTGGACAAAGTCCAAACATTGCTAAACGGGCCAGGCTCCAAAGAATACAACACTAAGCACATGGGCCTGACCCAAAAAGTCATGTATTCCCAATGAAATACGTGTTTTGATAATTAATATCTGCCAATGACATTTTCAACATTAATAAATGTTCTCAGCGAGTATTAATTATTAAAACACGTTCGAACCGTCATTTTTTCCATTCAGTAGTTGAGGCTCTCACACACGAGAGCCCCCTCTTATGAATGTGCGAGCAAAGTAGTGTTTGTGTCCCTAACACCATTGAACCATAAAAGTAGCACATGTTAGCATAGTATGCATCACATGCTATATTATTATCCACTGATCAAAATTCATTTCATCACCTTGTGATTTGGCACTTCACTCCCTAAAACTTGATTAGCTACCTTTTGTTGCGTGGTGTCTTTAGGAATTTTGTTGTACCTCGTTGTGGTTTTTATTTATTTATTTATTTATATTTATAGGAATTTTCCTTCCAACTTAATTTTGTGCCATGGTCAAAGTTCAACTCCCATTAAAATACTCCGTATGTGTCTTCTTCCCAAACTTGTAAATTTGATCTTGAATGTTTGAAGCTCTCTTATTCTTACATTCGATTTTTTTTTGTTCCTCCCGAACCACCCCTTTTATATGTACTCTCACCCTCTTTTTATTGTTGGAAAAAATGGAAGATTTATTCAAATTTGGTGTGCCTAAATATGAACAAAATTCATTTTTGATGGAGTATATGATTTTACTGAGGAATGAGAATTGTCTCATTACGAGAAGTGCAAAATCCAAGTTTATTTAAGGGAGGACGCGTGCTTGTTCGCTGTCACTAAACACCTGGACGATTCCGGGACTCAGAATTCGTGGGCCCGCGGCCTGTGGTTTGCGGTCTGGTTTGGGTTAGTTTGGAAATTGATTTGGGCTTGAGGCCCAAAATCCCTAAACAACAAACTTGGGCTTTAGTTGGGCTTAGACTTGTTGGGTCTAAACTTTGGGCTACAGCTCAAATTCCATTTCTCAGTTGGCGTGGTAGCAATCCGGTAACCTGGCATTCAATTTATCAACGCCCCTTCGGCCAACGGTATAGCTCTTTAGCCTCTTACCTTTCTTTCGTTTTTCATCACGAGCTAACCTTTCTTTCTACCACCATTTACCATGACATCGTTTGTGTTACCTAGGGCTATAAATGAACCGAGTCGAGCTGAGCCGAGCCAAGCTGAGCTTTGTTGAGCTCGAGCTCAATTCGAGCCTTAACGAGCCAAGTCCTTATCGAGCTGAGCTGAGTCATTTACTAAACAAACCTCTTTAATTGAGCCGAACCACCTTTAACGAACCAAGCTTTTGTCAAACGAGCCAAACCGAACTCGGCTTATTTACTAAACGTGTCAAAAACTTGAGCTCGAGCTCGACTTGTTTACTAAATAAACGGAGCCGAACCGAGCCTTAACGAGCCAAGCTCGCGAACTGTTTGATTCGTTTACAGCCCTAGTACCTACGACTCTGTCTCTTTCTTATCTCACTCACTTGCATGTCTGCTGTCATGCCTTATGGACAGTGTCTTACAACCTTTTTCCGCGCACATTCATGTTTTAGTTACTATTACCAAGTTTTCTATCATTACTTTGTTTGCGTTATATGTAAGGGTGCACCCAAATTCAGACAAAATTTTACAAATATGCACATACTTGAGATTTTTGTGTGTGCAATCCTTATAATTAAAACATCCTCCCTATAATTGCCAACCCTCCATCTAACCTCTGTTTAGTCCCGATTCTCACATCATCATCAAACCCCGTCACACTTCACTTACTTCTTTAATACATCCGAACCTTGAATATTTTCCATAACTAACCCACTATTACCACGCCTATCGATCGAGATAACTTCTTTCTCCATCTTTCCTTACTATCTAGAACACCCCTTTCAATGGTAAGAGTAGCAAAAGTTAAATTCAATTTATTTGTTTGAAATAATGGTTCTTGAGAGGAGAGAGAGAGACAACAAGTATTTGGTTGGGAGTTTAGTTTAGTTTAGTTTTGGTAGTGGGTGGAGAGAGAAATAAAATAATGATTGAAGATAGGGGTAATGATTGGAGAGAGATAGAGAGAGATAAGAAAGTAATAATTGAAAAAATAGGGTAATGATTGGAAAAAGAAGTAGAGTAATAATTAGAAACAAAATGAAAACTAAAACTAAAATGGCATCCGAACAAAGCCTTAAACTATACACGGGTTAGGAAGTTTCTTACATCGGGGTGAAAGTTGTTGGGACATTTCACCTTTGTGGTGGTTAATTGCCTACTTTTGGATTCCAGATGGGCAAAAGTGAAAACAAGTCATTGTCGAGTGGGTATTCTGCAACTTATCCAAAGGAACTGTACACGTGGGAGATCCTGAATCCACATCTTCATTCACAAAGAATGACGTGTCATCATATCTCCGCACGAAACGTCACTCTCGGCAGAACCGTTGGCGAAAGCAAACCGGCCACCGGTCGCGTCAGTACCGGTTCGATCTCTTGCTTTAAAGAGCAGATCCCTCTCGCTTGTTTGCCTTCGTCTTCACTTCTCACTCCACCCCCGCCGAAGCCCTAGAAACGCGTTCAGAAAATCTCACTTTCTTGTTTGTATCAGTTCGACATGGATATGTCGGTCGACTTCGATCGTCTCCTGTTCTTCGAGCATGCTCGTAAAGCCGCCGAAGCCGAGTACGGGAAGAACCCCCTCGATGCCGAGGTTAGTATCGCTCTTTTATAAATCTCTCTCGTCGAATACATAGTTGTGTTTTTTTTTTAATTTTTTGTGAGTTATTTTGTTTCCTTGGATTTGGTTTTGTTTGTAGTTTATAGATTTTTTTTTTTTCTGATGATCTGTGCAGAATCTGACGAGGTGGGGAGGCGCGCTGCTGGAGTTATCATCGTTCCAGAATGTTAACGAGTCAAAGAGGCTTCTTCTAGGTACTAATAATCACTAAGTTTTCATAGGTGTGGGCATCAAGTGGTGGAAGTCCAGTCCGAGTGCAATTTTGTTTACCGTCCTTAAAAGAATATGAACATTACCGTTCTTTCTATTGGTATTGGTTGAAATGGTGTGGATCTCACAAAGTGATGTCATTTATCATGTAATATACTTTTTGGTAAGCATGACAATTTGTGGTGATCCACGCCATTTTAACCAACTAGCGCGGCTTGAGCAATTAGCAAATGCAAATCATTACGTGCTCGCATATGCAATATCTCAATCTCAGTCCAACAATTTCAACTCTGCAAAAAACAATAACCCTAGCATGTTCTTCATCATTTAAGCTCAATAATAAGACATGAAATAATAATCAGTAACTTTCAATTGTTAATTGATGAAAACTAACTTAACAGAGTAGGAAACCTTTGCTTTGGTGATGAAACACCAACAAAATTGACAATTCCAAATTAAAGTTTCAAAAAAAAGAAAGTAGAAATCATCATTCATGGAATAAGAAACCCTTGGTTCACATATGAAATACAAATCAAAGGCGGCAACTCCCAATTAAAGTTTCAAAAAATCTAGAGACCAATGTCCAATTAATAGAGTATATCCAAAAAGTAAGAAGAAAGTTAATGATTAAAATTATGTTTCAATTTTTTTTACTCAATCTGCACAGCTTAAAGTATTGTTTCATAACAAAATAGACAGAAGCAAGGTAAATTCATGTAAAATAAAATAAGCAAAGTATAGGTAAAATTTGTTGAAAATTCATAAATCACGCAACATGCGTACTAAAAATCCAATAAAGTTAAATTGACTAAAATGTTCTTGGACCATTCCACAGTTTTCACGATGATATCATTGGTTCTTTGCCAGCCCTCGATACTCCTGCATAAAGAATATAGAGAATTATTAGATTTATTACAATTTATAAACCAGTTTATGTAGAGTCTAGGTGTGATAATGGAAGGAGAAGGACAACTTAGTACCTTTGGAAATGTGCAAACATTCTTCTGACCAATCAACTTTTAACACGAAGGTTACCACAGAGGCACAATGTTCATGGTACATTGTGTTCCTCCTTCTAAGTTAAAAATTTATGATCAAAAGTTTTTAAAAGTTCATTGATAAAAGGAATATGGATGCCTTTCACTTGCGTGCACCAATTTGGTGTCCTTTCAGTAGAAGTCTATGAACCTTAAAAATAGAAATGCATAGTGAATAATCGAAAATGCAAAAAAGCTAATGGCCCTATTCTTCCTAAATAACTGTTGTGATTTAAAAAATAAACTGATTTATTTTTCCTTAAAAACTGTTTCTTATTTTAAAAAAAAAAAGATTCAATAGGGCTTAAATAACTATTGTGATTTAAAAAATAAACTGGTTTATTTTTTCTTAAAAACAGTTTCTTATTTAAAAAAAAGATTCAATCATTTTTTTCTTATTTCTACATGTGAAGACGCCCCATAAAGAATAGATTCGAACCCACCCTGTCCTTGAACAAAAAATATGGATGGTAGGGGGGACAAAAAAAATTGTTAGACAGGAAATCCAAATGGAGGAAAAATTGAACCAAAAGAAAATGGGCAACATAGAAGTACCCCAAATCTATTTACTCAATTCTAAAAGGGGAGATAGAGAGAACATCGTGGTTGGGTGTAAACCGAAAGAAAACAATTTCTATATTCAATTAAAACAATGGAGTCACTCACCTCAATTCTTGTAGTCTCGGAAGCAGAGTTCGGTGATTTTCGATGGTATGGTTGTATTCTAACTGAGGTTGAGCGAGAGGGGGATGGGGGAGGAGAGTGGAAATTGAGTAAAGTGAACTGGAAAGAAAATATTTAGAGAGAGAGAGAGAGAGAGAGAGAGAGAGAGAGAGAGAGAAATTTCCCTTACCCGATTTGTATTTCTATTATAGCACCGACCCAATCAACGGCAATTTCGGAAATCAGGGTCGATGATTGACATAATTGAATCAACGGCAATTTCGGAAATCAGGGTCGATGATTGACATAATTGAATAATGAAGATTGATAATACTTGAATTGTAATCCTGGTTTCGGAATAATCAAGAGAATTGTTCCGGAATTTTAGCACATCATTCTAACTGAGTGGGATTTCCATAGGTAGATTGTAGACAAAAATTTGGTTAGGAAACTTTCGGACTATTACTCCCATATTATATAGATTAGGAAGTCTCTATCTAAATATACTAAATGAGGTGGTGGTAATTGATTTCATCTTGATAACTGTTAGGAAAGTAAGGAAAGTGTCCAAAATAATCAATTGAAAAAGGAAGGGAGATATGATTAGTCTAATCCCATTTAAGGGAAATGTTAAAACTTAAAAGGAATGTAAAATGAATGGTGGAGATTTATGTAGGCATGGGGATAAATCCTGAGCGTTGGTTGTCTTTTGGATTCAAACACTTCCCTGTCATATTATATAGATAGGAAGCGGGTAATGTTCCCCATTTTAAGTGAAGGGTGAACAAAACTCAACTCAGTCTAGTTTGTTCGTGGCAAAACTAGAAAATTCTAGGGAGAAACAGTAATTGCGACTAACTCAAGATTGTGTTTTTCAAAGTGAAAATCCGTTTGGCTACATGTGGATTTCAATGGAAGGGTTTTGGTGTCCCTTTTCAACATATATGCAGGAGATTTCGAAATAACGTAAGAAGTACGTGCATGAGCACCGGTATTGGTTCTATACGGCCTAGTGAAACATAAAAATTGTACCGTATGGGTACGGATGCGATAAATGTACTTTTGTAACACAGTCATTCAGAGCAATGTATTACAGGCATAGTTGTCAGAATCGTACGATTCACAATTTGTATCGTACGATTCGATACGATTTGACGGGTAAGCGATATGGATCGGCTGCCTGAATCGGGAATACCTGCGAATCGTAAGTGAATCGGTAATCCGAATCGGTGAATCAAATTAAAATTTCTGAATTTCATTTTTTACTCTTGTTTTACTTCTTTTGTTGTTTGAAAAGGGTTCACACTATTTTTTGAGCTCTTTAATATTGTTATTTCTCATCTTTTGTCTGTTATATGGATAGATAATAAGAAAAGTAGATTTATTACGAGAGTGAATCGAAAATGAGGAAGATCAAGGGAATATAACAACCTTGTAGACCTTCTAAGGGTTTGTTTTGTACTTATAACTCATTTGTACAAAAAGAATCATAAGTAGGATTTTCGAATTGTCATCTCTTGGTAGTTGCAATATTAGTAGCTTATCTAATACTCCACGTTATTATCAAATTGTCATTTAGAAGAAGGTTTGTATTGATTTAGGCCTAAATGTTTCATTTGTGGTATATATTGTGGTTACCCTAGTCAATAAATATAGGTTTCTACGCATTACAGAAGTCATGACCGAATTAGAGCGATTCACGATTCGATTCAATTCACGATTCGAAAAATGACCATTTCGATTCGATTCACGATTTGACAACTATGATTACAGGTTATAATTACATGTCAAATGAAGAAAATAGCTAAATGACTTGCGTGATTAGGAGTCCAGCAATAAATAACTACAACACCAACTTTAAGGTGCATTTTAACGTGTTTAGTGCCCTTATACTAGAGAACCTCTGGACAAAAATCTTCATTCTAGAATCATGGTAAAGAAACATGAAAGTCTTATTCTGAATTTCCGACTGACCCAAAAAAAAATGAAAGTCTTATTTAACCTTACTTCATCTGTGTTGGGTACCGCTTGACATAGATTGGGGCAATGTTCTAAATGGCGCTCCGTCCTAGTAGGGCGGAGACCCGCCTCCAAGTGCCTAGCCGCATAGGCGGCGCCAAACAATTCAGTGTTTTTTTTTTTTAACAAGATAAATGTTGGGAATATTTACTAGATGGACCCATCTATTCTTTATGATGGGTATTCTTTATGATGGGAACATGAGGTATTCCCATGAATCCCATGAATCCCATGATTCCCATCTGTTCTTGGGTAACCCAAAAAAAAAAAAAAATAGACGAGAGAGAGAGAGAAACAGGGTCGTGGACCCATCTGGTCCTGGACGATCGGGAAAAAAAAAAAACAGTCAAGAGAGAGAAATAGGATGATCTCAAGAGAAGAGACACACATACCGGTGAGTGGGCGACCGACGCCGATGATGGACGATGGAAGATCGACAATTAGATGATGGAACGAGTCGCCTGGAGTTTGATCGGACTGGCTAGGGCTTTGATCGATTGGAGTGAGCTGTGAGTGGGTGTGGGATGAAAACGTAATTATGTAATTTTATGTGTGTGTGTATATATATCGGGGCGGTTCTGGGGACCTTTAAACAAATCGTCCAAATCTTAATCTCATAGTTCCCGATCAAATTTTCCTGGGCGCCAAATCAAACGCCAAGGGGTATTGGTGTGGTGGCGGGGTACCTCCAAGCGAGAACACTGGATACAAGGTGCATGGTTCAGAGGTAGAAGATATGTGTATCATTGGGAGCATTGTATGATTTCCATTCTCAATATTAAGGATTTGGAGTACATCTTCCTAAATGGTCATTGAAAATCCATCACAATAAAGCTCCCAAACTGAATGGTAAATCCTAGAGGTGGCAAACGGGCGGATCTGGGCGGGTTTGGGTTGGTTGAAACGGGTCATGGGATAAATATGGGCGGGTCAAATATGGGTCAAAAGGTAAACGGGCTGGGTCAAGTCAAAGCCAAACCTGCCCGACCTGACCCATTTTCCTCTTTTTTTTTTTTTTTTTTCTTCTTTCCCTTGGGAGTGAACGTTGTTGACGAAATCTTCATCAATGCCTGTAAAAGTAACGCTGTTTGCTTTTTACTTTTAGGTTCAATGAATAAAGGGAAGGGATGAGATGCTCAGGCTCCAAATGGGAGCTTGTTTTTTACTACTGGAATATCATTCGATTTCAACCTTCTTTAGTTACAGCATGAGCAATTTATTTTTAATAACCAGATGTTGAGGCCATTTTGTCCGCACCTCGACTAATTTTGGGCCCCCGAAGGGTAATGATCGGGGATAACCCCCCATAGCCTCAAGATTTAGAATGTTTGAGGTTGGTGCGATGATTGCACCGATTGTATAGTTTCAGACTTCGTTGCGTTCGCCGAAGCCACCGCATAGGTTTGGATTAAAAAGTCAAGTGACTTTTTTTTTTTTTTTCTATTCAAATTTTTTTTATCCCTATTAGTTCGTCTCGACGAGAGAATCGAAAAATTAATTTTTTTTTTTACTTTTACCCTAATATTTTTTTTGTAATATTCAAGATAAATTCCAACAACTGATTTTTTGGGCTTTATCTTGGATGTTTTTAAAAATATTTGGGTAAAAGTCATAATTTTTTACTTTTTTGATTGGAGCAAATCAAAAATCGTAAAATACTTGTCACAAAACGATAAAAGCGAAAAAGTTGAATAAAAGCAAAAAAAAAGCCCAAAAAAGGGAGAGGAGCTCAAAGGATTGATTTTGTAATTATATTATTTGTCTTTTTTTGTTGCTGAAACAGTTAGAGAAAGAGAGATGGGTGAATTGGAGAGAGAGAGAGAGAGAGAGAGAGAGATGGGGGAATTGATTGATTGTTGTCAATAAATTTAGAAGTCCGGAACACCGCCGCCTAAAGATAAAAATGGGTGTTGGACCATTTTTAATTCTAACCCATATTAAACCCACTCTTAACCCATCTAAACCCATAAAAATATGGGTTGAACCCATATCAACCCATTACATAATATGGGTGGGTTGGGTTACAAGTTGGCGGATTTGGGCGGGTTAAGAAATATGGGTTAAAATTGCCCCCTCTAGTAAATCCATATGTAAACTTTGAAAGCAAAATGTGGTTATTTTGTGGATTATTGATAGCCAATGCCGTGAAATGAATATTACTTTATGGGAGAATTGGAGGTTTATGAAACTTACAGTTTGGTGGTTTGATGGTCTGGCTACATAGAAAGTATATCAAAGCTGGAGGAGGCCTTGTTGATTAATCCAAAAAAGCATGATGCCCTGTGGTGCTTGGGGAATGCGAACACTTCTTATGCATTTCTGACCCCTGATCAAGAGGAGGCTAGGAGTTATTTTGATAAGTCAGCCCTGTTCTTTCAGCAAGCTGTTGATGAGGTAAATTTTGGTTATAGTATCAGATCAAGATATATGCATGTTATTTATTTGTGCAAGCACAGGGTCAAAGTATGGTTGAGCATGTTTTTGGAGATTTGACGAAGTGTTTATGTATTGTAGGACCCCGAGAATGATCTTTACCGCAAATCTTTAGAAGTTTCTGCTAAGGTACAATTCCCTATCATTCATCCTGGTCCTTACCTTTGGGTTTGTTGTGTTCTGTTCGAATTATAAGGACTGACCGGCTTTGAGTGAATATCTTAATGGTAATTTTGATGTGATTGCTTTGCTCATCATAAAGGCTTAATGGCTTATGATTGCTTTGCATATATGTAAACATTTGGTTTTCATATGTTCCACTCTCAGATAATGAGAAAACTGTGCCGTGGTTGTTGCTTTTAATAGTTGACTAACTTGTGTTCTTTGGCGGAGCGTCGCTTCATTTTTCTATTTCCTCTTGTCATTTATGTTGTATGCTCAAGCTGCTCAACTGGTATACTTCTATTTCGGTAGCGGAGGAGAAAGAGAAGCATGTGGTTGTTGAGTGGTGTTAGGCTGTCATAGGTTGTTCGAAGTGGCTATTGATAATTTTCCAGCGTGTTGGAACTTTACCATTATCTTAAATAAGGGAATGAAAATTTAAGCCATTGCACCTTTTACTCCTATTGATCCTCTTTAACCCAAATAGTCATAGAGACTTAAAAACATCAGCACCCTCGTAGCAAAGAGCTGATGCTGTTGGAGCTTTTTTTTTTTGTTTTTATTTGCTCTCTGGTTTGAAGATGAGGTGTACGAGGTATGACACTTTCTCACGCTTACTTTGATCCAAAACTTGTTTTTAGGCTAGTGGTTGTGGTGTTGGTACATCATTTTTTCAAGATCGTGTATGATATCATTATCTTCTGGTTTCCTAGGCACCTGAATTGCACACAGAGATTCATAAACAGGGCTTTGCTCAGCAGGCTATGGCAACTGGGCCTTCCACTTCAACAACTGCAAAGGTGATTTTCTTAGATTACTGCAAGTCTGCAAGCATGTCTTACTCCTAGCACTAGTTCCTGATCACTGTAAATGTAGTGTAATTTGTTTAATGAAGGTGTTTGTATTTGTCTGCCCATCTTTGGGATGCTGTTTGTTATGCTGCCTAATACCGTTGTGCAAATGTCTTGGGACTTCCACCTGGCCCGGCCATGCAATCTTATTGTGCAATAGTAGTGGTTCTAATAATGAATGGACACCTTTTTGGCCAGTTACTGGTGGTATACGTATTCAATTCCCTTGCGGTATACCTTTGTTTAAACTTATCACCGGAGCTTTGAGTAGTTTGTCCTCCTCCATGTGAGTGGGAAATATGAAAATTTTCTGATTGTCAGAAGACATCCATGTTTCTGTGTGGATTTGTGTTCAAGCTTGAAGGTTCTGTTGTGAAATTTCTGCATGGGTCTTCAGGGTCGCTGGTTATAACTTGCATTCCGTAGGCAATGCTGCCGTAATATTTAGTCATGGACTCATGGGGAGTGTCCTTCATTTCCTTGGTGAAACGCCTTCTCATTTCCTTGGTGAAACGCCTTCTGCAGTGGTGCATTTAATTGGAGATTTCTGATTCAGTTTTAAAGCGAGGTTTTTATACTGAGATAGTTGTGGGGAATAATAAAATTTTCAAGTGACGTAGTCCAGTCCCTTTCTTCCCCCCCCCCCCCCCCCCCCCCCCCCCCACATATATCTTATAGTATGTTCCCTTTTGCTTGGAAAGCTTAATAACTTTTCTTTTGTCTCTTGCTTTCAGACTGCAAAGAAAAAGAAGAGTAATGATCTTAAGTACGACATCTTTGGATGGGTAATCCTTGCAGTTGGAATCGTTGCATGGGTGGGATTTGCAAAATCGAATGTTCCTCCTCCTCCGCCTCCTAGATAAGTTGAGCTTTCTGCGTAGGACTCTGGTATTCATTGGAATACCTATCACAGGCGTTTTTTCTGGTGTCAAAAATGCATATCTTTCTCATGTTAAGTTTTAAAGCGAGTTAAGATTTTTGACCGTGTATAAACGGATATAATAATTTGATAGCATTTTCTAGATATGATCGGCTTCCGTTCAGCTTAATAGTCTCCTCATCGAGTAGAATAATCGCAGATCAGCTTCCATTCAGGTTCAGTGCCTTTTCAATCTGGGTTTGTTACCTAGTGTAGATGTGATGGCTGGCAAACTATGAAGATACAACCATTTGTTATCATTTTGCACTGCGGCTGGTATATTTTTGTTTTTGGTGGAGGGAGAAGAGTTTGTATGAAGTATTGTGAGCAGGGTCTGTTTGATTATCATTGCTTATTTGTGTTTTTTCTTATTTGCCTCTTTTGTATCTGAATCTAAACATAATGACAGTAAGAAAATAGGGACTGATAGCCAGACAGGTTTGCAAAGTTGTTCAAGTGCAGACTCGTGTTCTCTTTTCCCCTAACATTTACCAATTTCCGCTTTTGCGGGTGGGGAAGTTTGGTTGTTCATTACTGGGACCAGATTTGAGCTCAGAGGCGACAGTACCAACACTAACTGAAATATTGGGCAGCATGCGGAGGTTTTATCATAGTTCTGTAATGTTTTCCACCCCTTGTACTGTGGTAAAAAGTTCGATGAATTTCACATCTCTATGTTCCACAAGATGAGCAAAAAGAAGGCAAAACTAATGTTGCAGGCAAAATTGTTCATGTGACTTTTCTCACAATTCCTAATAGGCAAAAGAATGATGTTTCCAGCTTATATGGGGATTTGGAATAATCAGAAAAACACCAAGTCGCATAGGGTAGTAGTACAATTCAATATTTTGTCAACTCGGTAAATATTTGCACCACGATTAAGCACAAATGCATAGAAACCCATGTTTCAAAGGGAGTGAGAATTGCGGATCAAAAAAAAGGGAGTGAGAATTTCAAGGTTAGGAATATTCTTTGGATCTATTCGGCCCATTGTTATTGTTATTCTTCCAAAAAAGAAAATGATGCGACTCCAAATCCAGGGAGTATGGCTATGTTCGTTTGAGAGTTTAGTTTAGTTTAGTTTTGGTAGTGGGTGGAGAGAGAAATATGATAATGATTGAAAATAGGGGGAATGATTGGAGAGAGATAGAGAGACATGAGAAAGTAATAATTGGAGAAATAGGGTAATAATTGGAAAAAGAAGTAGGATAATGATTGGAAAACAAAATAAAAACACTTCCAAACGAACATAGCTTTGTCTTTAGCACTACATGCGCAGTCTTAATGTACTAGTGCAATTACATCCCATTGCGTGCGTGGCATCAAAGGTTCAACAGAAAGGATAATAGATAATAGTACAGATATCAAATCTATATCAGCGCGCACGAATCCATTTTGGGTTCTAAATAAATTATCAGAGGTGCACATTTTATTCAAATTATTTTATTTTTGGTTCCTATAAAAAAATCAGCTGCATTCGATATCGGGTATATCGTATACGTAACATTCAATTTTACTTTAAAATTTAAGTTTAAATTTTGGATAAAATTGAAAATTTTAAAAACGCTCTTATCCATTTCGGATTGTACCGATTTTCTCTACGCAACGGGCCAACGGTATCGTTAGACGTTAGTTTTAGGCCGCCGCGGTTTTCCCGCCACGTCATCGGATGCTGGAAGTTTCGGTTAAGTTCGCCAAAACTCCATCTAACCCTTTCCCTCCCTTTTTACCTGCTGCGTTTCCGGGGCAATTGACCGGAAAATGGCGTCGGCGGCGAAGGTGTGCGGTGGCTCCGCCGTGTCGCACCGTCGCTCTCTCAACCCGTTCCCGAGCCGTGTATCTTTCCAGAGCGTCGAACCTCCACGGGTCCGGTTCGTACCGATGGCTGTCGTGAAGAGAAACCCTAAGCGTCTCAAATACTCTGCTCCTCGCTTTACCAAGGTCACCTTCTTTCTGTCCTCATCTATGTTTCACTCCCTCTACTTACGGAGTCGCTCGTTTTTCTTTTGGGTGTCCCGGGCCAGCTGCTCGCCCTCCCACAGCCGTTTCTCACTCTTATGCCGGGTGAGGTGTCCCTAAGAGGTATTGACAAGTAGAGTCGAACCTGAGATCTTAGGAGGAGCAAACCCTTAAGTCCCTTGAGTCACTTGCTTGTTTTAGTTTAGCTTGAGCATTACACATCAATCTATTATGGTTCTGAGTTATGCGCCTTTTAAGTTTATGATATGGTTATTTGACAGCCGTTTTGGTAGAGAAAAATTGAACTGATTGCTCAAGCCTCAAAGTGAGTAACTAGCAGATGCATGATTTTAAGGTTGGGTGGGCGAATTTTTACATACAAATTTATAATATATGAAAGGCGACATTAATTTTGCCATGCAGATTATAAAATAATACCAAATAGATTATCTGTTACATTTTTGAACATCTTATTCAATTACTAGGATATATCATCAATAGTTATAACTTCGAGCTAGGGCGAATAGTTTTAAGGTTTTGAGGAAAAAACTACTATAATCGTAATATAATTTGAATCAATGGGTAAGGTGGTCGCCGGGCTCATCCGCCTCTCGGTCCGTCCTCGGCTAGTTGATATTGTCCCTAAGAATACAAGAAATTAGGAGACTTTGACTCTATCTTGTCTTATAGATACTTTTCTCTAGATCCAACTAGCCAACTTAAGGTGATTGTCTATACAAAAATATGGGTGTTAACAGAGTACCAATTCTTTATCTATAAACTTGTACATTGGTGATATTCTTTATTTGGGCCCTTTTTTTAGTTTAGGACTTCTTTATTTCTGGTGCCTCGAGTATGGGACATATCTTTATTGGACTATGGCAATTGGCAAAAGAAGTAGTTTACAAATACAAAGAATTACAATGTACGGTGAAACCTGCATTTTGTGCAGACAACTGTAAGAGCTTATGTAAACAGATATATAACTATGCAGTATAGGGGTACTTATGTACTTATTGCAATGCAATATTTATCTCTTTCATTGAATCGTGTACGACATGTTGCAATAAGCGATAAAGTAGTGGCAGAGGTATAAATGTAGATGACAAGTTATGTGTGTCAACCTGAAAAAATTATGCTAAGCTACTATAATATCTAAACTGAACGACTTTAATGAAGCATGATATTATTAGATGTTGTCCCATTTTGTTATCAGATATTACTATTTAGCCATGAGAAGGATGTATAAAGTTGCAGATGGAAATTTCTGGTTTCTGTGTTGTATAGCTGATGATAGTTCTGAAAATAACAGGAGGATGGATTAGTTTATGTCAAGGTTGATCCATCTGGGGAAGATAGTTGGAAATTGGATCCAGTTGTTGAACTTCTGAAAGAGGGAGCTGTTGGAGTCATCCCTACTGATACGGTGTATGTTGCTTCTCTCTCTAATAAGAAAATCACTCCCCTTCTTCCCAAAATAAAGAACGGGAAAAAGGAAAGGAACTATGTTGTAGTTGTCAATTGAAGGCCAGGTTAAAACCTCTCTATTGTATTTAAATTACATATAGTATTTCTAAACGGCAAGCACAGTTTCAAGCCATACCTCATTGGTAATTTTATTGTTTAGTTGGTTCTATTCATGTGAATCACGTGATCAAAAAACTATGCATAAGAGTTTGTCACCATTTCAAGCATTGCATTAACATAAACCTCATTTTTCTTAATTGTCACCTTGTTGCTGTCAAAGATGCATGAAATTTTCTGGAGAACATCAGGAGTTTCTGATAGCATGTTATTAGTATTTAGTACCCCCAAAATGGGAAGCACATTGCAGTTTAGCTTGTTTTTTTTGCACATTGACGTAACTGTTTGGAATTCACGTTGCCAACATTTACTTATTTTTTAATTAGATGACTTCAAATGAGTTTTGTGTTGATAGGTATGCGATAGCATGTGATATGAATAGTAACTCAGCTATTGAGCGCCTAAGAAGGTAGATGCTGCTTTTTGTTTTCACTCTGTCATCATCTCAGCACTAGGTTTCTTTATCCTCTTTTTGTTTGATGACAACTATCTCGTGTTCTGTCTTTCAGAATTAAAAATATCGAACCTTCGAAGGCAAGAACTTTGGTTCTCTTTGGTCTCTACCTTTGATGTTCTTACAGAGTCTTGGCTGGCATTGAACTAACTGCTGGACAGGACATGTTAAACACTTGTTGCCTCCACTTGATTTGATGGTGCATGCCAAAATGTGTTACTATTGGTTGTAATACCTTTGCTTACATAATTGCAATACTAGAGGTTTATATGCTTGCTGATGTCTCTCTGTTACTTGTGCAGCCCCTTAGCATATTGTGCCGTTCCTTCCGGGACATAGATACATATACAATGGGATTCCCTTGCGGTAATAATCAAGGTGGTAAAGACATATTTCGAGCTGTGAAGCATTGCTTACCTGGGCCTGTAAGGACGATTATGGATATCATTTTCTGAACATACATGTTTGTGTATTTATGTTGGAGGAAATCTAAGGTACCCAATAGTAGCATCCTAATGCCCTTTTAAGAGTAAATCTGGTTCGTCAACAGTCTCAGTACCCTTGAAGATGTAGGGTTTTGGAGTCAGTGGACCCATCATCCATTGGAGTTCCACGTAGCTGGTTGGCTTTCCTCCATGACTTACCCTTTTTGATGTCAACAGTGCCTCTGCTTTTGGGTGGAGACAGTGCTATTAAGTCCGTACAAGAATGGATTCTTATAAGCATTAACATCTTTTCTGTGGGCCAACTTGGGCCTGAAGACTATTTGGCTTCACGGTCTCTGCAAGTGTGCCATAGTACTTGGATAATAAGATAATGATAGTGAAACTTAGTTGCTGTAGACTGGATGCCATGGCTTTGGGTTAGTGAGTTCCTCTAACTTCTGAAGTGGAGAACTCAGACTTGTTACTAAACTTGTTTTTTTTGTCACAGTATACCTTCATCTTAACTGCAAGTAAAGAATTACCAAAGCAGTGCAGAAGATATGGCGCTACAGCATCCAAATTCACACACCGGAAAAATGTAGGTGTTCGCATTCCTGATGATGCTGTATGTCTAGCCATTCTAGAGAAGATGGATGCACCATTAATATCAACAAGGTAACATGAAATTTAGGTATATCTTGAAGTGAGTTTTGTATTCGCCCCAGATAATATGCAGCTCAAACAATCTAGTGGGTGTTTGTTTCCACACGTTCTTATGTAGCACTGAATGAATCTCCTTTGCTCCAGTGTCAGGTCCCCAGAGGAAAATGGGTGGATTATTGATCCAGTTGTAATAGCTGATGTGTATGGACCAGAGGTCTCTCCCCCCCCCCCCCCCCCTCCCCCTCTCTCTCTCTCTCTCTCTCTCTCTCTATACATATGCATGTATCCTTTAGCACATAGGTGTTTGGTTTTTCTCTACGAGCTGGTTTATTTGTACGTTACATGGACATCAAGTTGGAGTAATTACCTTTATGCATGAACTGATGTTGTCCGCTGGTCCAATGGAATAATGATTTCGATTGGGATTAGAGTTCGCCATGACTTTCTCAAACTTTTTTCACCCAAAAAAAAACTTTCTGAAAATTGGAAGGAAGGTTAAGATTGCAATTGCATTTTCAAGTCATGTGAAAGGTGTTACTTCTTTCATTTGATTACTTTTGGTTTGAATTGATTTACCTAATGGCATACTTTAGGATATGGATAAGTTACTGCACCTATAACTCAATTCAACAAGCGTCCATCTCAAGTCTCAACTACTTAGGTTACTTGGACCTGTCTTCATTAGTCCCTCTACGAGAAGTGATTTTCTCATGGCCTCGAGAAAAATGTTAAGTTGGTCTTCCTTAAGGATTGAGTTCAATTGCTTTATCATTACCCAGTGAAAAAATTTGCGCTAATCTAATACGGTGCAAAACTTTGCTTCTAGGAGTAAGGTTAGTCAACAACCCTTGAAGTGTGGCTACTTTGTGCTTTTAAATGTCTTATGGCAGTTGCTCATTTTGGTTTCAGGGTCTTGATTTTGTTGTCGATGCTGGTGTTAGAGTGGCTGATCCATCGACAGTAGTTGATATGACTGAAGGTTTCCCAAGAATTATTCGGCAAGGGAAGGTAATTGAGTCTACTCATATAGTATCACTCAATGCCTGGTTCAATGTTTTGGTCTTAATGGGATTTACAGTTCGATGCTGCATGAACTTGCCTCTTTCACTGAAAAGGAGGCATCTCATGTAAATTCAAAGCGTGCATTTTGCTTGCACCATTGGATAAGAGAAGCTCCAGCCCATATTTGGACGTGCACGACATAACACCGTACAATAAAGCTGATAAAAAACAACAATATAAGAAGAAACTAACCGTTAGTATTTAGAGATGAATGTCGGATATGGACTCTAAAGTTACTAAGGGGACGTTTGGTTGGATGGAATCAAGGTTGGAATGGAAAGTCATTCCAATGACTTATTTATTCCAATGTTCGGTTCACCATTAAATAATGGAATGATGATTCCAAATGGAATCACTATTCACCTTAGTAAAGGAATTGTCATTCCATCTAAAAAACCAAGGAATTGTTATTCCATTTCTTTGTCACACCAAAATTACTAGTGCCACTCCAACATTCACTATTGCCACACCAATAATTACTATTGCCACTCCAAAAAATTCTATTGCCACTCCAAAATTACTATTGCCACTCCAAAAATTGCTATTGCCACACTATTCCATTGGAGATGAGAATGACTATTCCTAAGCACAACCAAACATAAGAATGGGAATGATTATTCCATTCTCAATTCCTCCAATTCTATTCCATTCTTAATTCTATTCCTATTCACATTCCATTCCATCCAACCAAACGCACCTTAAGATATTTACCAACCAACTGAACTCTGTGACTGTACAATTGTCTTGTTCTTTGGTCAAATTTGAGAGGGTTATGGTACCTGATTTTGGGAATCGGGTAAGTTTCATGACAAAGAAATCAGTCAACAGCAGGAAAGATGATGGAGTAATACAAGAATGATGTTAGATGCATGAGTTCGTTTTAAAATAACCTTAGACGCCTAGTCGGAGAAAATGATTTAGAACTGTTGAGGGATGAAATAAATGGAATTGATTATAGATTGAAGAACCTACAAGGGAAGGACACAATGTACTTGGTTGCCTGAAAATGTAGGAAGATCCTCGTGCTTCTGCCGTAGGTCTGGACCTATTTTCTTTTTGATCTTCGATAAGAGGGTATGTCTCATGGTTATCTTTTCCCCATGCGAACTCTGACAGGACTTGCGAACAATTCATGTTGTTCTATACTGCTCGTCTGTTTTACAGAGAAACACGTCTCTCTCTCTCTCTCTCTCTCTCTCTCTCTCTCTCTCTCTCTCTCTCTCTCTCTCTCTGTGTGGTGCTATCTTACGCATGAGCTATTACTCAACGATCTTCAATCTTTGTGGAATTTATTGTGGTCTAAGGAAGTACTTTAAATTACTACTGAATGTGGCGATTGTTGATGGGATTCAGGGGCCTAAACAACCATGGATGGTAGAAGACGATGATAAAGATGCTGATGCAAATAAAGTGTAGCTCATTCCCTTGTTCAGAGCTTACGTTTTGTCAATAGAGTTGATGGTCTGAGTGGCGGTTTTGTATGTTCAGAGTATATAGTTCAGCATTATTCAGTTCAAATGCACCATTGTAAATCAACTACAGCGAATCAATTACTGCATTCCATGCCATCCACTTAAATATCACGTTAAGTCGTATCACTTTTTTGGGATGGTTGCGTTTCGTTGATGGGGCAAATGGTCGATTGGTTGTCTCGAGTAGTTACAGATATTGTTCAGCATGATTCAAATCAATATGCACCACTGTACATATAGTACTGCAAATCACTTATCCGTTCCATCATCTACTTTAGCGTCGTGGTTGGTAATATCAGTTTTTTGGATACTTGATTGAGACTTGAACGATCAAGGTTCGGGACCAAAAGGGCGTGGCTCAAATCCCACCTCCACATAATGATTTTTCATTTCTCTTTCTTTGCATTTCCAACAACACCTTCCCCCCTTCGACATTTCCTTCATCTTCATCTTCATCTTCATCTGTTGCTATCATTTTAGGGCAAATTATAGTTATCCCCCTCTAACTAAGCCTCGCGTACACTTACCCCCCGCTAACTTTTTTTTTTGGCACTTAACCCCCTCAAACTAACTGAAATTCAAACGGTCATAACTTCAAACGGTCATAACTTCTTCGTCCAAAATCGAAAACATGTAAATTATATATCGATTTCGAGGTCTTGAAGTCAGCTTCCGAATGACACCAAAATCACATCACGATTCAAAGCACATA
The DNA here is from genome assembly GCA_019656295.1 of Rhododendron mucronatum var. ripense. Classification (NCBI taxonomy): domain Eukaryota; kingdom Viridiplantae; phylum Streptophyta; class Magnoliopsida; order Ericales; family Ericaceae; genus Rhododendron; species Rhododendron mucronatum. Next base: position 613,115 of record BPLT01000148.1, on the reverse strand, counting down.
GAAAGTTATGATCAAAATGGTCTTTCTGTCTACCAGCCCTTACTCTTTTGATTATAATTTTCTGTGTGCTTTGAATCGTGATGTGATTTTGGTGTCATTAGAAAGCTGACTTCAAGACTTCGAAATCGATATATAATTTGCATGTTTTCGATTTTGGATGAAGAAGTTATGACTGTTTGAATTTCAGTTAGTTAGAAGGGATTGAGTGCCAAAAAAAAATTAGAGGGGGCAAAGTGTACGCGAGGCTTAGTTAGAGGGGGTTAACTATAGTTTGCCCATCATTTTAAAAAGAAAATATCCTGGGGAATACTCCTTCCACCAATTCTTTTTATATCTAAACTTTGGACATCAACAATGCAAGGGGTCCAGGAATGAGATTAGCAAAACTTTCATGCAGGTTTTCATACAGGAAATTTCTGTTCAAACCGAGAATTGAGAAGAAGTCAATAACGCAAATAATTGTCCACAAGTAATACATCTGCCGAAAACTGAAAAAAGATCCTAAAAATACATTCTCCTCTCTCTGTTCTGTAACCTATTCATAGCACCACTTTCATGCAGGTTCACATTTCTGCCCAATCTGCAGTTTTACAGAGAATCAGAGTGAGTTCCAAATTACCACATGCAAACAAACAGAGAAAAACTTCAACGAATATAGCAATGTAAACATGATACAAACACATGTATATATCCATATTTCAGGTGCCACGAATAAGGTAATCAGCCGGACCAAAATAACAACAAAATACAGCTTTAGAGACTTGGACCAGTTGAGCAAATTTGAGAAGTGGAACATATGCGAGTATCAAAAAACAGTAAAGAAATCAACACACAGAATTACGTGGTTCCCCAAAATTGGGTACGTCCACGGGAGCGAGAGAGCAGCCGTTCTTTATTATCACAGTATAAAACAGGGTTTATAACATAGAGTATTTATACCTACTCTATTCTAACTCTAATCCGGTATTTGGCTTGCATCCCCAAAATATCCATGTACCGTACCGTGGGGGGGCATAGCCCCCCGCACCCCCCAACCCTTTCTGCTGGACCCGTGATGGACCAATTGCCCTCACTCTGCTCTGCTCCGCTCCGTTTGGGCAACTGGCCTATTTCTAGAACTCTTTAGTATCTTTCCATACTCAACATATAAGCCACAATTCTAACAAAAATATATATCCATCATGCAGGTAACCCAAACAGATGAGAAAACGTAGGCTTACGCAGATTATACAACTATCAGTAGAGAAGAAAATGTACATATGCAAGGAGCTATTATAAATTATAATAGGGACCAACTGAAAGAACCATGACAGTATGACACGCTTACAAACCAAGATTACCCTATTCTACAGAGTAGGTTAAAGAAAGAGCAAGACTTCCACAAACATTCAAATAAACCTTTATGCTTTGTTTGGACATATGGAAAGAAAGAGAAAAGAAGGGAAAGTTTAAAGTTGTCCTCTCCCTTTGTTTGGTTTGACAGAAAAGATGAGAGAAAAATGGCCAAATAAGGTTCTAGGAATAGTAAATTTTCCCCTTTATTTTCTCTCATTTTCCTTCTTAATTACTTTCCCTCCTCTTCCCTCACTTTCCACAAGTTCCAAACAGAGCATTAGTATACCAATATCTCAAGCATCAAGATTCCCAATAATTGTATGTAGGAATGCAAGCCAAAGTTTAGATTTGCAATTCAATTCACAGGGCCAGATATTGGACCGCACTAGTTGCTGTAGGAAGTGAAATTGGACCAGGAATTAATTGTAAAACACCACAATTGGAACATCATAAATTGCTTGTCCACAAAAGCAAAATTACAAATCTGAGTGATCGTTTAGTTCACCAGCTTATTTTATTATTCTTAACATAAGCAAATAAGTACAACAACAGACTAAGCTACACCCGTTTGGCTACACTTTTGTTTATTTGCTTTTATTTTGGTTGGTGGCTACATAGAATAAGTAAACAACCAATGCCAGCCTGCCAGGAGACAAACCATCCTTTTTGCATTTTAGCAAACACGCAAATAAGATGGTGAACCAAACAAGACCTGAAGTTGTGTGATGGCACATCGCTGAATCAACTAAAGAGTAATTGGTGGCATGCATAGGGCTGATAAACGAACCAAACAAGTCAAGTTCGAGATCGTGTTAGCTCCTAAGAGATCAATTTGCTAAAATGACAAACCAAAATGGAACATTTTTCAAAGCTCGTTAAGCTTTCAACCCAAGCTCGAACAAGCTATTACTCGGCTCGCTCAACCTATAATGGTTAAAAAAATTCAAGTTACAGTACTTGAGAGTTCAATTGAGATCAGTTCGTTTCATAAACAAGTCAAGCTTGAATACACTATCAAAGCTCAAGCTTGAACATAACATTAAAGCTGGTTAAGTTTTCAAACAAAGTTCGAACAATCAACCGTTGGGTTTGTTTATTCGACCTAGGCATGCATGCAGTGATGACGCAGAATAATCCAGTCAAGTACATAGTCTACATATATCATATACGAGAAGTGATTGAAATATATACGATTGATGCGATATTACCTCAACTAGATCCGACAATGATGTTGTTTATAGGGATGAATATCAGCTTCACGAAAAACCCAACAAATCCCATCACGACAAATCCAATCGCAGTACGGAACGCTACCTTAGTGAATTCTGTACATATACAGGACAATTAAACAGCATGTGAGATCAGATTCGATCAGATCCAACAAGATAAGACGAGCATATCGCCGAATTGAAAGCAAAAAGGGAGATCGAAGCCCTAAGACCAAATGAAATTGTGTGAATTTTGTTGTTCTACCTTTGCGATCGGGTTTGTGGCATCTCTTGACGAGGCGAACGCTGTCCTTGGCGAATTCTCTCAGTGGATCGAATACTGAGTCCAACGCATCCATTTCTTGGAAGAGAGAGAGAGAGGAGCGAGAAGCGGAAAGAGGAGACGAAAGGTGTATGCGCTAGCGCTGCATATATGCCGAAAGGTAAATAGTAGCAGGTATACCGAACCCGCGTGTATTTTGTCCCCCTTATTCCTGTTTCCAGCCAAACGAGGTCTTATGCTTTGTTTGGAACATGTGAAAGGAAAAAGGAAAAGAAAGAGCAAATATTCAAAAGGAAAGCTAATATGAAGAGAGGCATCGGTGCGGAGCGGTCCAATCATTTTGACACCGACGATTTAGATATAATCTGAGTGCATTAAAATCTAGACTGTCTGTTATTCAGATTAAAATCTAAGCCATCAATTGCTGAGATGTAGGCTGCTTGGCACCACTGCCTTGATAGCATCTTCGAGTCCGATAGATAGTGGGCTTCCTTCCCTTGGTTGGTTCTGGAAAGAAAATGAGAGGTAAGATAGAAGACGACTTTCTCTTCTTTGGTTCCTAAAGGAAACTTGTTATCAGTCAAGAAAAACCAGAGTATTGCTTCGAGAATTTATTCAATGCTTTTGGGGTAAGGTTGAACACAAATCTAAATAACACATACTCCGTAAGTGATTTCGTTCATAAATGTTTAATTCTTTTTCTCCACTTTAAAAAACTAATTACAATCTTTCAATTGGTGAGGAAGTTAATATTTTAAATTCAGGATGACATGATTTTAAAAAACAAAAGGCAAATAAAACGGGATGGAAGGAGTAGCAACTTGCCACACAGCCTGGTAAACAGGAAATATTAGAGAAAAATGGTGATTACGAGCGATGATGTGTGGACTAAGGATAATTTCTTAGTATGTGTGGAATGAAGGAGGACAACTCAAATTTGCGAATTGGTCGTACGAGTGAACTGATGAATTTTCGAATATCGCCATCGCACAATCTTGGAAAGAATAAACTGATAGATGCGTGCGGGAGCTAGCCGGCTTGATGTTTAATTAAGTGAATGCTTCGAACTTTGTTTATAAAAAATTTGCTGTACACAGGTAATTAAGGAAGGTTATAAAAATTCTCTGACCGTTTAAAATGTCAATCAATTGTATTATGACTAAAATGAAAGGCTAGTAATGCAAAATCGTGTATAGGTGTAGAAAAGTTTGCTAGAGCTAGCAATGTGCAACCAAGCAATGCTATTACACAACTGTTAGTTAATAAAATGTTTCGAAGATATCCAATTCATAGGTCGATATGACCCGTTGTGTGTTTTCAATGAGTGGATTTGCATTCGCAATCTTCTGAGTTTGCTACTTCTCAATAAAAAAAATTCTCACTCTCAGTGAAAGCAATAGTATCTATAAGAAGTGTCAAACGGCTAATGTGTGGTAGGAGGACAAGGTAGACAATGTGGGGAGACCGCGAAAAGTGAAGGATTCTCTTATAATATCAATGCCTGCGTTTTTGCTCTGAGTTTGGAAAACCAATTAATCGAGTTCAAGATATATTCAAAGGCAATTTGCTTGGCTTTCAAAATACTAGTATAAAATATCTTGATTAATTTGTTTATTAGATTGATCCAAAATCATTTAGCTCAAGAGATTACATTACTCACCATGTTAGGAAATAGTCAAACGAGTATACAACGTTGTTCGACATAATTTAAACCTGATTGGAGCCGGCTCCCGCCGGTCCTCTACGTACTTCCAGCTAGCCCTACTCGGGCCAGACAAATCTGATTTGTTTAGAGCATTATATATATATATATATAGAATTCACAAACAGTATATCAGATAACTCCTTGTAGTACTATGTATGAGTACTGTAAAATAGTACTGAGGAGACTGATCAAAGGATACATATTGTACGTGTAAGAATAAGAGTAGAGAAATGGAGGCAGGTGGGAGAGGGTTGCGGTTGGCAATGCTGATCATGATCATGGTGAGTGGGAAAGGGGAAGCGCAATTGAGTGAGAGTTTCTATAATTCGAGTTGTCCGAACGTGGAAAGTATTGTGCATCAGGCTGTAGCTAAAAAGGCTAACCAAACATTCGTCACTATACCGGGCACTCTTCGTTTATTTTTCCATGACTGCTTTTGTCAGGTACTACTCTACTTTAAACTTCTACGTACTCCTGTAATCATATGATGATGTACAAGTACTGTGACAATATGTATGGTAGTATTACACTATTTACCATTACAGATACAGAGAGAGAGAGAGAGAGAGAGAGAGAGAGAGAGAGAGAGAGAGAGAGAGAGAGAGAGAGAGAGAGGAGGACTTGGACTTTTCGTGGGGTCCCCGTAGACTGTGGGTTTATAGTCCCGGAAGATTAATTAAATGTGCGCATAAATTGGTCTGGATACATCTATATAATATAGAGTAACGGTTTTTGAATTCTCTATATTTTGGACTATCGGATTTGTACATATTTTTTCTATAGTTGAGATTTACGGATAGTAAGACTAGAAATATACTTGGATAGAATGAATATTTGAAAGAATGATGAAAAAAAAAATTAAAATTAATGTTTCATAATCTTATTTTGATCCCTTATTTTCGAATTTTCCTTACTTTCCTAACAGTTATCAGTCAAAAATGATTACTATGATCCGTGGTTGTCTCTCTCTCCCTCACACGTTACTTCCAAAACAGATTTCAATTTTGAATCCAAAACTGTTTTCTCTCACACACATACGTTTAGCGCTCTCTCTCTCTCTCTCTCTCTCTCTATATGTATGTGTGTGTGTGTTGGCCCTATCATTTTTTGATTTTGTTGCATCTTGATTCTAAGTCATAGTTTCATCTTCGCCTTCATTGGGTTGAAAGTTGAAAGCCAACAAAAATATACATGTGCATGTGTTTTTGCATTGGAATTAATTTTCTTATTTAACTAAATTGTTTATAGTACATAATGCAATGGTGTAGGGCCCATGCGGGGTTCATGTTGTGCAGCTGTTGCACAGTACCGTGCTGCACGACTCGGATGCCGTCCGTTCTGCAATTCAACGGTTTAAATCTCATCTCGGCAATGAACAACTCAGATACAACATGGGTAGAGATGAGATATGAACCGTTGGATTGCCGAACGGACGACACTGCGTAGCACGGTGCTATGTAGCAGCGGCACAATACCAACCCTCAATCCCTTAACAAAAGACAAGTTGCAATAGATGACTATTTTTTTTTTTTTTTGATCCTCCAATAGATGACTATTTGATCCAATAGTTTAGACTCATTCTCCTCCTTTCAGTAAAGTACTCATACTTTTTGCACATATTACACAATTACCGTATGAGTCTATTTACTCCAAACAATTGTATATTAATGTCTCTGTGATTTTTCAAAAAAAGAGAGAGAAGAATACCAAAACTTTCTAAATTCTTTGATAATTTGAAGAATATATATAGGGAAACATTCCGGGGACACAAAAAAAGATACTTCATCTCAACCATTGGAGCCAATGGATGAGATTAGAAATTCACAAAAAATTACTTTTGGCCGCAAATAATTACTCCTAGTCACAAAGAATTACTCTTGTCTGCAATGAATTACTCTTGGCCGCAATGAATTATATTTGGCCACAACGAATTACTCTTAGTCGAGAATTACTTTTGGCCGTATCAAATTGCACTTGACAGCATCTAATTGCACTTGACCGCATCGAATTAGTTTTGGCCGCTTCAAATTACTCTTGGCCGCATCGAATTGCACTTGGCCACTACGAATTGCACTTGGCCACCTTGAATTGCTCTTAACCGCGAAGAATCCCTCTTGGCCGTAAAGAATTACTCTTGGCCGCTACGAATTACACTTGGCCGCATCGAATTGCTTTTAGCTACATCTAATTGCACTTGATCGCATCGAATTACTATATGGTCTCGCAATTTTTTGCGGCCAAGTGCAATTCGATGAGGTCAAGAGCAATTTTTTGCGGCCAATAGTAATTCTTCGTGGCATGAGTAATTCTTCAAGGCCAGGAGTAATTCAATGCGGCCAAAAGTAATTCTTCGCGGCTAAGAGTAATATTTTGCGGTCATGAGTAATTTTTCGCGGCCATGAGTAATTCTTTGTGGCTAATAGTAATTTTCCGCGTCAGATTCTTTTTCTTTTTAACTTATACGTAAAAGAACAAAATTGTTGTTCAATACAACTTGAGCTGTTGATTTAGATGATTTGAAATTTCATGATCTATTTAGGATTGAAGATTGCAAGTTTTTTATTGGAGTATTTTGGATAGACAGAGTTTCAAACTCTACTTCTTACTTGGTTATATGTAATCTTGGAACTATTTTGTTTTTCTATTCTTCAAGGTCAGTTAAGAAAACAAGTGCAATAGGAGTGTCACTTTTGAGTGAGTGGATGTTCAAAAAATTAAATTGAGTTGGAATCCCATATGATTATACATTCTTAATGTCTCTGATGCTATTCCTGAATGCAACTAACAAAATTAAACAGATTTGGTTACATTTGTTGTGTTAGACTATTTTATGAACTTGGTTAGATGAATCATATTTGAAACTTATTCTTAAAATGAAAATTTCCGAGAAGTAGATTTTGTGGGGAGAAGGAAATTTTTTCCAATTCATAGTTATTCGTAATGCTCCTCTTGCATGAGGTGGAACCATAAGCATATCCGGAACTTACCTCATGTAAGATGACATTAAAAAGAATTGTTGTATCCACAAAAAAAACCTTCAGAAAATTGAGGTTTGATACTTCATTTAAACTATGTTTAAAAAATATTGGGCAATTACTAGTGGTTATAAAAAAAAGGGGAGGTATTCAATATCCTACAGAGGTGTTAGTCTCTGCGAGAGCTAGTGATATTCAAATTATCCCGTGAAAATTTGATGCCTTTATAGAGCTTTCACTATGGTATCACTCATAGTGTAAAAATGAGAAATATAAATATCATCTAATATCTACTTTTTAAGTCTTTTTTTTTTTTTGGGTAACTTAGCTTGAAATAGAAAAAAGGCTAACTGAATATACAACCTACAAGGGGCATACCCCAGGAGGTGAAAAAAAAAAGAAAAAGAAAAGGAGAAAAACTAAAAAACCTAAATAACACATAGCAGATATCCAATAACGCTCAAAACACACTTCAAAAAAGCAACACAAATGACAAGCAAGCCTTAACTCCTTGAAGCTTTCAACATCTTTATTTTCTCTCGAAGTTTCTTCCTGCTTTCACCTCTAGCAGGCGTAGGTGATGTGGAATCTCCCACCACCTGATTCAAGCTCTAATGAGGTCCAATGAAATCACCTTCCAAAGGGATCCTTGGAGACTCTCGAAAACGTGTTGATTGACGGAAAGCCACGGGAGGAAGCTCTTGTTGATTGCTACCCCGACCTTGGACAACCGGAGTAGTGTCACAAGATACAGGATAAAGCACAACCGAAGGAGGCACAATCCTAGCATCATCTTTGTTTGTTATTTTCACAACGGTAGAGGCACCCGAATCCTCACATCTCCCTAGATCGCCAACTTCATTTGCTGTAGAAGAACCAATAAAGAAGAAGAGATGGCCAAAGGAGTTCTTTTGGCTTTGTTCCTCTTCACCTCGACCCATTCATTTTTATCTCCATCTACTCCCTCCCTGGCAGCTCGCTCTTGAACAACCGGGACTACTTGTCCTTCCTTCTCTTTGGCAATTCACTCTATAACAACCGGGACTTCCTGTCCTACCGTCTCTTTGGCTTTCCACACTTGAAAAGGAGGAGCTTGGGGCTTGACTCCGCAAGCATTAGTAGTATGGTACTTTTTAAGTCATTTGGTTATTGTAATACAAGACATAAGAGGTTGTTTGGTAAAGGTTTTGAGCGAGGTTTTTGAGATAGATAGACAGATGAGCATAATAAATGGAGAAAAAACTTATATAAGAAACTGTGATGAGAGAGAAGAGGTGATTCCGGGAACACCAAGTGAACAAAGATGTGTTGCTTTTCATTTATCACAAAAACATTCTCAGAGTACTTGGTTATAATGTTACAATTGGGTTACACCCTCAAGATTCAAGAACATCATGCTGGAATGGATCACTCCATATATATGATTCAAATGATCAAACGGATTTGATCGATACGGTTGATTTTGCAGGGATGTGATGCCTCAATTATGATTGCATCACCAAACGGAGATGCAGAGAAGGATGCCCCAGATAATCTCACCCTCGAAGGAGATGGGTTCGACACTGTAATCAAGTCTAAAGCAGCCGTAGAAGCAGTATGCCCTGGTGTAGTTTCCTGTGCCGACATCATGGCTATTGCTGCTAGAGACGTCGTAGTACTGGTAAACATGCACCACCAAGCCAACACAGTACTCATTTTTCGATTCCAGATCGACTACATATATTTTGAAACATACCACAAAATTTTTTTTTTTTGTGAAAAAGTGCTTCTTCCAATGAAGCGTTGGCATCATTAATTAAAATGTAGGCAATGCTGTTAGAATATGCATCTTTTTGGGCACTTTATTTTTTTTGAATTTTTTTTGAGTCAGCTATATTAAATCCATGTCGAATATATATGCAATTCGCTTGGAGCGAAAATATAGTTACATTTGTGTTTCATGTGATGACACCTTATTGTAGGCTGGAGGACCGTCATTCAAAGTGGAATTGGGACGTCGCGATGGACTCATCTCTAAGGCATCTCTCGTTGCTGGAAGATTGCCAGAGCCCTTCTTCAATCTTAGCCAACTCAACGCCCTCTTTGCCAAGAACAACCTCAGTCAGTTTGACATGATCGCATTGTCCGGTGCCCATACCATCGGCTTCTCCCACTGTGACAACTTTGCAAATCGGCTCTACAACTTCTCCAATTCCTCTCAAGTAGACCCTTCTCTGAACGTAACCTTTGCCAAACAATTGATGCAAGATTGTCCTAAGAATGTAGACCCTCAAATCGTCATACCCTTGGATGATGTGACCCCACAAATTTTCGACAATTTCTATTACCAGGATCTGGTTGGAGGGAAGGGGGTTTTAACTTCAGATGAAGTGCTTTTCACGGACCCAGCATCTCAACCAACCGTCAGGGATTTCGCTAGCAATCCGGGCTCCTTTAATGGAGCCTTTGCTACTGCCATGAGGAAGCTTGGCCGTGTGGGAGTCCTAACTGGTAGTGAAGGACAGATAAGAAAAGACTGCACAGCCTTTAACTCATGAGAAAAATCTTCTTGAGAGAGAGAGAGAGAGAGAGAGAGAGAGAGAGGAATTCATTACAATTCTATAGAGACGAATGGCAATTGGTCATCTGATGTTGTTCAAACCACAATTTTAAGTACATGACTAGCAATAATTTCGCAAAAGAGTATATTAATTTCATGTAATGTTAGTAAATTCTCTCCCATCTGCAAATCCATCTCAACGAGCTACAAAGCAGTTATATCAAGCTAGCAACATTATTTTCATTTCCCAGGAGCATTGAATAAGTTTTGGTTTAATTGGGACCATTCGATTTGAAACAAAAGTCCCACCACGACATGCCCATTGTCTGTCCCTCATTTATAAATTGTCCTCAGCATTCTGATTTGGACTTATTCATGAGAATTGATTTTAACATTTCTCCTTTTGTTCAAGTGCACTTCATTTTTGGTCTTCAACCATGTAAAATTACAAAATTGACCTTTACACATTCTTTTTTTTTTTTTACGCATGAAAGGATAACCTTGTAATTTCACGCGAAAACGGATAAAAAACGAGTGCATTTGGGTAAATTGGGAGTGTAAAAATCAACTCCCATTTATTTGATGAGGTGGAAGTACTTTGCTCAAATTTTCTTTTTCTTTCCCTTTTTGGTAAAAAAAGATAAGTATAGTTAATTAATTTCCAAGAGACAATTGGTAAAGGTCGGCTATACACGCACATATCTTTTGAGACATCTTGTTCACAACCCCCTAGGCCCTAGGTCCTGCTAAGAGACTTTGGTTTGTACATACTCACTTTATTTGGTTCTTCTCTTAGAAATAATCTCTTCAAATTTTTTGACTATTTCGTCATCCGTATTTTTTCGTCTTTAGTGATTTTTTTGGTCAGATTTTGTACTTTTTAATGTATATAGCGTATCTCTATTCAAAAAGTAAGAGTTTGTTAAAATGTTAAAAAAATTTACTAAATACGAAAAAATACGCAAATCTATGAAACCTTTTTATCTCAAAAATAAATCTCAAAACTATAAACTAAACACAGTGACTGTATTAATTTGAGTTACATTTCTTTGTGAGGGTAAGTTCACCCGTTACGCTTTGGGCCAAAAATTGGTAAGATTGCTCTACCAGTGCAATGCCTTTAACGCATAATAACAATTCTTTCCCCATTGCAATTAACCACCTTAATTTTCATGACCTTTGTAGGTGACGTGACACATTTGACAATTGTCAAATTTAGCACCAAGAATGGCATTGTAAAAAATTGACTTTTGAGTTTGCGCGCACAACCACGAAGAGGGTTTTCCCGTTCTTGATGCCAAATTCTAGCTTTCGCATGACATTTGGTGCTAAATTAAGAAGAGTATTTTCTTTTTCAATGGACAAATTTCCTGTGCCACCTAATGGACCATTATATAACTACTTGGAAATTAAGAAACTCTCGATCCCCAGCCGGCCAGGCCCTAACTGAGTCAGCCAATTAGCATTTTTGAGATTGTTGTGGTTGTTGGAGCTGCAGAATTTGTTAATGCATCGTTTTCACAGTTAGATCTGAAATAAAACTCAGAAGAGACTAGGACAGGTGCATCAAGGGTCTACGCAAATGGACAAGTTTCAACAAAACAGAAAAAAGGGGTACATAACAACTATCGTTTACAATAATGAATAAACAAATGAAATGAGTTTTCCAAGACCAAGTAAAACGAATAATAGATCTAAGGAGAAAGTATTGGGTGTCGAGTCAGTACCACGTGGCGTACTTGTCAGCGATCCCAGCTATCTAAACGTGTTTTGAACAGTCCAGATTTATTCTCTCTCTCTCTTCCATCTAACCATTTTTTTTCTCCTTTTTTTCTTTCTCTAAAATCCGGACCGTCAAAATCACGTTTGGTTTTGGACAACTGGGATCGCCAACGGAATACCACGTGATACCGCTCGGCACCCAAAAACTTCTATGATCTAATAGTTTGAATTACAAGTGGAGATTAATAATATCCACAAGAGGTTTGAAAGTTTAGTTACTAGAACTTTGAATTTTATTAGGCTTGGAGTGCCTTGGACCAAGCAAAACTTCTTGTTCTTCCTTTTACTTTCACACCTCGGGCTAAATTCTCCCACAGTCTTTTACACGCTTACACGTGGGGTGAAATGACCCCAAAAATTTCTAACAAAGAGAGTCAAACTTGAAACTTAGGCGGGACAAACACTCTTAAATCCCAAGCCAAGACACCAGGGCAATCCTATGGGTTCAAGCAAAAGTTCCTTTTATATTAAGAGAAAACATGGGTAGAAACTTGAAAGGCTGTTCCCCCCACACCCGCCCCCCCCCCCCCCCCCCCCCCCCCCCCCCGCTATCTCTATCTCTCACCCCCTCCCTTTGCTCTTCAATCCCTATATAAAAGTGGTCAGTGTGTGTGTGTGTGAGAGAGAGAGAGAGAGAGAGAGAGAGAGAGAGAGATGGGAGCATGGAGAGGGATGTGTTATGCAATGGTGATGATCTTGGTCATTGGGATAGGGGAAGGGCAATTAGCAGAGAATTTCTACAGCTCGAGTTGTCCGAACGTGGAAAGCATTGTGAACCAGACTGTATCTACAAAGTTTAGCCAGACTTTCGTCACCATTCCGGCCACCCTTCGTCTATTTTTCCACGACTGCTTCGTTGAGGTACCATATTTCAATTTTTTTTTGTTGGTATCCATATATTAAGCAACTATGCATAGTTGATCATCAGTTTTCTAAGAACATTTTCAGGGTGCTTGGTTTTCATATTCAAGTTTGAAATTAAGTTCTTCTTTTGTGATTTAATTGTGAATTTGGTTGGTTAATTTCGATAACGTGCCAAGAACAACAAAATGGACTAATTAATTATTCCCCTGCTTTCCTTCTAGGGAGCTGATGCCTCAATTATGATATCATCACCAAACGGAGATGCAGAAAAGGATGCTCCAGATAATGTCTCCCTCGCCGGAGATGGCTTTGACACTGTAATCAAGGCAAAAGCAGCCGTAGAAGCAGTATGCCCCGGCGTAGTATCATGTGCCGACATCTTGGCCATGGCTGCCAGGGATGTTGTAGTCCTGGTAAACATATATACACAAATTTTATGAAGTTCTACAAGCACAACATTTTAGACATTTATTTAGCATAACATTTTGGGTCTGAATTGTTTCGATGTGTTACATTTCCTACTTGACAATAAATTCATTAGATTTCAGTTTGATGAGTTAAATTAAACATCTTTGTACGTACGTAGGCCGGAGGTCCTTCGTTCAATGTAGAATTGGGCCGTCTCGACGGACTCATATCTAAGGCATCTAACGTTCCCGGAAACCTGCCAGAGGCCTTCTTCAATCTCGACCAACTCAATGCCCTCTTTGCGATGAACAACCTCACTCAACTTGACATGATCGCACTGTCCGGGGCTCACACCCTCGGCTTCTCCCACTGCAACCGCTTTGCAAATCGGCTTTACAACTTCTCCACATCCTCTCAAGTAGACCCGTCTCTGAACACAACCTATTCCCAGCAGCTGATGCAAGCGTGTCCTCAGAACGTGGACCCTAGAATCGCGGTCAACATAGATCCTGTGACCCCACAAACTTTCGACAACGTTTATTACAAGAATCTAGTTGCAGGGATGGGGTTGTTGACTTCAGATGAAGTGCTCTTCGCTAACCCAGCATCTCAGCCCACTGTGAACGATTTCGCTAATAATCCGAATGACTTTAACGCAGCCTTCGTCACTGCAATGAGAAAGCTTGGCCGTTGCGGAGTCAAAACCGGTAGTCAAGGAGAGATAAGGAAAGACTGCACGGCCTTCAATTCATAAGGGAAAGCTTCATGCAAAACCTCAGGACATGGAGAGAGCTAGCTAGACTGCCTAGACAACATGAAATAAGTCTGGAGATCTAAGAATCATCGCCATTGAATGTACAGACAGAGACAATTGGTCATCTGGCGTGGTTCAATCCACAATAAATAGTATAGACTTCAGAAATAATTTCGTTTCTCCAAGAACGAAAAGAAAAAGAAAGGTGTTATATATATATATATATATGTTGTGTGTATGAACTGATTATGTCGATCACCAATTTAAAATTTAAGTGTTGCCATTATTTCTTACAAAACAAAGACCCGACCCGGCCCGTATATACACGTGCATCTCATTTGATCATATTAATTCATCTCATATATTCTTTGCGCGCACACACATATGTATGTGTGCGTTCATAAGAAATACTTTTGTTAACATCAATTATTTGCTCTTTTTTATGTAATCGAGAATCGTCTGCACTTGTATGAATTAAATATGTGAGAGTTGTTCAGATTCTTTCATATCCTTAAATATCTAATGTTGTGCACGCCTTCACAGCACCCATCCCGTCTTTGATTATTAATGTTGGAGTAATTTAATTACTGAAGTGAAGCAATGAAGTTGACTCCTCCTGATTGGGTGATACTATCCCAATTTGTCATACTATACGCGTTAGCCCGGATTATGATCCATGTACATGCTTGCATGGCTTTAGACTAGATTAATTGGGTTTTAATCTAAATAATACTCTACTAATTAAGAGACTAGATTCGTCACTTTTTTTGTCTTTGGCCATCTCACGCTTAGCTGTAATTGACACCTAACACCCACTTTTGCCACATCGTAAAGTCTAAGATATTGATCCTGATGTACCAGTACTCATGATACCGGTGGTAAAACGAAAAATAAGTACTTTAAAAATAAAAATTTTAACGGAATGAGGCCTGAGTTAAAAAAATAAAGGAATCAATGCAATCAACGGCCTAACTAGATTAATCATATTTGACCTCACACTCGGTCATTCTCACCCTTTCAACCATGCTCTTTATGAAAAAACTCTTTTCTCTCTCGCTATAACCCAGAGTATCTTTCTCTAAAAAAGCATAGCCGTCTTTTTTCCTTCTCCTCCCTCCTCTTTAGGGTTTTCGCCACTTTTATGCGAGGGCGGGAGGGAAGGGCTTTCCCTTTGATGGATGTTTTCTTCCTCCATAGTGATTACTCAATCTTCCCATGCATTTGATTTGACGGATGTTAATTATTTGAAATTAGTTTTCGATCCAGGTAATTTTTCTTGTAATTTCTTGCTGTAAAATGTTCAATTTGAAAAGTCCCATCACGGCATGTCCGTTATTTCTAACTTGTCAATCGTCATCAGCACGATAATTTGAATATGGTGATTTGTGTCACTTTTTATTTTATTTTATTATGAAGAATAATAGTCTTCTCTTTCATTTATAATGAGGTGGGAGTAATTTGGTCAAAACTATATATAAAATGGGCAAACTTTCTTTTTCAAGGGCTTATTATGGAGTATTTCGTTAAAAGATCGATAGGTGAAATAAATTATTGTTAAGAGACTTGGTACAGGTCGGCTATATGCATATATCCTTTGAAACATTCCTGTTAAGAAAGTTTGACTTTGACACACTAATGTGTGTTACCTCCTTTGTAAGAGCAAGTCATCTGTTAGCGTTAGAATGACATTGTCAAAGTTATTTTTTTTACTGATCATTTCACCGAAACTTGACAGGATAGCTCCACCGTGTAATGCCATTTTGGCACAATCACATGAGAAGCTAAAAAGTGAAGAACGCACATCATATGAAGAAGCAAAGAAAGGCATATTAAGAGCATCTTCTCTATCCTAAGTCGTTTTCTGTACCAAAAAACATAATTTCAGTCTCGCAGAATCCTTCTCAAATCCTAAGCCGCATCCATAGCCAAGTCAAGCAAGTTCCTTCCTTCTCTCTCTCTCTCTCTCTCTGAATTGTACAAAAATGGCTAAAAGCCAACCCAAGACTAATAGGAGTAGTCGAAAGATTAGTTGAGTTGAGTGGCCAGGAGAATTTTTTCTTTGTTTGGTGCGAAGTGAAAAACAGGTCAATTCAGCATGCATAGCCTTTCATAACAATTTTTTTGCATCAGCACTCTGGCTAACAACTACAAGTTGAGTTAATACTGTTAATTGAGACTCAGCGAAAAATTGTGCAATACTTTTTTAAATGACAATACTATGCCCTAAAAATGGACAAGTCAAAAAAATTTTTTTTTAGCTTCTTTTAATCTCAAGGTGTTGGGGTCACTTTATACACATTTCAACTAATTATTAAGGGATCAATCTTACCGTCCACCAATGGAGACCGAACTAAAATCGAAGTACAACATAACTATGTGCCACTTTTTAAAATGACAATACTATGCCTTAAAAATTAGACCAGTCATTGATGTTGCTTCAGCAGTTCTACCTCCAAGGCACTCTTTACCAATTTTTTTTTAACCACACACTTTAACTAATTATTGAGATCAATCCACTAGCAAGAGTCCAATTACAGTCGAGGTAAAATCCTGTAGGGACCAAGCCGAAGAATTAGCATATGAGACAACTCCAAACAAGTTGTCAAAAGTAGTGGATTACTTCCTGTAGTACTTAGGAGAAAAGTGAGAGGGCAATGGCAGAATGGAGGTGAAAAAGTTTTAGTGTAAAAGAAACAACTTTGACCCTATTCGGTTTGGATTTTGAGAGAGGTTTTTTAGCAAATCCCGTTTCGCTAAGGTTCTTATTTTTTAAGTACTTATTTTTCGCTTTACGAGAAAGATTATTTTCTCACAATACATCATTTTTAATTTGAAAAATGAATAGTTATTTTTAGTGGAACACATCTTGAGTGGTGAGAGATAGATAGAGAAAATTTATTAAGTAAAATTAAAAGATATTTTGCCAAATTTAGAGATAGATAAATAAACAAAAGATAGCGGAAACATTTTCACCTCTATATAAAAAAGATAGTGGAAACGGGCCTTTTATTAAGTGAGAAGCAAAATTTTGGCTAAAACCTGATAAATTAAAAGGAAGAATAATACTTCACATATTAGTTGGAGTGCGCATTTAAAAAAAAAACCTCTGGCATCCGGGCCAGTTTTTGAACACCTTGACTAACCACCGTCCATTTGCGGAGAGCTTAATAGAAGTCGAAACAAAGCTTTGTATGGACTAGCCTCAAAAGAATTGATAGCAAATACACCGTCCATTTGCGGAGAGCTCAATAGAAGCCAGAACAAAATTCTGTATGAACTAATCTCAAAGGAGTTGATAGCACATATGAGATTTCGAACCTAAAAACTTATTGCCTATGGAGGAAGAGGGTAGAAATCTAAGTACTGTTCCGGTCCGCTAAAGGCCCTTTAAAAAATAAGTACTACTTATTTTGGGTTTTTGGAAGGGGAAATAAGAATCCTTAGAGCATCTCCAATGGGTTCGGCTCCCCTCCAGTTTTCCACTATCCAGTATGAGTCAGTGTGTGGCTGGGATGCATTATGCCAAATCCAAGGCTCCACGTTATTTCAGATCTCAAATGGACAAACAGGTTGATAATTGTGTTAACGGAAATTGAACGGAAAACATAAACAGTCATTTCTCTTAGAGTAAAAAATATGGTTAAAAAATTTAAGTGCTCCCATTTTCAATCCATTTGAACTGGTATAAAGATTTTATTTTTCTGATCATTTTATTGTAAATGATCATAATGAATTTTTAGCTATAAGGCTTTCAATAAGTACCCTAAGAGAGCATAGAACAAAATAAGGAGCATATACTCTCATATGAGAATCTTAGAGTCAAAAATTCATTACGACCATTTAGGATAAAATGATAACCAAAAAAAAAAAAAATTCACACCGGTTCAAACGGATTAAATATTGAAGCACTTAATTTTTTAACCATAATTTTTACTATGTAAACGGTGTAAAAAATTAAGTTCTTCAATTTTCAATCCATTTGAACCAGTATGAAGATTTTATTTTTTTGATCATTTTATACCAGATGGTCATACTAAATTTTTGTCTCTAAGGCTCTCATATGAGAGTACATGTTTCTTATTTTGTTCTAGGACTCTTTTAGGGTGCTTATTGAAAGCCTTAGAGCAAAAAATTCATTATGATTATTTAGAATAAAATGATAAAATAAATAAAATTTTCGCACTGGTTTAAATGGATTAAAAATTTGAGCACTTAATTTTTTTACCGGACTGTTTATGTTTTCCGTTTTGTTTCCGTTAACTCCATTATCAAGTTTTTTATCCATTTGAGAGCAGAAATAACGTGGAGCCTTGGATTTGGCATAATGCATCCTAGCTACACACTGGCCCATACTGGATAGTGGAACACTGGAGGGGAGCCGAACCCATCTCCAATAGTCCCTCCATAATTCTAGGCAAATTGATTAGGAAAAGAGAAATTTTCTCCTTTGGCTAGTCATCAAATAAGAGCACTGCCCAACAGCCTAAACAAATTACATGCCAAAACCAAATCTGAGTCATCTGACCACTGAACTTCGCCGGAGTCCCAAACCAATAAATCAGATTTGGTTGGAGACCCAAAACCCAAAACGAGATCTCATCGGAGTCCCAAAACATAAAAGAGATCTCGCCGGAGTCCCACACGGAGTAAACTAAACCCTCGTTCGACGGCGACTTCTCCATACCAAAACGGAGTAAACGAGATCTCACCGGAGTAAACAATTCAACGAGATCTCACCGGAGTAAACTCAATACATATACGACGGTAACTCACCGGACTAAACGAGATCTCAGTTGTCGGAGTAAATGGCCGGAATACACAATATTTAAGTCGTCGGAGTAAACGATCGTCGGAGAGGAGAAGCGAGGGCATGGCGAGGTGTTGTATCTCACTGGGCATGGCGAGGTCTTCAAGCGAGGGGATAAAATGACGAGCCTCCGATGAGGCTGCTGGAAACCAGAAAATGGCAAATCGGCTCGCCTGTTTAACCTCGCCGGAGCTTACGCGAATTCATTGGAGATGCTCTTATTCCACTTGAGGGTTCTTAAGAAATACTAACTTATTCGATGCTCCATTTTTTATTGCTTAAATATTTCAATATGGATCTCAAAATATATGTACTCCCTCCGTCCCATAATATTTGTCCGGTCCGCAAAACGGAGACGTAAAAATAATACTATTTTTATAACAAAAGTTGGGAAAAAATTTAACAACCTCCTAGATCTCGACGAGTTCTTTTAACTTGTGAAAAAAATTTGAATTTTTTCTTGAAAGAAATGCATGATTTTATAGTCTCCGTTTCGCGGACCGGACGAATATTATGGGACGGAGGGAGTAATAGAGATCTTATTTGATATATCTTAATTAGTTCTAATATAAAAAGTTTGCATATATCATGAAATTTCTTATAAATTGAATGATATAAGTGAACAAAAAATAGCACAAATTTTAAGGTAGAAATAAGGAGGCAAAATTAAGAAGGTAAAAAATATATAACATGGGTTCTTATTGAATAGTAGTAAAAAACAAGTATAGTTTCGTTACTGGAACGGAGACGCTCGTGACTGGTGAGTGTAGCCTGTCGAATAGTTTAAAAAAAAAAAAAAAATAGTACTACTGTAGTACTCCGGAAAAAGGAAAGAGGAAAAAGGCAACGTTTAAAATTTTTTTTTTTTTATAAAGGCAACGTTTCTTTTGAATTTCAAAAGTTCAAACTAAAGCGAGCTAATAAAAAAAAAAAGGACTAAAGTGGCGCCCACGTTGTCCACGACTAGAAAGGGGTTTAGGGTTTATCCCGCGGCAAGAACAGAGGCCTTCCAAAAGACAGCGAAGTGAGCTCTACTCGTCTTCCCTGCACTTCATCTTCCACTCTACATACATACATTTGCACACACAGAGAGAGAGAGAGAGAGAGAGAGAGAGAGAGAGAGGAGAAAATGGTGGTGTCAAAAGCATCCGCGTACGAGGAAAGCCGTTTGAAAAGGCTGGAAGAGAACAAAAAGAGAATGGAAGAACTCAATCTGAACAAACTCGCTCAAGCTCTCTCTACCCCTAAATCGTCTCCTGTCTGTGTTTGCTCTCTCTCCAAATATATATACGTAAAGTGTATATGCACAGGTTTTATTGGGATTTTGGTTTTCTGATCTACAGATGAAGCGGGTGAAGCCAAAGGTACCTCGGCAGCCGGTGGACCTCTCGGCTGTGAGAAGATCCAGTCGAGTTGCCGACAAACCACCCGCCAGTTACAAGGAAGTGAGCTCCCCAAGTCCCTCTCTGTCTCTATCTAAAAAGCTATCTCTACTGTTTGGTTCAAGAAACAGAGATTATATATTCTTGATCGTCAGTTCCTACATCATTTTCTTTTCCTCCCTACTTCTTCCTATTTGCTCTGGTATTTTTTTGATGTTGTTTACTTTTCTTAATACGTTGTTCACCTTTTGTTAGGATAAATCATTTTTCTCGACAAAATGAATAAGAAAAGTGTACAAATATGGAACGAAGTTAAAAAGAAGTTCACATAAGATGACACTAAAGACAGTTGTTTTAAGCTTTATTCGTTTTTTGGGGTTTTTTTTTTTTCCTTTGACTTTTGGTCATAATTTTTTAGAGTAGTATACTTTTTCGACTCCAAAAATATAATGTGAATGTAACAAAAACTTAAAAAAAGACGAACAAAAATTTAGAACGATATTAAATCATGTTCCGGATTCTTATTTTCCTCATAATAAGGAAGTATTGAAACCTTATTATATTAATACCCTGTTTGGATTTTGAATTTGTGAAGGGCTTGTAAGCATTATTCTGTAATGGCCCACATGATAAATGGGATGCATTACCCTTCATGTTCTCATGCTGATCACAAGGTGAGATTCAAATCAATGAGAGATGT
The DNA here is from genome assembly GCA_019656295.1 of Rhododendron mucronatum var. ripense. Taxonomy (NCBI): domain Eukaryota; kingdom Viridiplantae; phylum Streptophyta; class Magnoliopsida; order Ericales; family Ericaceae; genus Rhododendron; species Rhododendron mucronatum. Next base: position 592,373 of record BPLT01000148.1, on the reverse strand, counting down.
GATGTGCATCACCTCTTAATGCCCACCACAGTGGGTAGGTGGGAATGCAAGCATATATGAGAGGAAAGGTCCTCTCTGCCCTGATCTGAAATTGTTATTAGTCATCTCCCATCATAATAAGTTAGGCTTCACATAAAGATTTGCGGGTTGAGAGAGAGAAATCTTATTGTTCAAAAGAGTTAAAAGCTTGTCCTAGATCATTTGACATGATCTAATATAACACTGCTTAAATTAGTTATGAGGTCGATCATGTATCCCCATCAATAGATCTGGGTATATGTTGATCATTGTTCATTAGGCTGAAGCCATTATCAATGAATGGAATCAATAGGTATAGGGGAGCCATCTGCAAGGGAGACAAATGCTGTACCAACATGCACCACTTAGGTCTGGAGATGCAGCATTCCACCGCTTCGCCTAGCAGCACCGATGCTTGTATTGCTCTCCCACAACCCCGTTTTCGCGGTTTAGAAGAAATCAACTTCAAAGAAGAATTTAAAAAAAGCTCTGAATTCTATACTATAGGGTTGAATAATTGAATAAATAAAATGCAGGACCATTTTTAGTTTCAGTTTCCATTTTTTGAACTTACAAAATCTCCTTTTGGTAGTAGACCAATTTGTTAACATACCACCGAGCCATTTTTATTAACATAATGACATCAAGCCCTTATTGCAGCCCATGCTAATGAATTTCTAATTGTTTACTAACTGGTAGAAAGAGTTTATATTATTCTATTTTTTCCTACATTATTGATCAATGTGAATATCACGAACTGTCCCATAAGAAAACTAGTCATTGCTACTACCTGTTTACGGATGTCTTTTTCTAAGAAGCTGGATACAACGAAGAAATATTCCTTCAAAAAAAAATGCACTCCTTTGACATTAAGAATATTAGTGAAATAGAATTAACTGCTGCCACTAAAGAAAACCCTATTCATATCGTATCTTTATATGAATATATAAAGACTTTCCCATGGTCCACGATCCGGATCAGCCTTGCTTCTAAATTATAATCAAAATCCCAATGGCATTGGCTATTCTAACCTTCCCGACCACAATATTTTTCTTTTTTCATCACAAAGTGATAGCGTCTATTCGTCTCTTCTCATGAATGTTGTCTATGTCATTTTGCGCATATGGTTATATTTTTTTCCTTAAGCTTGGTTAATTTCAACTTCAAAACGGGTACTCATAGCTGTCCACAGTTATACACACTTCAGAATAGAATGACAAGTGTGAATATTAAAGGCATTCACGATATGCACACTTACCAAACTATTTTGTGCTTGGTTCAATACAGGCTTTCATTTAATACAGAGTTTTTTGATAGTGTTGTTACAGCATGGTTGCCGTATTATTTCCTTTGAAATTCAATTACAAGTGTGGCGACGTGTGCACTAACCCTCAGCTGTTGATACTTGACAGGAACCCATTGAACCTTTGGGGAGGGCAAGAAGGTTGACATATACATTGCAATAGTTTGTTCTATAAAATTCAATAGTGCAGTGAATTACTAATAGGCATTATATTAGTTGCTTACTTGCTTATCATTTATGTTTTGTGATGTTTAGTTATAGTAGGTCTTATAGCTTCAATAGGACGAACTTGGCAAATCGAGTATATGCCTCAGCTGAAGGCAGAGCTTATGCCATTGATAGAGCAGAAGCATTGCAATCAGGCTTAGAATCCAAATTTCCAAGCTTTGTAAAGCCAATGCTCCAATCACATGTTACCGGAGGGTTTTGGTTGGTAAGCTCTTTACTCCTCGGACCTCAAGATATTGCATCAACTTATCAATGTGTTATGACATAGTAAGTGTTTGAATTTGAATGTAAAATATAAACAGATTTTTCAGCTTTTGATGAGATGGACATACGTTCTTGTCCACAAGGGTGGTGTGTAATGACCATGTCAATTACATGCTGCAATTTGCTATAACGGTTGTAATACTTCACGAATTTCCTTCAGGGCCTCCCTGTCCAATTCTGTGAAAAACATCTTCCAAGCCATGATGAATTCATTGCTTTGCTGGATGAGGATGATAATGAAAGCCCAACAAAGTACCTTGCTGATAAACGTGGACTTAGTGCGGGGTGGAGAGGGTTTGCCATTGATCATGAATTAGTCGATGGAGATGCATTGGTTTTCCACCTAATCGAGCCTACGAAGTTTAAGGTAATCTTCTGAACCTAAAAATTGAATGATAGTTCATCTTTTTGAAGTAACTTTGAGAGATTTTTACTAGTGAATGGACCTATATTGAGTGATAATACTGCATAATTTTGCATCTCCTACTTGACAGATGCAAGGCATTTCACCTTGTATTCGTATCTCTCGTTCTATGTTGTCTTCTTTTTAGAAGACACCCCCACATACAGGGGAATGAAATCTAACAAACTAGGCTTGGTACTAGGATAGATAATGTATACAATAAAAAAGAGAATACTAGTATCAAATTGCTACATTGATGCAAATACCATAACAATAGCACCATAGCCCATGGTACACAATTACACAAACATACTACAATGATACGAAGGATGCACTTTACAAGAACATGGAAGTAATTGTTCTGAGGAATCTGTTGTAACAGTGGGTAATGACCGTTATGGATCGATTTGCAACACGTAACCAGCTTATCGCTCTATGCTGCTGTGATTTTACGTACCACCATTAATTTCAACCGAAACCGAAACCGAAACGGTCACGTGTTGTTTAAAAATTGTTACATAACGTCCGTTACGTGTTGTTTAAAACCCTCTGCGGTAGGCAATATGTTTCAATTACCTTTCAGCTCCATTGGGACTTGATGTCTTTTTAGTTTTCATTGGTGTTGCTTCACCTACGAGATTTCCTTTGAAACTTTGTATGTTTTGCAAAATGATGCATTTCCAACATCATCTTAAAATTTTGTTTCAACTTATTTTTTGCTTTATGCAAGAAACAATACTAAATCCTCTTTTGACTATGAATTTTTATACTAGTGAGCTTAGAGTGGCCCTTTTATCATGATTTAACATTTGTGCAGTTTGAGTATTTATCAGACAAGACATTGATTAAATGGATGACTTCAGGTTTGTTTGTCAGACAATGTTGTCCCTTTCATGTCATTTTCACAGACTTCAGTCGCAATTCACCAATTTGTCAAGCATTTCAATCTCCATTACCAATATCCCGGCTTTACTTGAAATTTAAGTACCCACATAACACAATTTTTTCTCACCTCACCTTATTTTTCAGGTCTATATCATAAGGGTGAATCAAGTTGAAGATGATGATGAGGCTCCCAATGTTACGGAAGTTGAAGTTAGTACCAAACGGACTAGAGCAAGTGAGTAGAGTCAAAATTTCAAGTTTTTTTTATCGCAGAACATTTGTAATCCTTGTAGGATTAATAACTTAAACAAAGATAATTGGCATAATTTCACATAAAAAGGAGATAACGTAACAACATGACTTAAAAAAATCCACTAAACCTTCTTAAAAAATAAGTACTTATTTTCAATTTTCAAACTTAAAAATAACGTGCTATCAAAACCTGTGGACTTTGAGTTATTTGATAAGTAAAATGCACTATAAAAAAGGGTAAAAATGACTCTTCAGATCAATTTGACACGGAGATTCAAAGCTAGAATTTACAAGGCTTTTGTTGCATTATTCATCCAGAGTTATTTTGTTGTGATTTTTTTTGTGGTGAATATTGCTTTCTTTGTATCTTTAATCTTATTGTCTTATGAGAGGCGTCTTTTAAAGACTTGAATTCGAACACCACCACACACTGAGATGGATAACACTTGCCATCACGCGTAGGTCATGACCTCTTCAACTCTAGTAGAAAATGCTACTACTAATTACCTCTTCAACTCTAGTATAAGATGCTACTACTAATTCCAAACCTTCAAAGTTTCAACGGAAATGCGATTTAATAAAATGAAAAGGACATGGTTTTTAGATAAAAGACCTCAACTAACCATATGCAAGTAGTAAAATCTTCTACACGACATAAACGAATATACTTCAATAAACAAATCTTCTTCGATTGTAGATTGACATTGCTTCTTCGATTGTAGATTGACTTTGCTTCTTTGGTTCACATTTAATGTCAAAGACCAATAGAGTTTCACCTCTTTGTACTTTAAACCAAGTTATGGGTGTAGTTGAACTTCAACTTCTGCAAATTGCTTACCTTTGGGGAGCATTTCCATTTTCCATATCACATCTGTATATTGAACCCATGACATGCATATTGTCGCTAACAAATTCTTTCATTTTTTCAGGCAGAAAGTAGCACCAAATCTCCAGGCTTTCAAACTGTCCTTGGCGCCCTTATATTTTGTGTACAAATTGCTGAAACTAGGCCATAGTATTTTAAGAGGGGAAGGAAATTTTTTTTCTGAGACGCCATCCATTCAAATTGTGGGGTTTAACTCTTGACGTCTAGATATGTGATATCTGACCACGCGTGTACAAAACTGACAACTTTTTTGTGAAATGAATGTTTGTTCGTTCGCCTCTCATGGCAGGTTATGAATTATTTTTTTGTTTTGTTTTGGTAAATTTATTCATTAAGACGAAACCACTTACCGGAGCTCATACCCCAGAAAACACAAACAACCAAAACCTACTCCCAAGCAACTACCAGCAAACCACAAAACTACAGCAAACTGCGGAATATAGGAACATACATGGCCAGCACTACAGGAAATACCAACACCGCCTACGAATGGACAAAACCAAGCCGAGCTAGCTAATCAAATTCTGCACCCACCACCATTATCCAGAGGAAAACACCTTACAGGAAATATACCACTCCAAACATAAAAAGTCTATTTTGATCAGTCTAATTTTATATCTGTAGAAAAAGTATTTTCTTTCTCCATGTTGTCTCCTAATGGACAATTTACTTGAAAAGAAAACTCCCCAGGCGGCCAGGCCCTAACTGGGAAAAAGATTTGTTAAGTGCCTGAATACAACCCCTGTTTGATACGGAGTGTTGAACTGAGAAAGGCAATTACTAGCATTTTTTGAGATTGTTGTGGTTGTTGGAGCTGTAGGGTTTGTTAATGCATCATTTTTACAGGTCTGAATAAGACTCAGTTAAGAGCTACGTTTTCGATAAACAAATGAGTCAAAATTTTCTCTAGGCCAAGTTAAACGCGTGAGCCAAGCGTTTGAATTGCAAGTAGAGATTAGTCTAATACCTGGCCACTATACACGTTTGACATTTTATTATTTGCTGGAACTTTGAATTCTGAATTAATAGGCTTGAACCAGGCAAAACTTCCTTTGTGATACCTATAAAAGCGGTCAATGAACTATTGTGATTGTGTGTGTGTAAGAGAGAGAGAGAGATGGAGGCATGGAAAGGGTTATGTGTTGCAGTGGTGATCATCCTGGTCGTTGGGGGAGGGGAAGGGCAATTATCAGAGAATTTCTACAGCTTGAGTTGTCCGAACGTGGAAAGCATTGTGAACCAGACTGTATTTACAAAGTTTACCCAGACTATCGTCACGATTCCGGCCACTCTTCGTCTGTTTTTCCATGACTGCATGGTTGAGGTACCATAATTTAGAACTTCGTTTCTTCGTTTGTCGTTTTCTTTATCCACATACTAGGCAACTGAAGTTTGACTACAAGGTAGAGAGAATTTGAAGTTCTACTTCAAATTTCAATGTGTATTAAGATCAAAGATCAAAACGGAAAAATATCATGGATCCGTCTGTTTGATTACTCGTACAGAACGTAAGCACATTGTTCAGAGAGTTTATTTCGTGCCCCAGGCTTCTTTTTCATCAAGGAGTCCATACACTTGGTCGTGGACCTCACCACTATGTGTGATGAAAAAGGGGCTTGGGACAGGAGCACTGAATATTCTCTGACATTGTTTATCAGTTATCTCAAAACATTTTCAAGGGTCATAGCTTTCGTTTTGAAATTGAGTGCTTCTGTTGTGATTTACTCGTGAATTCAGTTGGTTATAAAGAAGATTATGAAGGTGTACAGATGATGATAGTATTGACATCGGAATCACCAAATAGCTAGGCTGGCTTCTAAATCGAGATTATACTGATTTGACCATTGTTGTGTTCTCGTATATTCATTCCCCTGCTTTTCTTCCAGGGAGCTGATGCCTCAATTATGATATCATCACCAAATGGAGATGCAGAAAAAGATGCCCCAGATAATCTCTCCCTCGCCGGAGATGGCTTCGACACTGTAATCAAGGCAAAAGCAGCCGTAGAAGCAGTATGCCCCGGCATTGTATCATGTGCCGACATCTTGGCTGTGGCTGCTAGAGATGTTGTAGTCCTGGTAAAAATAGGCACACGAGCCAGAGCACTTTTTTTCAAGTCCATAGTACATGTCGACAGACCAACACTACACACACATAATTGAACTTCCTTCGAGCAGAGTGTGATGCTAATCAAAATGAATGAAGATCTACGAACACGATGGTTTATAAAGTTTGTAAGAAAAAGATTTGGGTCTGAATTGCTTGATGAGTTAAAACATCTTTGTAGGCCGGAGGTCTTTCGTTCAAAGTAGAATTGGGTCGTCGCGACGGACTCATATCTAAAGCATCTGAAGTTGCCGCAAACCTGCCAGACCCTTCCTTCAATCTCAGCCAACTCATTGCCGTCTTTGCCAAGAAAAACCTCACTCAAGATGACTTGATCACACTGTCGGGGGCCCACACCATCGGCCACAGCCACTGCAGCCGCTTTGCAAATCGACTCTACAACTTTTCCTTGTCCTCTAAAGTAGACCCTTCTATGAACCCAAACTATGCCCAGCAGCTGATGCAAGCGTGCCCTCAAAATGTAGACCCCAGAATCGCGGTTGACTTGGATCCTGTGACCCCGGAAATTTTCGACAATGTCTATTACCAAAATCTGCTTGTAGGGAAAGGCCTCTTAACTTCAGATGAAGTGCTCTTCACGAACCCAGCATCACGACGAACTGTCAAGAATTTTGCTAATAATCCAAGTCAGTTTAACCAAGAGTTCGGCAATGCAATGATTAAGCTTGGCCGTGTGGGAGTGAAAACGGGTAATCAAGGACAAATACGAAAAGACTGCACAGCGTTCAATTCGTAACGGAAAGCTTCTTGCAAAACCTCACCACACAGAGAGACATGTGAAATAAGACTGGAGAAGAATTCATCGCAATCATTGATTGTATAGAGACAACTGGTCATATGATGATGATAAAGCCACAATCTCAATGTACAGGCCTCAAAAATAGTTTGTTTCTCCAAAGTAGAAAAGTATATTGTGTTTATAAATAAACTGATAAGAGCACGTCGAGTGGTTTTGCCAAAATGGCTTGAGCCATTCTCAAAAATTGGCCATCAATAGTGACATTCGGCAAAAAATGGCAATGTTGGTGCAATGGTGCAAAGCCCTTTGCAATGCCATATCTTTTTTTCAATAATTCCATTTTCAACTTGTACAAAAGAGAGGGAGGGATTTGGTAACATGGCGGAAATGGCTGGACCATTCTTGGGTGAAAATGGATGGGAGCCGTTTATGGCCGGAGAAATGGGGGGCCATTGGGGTAGGCTTATTTGCAAAATTGGCCATTTTTTGGGAATGGCTCAAGCCATTTTACCACCATTGGACTTGATCTTATGTCGCCATTTGATACTTAGATTTGCTTAAAAGAACAAACACATTTGGCAGCAACATCAGTTTACCAACTAAGAAGGCTCTAATAAAAACTACCAGACATCCACTGGGAAGTGGGAACATTGTGTCTTGTGGCTTACTTAAGAATAGAATTCTGGAAAGCTATCTCGCAATTCTTTCATTAAACTTCACATGAACGCCAGAAGACTGAGCTCTGAGGTTTTAGGCTCTAAAATAGGATTAGGATACTACCGCAAAACAATAGGAGTACTATAAACTGCAACTTAGCCTCCTCTAGCTAGGTACTGCCACATTTCAAACTTACCTCTTGTCCTTCCACAAACTTTGATGAGCATTTTAATTAAACCAAACAGAGAGCCAACAAGAAAACATAAATTTCATCTTAATGAAACATGTCAGATTTCTTAGAGGATTCCAACTTAAAATCAATTGGCCATAGGTGGAGTATAACCTCTAGATTATAGAAACCAAGTTTGGGTGGTTTAGGAAAGCGATGTGGGATAAAGTCTAACACTCCCCCTCACGTGCAACTCAGATGCATGTGGACATATAAATTGATGAGGTTAGGTGATTGACCAGGTAGAAAACTCGACCACGTGAAGTACTGAGGCCACACAAGAACCACCATAGTTGATAATCAAACCAAACAAAATCAAGCCTTAAGTCTCAGTCAATTTGAGTCGGGTAAATGAACTCATATACTATATTGAAAACAAGGAATTTCCAGGAAAACAAATTTCTCAGGTAACTTCCGTCAAATCAGATGAGAAGATTGAATAATCACGAAACAACAAAGATTGAATTATAACCGAGCACAACGGAGCCGTCCCAAAGTGTTTTAGACAGCTAGGATTTTAAAGAGAGAGAAAGAAGAGAGAGTGTGTTCGGCTTCGGGAGAGAGAGAGTGTTCTGATGTGGACCGTCCAAAACACGTTTGGACAGCTCGGATGCGCGTTGGGTGGTACCCAATTTGCACCCAAAAACCTCTCGATGGAGAGAGTAGCAACTTCAACCTAGTAGTAGGACTGGCTAATAAGAAAAGAAAACGGTGATTAAGAAACAAATGTCCTTTGAAGAGAATCAAGAGATTGTACAAAAAAACAAGCAAGGATGTGTTGACTAATGCTACTAATATCTTTTGTACGTTTGGAATGAAGGACAGCTTGAAATAGAAAATTGATTGTAGTGAAAAACAAACTGAGAGGCCTATTACGCTATTTTATAAAATACTCCATATAATTCAAGTCATTTCATTAATTTAGAATAAAAGAGATGCGCTCAAGCTAACTTGCTGTTTAAGTGATCGTATAGTAATGCAAACTTTATTTATATCACCGGCCGGCCGGGATGCTAATATAAGGGTACCACCTCTTTCTTAATTATCTTGTTTGGAGATACCATATTCACGTTGACTTTTACGGCCATATGAATGAATAATGTTAACCACATGAGTAATGAACCCCCAAGGAAGTTGCACAAATTGAGGGGGTGAGTTTACACAAATTTTTGTGTTGACATTAATGGACCACCCTCAAGGAAGTTGCAATTTAGCAAGCTGTAGACAGGTACTCCCTCTGACCCTTTTTTAGAGTTCAGTATTCCATTTTGGATTGTCCCTTAATAAGTGTACATTTTGTAAAGTTAGTGGGTAAAAGTTGATGAATTTTCCATTTGGCCTCTAAAAGTAGATTCAATTTTGAAAAGTTAGTGAGTAAAAATGTAATGATGATGTTTCATAGAGGGTAATGAGAGAAAGTGGAGGTAAAAGTTGATGTGAAATGTGTAATGATGATATCTTTTTAATAAGTTGAAATTACAAAACAGAGCACTTAAAAAGGGACGGAGGGAGTAATAATTAGGAGGATTATAGAAGTTCTCTAATTCTTTGGGAATGACTTCGGTGTCCCCGGTCATTTTGGGGACACCGTAACTTTTAGCATAACAAAACCATTATAAGCATAACCAAATTCATTACAAGTATAACCAAAACCATTATAAGCATAACCAAAACCATAACAAGGCATAACTTGGTTGGTTATGCCTTGGTTGATTTTTAGTTATGCCTTAATTGGTTTTTAGTTATGCCTTAGTTATGTCATGTTATGATTCTATTATACTTCTAATGATTTTTGTTATGCTTGTAAGGGTTTTGTTATGCCAAAAATTACGGTGTCCCCAAAATGACCGGGGACACCATAGCATCTTAATTTCTATGTGAGTGACACACCACACCTTATTACCACTAATTAGGGTTTGACTTTCTCGATCGATTAGGGAGATATGTGACTAAACTATATATGTTTCTGATTAATTCGGTCTAGAAAAGCTGATTAAATATACAGTAATAGATAAGGACACGCTTTATCCAGATCTATAGTTGAATATATGTGTCTTTAGCATTTCCGCGTAAGGTATATGCATGGGTTGATAAGATCGATCCGTTGAATGTTCTTTAATACTCCAAGTGGAAATTATTTGTATTCAAGTCTTCTTAATTTTTCTTTGGTAATGCAGGGTCTTCCGAGTGATCTTTCCGGTCAGGTTACATGCACCTTAGATTAATCCCTATAACCCCACCCACAATCTTTCAACACGCTTACAGTAAAAGTCTCTCAATAATAAAAATATATAAAATCTCAATCGTTGCGAATGTGCCAGATAATATTGTTAAGATGTCAACGGCTTCATGTTTAACAAGTCATTGAGCATGGATTACGAACCAACTCATATGTTGGCCGGTCATTCTAGGCGGCAATTTGGATTGTTTTCAATTAGATATCTTCATAAATACCTATAATTATCAGTGTTTATGTTTTTATTCCTCACTGATTTAATGGAAATAATTCATGGATAGACAGAATATGCAGAGACTGTCAAAAGAAATTTTTTTGGGGGAAAAATCAATCATTTTCTATATATTCTGACATGTAATTCATTTAGATTTAAAGTTGATTTAAACAAATTTTTGACAAGAAGAGAATGAGCTGAGCACAAATAATTTGGTCCGTTTTAAAGACTTAATTAATTTGCGAAAATAGAAACCTGGCAGTTTTTCAGTGGAAGGAAAGGCCATAACTTTTTCATGGGCATGAAGTTGATCGATTCAATGAAAACGATATACAGGAACAGGTAAAATTCCTTTCACTTTCCTTGTGAATAATTATGAAGAACAATGTTCCAAATGGAATAGAAAGGGTGGTTAATTATTCCTCTGGCTAAGCATTAGAAATTAACCAAAAACTAGGCTGCCACTGCAATGGTAGCCCTACAATTTGTCTTGGTGTTACTTTCTACTCATTTTCCCGTGTACCCATGTGCCAAATGATTTTTGTTCACGGGATCTTTTAAAAATCTCAAAACATGAGAATTTCCAAATACATGTGACTGAAAATCATTTGGTACATGACTACACGGAAGCAAAAATATAGAGGACCAATGATATATGTTCAATTGCAGTGGTTAGAGCATCCGCAATGGTAATAATTAAAATCAATAACCAAAATGTGTCACGTCAGCATTTGATTATCCATTTAGTCCATAATCAAATTTAACAACCTCTACCTCCACATTGGTTATTTTTGCATATCTAACAAAAAAAAAACCCCACAATACACAATGCACATTTGTCCAATTGCAAACGAGTTCCAATTATGCACCCGACCACACCAAATTATTCATCTTGATAAGACATTCCAATGTGGGGTGTTTTTAAGTTATTGAGTTTTGAGTTTGGTTAATGGTAAAAGTTGTTAATTTTGGTCATGGAATGAGTGAAATTTGATTATTTGCTAAAATACTTGTAACTTTATTCATTACAATGTGGGGTGTTTTTTGAGTATTGTTGTTAAATTTACCTATCCACACCCATTTGCTTATTACAATGGAGATGCTCTTATAGCAGACTCTCTTGTAACTTGTTAAAAATTTTGTTTTATACCAATTTAAAAGACATGGTTCAATTGGGACCATTCAATTTTAAACAAAAGTCCCATCTTGATTTCTCAATTATCTTCGGCACTTCGATCTGGACATATTTATTTTTGTTACCCTTTTTGTGAAAAAAGATAAATTTACTTTTTCAGCGGGTTACTATGGATCATTTGGTGAAAAGATAAGTACAGTAAATTATTGTGAAGAGACTAGTATGATGGTACACGTCAGCTATACGAATGTATTTTAAAAACTCCGCGTGTCTGAGTAAGCTTACGTGTATCTCGATTAATCTTTGAGGTAATACAAAAGACCGGCGTTTCCAATAAACAAATGAGTTGATTTTTTCTTGGCCAAAGTTAAATACTCAATAGAGGTTTAGTGTAACATTGAGTTCTTCTTCTCCTATATATATGACTGGTTAGCAAATGAAATATTGAGACAAGGAAATTGTGCAATAAGAGTGGAGAAATGGAGGCGTGGAGAGGCTTGTGTTTGGCAATGGTGATCATCATGGTCGCCGGGAGAGGCGAAGCACAATTGAAGAAGAATTTCTACCAGTCAAGTTGCCCGAACGTGGAAAGCATTGTGAGGCAGGCTGTATTAGCGAAGTTAAACGAGACTCCCATTACAATTCCAGCCACTCTTCGCCTAATTCTCCATGACTGCTTTGTTTTGGTACCCACCATACTTCACACTTCAATTTCTGTTATGATGTCAAAATCATCACATCGAATTTTAATGTATTTTATTGAGCTTTCACGGTCATTTCGTTCATAATATAAGATCAAAAATCCCATCGAGTATCGACTAATTAAGTCACTTGGTCATTTCAGTTCGGTAAGTCTTGGAATTGTTCGTTGTTATATCTTTTATTCTCTTTCTTGTATCCTTGGAATTTCTTAATGCTTTGCCAACATTCTTGCAACCAACCTGGGCTAAAATGCCAAGATTCAAGAACATCATAAACATAGTACTAATAAATTCTAGTGTTCAAACAGATTCATTCAGGCAAATTTTTACGATGATGAAGAGAAGTTATTTTGTTAATAGAGCCATCACCAAATAGACAGGGACTTCAAATGCTGATGTTTTAAATTTGGCTACAAGTGGTTCTTACTTAGTTTTCCGTTTGCCTACCTTTTGCAGGGATGTGATGCCTCAATTATGATATCATCACCAAATGGAGATGCAGAAAGAGATGCCCAAGATAATCTCTCCCTCGCCGGGGATGGCTTTGACACTGTAATCAAGTCAAAAGCTGCGGTAGAAGCAGTGTGCCCCGGCGTAGTATCATGTGCTGACATCTTGGTCATTGCTGCCAGAGACGTCGTAGTCCTGGTAAACATGCACTACCTAGCCAACACACCATTTTTACACTCTTGAGTAGATTTTGAAGCAAACCCAGAAAAATTTCACGAAAAAATGTTTCATCCGGTGAAGTGTCGGCCCTATGCCAAATGAATGCAGCTTAGCATAATGCATACCCTACGGGGCACTCATCTAAAAATTCTTTGGGGTGTGTATTGTTTTCCATGTTGAATATGCATGTGGTGCTTGGAGCGGAAATTCGTTTTGTGTTTCATGTGTTGAAATCTTTTTGAAGGCAGGAGGACCGTCATTCAAAGTTGAATTGGGACGCCTTGACGGACTCATATCTCAGGCGTCTCTTGTTTCCGGAAATCTGCCAGAGCCCTTCTTCAGTCTCAGCCAACTCACTGCAACCTTCGCCAACAACAATCTCAGTCAGTCTGAAATGATTGCACTGTCTGGTGCTCATACTGTGGGCGTTTCCCACTGCGGCCGCTTTGCAAATCGGCTCTACAACTTCTCCTCGTCCTCTCCGGTAGACCCTTCTCTGAATCCAAACTATGCCCAGCAGCTGATGCAAGATTGCCCTCAAAATGCGGTCTCCGATAACGTGGTTGACTTGGATCCTGTGACCCCACAAATTTTCGACAATGTCTATTACCAGAATCTGGTTCAAGGGAAGGGGCTCTTAACTTCAGATGAAGTGCTCTTCACGAACTCAGCATCTAAGCGACTCGTCAAGAATTTTGCTCGTAATCCAAGAAATTTTAATCTAGCCTTTGTCAGGGCATTGAGGCAGCTTGGCCGTGCGGGAGTGAAAACAGGTAGTCAAGGAGAAATAAGAAAAGACTGCACAGCCTTCAATTCATAAAGGAAAGCTTCTTGCAAAACCTTAGAACACCGAGGGAGACATGAAATAAGAGTCATCGCACTCATCGATTGTAATAGAGAAAATTGATCATTCAATGTTGTTCAAGCCACAATTTCATTCTACAGAATTCAGAATTAATTCTATATCTCCAAGAAAACAAAGATGGTGGGCTTGTAGATTCACTTCAATAGACTATTCATAAACCAGGTAACAAACATATCTGACAGCAACACCAACATACCTAGCAACAACATCAGATACTTAACCACGAATGCTCTAAAAACGCATCGCAAAAATTATGAAGCTGGAAAAAAAAAAAAAAACCCTTAGATGAAAACAGGAAACAATAAATCCATATGCATTGTAAATCGTTTATAGTGATCAATTCAATGGTCAACCGTTCACTCCAAGCAAATGTATGACTTGATGCATCACTCCCTACGCGAAACAGAAGATCCTAAATTAAACACCAAGATATTGGCCCCGAGCAGTAGGGAGAATGTGGAAATATCCCGGGTATGCTTGGTTCCCAGTGTCCGTAAAACTGTCGCGGCGTAGGTTTCGTCCATTACTCCCGACAAACATTTTCAGAAACATAGGGTGGAAACAGCGGAATCTTCAACCACCTTGCACAATACATATAGAGAAAGCCAACCCAAATATAATAGAGTTCTTAAAATCTCATCTTCAATCTCCTCCCAAAAATCAGGTATGAGATTTTCCATAAAGGTGAGCATAAACAACCTTAGTGCGATGTACGAGTATCATGCTTAAAACAACTGCAATGATGCAAAGTCCGGACATTATCATCAACGTCAAGGAGAAGCATATGGCGCCATCACACTTTAGAGGTTCATCCACAGCAAAACTGCCTAGTAATGTTGATCCCAGAACCTTTTGGAGGTGATGGTGGTGGTGGTGCTGCTTCTCCGCTTCAATATCATATATACTACTCGCAATCAGACCGGAGAAGACTAGGGAACCAGCAGGGTTTGCCAAGGTAAGAAAATTGTACAAAGCTCCAAATTTTTTCAAGCCAAATAATTCAGAGGCAGCGGCTGGGACAATAGCCCAGTGCGCCCCATAGCCAAGCCCAATTAGTAGTGTGCCAATGTACATTGCCCCGGGCCAACCCATAGCAAGGAACAAGTGCCCAAATGCCATTATGAATTGGGCAGCAGCCATGGCCACTGGCCTTGGATAAGCATAGTCCCTAATCAAGAAATTCACAAGGTTAAATGAGACATAGCAAAAACAAAATAACAACTTAAGTTTAATAAGCACAAAGCGAACAAATGGAAAGTTGTAATACCTGACAATAATCTCAGAAAAGTAACCCCCACCAACCCGGCCAAGAAAGTTCCAAATGCTGATCAAGGAAACAAATATATGTGTGTTATCATACCCTAAGGATTGGCTCATCTGACCCAAATTATCAATCACTGTCAAACCAGATCCAGATCCCAATAGAAGTGAGAAAAAGATAAGCCAAAAGTCGGCCTTTATCAAAGCCTGTGTCAAGGTGAAGTCCTCCCCTCTATGTGGCCCCCTTCTCCTCTTGACCCTCACAGCCCCTTCTGCAGCTGCTTGGGCTAGTCTTACTTGCAGTTGGGCGATTCGCTTTTGCCTCTCTAAAGCAGGAAGCAAGTCTACTTCCTTAGGTTTCTCATCTTCCACCTCGCTAAATATAACCTCGTTTATATCATGTCCAGATTTGCTGGCTTCATGCTTATGTGAATCAGGAAGAAGTGCTTCTTCTGCTGGATCTCTTGTCTCCGGGAAAAAACTCAATGATACAGGAATCACAATGGGGACTAATAGGAGAATAAATAATCCGACAGTGAAAATTATGATCACAGTGTAGCTCAAATCAACTAGATCTTCTAGAAGCATAACAGCCATCAAATATGCAGCCAAAAGGAGGCAAACGCTATAGATGAATGAGGAACTTGAGCTATCCGATGGTCTGATTTGTTTGTGACCTCCAACAGGCCTGACAATGAACATAAGGGCGATAACCACCATTGTTGGCCCAACTGCAACCATGAAGATGAGTGCTGCATGATCAGGAGTATGAATCACTGCATATATCTGAGTCAGAATTGCACCAGCTAAACCCGCAAAACCCTTGAGTACTCCCACCACGTGGCCCCTGCTCTTCGGAAAGTTTTGCACGCATGAGACCAGAGATGCAGTATTGAAGTAGGTTTCACCATTTGTACCCGCGAATATAAGGACGCACATCTGCATAATGAGAATAGTTAACAATCTTACCAAGGCATGTGGGCAGTTGAGTGTTTCCTTATCTCTTGAGCTAGGAACCTAGAAAACTATCTCAACGTTGTAAAAATGGTACCATTCAATTGAGCAACATAACCAGTCATGAAATAAACGCATATGTTAGTCTGCATCAAGAGACGTATGCATCATAGTCAAAGAATAAACATATAGAAGTTTCCCCGCATCTTGTTCATAAAACGATCAATACAGGCTTAATGTGATGGAAACTGTTCAGTTTCCCCAGCTTTATTGTGGAACTTGATAGAGCATAACCTCAAAAGAACAACAGAGGTTTTAACCAAAACAAACTTTATCCTTAAAGCAAATTGTAGGTGATGTTCAAATCTGGGAAAAAAGAAGACGACATCACTAGTATATATTGCCAGTAACGAAAAACAAGCAGCTTAATATAGTTGCTTAGTCTTGTACTCAAACATTCTTAAAGACCGATTCAATCATGATGAAAGCCGATGGATCAAACATTAGGTTCATCAGATAGCGACCTGCCTCACCTCAGAAAACACAGACAGATGAGATGTATCCAAATAAGTTTCGAACCCCTTTCAGCACAATTCAGACTCATGCCAGGCATAGTATCCGCAATGTGCATTGGATGGAAAGCAAGACAGCACAAAATAAAGGAAATCGGAAAATCGTCCTGTTCTAGTGTCTTCTAACAGCAATTGGAGATAATCATACAGCAAAAACGTTTTTCATCAGCACACAAACAGAGGATAAAGTGAAACACAAAAGCAAGATCAGGAGAGAATCATTAAGTAAGGACACTTAGCATAAGCACACAAATTTGAAGGAAAGCGAGAAACACAAAAGCAAAGAACAATTTCAAGATTCAGAGGACAACCCATTGCACGGCAGAGTATCCTTCAAGATTCAGAGACAACCCAATTTCCTATCTTTCATAACCAGAATCGATTCAAACAGATAGGATAAAAAGAATTCATGAACAATAATATTCCACGGATATCACGTAACTCCCAAAAAGCTATAACAAAACACTCCAACAAAGCCAAATCCCAACACAATCAGACAGGATCTTAAAGAGTGAACACACAAAAGTAAGAAAACAAAAGCGAAGGAAATGAAAAGCCAAATTCAGGAAACAAGAAGAAAGAAGAAAAAAAAGGCTTCTCAATCAAAAAAACAATCACATCAATCAGACACCCAAGCCAAATAAAAAACACAATCTTTTTTATAACTCAGGTATCCGCCCAGCTTGCGCGCACCTCGACGAACAATGAATGAATGGTTTAAATACTCACCGCCCACAACGGCAGCGCCGGAGCTCGGCCGGTGACAACGAGCCAAACCCAGCCATACCCAACAAAATTCTGCAAAGCACCAACAAAGAGAGCTGCCCACAAAGGCAGAACCTCGCACAAGCTTCCAGCCAAGAACCCAACGCTATCCCCAAGGTCCTTAGCCACGCCTAATCTCGCAATCTGCTTCTGATTGTAGTTCAAAGAGCTCTTTATCACCGGCGATATGCTCCCAAATAGATACCCAATTCCTGCACAGGATTGTATCCACATTGCTGCCACGAAAACCAGCCATCTGCTGTTGAAAAACGAAACAAATTTCTCCCCCAAGCTAACCATCGTCAGTCAAAATCGAGTCTTTATCTACTGGGTATTTTGTTTTCTCCGTTGAAGATCTGAGACCCAAAAAACGGATTTTGTGGGAATCTGAAAATTTTGTTTGCTTTTTTCTCGTGACTTTCTTTTTCCTTTTTTTGGGCAGAACCCGAGCATATAGGTCGGAGAGGAGATGATGATGTGATCGCAGATACCATGTGCGGGTACAAGACCCCGGTTTTTGAGGTAATTGTAGAATTGCCATTGATGACAAGGGGAGGTTGCTATTTTAGGAGAGGACAAGAAAGGAGACCGGAGTGACGCAGTCTCTTACGCCCAAAGGAGAAGTTTTTGTGTATGGGGAGTGTATTAAGAATCAGGATGTAAACGTGCAATTCAAACAAGAACAGTATGTAGATCGTAGACGTAGACGTGTGTTTTTGGAAAGAAATGAAAATAGAAATAGGGCCATTCATTCCGCATCTCACAACTGTGAGAGAATTTCCAGTGCTCCTGGTGTCACGTGTTGTTTCAATCCTCTCTAGTCACGCATTTAGTGAAATTCATACACTTTAGTCGAACCTCACATAAATATGTGTTATGTGTTGAGGGAGAAGCCTCAAGGTGGCCCATCTGCACCTCTTCCTCATTGCACTAGTCTTTTTTTATTTGGTTGGGCCACATCTAGTCTTACATTATTATTTGATTCAACCTCTCGGTACTCCCCTCATTGCACTAGTCTTTTTTCATGTGACACTAGTTTTATTTTATTTGATTCAACCTCCCCTCATATCATCTTCATTAAGAAAAAAACCACCTCTCCCTATTGCTAGTCTTGTGATATTGACAACTTGTCCTCTTTTTGTACCATATTTATTGGAAAACGTTATTGTGAAAATTAACTGTAAAGATGTTTGGACAGAAAAAAATTCATGTTTCTTGAGCCAAGGCGGGCTTAGTTTCAATTGACCCGTTGAACCCTGTGCATCAAATCAAATTCTTGGATGTTTGAAATGTTTTCGGGTAATTGAGTGTCTCAAATCACTACTACCATTTTGTTCCAAATTCGATTTGGATACCTTTTTCTTTTTGCCATTCGATAACAATATTTATTAGTCAATTCAAAGATGGCACATCCAATGATGTTTTCCTACAAATCCAATTTGGATTCTCATGCACTTGTACAAAACACGATGTGATACTGAGTGCAATATAATTTCTTAAATTAATATGTTGAGTAATCTATCTTCGTATTTTCATTTTGTATATATATGAGGTATTTTCATTTTGTATATATATGAGGAAAAAGAGTCCTAATTAGATTCTTGCCTAGTCTTGTAGGGGTAAAATACAATGCCGACCATAAAGCGGGTCCATGCATGTTTTCATCAATTGATTTGTCTTCGTCTTCATCAATATAGAGAAAGAAAGACACCCATGTGAAACGTTTTAAATGGAGATTTTTGGATCTCGACAAGCAGATTGCACTATGCAGAGATGGTGATGGATTACATTTTTTTGTTATTGAAACCGATTGAAAAATTGGGGAAATGTAAAAATATTTCTTATGTGGTTTAGCCACGATGACCTCTCACTGTAAAAATTCTTATGTGCTTCAGCTACGATGACCAAAAAACACATAATTATTGGTTTCTTAATCCTGGCATAGAGGAAGAACTATTTGCTTGTAGGATTGTAAATTTCAGTCCCAAAAACTGTAAACGCCTACTTAATCCCAAAAGGATTGGCACGGTAGACAAGGGCCTCAAAGCTTGCGAGTTAGAGTTTTCTTCCCTCCTAAGATCTCAAGTTTGACTTTCCTTGCCAGTAATTTAAACATTACCAAAAACATGTATTGATTCAACTTTCTTCCTGTAAGTATATTTATCTGTAATACATGGTATGTTTGAATTGTGTGGTTGAAAGCAACAATCAAAACAAAATTTCCAACCAATATAATTTTTGATCTTATACATCTGCTTTGGAAGCAAAGCAAGAGTGAGTCACTAGGGTTACAAATGAACCAAACTGCTCGCGAGTAACTCAAGGCTTTGCTCAACGTGATTCATTTAGTAATTGAGTCAATATCGAGCTTGAGTTTTCGGCTCGTATAATAAACGAACTGAGCTCAATACTTTAAAGCTTGATTTGGCTCGTTCATACAAGCTCGGCTCGTTTATAGAAGTTCATTTAGTAAATGAACCGACTCAGCTCTTTTGCACTCCTAAACAAAACCATAAATCAGTTGTGAAGAGCGGAGACATATATAGGCACATCCCAACGTAGAACTGATAGAAGGGTAGTTTGATTTGACGACCACTTGCCCACTTTGCCTATCGTGTGTCCTCCATAGATGATACAACCAATCCCCCTAATTAAAGCTCACTTCTCTCTTGTTCCCGGTCCCGGTCGTACCGATAGGCAAGACTTCTTTCATCGCAACGATTTTTCGTTTTCAAGTGTATTTTCAAAAACAATGTTCTTATTGGCTGTTTTGACAATGGCCACAAAATGGAAGAGCACCAATGAGTATCATAGCCTTTATATTCTTCCTCTTTCCTATGGTCATTAGACATGAAGTGGGAGGTGGGACACGAAATAGGACAGACAAACAAATCTTCTAATGTCACTTCAAAACTTTAATAAAAGAAATCATGCTAGTAGCCTAGTTCTAGGACCATGAAGGGGACCCCATGATTTGTCAATGACACTAAAAAAGAAGGCCATTTCAATCATGCTATTTCTTCTTCTTTCCAATGTCGAACTAAAAATATCCAAAATTATTTAAAACGATATAAAGTTTTTTATTATTATTTGGGCTAGTTTTCTTTGGAGCCAAACCTTGCCCCCAAAAGGGGCAAAAAAAAAAAAAAAAAAGGGTTGGTTGGAGAAGCTAGCCCAAATGTAGCCTGATCTTGTTTAGTTCCCTTGATTGTTTCATTAATTAATTTTTTAAAATACCCAATAAGAAAAGGGAGCCTTGTTGATAAGGACACACTACAAGGTTTAACATGCAATTAGTCCACCTAAACATTTTATAGTGGTTCCAGTCCTTATATGGACACGCGTTCCAAAAATACCCTTAACTCATAAACCCCACACCACAAACCCATTCTCCCCATCTCACGTCCATTATACTTCAGATACCCCTCTCTCTCTCTCTCTCTCTGCACACCAGAAGCACCCAAGCGTGACGACGAGCAGCATTAGTGGTCTCATTTGTTTCCGTTTTAGCATGTCTCTTCTCCTAAGTATGTTTTTGACTGAAGAAGTTGGCTATCTATTCCCCTACGAGTCTCTAGGATTTGATGCCCTGATTTATGAGTACCTAATTATCTAGTTCACCTTTTTCATTTTCAAGAATCTTGTTGTTTGGTCTTTGGATTATGAAGTTTTACGTTTCTGGTTAATGGGCAAGTAGGTGGTGCATATTAATTAGTAATCGACGATTAGGTTATCTATCCAAATTTATACTAATTAATAAAATGAACAGATGTAATTATCTGCCCAAATTTATACTTTGTGTTAATCAAAAAAGACTAATAGATAAGGTCATCTCAGAACAAATGTGTTATGTATAATTGCAACAAAATTAACAGATATGGTTATATATCCAAGTTTATGCTCTATATTATTTCAAAAGATAAACAGATAATGTTATTTATGCAAAATATGTGCTCTGTACAATCTCAATTTTACTAATAAATAAGGTTATCTATCCAAACCAACACATGTGTTTCATTTTTTGACATTAGCCCAATTTTGTGTTGTTGTGAGGAGGTACATTTTTTGTTGGTAGGAAAAATAGATTTACACGCATCTTACACTTGAGTTAGGTAAAACAGATGGTAAATGCTATTAACGATAGTCATTCCTATGTATATGCTATTATTGCCAAATGTGTAAAAACTCTTCCTCCCATACTTGACCAACAGATATTGTTATCTTCATGAAATATGCAATCTATGCAGTAAAACAAACAGATATGATTATCTGTCTATATTTTTTGAATTATCTGTCTATACTTTTTTTTAAATGATAACCTTATCTGTTATTTTTTTTGGGATAATACAAACTACACATTTGGACAAATAAGAATATTTATACCCTTTATTCTTTTTAATCGCAATAAAATTAATAGATGTGGTTATTTGTTTGAATTTATACTCTATTATCCCCAAAAAAAAAACCCAACAAATAAAGTTATCTCTGCGAATTATGTAATATGTATAATTGCAATAAAATCAACAGATGTAGTTATTTGTCAAAATCCATACTCTGTATTATGCCAACAAGGCCTAGAAATAAAGTCACATATGCGAAATATGTGCTATGTATAATCGCAATAAAATTAACAAGTATGGTTATTTGTCAGATTCTATACTTCGTATAATTTTCAAAAGACCAACATATAAGGTTATCTATGCAAAATATACTCTTTATCATCGCAATAATACCAATAGGTAGATGTGGTTATCTATCCGAACTCATCATCTATATTATTTCAAAAAGACCAACAAAGAAGGTTATCTCTGTCAATTATGTGTTCTGTATAATCGCAATACACCAAACAGTTGTGGTTATTTGTCTAAATATATATTCTGTATTGTTCCAAAAGATCTACAGATAAGATTATCTCAAAATTTTTTTAAAAAATTCAAAAGTTATTATTCAAAATTATTTTCATAAAACTTTGTTGCATGGTTGTTTTTAGGATAGTTTTGTTACTCTTTTAAATTTTCGATATTTTTTTGGACTAGAACTCCGGACATCAAGGCCAGACGGGAACCAACTCCACACTATTGGAGGAACTATTTTCTGGACTAGAAGTCCGGATTTTAATATTCTTTTTAAAAACAAGATGCAGTACTGCACATTGGGCCCCTCAGTCAATCATTTCAAAGCCATTAAACTCCATAAACTCTGTTGGAAGGAAGAAGTTCTCTTGGACGAAGCATTTGCAACGCTAGACCATTGAAGACGTTCATTAAAGCCCCACCGGAAGACTGGTGACCCCCGATTGAAGCTCCGACAGAGATCGAACAGAAACATAAACAAAACACAAAAAAAAAAAAAAATTCTTGTACCGTTGCAATCTAGAACTCCCGTCTTCTCCTCAACTAGGGGTCGATCCTCTTCTCATTTCTTCGGCGTTAAGGTTTCAGTTCCAGTGGGCTGAACAGGTCGTGAGGGGACAATATTGGAGCTTATATAGTAACACATTATATAGTAAAACTAGTTAGGGCATTTTCGTCTAGAAATGGACTGTAGACTTAATAAATGTACAGTAATGGACTTTCACCACTATTACACATTGGGCTGGACTAAACACCCAAAAACACCTTCAAAACGGACCCTAGCCCAATTTACCGATAAGAAAATTAACTTTCTTGATGGGAGCTACCTATGTTACTCATTTGCTTATTACCTAAGAAAATTAACTCTCCAATCATTTTTAAGAAATTGATTTTCACACTCCCCTTTATACAAATGCACTATATATTTTTGTCTTTATTCATGTAGAATTACAAAACTATCATTCATACATTTTTCCCTTCACACATGAAAAAGGTAATCATGTAATTTCAAATTACTACAAAACAAAAAAAAAAAAAGAATGCATTTAGATAAAGGATTGTGATTTTAGCACTTCAAAAATTGATGGAGGAGCTCCAAAACTGCACTGTATTGATACACAAAACGACGTCGTTTTGGAGCCTCTCCATCAATTTTTGGAGTGCTAAAATCAATTTCCTTAGATAAAAGGGGAGTATGGAAATCAATTCCCTAATTTTGCTTCCATATGGAGTACTATTAGCAAAAGCATCATAGATGACCAAACGAACCAAATGGGCCCTAAGTAGCCCAAACAAACTGTCACACCATTTACGACTCTGAGTCCGAGCCCAACTTAACTAAAACGGGCCTGTCCTCAAAATGGGCCGAACCAAGCCAGGCTCCAACGAAATGGCAAAGCGTACCCGGAGTCCGAAGAGGGCCCACGAGAGTAGGTGCCCTGCCCTGGTGGCTGGTAGCTTGTGTATCCAGCGAAGAGAGAGAGAGAGAGAGAGGCGTAGATCTCTCATTTGCGTAGATCTCTCATTTCACGGTGAAGGATCGAAACTGAGAGGACGACGAAAGCAGCATCGAAATGGATCCGAACGCAGTGGCGAAGGCATTCGTGGAGCACTACTACTCGATGTTCGACACGAACCGCCAGGGTCTGGGCAACTTGTACCAGGACGGCTCGATGCTGAGCTTCGAGGGTCAGCAGTTTCAGGGGGCTCAGAACATCGCGGCCAAGCTAGCCAGCCTCCCCTTCCAGCAGTGCCAGCACAGCATCACCACCGTGGATTGCCAGCCTTCTGGCCCCGCTGGCGGCATGCTCGTTTTCGTCAGCGGCAATCTCCAGCTCGCTGGTGAACAGCATGCCCTCAAATTCAGTCAGGTCTTTATTTTCAACACTCGTTCTTTTGTAGATCTCTTTTCATTTGGATCTCTTAGTGTGCGATCACTTGAAATGCATCTTCGGAATGAGTATTAGATACCAGGTTTTTGGGCTATGAAGTGATGATTTATTTATTGTTTGGTTTATATGGTGCCAAAAGGCAATTCATGAGATTCTGCTACCTTAGTCCTTAGAGCATCTCCAGCCTCTACCTATACTTCTACTTAAATTTGGGTAAAAACTTCATTTGATATGACGTTCTCCGATAGACAAACCAGAATTGGAGCATAAATTTGAGTAAAAGCATCAGTAATTGCGTAGTTGAAAGTTTTGAAGCTCGAAATAGCTTCTAAAATTTGAGTCTCCCTTGATTTGAGTATAACTCACTTTGATATTATTTTGAGTCGAGGAGTGGGGGTTGGTTTACACCCTTGTTTTACTCAAGTTTTGAGTTTAAGTGAAGAAAAGTAGGGGCTGGAGATGCTATTCGGATAGTTACTGGGAGCATTCGAACTTATTGCTTGATTACCAAACTAATGTGTCTAAGTTGCAAGCAGGAGCCGATGCGTAAGGCACAAATATAAAATTCTACACCAGTACACCAGTGCAATGGTTCAAGAGAATCCAAGTTGTCGACATACCTCGACTAATTCTCGGGATTGGATCTAAATTAGTCACCCTGTTTATGAAAACAACTACTAGTATCCAAAAGGAAGACTTCAGCATAATTGTGGCTTCCAGTTACCCAGCGCACACGTGAGGCACACTGGGAAACTTTGACACGTGCTTAACTCTTCTTCCCTTTTGTAAAGGACACCTTGCTGCTGTGTTTTTTCCGTACCCTTTTCATCTGTCCGACATGTGCATCAGCAAGCTTGACACTACCCCATCTTCAGAAAAAGAAGCTAGACACTACCCAAACAACTGCTTACAAAGAACACACTGGAGCCCTCTTAGCTCCAGAGTTCCATTTTCAGTGTAATGTTCATGTGACAGTGAAGTATTGTTTTATTGAGTAGCTTTGATGGGAAAGTTGTTTTAGTAATTTTGATAAGAAAGATAGAGGTCGAATCAATTGAGTTGGTCTAGGTGCTCAAACATGATGTGTGATGTTCATTTTTGGTAGTTTCCCCTATCAAACTAGAAGTTACCAAGGAACATTCATCCAAGAAAAACTCGGTTTCGACTTCAAGTGTTGGTGTAAGTTGTAACCAACCTGCTACTATGTACATGGCCGAAAGAAATATAATTGCCTGCCTTGTGCCAAAAGGTCGTTGTCTGCTACAGGGTCTGAGTGATTCGTTGCAAACTTCATGTCTTTCAGTTTGCGAGATCTCTTAATGCTGTTGTTAAGGACAATTTCTTCCTTACGTGCCCGGGTATCATCAATTTGATGTTTGTGAGTGAAACTTGCTTTGCTTGCTAGAATAATTGGTATCGAGTGACCCTTGGATATACATCCTATACAACGAAACTTGCAGGGATGGATAGGACTTGCAGTTTCTGGGTAATGATCTAATGGTCAATACTACTTGAAAGTTGTTCCTGGACCCATGTTTGAACTTGCGTCAATGGCGATGCTCCTTCATGTTCAACCTCATATAAAGTATGCGCCACACGTACAGTCATTCATTCATCTGATGTCTTCTTGTTTATCAGGCATGACCATCTACCTGCACCCTTTGGCCATGGTTTCTCCATAAGAATGCACTTTTGTGAAGTACTGCATACCTGTTGCTGATGGCTGAACTTGGTTGTGCAATTATACTTTAATAAACTGTTCAGTCTTAGTATGTTCTTTGCCTTTCCATCCTTGTGAAGGAGATCAAGACGTTGAAAGGCTACGAGTCTACGACTTTGTTTGTTGCATTTCATCTATCACCCTATGTTTATATGGTTGATTATTCTTATCCCTATACTCATACTTAGATCTGTTGAAGTCCAAATGCCCAATTCGGGTCTACGTTGCACATAATTTTTAGCTATTTTCCTTCTTCCAGGCATTTGAATTTTCAATTAAAGCAAAACTAAGTACCTATTCTATGACGTGAAAACACTATTCACAGTTATAGGATTTCAATGATTTAAGGAATTTAGGGTGCATATAGGGGAACCTCCACTATACTCTTGGTCTTTACCTTAATCCACGTTATTGTTGATTGAAATATTGCACCAAATAACTATGTCAAAGTGCTAGTTCTTATTCTATCCTCGTACATTTCTTCTCTTACCCTGTTTTGGTTTACAGATGTTTCATTTGATGCCGACACCACAAGGGAGTTTCTATGTGCAGAATGACATATTCCGCTTGAATTATGCTTGAAGTTTGTTGGCTATCTTGAAGTCAATAGAGGATTGTTATTTTGATTGAACGAGCAGGGCTTGAACAAGTTTGCTGAACTTTATATGGCTGTTTTGGGTTGAACGATGTTGAATTGACATCTGTTGCTTTGCTGTTTTGCTTTTGCCATTCCCAATTGGATTATGGGACTCATTTGTTGTTGTGATTGGATGCCTTAATGAAATGACTTTGAAGACTAGTTTATATGGTTCCTAATGTGTTCGGCTGTAAACTCTCTCTCTCTCTCTCTCTCTCTCTCTCTCATTTTTACAGTACTGCGGCTGCTTTTTTTCTTGCTATGTCGTAAATCAGGGAGGATTATGGACTTGGGGGGGGGGGGGGGGGGGGGGGGGGGGGGCTGCTCTCCCCCTTGGGGAGAGCAGCGTGCTGCTGTCCCCTTTTTGGGGCCATCCCGGTCTCGCTCCGATGATCCGAATCGTTCACTTTGTAGAGCTCGTCGAGTAGAACAACTATGCAAAAAATCAGCTTAATTGGATATCATTAAGTACTTGATCGGAGCCTTTTTACTTTGAAAAGAATGGATCCGATACACTGGATCAAATCCATTATTCCCAATGGACCAAGAGTTATATAGGTCCGATCAGGTACTTAATGATATCCAATTAAGCTGGTTTTTTGTATAGTTGTTCTACTCGATGAGCTCTATAAAGTGAACGATTCGGATCATCGGAGCGAGACCGGGATGGGCCCCAAAAAGGGCGCAGCAGCACGCTGCTCTCCCCAAGGGGGAGAGCAGCCCCCCGGGTCCGAGGATTATAGGTTACCAATTGGATGGAAGTACCTTAAAGCATTATACCTAAATCCATTGAAGCGCTGTCTGGATCGATTGAAATTGTGTTTCTGCAGATGTTTTCTGTCTTTTCAAGAATGAATTAAGAACGAAACAATCTTGTTTCCGAGATCAAATTCCTTTCTATTCCATTATTATTTTTTTTTAGATGGGTGGTATGATAATTTTGATGTTTATACACAAGGTACGCGTGGTAAAATACAAATCAACAGCAAATTTGTGATTTTTTGGTTTTTTGGATTAAGGATCTGCAGGGGTGCAGTTTTCTCTTTAGGGCCTGTTTGGATGCGGGGAAAAAATTAGGGGTATTAGTTAATAAGGGGGGATAAAATAATAGGGGGTATTAGTTAATAAGGGATGGCCCACATTGATGTGATGTTTATAGAGGGGTGATTAAATAGTAGGTTGTTTGGATGAGGTATTAAAGAAGGGGGATTAAATAATACTTCGTTTGGATGGAGGATTAATATGGGGTATAAGGAAGGGTATATGACATAAAAAGCTGTCAAATGACCCTTTTGCCCTTGTGCAGTCCCTAAATTAATTATGTATTACGTTTTACATGTAATTGCAAATTTAATTATTCTTTCACAATTTAAGCCGCAATATTTATTTCTACTAACAAATTAATGAATTTAGTATTATTATTATATTAAACAATTTTTTTGATAAAATTTGATTTTTTTTAAAAAAAAATTAAGTGTTCCAAATTTTAATCCGTTTGAACTGTTGGAAAGATTTTAGTTTTCTGATCATTTTATCGTAAATGGTCATATTTAAATTTTAACTGTAGGGCTCTCGTTGATTAACCCTAAGAAAGTCGTAGAATTAAATATCTTTTAGGGCAAATCAACGAGAGCCATATAGTCAAAATTTAATTATAACCATTTAGGATAAAATGATCAAAAAACTAAAATCTTTCCACCGGTTCAAAACGGATTGAAAATTGGAACACTTAATTTTTTTTTACACCATTTATATCTTATTTTTCAGATTATTTTATTTTAGATGGTTGAATGGAGAATAGAAGTTGGTTGAATGGTGGATGAAAAAAGGGGATAACAAAGGGTATTTTCGTCCACAAAACGCCCCTCCACAGGGGGATTATTTTTGGGGACCTCAAGGGGAGCCCAAAAATAAGACCCTACAATCCCTTCAACTGGGGAAAAAGAAAAGGGGGTGAAAAATAATAAGGGAGCAAATTTGGTTGCCAAACGGCGGAAATCAGGTGGACCCCTGCCCATATACCCCTTCTAATTTTTGCCCCCCTCTTTTCCCTTCATCCAAGCAGGGCCTTAGGAAGAGAAGGGAGGGGAAATTTTAATGGTTGTACAATTCGATTTACACTTGCTCTACGCATTTTTCAAATAATTTAAGTCTTCTCCATCTCCAGGAATGGAAGGGGGAAGGGGTTGTAGTGTACCCGCTGTACTACATTGTGTAGTGCCGCCGATTCGACCGAACATCTCGGTGTGGATGACTTGGATTTAATCCGAACTCTTATAAATCCTAACCGTCCATTGTTCGGATAAAAATTTGAGCCGTCCGTTACTGAGACAGACGGCTGAATTGGCCACACTACATGTATAGTACATGGATGCAATACAGCACCCCCAACGTCCCTCAAGTCGAGACGTTTCAAATTCAAACATGGTCTTGTAATTAAAGTAACAATTTTTTCCCACGCCAAGAAGTCCATGTGAAGGAAAGTTGAGGTGGGTATGAATCCATATTATTATTAGCTTGACTCTCTAACGTTCACTTTTTCCTAGTCATCCTCTCTCGTCTCTTCCTCCCTAAATAACACCTTTCACCAAGTAAGTTTTACTCCCTCCGTCCCATAATATTTGTCCGGACCGCAAAATGGAGACGTAAAAATAATACTATTTTTGTAAGAAAAGTTGGGAAAAAATTCACCAACTTACTAGATCTCGACGAGTTCTTTTAACTTGTGAAAAAAATTTGAATTTTTTCTTGAAAGAAATGTATTATTTTGTAGTCTCCGTTTCGCGGATCGGACAAATATTATGGGATGTAGGGAGTAACTTTTAACTTCCCTTGCTCTGCTTACCAGAAGAGGAAGAAACTAGAGAGAGAATAAGAAGAAAAATACTCCAGGAGAGAGAGGAAGGTGGGGAAAGGAAAAAAAGATGTCGGATTGGGGACCGGTGTTCGTGGCGGTGGTTCTGTTCGTACTGTTGACGCCGGGGCTTCTGTTTCAGGTGCCCGGTCGCAACCGGTGCATAGAGTTTGGCAGCTTCCAAACCAGTGGTGCGTCCATATTGGTTCACTCCCTCGTCTACTTCTGTCTAATCTGCATCTTCCTCTTAGCTATCGGCGTCCATGTCTACATCGGATCCTGATTTAATCATCCCCACTTCACATTCGGGTATTAATGGTTTGTTCTCTCTGCAACTTGGTTGGATTTTTTTTTTCTACTTTTTCTGTGCATTCCAGTTCTGGGGAAGTAAATGATAACATGATCTAACGGTTATGTTGAGATATGGAGTGGTTCTATCATTCTTTGACTTGTTTGGGGGATTTCATTCATATTCTCTCTCAGTAACCTCGATTGGGTAATCGAGTAGCAAACAATTGAGAGATTTGTGTAATTCTAATGAAATCCTGGATTGAATTTAATAGGATTCTCAATTTCGTTTGTAGTTGCAGATTTGTTGTTTCATCTCCAACTCTGAAATGTAAAATTGCAAAACTGGGTACTGAAAGAACTATTCAAGACTCAAGAGTAAGAGACTTGTGTGGCAATGAAGTCGCAGATTTGTTTGGGGATGATTTCATCTTCATCTCTGGGCTGTAAACTGGAAATCCGTGAGGAGAAAATATTACATCTTAGTCTCCCTAATGTAAAATTGGAATCTGTTTGGGTGATGTTTTTCGAAATTGAGTACGGGAAAACTAAGAAAAAGAAAGTTGTGTGATATCACGGCCTGGCGATTTTCATGGTGATGATAAGATTACATATTTATCTCTCTGTACTGAAAAATATCGAAATTGAATACAAAAACACAAAAAGAACTAGTGAAAAGAGGAGCCTTTTTCTTATTAGCTATTACAGGTTGATCATATACATCCATAGGATGTGAAAACCATATCTACTGTTAAATATGAGAGAAGAAATATTGAATTCGATTATTAAAACCATACAATGAGACCTCTATTTATACAAGAGGCGAAAATCTAACTATGGAAAGAAAATCATACCGATTAACTATGAAATAAAATCATCCTAATTACAATCAAATCACAATTTCAAGATCACGATTTGATCGCAATATTATTTTGTATATCATTTATTCTAACATCCCCCTCAAACTCAAGTAGATCTATCAACTTGAGTTTGAAAAAGCTAAGAGAAACTAGGACCATCCAAGAAAAAAGAAATCAGAAGCCGCCACGCCATGCCAAGCCAAGCCAAACCCAAGTAGGTCTACCAACTTAAGTTTGAAAGAAAAGAAACGAAGAAGCCATGAGTTGAAAAGCCACGAGCGCTGGTTGTGAAGAGGCGCGCTGGTGCGGCGTTAACTAAGTGCCCGGCGGACGGCAACGAGACTTAGGCCGCCCGCCAGGAGCGAATATCCACAGGGCCTAGATCTTATAGCTCTGATACCATGTTAAATATGAGATGAAGTTTTATTGAATTCAATATTGAAACCATGTTAGATTTCTTGGAGGGTTCCAACCTAAAACCAATTGGCTATAGGTGGAGTAGCCTCTAGAATTTATTAACCAAGCTTGAGTGGCTTAGATGAGCGATGTGGGACAAGTCTAACACTCTCCCTCACGTGCAGCCCGGATACACGTGGAGGTAACTGGCCAGGAGCTGACTGACTGACTCGGGCGACAGAGATGACCAAGACTTTTCCACGAGAGGTGAGGCCACCCAAGACCTAGCTTTGATACCATGTTAAATATGAGAGAAGAAATATTGAATTCGATTATTAAAACCATACAATGAGACCTCTATTTATACAAGAGGCGAAAATCTAACTATGGAAAGAAAATCATACCGATTAACTATGAAATAAAATCATCCTAATTACAATCAAATCACAATTTCAAGATCACGATTTGATCGCGATATTATTTTGTATATCATTTATTCTAACATCTACTTTCATATTCGGTATTTTAGTGTGTGCACTTTGAACAACAGTTTCAGTATTTCATTTCATTTTTCGGTCTGCGTCTTCGATTTCTCCTTCGAATCACTGATTAGCCCTCTCTGTTGATTCTACGATGTTAGTATTGAACTACTGATTAGCTCCGCCGGCGGCTTGCCATGGACACATACATACCTTCTACCCTTTCATTTCAAATCACAGAAAGGAAAAAAAGGGACTTCCAGACGTGGAAGCAATTTGTGGAAGAAAGAAACAAGCACAACAATAATTAGCTTGAGCTCACACAAAACAAGCAAACAGGGCACCTGATAGGGAACAAGAAACCTTAAAAATAAGCTAAAATTTTCAATTCCTTAAATCCAAAAAGGAACCCAAAAATCTGTTTTCTTCTGCAGCATCCACTTATTAGTACATAGATTCTTATGCGTAGACTTGAACATCAAGAACAACAAGGAACAAAATAAGAAGCAAACCGTAGAGAACAGTGTGCAGTAGTATAGAAGCCACACTGGTCTTCATGTTCAAAAACCCCACCGGCCGTTCCTTTCCCGGCATTTGAAAAATCAGCCCCGGCGATAGAAATGCAAATAGCGCTGCAGCTATGATCGGAGCACCCCAGTTGTTCATTTTCTTAGGTTCGATTAACAACCTCTTTTGAGCCGGTTGAACAGCAGAAGAGGGCCAAGGAGGAGGAGGAGGAGAAGATAAAAAGCATGTAGAAAAGGAACTTTGGATGCCGGATAGTAGAAAGCAGACCCCTTTAGACAGGGAATTGGGAATCTCCCATTAAGGACAGAATATGAAATTTATTCGTCCTCTTCTGCTTTTTTGATCTTGGTTTTCTATTGGGTTGTTAGGTAATTAGGCAAAAGTGTGTTTTTTTTCTCCGGAAGTGTAATCATTAGATGAATTGTGTAACGATATGATTCACTTTGGGGTGAGTTGGTGGCTTATGCGCTATCACCCGACGACTTAGGGTCAATTGGTAAGGACATGATCCATTTCAGTCCACAAATAAATTCTGGAAAAATCACAATCACATGATTGTGCTACCGATCTTAGGGTGCAATTTTTCACACCAATTTTTGAAAGGGATAGAATTTATTAGGACAATTATTGGAGAGTCATGATTATATAGCACCGTCACGTGATATTCTGGACCACTCAAGAACCTTACGAAATTGTATGATTGTGAAGTGGTTGAAGCACCACGCGGCGGTGCTCCCGAAACTATTGGATAAGTTCACTTCCAATCGAGTAGCTGGTAGCTCCATCCTTTATCATGAACCACCTCATTGAAAGGGAAAATACACAGGAGGCCATATGTTACTACTTACTACTAGTGGTGTTGTTTTAACCAAGCTGATTAGGCTAGGGATTTTTGTCATTTTTACAATTTAAGCTGATTAGGTTAGGAATCTATCATCATCGACGTGGATCATTTTGTTCCAAATACTCTCGGTAGATTGTTCTAATGTTTTTTTTTAAGTCGGTACTCCACTATATAATCACGAGAAGATATGAAATTTAAGATATGATCGTGATCAAAGATAAATTTAAGACCTAATCATCGTATTGAAAACGCATAAAAATTGGAACTCGTAGTTTTGGGGATAATGGGCATGTCTTCCCTCAAAACTCTCACCGTGTTATCTTCATTAATACATTAACACCCATCACAACCATTGAATTTGAAATATGATAAAGTTGTTATTGGACGGAGAACGAGATGCTTTTAAATCTCGTGACAAATGAATATTCACGTGCAAGGACAGATGAAATCTATAATAGGGGAGCAAAGTGTGTGATTGTGTAAATACATTTCTTGAAAGTATAAAGTAAGTACTGTAACTAGTAATCCTAGCAATTGCCAGTATATTACTGGTAAATTTTTAGGTCCGTCATTGTTAACACATGATCATAGATTATGGATGCATTAATTAAAAGAGATGGACAACAATATTTGTGCACATAGGATCCTAGCTGATTATAATAAGGAGAAATAAGAAAGCATAAATTCAAAGGACTTCCTTGAAGAGGGAGTCAAGTCCTGTCGACTTTCGAGGCTTATACATGGTCCCACTTCTTGTTCTTTGTGCTTCTCAAAAATTCCAAAATCACCCCATCGTATTCTTAACGGTGTATCCGTACATTACAAATAAAAAGATCGTCGCTACATAATAATTAAGATGAGTCAATTTTTGCCTCTCAATTATTTTGACCAGAGGGCATTGTAAAGATTATTTGACGCGTGTAAATGATTCAGAGTACAAATGATGTTGAACGAATGGTTGGTACTCTAGAAATGCCTAATAATTACGCCATCCGAGGAGCGTGACTGCTCATTTGCACCTTCCTCGGCCTCTCCTTGTACTTTTTTCACCTCCTCGTCGAAGTGTTGCCAAAAGCTCACTTGTGTTCTCTCTCTCTCTCTCTCTCTCTCTGTCTCTCTATCTCTGTGTGTGTAAATTGTAGTAATGGCGGATTGGGGGCCGGTATTGATAGGGGTGGTGTTGTTCGTGCTGCTGCAACCCGGTCTGCTGTTCCAGATACCGGGTCACACCCGAACCGTGGAGTTTGGAAGCATGAAGACAAACGGTAAGTCCATAGCATTCCACACGCTCCTCTTCTTCGCCCTCTACGCCATCCTCATCCTCGCCGTCCACGTCCACATCTACACCGGCTGATCATCCCCCACATCTCTCTCTCTCTCTCTCTCTCATCATGTTCCCCTTCCTGCAGGCTTCCACTAATGATCGTTTGATCTGTGTGCAATTTTTAACGGTTTCCATATCCCCAACGCAGTCGATATGCGGTTATTGTAATAGTAGTTAACTTGATGGCTACATCTGTATTTGTTTTGAACTTGCTGTACTATCAATGATGGAAGTAATTTATAATACGGTCCATATGAATCCAAATTGATGTTTCAAATTGTGGGGTTTTTTTTTGCCTTTGGTTAGTGTGTGAGTTGGATCGGGGAGGGGGTGATTAAAGTTGTTGGCCGCCTGATGTGATTGACGAGCCTCAGGACAACAATCCCAGTCTCTGTTTTTTTTTTTTTTTTTTTCTCCTTTTTTATACAGAAGAAAAGACTGAGCAATACTTGAATGGAGGTTTCTGGAACCGCCTTTTGTAGCCTGAATCATCATAATCTAATACTCCTATGCGCTAGGAATTATATTTTGTTATGCAGTTTTTGCCCGAAGCGGAGTTCTGTTTTCACCGTAGTTTTGGAAAAAGATTGAATTGAGAGAGAGAGAGAGAGAGAGAGAGAGAGAGAGAGAGAGACTAGTTTCATTCAATCAATCAATATGCTTGTGCCAATGTATCTCTTGCGATTGATGCATGTGAAAGAACATATATATAAGGAACCTTGCACTTATGTTCATGAATTAGGATGGGCAGACCAAGAAATGACACCACATGCACCATGGGGAGTGGGGTGCTGTTAAAGTTGGCAATGTTTAGAACAATAAAATCACTTTCACAATCTTTCTGCTGGCAATGGCGAACAAACAATTATCAAGGGCATTAGGCATCTCCCCTTTTAAGTTCTACAATAGCTTCCTTTTCATGTTTACGAAAATGAGGGGGGGAAAAAATTCATCATATACACGGATTGAACACCAAAGCTCGATTAATACAATTATTATTGAATCGCCCAAAAAAGGACGCTATGAGTACATTTCTTATAATGATAAAAGAGAGAGGAAAGAGAAAAGATAGGAAAATAAGGGCAAGCAAAGGCAATGACAAGTAGAACATTGATCAGTTGAGGAGCTAGAAGTGTGGTGCTGTAAAGTGTGGTGCTTTAACATGTGGGGGATTCCAACCAGAACGAATGTGAATGCCAACTGCAATGATTAAAATGGTGTATATACAAAAGTAGAGGAATGCATGAACCAATATCGATATCCCGCTGGTGTACATATTCCCAAACTCAACCACCCTTGCCCTCGCTGGCACCTGAAACAGCAGCCCTGGCGATAGTAGGACGAACATCACCACCGCTACCACCATCGGTCCCCAATCGACACCCATCTCTCTCTCTCTCTCTCTCTCTCTCTCTCAACAGTATTGGATTTTGTGACTCTAGAAGTGTAGATGAGAATAAGGACAATGACGTTTGGTGGAAATTAAAGTAGAGGGAGAGGGTACTGGAGCAAGTTTACTTAGGGAGGAAGAAGAAGATTGAGATTAGTTAGGGATGCAAAACTTGGAGACAAAGGAGACGATTATTGCTTGACTAGAGAGGAAAGGTATTGTTATGTCGTGGGCTCTCAGGCCTTCGTTTGTGAAAGAACATAAGACAAGGTATCTTATGTACGTATTGGAATTTGCTTTATGATGGTTGTGGAAAGAGAAACAACTTCTCCTTCATAAATAAGCTTCCAATAAGGGGTCAATTGAATGGGTTTATTTTGGATGGCTATAGCATCTAAACGTTGGAGCTTAATCACATGATCTTTCAAAACGTACTGTGCTCGTGCTCTCAATATTTGTTCTTGCCAATATTAATATAATGACATGTGATTTAAAGACGCTTTTATGCTCGTGCTCCTACTCATGCATGCGCATGCGAATTATGTGACTTAGGTCAGAGTCCGTAAAGGAGAGTATGGAAGTAAGATTTAACTTACTGTAAAAGATAGGTGTAAAGCTGGAGGAAGTAAAGATGGCGGGTTAGGAACTTAATGTGTGGGTTTTTTTTTTTTTTTTTTTTTTCCATTCGTTAAACCAAATCTCCTCTATCTAGTACCAAATTAGTCATGAGTGTTATGATTTTTGCGTTCGATTTGTAGAATCGATTTGGTACTAGATCAGGTGCAACCTTAGTACTATTGATTTCTTGATTTCGATTTTTGGTGGTTTCGATTATTGTTGTGTATGGATATAGATGTGTATGTATATACCTTTGTATATGAGTATGCGTTTCCTCTTTTAAAAAGAAGTACTCCCTCCGTCCTAATTTATTTGTCCCTTGTTCTGTTCTAACCGGATAACAAACTAGTTATATCTTTAAATTAGTAATGAATTTTATATTTAATATGCATCTTGTTTGATAAATCTTGATTTTTTTTACTAATACAATATTTTTAAAATCACATAAAACATTATAAATTATAAGATATAATCAATTGAAAAATGACACGATTTTCCAAAAGTGACAATTAAATTAGGATGGAGGGAGTAGTAGTTTTTGTGAGAGCCCATTATGGGGCAACATAGTCCCACATCGGCTAGAAATCAGAAATTGAAACAGAATATAAGTGATTCTGACCAATTACTGTATAATTTGAACTTAACCTTTTGAGTCACGTGTTTAGACAAATGGTTAGCAGGTCAGTTGGGGTGGATCGTTACAGTTTTGGAATTATTGGATAGCCTGAATGCATAGGCTGTTGGGGGTGCGTCCATTTGGCGGCTACCCCGGGTAGAAATTTGCACTTTTTGATAAGAATTTTGCCTAAAATGCACTTGAGGCTATTGGAGATGGTCTTATAATATGCGCCAGCGCAAACAACTGCAGAGTTTACAACGGATGCTCGAACTATTGAGAACAGTTTTCAAGATCAATCAAAAGACAAATGAGTGTAAAAGATTGATTGAAACTAACTTGAGTTGTACACTACGCACCATAATGTAAAAGATTGAGGATTGAAACCAACTTGAGTTGTACACTACCCACCATACATAATGTAAAAGATTGAGGATTGAAACCAACTTGAGTTGTACACTACCCACCATACATAATGTAAAAGATACCCACCATAAAAGGTTATTCACATAGGCATGTGTAAACATCACATACCTTATTATTTCCGTTTGACAAAAAAAAATCACACAACGGAATGGGGAATGGGTAATTTAGGGAATGACTTCAGTGTCTCCGGTCATTTTGGGGACACCATAACTTTTGACATAACAAAACCATTATGAGTATAACCAAAACCCATTACAAGCATAACAGAACCATAATAAGGCATAACCAAAACCATAGGAATGCATAACTTATTTGTTATGCCTTGGTTGGGTTTAGTTACGCCTTAGTTGGTTTTTTGGATATTCCTTTGTTATGCATTGTTTGGGTTTTGTAATGCTATTAATTGATTTTAGTTATGCTCCTAATGATAAAATTATGCCAAAAATTACGGTGTCCCCAAAATGACCGGGGACACCATAGCATCATCCAGTAATTTTTGTCTTGAGTTCATAATTCTGCTTGAATGCCAAATCCAAGCAGTTGGTTTAACAATTGTACAGTACCACTTTTCCCCCTAGTCTTTCCCATTTTGTTTAATTTCCTTTGGGAAACTGATTTTCGTGCTCTATTTTTTTACTGATAGCGCTCCACTTTTACTAACTTCATGAACAAAGTGGAGCGTCATCAGTAAATAGAGGAGCGCGAAAATCAAATCCAATATGTTGGACTTAGGCCCGTCCTTAAAATTTCTTAAGAGTAAATAAGAGAAATGAGTTTTGGACTTCTCTTTTTTACCTAAACACTCATTTTTTGGATTTTATTTATGTAAAATTACATTTTGCAATGCATTAGTCAAGTGGAAAGTAATGGTAACTTTTGTAGAAAGTGCATATCAACAAAGGAAAAGGGGTGCAAAAAAAGAGCCAGGTGGGTTTTTCCCCTTTTCGTCATTTTCTTTCTTCTTTTTTTTTTAAACTTTTATAGTTCATCACGATTAGAAAAACTGAAAAAGTAGGAGTAACGCAGACCACTCGTACATTTTCTATAGCGAAAAGATCTAGCCAGAAAATATCTTTTTAATTTGGAAAAATTCCGAGGAAACGAGGGCCAGACTTTTTAATGACCCAAGGGGTACCATCAGCTCAACATTGGGGACAAAGCAGTCCAGCTGTGTCCTAACACTATTATCTTTCAAAAGAAGTTTATACAAGACTCAAAAAATTTCAAAAAAGTTTTTTTTGAATCTTTTTCCGTCTTAAATGAATTTCTTTTAACTTTGGTTGATGTTTTTATATTTTTATGATGGGTAAACTACAGTTAACCCTCTCTAACTAAGTCTTACGTGTACTTTACCCCCTCTAACTTTTTTTTTTTGACACTCAACCCGCTCTAACTAACTGAAATTCAAACAGTCATAACTTTAAACGGTCATAACTTCTTCGTCCAAAATCGAAAACATGCAAATTATATATCGATTTCGAGGTCTTGAAGTCAGCTTTCTAATGACATCAAAATCACATCACAATTCAAAGAACACAAAAGTTATGATCAAAACGGTCTTTCTGTCTACCAG
Organism: Rhododendron mucronatum var. ripense; assembly: GCA_019656295.1. NCBI lineage: Eukaryota > Viridiplantae > Streptophyta > Magnoliopsida > Ericales > Ericaceae > Rhododendron > Rhododendron mucronatum. The sequence continues at coordinate 553,713 of BPLT01000148.1, read as the reverse complement.
CCTTTACTCTTTTGATCATAACTTTCTGTGTGCTTTGAATCGTGATGTGATTTTGGTGTCATTAGAAAGCTGACTTCAAGACCTTGAAATCGATATATAATTTGCATGTTTTCAGTTTTGGACGAAGAAGTTATGACCGTTTGAAATTATGACCGTTTGAATTTCAGTTAGTTAGAGAGGGGTGAGTGCCAAAAAAAAATTAGAGTGGGCAAAGGGCACGCAAGGCTATAGTTAGAGGGGATTAACTATAGTTTACCTCCTGCTGAGACGAATAATATGATACTAAAAATTTAATCCAAATCTTAAAAAATATTTAAAAGAGAAAAAGAAACACCATGCCAAAAGAGTAAAAAAAAAACAGGCCACAAACAAAAATATTGAGAGCATAATAGTAGCACATACTCGTATAAATACTAGCAGAATTCGAATATTCGCATAATTTTTCAGTGCCGGATGGGTATCACGTGGTACCCGCTCGGCGCATTCGAGTCGTCCATTGTTTTTTTAAGACGGCTCGAATTTGGAGATAGAAAAAGGAGAGAGAAAGTGTTGGGATGAAAGGACAGAGAGAATTTCAACCCGAACCGTCCAAAAGTGAATTGGACAGTTCGGTTGAATTGGACGATTCGGATGCACTGAGCAAGTATAACGTGGAATATACACACCTGAAACCGAAAAATTTATCTTTTCCTCTTTTTTTCTAATAAGAGAAAGTAGCACTGTACTAGTCAACGGCTCATTCACACTTTATTCATACTACTATTTGTACGTGCTGTCAAAGTTAGGGTAAAAGACACAGCCAGGTGGCAGTGAGAGAGCACAGGGTACAGTACATACATACTTTTTACTTACTTACATCATTACATGATCCATACATACACACACACACATACATACATGCATACATACATACATAAGCCATTTTAATACTAGTAATAAGCCTTATAAGGAAACCCCATAGACCGTTCGGAGACTCCCGGAGTAGATGGAAAAGCATCACTGCGGCTTCCACGTGGCAGCACGAGGCTCCTCCGCCGCCACCTTTATGCCCGAATAATACTAAGACATATCTTCTCTTTTTAGGAAGGAGGGAGTACAGTAGAGTAGATATAGATTTAGAGACGAGGACCAGGGCCCCCAGGCGTGGTCATCATAGTACTGATGCAGTGGTTTGTGTTATCCCAGGTGTAGATCTCCGTCCCGGCAACCGGCTCCTCCTCCTCCCCCCTCCTCCTCCGCCGCCTGCTGGGGGCGCTGCCCGCTGTCGTACACGCCGCCATCATTCACCATCTCGTCCATCTGATGACCATGGAGAAACATGTCCTGTGAGTATGTATGTGTTTCACAAACTACTCCATGTCACTTAAGAGTCCTAGAAGTATTTTCCCTCAATTTGAATACCTCTTTTTCCGTAAATTTTTCCGCAAATTGATTCTCTTCCACGGGGGTTTTCTTCTGTTCATAATCAAATGTTGGACAAAATTAGGAATTTCGGTTAGCAACAAATAAAATACTATATACATGTAGATGTTTGTGTGTGCCGTGATGTTTGTGATTATCTCTTTCTTGTGATAAAAATAAAAAATAAAAACATGTTCCTCGATGTGATTGCTATGATTGGACCACCAATTGTTCGGAGGTTTCCATATTAGATCGAGACGCGCGATATTTCCGTAGACCAAAACAAAAACAAAAAAAAGATCGAGACACGCAATATTTCCGTTTGACCAAAAAAAGAAGAAGATCGAGACGCGATGGCTAGTGGACGATATGATTATTCTCTCCAAAATTATTATGGGTTCGCCGTAAGCTGGTTTAGACACCTTGAGTTGTAGAAAAAAGATTCAGAGGCCGCCTTTTATTTGGTAGCACTCACCCACACAGATGTGGCCTCTTTATCTTGTTTTCTCCCTTTTGGGTAACGAGGAAACAAGGAGGCAGGATCACCTCAGACCCAGATTCCTTCAACTAACTTACGAGCTACAGTAAGTCAAGGCATTACTGCCGAAGGAGTTGAACACGGGACCTTTGCGATAGGCTGGTTCTAGCGACATATAATAGATGCAGAATATAAGGGTTGTAGTGAAATGAAATGCAGTGAGGTGCACATACGACATAAAGAAAAGGAGAATTGATTACTGTGGTATAGAAAATATTGCCGGAAACCTCATCTTTGATACCGTGTTAAGGCTCGAATGGACCATCTGTTTTATATTTTTATTTGGGAAGGGTTTTTTTTTTTTTTTGTACTAAATGGAGACAAGATCTACCTAGAAGTTACGTCGGAGCATGCTATGAGTCTATGATAGCTTGACCTGTGGTTAGTCTTTGATGTCCATTTCATGAAAAAAAGCCGTAGTCAAAAGACTCTTGCTGGGAAGCAGGTCTAGTCAATGATGAGTGCATAATTGGTTTATCAAAGAGCTAAATTCAGGTTGTCTCGTGTGTTATTTTCATCTCTCTCCTAATATGGTATTAGAGCCTAGAAGATGATCCGAGGCAGAAAATTTGACGGACAGACGAGATGGGACAGAGCAAAAGTGGATGCAATTCTGCGGTATATACGATATTGACACGGATTTTGGTGATTCACATCCAAAATCAATAAGGAATTGACAAGATGTGAAGAGGACGGACAAATTTGGGACTCTCCAAGGACAAATCGACGAGTTTGACGGGGAGGGCCAATATTTATTTGCCCAGAATGTAGTGACTTCCCTCTTTGGACATTATATTTGCCCAGAATGTACGATGTAAATACCCATAAATATGAGCGTAATTTTGCAAATAGAGTTGCCTGGAGTACTTGTAAGGGCAGGGACCTGAGGCTGATAACCTTGTGTGTTACAGCTTTCTTCTAGGAGCTACTTGTTTACTCTGTAGATTGGTTGAGCTAACCTAGTACCATGTGACTCCTGTATGACACTGATGAAAAAAGGGGAAGAAGAGAACAAATGACTATTGATTGATGTAGTAGACAATTGCAGATGCGGAGGTAAAGAACACAGGGAAAAGAGAAACTACCTGTTAAACTTTAGTAGAGAAGAGAAGCTACGTTACAACGTGCAGCGTTGCCTTCTTGGTTCACATAAATATCATTTTTACCCTCATTCCTGATGCGTGAGACCTACGGACATTTTCCCCTCAGTCTGGACCTATGTATCACCCACATGGACACGTGACACGACACCGACACTTTGACACGCGAAATTTAAAAAATGGAGGACACGACACGTTAGGGGACACGTTTTAAAAAGCATATATGTATACTATCACATGAAGAAAATGTAAAACAATTAAGGTCCTAATTGTAAATATGCAATACCACATATATGTTACATTATAACCATCATCACATCATTCATAAAAGTATTTCGACTAAAAGCATTTGATCATTTCTGTGCCTTTTTAACCAATAAACCATCATCCGTCACCCAAAAAATATGACTTCCCTAAGTTTTAATTAGATCCTACTATTTTTTTTTTTATCAACCCCGACTTGTTTTCCAAGTGTCCGAGAGTGTCCGGAGCATTTTAAAGTGTCCCCCAGAGTGTCCAAATAGAAAATATTGATAAAAAAACTAGGACACTTGAAAATGAGTGTCAGACATGTGTCCGGAGGGAGAGTGTCGGTGTCCGACAAGTGTTTGACACCGGTACGTGACTCTGACGAAGTGTCCGTGCTTCATTGGTCTGGACTAAGGCTAAGTGTGCCAGTTTAATCTCTCTGTGCAAGAAAGTTTAGTGAATAGGTTACTTATAATTCTAGACCTACTGGTTGCATGTTAAATTGGTAAGTCTGTATTGATTCCTTGAGGATCAAGCTATTTGTCACCAATACAACTTAATCCTGTCTAAGGAACCAGCATCCTTGTTGGCTTAATGTTAAGGTCAAACTCTGTTCTCGACTAGGCAGTTGTCTTACTGCCTAAGCTTCTGTAACGTTCCTGTCATTTTCTCCTTTCCATCAGGCAAAAAAGCTCTCTGTGTTTGAATTCCTTTGGGACAGATGTAAAGCTAAAACAAATAGCTTCTACACCAAGAATACTAAATTGTGTACATGGAGATGTGAATCTGCGTATCCAACTGATTTCCTGGTGGTTGGATTCTCCCAATCCTTTCTTGAGCCTGACTCTCACCTAGAGTTTTTCCTTAGACAAACCAGAGCACACACAGCTCTCAACCTATCTGCACTGCAATCATATTTGGCAGAGGTCTTCTGTGCCTTTATGGGCATTTCCATGTCATTATTGGTTACCAATGATGAGGTTAATAGGTTACAATGGTCCTTAGACTCCAAGAAGGACTGCAAAAAACTTTCATCATCAAAGTAGAGCATCTTCTGATGTCAATATTTTTTACTTCAGTTCGTTGTATCCACTCTAATTGACTTTTAGCCATATGCGAGTTGAATATCCACAAGAGAAAGATAAATCTATCGTGTACTTGTATAACTAAATGAAGGCATGTCTTTGACCCCAAAAATTAACTAAAACAACTAAGCAACTTGGGAGATGAATCTAAGATATAGGGAAATCATGGCAAAAGGTTCCAAAAACTGCAAGGTCAACGAAACTACTTTGCACGGCTCACACTAAAGTCCCAGCTGCATGAAAACAAACACAAATGATCTTTGATAAAACACAAACAATAACAGAACTCATCTAGTATCCAATCAATGAGGGTATGGGCGGGGGAGGATCGGAGATAGACCTGACCTTTGGCAATATATGCACACGGTGGTTGTTCTTAGAATACCACTAAAACAGTGGTCCCCTATACCTCCAAGAACCGAGGAGCCAAATGGACGTTTTGCTATGGAACCATGTCCCGAAATCAAAGCCGAAAGACATAAGAGGGCAAGCCTAGAGACCTAAATCAATTTCAGTGTCTAGAGCATCGGTTGATCTAAAATAAATTTTACCAAGAACAACACTCATTGCATAGGGGTACACCGAAATGCTACCCTCTTGAATCGAGGCTGCAACGAGGCTTGATATCTACTACGCATAGGTGGAACAGTCTGTCTATGGCTCTGCTAATTTGTACAAGGTTATAGGTGGATAATACTTCCCATCAATCTTGACGAATAACCATATTCCCTGCATCGTTCCTCAGAGATGGTAGATAGGTTTCTCTTTGAAATCATGTCATACATTGTCAAATTAATATTTCCCCACTTTGTTTTTCGGCCAAACCTTACGTTTCCTAGCCAAAAGAAAGGCCTGTAATCTGGGCTCATATAACTTCTAGGTTCATATATTGGCCTGTTACTCATATGCAAACTGTTTTTTTTTTGCATTTTCGACTTCATTCATGATCATATGTATGATTCAACTCCTCTTCTTTTTATGTGAATGAGTTGAACTCTTGAACAACAATCCAACTGCCAAATGGTCTGGTTTGAAGACTTTGCCAAACTAGTCACTTTCTGACCCTCTTATTCTCCACTTTCATTTTTTGATCATTCTTCTCTGCTTTCATGATCACCTACAGTTCTTCTGCCCTTACCTTTACTGGCCTACATGTTCAATGGCACTCCTAGACTGTCCAATCTTCTTTAAGGGTCCAACAATCAAATGTCGTCAAATGCCCCAACCACGGGTGATGTACTCCTAGGCTATTTCTTCTTACAATTTGCTCAAACCCAAAATGAGGCAAAAAATTCTGTGTAAAACAGGCAATAGCAACTGCTCTATGAATAATCTGTTCCTGCAATTTCAACTTTCTCCTGATTTCGTTTCCCCCTATTACACAGTCATCTTAATTCATAAATGACACAGACAACACTGCTAATGTGTATTGTGCAATATTCTAATCAAATCTTGTGTGACTTAAATGCTTTGTCTAGTTCATGGTGGTCATTGTAGCGATACTATTTGGTCATCATTTTTCTTGTAAACATTTTTTGTTTTTGATAAGTATTTTTCTTGTAAACATTTACTGTGCATACCAATGCTCTGGACTATCAATGAAGGAAGTATGGTAATGTGCACATAAATTGAATTGGGTTTCTAGGCCTGTCAGTCTGATGCCATTTGGCATTGATTTGGGGGCATGGTTCTGCAGCAAAACAAGTATAGGGGGCCAACTATTTCAATGGTATTCTGAGAGTAGCCACTTTGTGCATATTGCTAAAGGTTAGGTCTGTCTCCAATCCTCCCCCATCCATACCCCCAATGATTGTGGACTACATGGGTTCTGTAATTGTTGTTGTTGTATTTTTCTTGTAAACATTTGAAATGTGTTGATGCTAATATCTTGAACAAGTAATCATGCCCAGACGTAGGAAGAAAGAAACTGGTGAAGAAATAACTTCAGTTTGTAGAATTTCTTAGATGACATACCTGTCCATGTAGAGCTGCTACTGCTTCCATCATTAGCTGTGACTGCATAAAGTTTGTGTTTGGTGAGCATCGCTATCATTTATTACAATAACCAGCTTTTGTTATTGTAATCGGAAATGTTTTTGAAATCAAAGTCAAATTGTCTTTAAATTTGCAGAATGTGAATGTGCATAGAATGTTATGGTATTGCGAGAGCTATCCCAAGATATGATAAATATGTATCACGATAGTGTAATGATGATATTAACCTGTAAAGATGTTCAATTTCTCAGAATAAGAAGATGCCCTCAATTTTCTAATTCTTAACAGAATTGTGCATTGAATCCTTGAAGTCCGGTTTTAGCTTCAGTCTCTCTTCTTGTTCTGATTATGTGCCTGTTCTCTCATTTTTCTAGTTTCATCTTCCTTTTGCCTATTGTTTGTGTTGTTAGGTACTTCTTGTGTAAAATATGGAAATTTGGTACCTGCACAATCTCAAGATTCTCAACTCATTCATTAAATGCCTTATTTTAATAGAATTTTGTTTCTCTAATATTTAATATGACGACGTTATCTGTCTATAGGATATCTAAACATGGTTTATCTCCGTGGGCTAAGGTCTGGTTGGCAATTTAGGTCCCCATGAGTTTTTAAGTTACCTTTCAGCAATATGTTGTAGAAGTTACCTTTCTGATTCTGGTTTGCAGTAATATGGCATCTAGTTGCCGTTGTATGGCATCAAGTTGGTGCTCCAATTGACTGAGCTCAGTCACATCTAGCTGCTCAACCTTTTGCTCTTCAAAATATCTGCAAAGGTGCAAAGAATCGCGTCACCGCTCAAGTGAAGTAAGTAGTGCCAGAACAGGAGCTGGGAATAGAGTACCTTTGGAGCATTTGGAGTAGGTCAGTGCCTTTCCTAGTATTCATATGTTCCGCAGGAAGCTTCTGTTATCATAGATAAACAAGAACCAAATAGTTAGATTGCCCTTTGTCCTTAATCCTGCCTAACTGGTAAAAGGGTAACACCTTACAACAGGGGTGATGCTTCAATGCAGACAAGGCATTTGTGAGTGATGATGAGACAAAGGTTAACAAACTAGTAACAGATGTAGGACTGCAAAAAATTCATGATAGCCCTCAGAACAGTTTTTTTCAACGTGAAGAGAGGTAGACTAGTTTTGTGACTTCAGCCATTGTTAACAGCACTCCCGTAGCATTTTTCTTTCTTGTGTCATAAAAATTAGGATGGATGGGTCTGTGGGGAATGACTAGAGTCTACAGCTCGATGGTGCAGTCATGGTTTATTAAGTCATACAGGTGTGTAACGTTCACATGGGCAAATAAAGCAGTAAATAAAGCTCAACTGTCAATTTCTGTGTAAATTGTTGCCCTGTAGTTCTATTACTGGAGCACAACCACCCCACCCACCCCCACAAGCTACATGGGGGAAAGAACCTCTATTCCTTGTACAGATTTCAAAATGACTTGACGTTTTCAGCCCATGTCTCTAAACTGCATTCTACTGTTTGTCTATGAAATACCATATGTACTAAACTACAAAATAACATAATAATCCCAGCTTTTGTATCTCCAGTGACTCGTTTCTAATCATTTGGTTGAGAAAACAGAGTTGCATCTCAATTAGTGGTTAGCCAGCCAAAGCACTTATCATTTCAGGTTTAGTTAAGATCAACATATCTTTAGCATGGAACTAGTTTTTTTCCAACCTGGGATTCTTGAACACTCCCGCCAGCAACTTCTCCATCTTTGTGAGTCTGATAATGTTCGAGGATTTTTCTCAAACTGCATCATAAGAAATATCATGTAAGTGAGTCCAGCATTTGTAACTACTAACAAATACCAATATAAATAGCATTCAAACCGGAAATTTATAATATTCAGAGCAAAACAAGTAGTACAAGAACGCGAAGAGAGTTGCACACAGCAGTCCTGGTGCTCTACAGATGCAGAGGGTAAGTTAACTGTTCATATGTCTGATGAGTTCAAAGGTAAGAACTGCTAGTACTTCAGTAGATAAAAACCATCGTATGAAATGGTGATGTTAAGCAGACAATGCAAATCATTGGGTAAATTACCTATTGTCCGATTCTTTGCAAGATGGTTCAACTAGAACCTATATTGTTATAGATAATGGATGCTTGCTATACAGCTCTACTTTACGTAGCAAATCTTACTGTTTGACGGCTAGTCTATTTCTCACATTTAAGCTATCTAACAAGGCATTTTGTAGACGTATATTAGAGATGTTCAAGGACATAATGTTGTTTATCTTTGACCAAAATTTATTGAGCTTCTTATTTAATTGAGTCAGTTTGGGAAGCAGACAGAAAATTATGACAAGAGATCTTAGATCAGAGTTCAAAGGTAAGAACTGCTAGTACTTCAGTAGATAAAAACCATCGTATGAAATGGTGATGTTAAGCAGACAATGCAAATCATTGGGTAAATTACCTATTGTCCGATTCTTTGCAAGATGGTTCAACTAGAACCTATATTGTTATAGATAATGGATGCTTGCTATACAGCTCTACTTTACGTAGCAAATCTTACTGTTTGACGGCTAGTCTATTTCTCACATTTAAGCTATCTAACAAGGCATTTTGTAGACGTATATTAGAGATGTTCAAGGACATAATGTTGTTTATCTTTGACCAAAATTTATTGAGCTTCTTATTTAATTGAGTCAGTTTGGGAAGCAGACAGAAAATTATGACAAGAGATCTTCAGTCCTAAGAAGCACGTGGTACGGGAACGAGTGCGGGAACTAGTACAATATGGGTGCGTCGATACGGCGAAACCTAAAAAATTTAGAGTATGGGTACGGTTGGGGTACGGCTATAACAAATGTATTATTACAGTTTAGAGGAATGTATAATATGTATGTATCCCACTCCAAGTAAAGGAAATAGGTAAATGACTTGGGCAATTACTTAGGCATTCATCATCAAATAATACTTTAACGCTAAATTTAAGGTTCAAATTAGAGTTTAATGCCATTATGCTAAAGAACCTATAGATCAAATTCATTATTCTACAATCATACTAACTATAGAAAAAGGAAGTCTTGTCAACTTCGTTTCATCTCTGGTTTGCGTACGGCTTAATGTATCTTGGGGTGTACTTTTGAGATACTACAAAAGGCAAAGAAAAAACTTTTGGTACGTGCCTCATGTACCCGGTACAGGTTTAGAAGTAACCATCAAAGTACTGGTACCTGGTACGTTACGATGTGGGTATGGGCACATGTATGCCGGGATTTTGAAAGTACTAATGCTTCATATATATTCACATAGCTTATAAGGGTGCTTAGAGATATGGTATGATGGGAGGAGAGAGAGGGTGTAAGAAAGGGTTACATTTGTGAGATTAGGACATTACGGATGAGACTATGACTACAATTGGATCCATGATGCATGTTGAAGAAGGGTTTCTTTGCTTAGAGAGCTAGGCTGGCGTGAAAACTATAAATGGAACTAATCTTTCTCTGGAGAAATGATAGACAATTTAAGTGCCATGAGAGAAATTGAAGCATGCTATTGAAAATAGGGACATTTAAACCTATGACCTCCCTATCTTGAGGTTGTTTTCTTTTTTTTTGACCATGAAAAAAATCCAACTTATATTGATAAAATCAAATACATCCCCCACATTGGGTGGGGTGTGGTGGCTGGAGAATAAGGATTGGGCTTTGGCCTTGATTTTGCTGGTTCTGGTTTAGCCATGGGACATGAAGAGGCAGATGAGATTCCGTGGTTGCGTTTGATCAGAATTCTAGCCCAAGCGGATTTCTATTTCAGTCTCTGTGCCAGGAGCCTGCTGTGGCAGCGGGGGCTTGTCAGAGTTCTATCTCCACCACTTTGGACTGAGGATCAGCCTAAGCCTTTGGCGACGACGTGTCCTTCCTCTACCGGAGTTGGCCGGCGTGCTTAATGGAGTTGTCCATGGTGTTATTTTCCTGTTCCTTGCTTTTGTTATGTTTGTTTCCATCGAGACTACAAATGTTGTCTCTGATTTGGATTTTGCGCCATCTTGAGGCGGCTGAATGGATAGATTACAAGCTCCACGCCTCCCGATCCATAGAAGCGGTGTGAAGTGAGCCTTGGCTCGAGCTTAGGATCTAGACATTAGTTTAGTCTCTTTGTCCCTACTTGTCATGCGTGTTTGTCGATGATGGGTTGGTTGTAATTTCCCTTGCATTGTGTTCGGATGGAATTGTTATAAGCGTCATTTGGCTTTTTAATGAAATACATTGCGGATCCAAAAAAAAGCGCTGCCCATAGGCCTAACAAGAACAAAATACAGAGACAACAAGAACAAAAACGGAAAGAATAGCGGCTCAACTCTGATGTTGGACACCAACTCTCCGCTCATGGAAGAGGGTGGAGGAACCTTACTGGATCTAGTTTCCGCTACAATATCTCCACAGGATCTGCATCTTGAAACCTCCACCGTCGCTGCTAGAGAGCTCAAGAACACCGTTTCCCAGATCGATTCAAAAGCTAGCACTCAAATGTAGAGTTCTAGATCTAGATCTTCGGGGTCCAAATATAATGGGGAGTGTGGGAGATTACTCTCCTAAGAAAAGAGTCTCAACTCTCTCACAGCCATGGATAGAGGGAAGGAGAGAGAAGGCTAAAAGATTGGAAATTGAGGGGAAGAGAGGAAGGAAGAGAACATTAGGGGGAAAAAGAAGAGGGGAAAGCAGGGAAAGGGGGGCGGCTAGGGTGGGGAGGAGAAACCCATTGTACAACTCTCTCTCTCTCTGGTCATCTTCTAAATCGTAAATGATGACCTTGAGCTTTTTGTTAGAAACCATACAATCCATCTCAAGACAAGAATTAAGTTGAGTCATTTTGCTTGGGAGTTCACATCACATCGTAAGGGATTGCACCTATTTCAATAGATGTACTTGACGAAGCTTTAGGCGGTGTTCTTTTAAACTTAACTTATTTTTTCTCCTCTTTTGAAACTTAAATGAAAATAAGTTATGATCATCCATTCTTCTAAACTTAAACCTAATTGCCATGTGTTTAGCAGTTCTCTTGATTATCCTCCAAGAGCTATGCAAGACCTCAAATCGATTTAAGTTGTGTTCCTTTCTTCTGCTCATGTGTGGTACAGGGTTGAAGGCGTTGATGATTTACAAATTGTACAATACAAGCCTTTCACACCATTATGATGCCTAGTTCATTCCACTTTCCTGAGCGAACTTATTGGTCAGGAACCTATTGGGCAATCTATACGTCATATTTTCCCGGTTCATGTAATACATCACATTTTCATGTTCATGTACTACATTACATTTTCCAATGATGTGAAACCATTTTCACATTTTAGATGTATCATACAAGATGCTTGAATTTTCCTCCTAAACTACGAAGATAGATGGTGCAAATTTTCACCACAAAACATCCTTTCTTGTGATTCTAACTTTGAGAATTTGAACTAAGGACTTATTTATGTGCCTATAGTGTAAGAGAAGACTATTTAAGTGGTGAACTTAAGGTAGAAATTGTTGTTTTGGGTTGTATAATTTCAGAGCTTATTATAGAGAGCAAGAACAGGGGAATTGGGAGTTTGTAGGTGAAACGTAGGCTTGGAATTCAATTGTGTGTTGATCAAAGAGGTTTTCTCTTGTATTTATAGGCAAGGGAGAGCCACCCAACGTCAAATTTTTACCTAGAAATGATTAAAAAACTTCATAAAGTCTCCATAGTCGGCCCATGATAGATCTATATAAGTTGTTTGTTTTTGCACTTGAATCTTGCGTCTGCAAATTAATTTGCAGCTACAAAGTTGTATATTTCAAACTTTGTAAACATAACGCAAGGCTTAACCTTTGCCAACCACGTGGCCGTTGGAAATTCGTGATGGGTCAAATACACTTAAATAAATAGGTGTCATGTGAGGAAAGAGATAACACACAATTTAGGATGAAATACTTCTAACAATCTTTATCCCACTCGACTATTCCTAGTAGTTCATGCATTCACTCTACTCAACCTCACTCTCTCTAATCACTCTCTTACTTTACATCACACATTTGCCACACCTAGAATCATTAGATTAGATTGGTATTTATAGGCTCCTAGATACATGAATCTTACCAAGTACACAAACTACCGCGTGACTATTGACCCTTAGACTCCATACATGAATAACGACAACTCTTGAACTAACAAATGAATCTTCAGCGACATACATGAATCACACTACATTCATTTATCATGTGTCTCCACAACTCCCTAGAACTATCTAAAATCAAGTTTACTTTTCCAACATCCTCCTTTAAACTTGATTTTGTATTGAGGGATTTACTGTAGCATCACCATCACAAACTTGAATCCGCCATCTTCACTAGTAACCATCTTCATAGCCATTTCCATGGATGTGAGAACCTTGAATTTAAATTTTCTGTAAAGACTAAGAAATTTTTTTTCCTTAAACTGTAGTGCCTTTGAGCATCTTCTAGCTTTTCCATGAGACGGACATTCCATCGGTCTCCATTCTTGAATTTTGCAAATCTCCGATCATTCGGTTCATGGAACTCATCCATATTTACTTGATTTTGTATTGAGGGATTTACTGTAGCATCACCATCACAAACTTGAATCCGCCATCTTCACTAGTAACCATCTTCATAGCCATTTCCATGGATGTGAGAACCTTGAATTTAAATTTTCTGTAAAGACTAAGAAATTTTTTTTCCTTAAACTGTAGTGCCTTTGAGCATCTTCTAGCTTTTCCATGAGACGGACATTCCATCGGTCTCCATTCTTGAATTTTGCAAATCTCCGATCATTCGGTTCATGGAACTCATCCATATTTACCTAGGTAGTGTCAAATGTACTATTCTCCAAATCAATAAGTGAATTCCAATTGCTAGGAAAATTACCCTCGTGACTTCTATTCTCAAGCTTCAATAGAGTGATTTTTCTAACAAACTCGCATGGCCAAAGTCCATAATCCTTAACTCTATTGAAGTTACCGACTTCAATTTTGTCAGACAAGAGTTTCTAAAATCACCTCATTTTCTTCAACCTTTCAGAGTTTTTGGAATCACTTTGTCTTCTTCAACAACATCCCACAAGTCACTTGCTTTGAAGTAATTTGATAGAGCAACTATCATTCTCTTGTAGTTGGAGGACATCAATTTCTCATTCCAAAAACCCATATGGGTTTCCATTGTCATCAAATGATGATCTATTGCTACTCCACAAGATTAATACCAGGATCGTAGTAGCTTTGATACCAATTTGTTGGAAATTCGTGATGGGCCAAATACACTTAAATAAATAGGAGAGATCTGAGGGAGGAGATAACACACAATTTACGATAAAATACTTCAACAATCTTCATCACACTCGACTACTTCTAATAGTTCATGTATCCACTCTACTCAACCCCTCTCTCTCTCTCTCTCTTTACATCACCCCTTGGCCACACCTAAAATCACTAGATGACATAGGTATTTATAGACTCCTAGATACATTAATTTTACCAAATACACAAACTTCTAGATGACTCTTGACCCTTAGACTCCATACATGAATAACAACAATGGATTGGGAGACCCTGCCAAGCAGGGGTGCTTGGCAGGGGTGCCGAGTGCATCTCGGCCGTCCAAAAGTGTTTTGGACAGCCCGGATGCAAAAAGGTACCGAATGGATTTAAAAAAAAAAAAGGAAAGGGAAAGGAAAAGGAAAAGATGTTTTGATCCGGGCTGTCGATTTTGAGATGAAAGGCCGGATTGACCGCTTGACACCCGCTCGGCAGAGGTGCCGCTAGGCAGGGTCCCCGAGTCCAACAACAATGGCTCTTCAACTAACAAATGACTCTTTAGCTACATCCATGAACCACACCACATTCATGTGTCTCCACAACTCCCTACAATTACCTAAAATTAAGTTAATTTTCCCAACAGCCCCGACTGCAAGTTCACGCTTTCTAAATTAGTTTTAGCCTTCTCAACTTGGGTCCTTGGACTTCACTAGGCTTCACGTACCTTCATTTTAAGTCTCAAAATATTTTAATAGTCCCATAACACCTTTAAAAACCTTTTTTGTGGCCCAAAATCATTTCTTAAGTAAAATTGGCCCATGTCGTTTTCATGATATATAATTTTTTAAAAATTGCTTGGAGATCCTTGGTCTTGCAAAAATTACAACCCTTGATTTATGAGGCTATAAGTGGATGGCTTAAATGAATTTTAGTTAGGATAATTTGAATCATTGACTCTAAAATCAACTATAGCATATGTTTGTGCACTGTTTTCATTATCAATCATCTGGGACACATTTAGAAGTCTACTAAGAAAATACGAGTAATCAAAATTGGAGTGTCAATAACACCTAATAAGATGCCCTATGCATCTCATTACTCTTGTGATACATTATGTTATAAAAAATAGTTAAAAGTTCCAAATACCTTATGCACCTTTTGAATGTTGTACAATTGCATTATCAAAAAAAGGTGGATAACTTCTAGTCTATTAGAACTAAAATATTCCCGAAGTCCAAGTTGTAGAACCATCTCATCCATCTTAGGAGGAGAATGCAATAGAGGCGATCAACATGACTTCCATTATTCAGTCTAACTAGCTCAAAACAATAGGAAACTATAAAGATGGTCAACGATTTGAATTCAAGATTCAACAAAATGGTTGGACGGTTAACGTATGGTGATTGACAATGATCCACATCATGAATTGGAGTAATATTACCGAGTGAAACATAAAAATACAAATTCAGGCAAGACAAACAAATTTAGTGACATGATGAAGCTAGTTGTCTCAAGCATTATAAAAGCAAGACTATGAGCTTAAACACAAGCTCACCATAAGATAGCATATCCATTTCAAGCACAGAGGCATAAGGTTTTAATAGACTTTTAAAAGCATGTTTCAGTATTTGGTTGCCCGCCTCAATTTCCAAAATTATTTTCCTTTTAATGATTTTTTACTTGACAGAAACGCAAATTAGGTCAAGATTGACCTCGTTGATTTATAGCCATGTATTCTTAAGGTGATGGTGAGTTAAATGAATCGCCAAGATCTCCTATAATGCTGAACATAGGGGCATACATTCCAACCACCTCAGCTATTGTATTATTATTTTTAAATAAGTAAAATTGATGTAAAAGATGAGGAAATTTGCACTTATACCCCCTGTACTATCACCGATTTGAAGATATACTCCTTGTACTTCAAATTTAAGCACTTCCACTCGTTATACGTAAAAATATAGGGGGTGTAAGTGCAAATTCGCTTTCTTTCACTTCAAAGTACAAGGGTGCAAGTGCTTAAATTTGAAATACAAGGGGTGTATCTTCAAATTAGTGATAGTACGGGGATGTAAGTGCAAATTACCCAAAAGATTAAAAGCAATGCTTTCCTCCTTCCATTTTCTACCAATTTCAGAGGGTAGTGAAGTGAAACATTTATTTAAATATTTGTACCTTTCCCCTGCAACTTCTCATACTCTCCCATCCTCTTCCTAAAAAGTAAATCAAAAAAGTAGTCAATATTTTTCATCTGAACCTTTCATTTACTCTCCCAACCCCTCAATGCAAACATTGTATTATGTTTGTTCAATTGAGTGGACAAAAGAGGCAAAGTACATGGACCCAAGTGTGAGTGTATAAAATTTCAGACATGTCAAACTCCGAATGTTTTGAAGCTCACGTACTTGACAAAAAAGATAAATAGTAATTACATGAGACAAGTCATGAAATATACAATGAAATTTCTATACTTGAACTATTTCGGAATTTTACGGAATACAATGGTTTTAAACAATTTTTTGTGTTTTTCTCTTGGAAAATATTAGGATAGAAAACTCAAACGTATATTTGAAAGCAAATTGATCAAATCCATAGTTGGTGTGGGACAA
This sequence comes from Rhododendron mucronatum var. ripense, assembly GCA_019656295.1. NCBI lineage: Eukaryota > Viridiplantae > Streptophyta > Magnoliopsida > Ericales > Ericaceae > Rhododendron > Rhododendron mucronatum. Next base: position 537,476 of record BPLT01000148.1, on the reverse strand, counting down.
AACTCAAACTATGTGGCAAAGGGAGAGACGCGGAGAGAAAGTAGCAAGTGATAGTGAAGATATTGAGTTAAAAATGTGCATGGTAGAAAATAATGAATCAATGCTATTAGGATGGTGTTACTACTAGTTTAGAATGGAAATAGGACGGGTTCATAAAAAGAGACAAAAGGATATGGTGATATTAAAGTTGGTTCGAGGATGGTGTGCTTTAACCTAACCTTAATTTCACTAGTTGTGCAACATTATTTCCAAATCCTCCCCAATCGGGGATGGTGTGCTTCAACCTAACCTTAATTTCACCCGTTGTGCATCATTTTTCCCAAATCGTCCCCAACTCGCTCATACCATAAGAGAAAGTGGGGAGAAATTGGCATCCCCTAGGACATCTCAATTGGGTGAAACATTGGCATAAGTTTTTACTCTTCAAAATGTTGTTCTTTAAAGGTTCTTGATTACCAAAATGAGTCAAAAAAATTTGATTCAAGCAAAACGTCATGCAATCTCAAGTCATATACATTTACATTGAACAAAAGTGATTCTAAACTAACTTGGTTGGAAATGCTATTGTTTCAATTATCACGTTTCAATTGCAACATATTATATTATCATGTATTCTCTTAATATCATATATTATCGCATGACGAACATGTCATTATTCTTAAAATAATTAAGAATTTCATCTCATATGCGCTCCATCTCCATCTCAGTGGAACAAAATGTTCTTTCCCACTATCTACATTTCTACCACTTTTTTTGTAAGCAAGATCGGATTCATTTTCTATTAGATTATATTAACCTTTAGTAAATGCACTCTCTCTCTCTCTATTCACCTTTATTAATGCCGATGTATGCAAATATAAAAACATACACAATGAAGGTTAGTTGCCAACTATAATAAGCTGTAGTCAATCAATTAGCGAAATCAAGAAAAGATTACATGCAAGGCCAGGAATAGGACATTGCTAAAAAAAAAATAAGTAGTAGTTGGGGAGAACATCCTTGAGCATTGACAGGACATGGCGACTGCAAGCAATTGCAACATTTTGGCGCGTACAACATCAAAGAAGCATATCCTAGGCAAAACCAAAATAAAGACAATCTAGACCCTTTTTCCCATATCTCCAGGACAAGCACATAGTACTACCATGATTTACACACCACAAACAAAAACAACAGACGTAATCACACTGAAAAGACTTGTCTCTGCTTCCGATCCACTAATACAAGCAAACCATGACCCCAACAGACGTAAGTACCACGAAATCAATAGGAATTATCGACCACCCATTTTGCTTCCTGATAAACGCACACCCCGGTTCTCTACTTACGAAGCAAAACCCATGACCGAGGCTCCAAATCTCCGACCGTGGACGAACAGAGTTTTTTCGATTTGTATTAAAAAAACCAGTAGAACATGCCCGGGTAGCAAGCCCGAGAGGAACGGCTTTCCTTATAGCCATAATGACTGCACTAACAACTTGAACAACTAGCATAAGGTGCCGACGGTTATACGGGAACGTTTCTTGTCCAGCGAGCACAGTTCTAGGAGTATAATATTAGAGACTATTGGGGTTGTGAAGCGATCGTGTCCACAACAGAAACTTCTCGCTTTTCAGACCTACAAAGAGAGAGAGAGAGAGAGAAGAGAGAAAGAAACCATCTCTTTCTTCTTCGTATATAACATTAAATTAACAATATCAATTAATAATGGGTGCGGGAAAAAACAAGGTAGAAATTTGGGGGGGATTTGGACGGAAAAAACCGTGTACCTGTCGCCGCTGCAGAACTCGTAGAGGCGGCCGCGGCCGGAGAAGATGAAGACGCCGATATCGACGTCGCAGAGGACGGAGAGCTCACTGGCTTTCTTCATGAGGCCGCTGCGTCGCTTGGAGAAGGAGACCTGGCGGCTGTTCTTGTCTTCGATCCGCTTCAACTGGACCTTACCTCTCCCCATTTCGCCAGAGCCCAAAGAATAGAAAGCCCTAACCCTAGACCACCTATATCTAGTCGTCCGTGAAATAACGACAGGAATCGTTAGGAAAATGAAGAGGGGAAAAGCAGGTATTTGGACCTTGATACTAAATTTTGTTTTTGATGATTGACAGGATAATAGTAGAGGAGAGAGAAAGAGAGATAATATCGGGGGGGGGGGGGGGGGGGGGGGGGGGGGGGAAAGAGAGAGAGAGAGAGAGAGAGAGGCGGTGATTTTGATTCCTCGTCATCTGATACCGGTAGCCGAAGTGGCAAAGTCTAGTTGAATTTTGTTCATCTTCCACTTAAGATGGTGAACATTATTTTTTTTCGTATTAGTTGAAAGGGTGTGAATTTCACCATAAAATGATGTCATGCTTACCAAAAAGTGTATTACATAATATCACTCTGTGATGAGATCCAAATTATTGAAACCAATAAAAATGAGAGTAATGTTTACTCTCTTTTAGAAGGGTGAACAAAATTACACGGGGCAAAATCGGTGATTATGTGGAAGTGCGATCCTTTGGTGGGATGACACGTGGAATTGGAGAGGTATACGTGGGGACCCAAGGAGGGATTCTTGGTTTTGGGAAACTGACGCGTGTGCGTTTCCGGAAACGGGATATTTGTGGGGGGAGGAGTTTATTGGGGCAAAATATCCTGGGGTTTTGGTATTAAAAATTGTAAAAGTAATACTTAATACTAGAACTTACTAAAGTGAAAAAACAAAACAAAATATCCTGGGGTTTTGTTTTGGAAAAATGAGAGGAAAAAGAAAATGCAAAAGAAAATATCGTGGGTGGGGGCCACGGTCGTCTATTATTGCACGGACTATATTTGATTCCGCATCGCAAGGTTGATTTGGACGTTCAATCCATATCCGGCGACGATGCTTCGGGAATGGCATATTGTGTCGTGTCGTGTCGAAAAGGGAACTGGTTACACTCGTAAAAATCTAGTAAGGTTAGATCTTCGGTCCGAGACTAATAAGTATTTGATCAAGCCCCATCAATTGTGTTGAAGTCTTTGTACAATTGGCGCGATGGTCTTGGAATTTATCGAGCCATTGCGTCAAATATTTTGTTTTTTAGGGTCTACGCAAGCCCTCTTATGCACCCGTCATTTTTCCCTAATAATAAAAAGAGCATTCATTTTATAACCACAAATACTTACACAAATTCATTCACATTAAGGCTCATACGCAATACTTTCAGTGTATGTGGATCCTACCAAAAAATATGTGCGGTGAATATGGAGTAGTGGTGGTAAAATTGTTTTGTTAAAAAAAGAACTTAGTGGTTACGTTACATCTAATCTATCACGTGGGAGTGGCAGAGGAAGGGAAAGGAAGTACGCTCGTCCTCTCCTGTACAATTAACGTGTTTTGTTTGTTTGTTTTTCGTGACTTGTAGTTATGTACTTATCGCACTACTCCATTTCCGTTTGACCAAATACTAGAACTACAACTTACCATACTAACTTTACAGTGCTCCTTTTTTTTGGTACTCTTTTTTTTTTTTTTTTTATTTAAAAATTTTAATTTTTTGGACAAAAAGTTGATTCATCTTTCGTTGATTTTTTTGAAAGTCCGTCCCAACTCCTAAGATTTTGTTCATTTTGACTTTGTCATCTACTAATTGAACGGCGATCCTAATTGAATAAAGTTTTTAAGGTTTGAGTGGCTTTGGGTTATGTGATAATGACAGAAAATACTAGTAATAATGCATGTGCATATCCATCAGCTTTATGGTTTTATGGGTCTTTTCTTGTCTGTCCAGTTTACAAGTTTTGCATTTTTGTTTTATGAAGGGTTACAACATTTGGAAAATTAGCATCTTGTAATAATTGTGTTGTGCTTTTTCCAACTAGGTATCAACTTCATTCACCAACAAATGCAAAATTTTGAAAATGCGGTAACACTTAATCGCGCGCCTTGGTGAGATATGAAATCCTGTAATTAAGAGGATAGTTTTGTTTAATTCAGTACTACCATAGAAAAGGGTAGAGCTCCCCGAAGACCGACTAGGGAAGGCGTCCGTTCTGCTTTGGAACAAGTCGAAAAGATCATTGGCTAATTAACTTAAGTTCTTTCTCGGATTGTTAGAATTTGGCATCTTCAAAGTGCCCAAACTAACCAACATGTCAAATTTAGCATTTTAAGAAGTTCAACAGTACAAATAATAAATAAATAAAATTGACACATGATGTCAAATTTGACATGAGAGAGAGAATGTCAAATGACACAAATATTTGAAATCTTGGATGGAGTTAGTTCTCAAGTCAATTCTTTCACTTGACAAGTCCATGTCAAATTTGACATCTCAATTTTTTTATTTCATAATGTAAATTTTCGAAATTGTTAAAGACTTCATATGGCTCATTATGTTGGGCTTTCAAGGAAATTCCATTGGGCCCATGAACCATACTGTAGTACCCAATTACCCATGCGGTCTTTGCTTATTCAAGCTCTATGGACCACATCTTGCATAGCCCAGATCTTCTTCTTCTACTTTTTTCACCAGAAAAAGAAACCCATATCTTTAATTTGTCCCCTCCTATGGCCCTTTGAATGTTAGTTGTTTGTACTTTATGGGGCTGTCGGAGGTGGAAAATAGAACCCTTAAATCATTCGAATCGAGATACCTGAAAAAGCGAATGTTTCTGATTTTTTTCTTCCCCTCGAATCCTAAAATCAATAAGTCTAGTTACTTACAGCTTGTTGATTCGACTTTAGTAAACTATAAGTTATATCGAATATATTCTACACATATCAATCCTAGATTATTTCTTTTTCAGAATCACTATCGTTCCAATATAGTAACTGCAAACTTGGGTGATTAATTGATCAAACGTACAGAACTCTGACATAGTAACAAAGCTAGGATAGTACTACCTTAAAACTGGAGTATAATTTTACAAACACAAGCGATCTATCTTTCTACATGACAATGGCTTGTACATATATAGAAATATTACAGACAGCTATAACCAGTAGTGGCTTTGGATATATATATAGTACGTACAGAGTATATATATATATATATATATATATATATATATATATATATATATATAGTTGTCTCATTCAAGCCTGAAACGCTCTTGAACGCTAGCTATATAACTTGCAGCCTTCAAATCAACATTCCGATGTGTAGCTACACCGCCACTATAAGAACTCCACCAGTCGCGCCCTCGGACACCACTGATCTCCTTTGGCGATAAAAGAACCGTTTGCTTCGGCTGAGGCGTTACATAGTCGTGGTTGACTATGAATACCACCGAAGAAGCAGCTTCAGCAGCAGGTGTAGTAGCTGCCGAACTAGAAGCAGAGGGAGTACTACTGCTTGGCTTCGGGGCCTTGCTCGCAGAATAATTAACGGGTGTTGGATAATACAAGGGGTCTACAAGCTTCCTTCCCGAGAACCCTTCCAGCTTTCGGCTCCCCTCCATTGATCTTTTCCTTACAGTAGCACTACTGGGGCTAGCTAGCTAAGTTTCTTTTTTGTTGAACTTGAAAATGTAAGTATTTTCTGTCTTTCATGGTACGTACATTTATATAATAACCTGGTTGGTTTAATTGGGAAATGGTTGGAAGGTTGTGTTAAACAAGATTAGCAGGAACCTCTGGATGTGTGGTGTGGTCCCCAGCTAATTAAATATCTAGGGTATCATGATCTCTTTCACTTTAATTAATATCAATTAATTAATACGGGTAAGTTTTCTTCTGTTTAGATGATATTGTACGGGTAAGATTAGCAGGAACCTGCTTAGCCAAAAAAAAAAAAAAAAAAGATTAGCAGGAACCTCTGGAGCCCTTTATTTTATGCATATCTATATACTAACGGATCGAGATCCTCTGTGAGGATTCCTCATTGTGAAGATTGTGTGAGAATTTTCATGGGATTCGAATCATTTATCTTAACAATAGTCTAGATTAAAAACAAACTCTTTTAGGGAAAAGTTAACTCTTCACCAGAAAAGTTTGTTTTCAATTCGGACCATTAATAATTGCTGAGATGGACGGTATGGATGCAAACCCTCACACCATCCTCACAAACAGAGAGTATCCTCATAGAGGATCAATCCGGATCTATTTCGATATGGGGCCGGGTTAGAAAAGTCGGATAGGATGGCCCTTACGCAAAGATTAGATCATCCGTCGTGCTACCCCTACCGCTCTGGTTCACCGCTCCCCCCTCTGCAACGCTCAATTTCATCATTCGTCTCAACAATCAATGATCCGGATTTTAAAAACTCTTCCAACTATTCATTGGAAGAGTCTTTTAAAATCCGGACCGTCGATGATGTAGAAACTTTATATCCATCTCAAAACCAATTGGCAATGAGTGGAGAGGTCCCAGATGTTATTAAGTGATCACCCATTCCACACCCAAGCAATGTGGGACTCTACTTTCTTAACATCCTCAAATGGGCCCCGCTCTGATACCATGTAGAAACTTTATATCCATCTCAAAACCAATTGGCAATGAGTGGAGAGGTCCCAGATGTTATTAAGTGATCACCCATTCCACACCCAAGCAATGTGGGACTCTACTTTCTTAACAGATGAAATTGAAAGTGATAGGAGAAGCGGTGGAACAAAGCAAGGTAGACTTTCTCTTATATTATTATCCCCTCCCATGGGGGGCATGCTTTGCCAAAAGCTCCCTCTCTATTCGTTTTTGTTTTTTTTCTTGGAAAAGTCGATCGTTCAAGTAAGTCATTCCCATAATCCATTTTCTAAGCTTAATCTAAACAGTACAGTAAATGCTTATCAAAAAAAACAGGAGAAGCTTTTCAATAGATGTAAAAGGTAGGGGAAGTTTTTAGATATGCAGCATTTTTTTGTTTTGAGATACGCTACAAGCAAAAGGAGGAGTGGATTATATCCTATTAAAAAAAAAACAGAGAGATATGATTTCATTTAGGAAATGTGATAAGGATAAGAGCATCACAGCCAAAATCCTTGTCATTCTTTTAGAATGGCAAAAGAAATGGCAAATCGGGTGATTCTCTAAAATTTCGCAAATGTGAATCCTTCTGCCACAGGAGCATGGCAAAATTGCCATTTGAGAGAGAGAGAGAGTGTGTGTGTACCCAACATGGGTGCAAGTTGTGCAACACCGGTGCCATTGACACTATTCATTATCCAAAAAAAAGAATGGTCGACAAGGGCATAACAGCATTCATTCGTTGGATGCTTGAAGATAGTATTTGTTATGAGAGAATAAATATGAGTTCGCTTTAAATGATAAATCTTTAGTAACCCAGATTTGACACCTTTGATCGATCAAAATGGGAAAAATTCCTTTCGCTGGATCCAGCAAATTAAGGTTTTGAAGTCTCTATTTGAACAAGATAGAAAGCATTTCTAAGCTAGGTAGGCCACCCTAATTCGCGAGAACATTTTGCTTCCTTTTTCGTTGGATAGCTCTAGTTTAACTTCAGATGCCTTTTCGACCAAAAAAACTTCCGATACATCGATGCCTTTGGATGTGACTAGTCTTTCCGGGGGTTTACTTTAGACGATGCATGGGCCCAACATCTTTACGGGAAAGGTATCAAAGTTTGTACCAGCCCCAGTTCCTATTTTGACCCCATTTTGAGAGCGTTACGTCTACCTCTCAGCTCTGGCCGCCGGGTAATCGGATGGATTCAGTTTTGGATTGGTACTAGTAGTTGAATTCGCGACACCTACGAAAATCATAAGTTAGACTTCACACAGTTTAATTGGGTCTCTGTCGCGCTTAATTTTCGTTTTGTGTTCCTTTCTTGATTTCTTCCTCGTGCCATTGTGTGTTGGTTTGGCGATTCGAAAACACAATCCATAACAAGATTCTGCTTTGTTTTTTTATTTTGAGAGAGAGAGCAAAGCAATACAGACTATACAGTTTATGGACCCAAATTGGAAAAAATACTACTGAATGGACAAGAATGGGGAATTTTCCAAAACCCATCCACGCTCTCGTGGAAGCAGCTTCCAACAAAAATACGCTTCATGTGTAAAAAATGAGATAAAAATAAGTAAGCGTAATTTGGTATTGTTGTTTCGATCGGCGTAACTTGGTATTGTTACGTGGATAAAAACAAGAAAATGAGTGCAAGAAGAAAGAATGAGAGTACAAATATCGTATCGTATTCGTGTGGATTTTATATTCTCAGTCAAGTCGCTAGGCCTACACTGTTTGCTTTAGTTGAGCCTCTACTTGACAATAATACAAGTTAGAGATCGTAAAAGATATTTCACCCGAATAAAGTTAAGATTAATACAGAATATTATTGTTTCTTTGATTCTCCTAATTTCCAACTGTAAGAATATATTTTCAAGAAGTAGAAAATTAATATATCTCATTTATTGTTAGAATCCCCATCTTGACAGCTTTCAGAAAAAACAGAAATTCCTTGGCATCATTATGCATAGATTTTCAAAAGCGAAAATTCTTTTTTTTTTTTATAATGTAACATTACCCAATTTGGACCAACTTGAACTTGTTTTCATTTTCGTTTGAATGTTCTTGACCAATACTGTCAATATTCGCCCTTCCAGTCCTTGTTCCGCTATTCAAATACCCAAACGGAGATTTTAATATTTATGGATGGGCTAGAATTTTGCTACTTTGTTTGCTTGTGCTTTTTCTTTGCCATATTTTAGTGGTTGTCTTTCTTTCTTTCTTTCTTTTTTTTCCCCTTCTTTTTGGAATATATATATATATATATATATATATATATATATATATAAAAGTAGTTCCTTTTTTGGGGGGGATTTTCATGAGCTCAGCAGGAATATATTTAAAAGGTATTATCCGATCCCCTGTACTCCTCCCAACAGAAGGGTACGTCTTGGCGTCCTGCTCGTCTCCTTGTCATTGTTCAACATCTTTTTATCTTTTTAGGTCCACAACATTATCCGAATCGTTTATGTCGTAGGTCGGCGAAAAGAACATTTATATAAAGTTGGTCTGTTATCAATTGGCAGAGAAACAAATTCTTTTCAATTTCGAATTTGGTACGAATTGCTTCCATATCATTTTAAAACTACCACATAATTCCAATATTTTTTTTTTTTTATCTAAAGTGCCCCGGTATGCTTTCGTTCAAGATTTGAATATGGACTATGGTTTAAATCCCACAACCCTTCTATCCTATTCTACCTTAGTAAAAGACTAGGTTCTTGCCTGGAAGAAACTTTCAACAAAATCTAACAATTAAAAACACTTTTGGATGGATGAAATTAGGAAAAATGACGGCCAAGAATGTGTTTTGATAATTAATACCCGTCAAGAACATTTTCAGTATTAACAAATGTTCTTAGCATATTTTTGACGGATATTAATTATCAAAACACGTCCTAAGCCGTCTATTTCCCATGAAATTACACAGACGGCAATGAAGCCTAATTCTTTACTTTTGTTTCATCCCATTTAATTTGGACAAACTCTGAAGTTCGTTTGGATTTGTACGCATGGACCAAACGGTGAGAGCCCAATTTCATCTGGTCCTAATAGTCAAGCTCAAACAAAGACGAACAAAGCACGTTTGGGCCCAAACTAAAAAGAGCCCTAAGACTGCAACTGTAGTTTTCTTCTCTTCCAAGAACCATCTGAAACCCCCGTATTATTAGTCGAATATTCGTGCTTGAAGGGATTGGAATTTTTAGATACTGAAATTGGGTATTGGGTTTTGTGTGAGAGAGAGTAAATGGCTTTAACGAACTTGATTCTGACAGTGGCCGGAGTTAGCGCGGTGATTCTGCTGATGAGGAGCGATGTGAAGCAATCGGCCTCAATATTCAAGCGAAACGTTCGTCAGATTCGACACTGGCTCGAACAAGAGTCCTCCACTGCCGCCAAGTACGCCTTTTCCTTTTTCTTGTATAGTAAAATTATCATCAAAATATGCTTATGTCGGAATGGTCTATGTTAATATCAATACTAGATGCCCGGGCACACACAATGCATGGGCAAATCGTGTTAATGCAAAAGATGAAAAAAGAGTATTGAGATTGCATAAAATCCCAAATGGTTTTAAAAAAAAATTGTGTGAGCCAGCCTTAAAATTGACGTCCACAGCAAATGGATGTTCCCTTTATAATGGTAATAGATATATACTAATAGATTATTAATTTTAAATTGGGTCCATTTATATGCATGAATTTTTATAGTTCATAAGGTCCTTCTGTAATTGGATTGGTTGGTTTTTCTTTTTCCCTTCTGCGGAAGTGTAATGATAGTCATAATCCTATGCCTTATGTGCTATTTGTAGTGATTAGAATCCATTTTGTGTTAGCTTTGAATTGTACCTTCTCATAAGGTTATATAAGGTTATATAGAAAATAGCATAGAAGTCAAATTTCTCATCTCTAAGTGGCTACCATGTTGAATTAGGTTTCTATATAGCTAGCAATTGGTATAATTTAGCTGTGACATATTGGTAACTTAAACTGACGTTCTTCCATTGGTTTCTTGCTTGCTTGAGCATTTTGCGCCAATTGTACTATCTACAGTTTATACTACCATCCATTCACCTAATGGCAGTGGTGTAACTTGAGGAAATTGTTTAGGGAAGACAAAATTTTCAGCTCCAATGGGTTTCAATCTGTTCAGCCAAGTCAAATTTGGCTTTTCCATTCTCAATTTCCCGGTGAACAACGTCATGGGCCTGTGAAATACCTGACGTGCCAATTTCAGAAATCATGGAAGTTCCTAGCAATACAATTATGTTAAGGAATAGCAGAAATAAAATAAAAAGAATTGCTTCCAGTGAGGAAGAGACAACCAAACTGTTACTCCTATATTCAATTCAGCATATCATTTGCAAATAGAGAACGCTGACAGAAGCTCATAGAGAAGCAGAACTTTAGTTACACGAAGCGGGAGCGGGGGCGGAAGCGGGGGAGCGAGGGAATACAAAAGTACAATCATTTTAAGAAGTAAAAATATAGGCCAAGTCCTCCATAAGTGTAAGAAATGGGCTAGTGTTACAATATAGTATGATTTTCTTTTCAAGATATAATGACTTGGGCTAGATATATGAGTTTATCAAAGACCAATTAATAAAGCCAAGTGATAAATCCCTATTTTCCTATACAAAGATCATACAAAAGTTCTCATCTTTGTAAGGAGCGAGCTCCCATCAAGCTCCTTAGTTGGGAGCGCAAAAGCGGACTCCTAAGGTGGGAGCGGCACCACTTTAGGAGCTCCCTGCAACTAAGCGTAGAACAAACGTGAGAGAAAGGCGCCAAGTGGCCTTTGGCCGGGGTGCACTTAGGTGGTAGGAGTAAGGAGGTAGGAGTTCAACTCCTCTTCCAAGGTGTTAATGTAATTGCTCTAACAATACTAACTTTGGCCACCCAAAAGAAAAAGCAACGTGAGGGAAAGGCTTGCTTCCATTCGAGATACGTGGCCAGTCGCTGTTGATTACCAGAAATAGAGACAAAAATCCAGATTGTGGGAGAATGTGAGGATCTGGATAGAGAGAAAACCTGTCGCCGGAGAAGATGATGCACGCAGGGAAGTCTATTTTTTATGGAAGTGTTAAAGCATCCAACTCCAAACCAATTGGCTATGAGAGGAGAGGCCCAAGCTCATATAATAGTTTTCGAGGTGATAATTAACCGATGTGGGACAATTTCCAACACTCCCCCGCACGTGCGACTCCTGACTCGCACGTGGAGAGGTCAACAAAGGATCCGAAACACATGGATCACAACTAAACGAAGTGTAACTACGGCACAAACAAATGGGAAACGCCTCCGAAAACCTAGTTCTGATACCATATTAAAGCATCCAACTCCAAATCAATTGGCTATGAGAGGAGAGGCCGCCCAAATTCATATACTAGTTTTCGAGGTGATAAGTAACCGATGTGGGACAATTTCCAACAGGATGGGAGAATTTTGTTTCCAGAGAATGAGGGAGATCTTATAGGACCTGTTTGGAGATGCTTAGTTCAGTGAATTCCATGCTTTGGTTGGTTGTACTGTAGCTAATTCCGTTACTGGTGCTAGCGAGAGTTTGTCAGTGGCAGTAGGACAAGTACATTATGTACTCTGAATTGATTGTTGGGCCCATCTCTGTTGGGTTGGTTGATTCCTTATCAACTCGCTTGGGGTTCTTGGCACATGATTGTTGCCGGGATAGGGGCCAACCTCGTTGGGATGTATCCTTGGCGTTGTGATGCCGTTTTTTCCTTTTCTTTTTCCTTATTTCTTGCATCTCCTCTTCCTTCTTAATAAAATTCTTCTTTGATGTTCAAAAAAAAGTACATGTGATAGCTTCAGCTTCCTTAAGCGCAGTTCTCTGCCTATTTTTGTTTTCATCATCCTCTTTCTTATCTTTCATAGCTCCAACTTCCTTTCTGTTTTCATTAGATTCATTCCATTTATAGCCAAAGGTAGAATATCGCACATCTGAATTGAAGGTAAAAAGTAACCCTGCGGTTGGGAGGACAATTACTCTGCTTAGAGGTCATTTCTTCACACAGACTATACCTTTCTTCACCATTTTGATGAGCTTCTGTTACTGTTACGTTTTGGCACTCTCAAGCTGGCCACGCTATGATGTTTTCTTGGTCAGTACAACATAAAGTTGTTATCTGATATGTCTTCACGAAATAATTACTTAGCGGACAAACAATAGTTTGGTTAGAATCATCTGATATGTCATCATTAAACGAATTGTTTGGGAAATGGAAGTAACATTTTTGCTGGGTAGGTGGCTTCACTCTGACAGATGTAAATATTGCATGTCTATAAATTCCAGCCTTTTGTTTTGTTTCTGCCACGGTGATAGCTATCTTTAGTCAGCTGTTCAGCTTTTCTACGTATCTCATTGCATCTTATTTCTTTCATATTTCCTTTCTCATTCAAGCTGGCATATACCCCCATATCTTCCATGATTGGGGACAACCTGAGTTCTGTTATTGTTGTATTCAAGCTAGCATATGTGATTGAGAATAACTAACGGATTTTCGCTTGTAGGGAGATGAAGAATGCTAAACCCAAGGAGCTTGGGAAAGATCTTCCTAAAGAGGACAAGCACTAGGTGTCTTGGACCCGACGTGGGAATTATATCACAAAGCTTCTTGTTTTCCATTTTCTTTTGGTTTACCAATCTACCATGTACAAATTTTTGACCAAAACAATTTTGGTTGGTGTTTTAAAGCGCACTATATAATATGCACTGAAAAAGGTGTTCCAGTTCGGATGAAATCTTTTATACTGCAGCAAGCCGTGCACATATTGACATACTCTGCACATAGTTACTGTGTTTTCTTGTGTTCACTCTTTAAGGCACCCGCTATTCGATCAAAATCTGTAGCTATCTCTGACAAACATAGGTCATTGAAAGGATTTCATAGAGCCGCAAAAGCACGAATGCCAGGATCTGTCAGTGCTTGGTTTACATGAACTTTGATCTTACCTTTAGCCTCTTCCATCTTAAATCATGCCAGCTGAATTGTCCCAGTGAATGTCACCGAAACAAATACTATCTAAACTCTTAAATGTGAATGAGACCCCTCCCTGTCGTGTGTGCTCATGGGTAAGGGTCATCATCAGGCCGGGCAGGCTCAGCCCGCCAAGTCACTGCCCAAGCCCGCCCACGGGCCGGGCCGGCTGGGCCTTTTCTTTTAGGCGGGCCGGGCCACCTACCATAAATTGAAGCCCAAGCCCGGCCCACGGGCTAGCCCAATGGCGGGCCGGCGGGCCCAAAGCTGGGCAGGCTTAAATTTCCTTGGGCAAAACTAAACCAAGAGAAAAAAAGAAAGGGTTTTGTGGGATTTTGGGCTAATAGGCTGGCTTTTGGACAGGTACCATGGGCGGGCTCACGGGCCGGGCTTACGGGCGGACTGAGTAAAAATACATAGGCCCAAGTCCGCCCATTACAAACTACCGGCCGGGCTAGCCCGCCCGTTTTACGGTCTCGAGCCGGGTAAAAGTCCGGCGGGACGGGCGGGCTTTGGGCGGGTCGCGAGCCTTCGGGCTAAATGATGACTCTTACTCATGGGCAAGGGGGGCATGAGGTTTGAATATAAAAATACGAGAGCTGCTAATGGTACAGCAGTGGGTGTACAGCAGCCTAAATTTTGATGCAAAGTTGGATGATTTGTAAACGGCTTTATCGATATCGGATTGAGATGATTTTTTACAGGGACCGTAAATAACATGTTTTGAACAAAATGAACGGCTCCGATCATCTTTGCGGGACCCGAGACAGGCGCAAAACCCATCTGTACCGGACTGTTGTACAGCCGCTGCAGTACCTCAATCTTTACTATAAAAATACTCACATTCGCAAGGAACTGCTGAAAGAAGGGACACTATTAAGAAAGTGAGCCACTTTGTGCATCCTAAAAATAAAATAAAAAAATCCCGTACCACCCAATATGTAACAGTTTTGACCAAATTCGGTTCCATGCACCTCTAATTTAAAAGTAGTTCGGTACCGGTCAATATCGAATGGTACCAAATCACTTTTAATTTATTTTTCTTTTATATCATTGTATATTCTACTTTAAATTTTTCGATTTGGAAAAATAACACTAATTTCAATAAATACGAATTGGTATCCATTACCTCATCGGTATTGAGAGATACTATACCAAATCTTCTACAACCACACCTACTTACACAACAACTTCACACACCCACTCACAATCATGTGCGAAACCAACGCAAGATTGTGTGTCCCGCACATAATTGTGAGTGGGTGTGTAAGTGGTGGTGTAGAATTTTTGGATACCTTATTGATAGAAAAATCGGTATTATATTTTAGAATCTTGGTGCATCCTATTGGGAAAGCCTATTGGGCTCATTATTCTCCACCAGTCCAATCCTTACGCCCATTTCGGTCTCCGAGCTGTCCAAGCAAAACGAGATGGGACCAAAAACAGTGGTTGATTTTGTGTCGGCCGTGAAGGCCTTTGGTTTGAAGAATGATCTGTATGATTTGGGTCTGAGGAAGGTTTTTGGGCTACTGATGTTAGGAATTCAACAATCTGTTCAATTCACAACGCTATACAGATCTTGGAAATTAGGATCACAGAAATCGCAAACAAAGAGAAATAGTGCGTAACGAACAAGAAAAGGACGAACACAAGATATGATATATGTGGAAAACCTTAACGCGAGAAAAAATTACGAGAGCCACACCAGTCCACTATGAAATCGAATCAAGAGTACAAGTTTTCTTGCAATCTCTCTGAGATCTGCGTTTTCTCTCACCTCTCTCTATTTTTCTCTAAAAACACATTAACTTAATTACATACAAAATGCAGTATAAAATAGGTCGGGTCCTATGTGAAAATTACACCCCAATTCCTTAAAATAGGTCGGGTCCTATGTGGAAATGCCGTGGGGGCGGAGCCCCCAGGCTAAACCACTACTGAAGATTGCATACACCCCTAACAAATGAGTGGAGAGAGATTGATAAAAAAATGAGAATAATAATTAAAGATAAAACTTATTGAGAACCGTGTGCAGAGGGAGAGGTTGGTTATAGAGACCCAAAGCGAACACATACAGTCGACGTCTTCCAATAGATACCAGGTTCAAATGTCTAACAATAATCTCATGAACATCTTTGCATGCAGATCAACTTACAATACAGTTCATGTTTTACGAAAAACTAAACTCACAATAGAGTGATATCCGCCCTCTGGTCCCTCTCAGGAAGGTGGCGAGTCCATACAGTCTCCACACAATTCGAATATGCAGTGACAATTCGTATATGTGCGGTGGGGTCAATCGATTATGAGGGAGAGAGTACATAAATTATATGGTCAGATCAGGATTTTAAATTGCAATGCCAGGAAATATAAGCAGTATCGATGGTATGGCCATATCGACCAATCTATATCAGACCATATTGGTTAATATGCGACAGTATCGGAGGTCCAAAACCCAGTTACGTAGCGGCTTTTATTTAAAACTACGCATATCTAAGCATTAATTAATTGTTGATTTTACTCTAGAACCCAAAAAATTATCTTTATTTTGTTTGCATTTTTTATTCCATGAAAATCTGTACATCAATCAACCCCAATCAGTGGACATATATACTGCACACATAGCTGGAATGAGCTAAAAATATAATATTACATCATGTTTTTCCTTGGAATTCTGCAAATAGAGCTTCGTTTATACTATTTTATTTTGATGACCAGCAAAAGAAGTACTGCCTAGCTAGCCGTATGTCATACAGTATTATTAAAATACATATTATTCTTAATTTGTTACCAACTAGCTAGAACTATAGTATTTCATGGTTGTAAGGATAGATCGATCTAGATCAGTAACTTCAAAATCATATCCTTATAATTTACAGAAGCTTTAATTCCTCATTTCAGATACATACTATAGCAATGAAGCTGGGTGTGTTCAAAGGGGAGCAGGATAAATATGCATCTGAGTCAAGATCTGCTCGAAATTGTCGGTTGGCCTGTCGATTGGATGCGTGTGAACCCCTTCATAAGTTGTTACCACAACACCTTCATCTCTGGACTGGCGTTGCACTTGTTTCTTCACATTGCACCCTTGGTAAGTGCACTTATAGTAGCTTCTGCATGTAGGAAATTAAACGTACAATTGATGATCAAAATGAAGTACTGCATGCATGCATGCACTTTTTCTATCCAAATATTAATTCTTGAGATGATTGATCGATGTTCCATGCATGCGTGCATATTCCTAATTAATGAATCTAGTGTAAAATACAGTGATTGTGTGAATTTTACAGCAAGTCATGTAAAGGGGTGTTGCACGAATGATAACATGTTCATATATATACTCAATTAAGTCAAAAAAAAGTTGCTTCATTGGTTTCCAATAACATCAAAATGATAACATCGATCACGGGTTCATGGCTTTCCCTAAACCTCTTTAACACACACACACACACACATCGAAATCAGAAAGAACGCCACACAATGAACAATAATGTTTTGGTTGGAAAGAAAAAATATTGGATTTTGTTTATTGATTTGTACATGTTACAGCAATATCCACGCATGGATGCAGAGGGAGAACCTAAAATATCCATGCATGGATGCAAAGGGAGAACCTAGAATTTGTTTCCAAAGATGGCAAATCACTGTAGATAAACTTTCCATGAGTGATCTTATTGAGAGAGATTTGAACATCTCAATCTTACATATATATATTTTTTGAAGTTAAAACTCTGAAAAACACAATACCACAATGCATGGATATTGCTTAGGATGACCTGTCACGACAAACATATTGCTTAGGATGAGTTATCGAATCTAAATTTTGCCCTCATTTAATTAGCTCAGTTACAGGTTCAAAAAAATTAAAATATTCGCAGTACCAAATTGCTTCTCCCTCCGTCCCAAATAGTTGGACCTGCCTTTTATATATGAGTGTCCCAAAATGATAATATAGATAACACATCTTCGCTAGTATGATCTTTACCTCATGGTGTATAGATATAGGGTGGCAAAATGGCACCCCATCCTACTTTCACTTGCTTCTGCCACTGCATGCATATTTAGAATATGCCAGGATACGACACACTACTTTTGGGTTCGACAAATTGAGAACTGAAGTTAGAAATTAGCAACATGAGTGTAAAAGGTACCTTGAAGTAAGCTCAATTTTTTCCATCTCCACTAATGCTAGCTGGGTAAACATCTTGTTATATAGAGAAAGTCTACAATACAAACCCTTTAAAAAGGTGTATTATACGTACTTATTTTATGATTCATTCATAATATTTTAGTGTATTTCGTAACTTTTATTTTAGAATTCATAATTTTTCAGTAGTACGATTCATAACATTTTCATTATGATTCATAACATTTTGGTGTATCTCGTAACATTTACACGATTCATAACGTTTTAGCAATACGATTCGTAACATTTTCTCTACGATTCATAACATTTTAGGGAGTGCATATGATACACACTCAAATAAGGGGTGTGTATTGTAATCTTTTCCTGATAGAGATATAGCTACGATAATTTGTCACTTGAGTTCCGAATTTGGCATAAAAGTTTCGGTATATATAGCTGAAAATTAACCAAGTCCATTTATCTCTACGTATATCTATCACAATGGGGTATTCTACTGATGTACAATTATTTACAGGCTTCAATATATATGGAAATAGAAGTCACTTATATATGGGCGGGCAAGTATCTAATTAGAGTACACATTTCGTATTAGTATATGTTCCGATAAGATATTTGTCCATATATAACAATATTTGAATGTCTCTTCTGTTATGAAGTAAATGTGTTGATTCACCAACTTATATGAAAATGTTATAAAGGTTATGCTTCTGCTATGAAATTCGATCTAAGCAAACGTCAGGAATTGAAGACGTTTTAAGGAGATGGATTAGGTGTGGGTGTGCAGTAGCTAGCACTTCTCTATATAAAAGATTCATCGAATTTGTCGAAAAAAAGGAAAAGAGAGAGAGAGAGAGAGAGAGAGAGAGAGATAGAGGCTTGAAATACTACTACGTACTAACAGATCCCTAATTTGTTGAACTTGTACTCTTTATTCCTCAGCAGATCATCGCAAAGAAAACCGTAGAACAGTGATATGGGAGGTTGTTCCTTCGGGGACATGCATCCGATAAAATGTGGAACGAAACAATGATGGGAGCTTGGAACCCTAATTTGAAAGCAATATATAATTATATTGCACTGAACCCTTGGATTTGAGTAGGTTCAATTTTAAATGAAAAGGAAACGGAGCAAAACTTGGGGAATTTTTGTTCCTTAACATTAAGTTCTTTGCAAGGAAATCATAGAAAGAGAAAGGTAGGTTAATCATATCAGAGAAAACTCGATCATCAGACTAAATATAGAAATTCAACTGACCTGGGAAATCTGTTGTTCTTCACAGCTTTCTGACCATATTTCCTCCACCGATACCCATCGTCAAGTATATCAACCTCGGTTCTTGTTTGAAAAGCGAATTTGGGGTTCCTAATTTTCTTCACACCTTTCTTCTTACCCGCTTTCGCTTCATTTTCACCCACCCTAAAGCTTTCAGTACCATTGGAAACATCTTTAACTTGGGATATTGTCCGATGACCGACGTCCATGATATCCGCACGCAACCCTAAAAACCCATTGGAGTTATTTTTATGAAGATCCATGGGTGATGAAAAAGAAGAAGAGGGTGGCATAGTTGATGCGAAAGGGAACAAGATTGGGTAATTCTCCATTAGATGAAGAAGAAGAAAGAGTTAATAATGGAAGTGGTCTAAAGGGAGAAAAGTGAGGCGGCTTTAGGCCAAATCAAAATTGAAATAGGGGGAGTGTATATGAAGGTGATCGATAAGTTTCATGTAGGACTTTTTTAAAAAATGAGGGAGAGAGAATAAATTCTTTACACCGTCGGTATAAATATTTGTTTCCTCTAAATCAATTGTATAGCGATTCGTGTCAAAATAGTTGTCCCAATTAATAAAATATGACGACGTGACGCAATGTAATTGATTTGGAGGAAACAAATGTTTACACAGACGGTGGGGTAAATTTTTTAAGTTTGAAAAAACTGTAGTCGATGGATCCAATTATAGAAAACAAGGTGGAAAAATGGTGGCGGCTTTGGTGAATCATGATTAATATAAGGACTTTAACTAGAGTGGTGCAGAGGTATAAATCAGTCTTTTTTACTTAAGTTAATAATTTGTGATGCTCATGAACTTTCGTCCAAGGTTAGACTAAAAATAGTGCTTTGTGGAATTAATCCTCTCTCCAATATTATCTAAGAATTTGAAATTGGCAATTTCAAAATATTATCAATATGAGAAAAACTTATTCACGGCAGAGCAGTGAACAAACAAATTTTTTTCCAAATTCATGCAATCGCAGAAGTCTGTTTCCGTAATCAATGGTTGAGATTGTTTTTCAATTTTAACTGGTAAAAATTAATTTTTACAGGTCAAAATTGGTTTTCAATCCGAACAGTTCAAAAACACTTTGGACCCACGCAATTGGGCTCCGTAAACCCATTTTCACGATATCCTCCGTAAAAACGATATTCTCTACCAATATTCCATTAACCCAACAGTCAAAATTATGTATGAAAGATTAATTTTAATCCATTATATATCTAATTGAGATTACATTTTTATTGTTTTCGTTCATTAATTAGCTAATCAATTTTCAGCATAAGTTAATCATAAACAATACTACACGAATCGTCGTTCAAAAGAAAAAAAAAACATAATACTACACGAAAAATTGGAGAGTTTTAAAAGTAAATTCTACATGAATGATCAAATGGCGAATTATGAGTCATGCATGATCTAATTTAGGGAAGAGCCAGCTAACGTTGAAATCACACTTTGTATTTGTTAGGACAGTCAAGCAAACCCAATATGTTGCTTTCTACGGGTGGTAGAATCCAATTTGAAGTAGGTAATGTTTTCACATGGACAGACACATAATTTGCCCTCGGTTGTGGGTTTTCAATTATTTCTTTCATTTCTCTCTTCATTTATTACCCTTGTATCCAATCATTAATCTCATTTCTCTTTCTATCTCTCTCTCTACTCATTATCTATATTCCCAATTATTATCATATTTTATTCCTCACTCATCACCCAAAATTTTTATAACAGTAGTATAGGTAATAAGTGGAGAGAGATAGAGAGAAATAATTGGGAGTAGGGCGAATCTTTTGAAAAATACTTTTCAAAAAGTAAAACAAACAAGATAAAGAGATGATAAAAATAATGAAGAGAAAGAAATATAATTGCAAGATTTGGTGGAAGTTACGTGTCGATTGATGCAACATGTGCCTAATCGAAGAATATAAGACCTTTTACGTCAGCTGTTACGTCTATTTCACTCTAACATTAAAGAATATTAAAGAATCACACGATGGAGCTACAAGTATTACAAAAGTGTATTATGCCTCAACAAATAGTAATTGGGATCATCGTCCATTGTGCATGGTCGCAGCCCCTATGAACAAAACTATGATTGTGCTACAAAGATTCCGAGTAATTAATTTTTCAATTGGACCCCAATTAAAATTGTCAAAAGTGGTCCTCGGAGCAATCATACATTAACCTCTACAAATTCGGCCATAGAACAAGATTGATTAGACTAGACAGGGCCTGCCATTGTCTCACTCAGCTACCTTAAATTTCCATTTGCAAATTCATACTAGCAAAGGAGTGCATGTTAATTTACAGCCGAAGTTGTCATGTTTCAGTTAGCCAATTGATGCACAAGGTCAGAATATTTACATGTGATCAATATGTCATACCATGAGACTTGGGGGACCGTAGCATTTAACAGTGCACAATCTCACCGTCCAAAAGTGTTTCGGTTTAAATTTTAATAGAACTTTTTTATGAAAAAGTTAAACTTCTTCTTAAAATAGTTCTTTTAAAATTCGGACCATTACAAGACCGACAGTGAGATTGAGCGATACTGAATGCTCCCATACCATGATTAACTACATCACAAGCTAGCATACAGAGGGCAATTCGTTAATGTGAATTACATTAGTATTCCATTTGGAATTGGAGTGGCTTGAGATTTTTCTCCCAATATGAAGAGGTAGTTGGAGTGAAGTTTCAAAGTTTGGGATTTAAAGGAAGCAAAAGAGAAGCACGTGTGTTTGAATAGATGACATTTCTTTGTACTTTGCACGGGAGTGGTTTGCGCAGCCCAACCCCCCTGGCCCGACTTTAGTATTATTTGGTGTTTTATTTAAAATCGGATATTCGAGCCAGTTTGGTTACATTGCATCTCGACTAATTTCGGAAATTTTAAAGTTAACGGCCGGACAAACTTCCGGTGGCCCCAAGGTTTTAATATTTGGACTTTAAGGAATTTGAACTTGTATCCTCTTGGGAGACAAAACCTTTCGCTAATTTCTCATGCCTATTGGACCAAACCCCTTACATATTCGGCGTTGGACTGAAAATTCTTGGACGTGATTTAACATTCATCGGATGTGTACAATCTTATGGGTGTAAGAAAATATGTTCTGCAGAATTGATGTTATTTTTCTTCACTTTTGATCCGATGAAGTACTAATTTCTGTGTTCCTTTGAGATTTCAAAGTCTCACGGGCCCACAGTTTCTGTGAGCTGGTTTTAGCCCGTTTCGATTTCAACCTTTCAAAGACTAGATAGCCCATTCCGTATTGGATACTCCATTTTTCAAAGACCATGATGTCTACGAAGATAATCATAATTTGATTACAATTGAATGCTCACAAACTTGATACATTTTGAGGTTGTTCGTTTGGGGGCTTTAAAATTTCTGCGCACGGTTCCCAATGTATTTTCTCTATCTATCTATCTTCACTCAAACCTCCTTCAAAATTTAAAATGAAGAAGCCCTTTACGTCTAAATATGTGTAGAGAGCCAAATAATACACTAATAGTCGATATGCTGGTAGGTGGACTTGGCTAGCTAAGATTGCGGGCTTACGCCCAACGGTCGAGACACATACCGCATCTAGTGAGTTTGGCTAGTTAAAGGCGGCCTGAGGCGGAGTTGAGAAGAAATCTCGATCAGTGGGTCAATATCTCAACATGCTTAATCTTTCCTTTATTTATTTATTTTTTTGGGTAAGGTTTAATCTTTCCTATTTGCTTGGTAATAGAAAATTATCAAGTGCTCATAAAGTAATGCTCTAAAGATCTTCCGCCTCAAATGCTCTATCCAATTCCTAGTTTCTTTGTTCTGATAGCTAAATACTAGTAGGGAAAGAAAGGAGATCAAATATTTTGAGATAATCAGCATTCGCCCTGCCCTCTGTAGTAATGAATGAAGGAGAATCCACCCGATCACACTGGTACAATTTACGGAAATGATCTTAAAAAAGCTCTTTAATTGCAGTTAGATCAGCAATTAATTAACTCGCTATCATCATTCTTGAGGCAAAAAATATCATCGCTTCTGCAGCGTACCATAGCCATCCTATGAAGATATATCTAGCCAGCCACTTTTGTTTTGATCTCTGCGCGCGCCTAGTTAATCTCTTGCTGCAACAACTAGTATTATCAAGCTGCTCTGTAAGTCTATTTTTCTTAGACCTGAAATTCCCCAAATATATATGGACTACGCATCCCAGAAGGACTGTCGACTGTGTTTCCCCAAATATATATGGACTACGCATCCCAGAAGGACTGTCGACTGTGTTTCCCCTTAATATTCCCAAACAACTGCTTAGACCAATTTGCCATCCCAAGCTTCTATGTAACATACACACATTAAGATATTCTGCCTTTGAAACTGTTGGTAAGAAGGGGACCTGAAACCTCAGTCTTCCATGCCCTCTCACTAATAGTTACTAGTTTCTTCCAGCAAAAGAAAACAAAAGGCCAACATATTGTGATCTGTGCACAATATGTGCACAAAAAATCTGTGTGAATAGTCGGACTCTTTTCCAAAAGATTACCTTTGCGTGCCAAAATGTATCATAAGACATGGAGTGAAGAGTCATACTTTCATCACCTCGATGATTATCTGTCCACCATAGTTCACCACATGCATCAAGTAGATTCCATCTTTTTTAACAAAGTCATTTGTAAATTTCTCCATTCCTTGAATAGAACCTCGACTGAGACTAGCTTCTCCTAAGGGACTAGTACGTACTTGGTTGAAACCATCCATGTAAGAGCAAGTCCAATGGTTTTTGCAAATGACTGGAGTCGTTATCATTTTTCGGCAATGAATAATGACATTTTGCTAAAAATGGCATTGTTAGTGCAATGGTGCAATGCCATTTTTTTTTTCCCCATTATTTTCTTAGTATCCCTTTTTCGACCAACTCCATTAATGGTGCAAGAGTTCAATGCTATTTGGAATTGGTGGTTGTTTTTGATGATATAGCACAAATAACAAAGCCATTCTTGGTGCCATTTTTAAGGAGAAAACGGCAAGATAACTGACCAAAGCCAAATATGACAGCAAAAATAAAACTCTATTGGGACCCCAATTTTCGCAAATTTGCCATTTTATTTTTGCAATGCTCTAATCAGTCATTTTCAGACGGCTTGACCTGCTCTTACTGGGTGCATATCAAACCCCACTCAGAACCCCATCAATCAAATCCCATGTCTCAGTCCGCTGTCTGGTTGTCCATGGAGAAGCATACACCATCCATTCTGTACCGCCATCATCCATAATTAGACAAAGGAATCCAATGATGCATACGAACGAACTAAAGAAGCCCCATCATCCCATGCAAGTTCAGCCCCAAATTCAACTCCACCCATCAATTTATCTACCTTAAGAATACCACATTCACCTTATTCCTTTGGACCAAGTTCCGAGCTTTTCGAGCTGCGAGGGCTTGGCCTAGCCCTCGACAGTTCCTGTGATCGAAAAGCTCTCATACCTCCTCTCCAGTCTGTCTCAACTGTACGATATGAGGTTAAAACACGATTAGCTTGTTAACTTGGGTGACTGAAAAAATGGCTGGCACGTGTGTTGCATGTACTGTCGGCTTTGCATCCAATCAGTACATTCCTAATTTCATCAGCAAAATACCTGCGGGCAAGATTGCTAGACAGTGGTCTTCTCCTAAATCTTGAATCTGTTGAGTGAATGCAATAACTTCTTCCACATACTATATACATTGATTAGACAACTAAACCACTTGCTTGACTTTTGTTTTTGGATGGGTTATTGTACACTGTAGGGTTCGATTTATCGGGACCTTGACCGTGATTAAGGTTAGGTTCCTTCCTCCGCAGTTCCGCGCCCTTGCTCCTGAACCTGCAACAAGTCACTAAGGTTTGAGTAGCCCAGTGACCCTCCGACGATCAAGTTAGATCTCAGGAGAGGAGTTTAGGTCAAGAATCAGGGAAGAATGGCATACCTCTCCAGGTGAGTATCCCGTTGTATTTATACACGTAGGTTTACTTAGCCTCCAAGCTAGCGCGTGAAGGATACGCTCGGATAATCTTCTCGGGTGACGTCATATATGACAAGAGAAGCTGGACGGTTATGGAGTACATGGCCAAACCTGATCCCAATGACTGCGATTGCCACGTAACCCTTATGGGCCCGATCTGGCATAATCTGGCATAACTGCCTCTCTTAGGCGGCTTCGGGAATACTGAAGTGGGAACACTACCTGCTGGCATTCCCCACCCGGTCAGAGTCCTTCTACTGAGTGATAATCCGAGCGACATGTCAAGGCTTATTAAGTTCCATCAACTCATTGACCTGGATCCCCGAGAGGCATAAGCTCAGACCACCTAGCCCGGTTACCGAGATAGTAACCGAGGCCACCACATACACTACTGACTACAACACATTTGAGGAGTCAAAAATCGAAGAAGCTCAAAGATATTAATCATGTAACAACCAAAAAACCAGAAATCAGGCATTCCAAACCGCAGAAAAGAAAACAATTCTGGGCGTAAAAGATAGATGACATTCTCTCGTCTCAAACTCCCTCTCTAGCACAAGATTAGAGCTAAACAGACTTATCATGTGATGTAGCGAGAATATGAAACCGGGTGAGAGAAATGGAACCAAAATCTTGTGTGCGGAAACCTGCACAAGAATGCTAATAGGGGCGAATAGAAATAGTCTCCGTTCAGCAAAACCTTTAAATGCACGAGGACAGTGCACCTGTTAACATGTTTCTAATGTTTGTACAAAAGGTATGAAGGTATTAGATGAATCGATATAAGCGAGGTAAAATCATTTTAATCAATGCTCTTAGAACACTCGTTAATATGAGACCGGGTGAGAGAAATGGAACCAAAATCTTGTGTGCGGGAGCCTGCACAAGAATGCCAATAGGAGTGAATTGAAATAGTCTACATTCACCTATTACCAAGCAGAACCTTTAAACACATGCATTGTTAACAAGAGAAGTGCACTTGTTAACATATTTCTAATGTTTGTACACAAGGTATGAACGTGTTCGATATAAGGAATGTACAACCATTTTACCAATGCTCTTAGAACACTCGTTAGCTAGACCCTTCGAACTATTCCCCAAGCTCTCCTCCAATAACCATTCTATTCAGTACCAAAGCTAGTTCACCACACCAATGCCAGAAAAGAGGAGCTACTTAACACAAGAAGAATTGAAGAACAATCAAGATTTACTATTGTATACAATGTCACTTAACAAAGAACTCTGCTTCCATATGAGAGAGATTCAACAATAAAGAATGGGACTCCGCATCTTCTCTTATGCCAGCATTCAATGCCATACACGATACAATCATGATGATCAAAATAGGCAATCTTCACATTTCTGAACTATTTTAACTTTCATTGGAATTCAAAAATATGACTGCAACGGATGCTGGCGCAGAGAAGTCAAGGAAACAACAGAGTAAAAAGTGACTTCAGCTTTATTGTGAATCTGAACAAATTAACAAACTAGTTGTTTTATGGTGATCTCAGCAAGACTTATCCCAACTACTGGGGGTCTAAAGATTCGACTCCTATTTCGATATTCAGAAATTGAGTAACGACCTATAATTACATGTACGCTCGCATCCGAGGCCTTACGATTGACTGAGCTCCATCAACAAATATTGTGGTTCCAGTCATGTAGCGTGAACCGTCACTTACTAGATAGATAACAGTCGAAGCCAGGTCATTTCTTACGTCAAGCCACCTGTTGAGTGGAGCTGCTTCCTTTACCAACTTTTCTGCCCTTTCCTTCCCCACTGACAATGGATACTCATCATTCAGGTGCAAGCCACGAGCAATGGCATTAACCCTGATTTGGTGTTTCCCCATATCCAGAGCAGATAGCTGAAAATAAAATATACATCAGAAAAGAAAAATAACCACAATTTTTACTCGGTAATTCATGCTCTAAACTGCTTCAATGTTTCGGTGACCGAATATATGCAAAACATCTCAAAACTAGATATATGTACGTTAATCAGGACATAGGTTGAGTGGAAAGCTAATTTACAATGTTATATATGCAAAGGAGGCATCCCTCACTGAACCCACCGAGCATTTCTTGTAGATGGGCTTCCGACTGTAACAGCCAAGTCATTAACCCGATTACAAAACACAAGCAGCATAACAAGGAAAAGGTCGAGTATTTCCAAATTGAAGCCCCACGGCACATAAATCCCAAAATTCAAGAAATCATAGCATAAACGTCAATTGTCAATACATCTCCCATCCTTAAGCTCCCTTATGAAATATGTACGTGAGTACCGAGTTCTGACAAAGGTTGTAAAAGGAGGACACGTTAAAGTAAGTAAATTGGAAGTTGACTTACTCTAACTAATTGTTGTACTCCTGCCAAACATGAACCATATGCAGCAGCTCCTTGATACAAACCTCTCTCAGCGCCAATTAGTGAATTCAAAAATACAATGGATCCCCCGGATTTGTGATCACGCATTCTTCTGCCAACAGCCTTCAATAAATACCATGCAGCCATGAAATTTATTTTAACTATCTTTTTGAACTCATCTTCAGCAAGCTGCAGAGGATCCTGCATCTTTCCTGTTTCAAAAAAGCAACCAAGAGATCAGCTCACGTCCCTCTACACAACATATTGTTGGATTTTTGCCACTAATGAAAGGCCCACCATGTGACCTCCCTTTCAACATGAGCCACCAAAGTGGCAGTTTTGAGCAGCCAAAGATTTGGCGTGCTAGTTTTTTTTTCTCATGCCTGATTTGAGAAGATAATATGCGTGGTTTAGGAATTGAATGTTTTTTGTTTCTTATTTCCTAGTGCTGCCTATATATGCATGTGTATGTTGTATACTGAAGGTGGAGTGTATTGGAGAGAAGAGAGGGAAAATGTAAGGAGAAAAAAAATTACAAGATTTGTATGCTTGTGAGAAATAATAGGGTAGGTATAATCCTATTGTAAATTGTTCTTTTTTGGGTGGTGAGAGTGAGCATACAAGGGGTTTGGGTTATGTGATTTAGCCCAGGGTGTTTTTCTAATACTTGTTATTCTCATATAGTGAAAGAACAGATGTCTCCTGTGGAGTAGGTCGGTTTTTAGCCAAACCAAGTAAATCTCTCGGGTCACTTTTGTTTTTCTTTGTGATAATACTTATCTAGTATTGGATCTCAATACGTGTGTGTTGTGGGTATCATCAAACTTCCGCAAAATCCCAACACAAATATCCAAAATAAGTCAGCTAAAATATGAAAAGAAAATAAATGGCTAAGGGAAGTGGTTTGTATTTTGTTCCTAAGAGCATCCCCATTGTAATAAGCACATAAGTGTGGATAAGCAAATTTAACAATAATGCTAAAAAAACACCCCACATTGTAATAAGTAAAGTTACAAGTCTTTTAGCAAATAACCAAATTTCACTCATTCCATAATCAAACTTAACAATTTTTACCAATAACCAAACTCAATAACTCAAAAACACCTCACATTGAAATCATCTCATTAAGACGAATAATTTGGTGTGGTTGGGTGCGTGATTGGAACTCGTTTGCGATTGGAAAATGTGCATTGTGTATTGTGGGGGTTTTTTTATTAGAGATGCAAAAATAACTAATGTGGAGGTAGAGGTTGTTAAGTTTGATTATGGACTAAATGGATAATCAAATGCTGACATGACATATTTTGGTTATTGGTTCTGATTATTACCATTGCAGATACTCTAAAGAGTATCATAAATTCAGGTAAATTGTTGCCTTATTGTGGAAACAGATGCAATAAGAGTTCTTATATGTAGTTATCTCACGTCTTTTCCTTTTCACACTGCAGCACTGTACATTTTCAACAGGATTCAGATAGCCGATTACAATTGATTGGGGCACAAGGCTCAATTTGGTGTGGTTTGGTTTGTATACAATAAACAACGGATGTCATTGAAAATGAGACAACATTTCCGATATTTAAAAGAAAATAGCGTTTTCGATAGGGGTGAGAGTTTTCGATACGACACGAACCCGACACAAAATAAGTGGGTTAAGGTCAGCTATTTCTGACACGGAACACGAATATGACAGAACGCGATAACACGAAAAGCTAAATAAGTCGGGTTACGGTTGAGAGAATTCTGACACGAACACGAGATGACACGACACGATGCAGGGTTAGAATTTATGAAAGGACACAATAACACGACACGAACCGGACACGAAGTTAGCGGGTTAGGGTCGGCTATTTCTAACACGGACCACGAATATGACGCGAAAAGCTAAACAGGTCAAGTTAGGGTTGATAGAATTCTGACACGAACACGAGACGAGACAATGTCCATCTCCAATTTTTGATCCCCCTTTCCCAAGTAGTTTCCAACGTTCACCTCTCCTAATAACTTTTAAATTTACTCTTCTTTATCTAACCCTGTCTCATCGTCGTCTCCCTTCTACTAGGGGTGTGCAAAAAAACCGAGACCCGACCAACCCGACCCGAAGGGTTTCGGGCGGGTCCGAACATGGGGTTCGGTCGGGTACGGGTTGACATTCCTAAAAAAATCAGTTTTCGGTTCGGGGCTCGGGGTGCTGTTTTTTTACCCGACCCGACCAAACCCGACCCGACCCGACCCGACCAAAAAATCGGGCACACGGGCGGGTATATACCATCGTTCGGTTCGGGTTCGGGTTCGGGTTGAAATTTACCTTACCCGACATTGTCGGGTTCGGGTGACGGGCCATACCCGACCCGTGCACACCCCTACCTTCTACATACTGGAAAAACAACTGTAAAACAACCCTCTCTACTCCTTTCTCTCTCTCTCTCTCTCTCTCTCTCTCTCCCCGAATCTGTCTGCCCTATTTCCTTCCCATCTCAGCCTCGCCAGTGTGGTTGGTGTAGGCCTCGGTGGTGAACGAAAGTTAACACTATTCCTCAAAAAAGTTTTGACACTTACTAATCGTAGGATTGTCACTATGGAAGAGTTGTTTGTGTGTGAGTTGTCAATACCGTACCGGCCAGCGTACCGTTTTCACTACTGGAATGATACGTACCGGTACCGGACTGTATTTCAGTACCGTTCCGGATTTACCGCAATTAATATTATATATATATTTAATATATATCTACCATTTTTTAAAATTTTTAAGTGTAAACATACACAAAATGTAAAAAAAAAATTGTAATTTTGTACCGGAACGGAACACCGGAAAATGGCCGGAACAGACCGGTATTGTCCGGTACACCCGGTATTAGCCGGAACAGGCCGGTATTTCAACCGGAACGGAACATCACTTTTTGCGTTCCGTTTAAGGACCGGTACGGTACGTACCAGCCGGTACGGAACGGATTTGACAGCTATTCACTGTGAAAATGTTAAATGGCATATGGCATAGAGCCCACTTGCTACTGCCCACCTGCCACTTTTAAATGTAAGGACAGCCCGTAAGATGGCCCATTTTACATTTTATATCACAGCCTCAAATTGCATGTGGACCCTACACCAACGTAAGTTTCATACTCCCTCCGTTCCAAAATCACGGTCCAACTTTCTCTCTCTTATCTCTTTTCAAATAAAAAAATTAACTACTTCCGTGCATAATTTTTCAAACTTTTTCGCACTTTATTAAAGATCTCGATTAGTACTTTAATTTGGTGCGAAAAAATTCAAAAAATTATACACGGAAGTAGTTGCTTTTTTGATTTGAAAAATGACACGACTTTTCATGGTGGACTCTCAATATGGAACGGAGGAAGTATTATTGTTGTGCTAAGGAAAAATCATTGCCTATTTATAAAATGAAACGATATGACGAACAAGTACTAATAAATGGAGTAACTGCTTACTAATAAAACTAATCAAACGGTTGAGGGGATACTACAACAGATATAAATATCTACCGACCCAAATTGAATAGTAGTATGTCTTTTTTTTTTTTAAATCATTCTTTTAATCTAATATATATTATCTTAGAAACTTGAAGAGGAAAATGTGGCTTACGGAAATCAAAAGCCTCACCACCGAGGCAGCCAACCACTTGCAAATAGTTGTATGCCTGTTTGACAAAATCAAACAAGCCTCGAGGGAACATTCCTAGCTACTAACTGTACCATCCAAGTCCTTTTCCTCTTGCAAGTAATTGCCCACCTCTTTCTCAATTCAATGACAGAATTTCCCGGCTCATTCTTCCAAATGTTTCCCTTTACTTGCGCCATTCAATTTTTTCCAATTTCACAAGTGTCCAAACGCTATGAATTACTACTCTCTCCATCCCAATTGTTCGTCTATTTTTGGAATTTCAACTTTTTTTTTAAGGGACGTATTTATTACTATTGAAAAAGCTTTGATTTTTTAAGAATATATACCCCTCTATTCTTTAAGCATTAAATTAGCGTGCACATCTATAATATACAATTAGCAATAATGCTACATACGCAATTTAAGAGCCTGTTCCATTTCCTTCAAAAAAAAAATACTTCTTGAAAAAGAAAGAAGTATTTTTAAGCTTAAAAATTATGCGTTTACGTAAATAATATTTTTACTAATATAAATCTTGTTTGATAAATTTCATTGAGATCTTTGAAATTGTGCAAAAAAAATTTAAAAAATTATTTTTCATTTTCATTTTCATTATATTTGAACTTAAAATTATCAATTTTTAAAAAAAAAAAGATTTAAAAAAAAAGCAAAACGACACCTAAAAACGTTACCTTCGTAAGCATAACAATGGATAAGAGCGTCGATATTCCCGAGAATCTTGGACGCCTTATCCACCGCTTCGTCATAGACAGCCTCTTTGTCCTCTTCCATGTCCAATCCAACCACTTCCACCCGAACGACGACACCGTTCGTGGAGTCCATAATCTTCTCAGCGGCTCCCCTTATACTGCTCTCGTTTCCCATCAGAACCAACCTAATCAATCGCACAGATAGAGATTAGACACCACCGGCGGCCGGGCACACACACCCACCCCACCACCGTGCAATTCAAATCCAGAATTGTAGTGAGACTCCGACGGGTTAAAAATAGACTCTAACCGGTCAGAGCAATTTAATAAATCTGAACAACGAATAACAGTTTTGGAAGGTCAAGATGATACGGACTGTTTTCAAGACTACGCAGACTGCTCTCTACCGTAAAAACTCGGTGTGACACCGGAACCCAAATTCATGTATATATATACGTGAGTTTTTAAAGAGAGATGAGATAGAGGGAGAAGGAGAAGGAGAAAATAAACTAGACTAGAATATGTTGATATGTATGGAGAGAGAGAGAGAGAGAGAGAGAGAGAGAGAGACCTGCAACCACGATTTGCTAGATGGCGGGCAATGTTGAGAGAAATCTCATCCCCACTGGAAGTGAGCAAAACCTTCTTTCCAGGATTTTCCATTTTTCGCAACCTTATTACTCCACTTGATTGCAGAAGGAAAGCTCAACGGTAAAGACGTATTTATAGAGCGTAGATAGACAGATGAAGGGGTAAGGTTTGGCACTTCCTTCAATTAATAGCTCAAAAAAGATCTGGGATACATACCCCGAAATTAGAGGTACGTATTTATGGGTATATCTGCTAGCTTGAGGTAATTTCGAGATACAGAGTATATTTTTCGAAATATCTAGAATTGCTCTTATTTGTTGGTTGTATAGTACTCCACAAAAATATTAGTATAAGACGACTTGCCCTTGTAGTAATATACATGAACCGGAGGCAGGGGAACTGCTGCCCGTTAGAGGGGCAGCAGCCTGTTGTCCCGGTTGATTGGGGTTCGTTTCGGTTTTGCTTTAATGATCGGAAACGTTCATTTTATACAATTCATCGAGTAGAACTAGTGTATCAAAAATTAGCTCAATCGGATGTCATTAAGTGTCGGATCGGAACACATATAACTTGTCAATAATGGGTTCCAGTGGATTTGATCTATGTTTCGGATCCATTTTTTTCAAGATAAAACTGTTTTGATAAGGCTCTTAATGATATCTGTTCAAACTGATCTTTGGTACACTTATTCTACTTGACAAGCTCTACAAAATAAACGTTTCTAATCATCAAAGCGAAACTGAAGCGGACCCCATTCGATCGGGACAACAGATTGCTGCTGCCCCTTAAAGGGGCAGCAGATCCCGCGCCTCTATATGAACCTGCACCTGCTTGTGAGAGCATTAAAGTAATAGTACAATTTGAAGTGATTGTCATTGAAGCTCAACAAATTTGCCGGTCTTTTCATGACCTACATAACTTCCTTTTATGAAAAAATTAGTCATAAAAATAATAAAATACGGAGTAGTTTTTATTTGATGGAAGAACGTTAGAATAAAATAGTTTTCAGTGAAGGTTTTTTAACTTTTTGAGTTTTTTAGTTATAAAACCAAAACATGTTTAGGTGTTTTTGTAAAATTTTAAGGTGTACTTTCCTATTATAAGATTTTAATATTTTAAATACTTTCATAGGATACTCTAGAGTTTTAGGCACGTTCATATATAGGATACCTTAAAATTTTAAAGACTTTCATAGGGTACCCTAAGGTTTCAGGCATTTTCATAGGCACATTTATCCTTATATTTGATTGCAAAATGTGTTTATTCTTGAACTCAAAAAATATAAATATGAGAGATTTTTTTGCTAAGTCTCTCTTTTCATGGGTATCTTTATGAAGGTTTTACATAAATTTGGTACATCGTTTCGTTCTTTTTTATTTTTCGAGAGGGTTCCTTACGAATAGTTGGGGGTTCCGACATTAATTAATTTTTTCAGATTAATTCTTGCAAACGAAAATTCATGAATTAGATAATTTTCCTTATTGAGGAAGCTGGTAAATCTATTTTATTGTTGTTTCGAACTTGTCATTTCAACTTGTACGTTAATGTACATTCCAAAGGTAAAACTCATTTTCGAATGGCTTCAAATATTCTTATTTTGATTCATGTCGCAATAAAATGACATTTAAGAGTTTTTGCAACTCACACTTGAATAGTAACATTTATCTCAAGACCAACAGGGTACTCTGTTTGGTTAAATTATACTCGTTACCATTTATTATCATACGCATTTGTGTGAGTTCTATTGTATTTTAAAAAAATACTCTGGTATACAAAAGCCTATATATATATATATATATATATATATATATATATATATATATCTATTTGCACTTTTTGACAAGTTCGTATAAACAGAATTACAGAACCTAAAATTTTCACATTCCACAAACGTGGGATTGTAAAAGTTGTTCCCTCATCTGTGGAGAGTCTGGAGACAATGAAAATGAAACACACACAAAAAAAAAAAAAAAAAGAAGCAATTTCAATAGCATTAATTTCGAGCAATAGAAAATAAACCAAAGTCTGAACTAGAATTAGGTGTTTGGTTGAGTCTTGTCTCCACTCTTTATTGCTGCATGTGGTGGTGGTCACAACGCCTTCAACGCCCCCTCGTTTGCCCACCAATAAATATGAATCCGTCTCTGGTTCATGTTTTAGACTGAATGAGACAGTCTTACTCAGAACGTTCATTTGTTACAATTAATGGTTTGAATGTATTTTTAAACTCTTACTCTTATCGAAGAAGTTTAT
This sequence comes from Rhododendron mucronatum var. ripense, assembly GCA_019656295.1. Taxonomy (NCBI): domain Eukaryota; kingdom Viridiplantae; phylum Streptophyta; class Magnoliopsida; order Ericales; family Ericaceae; genus Rhododendron; species Rhododendron mucronatum. Next base: position 503,089 of record BPLT01000148.1, on the reverse strand, counting down.
GAGAAAATCGAGCCATTAAACTCATCAATGAACGGTCTAGACCAGGATTGTCTCCTCCGGATTCGGATCCGGATCCATTATATCTCTTTCACAGGCTGGCATTTGAAATGTTTTATTTTCACGTGTTTATGCCAGGGGTCGGAATCATAGAGGACACAGAGGCAAGTGGAAAATGTCAGAAGGGGCAAGGAGGACCATGTAAAGACCCATCGAAAAAAACAAATTTCACCCAACCCATGTACCTAATAATATACCAAAAAATGCATAAAAAAAGACCCACCAAAATATAGAAACATAAAATGTCATGGAAACTCTATATTAATGTCTCGATTTTCCTATATCCTAGATATCCATCAAACCTTTAAAAAAGAAGAATCGGGTCATAGAAAATGGGCCGGTACTATTATAACCTTATTGGGTAATATATGGTTGGGATTACTACTTTTTCAATAATATTAAGTGAGTTAAAGATAGCTCCCGATATCTATACATTTTGAAGGTAATAGCGTTGGATAAAATATAAAAAAAGATAGATTGTCATCAAGCCTTATAAAATAGGCTATACCTTAGATACTATATATAACATCCTTTGATTTCAGTTCTTAGAATTGGGTATGTAGCAATATATGACATGTGATCCTTTATCTATATAGTAGCTGCAGAACAAAAAAGGAGAACCGATCGTACTATGTACCTTAAGCGTAAGCATAGTAATTTTCAATACCCATGAATCATCCGGTACTATTATAGCCTTGTACTAGTTCCTATCATCATTCATATATCACTCGTCTGCTAGCTGGGCTTGGTGGGGGACGAGGTTCCCTCCCATTGTCACTGTTTTTTTTTTTTGTAATGCAGAATATTTATTTCAAGCACATGCTAGTTTGCATGTGCCTTAAATTAATTCTTAAAGTTCCTTACACAGCCCTTTTTACATGCATAAAGAAACGAGGTCTCATGACTCGAAGAATCATTGACAAGAATAATCAACTATGAGACTTTAGGTGGGTGCAAACCGGTAAGTCTCAACCCAAGACCAACCCAACGTCCCGACACGTGGATTATTTAAGTAGGTTGTTCCGCTGGGTTTTGATGGGCAGAGAGCAGAAACGAGTTTTTAATGCCTCATTGACTGCACTTTGCAATAGTTTCTACTATTATATAATGTTAAAACTGCGCGCGTGGGAACAGGAGCGGAACCAGGATTTGGTTGCAGTGAGGTCAAATATCTACCACACATATAATTTATTGGGATCTTCAGGGCAAAAATATTATTTTTTGGGGCAAAATTACGAAATGCTCCTCAAAATTATACCTGCTCTAGGGATATTTTAGAACTCAACGGAATCGCGTGACCCCGCTTGCCATAGTGTGGTTCTGCCGCTGCGTCGGAATCAATGTGTTTTATTTCGAGTATTGTAATAGTAGCTAAGGACAAAAGGTGAGTGGTTAGATAGAAAGAAATGGTTTTTAGAAGCAGCAACTCATCGGGGTGGGGTTCCTTTTTCACATTTGGTTGGTATAGGAGTAGGAATCGGACTCATATTTCACAAACCAATCTTGCCCTTCATTTTTTTTAGGGAATTGATATTCGCGCTCCAAGATTTACTGCAGGCGCTCTACCTTTTTGTTTTTACACTGTGATGTTGCTATAGGAATAAGAATCGGACTCGTATTTCACAAACCAATCTTGCCCTTCATTTTTTTTAGGGAATTGATATTCGCACTCCAAGATTTACTGCAGGCGCTCCACCTTTTTGTTTTTACACTGTGATATTGCTAGTAACATCACAGTATAAAAACAAAAAGGTGGAGCGCCTGCAGCAAATCTTGAAGCGCGAAAATCAGCTCTTTTTTTAAACGACTTATTAAATCCAACATTTGCAATGAATTGATCCAACTTTATCACAAAACGTGTACCAAACTTCAACGTGTATTCAATGTTTAGCATTTTACTAATATATAGTATTAACTAAGTAGAGATTATACACGTTTTGAATAGCTTAATTGATTTCTTATTATTACAGCAATAAGTGCAATAAGCTATGTAACCAATTCAATTCAAGTTCAACCCGGCCAACAATAGTTCATGAATACTACTCTAACAAAGTTGGATATAATTAATGCCTAGCACCAATGAGGGGCCGTTGCACGTGGATTACCCCAAGCTACACGAGCTTGAGTCATAATCTAATTGGCCTAATTCTTGCAAGAATCACTACAAATATAGATTACGCACGTAGTGTGTGGATCACAGGTTATAAGGCTTTAATTAAATCCAATTTACTTATTTCGGCCTTATAATTTGTTTTATTAATTTTTCTTTCCTTGTCTTTTCTCTTTGATTGTGTAAATATACGTGCGTAATTTCTCTTTGAAATAAGCTTATAGGAGTAATAATTTTTAAAAAAGTTCTCTTTTGATCCTTGTTGCTGTGAGCATATTCGCTAAAATTAAGCCAGTAGCCAAAGATTAATGATCAAATACTTTTAAATATCGTTGAAACCTCTTTTTATTAGGGCTGTCCAAGAAAAACCGAGAACCGTGAAACCGGTCCGGACCGAACCGATCCGTGCTTTTTGGATTTTGTCCGTGGATTAATGGTCCGGACACGGATTTCAAAATTAAAAAACCGTGAGATACGGATTAGGATTGGATTTTTATTTCAAAACCGCGGATTAACCGAACCGAACCGTGAGATATTTAAAAAAAATAAAAAATAAATATGTATATATATATATGTGCTTGTAATATTTATGAATAATTATAATTTTACTCCTTGTTATCATTTTTTTAAAACAATTTTACATTAATATGACAATATATAAAATTTAAGGGGTAAACTGTTCAAAAGTTTCATTTTATTATGATCTAACTTAGCTTCATTCATATCATTGCAGCTCTACAAAATGTTTCCATTAATCAAATTCAAGACTGATGAAAGATGGTTACTGGAATGATAAAACCTAGACTGAAATTTGGACTGGAATGATGTAACAATGGTTGTAACTGTAATGTTGCAGTTTGAAGCTTATTGCAATGTAATGTTTCTCTTATTGCTGGTCATTTGAAATGGAAATTTGCCAATCTGGACTGCAATATTTCTCTTATTGCTCATCACTTGAACTAGAAATTTGGAATGATATGTAATATAGTAGTTGAAGTAATTTTGCGTTTTTTAGTGTTTATAGAAGAAAATCCGTGGATAAAACCGGAACCGAACCGTGACTTACGGTTCAGAATCCAAACCGAACCGCGAACTTTTGGATTAGGATTGGATTGCATTTTCTAAAAACCGTGAGATACGGATTAGGATTGGATTCATACGAATCCGATCCAATCCGGACCGTGGACAGCCCTACTTTTTATAATTAGGTGCTTGAGTCAGCTTGCGAGCATCTCAATTAATTTTGGGGATCTGAAGCTGACGACCGAGCAAACCTCTAGCGGCCCAAATGTTTGAAATGTAAGATTTTTTTGAAGATATTATTTATTTACAAATTTAAATGGTACAAATATCGAAATTATTTTGAAAATGCTATTCACTTAAATTTGAATAGATAATAACACTCGATATATAAAACGTTCTCAAGCGGTTACAATTACGATTATTGACTTCTCATTTATTTCAATAACCATTCGATTAGGTTTCTACTCATGTTCAACAGCATTAATGGTGGTGAGTTAGATTACCACAAAAGGCCGCTATTCATACTTAGACCCATGACTTTATACTTGGAATCTTGTACTCACGACTTCAAACTTCATACTTTAGACAATTACCAAAAAAAAAAAAAAAACTTCATACTTTAGAACCTATACCAAGGCAGACCACTGGGCTAAGCCTAAGCCTAAGAGGAAAAAGAATGTAATTTCAAACTCAAATATAATGAACATGGAAAATAATTTTTTGATTTTTTTTACACCGTTTAAAAATTTTCAATAAAATTTATCAAACAAGATCCATATTTGTTGAAAAATTATTTACGCAAACACATAATTTTTGAAAAATCTCTGTGGAAGAACCTTTGTCCTCCTAAGGTGGAAATCTTTTCGTGGCTGGCAGTACAGGAAAAGGTAGCTACTAGATTGGTGCTATCAAGAAGGGATATGATTCACGAGGATCAACCGTTATCATGCCCTTTATGCTCCTTGCAACTAGAAACCCCTAATCATTTGTTTCTATACTGCCAGTTTTCTTGGAGTATTTGGTCATTGATCCTAGATTGGTGGCATGTTGTGTGGGTATGCCCTCCATCCTTGGCGGATTTAGCTTTATGGTGGTTCGACAATAGATTTGGAGGATTGGAGAAACAAATGTGGGTAGCTTCTTTTTATGCTACACTCTGGTCTTTGTGGTTAGTTCAGAATGACTACGTATTCAACAATGCAACTACTAGTGTCGAGGAGGTGGGTGAGCTAGTGAAAACCAAAGTTGCTATGTGGATGAAGTCCAGGTTTGAGATCAAGTTTTACTTGGTGGAGGACTTTAGGTTGTTTTTGGATGGAATTCGAAAGCTCAAGTTGTAGTTCCATTTGAGGCGTTGTAACTGTCCAACTCTCTGTTGGATGGCCTTGTTTTCTTTGTCTATTTTGTGTTTTTTCCCTTAATGTATCCTTTCGAGTAATAAAATTATTTTGTTTGCCGAGAAAAAAAATATATTTTTTCCAAGAAACTGGAACGGGCCGAAGCCTGTCTCAAAAACAATCTACCCTACTAGACCGCTGGGCTAACTTATTTGGATCGTATAACGGGGCGGGCTCATAGAGACCCGAATTCATTCCTGGATCGTTAATGTTTTTGTTCACACCCTAAATTATCCCTCCGGCCGGCCGGTGCGAGAGATGGCGAGCAGTCCCTTAATCGTATCCCCGGTGGCCGTGTTCGGTTCCACAAGAATTGCAACTGCTAAATCATGCTTTAGGCGGTACTTTCACTTCCTTCTTCGTTCATGTTTTTCATTTCAGAAATTCTCATGTTTGACTGAAAAGACTTTGACAGAAGACTTTGTCGGGATTGGTTCCAATAGAATCCATGTCGTCTTTGTTCCGTCGTTTGATTCAATTGAATTGTTTTTGGATTTTGCAGGAGCAATCCAACATTCAAAGTCTCCTGTGACCTCTCCTGCTTCCAAGTAAATTCCCTCCCTTTTCCTTTCCTGTTTCCTTTCATTTTCATATTCACACGCCTTTCACCCTTTTCTTTCATTCTTCGGGATGATTCACGCATAACTTGACTAAAACAAGAATATTTGTGGATTTCCAGTGTTTTGTCACTGGGAACGCGATGGTGGCTCTAGGAAGTTTCAAAGCAACTGACTCGTTAAATCCCTAATATGGTCAACTGAACAAATATCAAAGGAGTATTTACATTTACATGAAGGACCTTCAAAGAAATCAAGATATATTTGTTGAATTGGAATGTACATTGTCTGGAATGGAGGCTTTTGTTGCTTAGCAAAAGGATGGAAAAGTTTTAATGTCACCAAAGGAATGTTCACGAGTAAATTTGCATCCTCGGATAAGTTTTCACACTGAGATTATGTGAAGATTTAGTAGGAAACTTGTATTCGAATGCATCCGATCATAATTTGAGGAGCAACTACATGCTGGAGAGAAAGAATGCACTGCCGTGAACGTGGTCTGTGCAAATTACACATGATACTGAGAAATGAGGAGTGGTAGCATAATTCACGACTCTAGATGAGCTTGAGTGGTCAAACAAGAAAAAATAGAGGATGTAGAGAAGTCTACTTAGAAACATGAAGGCTAAAGCAATTGCATATGTTGCTAATAGTTGCACACTTTTTAAGGAAGATTAATGATGCAAGAGCTTCGCGCGCGCGCAGCTTAGACTACTTATGAGAACACTTCAGTTTAAGTTGCTAATAGCCATCATGTTGGAAAATATAAATTTTTGGACCTCATTTTCTCAGAGCCTGAATACTGGAAGCTCTTTTGAGATGTCCTGACACACTCTGACTCAATCATGGCAGGAGAAACCACTCTCTGTGATGTTGTTTGCACTCTGACCTGTAGCTCGTTTTAAGAGATTCTGAGATGCCCTGTATCTGTTGGTTTTAAATAGAATACTGATTGATTGGCTATTACTTTAAGAAAAGGAACTCATTAACAATCATTTGTTTGTTTATCTGTTTCCTCGTGTATAAGTAATTGCTTTGTAATTGTATTAACATTGCACATTGTCTCATGCATGCTTTAGCATTCTACCCTTACTCACATTTGCATTAAGATCATTAATTCTTGCCTATGATCTGACGACCTTTCAGTCAATTTTGCTATATATGCTCCTTGTGAGTACGCATAGCTTTCTAGTTAAAAATGGCAAATAATGCAGAAGTGTTGGAAGTCGCTCAAAAATTTATTGGTTTTCAGGTAAAGGATGTTAGCTACCGCCCCCCGGGGACCCAGATCAATCTTTTGAATGAAGTGAACATCTCTCTTCCTGAAAAAAGGTATAGTTGCTTGTATGATGATTAATTGCAAGTAAATGCCATCAAAAGCATGTAAGTAGAATGAATTGATTGTCAGCATCTCATCCATAAACATCCCTGTTGTGGACTATCTTCCATAAATATGTTGTCATAATTAATGGGAAATGTGCTAGATTTAATGGCTTGAAATCGAATTGGGACAATGTTTGAATACTATGAGGTTGGAGTTGTTAAGGGCTTGTTCCCTATCACTTGAATAAGACCTCTAGGAGTAGTATATGAATCTAACCAGCCTCTCCGCTCATTTTCAATTCCTATTTAGTAGGATACTTTAACAAGAGTAACTTAACTGTGTATTCTCTCTAATTCTCAAAATTAAATCACCCTCATGTACAACGGTACAACCCTATGTTACGTGGACTCGTTTAAATATGTATGAAGTGCCCATGCCGGACACTGGATGATGGTATGCGAACAAGTATGTCTGGATTTCAAATTTACCATAAACAATGCATAAGACTCCTATATTAGTCACAACATGTTAAAAAATCCATTGTAAGCACCCTTTATATGAGACAATAAAAGAATAAGGGATATGAATACTTTGGTGTGTACTCAACGACCCATATCCTTGAATTAGAAGTTAGATGAATTCGACAATTAGACATAAATGTGCACTTAACACAAGTCCCAAGTAACATAGGTGCTACCCGCCAGCCCTCCTCAATATGTACCTCACAGGGGCTGGGATTTATTTTTGCGAGAGGCTTTGCATTCATATGATTGTTGTTATCTTGTCTTGCTGCAGTTTTGGCTTGATTTTTGGACGGAGTGGAAGTGGGAAAACTACTCTCTTGCAGGTCTAACTCTTTTCTTTTCGGATTTGTCATTTGATGCATATCTGAAGTCTATCTAATTGCTGTTCCCTTTAGTTGCTTTTATCTTGTATACTATTTGCACCTTATCCCTATCTTACAGCTTATTGCAGGGCTAAGCAAACCAACATCAGGCTCCATTTACATTCAGAGATATGGTAATGACGGCAAGGCACTTCAATCTTCTGAAGAATTAACTCCAGAAAAAGTTGGTATAGTTTTTCAGTTTCCTGAAAGGTAATTGGGAAACCAAATGAATTGTTAGTTTATCTTCTATTGCTACTAATACATGCTTTGGCATCATTTGTATATGGTGAAATACAGGCTTCATCACATAAACTAGAATTTAAGTAGCTATACCTTGCCCCTTTTTTTTGGGTGTGGTTTTCAATGTTTGGCTATATTCACCTGACAAACCGGTCTTTGGAGACACTTTGTCAATTTAATCAGTGCTTTTTTCTTCTTGCTTCCCTAGTGTCTTGACGTTAGAGTGACTTTTGGATGAACATGTTTGTGCTTTTGTTTCTGTATTTCAAGCCTGTCCAGCAGCAGTCTATAACCCTTCTCTTTATCATCTAGCTTTCATCTGGGATTTTCAAATGCAAAGCAATACCAGTTTGTTGGATCATTTTTTCCTGGCCAGTTGTGGGAGTTGAGCTCCAGTCTTCTTTTGCTTAAGGATTTTTACTTTCACTCATTCTTTGACTTGTATATCTTTGGGTTTAAGCATCATTCTCCTTCCCTTTGATTTCATTTTGCGTTTTTAAAAAGCTGCAACTTTTGTTAACTTGAAACTCGTTCTACTTTTTTTTTATTTATAGGGAAAACATTTGTTTTCTTCGAAGTCTCTGAGATGGTGTATTGTGGGTAGGTATTTTGTGGCAGACAGTGTCCTTGAAGAGGTTATATTTGGATGGCCAAGGCAAAGGGGTGGCCTTCAATTGAAAGAGCTTCTTGCTTCAAAACTCCAGAAAGCTATTATTTCAGTAAATATACCCTTCCGAATTCATGAATTTCTTCTAATATTACTCTTTACTTGTAGGATCTGCTCTATTGATTTCTTAGCATTGTTGCCAGATTAGGTGTATTTGTGACATTTGACACAATAACTGATTAAATTAATCCCTTAGGTTGGTATGCAAGGAATCCCCTTGGATAAAGACCCTCACTCTCTAAGTGGTGGATACAAACGGCGGCTGGCCCTAGCAATTCAATTAGTAAATCTGTCACTGCTCCTTCCCCAGTGATTTTTGCATACATTTTATTGGTGGCACTAAAATGAACACTCGAGTATTGTTGACTTTGTGCAGGTACAGATTCCAGACTTATTGATATTGGATGAACCTCTTGCTGGTCTTGGTATGTATGTGCCTTTATTATCTTCACTCCCGTATTTGCACATCCCAACTTAATGAGTTGTGCATGCAATTATTTAACTGTTTGCAAATTGCAACTCTCTTGAACTAAGATGCCTTGTACAAGAAAGTCTTGATCTGTTTATTTTTGTCCTCATTTCTTCAAGTGAAGAAAAAGTTAGGTTATACTGCTTAATCCTCTCTCACTTGTGGAACAACTACGTTATTGTTTGACTGTGGCCTCTTGCTTCTGAATTCAACATTCATTGCGCTTGTCTGGCGACACATCGGCCGAAATTTTCTTAGAATCTTAATTGGGGTAATAAGGAAATCGATCTTTTCTTATAGTCTATTGGTTTAAATTTTGTTGCATTTCTAAAGATATTGTTGCTTGTTTCTTTTCATATCATAGTGAGGAACATGGGGCTCAAACTTTTTTCCCCTTTCAGTTTCCAATATCTCAATCTGCTCTCCAGCTTAATTCTTTGAGTTGCCTTTTGCAAACACCAATGTATTGTTTTGTGCTATTCTGAAAATCAGATTGGAAAGCACGTGCAGATGTTGTAAAGTTGCTGAAGCATTTAAAGAAAGAGCTAACTTTACTTGTTGTCAGCCATGACCTCAAGTAAGTTTGTTTTTCCTTACCTATTCTTAGACCTGACCTCTGTTCATTATAATGGTCTATTTGTTATGGGACTGTTATCTGGTGACATTAGGGGCTATGATTCACACTTTCTACTGTTGGCAAGGAAGTCAACATTGTGAACTTTCTGGTGGAAATTGGACCAGTCCAATGTGGTTTACATGGCCTTTTGACACCTGAATCACATATTTTGAGACGCGCTCACTATCACAAAAAGAATCTTAGTCTTGAAATTCTTAAAGTGTAGTTATTGGCTCACAAAAAAGTTAATCTAAAGTGCAGTTATTGGCTTTGGTTCATTCATGTCTTAGGGACTCATAAGTACCTAGCTAGTGCAATGGCTTCTAAAGCACCGAAGTCCATTCGATTGGTGTTGGTGTTTCATTGCCTGTGTAACTGTAAGCAGTATGTTTAATTTTTTTTAAATATGTTTTGTGGTCAAATGAAACTTACGCCCTTTTAAAGAAGAATTGTGGCACTGTACAGTCTGCTACTCTTGTTTCCCCTTTATTGATAACTGGATGTACATATGCAGTTTATAATTCTTACGGTGGAGATGCTATGTTCCAACAGGGAGCTGGCGCCTCTAGTTGATCGGTCATGGAAGATGGAAATTGGTGGAGTGCTTAAGGAAGAACCTCTACCTGCTTGCTAGATCTCAGTGTACAACAGGATACAATATTAAACGCTTGATGCCAGACATGAGGTTAGTTTTCTTTTTAGGCTCATCGTCAGTTGTTTGGAAAAAATCTAAGCGCCCTACTTTTCCAATCAATAGTCTGGGTGACGCCTTCTTCATTTCTTAATACTTGATCATTGTTAACCATAATTGATCACAAACAGGTTTGATTTGGTATTGGGATGAGTACTACTAAGTCTACTATTAACTCAAACCAAATAAGCGCCTTGATTAGGAAATTCAAGATTAGTCCAAGTAAAAACAAGAGCTAATTCCATTGGGATGACTAAGATATTTAGATGTTTTCATTGAATGCTGTTGAGTGTGCAGAGAGCTGGACTACGAAAATATTTCACTCCTTACGGTCACCAGGGGGATTGAATTTGTCTTCCAAACTTTTTGTAGGTCAATCTTTTGGTAAAACATTCTTGAAAACCTTTATCTGGCCACCCTCGTCTCTGTGACTGCTACATAGGGATATTGCGTAAGAAATCTGTACGAAATGTTGGGTCAATAGCAAAAACCATTAGTTTTGAGTTTTCAAGATTGGTATTTGACCACTTTGAACTCATAGAAATTGATTATGTTGCATTGTGAGTCCACTGTTCTTGATTTACAGAACTCTCTATATGCTATGTTCGTAGATTAAATATCATTCATAGAATAGCAGGCAGTGTGTTCTTGGACAGCACACTGAAAATCCTCAATTTTGTCAAGGCTAGGAAATTCTTCAAAATTCTCTTTGCAGATGGAAGATAAATATATTTCTATGTCAATCCATCAATGATTTATGTGAATCTAGTTGATAACATTTTACTGAAATTTGAACTTACCGCTTATGACAGAACCAAGCATGGATACTCACCCCGTCACATCTGCATTCTTTCTGTACTCATTGAGTTTATTGTTTTTGCTTTGAAAATACTCAGGTTTTAGTGACAAAATCATGCCCCAATGCACAGACGGCAAATGGCAACGATGGAGCAAAGGTTGAGTGCCGGGGACATTGTTTTCTCATTGAGTGAAACAAAGAGTGCGTGCCGCCTTTGGATATAAATGCGAGCTGAGGAGACTATACAAGCTTATGGAAGACCCTTTTGATCTGAATCCGCTCATCTTGCAATTTGTTCCGCTAATTTAACCAAGACTACACCCAATGCTTCATATTTATGTGAAATAGTGTAAAGTGACAATTTGATATGTGGTCAAGTACAGCACGGGTAAATGGGGGTGATTCTATTGTTTTCTCCAGCATAGTAAAAATAAAGCCATTCTATAGGGAGTTCTTGGAGAAGAAACCGGACAGCTCAATCATTTACCAACTGTAAATTGCGGCGTGGTTCTTTTCAAACGTCTTTCTGATCTAATGTTGGATTTCGATCAGAGAGCCATTTGATATTTGTTTTTTCCTTTGCATTTTTTCAGAACATATAAATATGGAAACCAAACTGTTCCACTCGTCTCTTCGGCCAATTAGTTGGTGTCATTTTTTTTATGTTGTGGACCGTTAATCAGCAGGTAACAATTTTTTACCCCTCAGGGAGTAGTTTTTTCAGTAATTCATCTATTGCAAGAAAAGAACGTTTTATTTGACCCTTCATCTTAACCTAACTTAGGATATTTGCATCCTTGACATATCGCAATCACACGCATTATGTAAATTGTAAAGAGCCGGCCGCGTTTCCACTAACAATTTTGGACAAGTCGTAAAGCAGTGGAAATAACTTGATATTTTTCAACAACTTATTAGTTATTGAAAACAACTAACGATTTGTCAACAACTTATTGGTTAATGGAAACAACTAACGAATTGTCAACAACAAGTTCTTTCTCAAGACTTATTACTTGCCGGAAACAACCCTTTCATATAATTTAGAAAGTATAATATAATATCACTTGATTAAGCAGTGATATGAAAATTGAAATCCACATGAACATCTCCAAAGCCGCCTCTCTCTCTCAACTCCTCCTTAGCAACTTCCATCAGTTAGGGTTCTCCCGTGGGGTGGGGCTGCAGCCCTCTTACTCCACCCCCTCTTTCTGGCCGATCACCTTCTTTCACCTCTCTGCCCGTTGATACCCATCTCCAACCAGATCCACTCTCCACCATCTCTACCGCCCCCTTTCCGTCACCTCCATCGCTCCTCCTTCGCTCCCCCCTCTCCCTCTAGTTCGTTTTGAGCTAGATCTGACGGTGAGATGAAGCTAGGATGACTCGGCTCTCTTCGGCGAATAAGTCTCCAGTTTACGTGGCGGTGTTTGTTTGACGACATCTCTAAGACCGGAGGTTTCTTTTATGTTTTTTCTTTTATTTTTTTAATCTAGTTTTTGGTTGTTTTGTCTGGTTGTTTAGGTCGGTTTCTGTCCAAATGTTGGGTCTAGTTTCTGTCCCGGCGGGTTTTCTCTCGGGGTTTTGTTCCAGTCTGGTTCCTCCAGATCTGGTGACTGGTTTTCATCAGTTTTTATGCTATGTTTGATATGGAGCTCTGCCATCCTGAGATCTGGGTATTAGCTTCACTTAAGCCGATCCTCGTTGATTGGGGTTTGGAATGAGCGATGACTCTTGCTTAGGTGCTAGGCATCAACGTCGTCTCTTTCGTTAGTGTGTGTTTCTGTATTTTTATATTTGGAAGAAAATCTGTAATTGTCATATGGCCTTACCTGTATTTGGTGCTAATTTGTAGATGCTATATAGCTTGTTTAAATGAATATGCTTATTCCGTTTTAAAAAAAAAAGGCAATGATATGAGTTTAATAATCTTGGATTGCGTAAATAAATAAGCAAAGACAATGACGGGCCAAATAAATCCAAATAGTTGGCCTTACAATTAGGAAAATAAAATATAGATAGCGTGTCAGAAGATAATCCAGCCACAAGATCCCGATTTCCACGAGAAATTTATGGGTGCCGGATGGGATACCATGTAGTCGTGCTCACCTAATACCCAAACAGTTTATTCGGACGGTCTAAAAATATGTTGGACTGCTCATATTAAATTATTCTCTCTTCTTTTTCTCCCTTCAAATTCGAGCCACTCAAAACCAAGATGAACAGTTTGAATGTGCTGTTCAGACACTACGTGGCGCTGCTCTGACACCCAAAATTTCTCGATTTCCACAAGTGCAAGTTTCGGTAGTACCAGTAAAATCCAATGAGGAGTTGCGTCATAAACGTAACAGAAAACGTGGTTTACTTTTCATTCGCCTGCTAACCATTATCATTAACTTCACTTCCACCTTCCCCGGCAATTCCCATTCCCAACGTCCTCCCTTAGCAACCAAACCAAACCAAACAACTCCTACAATTGGATCGGAGATCCAAAATACTACCTACTATCCAAGAGAAATGGGGACGGAAACTGCGAATGCAACCGTGGAAATATCGGAGCCGTTGATTCTCCAACCGGAGAAGACCAGGGAAGTTGAATTCGAGAGGATTCCAGAATGGAAAGAGCAGATCACGGTAAGAGGGATGGTGGTCAGCGCCGTGTTGGGGGGACTCTTCTGCATCATTACGCACAAGCTCAATCTCACGGTGGGGATCATTCCCTCGCTCAATGTCGGCGCCGGATTGTTGGGCTTCTTCCTTGTCAAGTCGTGGACGGGGTTTTGTTCCAAGCTGGGGTTTTCGGTTCAGCCGTTTACGAGGCAGGAGAATACCGTCATACAGACTTGTGTCGTCGCTTGTTATGGCCTCGCCTTCAGTGGTAATCTCTTCTTCTTGTTCCGACATTTTACTATTCTACTTTGGGATGTCAAAATCTTTACTTTCTTTGAAAAGTGAAAAGGAAAATGTGCATAAATTTTCATAACTAACCCTCATAAATGATTGAAAATGCGTAAATGTCCGAGTTGCGCATAAGTTGGTCCAGACACCTGGTTATATATTAGAGAGAGAGAGAGAGAGAGAGAGAGAGAGGGATAATACTGAAATTTTAATCAAATTTTCTAAGTAGACATGCAATCATCGAATATCCCTGAAGAAGTTGTGTTTTCGTACAAAGCAATCAAAACGGGACGAAGGGAGTAGTTTTGATTGGAATAAGGGGTAGATTTGTTGGGGATGTTGCAGTAAATGGCATGTACACGGGTATATGTACGTATTTGATGTAGCTTCCAGTGGAATGGCAAAACAAGATTCAAGTAGTCAACCTCAATTGATATGATCACAAGGTTTAGTTTGGTTGATTTGGTTAAGTTCACTGTGGCAATTAGTTAGTTTTTAGGCTACATGAGAATTAGGGTGGTTGCTACTAGCTACCTAATTCACGTAATTATAATGTACTTCTCTTTTGACGCCCAGTGAGACACATTGGTTGATATTGAAGCTCCTGATGAGTGAACATGGTGGTTGATACTTAGTAGGTGCAGAAATAAGCTAATTTTTTTATGGGCAATTTTGGATTCCATGGACGGGTTATTTGTTTCGGGGAGATAAAACCAGAAATTTTATCCCCCTGAGTCATGCATGGAGGACTAGTGTCTAATTTATATAAAGAACCAACTTCACCACTATTATTGGTAGATGACACGCTATCTTGGTTGTTCTCCATGGCAGGTGTATAGACAATCAGCAGCAGCCAAATTACCTGTTGGATACTCTGATTTCTCTTTTATGGGAATACCTTGAACATGGTTTACGTTTTGTCTATGTTGTGCTCTTTATCTGTCCTATATTTGATGGAATTATTTGCAATTCACTTGTTGACAGGGGGATTTGGTTCATATTTGATTGCAATGGATGATAGAACTTACAAACTGATTGGTGCGGATTATCCTGGTAATCGAGCGGAGGATGTAAAGAACCCTGGCCTGTGGTGGATGATTGGGTTTTTGTTTGTTGTCAGTTTTCTGGGGCTATTTAGTCTCGTTCCACTTCGCAAGGTCTTGACATTCTTGCATTAGATATAAAATATCAGAACATTAACCCTTCGTGTTTTCATAGACAACTAATACAAGTATGGTATTTTCATGGCCATAACTACGATGAGTGTTGAGTAGTAGTTCTTGCTATGTTTTCAGGTTATGGTCATGGATTATAAGCTTACATACCCCAGTGGAACAGCAACAGCCATGTTGATAAACAGCTTTCACACAACAACTGGAGCTGAGCTTGCTGGGTAAGAAACGAATGTATCATTTTCATGGTTTCATTTTTCTGGGGTATTCTTCGAGTTGCATCGTGTTTGGCAGGACTACATAATTGAACTAAGAATATGACAATTAAGGGAAGAGTATAAAGATTAAAGCAGTATATGCTCTGCATATATAGGCATAGATGTATGTTTTTGGTCAATCATTCTCTTGAAAACAAGTTGTCTCACAAATTTTCGAGTTGTAGTCTTGAAAATTGTCAGGGAATATCTATCTTTGTTTTCCTCATCATACGCCTTGAGGTTTCAAGGCCTTTGCTCTTATTTGGGTTCCTTAGTCGGTCCTACTTAGCCATTAAATGATGGTGCTGACTGCTGAGAAGATACCCTTTGGAGGGAGGCATAGCAGAAGTACTTAATTAGGTACATTTGGCTTGGTGTTTCCTATTTTACACATGTTATGAGCTTGTCCTACGTTGGGCTAATAAAATCTCCGAAATAAGTACGTGATGCTGTAACACGTAACACAGCTTGGCATTTTGAGCCTTTTGAACAAGATTCTGAAGAGCAGTTTCATTTGTTTTGTGTCGTAGGTGCATTTTATTTTTGTTGTGATCCTGGTACTGTGGATCTTTTGTTTACCTCGCCACGTGTGAGTTTGGATCATATGTCAGGTGGGCTCATTAGTGCTAGTCCCACAATGGTTGGTTATCGCCTCCAGAACTAGTATGAGTCTAGATAGTCTCTCCACTCATGCTTAATGGGTTTCGATTTGGATGCTTTAACATGGTATTAGAGCCAGACTTTTGGACAAAACTGATTTTGTTAGAAAATGCTTTTACGTTATTTGTGTCGTAAGTGCACTTTGTTTTGTTGTGGTTCCTATGTTCTGGATCTGTTCTTTACCTCTTCGTGTGTGTATCGGGGGTCACACTTGTTGGGGAGTGTTAAAAGGCGATCAAATAGTAACTCAAAAACTAATGTATGAATCTAGGCCTGTTAGATGTGTTCTAGAAATGTCTACAATTGAGTAAATAGCTCTACAAACGAGTGGTTCAGATCAATTTGGAAAACAAAAAGATTTGTACAAGTTTTACATTTCCGACTGCTGTAAAATGCGAGAAGACCGAATCGACCTTGTAACAATAAGTGAAGGTTTCGGGATAGTGATGGTGGCTGAGAGATCCATGAATTGGGATCCTGGTGCATATAGAGCAATGGTCCAATGGGAACAAGCATTTCCAGCCCCTTTGCTGAGGGGACCTGTTTTGCTAATGGTTTTCTTGGAGACCTGATGTTTGTGAAATCTTTGCTGAGAGTTGGACGTAGCCTCCTTTTTTTTTTTTTTTTGATCTTGCTAAGAAATAAGGAGCTAATGGATCTTGCTTGAAAGAAGACATGCCTAGCGTTCACTCCTCTTTTAGCCAATTGGAATTGAGTTGAATGCTTTAACCACTGACTCAACTATGGGCATTGGCCGCAAATATGCTTTTGAGTGTTCTGTGTTAGATTCATCAGGTTCTCTTGCCCAAGGACACTAAGACGTGACTAAATGCCATGGGTACTTGTGTAGGTAAAATGGTATACTTATAACTTCCATCTTCTACTCACAAAATGGGAGATCTATGCAAAATTTCATAGTGAACTCTACAACTTTAGCATGTTTTTAGGGTGCATTTCCAGTCAGACCTATCAGTTGCACAACCCATATATGCTTACTTAAGTAGTGTTAAAGCATCCAACTCCAAACCAATTGGCAAAGAGTGGAGAGGCCGCCCAGGCTCATATATTAGTTTTTTGGAGGAGATAATTAACCAATGTGGGACACATCCCAACACTCCCCCGCACGTGCGACCCCCGATTCGCACGTGGAGAGATCAACAAAGGATCCGGAACACACGGATCACAATGAAACAAAGTGCAACTGTGGCACAAACAAAGGGGAAAAGCTTCCGAAAGCCTAGCTTTGATACCATGTTAAAACATACAACTCCAAACCAATTGGCAAAGAGTGGAGAGGCTGCCCAGGCTCATATATTAGTTTTTTGGAGGAGATAATTAACCAATGTGGGACAAATCCCAACAAGTAGTACTTGACTAATTTTAAACGAGTCCATGTAAGATAAGGCGTGTCATGAAGTTGATGTTTGGTTTATGATTTTTTTCAAACTGATTGTTAATCAGTTGTGTACTTTTTTAACAGGAATCAAGTCACATGTCTTGGCAAATATTTGAGCATAAGTTTAGTCTGGAGCTGCTTTAAATGGTTCTTCAGTGGTATTGGGGATTCTTGTGGATTTGACAATTTTCCTACGCTTGGTTTGGCACTATTTAAGAACACGTAAGGTTCTATTGCTTTCAGTTCCCTTTTCCCCCACCCTCCGCTCGACTCACCCCTCAATTGATACTCTGCAGGAGCATGTAGCTTTTAGATTTTTCTTAAGCATATCCCTTACGCTCCCTTAACGAAAGGAAAGAGGGGGAAAAAGGCATCTTGAAAGGCTTCTTTGCAGACAAAATGTTGCTGACTTGCCTTTAATCTATTTTATTTTCGTAATTGCAGATTCTATTTTGACTTTAGTCCAACTTATGTCGGATGTGGTCTTATCTGTCCTCACATAGTGAACTGTTCAGTTCTTCTTGGTGCGATTGTATCATGGGGCATTCTTTGGCCCTACATATCTCAACATGCAGGAGATTGGTATCCAGCTGATCTTGGTAGCAATGATTTCAAAGGACTTTATGGGTACAAGGTATTCTAAGTTGCTGCTTTTAGTATGAAACAAAAGTATGCCGTCTCACTGCATTTATTGACAGTTCACAACCAATAATTTTGAAGGCTTGTTTACTTCTCTACATGGAAGTCTTGGTGATGTGATGTAGCTAGATCTTTTCTCCCTGGGCTTGATATTTTTGGGTAAAGTCACTGACATGCTTCAGAGGCACACATCTTGCTGGCTTTCATCATATACATCTGAGTCTTCTTTCCTTTCCCCGTTCATCCCCTCTTTATGACAGTTGGATAATGGTGCATAATATTCATGCAAGGGAAAAACAATTATACCGTCGTCATTTTGAACTGCGTACGGATAAATTAGACAGGTGGGGGAGTCTTGCCGACCCGAATTTATTGGTACATGAGGCTCTGTTTCGTTTAGTTTGGGGATAGTCTTTTTGTTTGTTAGTTTGTTTCTTTTGGACAAGAAGGCCAGGGAACTAGAACTTCATTTTTCTATTTATCCTTCTCTGCTATTTTGCAACTGATCAGATGTTCTTTTGTTGCTAGTTTCTTTAAGGTTATATAGAAATATGAAATATCACCTCTGCACGAAGTGGGAGAAATTTTCTGTATGTTTTTAGGTGAAGCATTAGTAAAATAAGTCCCTTTATGGGCGTCTAAATTTTTTAGGGAATGGGAGATTCCTAGTTTTTTCTGTATCTTTTCTTCCTCTTGGTTCCATGTTTGGCTTTCATAGTATGATCTTATGCTCTAACACATTCTGCTACATTTACTTTTGCAGGTCTTCATAGCCATCTCCATCATCCTTGGTGATGGCCTATACAATTTGGTTAAAATAATAGCAATAACCGTTAGGGAATTGTGTAACAAAAGCACTAAAGAGAAGAATCTTCCTATCGTTAATGAAGTTTCAGGTGAGGAACATTAAGTTCTGGTAACTTGAATGAAAACATATGATGCTTACATGGTAGACACATGTTACAATTCAAGATTTTCTGTACTTAGTTATTTTTCCTGTCCTTGATGTTGCTTTCATCTGTATGTGTGCTTCTTCAATAAGGACATCCTTACCCTTCCTGCTTTGACATGTTACTTTTCTGAGCACATTTAAGTTTCATGAATGCCTGAACACACATCCAAAGGACATAATTCACCTTGCACCTATCCTGATCTGAACGTACAAACGGAAAAAGCAGCTTAATACATAGTAGCTTCAAAACGCATGCACTTGTTAAAAGCTGAATGATGGACAATGCTTGAACTAACAAAATTTCGAAGTTCTTATTCTCCTTGATGAACTAACATGGCTTTGAATGTTAACAGTATTCTGAAACATCATTGTCTTTTTACCTGCTCAATTAGGAATATGGTCAGTCACAAAACAACGAGGATGATTTACGATCTGTCAATAATTCTCTTGTTTTGGACATATTATCTTTCCTATAATGATGTCTGAAATTTTGATCTGTAGGATGTTTGGGAACAGCTTTTGGTTGTACTGATGACAATTGGAACTGGCCACTACAATAGGGGCATTTTAGATTGTGTATTGTCAGTATGAGTCCTGTTTTATCATCTCTTAGATTCACATTCAAGTCTTTACTACCTGAACACACATTCTGGAAAGAAGTATTGTTTATAGAGAAAGATGAATCAAAAGTATCATTCTTGCTATTATGCACTACCGATGAATGCAATTTGTTCAAGTAGACAAAGAAAAATTCTAATGTGGATCCAATTTGTATGCTATCAAAAATTCAAAATGTTTAAAATGATTTTGATCATGGTTACAGCCATCTGTCTATACATTTTACCTTATTACACACTTTTGAATTCTTTTTTATTTTTTTGCTTAACAAAATTTTATTGAAGAACAACCAAAGAAAAGGAAGGCATACCTTCCTGATCACAAAAGATAATCATCTACAAACTACTAGGTACAGGATGTATCCTTTAGAGGTATTTGCCAAGAATGACATAGGGCTTTGATTTCATTTTGAGTAATAGCACTCATGATTTCTTCTTAGGATTCTTATATTCCTGAACTTTTTAGCAGCTATATAAGAAATTTTGCTTTCTGTGTTGCTCTCTTAACTTTGGGCAATACCTATGTTCAGAATATGCATTTCTTGCTTTACTTATTTGTCGTGATTCATCAGTACCTGTTCTTTTGTTTTTCCACTAACTATTGTTTTGCAGATGACAAGTCTTCTGAACTACTAATGGAGCAAAGGAAACGAGATGAGCTGTTTCTAAAAGACAGGATACCATCCTGGGTGGCAGTTTCTGGTTATGTGGGCCTGGCTGCAATATCCATAGCTACAATACCAACCATCTTCCCACCCCTCAAGTGGTATCTAGTCCTTTGCACCTATCTTTTTGCCCCTGCCCTTGCCTTCTGCAACTCCTATGGAACTGGTCTCACAGACTGGAGTTTAGCCTCCACTTATGGAAAAATCGGTCTTTTCATTATCGCTTCATTGGTTGGACGCGATGGCGGAGTAGTAGCCGGTTTAGCAGCTTGTGGGGTCATGATGGCCATTGTATCCACTGCAGCCGATCTCATGCAAGATTTTAAGACAGGCTACCTCACTCTCTCATCAGCCAAATCCATGTTTGTGAGCCAATTAATTGGAACAGCCATGGGGTGTGTCATTGCCCCGCTAACATTTTGGTTGTTTTGGACTGCTTTTGATGTGGGGTCGCCCGATGGACCTTATAAAGCACCGTATGCTGTTATATTTAGGGAAATGGCCATTCTGGGAATTGAGGGGTTCTCTGAGCTTCCAAAGCATTGTCTAGCCTTGTGTTGTGGATTCTTTGTGGCTGCTTTGGTTGTTAACCTTCTGAGGGATGTGACCCCAACGAAGGTCTCTCAATTTATTCCAATTCCAATGGCTATGGCAGTACCATTTTATATCGGGGCTTACTTTGCAATTGATATGTTTGTTGGGACTGTGATATTGTTTGTCTGGGAGCGGATAAATAGGAAAAATGCAGAAGATTACACAGGGGCTGTTGCTTCGGGTTTGATATGTGGTGATGGGATTTGGACTATTCCGTCAGCAATTCTCTCCATCTTCAAGGTTAATCCACCCATATGCATGTACTTTGGGCCTTCTGCGAGTTCCTGAGCAGTAGGTTAGCCCTTGTAGTTGATTGCTGTTGTGAACCCTAAATGGTTGTTGGACATGTAAATATATCTGTTGTGCATTATGTATCCGTGGGACTATTATATCTCAAATATGCGTTTCACAAGCCTCTCTTTTATTGTCTCTTTTATCTGTTATGCACTAATGAGCTTAGTGTCGAAACCCATGAGTTTTTAGTTGCAATCCCAAGCATTTGGCAAGAAACGTTTTGTAAAGCTTGTGTTTGGGAGCTTTAATCATAAAACATGATCAAACTCAACAATTTGATTTCATACGCTCTTTTAGACGAGGTAAAGAAACTTAAGCTGATTTAATTTCCAAATTTCTGTGAAGGGGTTCTTCTAGTGGGAATCGGGGGACTCACGAACTGCTCCGGGGACCTTGCAGTGGTGTAGTGTATCTCAGCGATCAATGATCTGATTTTAAAAAGACTCTTTCCGAAAAGAGTAGTTTCTTTTCCGGAAGAATATTTTAACAAAATCTAACTATTGCATATACTTTTGGACGGCTTAGATGCGACATTACATATGGCCTTGCATTACAGAGTCCTTGGGGGGGGGGTGGTTAGTTTGCTATCATTGGCTGTTAGGTCCCACAAGAATTTTGGTTTGCCTTGTGCTTTTGTTTTAGGAGTAGTTTGCTATCATTGATTGGTAGGTCCCACACGAATTTAGGTTTGCCTTATGCTTTTTTTTTTTAGTTGCTTGAATGAAAGTGCAGATATGGTACGTCGCTACCTTCATTAGGAAATATTGTTCGGTCACATCACATCACTATTTGTAGGAGACCTCACAGCACCTATGTCGAGGTCGGAGCTAATATCCTTCCATGTGTGGGTGGTTTTAGAAGTATGGTTAGCCCCAATAAGGAGTTATGGAGATTGAACCTGACTCAATCTAAAACCAAGTCCAAGTTTTTGTCCCTTGTTGGTTTAGGTGGCCCAATTCATTTGGTAGAAGTTAAATCACATAATGTGCGTGCAGGTACGAGACTGCAAGTGTAAGCGTGAAAGTATCATTCAAAACTCCACCAAATATCTAGAATTCGTAAGTGCGAGAATTGAGAACGCAAACGCGAAGTGAAGATTGAGTGCGGGAGCGATAGCTATTTTGAAGGATTATTTGACTAAGGGTGCAAGTCAATATCAGTCATTATAGTTAAAAAATTAACTGGTGGAGGATTATTTATTTATTTTATTATTGTTGGGCATTGTTTGAATTATGCATTTATCGAATGGAATTGCTTCAGGCACTTCCAAAAGTAGATTCTTTGACATGAAAGCACATGGCACATATTATGGCCACTCAGATGTTCGGGGTTCAATATGATAATTCAAAAAACCAGTTCAAAAAAGAATAATTCAAAAAACCGGTTCTATCCGGACGGAATTCACTGAACAAGAGGAAACAAACAGAATCAGTTGCATGGCTTTGTTTGATTGGAAGTTTAGTTTAGTTTAGTTTTGATAGTGGGTGAAGAAAAAAATAGAATAATGATTGAAGAGAGAGGTAATGATTAGAGAGAGTGAGAAATTAATAATTGGAGAAATAAAATAATGATTAGAGAAAGAAATAGGATAGTGATGAAAAAACTAAACTAAAACTAAATTTATATTTTTTCTTCTTTTTTTATTTTTTAGGTCAATGGGCAACAATTTTATTGATGAATATCAGAGTATTGTGAAGAGGTACTCCGATATCTCATTACTTTTCCTTCTAATTTCTCTCTTAATTACTTTTGCTTCTTATTATTTTCCCATGTTTCAAACAGATTTGGTAAATAGAGAAAAGGAAATGATTAGTAGATAGAAGAAATGAGTTTGTGTTTTTAATTTATTTTATTGTCATTTTCCTGTTACGAATCTTTTCAAAAAAAAAATTTCTTCTTATTTTTCATAATCAAATGGGAACTGATAACAAGCAAAGGAAAGGGATAAGGGCTTGGTAGAGGAGAGATGTGACAGGACGATGATAATGGTAGAGGTCCATAAACATAAAAAGGACTCCTTCGGATGGGACTAGGAGTTGTTGTTACGTATGCATTTTTAAAGTCAAATCAATGGTCCATTTTAAAGTCATTACATATAGATATCAATGTAGGGTGTCTTTGATTAGTTTCTGCGCACCTCGAATTAATTTTTACAATTTCTTCCGCAGCCCTTTCTGCACTTAGAAATCCCTAAGTCATAGGCGTTGATTCATGAAATATGTGATTAATTGTAGCTTGATTCCACTGCGTAAGTATATATACTTGCGGCTTGCCATTGAAGTTAGCATATGACTTTAGAAAAAGATGGGAGGGTGGAAGCTAAAATGATTTAAGATCACAAATTAATATAGATCAGCTTTATATATATATATATATATATATATATGGGAATTAAATAGACGTGAAATTATACGTACATATGAATTGTAAAAAGCAACAAGTGACTTTTTTTTTTTTGTTTCTTGTTCAAGCTTTGAAATCATGCTAGATTGGAATGATAATTCAACAGATAGGATTTAGCTTTTTTCAAAGAGGGCCCTGCTGTTGTCTCCAAGATGGGAAGCACAATTCATAAGCTATGCAATCATCAACATACACATATATAGCCACTCCCACAATTCTCATCATTAATTACCAACACATTCACATAGGCCAATTCTTCTCTCGCCTAAAAAAAAAAAAAAAAAAAAAAGAGAAAGAAGCCAGGATCGAGTCTTCACTACTCTCAAACCATTAAAGTGATCAGGATATATTACATGCACCCAACTCTACTAGTTTTTGGGTTTTTAAATTAACGATTAAGCAAACCTTCAAAGTCTTGTGGTCTTTATATCTTAAGAAGTTTATCATGTTCTCACTTGACGGATTCCCTGGGATTTTGTAACTCTCACCCCTTGACCAGAGCAAGCTAGTTGCATGGATTTTGCATGCAATGGAAGTCAAATTCCTTCAATTCTTCCTTACTTTGATATATTATAATATAATATTCGAGGAATGCATGAAATTCCTTCAATTCTTCCTTACAAAACTGTTTCGTAAACGAGTTAGTACTAGTCATGAACAAAATTGGGGAAATCAGTCCTCTCCCGTCGTTGCTTTTTATTGCTAAAAAATTCAAAACAAAGCAACTTGGCATTATATATGGTTGTCTCCCCACTAGGAGAGAATTTAATAGGGAAAAATAAAGAGAGAATAAATTATATACAGTATACACCGACGGTTATATTACGCTACGCCGCCATGTTTTATTAATTGGGACCACTGTTCAATTACATTATTCTCTTCCCGTAAAAATAATTAAAAAGTCGTGGCATCTTATCTCTATATATGCGTGTGCATAACATTAGTATATAGTACTCCTAGTATTTCAACGCGCAATTGAAAATGGGCAACCAATTATCTAGTAGTAAAGAAATAATGGGGCGGGGGGTGGGGGGGCATCTTTGTCATCGGAGTGATTCAAGGAACTTCCCTTCAATTCCTGTCATTTTCTCCAGCCGTTTATTCCTTCATTGTCCACTCACAAACTTACACAGCTTTTCTTTCATTTTTTTTTTTTTTACTTTACTATGTTTTTTCTGTCGACCACAATTTCACGTTTGTGCTTGTTTTCTTCTCTCTCTCTCTCTCTCTCTCTCTCTCTCTCTCAATAACTTTATACGTATCGTGTATCGGTTTTTTTTCATTTTATGAATTACATTGGAATACGTATCAATCGTATGATACGTTAACAAAATTAATTTACAATAAAGTATTTATTCCTAATTACTATATAAAAATTTGTCGTCTATACGTAAAATAAATGTTTTATTTTATATATGAACAATAGGTTATAAGGATGAAAAATTCCAACTCTCCCGAATAAGGTCTATCACATTGAGGCTTTCTGGTTCGCAGGTCATCGGAAGAGAAGAAAAGCCTTATCTGATTTGTGCGTAGGATACAATCCAAATCGGCATACTTGAATGTATTGTAGGATATGTACTGGGTGGTGGGATATGTTTTATTTTTGGAAGGAGACAGTGCAAATCGTAGGATACATATCCCGTCTCATAGGACACCCATGAACCCAGCCAAAAGGAATTGGGAGTACTTTCATCATTTTGTACAAAAAAAACTTCGAAATGTCTGAATTACCCGTAATGATTGAGCATCAACTAAAACAAATATGTATCGGAGACGGACCAATAAGTAACGATCGAGAACCGGCCGACAGACATGCAATTATCTATCACAGTGATATATCACGATGTAATTAAGGGTATCTTTGGTTGTGTATTGAGAGTGATGTTTTTAAAACCTAGCTAGGCAGGAACAGGGGTATCAGAAACTGGCATTCGATCAGGCCCCAAGGACCCACTAAATATCTCCAAACAGGAAGAACATAGGAGGAGTGGAGTATATTGAAAATCTGAAACCGCAGCTTTAATTTCTATTCATGCATGCATAGGTCCATCCGGCCATCACGGATAGTTGCTTAAACTTTCCTAGGAGTAGTAGAGTATTTTTCAGACATTTTATCTTAAATAATGGAGTAGTTTTAGGTTTTGCTGTAGATTATAAATTTTGAATGTTAGTAGAGAAGATAAAAAGCATGCTTACCGTTGCCGTGAACTTATGCTTAACTTGCTTATTGCCGAAAGTTGAAAATCCGTTTTTACAACATTTATTTAGAATCTAAAAGAAGATTCGAAAATTAGCTAGCGCGCTTCTATAGAATCAAATTTCAGAACCTTTTTTAGCTACTCGTAATTCTTAGATTCCCAAAATAAGTTGATAAGATTTTTTTACACATTCTCACAATTGCTTTATAGTAGAAGCTAAAATTTAAAAATATGCTCCTATTTTTTTTCGTAAACACGCACTACAGATAGAAATATACTGTACAAGACAATTAGGCCTGTTAGGATATCATTGTTTATTGTCTATTCACGTAATTTGTATTGGAATATGTAGATGCCCTATTGTGAAAAATCAGTCAACAAACAAGAAATATGCAACCAAACGGATTGTGATTTTCTTGTCTGTTTGTATCTAATCTAATTCTAGATACAAACACATAAATAGATTATACTACAATTTACTAATTAATGACAAACAGGCCCTCAATCAAGGCAGGCAAGTGAACTCCAAACTGAGATTTTTTTTTAATTTGAATCTCAATATTACCTTCTTCTCACTCCAATAATAGATCAGTACAATATGTGTTGTGCTCACTAAATAAATTATCAACGTCCAATCTACATGTATCCAGTTTTTTCAAGTCTCGAATTTTACAAAATGAATGTTTAGATAACCTTTTAGGGCTCGGGACGGTGTCCATTTCATGGGCACATGAGAATCGTCTTAGTGCTGTTTT
The DNA here is from genome assembly GCA_019656295.1 of Rhododendron mucronatum var. ripense. Taxonomy (NCBI): domain Eukaryota; kingdom Viridiplantae; phylum Streptophyta; class Magnoliopsida; order Ericales; family Ericaceae; genus Rhododendron; species Rhododendron mucronatum. The sequence continues at coordinate 476,750 of BPLT01000148.1, read as the reverse complement.
AACTCCCACCCCACGCAAAAAAAAAAAAAAACCCTCACCATTGAAATCTTCACAACTATCCGACACAAATTTGCTTTCTAAAAACGAGCTCTTTTCTTTACAAATCAAAAATAACAGTTGTCACAAGAAAAGTTTCCCAAACCTTCCACCAAATAAAGCTTTGAGAAGTGTTTTTAACGAAATTGATGAGAAGGACAACTTAATAGTTAATACTACTAGTCGTAGCAAGGTGGTTCCTTTCTCAATCAACGAGACAGATTACAGGTTCCACTTGGTACAGTTTTATATACTACTACGTTTGTGGCCGCGCGCAGCCCTGTTTCATGGATCCCAAGGTCTCAAAACAGGGGATGTTTATGCCTGAATTCTTGAGCCACCTAAATCCAAACACCACCTCCAACATGGCTGAGACCAACAACAACTCCCCATCAGCAGAAATCAAGGATCTCCAAATCGTAGTTTCCGAAAAACAAGAATCCGACTCCACCAAGAAGCAGCTGGCCCCAAAAAGAACCTCAAACAAAGACAGGCATACAAAAGTGGAAGGCAGGGGAAGAAGGATAAGGATGCCCGCCCTCTGCGCCGCCAGAATCTTCCAGTTGACCAGAGAATTGGGTCACAAATCCGACGGAGAGACCATCCAGTGGCTTCTACAGCAGGCCGAGCCGTCGATCGTCGCCGCCACCGGAACCGGGACAATCCCGGCCTCGGCTTTAGCGGCGGCCGGCGGCTCTGTTTCCCACCATGGGACCTCAATTTCGGCTGGCTTGCATCAAAGAATCGAGGAATTAGGTGGGCAGGGTAGTACCAGGCCCAATTGGTCAATAGTTGGACCTCATTTGGCCACAGCAGGGGTATGGCCCCCAGCTGCTGTTAGTGGTTTTGGGTTTCAGCCATCGTCTGGTCCATCAACGGGGACTTTAGGAAGTGAGGGACTGAATTATCTGCAGAAAATTGGGGTTTCTGGGTTTGAATTGCCAGTTAGTAATATGGGTCCTATGAGTTTCACATCGATTTTGGGTGGTAGTGGAAGTGGGCAGCAGCAGGTGCCTGGGTTGGAGCTTGGGCTATCACAAGAAGGGCATATTGGGGTTTTGAGCTCCCATGCTTTAAGCCAGATTTACCAGCAGATGGGGCAGGCTAGAATGCAACTTCAGCAACGTCAACAGCAAAATCAGCATCATCAGGAACCATCTTCTAAGGATGATTCTCAAGGTTCAGGACAGTAAATTTGGAGACATGATAGTGATTCAGTTTGGGAGGAAAACAAGAAAAGAAACTACTTAGGAGCTTTTGAGATCAGATGGGGACTTGTATTTGGTGTGTATGGTTTGATAGCTGGGGATTCCAAAGGGACTGGCTTTGCATTGCCCCATCTTCTTTATTTGTATTCATAGCTTCATCCATGTCTCCAACTACAGGTGCTTATTGGTCTTCTGTTTTTGTTTAGGATATTCACACATACATTATGCATACTACTAATTTGGTGTATAGAATAGAGATTTTCTGGTAATATTGATACCATTAGAGTGTTTCTTGTGGTCTGGAATGTGCAGGTGGATCTGTGCAGGGCCAAATAGCTTGGATTTGGGCTTAAACTTCTTGTTTGTTTTTTTGAAGGTGTGTTTTTTCTTTGCTAAGTAAAAAAAAGGGCTAGGAAGGGGCAACCAGACCCTCCTTGGAGTGACTATATCAGTTCCTTACCCGCGGTGAAATGTTCTACCGGGGAGGATAGAGTAAGGTGTTTTTTTTATCATCTTGTTCCTTATAGGTTCAGATGGTGTGCTGATCGAGCAGCTTGTTTGTGGAAAACTGAAAATGAACATAGAGTACTATAGTCCTATACTCCTCTTACTGCAATTTGAGTGCATCCTTTTATGTAAGTACTACTCAAATATACTACTGGTAACATATTTCAGCCATTTGAGACTGTAGCCCTTGCTTTGAAGTAGTATATCTTTAAGACTGGAAGTTAATCTCAAGGATCTTGAAACTTGCTTTGTATGTAAGTACAATTCTCAAATATATTAGTGTAACAAATTTCAGTCATTTGTTTCTTTCTTGAGTTTGAATCTTAAATCTTAAAACCCCTAGCCTTTTGAGACTGTGTAGCCCTTGCTTTGTAGTAAGACTGGAAGTTAATCTCAAGGATCTTGAAACTTTTTTCATACTTGTGTAGTTCCTTCAGCAATAGTAGCATGTTTTTTTGATATCCTATAATGGTAGTAATATCGTCTTAGAATTCTCATTACTGTCGAGAGACGTTGAATTTGTTTCCTCTTTGTTTCGAAACAACATATTGCTTTCTATTTTTGTGAGTTGACGGTTCAATGTTTCTGCAATTGCTTCAGCGAAATCTCAAATCTTTGCGTAGAGCTTACTTGTTGAAAGAAATTTCCATGAGGGCGACCCTGTGTCTTTAGGCTTAAGGTTTGCGGAGTTGAGTTCAAAGAAAGCCAACACCTTTGTGCTTATCCTCTTTGTGAAACAGATAAAAATGCCTGCAGAGAGTAGGTTATTTCAATTGGTAACTCATATAGCAGAGATGTGGTACGAGAAGAAATAGAAATTGTTCTCTATGGACAGAATCCTATGAGATCATAATTTTGCTGGAGCTTATGTGGTAATGACTTTATAGTATACCCATTGCTTTCCATTCATAACCAACATTAATTTAGGCCACCCCACCAGTCTTTATTGATTCCTCTACTCAGCTGTTCCTCTATTTAGAGAGGTATATTCTCTTCTTTCTGTTTCTCAGCAGCCTCCTTCAGCTCCTGCTTCCTCTCTTCTGGAATGGCCTATTGGTTGAAGATAAAGGTGGTCAAAAAATCCTTAAAACAAAAAGAAGAAGAAGAAGAGCCTAACTGAGTGGCTTGATCATCTGGGTTTCTTTAGGAATGGTTCAGTCTTGGGTTGCAAAATGTTTTAAGCCATTAGAACCGGTTCGACAACTGAGGGCATTGATAAATCTTGACCGGACACTAATTAAATCATACTCCTACTAGTTTTGTGGTTTTACTAACTTGGAACTGATTTATGCTGCTGCTTTTAGAAAGATACTAATTAATCTCCTACCACGGAAAAATGTTCTGTGAAGGAATTGCTCTCTCTCAAAACCCTGAAGGATCAACTGACCACTTCGTTGCTAGTCATTTGTAGTGTAGTTTTTACTAGGGTCCAATTTCAACAGCCCTATAGTAATACGTACGTTAGTTCTTTTCCTTTAGGGGAAAAAGTGGTCTTGTGAAACAAGTCATTTTCCTTTCACAATCAGACATAATCATGTGGTTTGAATTCTTCCTCACGTTATTTGACTCTCTAATGTGGCGTTGTCTTTTTTTCTTTTTGGCTAAGGCAGGCTCCCCTTGAGCGTGATCACATAGGGGAACCCATCCTCCTCGAAATGTCCGGATTTGAGCTATAGTTGACTTAATTAGGGAGAAAATGTTTTTTTCCGACGATGCCGTGGGACTTGTCACCGTAACTACACCAAAATGCAAGTGGACATGAGACTTCCACAATCCGACCATCTGGTCCTAAGTCGACTTGAACTCAGGATCGGTAGAAGGGGAGGGTTTTACAGCCACGTGAACTCAGGACCGTTGTCTCTTCACATTCGTCCTTAATTTTAGTTCGTCCAAGTTGGTAAATGGTCGGTTGTTCGTCCTAAGTCACCTTCACAAATTCTATTTTTATACAATAATAATACAACAGATAGTACCAAAAGAGTAGGAATTCAATGCCACAACCACTACTTAATTCGTGATGAGTGAAATTACTTTTGCCGATTAAAAACAACCACTAGTTACTACTTAGTTTCTGCTTCTTTTTAATTTTGTGTTTTGTTCTTTTATTGACTGAAGCGTCACGGAAATGGAGATCTCGTCTGGTCAAGCAGAGGAATATAGCCTTGTTTTTGCTTTTGTTTTTGTTTTGATAACCAAATGTCCGAATCAGCTTGTGCATATCTCGACTAATTCCGTATCTCTGAAATTAAAGACTGGACAAACTCTCTAGTGGCCCCAAGATTTGGAATATTTGACATCCGGAAAATTTGAACATCCTACGTAATGAAAGACAAACACTTAGACCAAAAGAATATAAGCTTTGTTGTTGGTATCTTTTCAAAAGAAAAGCCAGAAAATGGAAAGAAAGAAAACACCACAGAACAGAGGTAGGCAACAACAGAGAACTAATAGCCTAGTTAGTGAAATTATTTCAGTAGTCCGGAAGCACCATCACGTGATGATCTGGACCACTCCACAATCATGTATTCTCATGTATGAACTCCACATACATAAGTTGTTCTGAACGGTGCTCCGGGACTAGTGAATAATTACTCGCCTAGTTTTTGGTATATTCCAAAAGAAGAACAAGAAAATGGAAAGAAACAAATATGAAAACAGAGCGGAAAATGGTTTCAACAGAGGGGATGAAATGACCAATCTCAAGATTTGAATAACAGATGCAACAGGATATGCGGAGTACGAGTTTTGTCATTATCGAACGATGACATGAATTGGGTGAGTCTCATTGAATGGTTGTGGCCCCTTGGGACCGTTCAGTGTGATTCATCATGCACCATTAATAAATACAGTAGGAGGGAACTGGTTGAAGGGTCAATTCTATCTTGTTTCGGTTTGCTGGTAAGGTGCATGGTGTACTCCCTCCGAGAGAGAGAGAGAGAGAGAGAGAGAGAGAGAGAGAGAGAGAGAGAGAGAGAGAGAGATGCCGCTCTATGTCAAAACAGATAGAGAGAGAGAGAGAGATGCTGCTCTATGTCAAAACAGATGCTGCTCTATGTCAAAACAAAATAAAAGAGCATCGTGTGTACTATTATCACCGAGCACATGAATTTTATACAGACGGAATAATGCAAAAGTACCTTAGAATTTGGAGAGACTAAAGCAAAACAAATCCCCTTTTTCCAGGGGAGTAATTTTGCCACTCTCTGGTTTGTTAATGTCACTCCCCTTTTGTGTTTATATAAGATGATTTATTTTGTGAGAGAGGAGAAGTACGTAAACAAAAAAGGAAGTGACAAAATCAATTCTCTTTTTTTAGGGGTTAAGTAAAAATCGTAAAGGATCCAAAATACTAAATTGTAATTCGAAATGCTAAATACAAACACAGGGAAAACAAACATTACACAGTAAAGTTTAGAGGTGCCATGGGACGGCTCGTCCACCCCCCTCCGCGGCCTCTGGCTATATTATAGGAGTAATTAACTAATATCATGGAGTTGAAGTAATTGATCGAATTTCTTTTTATCATTTTCCGAGCTTTTTGTATCACCTGTTACTGAATTGTGCACCTTATTATTAGTACCGGAGAAAACATAATGCAAGATGTCCTCATATGGTTTAGAAGATAAGGTAATGTAAAATAAATGAAAAAAGAAGTACAAAAGCAAAATTTGCATAATACAAATCAGATGATTTGAAAATTAAACTAAAAGATTACAATATAATATATATATATATATATATATATATATAAAGTAGGTAGTATAAGAACTTTAATAGTTTTTGACCGGACTCTGGGTGAAAGTTATCCTGACAAATTTGACACGCCACATCAATATTTTTTGAAACTATTAGAAAAATTAGAATATAACTTTTATCCAAATTTTCTTATAAATTTCCAAGATTTAGCCCATTTAGGCCCCGTTCCACTAATAACTAAAATAAATATCTTTTAAGTAAATAATTTTGAAAAATTAAAGATGATATATTTTAAGGGAATGATCTGTCTTGTAAAACTAAAAATAAGTACTTAAAAAATAAGAATTTTAACGAAACAGGGCCTTAACCCAAAAAAACTCGACTTTTGGGGCTGAATTGTGAAAAAAAATTAAAAAATTATAACTGTTATCCAAATTGCTTTGGGGGTCACTTTAGGGATCCATAAGAATAACTCGAGTAGTTCATAAATTTTGAACTATTTTTTGAGTGGGTCACCCGAAATGAGTTCAAAAGCATTTTTTCTTGCGTGATTCCATACAAATCTTCCTTGCGAACGTATCATTTCTAAGATGGGAGAGAGAGAGAGAGAGAGAGAGAGAGAGAGAGAGAGAGAGAGTCACACATTAATATATGAAAAAATGTCCGACTATTTGCAGAGAAGATTTACAGGATACCATACAAGGAAAAAACGTGTTTAGACCCATTTCGGATTTCACAAAAATTTAGAAAAATATTCTTAAATTTTTGAATATTATTTTATAGGGCCGTATAAAAAATCAGCTCCAACAAACATCGTTAAATATTACTTTTGGTTTCGTAGGTGCGAACTGAGCAGTTTCACCAATATGAATTCAAAAATAATATTTACCGATGTTCGTTGGAGCTGATTTTTTATAGGGCCCCATCAAATAATATTAAAAAAATTATTAATATTTTTTAAATTATTTTGTAGGATCCGAAATAGACCCAAATGTGTTTTTCCTTCGTGGTTCCTGCAAGTCCGCCTTACAATTAGAATTTCGGATTAAAAAAACGTTAACAATAAGTGTTACTTCCCTCCGTCCGGATTTAATAGTCCTTTTTGGGAGTTCGTGTCATTTTTCAATCGTTATATCTTTCAATTTATAATGTTTTACGTGATTTCGAATATATTGTATTATAGAACTAATCGAGATCTATCAAATAAGATCCATATTCTATATGAAATTCATTACGGATTCTAAGATATAACCCGTTTTTTAGCCGGTTAGAATAGAACTATGGACAATTAAATCCGGACGGAAGGAGTACTATTCACTGGCTGAGATATACTCCAGTACAGCTGTACAGTGCATAGGTAAAACCAAAAGAGCTAGAGGTTATTTTGGTCATTTGCCGCTGAAAACATTCAATCAACTCAGGGTAAATTGGCAGTGCATTGAAAGGCGACAAAGGACGGCAGTATAATAGCGCGTGGTGGGAATTTTTCGTGCGTGTTATGCACTACCGTCAGCCCTGTGGGTTGATTGTAGAAAAAGCGTAAGAACTTAAAGTCGAACATAACCCATTAAACAAGACAAGATAGATTCGAATTTGTTGTCTGGGAATGGGCTGGAATTAGGCCCGTCTGTGCCTGGATCTAGTTTGAGTGACCAGGGCCCTATATGGCTCTTGTGGATCCAAATGGCAATGGGCAAAACAAAACTGCAGTTAAAAAACACACAATAATAGGCGCATTCATTGGCATCGCTCGCACTGGGTTGGCATCGGTCAAATTCTGTGGGAAGCATCGTCGCTTGTGGAGCAATGGTGACAGCTAGACATCAGCAAGCAATATGCGCGGCGGTTCTTTTTGAATTATATGTGTTTCGATGAGACACTTAACGATATTTGATCGTGTTGATTTTTGGTACACTTGTAGTATTCGACGAGCTCTACGCAGTGGACATCTCCGATCGTTGGACCGATGCCGGCAAGGCCGCGCAGCACGCTCCCCCTGTCCATTTTTTTAGGGGAGTAATTTTGTCACTCTCCGTTTTATTAATGTCACTCTCCTTTTGTGTTTATATAAGATGACTTGTTTTGCGATAGAAGGGAAGTAGCGTAAATAAAAAATGGAGCGACAAAATCAATTCCTTTTTTTAGGGGTTACGTAAAAGTTGTAAAGGACCAAAATACTAAATTGTAATTTGAAATGCTAAATACAAACACAAGGAAAACAAACATTACACAGTAAAGTTTAGAGGTGCCATGGGACGGCTCGTCCACTCCCCTCCGCAGCCTCTGGCTATATTATAGGAGTAATTAACTAATATCATGGAGTTGAAGTAATTGATCCAATTTTTTTTATCATTTTCCGAGCTTTTTGTATCACCGGTTACTAAATTGTGCACCTAATTATTAGTACCGGAGAAAACATAATGCAAGATGCTTCATAATTTCATATGGTTTAGAAGATAAGGTAATGTAAAATAAATGAAAAAAGAAGTACAAAAACAAAATTTGCGTACTACAAATCAGATGATTTGAAAATTAAACTAAAAGATTGCAATAATATATATATATATATATATATATATATAATAAAGTAGGTAGTATAAGAAATTCTTAAAGTCGAACATAACCCATTAAACAAGACAAGATAGATTTGTTAATTTGTTGCCTGGAAATGGGCTGGAATTAGGCCCGTTTGTGCCTGGACGTAGTTTGAGTGACCAGAGCCCTATATGTCTCTTGTGGATCCAAATGGCATGGGCAAAACAAAACTGCAGTTAAAAAACACACAATAATAGGCGCATTCACTGGCATCGCTCGCATTGGGTTGGCATCGCTCGGATTCGGTGGGAAGCATCGTCGCTCGTGGAGCTATGGCGACAGCTAGACATCAGCAAGTAGTATGCGCGGCTCTGACACCTAACCGTCTGATCAATTTATCGCTAGACTTGACTCATTTATTTGATTTAATAAAGGACATTATGTCCAAGATTTACAAATACCCCCCCCCCCCCCCCCCCCCCCCCCCCCCCAAAAGTTGACCGGCGTTGACCAACGTTGACCGGCATTGACCGGCGTTGACCGGAGTTGACCGGAGTTGACTGGCGTTGACCGGCGTTGACCGGCGTTGACCGGCGTTGACCAAAGTTGACCGGCGTTGAAAGTGCCTAAAACCCTAGGGTACCCTATGAAAGTGCCTAAAATCTTAGGGTACCCTATATATGAAAGTGCCTAAAACCCTAAGGTACCCTATGAAAGTGCCTAAACCGCTAAAACCCTATAATAGAAAAATGAACCCTAAAACCCTATAAAAGTGCCTAAAACCGTAGAGTACCCTATGAAAGTGCCTAAAATTTTAAGGTACCCTATGAAAGTGCCTAAAATCTTAGGGTACCCTATATATGAAAGTGCCTAAAACCCTAAGGTACCCTATGAAAGTGCCTAAACCGCTAAAACCCTATAATAGAAAAATGAACCCTAAAACCCTATAAAAGTGCCTAAAACCTTAGGGTACCCTATGAAAGTGTCTAAAATCCTAGGGTACCCTATGAAAGTGCAACAAAATCAAAAAAACACAAAAAAAGACATTTTGTGTTAGCCAAACAAGGCCCTTGTCTCATTTAAAATCATTTAAATGAAAAAAGACATTTTTTGTGTTAGCCAAACAAGGCCCTTGTCTCATTAAAGGCAATTTGGTCTTTTCACGGACCTTAAACTCTAAAATATTTTCATTAATGGACTTTACACATCACTGAAACTTAAGCTGGACTAAATCTACTTTGGTACCTCTTCTTTTGGACTTTAGACTAATTTGCTGTTGATTTAAATGCGTTATCTGTCCCCTTGTGTAATAGGTCTTTGTATCCGTTGTATTAGTTGAACTCGTAGGTTGTAATCATCATATTTCCTCATTAATAAATTTTTAACATGTTCCACAAAAAAATAAAAATGGTCAGTCAAGTAAATTCAAACACGTCCATATTTTCTCACAAGCTAAACACCCTAAGACCTGAAACCAAGACCATTTTGATTGAAACATACAGTGATAGATGCAACACACCTCGACTAATTAAAGGGGCCCCATCTCACTGTCCACTTGCGAGGAGCCAAATTAAAACCTAAAAATTGCTCCGTATGGACTGACTCCAAAAGAATTGATAGCACCTGTGAGGTTTCAAACTTGCGATGTTAAATTATTTTACTCTAACAGAAATGTGAAACTTTAATTAATGTATGTGGAGTTGTCGAGGTGATAGGATATTTGTAATGCAGAATGACTGTTCTAAATATTCAAACTCAAATATTATGTGGGTTTTTTCCCTCCACTACTACAATAATCGTTAAAGATGACAGTTTAAAAGTATCATTAAACGTGAAAGATGACAGTTTTGAAACTGTCGTCTATGGAGCTGTCATTAAAAGTCTAGATTTGTTATGACAATAAAAAACTGTCATTAAACATATAAGATGACAGTTTAAACCTGTCATCTTTGTGATAAACGATGATAGTCTTAATCTGTCATCTTTAATCGCAAAGATGACGGATTTAAACTGTCATCTTATCTGTTCTCCATTCAAGAAAAAAAAAACCAATTCTCTTTCGAATGCTTGGCCGCCCACGTGGCACCCACATGCCTCTCGCATGGCCGCCCAGTGGCACTTGTGTGTCGCCTACTTAGCACTTATGTGGCCAGCAAATATTTGCTTGCCCCAGGACTTGAACTCAAGAACTTCAGTTCCTCACGCGTGTATTACCATCTGAGCTGGCACGCTTATTGTTAACAAAAGACAAACAAAAACATGTATAGTATATTTTCGAAAATTTTAACATGAGCACTTTGAATGTCAGTTTTGGATGAAACTGTCATCGTAGACATTGAAAGTATGAGATGACAGTTTTAAACTATCATCTTATATGTTTTTATGACACTTTCTGACTATCATCTTTTATGATCAACTACAATGTCAGTTCTAACTAAAACTGTCATTAAAAGGGCTTAGTTTCAATGTCGCTTTTAAGGAAAACTGTCATTAAAAGGTTTCCCATATGGGCTTCCGGAAGCGCATTTTTTAATGTCAGTTTTAAGCAAAAATTGACATTAAAGAAAAAGATAATAATGTCACTTTTATTCTATACCGTCATCTTATATTGCAAAGATGACAGTTTGTAAGATGGACTGCCATCAAAAGTCTACCATCATATTTTCGATGACAGTTTTACAAAAACTATCATTGTTTCAATTTTTTGAGTGTCATCTTTTAAGATTTTTGTAGTAGTGCTCCCTTACTATACCTTATCCAAAAGATTGAATGACTAGCTTTAAGCACATCCTAACCAATCTTTACAAATCTAATTTAGTACTATTTAGTTTTCAGGTTTAATTACAACATTATCTACATTCAAAGATACAATCCTTGCTCCAACATGTCAGTTATATATACGTCATATTCCTTTTCATGTAGGAGTAATTAATTTGTTTGGAACGTCAAAGTCAAGCTAGGGGTTGGAAAAATCCGAAACACCCATTAAAATGAAGGAAATTGATTTTTGCATTCTCTTAATTGATGCAATCACTCTCTCTTTTTGTCTTTTAGCGGGTGCATTTATGAAATAGTCCCTGTATGTATACAATTTTAACAAATTTTAAGGATTGTTTTGTAAATTTATCCACTAAAAGACAAAAAAAAAAAAGAGTGTATGCATCAATTATGTGAGTGTATAAATCAATTTCCTAAAATGAAATCCAAACTTTAGTACCATGTTGGTTTAAAAAGTGTACAGAAGTTGATCATAAGTTCTCCATTCTTCGAATATTGAAGAAAACTAAAACAAATGTGCTATGTTATTACGACGTGAGTGAGAGATAGAAAGAGGGGTGGTTGGTTTGGTTTTATTGGGCTCGTAAGAAGCAAAAATGATGATTTTTTTAATAACTCATATGTTCGGACCAGCTCTTATACTGGTAAAAATTATAAAAAGCTCTTTATTCTGTTGGGGAGGGGAAAATGATGGATACAAGTTCATTTCCTTTCACTGTGTCATTTGGGTAAGGTTAATCATGTAAAAAACTGACACACATTTGTTTTGTTTTCGTTAAGGTTGTTATTTTTAAGTACTTATTTTTTATTTTACGAGACCGGTCATTCTCTCACAATACATCACATTTAATTTTAAAATAAGTAGTACTTATTTTAGTCAGTGAAACACACTTAGCCTGAAACACATTTTTATAACAAAGGTCTTATATTTTTTTCATTTTCTGAACCAATAAAATAACTTCTTCAACTTTTACTTTCAAATTATTTTCATCCTTCTCAAACCAAAATACTACTCTTGTATATTGTAATATAGCAGGGGTAATGGCGTTGAGATTTTCAGGTCCAGAGCAAACCTCTAATACGGGGCTCTTGTTTTTGTTTTTATAGAATTTTTGGACGGTTCGGATTGACCGTCCGGTGGCCGTATGGAGCCCGGTGGGATGTCAGGATCCTATCAGGATTCCCTTGGGGTCGGAAACTATAGCACCGCTGTTTTTTGAACGGCGATAATATGGAGCTATTATCAAACACAAATTTTTTTTTTTGGCTAATATTGTATACATCAGCGGAGGTTAGCAGAGAAAGTTAGTGAGTTAGTCTACATGAGATTCAGAAACTATTCATAATCCTAAATCTGCAAACCGTTCATTTTGGGGCTCAAACCCTAATCTCTCACAAAAGAGAGTAAAGAGTTACCAGACTACAAATGGGTACCAAGCACGAATTTAAAAAGGTGAAAGTTGACTCAAAAAGTTTACTTCTCCAAAAAAGGGAGAAAACTTGGCTGGAAGACAAAACAAAAAGTTATGATATTATAAAATGCTAGAATAGTCAAACAGAACCTATATAATTGCTGTGAGTGTAAAACGAAAGTATCACTTGCAGGGGCCAGGGAAGGCGCTCGCAGAGCCACTTTTCGTCTGCAACACTTGCAACTCATACAATAATAAGTTTTGGGGAGCTTATTTTTTTATTTTTTGACTTTTTGGTTAGAAGTCTGAGCAATAACCGATAAATTTTCAACATATGTGGCATCAACAAATTTCAATCTTGCCGATAAAAAAAAAAACAGAAAACAAATTTCGATTATATGGTGAATGAGAAAGACTGTATGAATTTGTTCGAAGTGCACGTGAGCTGACACAAGATTATCCAAAAAAAACAAGATATTTATTTACTATTGAAATTTGACAGTTGATGTAGTTCATGGGAATAGGAATTAAAGTCCTCAATTAATGAGTTAGATCTATATTCCTATTCTACATCTAGATGGTAGATTGAATTTTTTTTTTTTGACCTTTCCCAATATTGTCATCAGCGGGGTTAGTAGAGTATTAGTAGGTTACTACACAAAGAGTTTCAGAAATTATCTATAATCCTAAATAACCTTGAATCCCAAATGCCCACAACGCTCGAATCCTGACATTCCACATGAGGAGGATCAGGAGATGCCAACTAAATTAAAACTCATTGACGTAGATTGTCTCTATTAACTAGTAGTATATGCCACCTTGCAACTTTTGACACTAGCTTGTTTTGATGGTACATGATTGATAGGAGCGTGGGGCCAAGTGTGCGATTGATCAGGAAACTTGCCCTTCATTGAAGATATACTCAAATCTTCTCTAACACTTTCCTTACAATAAAGTAGTATCTAATTATAAATAATTACTCCCTCCGTCTTAAATTCTCTGTTCGGTCCGTAAAACGGGGTGTTAAAAATAATGCAATTTTTTCTCAATTTTTTTTCACAAATTAAAAATACTCATTAACATCTAGTAAGTTGTTGAATTTTTTTTGATTTTTTCTTACAAAAATTTTATTATTTTTAACATTTCGTTTTGCGGACCGGACAAAATATTTGAAACGGAGGGAGTAGATATAAAGCACCACAGTCTCCATCACAATATTGCATCACATTCCACACCACCCCTTTGTCAACTTGGGGGCTTCCGTCCCTGTATTGTTCGAATATTTATTATTGGACCCCACGTTTTGCTCCATTAGTTAGCCCATTTATTTTTAGGAGGGAATATCTATCTCCGTTCACACTTCATCTTCCAAGTATCCTACTAAACCTTACTTTATTCTTCAGAATCTCAACCCTTTTTTTGTTCTTAAATCTAGATATTACACATGTGGGACGTATGTGTTGTACAGCTCATGAAGCACGCTGTATATACGATGATTCCAGAAAAAAGGATGATTTGTACCTATTTGCACTAGAGTAAATTACAGTAAACCCCCCTCAATTAACCCGAATTTTCACTTAATCCCCCTCCGACTACAAAACCCAACAGTGTGCACCCTCTAACTATTCAGAATTAACAATTAACACCCTTTTGTTAGGTCTCCGTAGGAAAAATGCACCGATGGCCGTCTCCGGCCACCGGGCGGCCGATCCGAGCCATCCAAAAATTTAAAAAAAAAAAACCGAGTGGGCTCGCGCGGGAATCAACGGCATCCGACGTGCGTAGGTGCTCGATCTAAACACCCCATTTAAATTCTTGGGGTGTTTGGATCGAGCACTTACGCACATCGGATGCCGTTGATTCCCGCGCAAGCCCACTCGGTTTTTTTAAAAAAAAATTTTGGACGGCTTGGATCGGCCGCCCGGTGGCCGGAGAAGGCCGTCGGTGCATTTTTCCTACTGAGACCTAACAAAAGGGTGTTAAGTGTCAATTTTGGATAGTTAGAGGGTGCACACTGTTGGATTTTGCAGTCGGAGGGGGTTAAGTGAAAATTTGGGTTAGTTGAGGGGGGTTTACTGTAATTTACTCTTTGCACTATAATGCAATAGCCAAATAATTCTTCAAACCAGCTTGCGTGTATCTCGGTTGATCTCTAGAGAGCCAATTTTATTACCCACTAATAAGTTAGGGCCCAATTAAAAGTGGAGCAAAGTCTGATATGAATTAGTCCGATAAGAATTAATATAGCAAAGTCTGATATGAATTAGTCTGATATGAATGTATATTAAATGATACAAAAAGTACATAGCAATACGTGTTTTTCTCGTCTTTTAATGTACTTATCGTCAGTCCAATAAACTGACAATATATAGCAAGACCTCTGATTTTATACTTGAACAATGTATTACCTTCCACCTCATCGTTGAATCGTTACTTACCGACAAACTACCCGTTGTGAACTTGAATATGCCATAGATCTATTCCTATTTAGTTTGGCAGAGGCGTAAATAAAGTAATATGCGTTTGGTCTGCTCAAGTACGGAGTATTTTTATGGTGTCAGAGTCAAAGTGTAGCAGTGCTCGTACGCTAACGGCACCGATCTATCTAGCTTGTATACGGAGTATTTTTATGGTGTCAGAGTCAAAGTGTAGCAGTGTTCGTACGTTAACGGCACCGATCTATCTAGCTTGTAAATTAATTTGGTGGGCTTGTGATGTATCTAGCTTGTAAGTAATTTGGTGGGCTTGTGACGATGGATTACTCTTTCATGGGTAGAAATTATTTCAAAAAGATGCATTATATGGTGAACTTGGTTATTTCAACGGGTGGCACTGGCTAAACAAGCTACGACGGTTTGAAGCTTCTCTCTCCTGAAAGTGTGTACTGTTCTCCCCAACCCAAAGTTTTACTTAGCCAAAACAAAAACAAGAAAGTGCACGAGCATGCATGACAACTGTGCAGCGTGGAAGTCGCCACGTTTATGGGTTATTTATCACTCTTATGCCAATCAATTATGCTACCGTATATATATATGGACATGGATAAGGTAAAGTCTAAAGATTTGGTCATGGCTCAAAAACTGCCAATCACAGATCGACCTCACCCACTTGCGAACACTTAGATCGGGTATGATCCAATCATTTTGGGTGCTAATCCAAAATCAGTTTCCCTAGTTAATTTTCTGCAACTTTTCCCATTAATAAGGGTAGGCCAAATTGAATATTTCCCTATCTTCATTCTGATAATAAATAATTACGCATGCTATAACTTGTCATGTATATGTGTGCAAACGAGCCGAGCTTTTTATTGTTTGAACTCGCTTTGATTACAAAATGAGCCTTAAACTCAAGCTGAAAGTGCTTGCGAGTAGCTCGGTTTATTCGCGCTCACTTGATCTCATTTGCATGTAGATCAACAAAAGAAAAAAGTCATGTTGGTAATTTAGTTACTCTTGCAATTAGTACAAATAGATATATTCTATTACCAATTGATTTTATATTGGAACAAAAAATCTAATATAGTATCACTTGCATGCTTGTGATCTTGTTGCTTGACTAATTACTAAGTTAAAGTATATATAATTTGAATTAATTCATGGAGTAGTGTCAATAATAACTTCTTGTTATAGATAATTCTTGCAAAAGTAAAGCTAATTAAAAGGACAATGTGCTAGCTCTTGCAACTTTGCCGTGCATATTTCTATTTCGGTGCAAACTATATATGAAAAGATCCAAGCAATTGTTTGGAAGTTGGGGGCTAGCTTCTTGCTCTTGAATAAGAAAACTTATCTAGCTCAATAATTAAGGTGATAACAATAATGTCAATTAACTAACAGTTATGTTTTTGTATAATAAACCACTACTAAATTGCTCCTATAGTTTGCCAAGTTATTTTCGTTTTTCATATAAAACAAACGAATACAGCTTATACATATTTATTTTATTAAGGCTCATTACCCATAGCCATTTAAATAAGAATCCTGTTTCCTAGAAATAGACGGTAGAAGCAATCCGTGCAGATACAATCGGTGAAAAGATTTTTAATGTTCCATTTTTTGACAAATTATTACTGATAAAATGTCAATGTTTTGACCAACAAGATCATCACAGTTCTATTAATACAAAAATAAAGTACAATAAAAACAACCAAAAAAATACAACAAAAATAGAACAAAATACAAAGAAAAGTTGCGTGGAACTAGACATCGAAGTCGGACTCATCAATCACACTTGTAAAGGTGGGTGAAGAGGCCAAGATCCGCAACCAACTTCAATTTGTTCCTGCCGCAGTCGACTGAAGGACGATAAAATATCAAATTATCAACAAGAATTTTTTACAAATCTAAATCACTATTTGTTTAGAATGTTTGACATGAAACTCCTTCCATAAGTCCAAATTCTACGACAGAGAAATCTAAGAGCCGTCAATAATTTTTCCTGAAAGGATGTTACTAATGTCAAAATTGTTTTTATTTGTGTCAACTGTGGTTTATAATAAAACTTTTGTAGCATATACAAGGTATAAATTTTTTATGCAATAAATTTTTAAAAAAAAAACCAATTTTGACATTATGATATTTTTTTTTTCCCCCAAATCAGTTGGTAATAAGGTGGGCAGGTGGAGAAATTTTTAGTGCTGGGTGGGTACCACATCACTCGGTTGACGTAGTACCCGAGCAGGCACATCCGAGCCATCTAAAAATGTATTGAACATTTTAGATTGAAACATTTTCTCTTCTCCCACCTCCACACTTTCTCTTATTTTTCTCTCTCCAAATTTGAACCGTCTAAAACCGAAATAGGCAACTCAGATGCACCGAGCGGCACCTGAAAAATTTCTCGGGCATGAGGCAACCCATACAGGCAGGTCAGTCTTGAATAGCCGCCCAAATTACCTGGCAAAAGCCCCGACAAAGCTGCTGATGACACGTGACATTCTGACCCTCCAACGTCACTGGCCACTTTCCCCTTCCTAATCCCCACGTGCTCTTTAAATTAAGCAATAATAAATTCCGTAATACTAATAATAATAATACTTACAATGAAGAAAAGGTCAAAAGACCCACTCACACTAATACAATACCCCAATCCTAACGTAATTCCCACTCACACTATCCGTCGGGCAGCGTACGAATCGGTTCGGGTAGATAAAGTAGCCAACCAAACATTGCCACCTCAGAATTCAACTTCGCACGGTTGCCTTTTCGGGCAAATTTTAGTGGCTGCATTCTCTTTTTTTTTTGATCCGTGGCTGCATTCACTTTACTTCTTATAGTCTCCTTCTGTCTCTCTCTCTCTCTCTCTCTCTCTCTCTCTAACCTTGAAATATCAACTCTTCTTCTTCTACTTCTGCTTCCTTAGATATTGGAGAAATCGTTTTACGTAACCATCACTGTATCAAACGAAGCTCTTGTACTGTTTGATACACACCAAATATAAATACGAGTAGTTTTTCCCGACTATTCAGTGAATTCCTGGTATCTCTGTCCATATAAGTTTCTTTGGGGATTTTTTTAGAAATTTC
Organism: Rhododendron mucronatum var. ripense; assembly: GCA_019656295.1. Taxonomy (NCBI): domain Eukaryota; kingdom Viridiplantae; phylum Streptophyta; class Magnoliopsida; order Ericales; family Ericaceae; genus Rhododendron; species Rhododendron mucronatum. The sequence continues at coordinate 459,054 of BPLT01000148.1, read as the reverse complement.
TAATAAAGAGAAATGGATGACGAGTATGCTAAGCTTATCAGGAGGATGAACCCACCCAGGTACCACTTTCAATTCTTTTTCACTTTTTATTTTCTTTCCTAATTCATCTATTTCTTCATTCTTAATTTGTCCTTTTTACAACTTTATATGTTTTCAGGGTGCGTTTTAGGTGTTTTTTTCTGTTATAGCGTAGTACTAATTTAGTATGGCTGTTGAAAGAATATTTGGAAGCCCTTTTTTTTTGTGTGTGTGTGTGTCTGAAAATACTATCCAAGTTATTCACTTCCAAAAGATTATTATGTCTTGTTGTCTCTATCTCGGGCGGAATTTCTTCTTCTCTCTGGATCACAAGCAGATGTTTTCAGATTGAAAGATTAGTACAACTAAAATCCCATTATTGCCATCTTGAATTTCTTTTATACCTTCTCCTTTTGTTTTCAAATTATCTGTTTACTAGGCAGATTTGTGATTTGGAGGGATCTATGTTTCAAAATCTGGAGTATTAAACTTGACCTCTTCTCAGGAAATCTAGATAGAATTGCTATCTGATGTTCCTCCTCCTCTTTGATTTTTTTTTGTGTAAAAAAAGAGAGTATGTGGGTAGTTCTTACACTGAGATTTGCCTCTTGTTGTTGCAGAGTTGTAATTGAGAACAATACTTGCAAGGATGCAACTGTTATCCAGGTACACACCTTAGGCCTTTGGCTTTCCGATTTTGTAGCCACAAGTTTCTAATAATTGGATTAGGTCGAATACTATTTTCTGGGTTAGGTTTGATTGCCTATTTTCTTGTCTAGTTTCTCATCCATGGATATTTGTTTTAGGTTGATAGCGTCAACAAACACGGGATTCTCCTGGAAGTTGTGCAAGTGCTTACCGATTTGAACCTCCTTATTACGAAGGCGTATATCTCATCTGATGGGGGTTGGTTCATGGATGGTATGGTTTCTTATTCTGCCTCCAACCATTTGGGAAAAAGAACAGCTTTATATTAATGGTTTTCCCTATAGTTTCTGATTGAGTTTTCTGCAAATTTTGATTCTTCAGTGTTTAACGTGGTTGACCGAGATGGGAATAAAATTAGAGATGAAGGGGTCATCAATTATATCCAAAAGGTATCCGACTCTTCTGTAATTCTTTCTCGATTCAGTGCACCAATTTAATTAGCATATTGAGAGTAACACGATCAATGGAAAACGAAGCACCCAAAGTAAACAACTTAAGGAATGATAAACAGATCCGTTCAAAAAAAAAAAACATGTTCAAAAAAAAGGAATGATAAACAGAGCGAATGAAGAGGGAGACTTACATTGTGGGGTTAAGTTTTCCGTCGGCACATATCTTTGTTTTTCTTTTTCTTTTGGGTCCAAAATATTTGGTAAATCTGCATGGTTGAAGTAAAACTTCATCCTGCTATATTTTCCATAGACACTCATATATCTGTCCTTGATTCTCAGTTTCGTAGTCAATCGTAAATGTCAATTGTGTTCAAATTCTATTTCTCCAGTTGTACACAATTTGTTATCTTGAGCCAATGTTGCATCAAGGCTTATCATTTGTCATGTTAACTTTCATTTTCCAGACACTTGAAAATGATTCCTTCTTTCTCTCCCCATTGAGAGGGTCTGTTGGCGTGATGCCTTCTGAAGAGCACACCTCGATCGAACTAGCTGGTACTGATAGGCCCGGTTTGTTGTCCGAAGTTTGTGCAGTTCTTACTGATCTTCATTGTAATGTTGTTAATGCGGAGATATGGACCCACAATTCCAGAGCTGCAGCGGTAGTTCATGTCACTGATGCTTCCACTGGATGCGCGATAGAAGACCCAAACCGGCTATCTAAGATAAAGGTATTGCTCCGCAATGTTCTTAAAGGAAATAATGACTTGAAGACTGCAAAAATGACGCTTTCACCCCCGGGTGTCATGCATAGGGAGAGGAGATTACATCAAATGATGTTCGATGATCGAGACTATGAAAGGAATGAAAGGGCAGAACACGGAAGAGTTGTGGACAAGAGTTTGAGACCAAATGTGTCTGTGATGAATTGTATTGAGAGGGATTACACGGTGATTACTATGAGGTCCAAGGATCGGCCAAAGCTGCTATTTGACACTGTGTGCACCCTGACTGATATGCAATATGTTGTCTTTCATGGGGTAGTTCACACGGGGAGAACGGAAGCGTTTCAGGTATGGATTTTTCTTTTACGGGAATATGGTTTGTTATTATCCTTTGAAAGTAGTGGAGATTGGCCTCTAATAGGTGATTATGCTCTTTCATCATCTAATTGGACAACGCTTCTTTTGTTGGGATGAAGGAATACTATATCAGACACGTTGATGGACTACCTATAAGCTCGGAGGCTGAACGAGAACGCGTTATGCAATGCCTGGAAGCAGCCATTGAGAGACGAGCCTCTGAGGTATAGTCCTATCTTCTCTTGAGACAAAAGACAACTTCAACCCACTAGGTGCAAACTGCAAACTCTACCTATGAGATGGTTAAATGTGTGGTCTTCATTGAACAGGGTCTGGAGCTTGAACTATGCACAGAAGACCGGGTTGGACTCCTCTCAGACATCACCAGGGTATTCAGGGAGAACAGTTTGTCCATAAAAAGTGCAGAAATTTCAACAAAATCTGGGAAAGCCGAAGACACTTTCTATGTCACAGATGTGACAGGGAGCGCAGTCGACACCAAAACTATTGATGCGATACGGCAAGAAATCGGACAATCAGCATTGCGTGTCAAAAGGAATTCATGGCCTTCGTCAAATCCGCCTCAAGAGACAGCAACGAGTTTCCTCTTCAGTAACTTATTTAAAGCTCGAACATTCCAAAATTTCAAATTGGTCAGATCCTACTCTTGAACTGTTTTCGTGGATGTGTAGTTTCCAAAAGTAGAACATGTGCATATACGTAAGCTGTTTAGGCAACATGAAAAACCGTAGAAGAATTATTACGGAATACTGCAACTATGGACGTCCCCTTCATCTTGGGAATGGAAGAAACGAGAAGCCTCCTTGTGCTGTAGATATTACTGAGGGGTGTTGTCTCAGTATATCTTATTCTCCTGTAAGTACTCAGTGTGTAAAGTGTGATTACAATTTTCAGATTGTACACAGATGATACCTATGGGAAATTGTAAATTTTGAATGTAAAGCTGTAACATTTGTACGTGTATACCTGTCGGAATACTTGTAGGGGAAATGTAAAGTTTGTTTTAATGCTATACCCTTCATATTCTTTGGGTGAACGATTCCATGAACAGGTCATTGTTGTGAAACTGTTAATGATTCCATACGAGCTTGGTATTTATGAATTTTTCATTGTGGAGAAGTAAGTTGAAATGCACTCGACAAAACAGCTACCCAGAAAGGAAGATGGAGGAAATCCATTCAAACTCCTGGCGAAGGTTCTGAAATGGTAATGTAAGAACAATTAAAACGGTGGAATGTGGTTTTTTTGGACTGAGATAGATTGACTGACTGACTGACTCAAGTTTAGATTCAGTCAACAAGACAAGAATTGTTCACTGTTTTTCCAAGAATGCGCAAGGGGAACAGAAATAGAACAGAGAAGTTGCATTCCACAATGGTAAGATTCTGTACCAGACTGATAGCAGCAGGAGTTGATCCTTACACAAGCTCGCCGGAAGACATCACTATAGCGGGAAAAGAATAGCATGCCCTCGAATTTGGGTATCACATAATGTGGGAGTGTCCAGTACTGTTTCTAATTTTTTGCTGATCAAAAACACAATAATTTTCCCAAAAGAAATAAAGGATGCCATAGGTCAGATCTTATCCGTTCATCCACTTGGCCAAAAACTAATCCCTGCCATTCAAACCATTCACTGACAAGCAAGATGAAAAGTAAACATAATCTAACCTGTTCTCTGTTGTCTTCTCCTGCCTATTCTCACAGTCTTTCTCTCTCTCCACCGGTTGACCGTCTCTCTATCTCTGTCGGTAGACGGCGACCCACTTTCTTGTATCCACAAATCCATACGAATCTCACCTGTTGGCTGCTCATCTCATTCTAGAAGCCAAGATCCCAACCAATTTTATGTTTCAAGAGGCTTGAAATCGTCCTTGTTCAAGATCTTTCTGTAACTCTGTTGATTTCATTTTTTGTTTGGTTTGTGTCATTTATGGCTGTTTTCTGCGCTATCATTTCTTGCTCAGAGCTGTTATGAGTGGTCTCATTTTCTCCTCCATCTGCCACAATTTTTTCCTCTTTAAAACCGACTGAACCGAACCGTTCCGACCACCAACCAAACCGAACAGTTATTCCTAAGAATCGGCCGGTGTCGGTGTGAGATATCCAAAAACCGACTTGGTCGGTTCGGTGCAAAAAGTGAGAAAAACCCGACCGAACCGAACCGATTTCATCCCAATAACACTACTAGGGTATTATTATAACCTTAATCAGTCCAAGATTTAGCAGTCTTTTCTGATAACCTGTTCAAGAAGAGAATATGATTTAGTATCGGTGTAAGAGCATCTCCAACTCATACTCCATTTTTTCATTTTGAAGGAAAAACATTCTCCAACTCATCATCTAAAACTCTCCTCCATTTGGGAGGATGAACTTTGATCTTCTAGATACAGAGGATGAAGGAACAAATAGAGAATCTCCTCCAAATATGTGTTGGAGTTGAGAAATAAAGTGTTAGATTGGAGTTGAGATAAATAGTACAATCTTCTAAATCTACTTTTTAAATAAAATAGATTAATTTGATCCTCTCAAATAAAGATTTGGAGGGTGTTGGATTGGAGATACTCTAAGGCCCCGTTTTGATAACCGGATTATGCCTTGGGATTGGTAGTCCAATCCCAAGGGCTTCCCAAACAGAAAGTCTGAGAATCCCGATGGGGAGTTCCCGACCAAAATCCCGACCGCCCGCAGGGCCCACTCCGGCCACCGGACCGCCGATCCGATCCGTCCAAAAATTCTATAAAAAAAAAATCGAGATATACGCACAAAAAATGGAGTGTTTAGATCAGCCATCTACACACGTCGGATGCCGTTAATTCTCCCTTGAGCCCACTCGGTTTTTTTTTTAGAATTTTTGGACAGATCGGATCGGCGGTCCGGTGGCCGGAGTGGGCCCTGCGGGCGGTCGGGATTTTGGTCGGGAACTCCCCGTCGGTAACTGTAGCTTCACTCCTTCCCAAACCTTTGTTTGATAAATGGATTATTACTCCGTTGAGATTAGTAGTGAGCTCCATAGGGGGTATTACTTGGTATTCGTAGTCTAATCTCAACCCCTTCTCATTGCCATTTTCTTCTATCAATCCAATCCCATCATTTAATCTCATCTCAAACAAACATGATATTAATAATCTCATCATCTAATTTCATCCCAAACAAATATATTCATTATCAATCTCTTCTCATTAACAATCCCTTCTCCTTACGAATCTCAATCCTAATATCATCTCCTTACGAATCTCATCCATCTATCACTGTTATCAAACGGGACCTAAAAAGTACTCCCTTTGTCCGGATTTAACGGTCCTTTTTGAGGATTCAAACTTTTTAAGGGAGTATAATTATTACATGTTTGAACACTTGAATTTTCTCTTCTACCCTTCATTATATATTATGGAGTAAATGTGCTAGAGTACAAAATTTCTTTTTGAAAACAGCAAATTAGGCGCCAAAATAGGAAAAAAAACAAAGTCAAATTTGTACTCCTATTCCAGTGGAGTATTCCGTACCAGTAGTACTCTTTTTGTAAAATTCCCCTCTATTTTTTTTGTGTGTTAGTAGTAGTAATGATTGAAAAATAGAAGGGTAAAATTGAAAATTTGTTAATCATTACCCATCTAATTTAGAAGTGGGACAATTATTTTGGGACGGCAAAAAGTGTAAATTAGGACAATTAAATTAGGACGGAGGGAGTATTATAGCAACAACCGTGGTCCGTGGCGCCCACCCAAAAAATGGTACTAGAACACAGAAGAAGAGGGTAAAGTTAAGAGTGGCGTCAAGCGAACGACTCGGACCACCTGAACTCTTGACCACCCAAACCAAACCCACTAGGAGCAATGCCTAACTTTGTTTTGAAAGTGAGCAGCGAATCCTGACTTGTTCATATAAACTGGACTGGCCCTATAGTAAGATGGCGGGAGATAAAACTGCTCCTCTCTCTCTCTCTCTCTCTCTCTCTAAGCCGATGAACTCTCCGATGATACATTTTGCCAATCAAATAAGCCGAGCTCTTATCTCCGCATCAAAACGCTCACTCCCACCCCGGATATGGACTCCTTCGCTCGAGCAAACCCTCCACCGACTCGGTTGCCGCGACTCACTAACACCCTCGCTCGTCGCCCGAGTCATCGACCCCTTCCTCCTCAACCACCACTCTCTCGCTCTCGGTTTCTTCGACTGGGCCTCTCAACAACCAGGCTTTTCCCACACCTCCACTACCTACCAATCCATTCTCAAGTCCCTCTCTATCTCCCGCCGCCATTTCAACACCATCGACAAGCTCTTGAACCAAGTCAGAGCTCAAAAGATTGATCTCGATCCTTCCGTGTATTCCTCCATTATCGCTTCATTAATAAGAGGGAAAAGGACTCGTGATGCGCTTACGATTTTCAATGAGGTCAGTTACGAGGTTAGTTATGGTTTAGGGTCTGGTGTTTGTAATTCGCTTCTGGCCGTTCTGTCTGCCGATGGGTATATGGGTGATGCACGCAAGGTGTTCGATGTAATGGTTGTAAGAGGTGTTAGTATGAGTACAGTTGGGTTTGGTGTTTACGTATGGAGGTTTTGTAGAAATGCTGAAGTATGCGAGACTTTAAGTTTGTTAGACGAGGTTAGGAAAGGTGTTTCGGGGGTTAATGGGTCGATAATCGCGGTTTTGATCATTCATGGCCTTTGTTTGGAGTCAAGGGTGGCGGATGCTTTATGGGTAATGGATGAGCTGAGGAATAGGGACTGTAAACCTGATTTCATGGCGTATAGGATTGTTGCAGAAGCATTTCGGTTGATGGGAAGTGTTGTTGATGTGGAGGTGGTGTTGAAGAAGAAGAGAAAGTTAGGGGTGGCACCAAGGGTTCATGAGTATTGCGAGTTTATTTTCGCTTTGATTTCTGAAGGACGGATTTGGGAAGCGAAAGAATTGGGTGAAGTAATTGTGAGTGGAAATTTCCCAATTGAGGATGATGTGCTCGTTGCTTTGATAGGATCAATATCGATTAACTATCCCTGTTCTGCAATGTTGTTTTTCAAGTTCATGGTGGGAAGGGAGAGAGTTCCTACTCTTCTTACACTGAGCAATTTGAGTCGGAATCTCTCAAGGCACGACAAAATTGACGAACTCTTGGAGGTTTTCCAGATTTTGTCCACCAAAGAGTACTTCTCGGATATGGCAAGTTACAAAGTGAGGGTTTCATTTTTGTGCAAGGCTGGGAGGGTAAAAGAAGCTTATGAGGTTCTTCAAGAGATGAAGAAGAAGAGATTGTGTCCTGATGTATCTTTCTACAATTACCTTATGGAGGCATGCTGCAGAGAAGATCTACTTCGTCCTGCAAAAAGGCTGTGGGATGAGATGTTTGCGAGTGGGTGTGGTGGGAATTTGAAGACTTACAACATCCTTATCAGCAAGTTTTCCAAAACAGGTCAGGCTGAAGAGGCTCACAGGCTCTTTTGTCACATGTTGGAGAAAGGGTTAGTACCTGATGCTATGACGTACGCATTTCTCCTTGAAGGGCTTTGTAAAGAAAAAAGGGTTAAGGATGCTCTTGAAGTCTTTGACAAGTCTGTCAAACAGGATGCCATGTTAGCACGAAACCTGCTGACTACATTTGTCCTCTATCTTTGTAAAGAAGGTATGTTTTGAATTCAAGTAGAGGTGATTAACCCTATATTTCTGGGGCTGTTTTTACTATATATCCTGTTAACTATTCGCTTCATTATGATCCTTGCAGGTCATTTTCATGCTGCTTCTAGGTTACTCTGTGGTATCGTTTCTGATGTAGGACAGTCAGACTCCCATGTCATCTTGCTGAAATGCTTGCTTGAGGCTGCGGAGATCCCAGTTGCAATTGAACACATAACATCAGTTGGAAAGAATTCAGCTTCAATGTTGCCAGCAATATGCAATAAACTTGTAGCATCAGTTTCATCTTTATCGAAAGCGGAGCCTCTTTTACAGTTGCTTCAAGCAATGCAGGAGAGATGTCCAACTCTGAAAGACTGAATTATGATCCTTCAATCGATATGATTAGCCTTTGACTTCTGAGAAAGGTTTGATCACCATTATTTGATTGGGAATAATTGAAGGTTTTCTTATGGTTATAAGGGCAAATGCGGTTCCTTGTGGTAAGTTGTTTGTTTCCAATGATGCTTCAGAGCAGGTACTTCTCCTTTCATATAAGGAGATTCCTTAATAATGCCTGGTTAGGTATGGTACCGTTTGGTGTATATTTGATCCCTAAGACATAATTTTGTTCCTACGTAGAAGAAAGAAAACAGGAAAAACTAGTACCTTTAAGGTATTTAGGAACATAAGATGCATAATAGTCTTTGCTGTTTATGTGTTCTGTTAGACATAATGTCTCCATGCTTAGAATCACCTCGTGTTGTTCTTATGTAGAAGAAAGAAAACAGGAAAAAGTAGTACCTTTAATGTGTTTGGGAACATAAGATGCATGATAGTCTTTGCCGTTTATGTTTTCTGTTTGACATAATGTCATAATGTCCTCTGTGCTTAGGATCACCTCATGTTACGAAACCCTCCCCAGTGCGCCTCTGTTGAACATCTATGATTATTATTGTGAAATTCGATTTCACCTTCACTTTCTGCATTTTTCGATTTTACTAACCAACCTACTTTGTATGCATAAAAGAGGCTGCAGCATTATGCTAACTCTGATATTCTAGTGCAAATTCATCTGAATCTCGATCTCTTTAGATGTTTGACAGAATCAAATTAACAGACACTACTTTTATAAAATTCTGGTGGCAGTTTCGTCTACAAGCTATAAATATAATAAAACAACTAACGTCTATCAAACCTCTCACAGTTTGCTCTTATGGGTGTAACATTATGCAGGTACCCTGTACATTGGAAGGTGCTCTGCTTCGTCCTCTATTTCTCGAGACGTGTGTACAGTGAAGTCTTTTGCATCCCAAACAATAGAGTGCTGTTGCACCACCAATATGCTGCTGTTGCCACGGAAATCTGATGAAGCCAATATGTACCCAACTTCTCCCAATTCTTTGTCCTCATCCAACCCCATGAGCCCGAATACAAGTGGGGACTTCTTTTCGTGGCGTCTTCCCACAATGATTAGTTCATAATTGTTTTTCATAGATCGCAGCACTGCAACAGTCCCTGTTCCGTCCTTCGCCACCTCTTCTATGTACTTGACCCGATAATTACCAGCCATATTGAGTCTAAACTTACACACCACGTCATTGTCCAACTTCCTCTCCATTGAATTGTCACTGGCAATACTCCCATTCTCAAGAAGCCGAACCATCGTGACATTGATGTTTGGCTGTCCAGCCATCCGTGCCCCTATAGCCAATGCCTCCCTGTCATCTGCTCCGCCCATGAAGAGGATAGCCACACGATAAGAAGACCAAGTTGCCAGCGTGGGCCTTGAGTTGTGAAGGAGTCCACGGTCAACAATAATTCCTATAGAGCAAGGTGCCATATCAATGATGTTACCATTCATTATCTTGACCCCTTTCTTGAAATCCTCCCATACGTCTGTGGTAGTATACCTTTCATGGAATGGAAGGATTATCAGTGAAGCTTTTTTGTCAAGTGCCATTGTGCAGATTTCGTCATGCATGGTCACATAAGGTGATATTGCGGTAAATGGGTGCACTGAGACGACACCAGAGTTGTTTTGCTCAAAGAGTCTGAATGCATTGACTATGCTTTTTGACGAGGAAGCATTGGAAGAGGGCCTCTTGGAGAGTTTGTGGGGGATTAGGAGGGGGTTGGATCGGCCGACAAGCTCGATCAAATGGAGGGCATAAATTGCAACTGGGCTTCGTTTTGATGGATTGATGGCTTCTAGAAGGCTGATCATGGTGGGAACATTCTCTTGGTCGTGTATGCAGGCTACTACTCGGAGCTCAGAGTTGTCTCCCAAGTGCATCACAGTCCTCTGATTGTAGACTGCATACCTCCTTGAAGGATCATATAGATATCTTACGAGGGGAGATGTAGTGGAAACTAGCAATAGCATGGATATGCACATGACCACAAATGCTTCATGGTCTATTGCCTACAAGCCATTCAAAAGCCAAATTCTCACGCGGGTTAACAACTCTGTACGTTAGGCATAAACTGCACTGACCAAATGTATAAAGCTTTTCTTTCTTTACTTTTTAGTTGGTGCGAGAAAATACAAATAATATGACATTCTGATTGCAGAAGCAGCGGCCACAGTAGAGCAACAGTGACAATGATTATAAGACAAGGTGAAGGTGGACATGTTGATCAGTTTACTGCAGTTGGTTTCTCTGCTTTTCTATATTTTCATTTTCCTTTGATCAAGAAAGTCTGGATGTTGCAGTTTTTTTGTTCTTTTTTTTGTGAACTTTGAGTACCATGAACCATCATCATCCTCAAAAATATCTGATGCAACTTATGCAAGTACAAGTAGATTTGAAGATTTGATTCTTGTAAATACTAGTAAGTAGTACCTTATATTCATTCTGTGGGTTGTTCAGAGGTTGTAAAATCTAATATGTCACTTGTTTCGCTTTTGTTTGTGGTCCATTTTGAATTTCAGACGTACCTTTGCTTGCTTCATCATCTTATACATCCCGAGCTCAAGAACACCCTGGACATTCATGACAAGGCCAAGTAAGATGGCATCCTTGTAGGGTATACTGCAGTAGACCGAAGATACAAGGGCTCCTATGAACTTCCCCACCCAAGCGATGGCGATGATGTATTGCACGACCAGGTAGCTTTTGAAGTCAACCGAGAAAATATCCGTCACCAACCCATTTTTCACAAAGTAAAGTGGCATAAACAACCAAGAGTTAATAAGTTCAAGCTTGTCTACGACAGCTGATCCCAAAGGCGGTCCCGCAGGTAGCGCCAAACCATAAAGAAGAGGTCCATAGCCAATATGCAGACCAAGGGCTTGACTGGAAAACGCCGCCACCAAGACTCCTACCAATATGATACATATGAACTCCTCGGTCAGCGACTCTCCCTTTGTTTTCCTTTTTAGTATCCGCATGATCATAGGCCTAACCACTCCAAAAATGACCAATGCCATGGCAACACCACTGCAAAGGGTCTTTAAGATCTGGAACCTTTCCCCAGATTGTTGATTCGTTAGAATGGTCAATGTGATGATACAAAAACTGAAAAGGTTACTTGCTACTGAGCAAGACAATGCCAATCGCCCAAACTCTGAATTTATCATCTTCTGTTCAGTGAGGTATTGAGCCATCATTGGGAATGAGAGTGCAGACTCTGCGGTTGCTACAACAGGAAGAGACCCGGCAGTTCCTAGCCCTATTGTTATTTGAGCCAATACTAGGAAAGACCAAGAGATGCTAAGTACCAAAGCTAGTGCCACCGTTGAAACTCCAATAATGATTTCCCTCTTCTCGATTTTCTTCACTATCCATGGATCCATCTGCACTCCAATCAAGAAGAAGTAGAATATGTAGCCAAATGCTGCAAGTGCGTCAAGAATTATGAATCCTCTCAATGGAAAGAAGTGCTCTGTAAATCCACCTGTTCGACCCAGAACAGAGGGACCTAGAATTATGCCACCCTGTTGAAGGTCGGTCATGCAAATATTATCAATGTGATACATTCATCCATAAAAGCAAGTCGTTGAGGAAAAATGAAAGAATAATAGATTGAGGATATATCCAAAATTGGCTTACTAATATTTGTGGAACCATGCTAGGTTGGCCGAGATACTTGAGAAGGCGGGAAGAGAAGAGAATGACGAGAGAAGCCAAAGAGAGCTGAATCAGGAGGAGAGGGACAGAGAAATTGAGAGGGTCATCATGAAAAATGCCTCTTGAATTAATCTTTCCCACAGACATGCAAATTGTTGAGAAATTGTCCTCCGGATGAAAGGTGGAAGAAGCATAGGATGCTATGTCATCTGGTTCCATTACAAGGGAACCCATTTTTGGTCTCCTCTCAGGCCCTTCCCTTCCCTGTTCTGTAAACCCTATATTGTAGCAAGGCAAATCTTTGACAAAAACGACGTGACGTCAATACTCCGACCAATCTCCTTCCGGCAGCAGAGAGGGAGGATTTTGGACCATAGGTGGAAAAAATGTCAAGCGTAACGAATTGCATGAGGGTTTGACAATGGTCAACTACTTACCCTGATGACAACAAAGATTAGTTAGTGGATGGACCTGGACCTTATTTTTATGCTTTAAGCCAATCTCATTCTTAATTTTTCACGTGTCCACAGTGCAGACCCTTACCTATGTTTATCTTGTTAACTTTTTTTTTTTTTCAAATCGTCTACAGTCAGGGGTGAGAATTTTGAACACGATTCGTTAACACGTTACAAACGCGATATTATGAAGTCAGAAGGCTTGAATGGATCACTTTTTTGATGCGGACACAAATATTACTTGACCCATCAACGCAAAAATTAAACGGGACAAATACGGATTAGACTGCGTAACTCGATAAGGACACGGTAAATGTATAATCTTCCATGTTGACCGATCAACCCAAAATAGCACGACTTGATCACGAAACGACATGATGCCGGGAATGCCAATCCACGGCACATCCCAAAACGGCACGACCTGATCACGAAACGACATGATGCCGGGTATGCCAATCCATGGTACATACTTGTGTTTCGTTAGTTATTTTAGTTTAGTATGTGCTTATCTTGTATGCTATTAACTCTAAAATTTCCAAAATTACAGGACGAATGTTGAATTTGGTTGCTCTTCAGTTTTGGATAGGCGTCCTTTGTACGGACTGAAAATGGTTTTTCATTATTAAGGCCTAGTTTTTCATTATTGTTGTTTTAACTAAAATTCATTTAAAAGTATTTAATTTTGAAACTCATGTCTAATTGTGGTTTAAGGTATTTTCCAACACAAGGTTATTGTTAACTAATTTTGAAACTTATGTATAAAAGTCTTGTACCATGTGTGAGATACAAGACTTTTATACACTACAGTTTTCCTACAAGCAAAAACTATTTTGGCATTATCATTGAAAAAGAAAAGGAAAGAAAGTAGTGTTGTATTGCTGCTAAATGTCGTGTTTTTTAATCTGTCTTACTATTTTTCAATTTTGGCTGCAATAAATAGGAAAATGATAGTAGCAAAACTGTTTTTGTTAATGTCAAAACTATAGCGTACGAAAATTTTGTACCTCACACATGGTTCAATTCTTTTATGCACTACTACAATTTTTGGCATTAACAAAAACATTTTTGCTATTAGCAAGGTCAAAATCCATAAATCTTGATTCTCCACTTGGCGAATTCTCAATTCCCGTCTGCAATTTCTCAAGCAAGGCTGTTTCAACCCCACCACAAGGCACAAAGCAATGCTCCATCATCAGCTTCTACATGTAAAGCATCTACCATAAGAATCTTCTAATGGCAGAGCCAAAAATGGAAAAACCAATAAGCCTTGCAAGGTTTATACAACAATGGAAAGAAACTGGCGCTCAGAAATCCCAATATAAGATACTCTTCGACCCTTGGAGATACAAAAAGGTTGAGTCTATACTGCCACATGAAAGAAACCCATTACCAATTTACCACAACACAACTATTCTAATTTGAGAAAGGACATTAATCATGAAATTGATCAGATTCCTCTAGTTATTTGCCTAAAGTAGAACATCATCCAACGCCATTTATCCAAAAAAAGATATAACAATATCCCCTGAAATCATACATTCAGCATCCTATTGAATTGAACATAACTTGCCCTCGACAAAAAAAAAAAAAGCAAAAAACAAAAACTAGGCAGTTATAATGTGGATCACAATGACAAACAAAACTTAGGATGGAAGCAAGTCCTCAAATAGTTTCCCGCAAGGAAGCAGGACCTATGTGATTAAAACTCTCTTTTTTGAAGAGAGCTTACAGTTTAACTCTCTCAGCCCATCCTTTGAGCAACTTCCTTAGCAAGAAGCCTCTCTTTGGCCTTGGTTTTGGCTTGGGATTTGGAACCCATGATACCACCACCCCACTTCTTCCTATACTCATCGTACTTGTCATTGAAGTTAGCCTGAAACCACAAGAGGACACCAATACAATGAATTACCATCAAACAATCAGCACACAAGATAAGCCAACAGATATATCAGGTTTCAATTTTGCATCACCTTAATAGCCTCCAGAATCTTGCTGAACTCCAACTTGTCCTCATTCTTGACGGTGGTCAAGCACAGAACTGCTGCAGTTTTCTGGTGGACAACCTGTCAGGAAAGCTATAGATTTGAACCAACATTGTAGAGGATTAAGGAAAACAAGATTACTGGACACGTAAAGAAAACAAGATCGTCAGACACTTACCGTTCCCAATCGAGCTTTTCCTTTGACAATGCAGTATGGGATCTCCATCTTTCTGCACAATGCAGGAAGCCAGACAACCAACTCTATTGGGTCCACGTCATGAGCAATAACAACCAATTGTGCTTTGTTCTGTAAGAAGCGTAATTGTAATAGCGGTTATTAAGCCGAAGGCAGAGCACCAGAGTCTTCAAGACAAGATGGTTAACAAAAGGAACACCGAACCTGCTCAATGAGGTAGGTGACATGGTTGAGACCATATTTCACAACAATAGGCTTTTTAGCCTCAATAGGTTTTCCTTCGGTCTCAGCCTGAGCCCTTTTCAGAAGGCGCTCCTTTTTGGCTGCCTTATCCTCGGGCCTGTACTTGAGAAGCATCTTGAAGAGACTTGTAGCTGCAAATTTTCATAGAAATAAGCTTGCATTGGTTGAACTGAACACCAAAGACGTCAAAACTATTACAAAAAGAAACTCTGACACGTCTAAGAATAACAATACTTAGGGTCAAAAGATTTGCATATCGTGGAAGCTAATTGTATCAGAACTAATCTTTCCCTACATATACTCGGTTACATGCAGCAAGTGGAAAATTAGGCCACAACACAAACCTAAAGCCCTCGTTTACCAAGGAATTTTCTTTTCTAGTCAGCAATTAGTTAGTCAATATAAAAAAACTTAAACCTAGACCGAGAATGCAGTCCTTTATGAGGTTAAAATAGTTTACAAACTCATACAACACAATACTCAAACACTAAAAATTGAGAAAATCGAATAATAATAAGTCCTCCTAAGTATATTTCATGGCAATTCGGATAAATGAAGAGAGCCTATATGAATTTGTACGTGCAAATCCCCAGGCATCCGCATCAAATAGTTCAAAGTCGAGCCAACATGAATAATCACAATAAATCATCAAATATACACCACCTTCACATTACTTTCACAAAATGCACACACACTATTCTACTTGGACACAAATATTGTCCCAAATTGCAAGCAGAAAATAACCTGATCCCTCACCAAATAGACTCTCTTCGCTCAACTACTGAATATGGGCAAGTAGGCAACCTACTAATTAATCCCACATCAGGTAGAACCTTTCTATAAAAAAAAAAAAAACAATTACTCAAAAAACAAAATTTTTATCGACAATTCTACATCGAGCAGGGTTTATTGAGGCTTGAAATTCTAACCAAGGTTCTTGTCGAGGGTCTTGGTAAATTGATTCAAAGGTGGTGGCACCTTCAAGCGCTGGTTGAGGATCCTTCTCTTCCTCTGAATCTGTACAACCTTGGGCCACTTCACGAACCTGTGAAGATCTCTCTTCGGAGGCAATGCCCCTCCTATCCCAAACTGCTTCGGACGCTTCTCGAAAACAGGGTTAACTATCTTCTCCTACAAAAGTTACTAAATTATCAAAAAAACGAGCAATTTCATGTCCACGTGTAGTTAATACATGTAATCTAATCATATGGGTCAATACCGGTTTCTTCTTAGCTGCTGCAGCTGGCTTGACACCTTTCTTTGGAGCCTGAAAAGTAGATAAAAAGAAAAGCACAACATAATGAGAATATCATCCATGTCAATTAATATACTCCCTCCGTCCCATAAAGAATGTCTATTTTCACTCATACGCATGTGAGGCATTGTGAGCGAATCACCAACCGAAATACCACGGTAGATAGAAGGTTTTTGTTGATATCAATACCAAACGGGGGCCCCGTAAAACAAAACTCACATCTCTCATAAAATTATCTATAATTTATATTTACAATATATACCATATTCAATCTGAGTCATTTGATAAAAATCACATAACAAGACTTTTATAGTCATCAAAATGTTATGAATTACAATATAATAGAAAACTTGCACGAGAATCATACAACAGCCATCAAATTGCCAAGCAAGTTTGAGAAATGGTATCAAGAATTAGGATACATAACTACTACATGGAGCAGTGAAAAGCAACTAGACATACATTATAAATATGGATACAATACATATATATATATATATATATTTAGAGAGAGAGAGAGAGAGAGAGGCTCACCATTCCTGCAAGATCTGGTTCTCTTTGCTTTGCTCTGCTATAACGGCCACGCGAAAACCCTAACTACAACAACCCCTGTCTTCGAGCAAGAAGAAGTGTAGTGGGTCATGTGAAGGAAGGTGTGAAGAGCGTAAAAAGGCCGTCGTTTCTACTGGACCTCCTAGCCCACGGGCCACGGCCCTTTCCTCTTGTCAAACGGCACCATAAGGCCCACACTAATCCCACCATAAGTAAGGGAAAATTTCACGTAGGCACCCGACCTTTTACACAAATCACACACACACACCTGACCTTTCTTAAATTTCATATAAACACCTGAGCTTTTTAAAAACTCATCAATTCAACACCTGACCTTTATTAAATTTCATATGAACACCTGAACTTTCTAAAAACTCATCAATTCAACACCTACTGTCACCCTTCCGTCTAAAACCAAATGGAAAAAAAGTTAAGTGCTCCGATGTTTTTACTTGTTTGAAATAGTGCTAAGATCGTATTTTTCTGATCATTTTATCCTAAAGAATCATAATTAATTTTTGACTCTAAAGCTCTCGTTAATCAACCCTAAGAAAGTCGTATAATCAAATATTTTTTAGGGCTAACTAACGAGAGTCTTAGAATCAAAAATTAATTATGATTTTTAAGATAAAATAAAATAATCAGAAAAATAAGATCTTCGCATTGATTTGAACGGATTGAAAATTGGAGCAATTAATTTTTCAACCATGTATAAATTGTTTATATATTAAAAAATATGGTTAAAAAATTAAGTGCTCCAATTTTCAATCCGTTTAAACCGGTGGGAAGATATTATTTCTCTGATTATTTTATCCAAAAGAATCATAATTAATTTTTGACTCTAAAACTCTCGTTAATCAGCCCTAAGAAAGTCGTATAATCAAATATCTCTTAGTGCTAACTAACGAGAGCCTTATAATCAAAAATTAATTATGATTCTTTAGGATAAAATGATCAGAAAAATAAGATCTTCACATTGGTTTAAACGGATTGAAAATTGGAGCAATTAATTTTTCAACCATGTATAAATCGTTTATATATTAAAAAATATGGTTACAAAAATTAAGTGCTTCAATTTTCAATCCGTTTAAATTGGTGCGAAGATTTTATTTCTCTGATCATTTTATCTTAAAGAATCATAATTAATTTTTAACTTTAAGGCTCTTATTAGTTAGCCCTAAGAGATATCTGATTCTACGACTTTCTTAGGACTAATTAACGAGAACTTTAGAGTCAAAAATTAATTATGATTCTTTAAGATAAAATGATCAGAAAAATAAGATCTTCGCACTAGTTCAAACAAACAAAAAATTGGAGCACTTAACTTTTTTTCCGTTTGGTTTTAGGCGAAGTGGTGGCGGCAGGTGTTGAATTGATGAATTTTTAGAAAACTCAAGTGTTTATATGA
This sequence comes from Rhododendron mucronatum var. ripense, assembly GCA_019656295.1. Classification (NCBI taxonomy): domain Eukaryota; kingdom Viridiplantae; phylum Streptophyta; class Magnoliopsida; order Ericales; family Ericaceae; genus Rhododendron; species Rhododendron mucronatum. The sequence continues at coordinate 441,055 of BPLT01000148.1, read as the reverse complement.
AATTTAATAAAGGTCAGGTGTTGAATTGATGAGTTTTTAGAAAGCTCAGGTGTTTATATGAAATTTAAGAAAGATCAGGTGTTTATGTGTGATTTGTGTGAAAGGTCGGGTGCCTTCGTGAAATTTTCTCCCATAAGTAATAAAAGAATTACGTACATAAGAGGATATATATACGAGTGTGTGTGTGTGTGTGTGTGTGTGTGTGTGTATATATATATATATATATATATATTTTTTTTTTTTTTTTGGACGAGAGAAAAATCCTATTTTACTTCTAGGAGACGGTTTTTGTAACGACCCGGATTTTTGCCCTATTTTTTTTATAAAGAAACTATTTTTTTTTATCAATAGTAGTCGATTAACTATTTAAAAGTATAATTAGATTAAACCAAAACCTAGAATAATTTTTCGTAACCAAAATTTGTTTAGCAAAATTTTTAATTCAACTTGTAACGACCCGTAATTTTTATCAATTATAATATCATTTAAAGAATATTATTAGTAATAATAAAATTATCTTAATCATAATTATCTAATAGTTATATGCAAATAAATTAATTTAGTATTTATTATCCTACTTTTAATTCTTTTAAATTGCATGCATGTAATTCCTGATAACTCTCACTCTCCTACTTGATTTCTACTTCTTTCCTCTGCGTATCTAGCCTCAAATTCGTCCATCCCGAGGCCTTATGGAATACAACCTCTTTAAAATCTAATTTCAATCGAAACTCTTCAAATTCTCCTATATATACCCTAGTACGTCGACCCTAGGGCACACCACGAAATTTACCACGCCCCACCAGTCCAGAAAGGAGAGAAAAAAACAGGAGAGATTGGAGCTCCAATCAATGGAGTTCTAGAGAGAGAAAGAAAGATAGAGAAAAGCGGGTTTCATAGCTACGATCAACCGGAACCCGAATTGATCAATCTAATACCTTCCTACAACCTAAAGCATCCCTAAACATCATCCAATTCGGACCCAAGGTCTCCCGATCGAAGAAACTGAAGTCTCCGTCCAAAAAATTCAAGTTTCAGTTTGTGGATCAATTCGATCCAATCGAGGTATTATAATCCATTCCAACCCTCCCTCTAAGTATATTAAGTGTTATTATACTTAACCCTATGCCCCGAATGAGCCCATGCATCGAAACCATCTCCAAAAGACCAAAAAATAGAATCTGGCAGCAACATTGCGGCCGCAACCTTCGGGTTTCCAGCCGCAAGAACCAGGTCTCTGACCTTGCGGACTGCAAGGTCAACCCGGTCCAACCTTGCGGTGTGCACTGTTTTGGTTCAAATATGTTTTGCGACCTTCTAAACTTGATTTTTGACCCCCGAACTATTTTTCCTAGACTTTTCACACTTCAAAAATCATAACTTGTTAAGGCCATATTTTTTTTATCTTATTATCTATTTATTAAATTATTTGTTAGTTATCGTTCAAAGTTTATAAACAAAAATTAGTTACGACCTTTAAACTAGCGTTTTAACACTCAACTAATTTTTTCTAGACTCCTTGCATCTCAATTACAGTAACTTGTCAAATTAAATATTTATTTTATTTAATTCACTATTTATTATTATTTTTAAAGTAATTCCAATCAAAATTACTTTACGACATTTTATTAAATTATTTGTTAGTTATCGTTCAAAGTTTATAAACAAAAATTAGTTACGACCTTTAAACTAGCGTTTTAACACTCAACTAATTTTTTCTAGACTCCTTGCATCTCAATTACAGTAACTTGTCAAATTAAATATTTATTTTATTTAATTCACTATTTATTATTATTTTTAAAGTAATTCCAATCAAAATTACTTTACGACATTATAAACATTATTATTAATACCCGAGTAATTTTATTTAGACTCCTCACTGTCCAAATATGAAATTATGTCAGTCTCAATATTTATTTTTATAATTAATTATTTATTGTCTATTTACTTCACTTTCGGTCATTTTAATTAACGTTTTCATATAATTTAATTCTTCGACCCTCCGAACCCAACTTTTGACATTCAACTGATTGTATAGGACCTTTGGAACTCTTATTAAGGTTATGACTAATTATTCTAATATTTTATCTAATTAATGCATTTAATAAGCTTTTAATTAATCTAATTAATTAGAAATAATTAATAAGAGCCTGAAAATATTTATTAAAAATATTTATAAGAATCCTACTTCATTATTGACATTGTGGCCATACGAGAATAAGGGCAACGGCCCATTCATAAAAGGTTGTGTGATTTTATTGCTTGTTAATTGTTTTAATTATTAATTGATTTAATTGTATATTGCATCGATATTTGATTTTGAATGCTAAATTGGACCCTAGAGACATGGGATGGTATGCGAATAGATTTCATCTGGACGATGCTAAGTTGATGGAAAAATGGTAAAGTGTTGAAGTCGTGAGATTGTGGATTTGATTTAAGAGTGACCTGCGGGGCCCAGTGATGATAAGGGTGACCTGCGGGGCACAGTGATGATATTTTGGTGACCCTAACTTATGGTACGCCATGGGAAGTTCCAAAGGGTAATCGTGCCTTGCAAGGCCAGCAAGGGGGATTCTCCATGACACGGTCATAGTTAGTGGCTTAGGAATGGTGACGACCATAATGTATGGTACGCCATGGAACGTTCCAAATGGTAATTGTGCCCCTGTTATGGTCCTAAATGAATTCATACGAGGTACATAACTTAGGTAAATTCATTTAGAACCCCGTGTGCAGGACAAATAAGGGGGGGATTTTCCATGACACGATCATAGTTAGCGGTATGGGAGGAAAGGATCTCGTGGATGAGATTCTTAGATCTCACATAGGGTTAATGGATAGTAATAAATTGGTTCATGTATGAAATCTCTGTTTAGCTCTTCGATTCAATATTGTCTTGTATCTGCTAACTGTAAAGTAAGAGGGGTGGTTGGGTTGGATTATTTTACTGGGTGATTTATCACTCACGGATACGTCTGTATCCTGGCAAATCGTTTGCTTCGGCGATCAATTTGCCTGAGGGTGCAGGATTCAATGATGGTGCAGTTCGACGCGGGAGGAATATCAGAAATGGAGATCAAGTATACTCGGGATTCGTGTCAAGCCTAAAGTCAGCTGTGAAGTTAATGTATTTAAATCAGTAAATTTTCTTGAGATTGTTATAGTTAAACATTTATTTTGAAAAATCATATTTATTTAGTAAAATTTTCCTAAGGAATTATTATATTTTGCTTCCGAAAAGTCGGGGCGTTACAAATGGTATCGTTTTAACCCGCACATTTCGCGAGGAATATAGGGTGTCTATCACTTAGACGTCACTCTATTTGCTCATTGAAGGCTTGTACTTGCTTATAGGAACAATTTTTAACTACGTCTTCTTTTTCGATATTGGTATCAACTTGTTTATGGGCAAAATAACAATATAAAATTAAAACCTTTTTCCTTAAAAGGAAAATGCTAACCTCAATCCTAAGGGCAGAGGTCAATAGGTAAAAAGGGCATTGATATTAATAAAAGTGTATTGATATTTGTGAAGGGTAATAATATTCGTGAGATATGTATTGATAGCCGAACTTGTTTGAAATTATTTGTATATTATCATTCAACTACTAGACGGAGGTTAGCAATATCCTTTTTAAAAATTAGTAATTTTGATGCTTTCGGCTCTTAACTTTATTAAATGAGAAATTACCCATAATCTAAGAGCATCCGCAATGTAATAATCAAAATTAAAAGATTGCTAAAGTTAGCAATATTTGCTCAAAAAAGTGCTCACATTGTAATAACCAAATTTAGCAATCTCTTAGCAACTCATCAAATTTTGGTCTTTGAATAATCAAAACTAACAACTCTTGCCAATAATCAAATCTAATGATCTCCACATTTTTCTCAATCAAATACACTCATCATTCAACAAAGCATTCTCTCTCTCAACAATGTTTTCAAAAATAATTTTTAAAAACTATTTTTTTAGATTTTTTTTTAAAAACTGTTATTTTGAAAAACTGTTTTTTTTAGAAAAAAAAAAAACTGTTTTCAAAAACCGTTTTTACACCAAAAAAAAAAATTGTTTTATTTTTGAAAAAACTAGTAATTAATTTCACTAAACTCTTTTTTTTCAAAAAAACTATTCAAATTATTATCACAATTGTGATTCTGATTCCATAGTTTTTTTTTTAATATTATTCTAATTCCATAGTTTGAGATGATTGAGAATGGTGATTTTCCATTGAAGAAAGAAAGAAGAATAAATAAGCGAGAATGGTAGTAGGTATGAAAGAATTGGCGAGGACGGGAAATAATTGGAGGGACAAACCAGTAGGAATTTTTTTTCGGATGAAATGAAGGGTAAAAGTTTGGAGGGAAGGAATAGTTGGCAGTGGACCCATTGATTTTGATTATGGGTACAAAATGAACAATGTGAGACTTCACATTGCTAACTTTAACAACCCTCTAAATGAATAATCAAAAGCTGACGTGGCAAGTTTTGATTATTCATTTTTGAGTATTACATTGCGGATGCTCTAACTAGTACATACTTTTTTTCTTAAAAGAAACTAGTACATACTTTTTTTTTTATGCCAAAGGTTAGGATAATATTATTGATAGGAACAAAGAACCAATACATCAAAAAGGGGCCTTAGTCCTCATAAAGAGGACCTAAGAGCCAAGGGGGTGGAAAAAATTCCCACGTACGAATTCCACTCCCTCTCACTGCATTCTTGGCCACATAGTGCGCCACAGAATTGCCATCTCTCCTTACAAAACTCACCTTCAAATCTTCAAAACTACTCCTCAGTTTGTTTACATCTGCAATAATCATACCAACAGACGAGTTCGATTCCTCCTTCTCTGGATCAAATTAATAATTTGCTGTGAGTCACCTTCCAAATGAATTCGCGCTAGACCGAGCTCTTGTGCAAAAAAGAGACCCTCTCTTGCCGCCATTGCTTCTGCCACCAATGGGTTTACCAAATTCCCGTAATTAATTGCTCGAGTCGCTCGGAAGGCTCCATGTTCATCTCGAAGAACCACTCCCATACCAGTCTTTTTGCCCTGAATATCCACCCCTCCATCAAAGTTAATCTTAACCCGTCCGCATTCAGGTCTCTCCCATCTTACCCGACTTCTTGAAGGTTGTAATCTCTGCTCATACCTATCTCGTTCCATCCTCCCATTAGCTGCCAGATAATCAGTTGCATCTCGAACCGCCTCACTGCACGCCATATCTGGCCGCCAAGTCTTTTCATTAAAAACCCCATCATTTCTACATTTCCAGATTTTCCAAATTATAGCCCCCACAGCTGCCCAAGTCCCCTTGTGCTCCCTCATCCCCTTCCACCTCTCTAGGAGATTATCCCACCAGTCCAACAAAGAATCCCCAAGAACATAATCCATATTCACTCCCAAAGGGGAAATACGCCATATAATCTGAGCAAAAGGGCACCTAACAAGCAAGTGTAGCACTGATTCTCTATCTCCCTTACACACTGGGCATAGCACATCACTGACTAACTTTCTTCGAGCAAGAACGTCTTTAACTGGGACAATATCGTGTAGGCATTTCCATAAAAATTGCTTCACTTTCCCTTGGCATGGTAATGCCCAAACACTTTTCCAAATTTCCTTCTGTCGTCCGCTATTGCTCCCTTCGCCTTCTGCCCTTGAACCCAACTGTCCCCTTTTCCGGATAGCTAATGCAGCCTCGTAACCTGACTTCACACTGTAGCAACCATTCCCACTATAATGCCAAATCAGTTTGTCAAAAGAATCGAATCGTGATAAAGGGATTCCAAGAATCGACTCAGTGTCATCGGGAAGAAAGGCTTGCCGAACCAATGGCTCCTTCCAAGTGTGCCTTTCACCTTCAAGAAACTGACTCACATGGAATTCCTTAGCGAAATCAGCAATCCACACTGATTTTGATTATGGGTACAAAATGAACAATGTGAGACTTCACATTGCTAACTTTAACAACCCCCTAAATGAATAATCAAAAGCTGACGTGGCAAGTTTTGATTATTCATTTTTGAGTATTACATTGCGGATGCTCTAACTAGTACATACTTTTTTTCTTAAAAGAAACTAGTACATACTTGAATATATGTATTTTGCGTTCAATTTCCCGTGGTTGTTTGAGTCTTGTGCCTAAGTCCACCCTAATTTTTATTTGGGTTAGAAAATTTTTGCGAATCCAAAATCGTGTTGATAGACATGTAAATGTTCATATACACGCCCTCTAATTTATCCTTACTAGGTCTGTTTATACTGTTGGTCCGTAAAACCAACAATAAAATCTCTTTCCAAATTAATTAGGAATTGACTTAAAATAAGAGAATAAATCATATGGAGATGAGCGCCACCGCCATTTGTGGGCTCTACCATGTACTCATTGAGGTAATTTTAACCATTCATCTTGTAGAGCTCACAAAATAATGTATTTACGCCAAAAATCATCTTTATTGGACATTCATAGGTATATCAAAAATTGAATTTTGGTTTATAAAACGGACGGTCTGAATTCTGTCAATAGTTTTTAAGTTAAAATGTGCATGAGAACTTTCTCCATTCTAAGAATTCCACATATCTACCACAATCCTAAAAAGATTGATAATTCTTTTACTTTAAAAAAAAAAAAAAAAAAGACCGAGTATATTCTCATTTTTTTGCACTCTCAACGTGATTTTTGTGGTAGCTGTGGAGGTGGTGGTTTTGAAGTTGTGATAAATTCAAATCTTGAAAATATGAAAATTCTTAGGTTCTAGAATAAAGATTATTTTCGATGCATTGTGGTGGCATTGCAAGTTGTACTTGTGATACGGTGACGATAGATTGAAATATCAAGAATATTCTAAATCTGTATTCTCAATTTTTGGTAGTGGTAGTGAAGTAATAGTTGTTGTGGTGGAGGTGACATTGGAGGTGGGGTAGAAGGTGGTGGTTATGTGGTGCTAAAATGATGGTGGTGGGGAAGGTGTAGTAGTCGTGCTGTTGGTGGTGGAGGGGTTGTGTTACAGTGACAATGGTAGTGGTGGAGGATTAGTTGTGCTCTGATGATATTTGTAGTTGTCTGCTTACTATCCACTTTTCATGAACTAAACTTAACTAATTGAATAATTGGATTCCACCATATTTTAGAACTTTGAAAATCCTTTTTATCGATATATCATAGGTCTTTATTCGATTTAAGATGAGGGAGATGCGAACTTTCTACCGAAATGGTTTACTTTTTGACTCAATGAGGGTAAATTGGGCATATCTTTTCATGTACAAATAATTTTATATTCAAACTACTTGGGTTAGAAGGTAGACTCAACAACCTTTTAAACGGTTCAAACTACGTGCAAATCGGGGTTCGGAAGTGTCCGGGACAAACCCGCAAAGTTTGAGTAATTGTGGAGTCTTAGTGCGCCCTGGGCGCACACCATTGCGCCCGGGCGCATCCGCGAAGTCTCAAAACCAACCAAACTTTGCACTCTTGCCATGGACACTCCCAAACTCCGATTTGCACGTGATTTGCGTTGAAAAGCTTGTCTAGCCTAATTTCTTTACCAAATTAGTTTGATACCCCAATTATCTATACATCAAATTATATGACAATTTTGCCCTCAACAGATTGAAAAACATGTTATTTTGGGAAAATCCTTGAATAACACTATTTTTAAACCGAATCGAAACCTAGTGTATATCGATAAAGAGGGTATTCAAAGTACTAAAAGATGGTGAGATCGAACTATAAAAACAACAGATTTTGGTTTATGAAAAGTTGGTCGAAACTACACCAATTCAAAGATTGTCAAAGCCACTAAGGTTAAAGCACATTTTCGTGCCCTTCCACTCATTCTATTTGCCATTCAGTTCAAATCACGCGCAAGTCGGAGTTAAAGAGTGTCCAGGGCGAATGCTCAAAGTTTGACTTGTTCTAAACGAGATGAGAAATGTGAAATGCCTAATCATAGACCTATGCTTTACATACATGAAGTTCAAGAATACATAGTTTTACAAATTGAACAACTCTTTATAAAACAATGCACGTTGTTCTTGTATTGGCATCTTGCAGATCAAGTGAGGATGCAGAGGATACCATGACAAATGTGACCTGCATAGAAGAATTGTTTTTTCCCTTTCTTCTCTTGAAATTCATTGGCATTGGGGGCTTGCATTGAAGGAAGCAGAGGACACATGATTTTGAAGCAATATGGAGGAAAGAGGTAAATGAACAAAGAAAAGCAGTAACAAGTTTAAAGGCAGCAAATAAGCATTAGCATAACGGGGAGAAGTACACTTTCCTAGATTTAACATAACCTATTTTCTCTCCTGGATGGTCTATAATTTAGTGCACTTAAACTGTAAATACAGAGATTGGATCGTCTTGATTTCACCGCGATCTCACCGGATGTGGTTCTGTAACCAGGGACATTGCACGAAGAAGATGTGCTCCACATCAAGCTTGCCCTGCAGGAGGAGTCGATCGCTTCATCTCTCGCGCATTCAATTCCATCGACCGACGGTATTTCCAACTTATAGACTCCATGTTTATCCGTAGTTCTGTTGACCGAGAATTCAATCTCTTCTGTGGTTCTTGGAGAAATTGCTTTGAATTTGCAGTCTATTCTAACTTCCGCACCTGCTTATACAATTGAACATAGGGAAAACCATGAGGTTCCATTCTCTTAACTACATATAATGGCCAAAAGAATATGAAAGTAGTTTCTTCGTTTTTTGGTAATTTGAGATCAGAACCTGGTAAGAAGTAGCTGTGCCTGGAGAAGGTGTTGTTGGAGCAGGTGTCACAGTAAACAATACCCATTACAGTAATTTGAGGATTCACTTTTCTTGGTTCAACTTCTGAGGGCAGTGACAGAGCTAACAAGGAAGAAACTACTACAAAGAGAATTGCTGAATCCATCAAAGCAACTAAAATCAGGGAGAAACTAGAGAAAATATATACTTACTCTAAGCTTGAACCAATGGCTAGTTCTAGATTCGTAGGTGAAAAATCATGTGCATGTGGGGTGGATAATGAATGAGTGCACAGTTTTGTGGAGAACCAAGTGGAAGCAAAGGATGGAGGAGCTATTTCTATTCACAAGTTACGACAGACAAAGACATGTGAATGTCCTTTGGCAGGTAGTGGATTGGATGTATAGGAAGGAGAATGGAGAAAGACTTTGCTGTCTTTGGCATATTTATAGTGGTGGTGAATAATTTAGAAGCTAGCTTTGGGCTTGTTTGGGAGCACAACTTAATTAGTTTTAGAGTGCCAAAACCAGTTTAAAGTTTAACCAAGAAGGGGTGGTTTACCAAAAAAAAAAAACCCATATAACTTAATGGAAGTGGGCCTTCCCTTTCTGTTTCCAGCTCCTTTAGGTTCTCCAGCACATCAAGAAATAGAATCTCAATTATACTTCAAGAATCAATCAAGGGTTTACCATGTCATCTCTCTCTCTCTCTCTCTCTCTCTCTCTCTCTCTCTCTCGTGGAGGGTCCTTACTGGAAACAATGGGTCATTTTTTTTACGTGAGAGAACCCAAATCACAATTTCTCAACTCTGTATGTCTACTAGTATTAGAATTTAGAAGTCCTGTCATCTCTTGAATTCTCCTTAAATCAATTACTCTTAGACATTTGATTAAGTGAAGTTGTGAGATTTCCATTTTATACATGCCAATTTTTGACAAATGTCTGGAACTCAGGGATCGTGCCCTGTAGTAGGCCAACGTAATCTCAAGATTCTCAACGTACACTAGCTCAATCCATTTCCTATTGTAACCCTTCTAGGCTCTAGCAGTTAATAATATGTTGCCAGTGGTTTGTCAATGTTATCTCCCTGTATTAATGCACTCATCCCATGCCTGTGCAAATAGCAGTTTGTATAGGCGGGTTGAGCCTGAACTGAATTGATGAGGAAAAAGATTTGTCACATGCAGGTTAAAGAAGTAGTAAATGATATCACGTTGAATAAGTTATCTAGACTTCAATGTCCAATGGATAGGAGATAAAGCCGTGATACATTAAAATCTAGGAAGGATTCGCCTCCGCTGGCGGACGGTGAGATTTGTTCCCTAAGAGATTAGTCGAGGTGCGTCTAAGTTAGTCCGAAGTTATCAAAAAGCAAAAGGAATCTAGGTAGGTAGCTTGAAGCATATACAGCTTCTATCAAAACAAGTTACACAGAGCATTCCCACAACAAAAGGCAGCTTCCAAAATCCCTATTAGGTGGATTGAATCCAGCTTCCTCTATATCTCCAAGAACTTTAAACATTATCAAACGATGGGATGTGTTTACTTCAAGAGATGACATTGCTTCAGCGAAATTGCGCATATGTGAGACGATTGTATCATATATAGTTTTCTGAAGAGATCTATGAAGAGGAAGGAAATTGAGAGGGAAACTAAAACAATGTACTCATTCCTTTCCTCGGAGGTTACTGATGAAGTGGGGGTAAGTTGGTACTGCATAATAAGCTTAACCAACACGTTGGTTTACACTATTGATGATTGGGTCCGGGATTGATTGCCAAACACCATTTATGAGAGTTCGGTTTTTATTTATTTATTATAACTCGGGCGCTCATCTAGCTTACGCGCGCCTTGACTAATCCTGAGGAACCAATTCCACCGTCCACTAGCTGAGGGAAAGGGTTGGTCCGGTGGCCAAGACCTAGGATCAAACGCCAACGTCATTATTCAAAATCTTGCACATAAATGGCCATGTGAATCAAAAATCCATCTTTGCGAATATATACGTCTAATATATTAGGAGAGTGATTTTACCATTCTATTCTGTGTCTCTATCGTCATGTAAATTTAGAAAACAACTACCATTTCATTTGTTAAGAAGAGTATCGTGAACTGTTACAGTGAGAACTTTATAAACTTCCATATTCAAGACGGAAAAAGGAAAAGAGTGTTTCATAAATTAGATTTACCATAGAGCATCAATGTTGAACTCAAGACTCTTGGATTGATGTTGGTCCATTGGTTGGAACCCAAGACTCACCCTGGAGACAAGTTATGCTAAACCCAGGTGGTTGAAAACCCTGTGAATACCAGAATATATAAATTAAAGCATCATAAGTTCGTAATTATGTGGCCCATTAAGGTCCAATCATTTGAATATAATGAACTATCATGGAAACTCATGTTTCGAAAAGTACATTGCCAGATCATTTTTAGTACTTGCATTTGAGTAACATATGAAAAGACTGCAGCTGTAAATGTACACGAACTCGAGTTTGTAACAAGCAGATACAACATACTAACAAACATGAAGTACACAGGAGTTAATTCACTCAAACAAACACGTAAGAACCGAGGTATGGTATTGTTTACAACTTATTTTCTCCTCCAACTGGAACTCAATTCCACAAACCAGGTGAACTTTGATAACCCCCAGATGATTTTAATTCCGAATAAAACTTCACTTCTCACAATATTGAACATCTACAGACGTGTTTCCTTGCAGCCTCATCAACCTTCTTTTCTGTGTGGACAAACAAAAGACACGGCCTTCAGCAACTATTTAAGATAATATAAGCAAAAACCTATTTCTCTATACAAACAATAATGCTATGTAGAAATGTGCACCATGATATGTACTTAGCATATATAAACACTTCACTTTAGTCCAAGGAGACTACAGCAAGGGACAAGGCAACTAAACAGCTCCAAAAGGCATAAATGAGGATGGAGCATGCTTTTCATGCAAGTATCATGCCTGGAAAACGTTAGCAGTACTACATAGAAACAGCTAAGCCAATTCAAGGGCCAAAATTGTTCCTTCGCAACATCCAAATCAAACTTGCCAAACGGTACTTAGTGTCTAGTCTTTGCTCGGACTTTCAGTCTGACTCCTCTTTGTATCAATAACAGACAACGTATTGAGTTCCTTTTGAGCATGGAATGAAATTCTCCCTCCGTCCCGATTTGTTTGTCCCTTTTTTGACCTAAGCATGTCACAAATCGATTGTCCAATTTTAAAATCAATGGACCAGATTATGTGAATTATCAAATTAATGGATTAGATTTTGTTTCCTTAATAAGTTGAAAACCCGAGATTGGACAAACAAATCGGGACGGAGGGACTATTTCTAAAGCCTCCCATGTTCGGATGTCTGATGCATATATACTTGTGCGTGAGTTCCTACGAGTATGCCTCTCATCTTTGAGCCTTCTGATCGCTCTTGTGGTGCTGAAAGTTGAAGTTCAAAAACAATGTTCCCAAAAGCTTATATTTCATTCATAAACAATATATTCAAGTTGTGCAAGGAATTGAGCAACAGAGCAACCAAACACCAGTGCAATGAACAGGGGCTTGCATTTTGTCCGGGTGGAAGGATGAATACATCAAAAATAGATGGCATCAATCTTGTAGGTACAAAAGAAAGGCAGAAATTATCTACAGACTACAACATATAATGCAATTTTCTTCTTCCCTGGACAGCCAAGAAAACCAAATTGGGATGAGGGGAATGCTGAATAATTCAACAATTGTATAGCAGAAAACAAAGCCTTGAGAGTCTGTTGATTGTAACGTGAAGCAATAAAAAATTCTACTTTGGGAAGTGGTCAATGAACAGCATTATAAAACAATTAAAATAGTTTTCAAGTAATAAATTATCAGAAGCAAGGAATTCTATCCAATCAGAATGAGATATTAGGAAGCTCAATATCCAACATGGATGAATTGGTGAATTACATCCAAGCCTTACTAGCAAGATTTGAAGCTACCTGTTTTCACTTTAGCTAAAGATGGCTGCACAACAACATGCATGGTGATGACACCATTTGGAAGCTCGCCAAAAGGTGTTCTACATTGACCAACAGTCTTGCTGTTCTCCAGAATTTTGCCAGCATTTATCAATTTGACATCATTTGCAGCAGTGGGTGCAAACTTTTTATCTAAGAAACAGCAATACCATAACATTATCTGCTATTAGAAGACAATCACAACAATGGACAGCTTTAGACAGCAAAGAATCTAAAAAAAAACATTGTAACACAGGGAGAAAGAAAGATGCAAAAGACGGTCATTCATATTAGAGCTTGTGTAAGCTCTTGGCGAAGGGTCAGAAGGCAACTATAGGCCTTTGCTCCTCCTGGAATTTCTCTGATAGAATATTTAGCAGTGCTTAGATTGTCGTTAAAATTAGCTCTGTTTCCTATCCCAACGCTCCAAGATCCAATACCAGCTTGTTGTGATTGGTTGTTGGTCTGTTTTGACTCTTGTTTGTCTGGGGTATGCCCCTGTGCTTTGTAGCTCAGGTTTCTTCTAATAAAATTTCACCTTACCCAAGAAAAAAAATTGGCAAACTCCACTTTAATTTGTTCAAAACACATGTGCGAGACCATTATTTCAGCAATTGTGCAAGACAGGCAAGTACTTTTAGTTTGCTCAATAGCATGATGAGCTAGAAAGAAACATCTACTATTGTTCCTATGTGGAGTCAAAAGGTTGAGGTTCGTGTGTCAAATAAACACTGAAGCACATACAAGGAAGGGAAATGAACTCCATCATCGCACATAACCAATTAAAGTACACCAAAAAGGCTACATTTTGATGAGTTTTTTTTTTTTGGGTTCGTGCCTCCTCTGAGAATTAGGCAAATGACTTAAAAGTGAAATAAGAAAACGAATGAAAAGTACAGAAATGATGAAACTATTAGGCATGCAAGGATGATATTAGCAGCACAAGACGGTCCCTGCAACAGGGCAGGGCCATGAGTACTGTAAGTTTGCTCAGAGCACTTGCTGAGGAAGAAGGAAAAATCTAAAATATCTTACTGCCAGTGTAGGGTCAAAAGCTTTTGGTTGCTTGAATTTGCATGCATTCTTTCAATGTTTGTCAAACAAGGAAGAAGAAGAAATGAAATGTGAAATGAAATCAATCTTCAAATGCAGGGAAAAGATTGATGATACAACCTCAATTAGAAAATTTTAGATATCCACACTTTGGTGCAATCGCCTACAGCTAGCAGCAAACATTTTTCACAAAGTTGTTAAAACACCAAACTCCCATTTTGTCAAACCACACCTCACCACACCCCACCCCCACCCCCAAAATAATAATAATAATAATAAATAATAAATAATTATCTTCAAGAAACACGCTAGTATGTAAAACAGTGACAAATGATAGAGACTTAATAATCTTTGTATCCTCCTAAATTGGCGTCATTGCTATCAACCGCCACTTAATCATGGATTCATATATTCATGTGTATGCTGATTCTGCTCACATCACGCTCCACTTCTCACGTTTGTTTATGGTCATATTCGTTTATGGTCAAAGCTTAGTCACATAATCCTTCAAAATATCCCGCGCTCAGTGCTTTCAATCCTCGATCTCGCTAATTTTAGTAGGTGGAGATGTGTTTCAAAAACACTTTCATGCTTGCGTCTCCCACATGCAAATTATGTGACTTAGGGTCAAAGTATTACTTTATTCATCAAATACAGCTACGATTCCAACATGCTATCGACAGAGCTCAATGGCAGAAAAAAATTTGATTCATGCATGTAGCCAACCCCAATGGATTCAAGTTATTCAACCTTTCTCAAGTTTGATTATGAATTTGTTCATATTGCCAATTTCTTAAGATTGAATCGTATTTCAACTACATCAAAATGATCTTATTACTCTTTACTTACATGACTCCATATGAATAAGAATGTGACTCCATACTACCATCCAACAAAAAACTTGATTAGCAAATCATGGAGCGGAGATAAGAAGTGAAAAACCAAACCTTTGGGCCACTCAGAGATGATTCTCTCCTTGAGCATGGCTACGGTGGAGGCAGTGGAATACCGAAACGGACCGATGTCAGTTCCATCATATAACCGGAACTTGAGCTCTACCAAGTCCTCTTCCGGCATTTGCAATCCACTAGTAATCTATCTATGAGACTATGAAACCCCACCGATGGCATCGATCAAATCACACAATCGGCCCCGAGCCTTATCCCCCACAATTTCACTACCTATAAATAAAAGCACCAGAAAGGCAGAAATAAGGGGTCAAAGTCGATCGCTCAAAATGAAGCAATTACTAGAGAATTTTGAAAGCGAGTGACAAAAAGATTTGGGTACCTGAGATTCGAGAAGAAGAAGCGACAGTGAGAGGTGTTGAATTAGAGGAACCCTAGACCCGATGTTGGCGCCCAGTTTGGTTGTTCTCAATTTGTACTGTACTCCTACTAGGAGTATTACCTCTTTGTTTAAAATTGTATTTATAGCAAAGTGGAGTAATTCGTGTTTTGCCCAGTAGTAGGGAAAAAGGAGAAGAAAGGGAAAGTGAGGAAATGGAATCTTTATTATTATCTTTCTTTCTGATGATCGTTATTCATATGTGTCAGTTGCCTGGAATTTACAGGGAGAGAGAGAGAGAGAGAGAGAGAGAGAGATATACCGACAAATTATTATTGCCATGGGAAAGTACTCCTGCGCTTACTAACGTGGAATGAAATGGAAATTTTTACAGTTGTTCAGTCAAATCTTGACAAATTGTTTCTCCAGTCTTCGATCGTTTGACCGATTCTTCCCCCTTCATTTTTAATTGAGAGTTTATTTTGAAAATTTAATATTGAGAGGTTATTTTGAAAATTTTAACTACAACACGCAATGATTATATCTATATTCAAAATTTAATGTCTATCACTTTCATCATTATACCTATATTCTATCCACCTTATAACACTTATATTCACCTGTAATGGACACTTTTGAAAAATATCAAATTTCTCATTTCATTTTTGAAAAAAGACCATCATTTTGAAATAATCCAAAATGAAATAATGGACTCTCAATTAGGAACGGAGGGAGTACTTTACTTACTTTTCATCCATTTATGGCCCTGTTTGGTAGGAGGGAGTATGGAATTGTGGTCAAGGAATTATTAGTGAGGGGACTATTTCAGAGTATAGTCTCTCATATCCCATGTTTGTTTGTGCATGAAATTCAATAACCGATAAAGTCAATCCTTTGTGTACTACATTTGTTTTGAATACCGCTCGATAAAGATTAATGGTTCAATTGTCCATGTGCCCCAAATGCAATTCATAGATGAGTAATTCTATTTGAACCCAAAAAATTATCTCTAACCCCAACTACTTTTTATAGCCACCTCAATTAATTTGATTCAAAAAAAAAAAAATCTTGATTTTCAAATGAGTATGTTGCCTCCAAAATAATTTACAAACACACCCATACCCTTCTATATATAGCCAGACATAACACTCCACGAAAGAGATTCTTTTGGAAAAACCATTGAAATTACTAGGCTTGTTTAAAAATGTTTGCATTTTATAACCCAAAAAACAAGACACTATTAGTATTAGTAGGTGTACGGAATCGTTTACCAAACAAAAAAAGTAGGTGGACGGAATTGGCCTGCCCCTGGTTGGGTTGGGTTGGGTTGGGTTTGACAGAGAGTATTTGGGCTCAAACCCAAGCAAGCAATCCCTAAATACTACTAGAATGGACCAAAATCACAGAAATTAGGATCTCTAAAACACGCCCCAAAATTCGAAAGCCATCATCAGCTTCGACACCCAGTACAGGCCCATTATAAGCACACTTAGGCCCCATTCAGTTGCACGGAAATGGTAAAAAAGGACAGAAAAATCAATTTTTTTGTAATTTTTTGTGTGTTCAATTATTAGGAAAGTTGAGAAACCCACAACTTCAATTTTTAAATTTCATTTTCCTTTTCTTCACCTCACTTCACTTTTTTCAAGAATCAATTTCCCACACAACATTCCCAACAATTGAACCGAGCCTTAAGGTAAAAACTAGAGGTGGCAATCCTAACCCATATTTCTTTGACCCGCCCAATCCGCCCACTTATAACCCAACCCAATCCGTCCATATTACATAATGGGTTGATATGGGTTGAACCCATATCAACCCATATTTACATGGGTTTAGGTGGGTTAAAAATGGATTCAATATGGGTTGAAACTAAAACCCAAAGGGAATTCATCTTGTATGTAAACTTTTCACGTGTACAGCCCACGAACGAAAAGGAAATGCATTTGTTGTACTCTCCCTCTCGGTCTTTTATTTCTTATATATACAGGAAAGGAATTTTCAAATTTTCTTAGAAAATGGGGTCCACACTTTTACCAGCCAAACTCTTTTTTTTTTGGGCCAACGAAATGGAACCACCAGCAAAACTTTTACAAATCATACAGGCATACACACTTATTCAGTTATTCTTTCGCATTCCCTAATGAAAGACAAAAAAAAAATTGCATTTATTAATTTTACATTAAATTTTTGTGATTTTTTGATTCGTCTTGTTAAGAGGACTCGAAAAATAAAAAGTTATGATAAAAAATTCAGAATTATTTTAAATAATGGCAAAAATAACTCAAAAATTTTGTCTTTTGGCTTACGTTCATTTTTATTCAAAAAATTATGGGACTATGTTTCATACGGAGTATTGTTTCATTTGGCGTAAATATTCTGTCTTTTTGGCTTATGTTCGTCTTTTTTAGTGTATGTTAGACCGACTTTCATGCACCCTCAACTAATTTTTTGGGCAACTAATCAAGTCGCTCACTGGCAGGTGGACCAACTAAAACAAAGCTGCGTATTTGGCTTATTTTGGTCTTTATTTAAAAAAATTGGGTTTCGATCTTAATCTTTTACTTTTTAGATTTCTTTAGTCATAACGAATCAATAATCCACAAAAAAAAATAACGACAAATTAACAAAAGTGAAAAAATTTGAATAAGAACAAAAAAAAAAAGGCCATTTGGCTTATTAGGCCAAAATAGGCTTTACTACATATCGTCAAAGTTACGTTACTGTTTGGAAATAGAAAAAAAAAAAGTAAAAACTTGATTTTTCAAAAAAAATTTAGCCTCTAATTGCTTCATTTTTATTCAAAAAAAAGTTGAGTTTTAATCATAAAATTTTACTTTTCTAAATTCCCTTATTGAGACAAATTAGAGAAGGGGGAGAAGAGAGGAGAAGGGAAACAAGCAAACAAACAAACCCCCCCCCCCCCCCCCCCCCCCCACAAAAAAAAAACAAAAAACGGGTCGGGTCGGGCGGGTTTGGGTTTGGCTTGACCCATATTCGACCAGACCCATTTCAACCCATTTACTTCTTTACCCACATTCGACCCGCTCATATTTGACACATGACCCGTTTCAACCCGCACAGACCCGCCCAAACCCGCTCGTTTGCCACCTTTAGTAAAAACCGTAAAATAAAAGCTTATGATTCCAAACCTTCCTGTAATTAAGGGACACCCAACCCAATAAGCCCTACTTTGTCAAAAAGAGTTTAAACTAAATGAGCTATTTTCTTCTTTGTAGTATATATTGTGAAGGGAAAAAAAAAGCCCTTAACTAGTTTTAGCACTTTTAACACATTTGGAAAACTAAACCTAAGTCCCGACAAGTTTTCTGTCGCTCTTTCAGGCATTGGTGTTTGCTAGTTCTGTATACACACCATTTTAATTTTCTTCCTCTCTCCTCTCTCAATTTGGGTGGAAGAATGAGAATCACAACCTGATAATAACACTGATACTATGAAGATAGAATTTAACAAACACAGTGTTTGGGATCTTGGGTCATTTCCACACACTAACACAGAGATCAAATGTACGTGATTTGGGCGCAATGTCCGTTCCCCGAAAAAAAGATGCCGTTTTGATGACGACGGAAATAATGGAGCACAACCGTACAACCCTACGTGCTCTCTCTCTCTCTCTCTCTCTCTCTCTCTCTCTCTCTCTGTGTAATATTCCACACCCCTGCACACTACACTCAAGCATGCATGTATATATAGGATTCCTAAAATGAAAAACACAAAGGCCATTCAATGGCAAAAGGCGACGGGAGATTCCGGCGCCCCATATCTTGTCGACCAGCTTAATTAAGATTGAGCTTTGTAGGCATGGGCTATGGTCCCACCCGTGGACAGGACAGGGCTCCTCTCATAATTGTGGGAATTGGGAAAGATCTCAACATGTACACGTAAGAAGAAGAAGTACTATATATACCATAATAATTCATCTCTTTTTTCATCTATTGTTCCAGTTAATTGTTTCTCGTAGAGGAGGGAGCGAAATTACATTTCTGTCTGCATGCGACCCATATTAGATGGAGCCGAAAAATAAAAAATAAAAAGACGACCCAACTGAAAGAGAAAACAGAAAACAGGGGAATAGAAAAATCAACCAAAATGGGGCAGAGTCAGAAACCCACTCCTCTTCCTCTTCGATCTTCAGTAGAACTTCTTATTCCTCTGAGTTAGTAGTAACTAGTAAGTTTCATATGGAGTATTCGATCTCTCTCATGATCAAAGCCAGAGAGCACCAGCGTCCTTGAGAAGTGGGACGAGAGTGCCGCTGATATGACAAGCCATGACTCTGTCCGTATCACCCACCAATTTGCCTCCAATGAACACCACAGGTATCGCCCCAATGAGCCCAATCAGAGCCCTTTCCATCTCTCTGCCCGATCGGCTGGGGTCCTCGTCCAGCTCGTAAACCGTCGGGTTGACACCCATGTTGCGAAACAGCTTCTTCACGGCGTGACACATGGAACATGTGCTTATGCTGAATATCACCACCGCGTTTGCCGCCGCCAACCTCCCTATCCGTTCCACTATTGCTGGGTCATTAGTACTACTACTACTACTACTACTCCTAGTTGTGGGAGGACAATTTGAACCCCAAGATTTGGTTTGGTAAGTCATTGGTGTGAACTAACTAAGAATGAATGGGCGAATATGTGTGAAGATCAGTGACGACTATCTATCGATTGAGTTGCTTCGTGAGAGGCTGAGTGACAAGTGAGGGATGGGGATATGTGGTATTTATAGGGGTGATGACAAAATGATGGGAATATTCCCAAGTTTTTAAAAAAATAATTAATTTGCTAAGCATAATATAGTAGTATTTGAAAATATTATGTTACCATAGTTTCTAGATTTTATTCTTATATTTCCTACTTAGTCGATCTAGGTTTATTATTCATGTTTCCTTGATTAGTCTTGGTTCTCTTCTTTATTATGCAGATTTCCTAGTTAATTAGTTAGGTTTCACTGTCACCAAGCCTTGTAGTATTATACAAAGGCATGTTAAGATTATGTTTTAGATACAAATCAATGAAAAGCTAAAGTTCTTGTCAATTCGGCAAAAATAAAAAAGAGGCAGGTTATTTATTTTATCTTTCTTTTTCTGTAAAGTCAACCGACGGAAATGATATCACTATACTGAAAAAATTCGAGACGATAACAACTGACTCTAAAAACATGAATAAACAGTCATACAAATTCGTTGGTGGAGCCTACTTCTCTTGAAACCTCGTCTATAAATCTATTTTCATGTGCCCTTTTTTTTTTCCTTCTTTTTATAATGGCAAAAGTAAGTTTAAAAGTTATCTGCGTATGGAAGGGGTCATCCAGCTACGTACATTCTCAGAGAGAGAGAGAGAGAGAGAGAGAGAATGAAAGGGGAGATCGAGAGATTTAATTTAGTAACGTGGTATTTGTATTTTTATACTATATCAAGTTGGTGATGGTTACAAGGTAATCGGGAATATTTTCTAAGGCCTACATTGATATGAATTCTTTACCTAGGTCCTAATCTAAGATGTCTTTATTCTTACATTTATTGAGTATCTTCCTGCATGCCATGATTAAGGGTTATGATAATGTAGTAAAGTTTTATATTGCCTTTAAATGTGGTTAAGATGGATTTTTAAAGCTCGTAATGAGATAGATTCTTGTTAGAAGCAGTACTTTACTTTAATTTTGATTACAATATTCATGGCCTTCGTATATGGTAGATTTTTTTCCCCCTCTGCCTATAAAACTGAAATAATTTTCCATTGCGATAGTGCGAACCTAAAAGACAAAACATGAGCTACCATATTTCTTACGTATGTTATTGGTAATCTCATATTGATTTTTTTTGTCCTAATAACCAATCGAGCTTGTGCGCACGTTCAGTGAATCGTAGTAAATATTTTCTGATGAAAATGAACCTCATGAATATGCTATTTTTTTTATTTTTTTTTGGGTGTGAAATGCACGATTACTCAAAAAGGTCGAGTGATACAGAAATGAGGGTGTAACTTTTTTGATTAATTAAATGTTAGTTATGGTCTTTCTATTTTTTCTTTTTGGAATAGACAGAGATGATGTTATGCACTTATGCTGACTGACTCAAAAGTGCATGGGTGAGGTTCCCCTATTCTTTTTCTTCCTTATTATACATGTGGGCTCATGGGCTATATATTCTATATATTCTATTCTGGGTATGAATATTCTTGGATTGCTTTGATTCTGCCAGCACGAGACGAGACGAGATGAGACGAGGCCCTCCCTTTCCTTTTAGTCTTTTAGAGAGATTTGGACGGTTTTCTCCGCTATTGAATTTGAATGTCGGCAAATTTATTTAAGTAGAAGAAGGAATTAATATCCGATCCGTTATCCACAAAGAATCAAATCAGACACTTCTATTCCTATGCGTCATAAATTGTACAATTTATCCACTTGGGATCCACCTTTTCACTAAATAGATATGCCAATTTATGTAGATTTTCCAACAAATAAAAATAAAATGGGTATACTGGTCTAGTCTAGCATTTTAAGAAGATTAACTTGAATGATTTCAAAAGCTTGTTTTCCCTAACCATACTTTTATTTGTTCGGACCAACTTACACGCACATCGAAATAATTCTAGGGACTATCAACCCATGTCCACTTGCAGGGACCTCACATGAAGCTGGAGCAAATGCTCCATATGAACTGACCCCGATAGCACCTGAGAGAAGTTTAGAACTTGAGACCTTAAGAGGGAGTACGCCCCTAAATCTCAGACCTAAACCACTAGGCCTAACATTAGGGTTTACTTCCCATTCTTATACTGATGCAGCACAATTGAAAAACATAGAAAAGAAGACGCAAAGTACGAAAGCAATCTAGGACCCACACTGGATCAAGAGTCTCGAAACTCCCCCAGAGATCCCTGAACCACTACATTGGTACACAACACACTGTTATCAGGAATGAATCCAAGATCAACATGGTTAAACTTATCATCTTCAAATCAACTCCTCTTGTACAACTGAATTACATCATTATTTCAACACTAAAAATTTAAAATGCATTGCTACTATGGAATACAAACATGTACCTACTATGTGCAAACTCTATATCTGTGGTCCTGTGGATGATCAATCATAAGGCACAATTGCAAGAAAGATACTATCAGACTTCCAACGCTGGGCAACGAAAAACAGTTCATGTATTCCATTATGCCTCAATTACCACCCAAAATGTTTTCCTCGCAATCACCAAACAAAACGGGTACTCCTACTGCCTCGAGATTGGTGCCGTTGGCACGGATGCTGGCCGGATATAGAAAGCACCTTCCGGTCCTTGAAAACTCTGGTAGGGATTATATGGAGGAGGAGCTGTAAAGGGTGACCCACCGTTGATCGGAGCCCCTACCATGGGATAACCAGCCATTGGTGGTGGATAGCCATATGGAACACTAATTGATCCATACTGAGGCACTGGATACATATGCATAGGTGGCAGTGGTGGCAACGGAGGCGGAGATGGTGGTGGAGGTGGTTGTTCATCTGGAGGAAGTGGTGGTTGAGGATTTTCAAGTGGAATGTAAGAGGAGTGGTGCTCATGCTCAAGTTTAGTTCTCTTTTCAGCAGGGTAGTTATCACCGGAAGATTCTTTCATAGGATTGCCAATTACGCCCTCCGATGCAAGAGAAGAGAGAACATAAGTTAGCATCTGGGCTGAGGATGTTGATGCCGTAAGTTTGGCCGCGACTTCAGCTGCTGCGGCTTTGGAGTCTTCTCCTCCAGATTTCTCAGTAGAAGGCAACTGTCGAGTGTAAATTACTGGAGCTGGTTGTTCTCCATTTCCCCTTATATAATTGTGAGGTGCGTTGGATGTATGAGTTTCCTTCACACACTGCTCAGCCAGCATCTGCGGATTGGTGTTTAGTAACTGTCTGCATAAGTTACCTGCCTGTTCTGACTGGGATTGAGCCACCTGAAACAACAAAGATGGAAGGCAGCAGATTCTTAGACTAGGTATGAATAATGTGAGTCTACGTCAGAGCGACTTGCAAAAATGTTACCAAGAAAATAGGCCATGAAAAGAACGAGACTTGACACAGGTAGGGTACTCAGTAACGGCAGTTACTGGTGCCTCCTGAAAAAAGGTAAGGGCAGATCAATAGGGCACACTCCATAACCCTTGTCCTCAAGACTTCTAACAATGCTACTTTTTCTTTGCTGACAACGATGTTAGAGTTTAAATATCAAAGATTTGGGAAGAAGATGATACTACCACCCATGCATAAAATGCAGACCATAACACAAACCAGGAAGATGGCTACAAACTAATTTACATCACTCCAGTAAAACCAAAACAAGAGGAAACAGAATTACCTGAAGTTGATTGCGGACTTGACCAAGTTTGAGTTCCTGGTAATAGAACCATGACAGCTTTCCATCACCAAAAGATATATAAAGAAGAAAAGATAGACCGCAAGGGGGAAAAAAGAGACCATTTCGTTTCAAATACAAGATAATGCTTGGTGGCTAACCTGATCCTGAAGAACTTCTCTCAGATGAGACACAAGATTTGCTCTCGTTGATTCAACTGCTGTGAGCTGTTCGATACAATCTCTCAATAAAGCATGGTGCCCTCGAAGATCTTCCACAATGCCAGAGCCATTAATTTTACCTAACCAAATAATGACAGCAACAACAAAGACTGTTGAGAGATAGAACAAGTGAGTGAGAGAGACAAAACAGGCACTACGCCAAATTTTGGCTTCACCGGCGATATTATTAACGGCATTAAATAACTGCCATTAAAAGACACTTCTATCGGCATTAAAACACCTGAAAATAATTATCCTAAAACGGAGGTTTTTCTAGGACTGCTGTTTTTAGTGACTTTTACCGGCCGTTTTTAAAATTACCACTGCGAAAAAAATACAAGTATACTGTTGTTTTTAATACCGGCGGTTTATTACTGCCGCTTATCATAAAACTGACCCGTATAATATAAATATTATTATTTATCCCATTTGACTCAACATCCGGGTTAGCCCAGTTGGTAGCGCTTGCACGCGGAGATCCGCAGGTTCCGGGTTCGACTCATGGGAAAACAAAAAAAATTTCACCACCGATTTTATTGCCGGCGGCGATTTTTTACCGCCATTTTTACTATTACTGGCGGGTTTTTACCACCGCTGTTGTTTTCCCGACAGTTGCTTTAACGGCAGTATATTTCCAGCGGTTTTCTAGTGCCACTCAATGTAAAATTTGGCGTAGTTAGGATTTAGAAAACCAAGCAGAATAAGGGGCATGCTACAGAAGGGAACAAAATTATGAAAACAAGCATTAAAGCATACATAAAATTGAAATTGCCTAGAAACCAAAGTCTCCAGCCAAATTTCATGGCGAAAAGGTATAAATAGTTTATTGGGAAAAGGGTTCATAAGAAGAAGTCTAGATTATTGTAGGACAAAGGAATGAAAAAGGATAACACAAAGAAATTACAGTGGCAACACGCAGGACCTACCCAAGTTAATGTTCCCCCCAACTTCCTTGTCTATTTTCTCAATTGAACTAATAGCATTTCTACATTTGCTCAATATAGCATCTTCATCATGTTGGCCACCATAAAGAACTTGATAACCTGAAACAATTTGATCCAATGCATTTCCAGTAGAATGTCTCTGTCCAAAAGAAATCAATAAAAATGGTATCAAACCTCAAAGTGCAAGCAAAATAAAATATGTATGTAGTGCTTTGACCCTAGAAATCAGATCACATACCAGTTTCAATCCCAAGTCCTTGCCATTTCCATGATTACTACTTTCGAGGTTCTTTCCAACAAGCTCCTCCTTAAGAATCTGCCCTCGAGAGCCAAAAACTTTTCTTTCCTCCCAAATACTGACCTGCCAGTCAAAGGCACAGGAATGCAATGTATCCAAATATTTAATTTCCAGAAAACTGATGGAAATGTTTTGTATCCAAATCATATGGGGAGGGACAAAACTAATTACAAATAGATCGGGCATGTAAAAATATGTCAAATAAAGAAACAGAAGGCAACCAAGCATGCACATGCAAACGAGAGAGAGAGAGAGAGAGAGAGAGAGAGAGAGAGAGAGTGCACTCAAGGGGCAGATGTTTAGATGCATAAAAAGAGGCGGCCAATTATCATGGTAATGCAGTACTAACATGGACATCATACAAGACATAGCTAATTAATGTCTGTGTCCACACAGGCAAGCAAGAAGTGTCCACGTTCAATCTTGTTAATTACAGCAATTTAGAGGAAGTTATGAGCAAAAGACCATCAAATCAGATAACTATGAGTTTGGGATTGCAATGCTACATAATGTACGTTCAAGGCTCCACAACACCCTTCAGAATGAAAGTTCATGAAAGTTTCTGTTCACTTTCCTCTCTCATATTCTTAAATCAAAACGAAGTGTTTCACCATAATAAGCATTTAAATCTCGAAACTTTCAATGCATTTTCTTACATCCCCTTCAACAATAGGTTACTAAAGCTAAAGATAAGTGCAAATGCTAAATCAATAAGCACGGTGATATAAATGCACATACCAGCCGCAGTGCAGCATTTCTACCAGATGCATCCCCATTCTGAATTACGTCACGGAGTGCATTGGGAAGGACCTTCCAAAACTCACCAACGAACTCTGACCCCTTTCGTCTACTATTTTGCAGAATGTCATTCGCGAGATACAGGAAAGCCAGTCGCTGCTCACGTGGGGAGTGATGGTATTCTTTATCCCATGTTTCAACAACTTGTTTTGCCTTGTTCATATGGAAGATACACCAATGTGATAAAGCTTAATCGCATTAAGGATAGCATATCAGGAGCATTCATCAATAATGAACAATAAAACTGTAACGAATGTGAAAAGAATGGATACAATGCTTAAAAAATATCCATATAACATGGGGATAATTTGGTGAAAAAATTACTGAATAAATCGGTGACTGGAAGCCAATGAACAGGAGGAGAAGAAAAATTAAAAAGAGGAAGAAGCTGCACGTACCTCTCCAGACAACCAAAATCAAAGTTTTTAGAAGCATCAAAATAGGGTAGAAGATTGATTCCATAAACACATAATTCTAATGAAGATACGAAGACTTCCGGGATGAAGCAAATCGACTTTATTTGATTTGAAAAACAACTTATCAGGCAAAGATTCGACACAGAGGACATAAAACTGCAACATCACTTTTGGTCTAAAGAAACACGGAGAATTGAATAACAAAGCTGGCCCAAAAGTCAAAAGCACACAGATCAAGTCATCCAATGAAGTACAAAACAAAACTAAAGGCCTGAAATTGGAGAAATAAGAGGATACTCTCGATGCTCTGCTGCGAACTGTTGAGCTTGGACAGTTTTTCCATGAGAATCTGCGGGTTAAATGTAGTACCCATTGTTTGCAACAACAAAGCCTGCCCACCAGGCAAACTTCTGAACAAGAAGCAACCTTTACAAGAAAAGCGACACACAGCAAAATCAAGATGGGTTAAATTGCATTCTCAAGCTGTATGTTTTTCCTAAACATTCTCAGCAACCAAAAAAGAACATTCTAAAATCAGATGAACAAGCTAAAATGGATTTTATATATATCTGATCGGCAGCTAAAATGGAATTAACTAACGCTACGACAAAAAAGAAAAAGAAAAAGAGTATTTGACTCAAAAACCCTAATTCGAATTGAAGAAGATGTAATCGAAATCACGTCGGGTAAAACCTAAGAATCAGGAAGAATGGAAAGAACACGTTGAGGGTATAGCAGAGGTTATCGAAAGAACGAACCTTTTCAAGAGAAAAATCGCAGAGGAGGAGGGGTCGATTGGTTCATGAACAGAAAGGAAATTTGGAGGGAAATTGGATTTTCCACCTCCGCGGAATTTCTAAGAACAGTGAGTCCTGGAATTGTGCTTGACTTGCTCCGGATTTAGAGTTTTGGGAATGGGGATTGGAACAGTGTGGGTGGGGAGTCTTTCTCTTGTCAAGAAGCCAAGTGGGGATACCGTTTTGACTCGCAAACGATTTTGTTCGGAGGTTCCAATTACGGGAATACCATTGTTACGCATTACGTCATGTACTGGGGAGGGATTACGTCTTGCTTTTCCGCTGCTTTTCTTTTTTTTTTTTTAAATTTTTTTCCTTGATATAAATGTATTTCCACTTGTAAACCAGTTCATCTCGACAATTCATAATTTCCGATATTTAATCCTACTAGTTATAAAATATACTGCATATCTACTAGTTTATGATTATATGCATTTTCCTTTTCATGATTATATGGATTTTTCTTTTCAATTTATTACCTTTGATTTATTTCCCCTTTTAAGAGGGTTGAGAACAAAAAGGAAAACGATATTTAATCTTCAGTCCAGATATCAGGCTAGGGATCTCTGACCTGATTTCGGTCCGTATCTTCCCTTTTCCGATCGAATTTTAATGATTCAAGCTGTTTAATGAAAAACTGTTCAGATTAAACCCTTTTGGATCATTTTTTTTACCGATTTTTTTCAAATACCCTTAAAATCACGTTTTGATCACATTAAGCGGCTCGAATCATCGAAATTCGATAGGAAAAGAGGAGTTGCGGACAGTGCAGCCCGTAAGAAGTGTGAATAGGAACCAAACTGTATTTACCTTTTTTATTTCCCATTCACTTATATATACCTCCCTCCCTCTGCTTTAGTCGAAACAGACAGGCAACAAGTTGATTCACCATCGTCGGAGTGCACAGCTTTCGTCTGGGGCTGAATTGTCTGTGAGGTATGCATAGCTTTAATCTGTAACTTTAATCCCCCCCCCCCCCCCCCCCCCCTTTTTTTTGGTAAACTGGAAATTCATTAAACAAGACGAAGACAACGGTGCAAGAATGACAACGATTTGACAAGAGGGTGGACTGCATGTGCTGCAGGAAGTCAACAACAATCCGTTCGTTCTCTCCTTCTCACAGAATCATGCCACTTTTGGCGAGAAATGAAAGTGGGCTTGTAAGGGGTTCTGCTCTCCCACAATTTCTCACCCTCTCCCACCTCTTTGATCATCCAAACGTGGGAGAGGATTGGTTATCCCTCCGTTTCTTTTTTTTTTTCTTCTCCCTTGAAATCACGCCATTCAAATGACCTGTTAGAGCACAACAACATATGCCACTCGAGATCCAGAATACCATGCTAGCAAGGACGGAACCAGGATTTTAGCCTAGCAGTGGCGAAATGTATACTAAAAAAAACTAGTGGTGGCGAGACTATATAAGTTAGGCATAATTTTTTTTTACATATAATAATTGTATTTTCTAAAATTCTTGTCGTGGCGGTCGCCAACCAATACATTAGAACCAAAGGAAAATTTAAAAAAAAAATGCCCTATCCCAGAGCTTCGAAACCCAACGAAAAAACACCTACAGTGAAAGATGCAACTAGAGAAAACCGATGCAAGACACAAAACACAACCAAATCCCACGCCCCCACTTAACGACCAGGGCCAAAACAACCAACAGACAAAAGGACCGAGATTGGCTACAACTGTAGGGCTGTAAATAAGCTGAGCAGCTTGCGAGTTCGGCTCAGTTTGGCTCGATAAGGGCTTGGTTCGAAGGATAAACGAGCCGAGCTCGAGCTCGATTTTGTAGCTCGTTTGATAAACGAGCCGAGCTCGAGCTCGATTTTGTAGCTCGTTTGATAAACAAGTCGAGCTCGAACCTAGCAGGGCTCGGCTCGAACAGGTTCGTCTCGGCTGGAAATATATAGATTTGGCTCTGCTCGGCTCAAACATGCCAATATATAGGTTCACGAACTGGTTTGTCTCTGCTCGAAATATATAGGTTCAGCTCGGCTCGGCTCGGCTCGGCTCCAATTTTTCAATATTAAGGCTAAAAGTGGACGAATTTGAGCTGAGCCGGCTCGTTTATTCAAGACTGAATACTAACAAGCCGAGCTCGAGCTTTGTACATGTTTGTCGAGCCAAGCTCGAGCGAACTTTTCTGGCTCAATTTGAACTCGAGCCAGACGAATTCTGATCAAGCCGAGCTCGAACATGCCAATATTCGGTTTGGCTCAGCTCGTTTACACCCCTAGCTACAAGATGCCACATCCGCATTTTATCGAAAAAGATACCATAGCTAGCTGCAATAGAGAGAGAGAGAGAGAGAGAGAGAGAGAGAGAGAGAGAGAGAGAGAGAGTATCACTTTCTAATTTTTGTTTGTTTTATCCTACATTTTTCACAACTAAAAATTAAATTTAAATTAATTTTGTTCACACTTCAAAATTGAACATGAGGTATATATAGAGGTGGCAAACGGGCTGGGCTGGGCGGGTTGAAATGGATCATGGGTCAAATATGAACAGGTCGAATATGGGTCAAAAGGTAAACGAGTTGAAATGGGTCGGGTTGAATATGAGTTATGCCAAATCCAAACTCGTCCGACCCGACCCACTTTCCTTTATTTCTTTTTTGGGACCCCCCCCCCCGTTTGTCTCAATAAGGGGATTTAGAAAAGTAAAATTTTATGATTAAAACTCAATTTTTTTTAAATAAAAATGAAGCAATTAGAGGCTAATAAAATTTTAAAAAATTAGGTTTTTACTTTTTTTTACATTTCCAAACAGTAACGTAACTTCAACGAGTAGTCAAGGGTCGCATCAAAGAATTGTCAAGAAGGTGATGATTGCAACGATTGTACAGTTTTGGTCTCTATTAAATTTTTTCTGTATTTATTTGTTTTGCAATAATTTTTTATCTCTATTAGTTCATCTCGACAAGAGAATTGAAAAAGTAAAAAAAAGAAAAAGAAAAAAGAGAGACAGTGATTGAAAATATTGTATACAAGTAGTTGGAAATGTAAAAAGAAAAACGTGACACAGTGATATAAAAAGGAAATTCTTTACTGGAGTATTTTCTTTTCCAATTTTAAATATACCTCAGCTCATTTTCTTCTTTTTCCCCTCATCTTCAAACCTTTTTAAAATTCTATGTTCTACAGCAGTTTACTATTAGTCACAATGTGATAGAGAAAGGAAAGAGTATCGAGAAAAAAAAAAAAAAAGGAAAGAGTAGCGAGACATTTGGGTTTTTTAAGTCCAACCTATATTGAATCCGTTTTTAACTCATCTAAACCCATATAAATATGGGTTGATATAGGTTCAACCCATATAAACCCATTATATAATATGGGTGGGTTGGGTTGAATTATAAGTGAGCATATTGGACGGATTAGAAAAATATGGATTAAGATTGCGACCTCTAGGTATATATTTATATGTCTTCTCTCATGCATAGAAAGGGAACAATATATGCTAATATCAGTTATTGAGATGTAATGTATCAATATTAAGTAATGTTAGCGAACTACCACAACTGTATATTTTGGTTTGCAGGTACTCATGCATAACAGTTCGATCTCCGTGATTGGATTAAGAGTAAACTTACGTTTTGCTTAATTTCACCAGTTCTTACCCCATGACCTTCTTAATTATTATGTTTTCTATATATGGCAATTGTGATCTCTCCATTGTTCTCAAGTTTTATTTTTATTTTATTTTATTTTTTGTGGTAAATATCTGTTCTTCTCTATCACTCGTACGTTATATGACTAATTATCAATGTACTTAATTACTTGTATCTATATCTATCTAGAGGAAAATACCATGTACAGTGCTAGAAGTGGCCTAGGTACGTGGTAAGGTTTTCCT
Source organism: Rhododendron mucronatum var. ripense (assembly GCA_019656295.1). NCBI lineage: Eukaryota > Viridiplantae > Streptophyta > Magnoliopsida > Ericales > Ericaceae > Rhododendron > Rhododendron mucronatum. The sequence goes on along the minus strand of BPLT01000148.1, from coordinate 410,278 downwards.
TAGATTTTTCAGCAATTTAGAGACTTCCAGTTGCATGGATTATTGTGAAAAAGACCATATATAATTTCATACTAAACATCTATCTAATGAGCAAAAGTAAACAAAAATTTGCACAGAGAGGTTCAGCTTCTAATTAATCTGCATTATTGTACATACATACATGGAATTTCAATCATAAAAAAAAAAGGCAACCAGAGGGAATCAATCCACAGATGTATAATATAGGATCTGCTGATCGATCTATATGTTTTGGAAGCTCTTAATATATACTAAAGGTCGGGGCACACGCAATGCGTATGCAAATCAAAGAAAATTGATATGTATGTTTCTCATTGATATATGGCTTCCCGCGTAACGAAGAAAATTGCATTTCAGCCGAGAATATTGTAGGGATTCAAACATGTTGTGTTAATTTCTAGGCCGGTTTTTTCATTCCACTTAATGTATTTATGCCTTGTCTCGTTGTCATTGACGTTGTTTGGCCTTGTTCAAAATTTTTCAAATGAAGACTGAGCCGGAGTTCATTTTATTCAAAAAAATTCATAGATTACTTTCGATCCTCTGTGTCTGCCAACAAATATGCACAAATCTTTATGTTTTTTTTCTGTGTTGGTTATTAACTAGGGAAGGGTTGATGACAACAGTGCAACCATACCTAAGCGAATTAAGATTTTCGTCGAGTCCACTTTTCCTGTTGTCCATTACTACAACTCATACTAGTAGTAACTGTAACAACTAGTAAAAGAAGTGGTTGCTAGCTCGATCGATCTACTCTTTTTTTCTTTCCAAGTTTAATTTTATCCTCCTTTTACTTTTCCTTTTGTATTGACTGTTATAGATTGATGGTGATCGATCACCAGCCGACGAGGTTTTCGAGGCAGTCAAGAGTAGTGTTTTCTCTAAATTCAAATTGGGAACGAACCAAGCATTCACTCGGATTCAAACTAGGAACAAAGATCGCGGAACTGTATTTTCAGCCACCGAAGTGCCTGCAAATGAAGCTACTACAAAATACTTTTAGTACTAGTAATGCTTTCCTAATTTTAAGGATTACCTCTCATAACCATGGTATGTGAGCCCCTAGCTTACATCTGCTGATGACAATCACAAATATTATAGGTCGAGCGAGAGCTGAAATCCTTACAGCCAAATTCCTACCCTGGGGGAAGAGAGAGAGCGCGCGCGCTCTTCTCTTATATGGCACCGCTCAAAACTAAAAAAAAAATTAAATTTAAAAATTACGTATTTAGCATAATTATGTAATGTAATACTATACTTAGCATACACACTTACTCTTATATATATAGGAATTTTTTCAAGTGAGGGATCCCTCATTTTTTTAAAATGAGGGACTTTCATTTCCCGATCAAATTTTGAAAATCCGAGCCGCTCAATGTGTGCAGAACGTGATTTTAAAGGTGCTCGCGATAAATCAGCAAAAAAAATGACTGGGAAGGGCTTCATCCAAGCAATTTTTTTTGAACCGTTCAATGAAAACTGCTCGGATGAAGCCCTTCCCGGTTATTTTTTTTGCTGATTTCTCGTGGAGACCCTTAAAATCACGTTCTGATCACTTTGAGCGGCTCGGATCATCGAAATTCAATTGGGAATGGGAGTCCCTCATTTAAAAAAATGAGGAATCCCTCACCAGAACCTAACTCCTTATATATATATATATCTAAAAAATAGAAATGTAGAATTAGTTCTGTGCTTCAACTTTTGTTGACTGGTTCATTTATTATTATGGGTTTATAAACTGTATGTTTATTTAAAGGTTTTAGCTATTGATTCTCTTTATTTTTATCCGAAATGGAGAAATATATATGTATAAAAAGGTATCAATAAAACCATCTCGATCAATCTAAAGACTTGTCAATGTCAATGTAAAACATACTCTAAAAGTTTTATCGATCTAAGATTGTGTGCATATTTTTGAATATTTTTATAGAAAAATTGCATAAAAAATTTTATAGTCAAATAATGAATGTCTTAATTTAGCATGATCTTACTGTAATTGATTAGGAAATAAAATCCCACAATTAGATTAATAAGATGCCTCCCGCCAGGCTAGATTTCTGAATCCGTCCTTATTAATTGGGTTGCAATTTTGGCACCAAATTTTTAGCAATGCAATAAAAACACCACCACATTTTAGTCTCTCCAATGCAAGGCACAAAAGGGGGGTGGGACGTTGATGCATTCATGAACCACATATATAATAATCCATAAAAGAAAGATTCAAAGGTCAAACTCCTCCTGTAACAGACATAACAACCTAGTCCTCTCTCATCCAAGAAAACACTAACTTCCACTTTTTGTTCCCGCCCTTCTAGATCTCTCTCTTGTCGAACCACAAAGGACCATTTCAATCTATCCAAAATACTACTTCTCCTTCACTTTCGCTTCTCTCTCCAATCTCAGGCTTCTAACCTTTGTGTTTCCTTTTGCTTTTCCTCAACATAATAACAAGCTATATCGTTTCTACAAAATTTCCCTTCAATGGAGTCGGAGAAAGATAAACAACACCATCCTGAAAAATCCCACAGCTTTTCCCCCAGAGACACCGCTGGCCAAGATAACAACGATCATGGCCACCCCTCCGACCCCAATCCCAACCTTCAACCAGAACAAGACCCCGACCATACCAATGACACTACCAATGCGGCGAACTCTGAATCACCAAAAGAAGCCGATTCGAAGCCAGATAATACAGAGTCAGAGGAAAAAGAAGACGACAAGGAGGAGGGGATTGGCGAAACTACCGAAGAAGAATCTCATCCTCCTCCCGACTTCGACCAAGTATGCCAAGAAATAGACCAATTTATCTCCACTTTATCAACCGCAAAAGGTTGCGAATCCGACCCGCCTGAGCTTCCCGAAGCCATGGAGCATTTCCCGTTTCTTGTTGAGGCAAAGATTGCGAATTACGACTCAACCGAAAGCCTCATGAAATGGCTCCAACTTTCTGAGGAGGACTCTTCCTTGTTTCTCGTAACCGTGGACCGACTCTCAAAATTGATAACCTCGCTCACTTCATTCTCATCAGAATCAAGCTACGCTCCATCCATTAATCGCATTGGAGGGATACTGCAACGAGCGATGTCCTACTTGGAGGACGAATTCAGATCACTTCTCGAAGATCCAAAAATTCCCGATTTCGATAAGATTGATGAAAGCAAGGCAAAACAGGCCTCGTCCTCGTCGAATTCTAATCAAGAGGCCGATAATTCGGCACCGGAGGAGCCTAAATCCACCGAAGATGATAGTTTTCCGGGATATTCGGATGAGGTTATGTCGGATTTGAGTAGATTGGCGAAGGCGATGATAACAGGGGGCTACGAAGCTGAGTGTTATCAAGTTTACATTGTGACAAGAAGGACTGTATTGGAAGAGACATTGCATAAGCTAGGCTTTGAGAAATTCAGCATCGACGATATTCAGAAGATGCAATGGGAGCCATTGGAGAGGGAAATCGTTTCATGGAACAAAACGTTTAAGCAATTCGTCGCCGTTGTGTTTAAAGGAGAACGGAAGTTATCAGCGGCGGTATTTGGAGATGACGGTGAAGGTGGCGACAGTGACAGCGTTTTCAGCAGCGTCACGAGAGGTATTATGATTCAGCTTCTTAATTTTGCGGCAGCAGTTGGAATGACAAAGCGCTCTTCGGAGAAGCTTTTCAAGTTTCTCGACATATACGAGAATTTGCGCGACGTTATTCTGGTAATGGACGATTTGTTCGTTGAAGGAACGGTGAACGAGTTGAAATCGGAAGCATCGTTGATTCGGACCCGACTCGGTGAGTCCATGGTTAGTATTTTCTGCGAGCTCGAAAACTCGATCAAGACAGATACCGGGAAGACACCGGTCGCTGGCGGTGCAGTTCACCCCTTGACTCGTTACACCATGAATTATCTGAGATACGCGTGTGAGTACAAGGACACCCTTGAACAAATCTTCAGGGAGCACCAGCAGATCGAGCGAGCTGACTCGGCCACAGGATCGGACTACGATTATACGAATTCACAAGGCAGTAACAGCAGCAGCAGCCAGAATCAAGTTAATCAGACATCGGCAAAGCAATCTCCGTTTACCGTGCAAATAAATAAAGTAATGGATTTACTCGATATGAATATCGGGGCGAAATCAAAGCTTTATAGGGATCCATTGTTGAGCTCGATTTTCATGATGAACAACGATAGATACATATTGCAAAAGGTAAAAGGATCTCCGGAGTTCACAGAGTTGATGGGGGACACTTGGTCTAGGAAGAGGTCATCGGACATCAGGAACTGCCACAAGAAGTACAGGGAGTCGTGGGGGAGGCTACTACATTGCTTGAGCCATGAAGGGTTGACGGTGCAAGGGAAGGTGGTGAAGCCGGTTTTGAAAGAGAGGTTCAAGAGCTTCAACGCAATGTTTGACGAGATACACAAGACGCAGAGCACATGGGTGGTGAGCGACGAGCAGCTTCAGTCGGAGCTAAGGGTGTCGATAGTGTCGGTGGTGATCCCGGCATACAGGGCATTCATGGCAAGGTTCAGTCAGAATTTCACTCCGGGGAGACAAACGGAGAAGTATATAAAGTACCAGGCCGAAGATATTGAGACGTATATTGATGAGTTGTTCGATGGGAATGCAGGGGGGGCCGCATGGAAGAAGAAACCATAATCATCAATATCCAATCCATCATATAAGCAAGCAAATTCTGAACGTACGTACGTACGTACGTATTGGCATACATATATAGTGGATCAGTGAGTATTGTTTCTCGATCGTATGTTAATCGCCCGACTTGTTGAGGAGATTGAGACTGTGATCCATTCAATCCCCCCACACCCAAGGGAGTCATGAACAACAGCTAGCATTGTGTAAATGCAATTTGCTTAATTTGGTCCTTTTTTTGTGAGAAACATAGCAATTTTCTTACCATTTTTTTCCCCCCTTTTGAAAGACTAATTAATTAAGCACCCATGAGTAGCTTGCAAGCTAAAGTAAAAGCTTCGTGTGGTGCTGCGCTGTTTGCTTGTATTTTTATTTTTATTTATTTTTTATAAAAAGTTGTTTATTGATCTTTAATTAATGGATATATGTCCAGTATTGATTTAATTAATGAGCACATGCAAATGGATTTTCTGATTAATAATTTGTAAATTCTTGTCAAGCATTGCATTGGTGTTGGGCCATTTACATATGCCGCAGTACTCACTGCTCTTGGAGAAGTACTTTGAATATTGGATGGGGTGTTTGTTTGTTTGTTTGAGATTGTTTTTTTTAAGTAACTTCCAATGTAAGTACAGTTGGAGTATAGTAGTACTCTTCCGATCCATTTGTATATGCATGTGTCTCCGGTTCTTTTCTCTTACAAGAAATGCATCCTCAACAAGGTGTGTGTGTGTATATATATATATTCTCTCACTTATTCTCCCAAACTACTGAAAGAAATTTGTTCTTGTTTGAAGGCCTAATCTTGGCAATTAAAGACCCAATAACATCTGGCTTACTAATTATTTTGATGCTCGGATCCTCAAAGCATATATCTTCAGCCTGATAATTAATATCAATTTCTCGATCAAGATAAAATTTCAAGAAAATGATGACGCTGAATGACTTTCAAGAAATGGTTAATAAAATGATGACGCTGAATGACTTTCAAGAAATGGTTAATGATATGAGTAACATATTGACGTTAACAGAGAGTACTAAATATTTTGTAATGAGATTACGAAACCAAGATAGTTGAGATTGCATGTGGTCCAAACTCCAAATTAATTACGAATGAGATTATATACTTGCAAACTACTACTTTGAATAACGACAATTACTGATGAATGATAAAGTTGGGAGATAATTAACATGTGAAGATGATTTGTGAGCTAGGTAGTAGGTACAACAAGACAAAGAGTCGTACGTCCAAAGCATTCCTTCAAAAAATGCTCTAGTCTTCTAGTAGAAAAGGAAATATATAGCTAGTGAGATTGATACTACAAAACGTACGTACACCGTGACCAAAAAAATCCTAGTACTACAAGTTATCAGACTTATTTTTGCCCGTAATCCTTCACATGGCATAATAGCTAGTTAATTAACTGGTTATATTCAGCTTATTATATACTAGCTAGTATTGTGGTTTGATTTAATTTATTAATTTGGATATTACTATACATTACGAAGATCTTAACAGAAGCAGAACAAATTCACTACTGTATGACTTTCGCAATAATTTGTGTGCTTTATATAATAGATATTTTTTCATAAGCAATAATTAAGTTGTTGCTAATGTCAAAACTATTCTTGTTAATGTCAAAAATTGTAGTGCATATATAAAAGATTTGCACCATGTGCAAGGTACAATGTTTTTATACACTACAATTTTGGCACTAATAAAAATAATTTTGACATTATTGTTCCATAAACTATAACCCTAAACATTCTTTACGGAGGTTTGGCTAACTTTATTATTGTATTACTTTTTATTAAAAAATTTCCCCATATTAACGGTTGTCTATTTTACATTAAATTTTTGTAGATTATTGGTTCATCAAAAAGTAAAAATTATGTAAAAAATCTCATGACCCGTTTGGAACATAGAGAAAGAAAGGAAAAGAAAATGTTGAGAAAAGTGTGTAGGAAAATTTACTATACTTAATTCTTTATTTTTTTATTTTTCTTCCTATTTCATCTCAAACCAAACGAGAACAAAAAAAAAATCTTTTCTTTCTTTTCTTTTCTATAGATTCCAAACAAACTTAAGAAATTTACTGGAGTATAGAAAAAAGTAATTCAAATGTAGTGAACTTTTTAAATTTATTGGTCATAATCTTTATCTTTTAAATTTCTCTCTTTCAAAACAAACTAATAATTCACAAAAAATTAATGCAAAACTGACAAGATTTTATACAAAGAAAATGATTTCATAAAAGAATATAATAGTTGAACTATGCTAAACCTAGAAAATGGAATCTGGGGTGCCGTAGTATACTCTGTGTAGTGCACTTGTAGGGCGGCACACAGTCGCTGCTCTCATCAATTAACAGTCCACATTAAAAATTATTTTTACTGGTCATTATTAAAAATTATGTCTCAAACATTCATTGTCAATATCAATGGCCCATGTGCACCCTACAAAATAGTAACTTGCAAGGCCTTACACTACGGAATTTCCCAATCTAGATAATGATAATGATGGAGTTCGATTTTTTTTTTTTTTTAAAGAATCGTCACAATATAAATTTAAACGGAAAAATAATAATATATTTCCCGGAACACAGGCGTTGGGGGAAAAAAACAATAGTTTTGCTTCAACCGTAAAAGAATGAAAACGCAGACGTGAGAGGAAGATGAGACAAAATTGCAGATTCTCCCATAATAAGATGAAAAAGTGCATTGGAAGGATTCTTTGAGGATCCCGTGAAAGCGGCCTCCTAAATCCTAATGCATTGGAAGGAGGGCAGGTATTTTTACCTCTAATTCTTCCGCAAATAACCCAAAAACCTGTTTTGGATACCGATTTCGGCATTCTTGTGATTTTCTTTTTTTTTCTAGATTAGAGAAAATGGGTTATTGTTCATGCTTCGGCTGGAAGAAGGGGATCAAGCTCAAGATTAAGGACGAGAAAGAATTCAAGCCTCCTCAGAACGTCTCAGATTTTTCATCTGGTTAGGTTTTCTCTGTTTTACAGAAATTCGAATTCCTTTTTTGTTTTTTGTTTCCACTCGATGAATTTCGAGTTCCAGAGTGTTTTGGGTTGATCACAAATTTGAATGTTCCCTTTTTATTAGGTAGCAAAATTGGGTTCTATGAAGTATTTTCTGTTTGTGTCCTGGTATTTCAAATATATTTTTTCTCTTTCTCCTAATAGATGGCAATGTTAATGTGTTTCGTATTCCGAATCATAAGGGGTTTGACGTTGCCCTCATCTTACATTGTGGACGTAACCTTATTATTTACGTAGCTGATTTCGATTGGAAGCAGACAAGCAGCGGCAGATGATTTTCTAGTGTTTGTAGGAGTATAAATTCAGTTAATGGTTGTGTTCTGTCACTGACGTAGATTATAATGTGGTTAAGCAAGAATTATTTGTGGATCATTGGGACAATGTAGCCTTGACTCAAAGTGAGAGATTTATCGAACGTAACGACCTTCTTATTCTTACGAACTTGTCTTGTCTTGTGTTGAACTGCTGAAGGATTATTTCAAGAACAGTTTTTGCTTGATGATGGAACGTATACATAGCCTTGTTGAAGCCGATTTTGAAACTTTTTCCCCTATGGATTGTGTTTACAAACTGCTTTTCTGTTAATGTAATAATTAAAGTACCCATCCTGGATGTCTCATTCTTTGCCCTTGTTATAATCCACCTAAGCTTTTCCTCTGTTAACCCCTAGTAAACTGGCACAAAAGCCAAGCTCTGACACGGCAATCAAGAATTTGATAACTGCCAAGCTGAGTGAACAGTGTGGAATTTTTTTTTTCATTTTGTTTCTTTCTAGTGAATCTCTGTACCAAAAATCTGCACTTTCTTCGCTTAATTTGAGCCTTCAGTCATCCTTACTTCACAGTGTGATTTCCTTGGGTTGTGCAAGGGGTATCCTTGCTGGTGGAGGAATAACCATGAAGTTTTGCACTTAAGTGACAGTTTGGTGTTTCCTAGGAATTCCTCTACGGTTTGTTGGTTACCACGATCACCACTTGAGGGATGACACTGAGGAAAAGAATTTACAATGAGAATGACGCCATTAAGAAATCCATGTTATCTTTGGAAGTACGTTAACCATATACTTAAGGTCTATCCTGGAAGCTATGCGTCTGAAGGCTCTACTGATAGCTATTCGGTTTCCATGGATCATGAAAATACGGAATACAAAATTATAGCTGTGATTATTTCACATACTACCAGACACAGAAAGGGTGATCACGAATAAACCTTCTAAAAATGCCACTTCTGATTTAAGAGTAATTCTCTATGAACAAAGTTGAAACATTCATGTTTTGTATCTCAAAGAGTTCTCTATCCACTCCATTCGATTTGCTTTTCCCAAAAGTTAAGCCCGCATAGCACTACCATATCCCATTTGGAACTGAAATCCTGCTCCCCTTTTGGAGAGGGCAGGAGATACCGCTCAAACTAGGAGATTCAGAAGTTTACATGTTGTAACTGGTTGCCTGATTTTAACTTTTCCTCTGCTGTTAAAATGCTGCTTAAACTTGTATATTAACTTAACTGGAACACAATGCAGTTGGACGAAAGACGGGTAAAGAGCTGAGACTGGAATCACCAGTTTCAAAAGATGTTTCTGGTGCTGATACTAACATGAAGACATTCAACTACCGAGAGCTTGCAACTGCAACAAACAATTTTAAGTCTGAGTCCCTTATTGGGGAGGGTGGTTTCGGGCCAGTTTACAAAGGGCAAATAGAAAACACTGATTTGGTAGTTTCTCTATCTGATGATTTTTTGGTTTTTCCTTGCACTATTTTACATCAAGGAACTTGAATTTAGCCGCAGTCACCAACTCATTATTTGCTTAATATCCCGTGATGAAAGTGGAGGACTTCCTTTTGTAAATGAAATGTCTCATACTCTCGTTGTGGACAGGTTGTTGCCATTAAAGTGTTAAATCAAACAGGTTTTCAAGGGGACAAGGAGTTTCTAGTGGAGGTTCTCATGCTCTCTCTTCTGTGTCACCCTAACCTAGTCAATTTGATAGGTTATTGTGCTGAAGGGAACCAACGCCTTCTTGTGTATGAGTTCATGCCTCTAGGTTCCCTGGAGTATCACCTCCATGGTAATATTCCCAGTGCTCTTTTTTTTTTATTAGATTCACAAAGTCAGTGATCAAAATTGCGTGCGCTACTGACCATTCAATCAATTCCTAGTGAAGTACATTAAGCTGATAACCTACAAACTTTTTGCAGATCTTAGACCTCGTATGGAACCACTGGATTGGAACACTAGAATGAAGATAGCAGCTGGTGCTGCCAGAGGATTGGATTATCTTCACAATCAAGCAGATCCCCCTGTCATATACAGGGACTTGAAGTCCTCCAATATATTATTGGGCCAAGGGTTTCACCCTAAACTTTCTGATTTAGGGCTTGCAAAGTTTGCACCACAAGGGGACAAGTCACACGTCTCTACTAGGGTCATGGGCACCCATGGATATTGTGCCCCTGAGTATGCTGAGACTGGAAAACTGACCAAGATGTCTGATATCTACAGTTTTGGGGTAGTCTTGTTGGAGCTGATTACTGGACAAAAGGCAATCTTGGATCCAACTGGCAAACGTATGCTTGTTGATTGGGTAATTGCCCTCTGGAATCCTAGACGCTTTTAGTACTTCTTGTTGCCTAAAATATCATTACTTTGATTAGCTTTTAAAGTTAAATCCAAGTTTCATATTCACTCTATCTGTAAATTTTTATGAACAATTGGTGATCATGTGTCACAAAATGCCGAACATAGAAAATCTCATACGGTGAATTTTATTAAGAAATCTGCTAACATAACAGCTGACACCAAGTAATCAATCTCCATTCACTATGGTAGACAACTACACACCTATGCTAGAAGCGACTCCATGTTGGATTCTTGTCACCATCAAGTAGACCTTACTTGTATAAAGGGTTGCCTTTGTTGTAGTATCTAATCGTTAGTTTCTATTGCAAGTGAACAGGTTTTCGTAATTCTGATCTGGTTTGCTGTTTGCAGGCACGTCCCTTGCTAAAAGACCGCAAAAACAATTTGCAATTAGCTGATCCGAATTTGAAAGGCCAGTTTTCGGAGTCTGTTTTTTGCCGGGCTGTAGAGGTGGCATCCATGTGTCTTCGTAAAGAGGCTCCCTCTCGTCCTTGTACAGGTGACTTAGTGCTTGCTTTGAATTACCTGGCTTCCCAGCATTATAATCCAGATGCAGTTCGTGCAAATGGTGCTAGAGGAGACAAAGATAGGACACAACATAGAGATGGACAAGTAAATGAGAACATAGTGGATTCCAATGGTTCTGAGAATTCTCCAACTGAGACGAGGATGTCAAACAAGGAATTAGAGCGGGAGCAAGCTGTTGCCGAGGCCAAGATGTGGGGAGAGACTTGGAGAGAAAAGAAACGACAGAATGCAGAAATCGATTGTGGTAACTTAGACAGGTAATACCGCAGTAGCACATGGCAGAATATTGGCGGTTCAGTGTTGGTGTTTAGAGGAAAAAAGAGAAACAAATAATTTGACTCTCCAGTTGAATGTTGAGAACTTATGCAGGGACTTTAGAAATTTTCATGCCAGAGGTTTTGTTTTATCTTCAGTATTTAGATTACATGGTATCAGTGCTGGGTATAAATGCCAATTGCCTTAAAGAAATGAGTCTTTCGTGGGGATATCAAGTCATTCTTGAGAATCATACAACTTTGATCCTTTCCATGTTTTTGCTCTGATAATTTATTTGGCTGTCTGGCAAATGCTTAGGGTTTGCACTTCTTCGTACTTTTTATTGTCAGGTTTTCATGTGATCTTTGGTGGGATCAATTCCTCTCCCTACTTCATTCTCCAATACTCCTTTGTTATTCCAGCTTCGTGTAATTAGTCTTCGAGAGAAAGCAGGTTTCCATGCTTCGCACTTCAAAACCGTTTTGCTCTTCCAGTTTCCTCGTTACCAACCTCACAAATTTTCTCCAAAGCAAATGAAAGCCAAACCCAAATTTAACCTTAAGCGTTAGTGCTCCTAATTATCTTAAGCAAAATCCGACCCAAAAAAAAAACACTTACCTTAAGCTGGGCAGATGACAAGAAGGGACAAAGCATAAAAAGCACGCATGGCATCATCTAGAGTTGTGACTTACACCATGGAACTTTTTTAATTCAGGTATTCGCGCTAGTTTATATGAACCTCGACTAATAATGTGTGCCCAATCTTGTTGTCCACTTGCGGGTAGCCCAATTAAAAACGGAGCTTAGCTCCGCATAGACTGGTCTCAAACGAGTGGATAACACCTGAAAGCAAACTCATTAGTCTCAAACCTTAACCACCATGCCAACACTTGGGATTTTACAATATGGATAGTTGGATGTTGCAATTGTGTCCTATAATTTACAAAAATTATTCAAATCAATGACCACAAAAACCTTGAGGTCTCAGTTATTGATTGTTGTAGCGTCAGTCCGCACGGGATTAATCTGTATAAAGCTACATGCACAGCAGCTGTGCACAGACCCCTTTTTCTTCCACCTCGGGTCGCACAAAGATGATCGGAACTGCTCATTTTGTTCAAAATATGTCGTTTAAGGTCTCTGTAAAAAATGAGCTTACAAAACACCCAAAATCACTTCAGAATTTAGGCCTAAATTCTGAAGTGATTTTGGGTGTTTTGTCTAAATTCTGAAGTAATTTTGGGTGTTTTGTTAAAGCCTCTAACGATATCGAACGAAACTCATTTTTTTCAGAGACCTTAAACGACATATTTTGAACAAAATGAGCTGTTCCGATCATCTTTATGCGATCCGAGGCGGGAGAAAAAGAGGTCTGTGCACAGCTCAATTAATCTGCTCTAATTTAGGCGCAAACATTGCCATGTCAACAGATGGGTCATTTTCCGGATAAAGGGTTGCAGAACAATAAGATTGAAACAAACTGTGCAAGTGCCTAACCAAAGAAGCATAAAAAATAAAAATAAAAAATCTCCAAGCAAGGACGGGAAGCACAATATATATAGGACACACACGCCTATCGCCGAGCAAACCAGTGCGTGGTCCTGGACAACATTGCTAGAAGTAGAACGGAGCAAGATGGAGAACTGGTGTGTGAAGAATAGCCCTACTGTTTTTAACATTTCCCCACCACAACCGTACACCGTGAGTCCGGATGAATGATGGCTTTGTTCTTTACATTATTATCACTGTTCGATTGTTGAGGTGAGGTCGGGAAAAAAAATATCCTTGTGATTTCCTAGTTCCGGCTTGAATATAACCTGTTTTTATCAAATTAGAAAGGAAATTAGTCGATGCGGGCGCACGTCGACTCGCACACCACTGACAGTAGGACAAAAAAAAAAAAACATTTCCATGCCACCGAAAAAAAGAAAAGAAAAAGGTCATTTTCTCCGTTTGACGAAAAGCAACTGTGCACGCCCCACTGGTCCTCTCTCTCTCACTGATAACCCAATGAAAATCGGCCACGTCACTTTGACCATCCTGTAAAGTAGACAAACGAATCTCTCTCTCTCTCTCACCACGATAACGAAAGGTAAACACCCAACCAACTCTCTCGAACACACACATGGCTTGTCGGCCAAATCCAGTGTAGCCATCGAGTACTCGCCGCTGGAAACTCACCGGAATCTGGGTCATTTACCCATTTAGGTCTCATTCTCTGAACTTCTTTGTATTTGTGCTATACTACTACTAGTACTTTTTAGCATTGGAGATCTCTCACGTTGAGGGCTTCAGAACTTGGCACAGAGAAAGAGGCTGAGATGTACGTGGTTCCTCCTCCGAAGCGGTCAGATCCCATACCCGGATCCACTATTGGATCAGGTGATCTACTGATTTACCAGTCATGGAAAGGCAGCAATGTAAGTTTCTTAGGTTTCTTTTTCATTTCCCTTCTTTTATCTGTTTGATGGCGGGAAAAAAAACGTTCTTTTCTTTCTTTTTTTTTGTTAATCTTGTATTTGTAGTTAAAAAGATTTGATCTTTTGTGTTGTTTTATGGGAACTCTACGGATATGGTTGGAGTAGCTAATTGTTTGGCGATCTTTTGTATTGGAATGATGGCATTGTGGCTAGGCTTTTAGTGATTATGTTATGTTAGCTACGATTGGTAGTTGTTAACTGAGTTGAAAGCTTGTGATTTGATGGATTTTGTTTTGTTTACTCGTTTCGTTTGTTTCTTGGACTGAGTTGAAACAACTTTATGTCGTGATAAAAGTGTTGGCAGTTACTATTATGCTATTTATACGCTGCTTTAATAAAGCAAATTGAAGATTATTTACCGAGAGTTGGAATTTTGATTCGTTCATACATGGTATTGCAGTGCTAGCTTCTTCTTCTTATGCCGATCGTTTAGCGGTGTAGGAATGGTAATACAGTGTCTTTTTTAACCTTGCCTTTGTTGAATATTTCAGCTGCCTGTGTATTTCTGTTGCTTTGAATTCTGCACTTCCTTCTTTCTTTCCATTTGCATTTTACGTCTGATAGGTAGACTTCTCAGCGCTAAAAAAGGGCACAAGAAGGTTTTTCTCGAGTATTATCTGTATTTTAATAGTACAAAATACAGACCATATTTCCCCCTTGTATTCTCTTCTGATTAGTAGTCACAAAAGTATTCAAACAAAGAATTCCAGCATTTATGTGTCTTTATAATGCGTAAAAAGTACGACTTCCCTAAATTTCAATGAGAGTCTTCGATTTGGAATTGAGTGTTAGACACGTGTCCGAAGAGTGTCGGTGTCCAACAAGTGTCCGACACCGGTACATGACCCCTGAGTAAGTGCCCGTTCTACATAGTTTAGGATACTGTATTTGTGACGTATTCATGAATTCTATAGCTTGTAGCACTTTGTAAGTTGTAACTCCTCGCAACAAAGTAAAGACTAAAGATTACTATAATGGTTTCATTAAGTGTTTAATTACTTGTGCAATTGCAGATATTCTTTCTTCAGGGACGGTTTATATTTGGACCGGATGTTAGGTCACTGCTGCTAACCATATTCCTCATTGTTGCTCCAGTCACAACTTTCTGTGTGTTTGTTGCTAGAAAACTGATGAATGATTTCCCTGACAATTTCGGAGTATCAATTATGGTTGTGGCTGTTGTCTTCACATTTTATGTGAGTCCTCTCTCACTCTCTCTCAACTGCCCGCATGCATGCAAGTATGTTTGCTTAAAGTTTTTAGAGAATTGCCAAAGTTCCCTATATATGTATTTGGTGAATACGCTAGTGTACTTCGTCATATATCCTTCCTATAGCTGTATTTTTGTGGATGCTTGGTACTTATGAGGCAGCAACCTTGTCAGAAACAGTGATATGCTTTGATGAATTGATATTATACAAAAAGGTCTGTAATGTTCATATCCTTGTGCTGGGATCATTTGATCTCATGATGGCAAATGTGTTTGGCGCTTCAGGTTTTAGTTCTTCTCTTGCTAACATCTGGAAGAGACCCTGGCATAATTCCTCGTAATGCACACCCTCCAGAACCAGAAGCTTATGATGGGAGTGCAGATGGTGGTGCCCAAACCCCACAGTTGCGCTTGCCTCGCATCAAGGAAGTCGAGGTGAATGGGATTACAGTGAAGATCAAGTATTGTGATACATGCATGCTATATAGACCTCCCCGCTGCTCACATTGTTCCATCTGCAACAATTGCGTCGAAAGATTTGACCACCACTGCCCTTGGGTCGGGCAGTGTATTGGACTGGTAAGAAATGTAGAGATTGGTAGTTAATGCCCATTTTACCATGCTTCTTTCTGCCATGTTTGCATCATGGATTTGCTTTGTGTTACGGAGAAATAATTGGATTGGATGAAGCTCATTGAGTTTGAAAATGTCCGAAGTGGTTTCTTTTTTTTCCGTCACAACTGCCGTTACTGAAGACTAGTCTCCTGCTTTGTAATGTTTCCGAAAGTTTCTCTTAAATGTAGTATTTTCCCACTAGCCCTCAATGACCATTTGTTTCTTACTTCTAAAAGGAAAGAACTTGGAGGAAAGCTGCTGTGTCTGCATGCTTTACAATGTTGCTATAGTTAAGATTCCTGCTATAGGCTTGGCATAGTCAGTTATTTATTTATTAAGATTTAGGGAAAGGTATGAACTCGTGTATGATAAACAATTTTTCAAGTAAACAAACAGCTGAATAAAATTAGCCTAGGATAGAAGTACTGAGTTTAGTGTGTGCATTCCTTCATTGGTCATACCTAAGGCTATAGTACAAAATGCTGCCCATCTACTGCAACTTGGCTTGAAACAAAAGAAGCTAGAGCTTGTTTTGCTATGCAATGAGCTCAATATACTAAATGTGGATAGGAATGTCTGCTATAGCTCACAATATTAGAATAACTGGAAGTAAGCTTTTCTCGTCCGACTTAATATGCTTCCTGCTGTCCAGAAAGGAATTCTTAATTTGCATCTTATAATTTTTGTGGTATATTTATGACTGATAGAGTGGTGGTACCTAATCTTGGGTGGCTCTGATGAAAAAAGAACTTTCAAAATATGGCCTTTTCCGTGTGTCCAAATTTCTCATGATGCAGTCATACTTTCTCGGTTTACGAACTTAGTCGTTGGTCTAGTCTTTCCTTTTTCATTAAGCCCTGCCGTAATGACTTTAATTGTTAGCATTCAATGCATAGCATTGTCAAAAAAAAAAATTGCTTTATAGCAAATGGGGATAGGAATGTCTTCTAGCTCACAATATTAGGAATAAACTGAAATTAAGCTTTTCTCATCCAATTGAATATATGCTTCCTGCTGTCCAGAGAGGAAAGTAATTACAGTTTCCGTATAAACCCAAGTAGATGCTACAAACAAATGCTGCACTTTTCCAAAAAGTGAATATTGGTCCATCCCTAAGCGTCGTTGGAATTTAGTTGATCAAGAATATTTCTCTTACCAGTAGGAGTCAAATTCTTCTGCTTGAAAACAAAAGGAGATTCAAGTATTAAGATTCTTCTGACCTCTGTTTTCTCCCCAGGATTGTTGTGCTTCTTAGTTTGATAGATTGTCTTTTGTGCCTGATATACCATCCTTGGGATAATGCTCAGATACCGAGTCTGTTGTTTTGAATCATGAGTCAATTAGTTTCCAATCTTGTATTAATCCACACCTTTGACGCTTTTTGCTGCAGCGGAATTATCGATTCTTCTTCATGTTTGTCTTCTCGACGACTCTTCTTTGTATATACGTCTTTAGCTTTTGCTGGGTTTACATTACAAGGATTATGGATTCAGAGGAGATGACAGTCTGGAAGGCAATGATCAAGACCCCTGCCTCCATTGTGCTTATAGTTTACACCTTCATATCCGTGTGGTTTGTAGGCGGCCTTACTGCTTTCCATTTATATCTCATCAGTACAAATCAGGTAAGATAACGTCTTTTGACTCTCTTCTCATTTGACTACTGACTTGAGATTTATTCTCATGCATGTTGCATTGTAATTCTTCAGTTATTAAAAGAGATCTGTCATTTGTTCATTTGTCTTTGCAGACTACCTACGAGAATTTTAGATATCGATATGATCGGAGAGCAAACCCCTATAACAAGGGGGTGGTGCAGAATTTCAAGGAGATATTCTGCACCAGCATCTCTCCATCCAAGAACAATTTCAGGGCAAAGGTGCCAAAAGAACCAGTGTTACCGAGTCGATCCTCAGGTGGGGGTTTCGTTAGTCCAAACATGGGGAAAAGTGGGGACATTGAAATGGGGAGGAAAGCAGTTTGGGGGGATATGGGGGCCGGGCTAGATCGTTGTGAAGGCCAACGTAGGGGCAACGATGGCCTGGACGTTAAGGATAACAGGCCAGTTGGGGAAATGTCTCCAGAGTTAAGGACAGCTGTAGATGAAGGTGATCGTGTCGGAATACAGCACCATCATGGTAGGCGGCCGAGTTGGGGGAGGAAGAGTGGAAGCTGGGAAATGTCTCCAGAAGTTCTTGCTTTGGCATCTAGAGTTGGTGAAAAAACCCGTACAGGTGGAAGCAGTAGTAACAGCTTGACAACGTCCCGACCTACGGAACAGAAGCTGTGATCAATGGTGAGAGAGAGAGGTGTGCCGAGTCTGGAGCAAGTTGTTAGAGGCATGATGCTTGGTAGTTAAGCTTCCATATCATTTTTCAGTGCAATATATGTGGGACTTGCTTTGGAAGGGTGTTAGCAAGTGGTGTTGATTTGGTTATTTGTGCTTAGGAAGGAAATGGTTTGGGTGTGTTGTGTGGGAGTTGCTTTCTACTTGATTTGTATTGCATTTGTGAATTTAGTTAGTGTCCATCTCTCTCTCTCTCTCTCTCTCTCTCTCTCTCTCTACTTGATTTGTTTTGCATTTGTGAAATATAGTTAGTGTCCATCTCTCTCTCTCTCTCTCTCTCTCTCTCTCTCTCTCTCTCTCTCTCTCTCTCTCGTTTTCCCCGTGGTTTGTGTTCTTGTGTGCTGGCGACATAGCCCCAAGCTGGGAATTTTCTCCGTTAGTGAGACTGATCACTCTTGTAGCGTGAATGACTTCGGAGGCTGATTTGCGGGCAAGAAGGCGCGAATGCCTCCTTAACTTTTTGCAAATTGCGCATTTGCCTACAATCTATAATCCCACTATCAATTTAAATATGACCCTCTACATAATTTAACGCTTCTTATGCTTTGTTTTTCAAAGCATATTTCATCTTTATCTTTTTGAATTCCCTCCAAATTTGTTAGTTTCTTATTTCATTTTAGGATATGACAAAATGTTATTCCTATTTGAATAGTCAAAGGATAAGTGTTGTAATTTCCAATCATAAAAGCGAGAATCGAAGGACAATAATGGAATTTGAAACCAACTTCTTGAGGAGAGAAATGCGGAAATGGGTCCTGTAGTGAGGATCCTGTAGTGAACTCTGCAGTATCATACCGTTCTTTTACGCAATTAATGACATAGATATGTTTGTTGGTTTTTGTCGATAAGAGTTAACTTCGACTTGTAAGAGTGTTTCAGTGAATCTAAACCATCGATTGCAAAAATGGATAGTCGGATGCCGTACACCAATCTTCACTATAGAACCCTGGTTTCATTAAATGCACGTTGTCTTAAGAAGTTAGAAATCCCAAATGAAACAATCAAAATAAAACGGAGGGAGTATTTTAGTGGAAAGGTAACAATTTCATTGTCTAATAAAACAGTTTACATGGGTATATAGCACAGAGGAAATAAAGCTACAATGTCAAAACGTATAGGGAGCTCATTTTTATTATTATATGTAAAAAATTTCACAATACATCTCTATTTTTTGTCTTATATCTATTTCTAAAACAAGCTCTTCAATTAAGTAGTACTTCCTCCATCCCTTTTTAAGTGTCCTGCTTCATAATTCCAACTTATTAAAAAGATATCATCATTATACGTTTCACATCAACTTTTTTCTCCACTTCTCTTACTTACCCATCATCATTATACTTTTACACACTAACTTTTCAAAATGAAATCTACTTTTAGGGACAAAATAGACAATGCACCAACTTTTACCCACTAACTTTACAAAATTAACACTTATTAAGAGACAGCCTAAAATGGAATACCGAACTGTAAAAATGAGACGGAGGGAGTATTCAATTTGGCAGCAATTGTGGGAGTGGCAGGTGGGATTATTTTCAGGGGGTACTTTCTTGAGTGCTCCACCAGATAATGGATTGGGGGGTAACTTTGTACCATTTTCATGATAAACAATTAGGATGATTGCTTTGCTCTAACAAGATCCAAAGCATTACTACTACAGTACTACTACTATTTGATATTCCCACTGTGGGTTGAAAGAATTATAACAATAAAAGATCGATAAGGACGTGGAAGTGACTAATGACTTGGCATTGCACAATTTCGAAGAACCCTGGCCGCCTTCCCCATAAATCGCGCTATACGTACGTCTCCTTCCCGATACAGTAGTAAATTGTTTTCAACTTGAAAAATAGATTCCAACTTGTTCCACCGGTTATCAGCTACCGGAATATGGAACTTTCTGCCTTGTTCTCTTCCCTTCTCAAAAAAAAAATTTCAAAAAATTCCTCCTAAATTCTACTTAAATTCTCCTTACTTCTAATATTTCTCTCCACTTATTACCTCTACAATTTTTCAAATTTTGTTTCAAAAATCAAACCAAACAAGGCAAATAGCTGCTCAAATTAATAAATTTATTATCCTAGCTTTTAATTATTTTGGTTTCGAATGCTTGTAGTCTTTTCTTTAGATTATTTTTTTGTTTTTTATATGATAATTAAATAAAAGGTCCTTTTTTTAAAAATTCGCATCCTGCCTCAAAAAACTTAGAGCTGGCTGCTGGCCCTGTTCAGAATTCGCATGGTCTGTTTTGTGTTGGCTTAATGTTCACATTGCCCAGATAATATGACATCATATATATATATATATATATAGAGAGAGAGAGAGAGAGAGAGAGAGAGAGTCTATGGACTATACTGGAGTATATGTGTATGACATACATACTCCTATTCCTATACCATGCTAATGAAAGGCGCAAAACAGAGGAACCAATGGAGCACTGAAGTAATTATTGTACCAAAAAAGCATCACGAATATGCTTCTGCTTCTTCTTTTTTCATTGTCAAGACAAGAAACACAGCCATCCCTTTCAAGAAAAGAAAAGAGAACAACACAAGCATAAGATGCATATGTTTGTTTTTTATCAGAATCAGATGCATGCATATATTAACTCATGAATAGAGAATCAGTTCCAGATGTTGGGGGTACGATGTGTGTCTGTTTGTGGCTGGGTTTATGCTTCTCCAACAGTTCCATATGTGATATGTTAACTCAGGCTAGAGAAGAGTTCGGGATATCACCAAGTAGCTGGAGCACTCAATATTTACTCTCTCAGAGGTTACTACGTACAGACACAAATCCGTTGAGCTACAGAAGACGGTGTTGTCAACGTTAGTTTTGTACTTAATTTGTTTTACTGAGTAATAACTGTGTATCTCGATCAGTTTATGCATAACTCATTTTTTTTATTGAAAATTATTTCAGAGAGAGAGAGAGGGGATGGTTCTGAGAATCCCAGATGAATCATGAATGACTCTAAAGTAGTTGATAGAACATGGAAAGATTTGAAGCAAAGACCTTAGCAGTGAGCAAACTCATAAATTGAAGGTCTTAACTCTTAACACTTAGTAGTTATATTGGATAGACGGAACATGAGAAACCGAGGTCACATAATTCAAAAAATTAAAAACCCAATTTAATAGTAGTTGTATTGGACATCGATAACTCAGGATCGGATACCATGAGATTCTCATTGTCCAATCAACTGGAATTTTGGCATGGACGTAGTACTCGTCAATCTCCACAACATAGTCTATTCAGATCAAAATTTTGGATCGAATCGTGCGGGTAAGGGTTTTCGGAATTACATTTATAAGCTATCTTTGGCTGCTTCAGTTTATTTTCTTTGGGGTGTACGGAATTCCAGGATCTTTCAAGGTAGATCCAGAGGTGTCCCTGAAGTTGTTCGTGCCATTCGAGCCAGGTTAAGTTCGTGGCCTACAGTGACGTTTACAACTCAGAATAGGGGTTTGTGTGATGACTGACTTCTAGATTCTCAAAATTTTGGAATCAATATGCGTAGATAAGAGTTTGTGTTTTTTTCATTTTGAAACTATTGTATAGGTTTGCTAGGAATATGCCTCCGTGAGTTTTTGTAGCTTCTGGTGCAATACAATCTTTACTTACCAAAAAAAAATTGGATCAAAATAAAACTCATATTAAGGGCACAATAGGACATTCTGTCCTTAAGTCACAACTCCGTCAATAAGAATGGAGAACATGTCAATGCGCATAAGTCCACAAAGTATAGGGAGTGTATGTGCAACAAATTGAACAACAGGGTGTATGTGAATTAAGTTTGGCCTTTCGAAAGCTCTTTGACGCTCTCGAGTCTCGATCGATCAGGTGCTGACGTGCATGCAATGCGACTTTACGTGGAAACCAAATTTCTATTAGCAAGGAAAGAAAAGTAGAAAAATTTATATCCGCAAATCAAACCACTAGAAAAAGAAGACGAATATCCAAAGGCATATGCACCAAGAACTCCGAATATTCCAGGCGCATATCCCGTACGGTTTGGTTCCTCCACCACAGCTCCTTCCTTCTCCATTCCTTTTTTTTTGTTCTTCGTTTTAATGAATAATTAATAGAGCATCTCCCATTCCAGTTTTCCTGATTATTATATAAATCTCCCCTCCAAATCCACCTTCCTCCTAACCCACCTCCTCCAACTACTCCTAAGAATCCCAATTCTTTCTCATTTTCTGTCTCCCTCTGTGCAATACAATATGGCTCTCAAGGCAGTTCATGTCTCCGACGTCCCTAATCTCGATCAAGTCACCGAAAACGCCTCCCTCTCTCTCTACTCCACCCGTTTTCCCAAAGGTACATTCAAGGAAAAAAGAAAAAAGAACAAGTTTTTACTATGCTTGAATAAATGTGTATATGTATGTATTGATTACTTGATAGAAATATAACAATGGATTGGATGAATATTGTATTGGGTTGCAGGGATGGATGTTAGCAGCTGCAGAATGGGGTATAAGATTCCGAAATTCCTAGTGATAGGCCACAGAGGGAGCGGAATGAACATATTGCAATCCTCGGATCGGAGAATGAAGGCCTTCAAAGAAAACTCCATCCTTTCTTTCAACGCCGCCGCCAACTCCCCCGTCGATTTCATTGAATTTGACGTTCAGGTAATTTTCCTTCCTCTCTCTCTCTCTTCAAATTCTTCTCTTTTCTTGTCCTTAAACATAACACAATAGATTGGAGTATTTTGTTTGTGCGGTTTATGTACGCCGCGTTCCGTGTCAGCTGGAAATTTACCGCTCGGTCCTTGTTTTTGTCTTTCTCAAGATATTTACTTGGGTGAAAGAAAAACAATTCACCCTCTGTCAAAGCTAACCAAAAAAAGAAAAAAAGGTTGCTTTTCCTTTTCCAACTCTGATGATCGTTTCCCTTTGTATTTATACTACTTCGTTAAGGATATTTTTGGAAATTCACAGAACTGAGCTATTTCTTCTTCTTGTTCTTCTTTTTTCCTTTTTCTGTCTGAACTAGAATTCGTTCAACAATCCAATTTTAAAGTTTTTTGTATGGCAAATTCTCAAGTTTAATGAAATAAAAAGCGAATTGAATCCTTGTTTTCAATTCGTTGACCACCAACGAATTACTAACTGACCAATCAACTTTCTTTTTGTTTCTTCTCTTTATTTTTCTGCATATTCGAAGCTCAAATTCATGATTACGTACTGATCATATTGTTTTTTTTTTTCTTGTTTCTTTTCTGGGTAATCTACACAGTAATTGTACCATAAATTGCAAAAAATAAAATAATACTACTCCTGAATCTATGGAGTTGAGACGAGACCTTAGAACGGAGAAGTAAAAAGGCTGTGATTTTTGTAGGTGACAAAAGATGACTGCCCTGTCATTTTCCACGATGACTTCATCCTCTCTGAAGATAATGTAAGCTCTCTCTCTCGATCGATCGATCGACATGTTGATAGAGATAACTACTATATATCTTTGTTAATAACTCCTTACATGGTATTGTCTTGATCTCATGTGAAACTGTGAATTTCAGGGGACTATATATGAGAAGAGAGTGACAGAACTGAGTCTATCCGAGTTCCTTTGCTATGGCCCTCAAAGGGAGCCTGGGACAGCGGGCAAATCTCTATTGAGAAAAACTGGGGGAAAGATTTTAAGCTGGAATGTTGAGAGTGATGACTCTTTATGTACGCTTGAAGAAGCGTTTGAGAAGGTTAACCCTTGTTTGGGATTTAACATTGAGGTTAAATTCGACGATCACATTGTCTACCAACAAGACCATCTCACCCATGTACTTCAAGCCATCTTGAAGGTAGTTAGCTGACACTTGACTAAGCTTATTATATAAGCTGATTCATCTTTTGTGTTAATTTTGGAGTTGCTAAATAACTGTCTGTGGTTTTGTGGTTTTGTAATTCAGGTTGTTTTTGAATATGGTAAAGATAGACCCATCATTTTCTCAAGCTTCCAACCCGACGCGGCGCTGCTTCTCAGGAAACTGCAGGGCACCTACCCAGTAAGTATACTTTCTGTAACTTTGGAACCCAATTCAAAAGTGTCTCGATGGTTGTTTAATTAGCTTCGTAAAATGAGTCCAAAAAACGGGTGTGTTTCTGATTATGCTTGTTGGTGATTGAAATCAGGTCTTCTTTCTCACAAATGGAGGTACTGAGATTTACTATGATGTGAGAAGGAATTCTTTAGAGGAGGCCATAAACCTCTGCTTAGACGGTGGTTTGCAAGGGATTGTGTCAGAGATCAAAGGAGTCTTGAGAAATCCAGGGGCGGTACCCAAGATCAAGGAGGCTAAGCTCTCACTTTTAACATATGGCAAATTAAAGTAAGTTCGTGAATTGCCAATCCGGCTCTTTGGTTGGTTCGTGTCGATTTTGCTAGAGCAATCAGCTAGGATAATGTAGTGTTCAATACAATTGTGATTGATTGATATCTATGTTTTCAACTGATTGTGAATTTTTTCGTTTTCAGTAACGTGCCAGAAGCCGTCTACTTGCAACATTTGATGGGGGTTGAAGGGGTGATTGTCGATTTAGTTCAAGAAATCACAGAGGCTGTTTCTTTTATGATGAAGCAGCCATCTGGGGATGGGGAAGAAGAGGTGCTATTGGAAGGGGAGGATCAGATTCCGGGCAAAACAAATCCTCAATTCTCTGAAAGGGAGCTTTCATTTTTGTTGAAGCTAATACCAGCGTTGATACAGCTATAAGATTGCCTCTCTATACTCCCAAGCATAGGGGCGTTACAAAGATTTTCCTTATTTCTTGTCGCGAAGAATTTGAGAGTGGAGTAGTTATAGATGCCTGCCCTGTTGTACATGTAATGGAAATTAGCATAATTCATAAGCTTTCCCTGTTTCTGCGAAAAATCTTCTGGCAACGGGGAAGAATGTACTACCTCTGTCCCTAAATGTTTGGCCGTTTCGCAAAACGAGAACTAAAAAATAATGCATTTCTTTCGAGAAAAAATTCAAACTATAAATTAAAAGAACTCATCGATATCTAGTGAATTGTTGAAATCTTTTTTAATTTTTCTTGGAAAATTTGTATTATTTTTACGTCTTCGTTTTGCGAAACGGACAAATATTATGGGACGGAGGGAGTAGCTACATTGGTGGAAAAATTACTTCCACGTGTGAGATAGCGTACTGAACAAAATGCTTGTGTTTCTCCCTTCTCGTACGAGAGCATCGACATCACACTCTTTACTTCTCATATGGTGCTATAATAACGAGTGAAAAGACAAAAATCACTTTGCATCAGCCTTGCTACTTGTTCGATCAAAACAAAATTTGCTACAGTTACTCACTTTTATAAGCGACTCACTATTCACACACTAAACTAGTATACAATATTACTTTTTTCTTACCTTTTCCCATATGTGATCCCTCCTCACCCACTTGCTTCTTGCTTGGGAGAGAACATAATGGAATAAATAAAAAAGAAAGAATAAAAACATAATATCTTAGTCTTTTGGATAAAGAGTTCGAGGCCGTAGACATTGTAAAAGTAGCATAATAAAATGGTTTCAAAATTTGAAGAGACTGGTGCGCATACTCTAAGAGAGGACAAAATCCGGGGGGGGGCGCCAACTACCCAGAGTCTCTTTCTCTCTCTATGGCTCTCTTTTAGCTCTTCCCTCATGGTGATCAAATTAGGCATACGAAAAATTGACATGAGAATGGAAAAGGTATAATGTTATGGTGATCAAAGGCACTAGAAAAAACGAGTAACGAATGGAAAAGTTGAGTTTGTCTAAACATTACTTTCTCTTTTTTCGGAGAGCTTCTCTCTATGAGCATGAGAGCAAGATGAAAGGCATAAGTTCTTTTATGTTGTGATTAGTTGTTTCTCTCCCACACACTTAAAGGGTGTTTTCTAACTTTTTGAGGGGGTTTTTTCCGTAATTATCATTTGAGGTTTCATGGATGAACATTATTTGGTTGATCAAAAAGAAAATGGAAAAGGTAAATGTAAATGTAAATGTAAAGGGGATCAAATTTGAAGAATTCCTAGTCAAAATATTCATCACTCCTTTTCTTCATCCCACCAAACATGGATCCACTTTTTATGGTCGAACAAAGCTGTAGTCGGCCCATTAAAAACGTCTTTTGTAACAGAGTGCAGCTGTAGATTGGGTTGTTCCCAACACGCTCTCTCTCTCTCTCTCTCTCTCTCTCTCTCTCTCTCTCTCTCTCTCTCTCTCTCTCTCTCTCTCTTTTTGGTAAACTAGTAGCATTAGATAAAGTTAAGAGTCATACAAGAGTCTAGGATATTCCACCCCATTTGCGTCCTCGCGAAGTTGCGAGTTAATACAATCCGGAGCAACATCAAATACATGAAAATCTAGAGTATCATCAAACGACATACTAGCTAATACATCCGCACATTTGTTTCCTTCGCGGTAGATGTGGTCAATCTTCTCTACTCCCAGCTGTCTCATCAAACATCTGCAATCATGTATGAGATTATTTAGAACATGTCGGGGCTGGTTTGGGCCCATAATCAGTTGGATGACTGCCTTTGCATACATTTCCACATGGAGGGGAATAAGTTGCTTGTTGTAAGCAAGTTGTAGACCATCCCTAAGAGCCCACAGTTCTGATTCCAAAGTTGTCATTTGGCAGAGAGTTCTGTGGAAACCAATTGCCCAGCTTCCTTTGGCATCTCTAATTAAGCCACCTGTTGTGGCTTGTTAAAGCCCCTTTTTGCATGCACCATCTGTATTGAGTTTGAAAAATGGGGTGTTGGGGGGGACCATTTTACGAGCACAATGACCCTTTTTTGGGGTTTCAGGTTTGGAATTGCAATATGGTGCCATTCAATTGCTAGAGCAATTGAAGAAGCAATGGTAGAGTTAAGGTGTTCTCTGGCCCGATTTGGTTCATTTTGGAAGAGGGTTTTGTTTCTGAGAAGCCAAATGTTCCAACAAGTAAAGGGGAAAATAATACACCATGGGATCCCCGACTAGTGGATTATTTTTGCTTCACAGTTTAATTTTAGCCAAAACGGGAGAGGAGAGGGGAAGAAAGATAGAGCACTGCTAGGAATACCGATGCCTTCCCAAACGCTAGCGGCCACATGGCAATCCCGAAGGACGTGAGCCGTGGTTTCACTATCAGCATTACAAACTTCACAAAGATCATTTTGGGAAATATTTCTCGAGAAGAGAAGGGTTTTTGTTTTTAGTCTATTTTGGGCAGCAAGCCAAAAAAAATTTCTGATTCTGGGATTAGCTTTAATTTTCCAAATCCAAGTCCAATTATCAAAAGGGAGGGTGCAAGCAAAGTTTCTAGTTAAAAGCCAAGCACATTTTACCAAAAGGACTTCTTTTGAGCAACTGAATATTGTTTTTATTAGCTAAATATTCAATACAAGATTTTCATCGAAAATTACTCCAAATTTTGGTTTTTATTGTCTTTTGAACTTAGGATTATTTTAGCCATTGATTAATATTTTAAGAATTATTGATTGGTATTCACTAGAAAACTACAAAAATGTTGTACTAGTTTTTTTTTCTGGTATTGATCATTTGTTTTCTACTTCACCAATCACTGTCAGAAGACAAATTAGAACATAAAAAATTTCGATGACAAATTTAAATGTTCAAATTAGACAAGAGAAGATTCCAACATAAAAAAAAAGGTTGTCATTCGCAAAAAGTTCTTTGGTCGGAATTCGCCAACAAGATCGAAGGATTATATTTAGGGTACATTAGAACTCAACACATTTTTTTACGACCCATTTTGCTCATGTTTACTTGCACGTTTGGTTCAAAAAGAGTCCACTACAAAAGCTGCATTTTGGAATTAAAAAAAAATAGTTTTGAGAAAAAAAAATTTGAATTATTTTACCAACTTAAAAGATCTCTTTCAAATTAATCTCAATGGTTTTCATTTGAAGACAACAAGAGTTTTGAATCAAATTTTTATTCTTTAACACAAAGAAAGGTCCACAATACTGTCAATACATGAGTATCCATATAACTTTCCAAGAAAAAGTAGACTCCAATTGAACAATGCTACTCCCAAATTTAAACTTAAATTATAGCTTAGCCACTGGTCAAATTCTAACATACTCGATCTATTTGTCTTTTTATTCCACTTCACTCACGCTGCCGATTTTCATCTGTCCACATAAGCAACTGCTCAGTTACTCGACCTTAGCAAAACGGATCAACCAAACATAGACCTTAAATTTAGAGGATGCACTCAGCAAGTTCAATGTTAATACTAGTAAATACACTTTGAGGAGGATACACTCAGCTGCAAGTTCTATGTATATGTCGACAAAATTAATTTATTTTGACAACACACTCTTCTTCAACCATTGGTACAATTAGCTTTCTGTATCACATACGTATGCGTGTAGATTTGAGTTCAACGGCCTCGTTCGACTCTTTATGCCGACTGAAAGACCAATGTCGGCCTGAGCATAACATAGTTACGATGCAAATTTAACCACTTAAATATCCTAAGGATGTGGAGATTGTCACATTAAATTGCGAATGTTGATGAAAAAAAAAATAACAAAAATGCTACTCACACAAAAATCCAAACACAACCTCGATCTCACATATACATGTGGGCTCTACACACACTACTATGTGTGAGCCCCACATGATGTGAGTTATTGTGTTTTAATTGTTGTGTAAGTAGCATTGTTGAAAAACTAACGGATCAATTTGCCTTCTCTTTTCTTTTTTTAACAGTTATTTAATTGATCTATTTTTCCAATAAAATGATTGACCGGTAAAACTCTGAAACGGGCAATTTTATGGATTGGTGCCCTGGTCTAGCCTGTACAACTTTTTACGGGCTTCAGTGAAGTGGGCCGAATAATTTCAACGCGGCAAATAACGTAATGGGCTTTTAAAGATGATGATGTTGCATGTTTTATTATGATTATATAAGGAAGCAGCCCCCTTCCCTCACCTGTTTTATGATTATACGGAAGCAGCACCCTTCCTCACCAAACACAAGCCAATTTGGGTAAGTAATTACCCAAGTCACGGATAATTCTTGAAGTAGGCTGTCACAATCGCACTCTCGCACACATTTCACAAGAGCAAAATTTGAGAGTGCGAGTGCACAATGAAGACTGAGAGCGCGAGTGAAAGTCATATTGAAGGATTATGTGAATAAGGTAATTATTATAGCAACTTGGAGATCTTTAGAGGTACGTAGCTCATTATGTTGGTAGAATTATACTCCATTAATTTTGAGAAATCTAGATAATATGCACTGGGGAAACATCTACCTTTCCTAAATCGAATCCATATTGACTACTTTGGTTTTTTTTAATGGCGAAGAAAGATTTCATTAATCACAAAGGATATTGACTACTTTGATAAGGCCTTCTCTTCCTCGTTCGGGTCTTTGACAAAAATATGATGGTGCAGAAATGACAAAAGTTGCACGTTGTTGAAAACGAAACAACTAACATTGAAGTGGATTATCGAAAAAAAAACATTGAAGTAAGTGTTTAACAATTCTTTATTTAAACAAAAAATGATGGGGCTCTTACTGGCCGGCCCATTTTTGTCAATGTTTGCCCATCCAAGCCCACCCCACGTCAAATCCATCCCACACAAGCCCTGTTTTAAGTAAACAACCGAGAATACCCTCACTTCGTCTCTTAGCTCATACGCCGACCAAATACATTCCACCCTAAAGGCAAGCACCAGATCCGCCTCATCTCTCCACCTTTCTGCGTCGTCCTTCCCCCCTTAAAACATCTTTGCGCTTACATCACTGGTGTGAATTCTGGAAATGAAAGCTTGATCCGCCGGCAGAGACTACGGTGATAGCGGCGGCCGGAACTACGAGGGCTGTGGTGGTTATGGTGGAAGAGGTGGTGGAGATTAAGGAGGCAACGGTGGCTGCACACCGAGTATGTAAGATGCAGCTGTAACCTGGAAAGGAGAAATGGAAGAACTAGTGGAAAGGAGAAAGGGAAGAGCCAGGGAAGGCCAGGGGAGATTATTATTATTATTTATTGAATTCATACCTTTTTGTTTTTTTTGTTTTTTTGGTGGTATGATTTTTTTTTTTTTGAAAGGTGTAAATTCTTAATTTGGTGATGTGAATATTTTTTTTTCGAGGATGTGAATTCTTTTTTTCCAGGAGTGTGAATTCTTAATTTGGTGATGTGAATTCTGGATTTGTGCTTCGGACGGCATCGTTTTACGATCATGGATTGATGGAACACAACGCCGTTCTTGGCAACGAAGATAGATAAAACGTATCGAAAACAGAATTCACCTCGTTGTGAACGCTGCTGATGGAGGCCATTGAGACACGGTGGTTTTCGGAGATTAACCAACCTTGAAAATCTTTGATTATGTTTATTACTAGTATAAAGTAGAACCAGCAGATGCAGTTTATTATTTTTCTTATGCACTTGTTTATATATGTAGAATGACTAGAATCAATTTTAAAAAGTTATCCGGTGAATTCTTACTTTTTCGAAGGTGTGAATTTTTAATTTGGTGTGAATTTTATCTTTTCGAATGTGTTAATTTTTCACATTCAGAATTCACACCAAAACTTCACCCAGAATTCACACCAAGACTTCACCCAAAATTCACACCCCAAAAAATTCACACATCCAAGACACAACATTGGTTGATTTTCAGGTGTGAATTGTGTATTTTTTTGGTGTAAATTGATATGTGAATTTTAGGGATGTGAATTCTGTAAAGGTATGTGAATTTTACAAATGGTGTATTGGGGCCAAATTCACACACTCAAGAATTCACATCAATAATTTACCCAGAATTTTGGGGGCATGAATAATACAAAGGGGTGTGAATTCTTGGAGGTGTGAATTATTGGGGATGTGAATTCTGAGAGGTGTGAATTCTCGAAGGTGTGTGAATTCTCGGAGGTGTGAATTATTGGGGTGTGAATTCTGAGAGGTGTGAATTCTCGGGGGGGGGGGGGGTGAATTCTGGGAGGTGTGAATTATTGGGGGTGTGAATTCTCGGAGGTGTGAATTCTGGGTGAATTCTCGGAGGTGTGAATTCTGGGGGGTGTGAATTCTTGGGGGGTGTGAATTCTGGGGGGTGTGAATTCTCGAAGGTGTGAATTCTTGAGGTATGAAAAGTGATAAGGGCGAAATAGTAAAAGCATCTTTAAAAAGGGTCTAGATGGGATAGAACTTTAAAAAAGGGTTTGCATGGAACCCTATGTAAAATTTGGGACCGGCCAGGAATTTGATAGGACCCAGGAAACTGTCCAGGAAGAAAACTGGATCGTCCAGATACACTTAGAAGTGAATTTGGACTTTCTAGTTTTCTTCATGGAACCAGTTTCCTGGAGGCCTCTTATTTAAATTCACATCTGAAGATACTACTGTATTTTTTTTGTTATTCCAACAAAGAGGAGGAAAATGAGAAGTGGTACTGAACCTGGTTAGCTACTGGCTAGGCCTTGTTAATTTCATACGAATTGAAGCACAGACAGATCCTTAAGGGATGGCCTAGTGGTAGTGGTATTAGCGTGAGATTTAGGAATTTGTTCCTTTCCTAGAATAAAGGTTTTGATTCTCAGATGACTCCAATTCTTGGGGCAAACTCATTACTCATTTCACCCCGCAAGTAAACATCTAAAGCGATAGTGGAATAGAGACGGCAAAAATTAGTTTGAGTTGTGGACAAACTGTCCGGAACATCATGCATTATTAAAAAAACAGAGAGAGGAGAAGAAGAGAAAAGAAAAGAAGCTACTTAATATTAGTATAAGAGTGAAGAGGTGATCTCATCATCATAACTCATATAGTAAGATAAAGAAAGGAAAGAGGAAAGGTAGTGGTGGCTGCATTGAGCTCGCTCGTGTTTTGTTTTCTAACAACCAAACCAAGGCAGCAGTCCTGTCAATTTCAATGATACAGTACAGTACAGTACAGTACAGAAGCAAGCAAGCACGACATTGCACAGATCTTCTTCTCCCAAGACAAGAAGTGTAGTCTGTTTTCGTTTGGAATTTTGTTTTCATTTGAGATTCGAATTTGGAAGAGTTGTATTTATTTATTTTTGAATCATCAAATGCGCGCCGTCGGTCAAACCCGTATCGAGAGGTGGTGTGTTTTTCAAAAGCTAGCTCCAACTTTAATTTAGTACGTACCAATCGATCGATTGGCAGTCGTAATAGTAGTAAATGAAGAAATGATGAATGAACATGAAACGTGAGATTGAACGTGGTTCATGTTTACCCGGCCCCATTTCACACATTACGTAAGTAAAAAACCTTTCTTTTTTGGAGCAGTATTATTAATTAATTAATGAAAAAAGTCTGGAGAGAGGCCAAGCTTTGGTCTTGGTCCGCTCTTTCTTTCTCCCTGCACTGCAGTCTGCAGCCTTTCCGGCCTTTCTCTTTATTTTGCAGTTGTTATTAGTCAACCAATTCCCATTATTGAGAAATAATTCCGCACGCCTGTGAATTACTAGAAAGTTGAATTTATTTATTTTAATTTATCGCAGAATTAGAAAGTTGATTGGTACGTAGATCAAAATTCATACTGGGATTCCACTTCAAACACTGAGGGGTTGTTCTTCTTAATAAACCAATGGCTTTTCAAGCAAAAATGAGCCAAATAAAGTCAAAAAAACGAAAATAAGCCAATAAGCCAATTGTTTCGTCTTTATTCAAAAAAAATTGGATTTCAGTCAAAAAAATTTATTTTTTAGATTCCTCTTGTCATAAGGATGCAATAATTTCTCAAAAATTGATAATAAGCTAAGTGATACAAAAAAATTTGAATAATGACAAAAAATAAGCCACTCTAGCTTATTTATCTGAACACTCCCTGAGCTAGTTGTTACCGTTTCCCAATTATACGGTTTCACGGCATCTAATCCTAGTATCAAACATAGGTACATGGTATTAGTGTCTTATGATTCGAAAATTGACAACCTCTTTTTTAATTTCGTTTTTTGCTCCAATAGAAAGGGCTGATTGTGACAAACATTAGCAACTTTGTAAATGTGGCTGGCCCTGTCACCTCCCTAACTGTGCGTCACCTCCTCGTCTCTTCGCAAAGTAAATAGTCATACAAGAGTTATTCGGTTGGTTTTAGCTTACTTCATTTGAGGCATCGATAAGGACATTCTAACTTTTAGGAATCATTTTTAACACTTCAAATTGAGAGCTTTTTCTAGGCATGAACATGGACCGGATTGATCTGATTTTATAGTAATTCAATAACCAAACCACTACTTACAAATTATGAATTTAGAGAACCAAATCAACCCATAAAATTCATAAAACCAACCCAATCCAAAGCATTCAAAGGCGGTTTGGTTTATGTTTTGAACCATAGTTCGCTTAAAATTGAGATATCATCACTATAAACTATTTTAAGTACTTAAAATTGCACAAATAACTTAAAATAAAAGTTATATTGAAATTAGTATATTAAAATCATCAAAACTCACTAACATCAACTAACTAAATAAGAATAGAATACATTAAAAAATAAGTTATCGAGAAAAAAAGAGTAGGAAATCCCTTGACTAAGCCCAAACTATGTATGTTTAGCGTAATGAAATTGTAGGAATAGGAAGTTTAGGAAATTAATATTGGAAGTGGAAGAAAATAAGAGGGTGGTGGATTAGAGTATTAAATAAGGAAATTAAGTTTATTAAGTATATCTAGATCAAGTCCAAACCTCTGCCCTTCCACACCGTCCGCACCTCCCCTTTCCTAATCGAATTTTGATGATCCGAGCCGCTCAATGTGATCAGAAAGTGATTTTAAGGGTACCCGAGAAAAATCGGCCAAAAAAAAACACCGGGAAGGGCTTCATCAAAATAGTTTTTATTTGTATTTTATTAAACGGTTCAATAAAAAACTGTTCAAATCAAGCCCTTCTCGGTGTTTTTTTTTTTGCCAATTTTCTCGCGGGTACCCTTAAAATCACATTCCCGCGGGTACCCTTAAAATCACATTCTAAACACATTGAGCGGCTCAGATCATCAAAATTCGATCGGAAAAGGGGAGGTACGGACGGGTATGGACGGAAAGAGGTTTGGACTTGAACCGGACTGCTACACAAATAGTCTGGATCAAGTCCAAACCTGTTCCCATCCACAACGTCCACACCTCCCCTTTCCCAATCGAATTTTGATGATCCGAGCCACTCAATGTGATCAGAAAGTGATTTTAAGGAGTACACGTGAGAAATTGGCAAAAAAAAAAACACACCGAGAATGGCTTTATCCGAACAGTTTTTGTTTATATTTTATTGAACAGTTCAATAAAAAACTGTTCAAATCAAGCCCTTCCCGGTGTTTTTTTTTTTGCCAATTTCTTGCAAGTACCCTTAAAATCACGTTTTGAACACATTGAGCGGCTCGGATCATCAAAATTCAATCGAAAAAAGGGAGGGGGCGGATGGGTGTGGACGGGAAGAGGTTTGGACTTGAACCGGGCTGTCTAAACAAATTATATATATGTATATATATCAAACTGTTCGGATTGGTTTGAAACCAAAACCATTAATGTAAATCCTTAAACCAAACCATTTAACACAGTTTCTATTTTTTTAAAAACGAGACCTAACCACATCATTAAAAAATCAAATCAAACTATTCGGTTTGGATTGGTTTGGACTGGAATCACGGTTTCATGAATATTTTGCTCACTCCTAGCTTTTTCTATTGACTAAATGATATTTTCGGTATTTTGCACTTCCTTTTCAATATTTAGACCAAGTCATTTCCTCTAACTAAACGGACTAGATAATATTTTTTTTAGAAACACGTCTATTGTCATTATCCTAAGACAAAAATATGTAAAGTGGAAACTCAGTTTTAATACAGGTTTTAAAGTAAATGTCCGACTTGGTCCCGTTCTACAATATCTTCTTAAAAAATAAATATTTATTTTACATTTTTAAATTTAAAAATAATGTAAATAAAAATAATTTCTTGATTTTTTTTCACCGTTTAAAAGATTTCAATGAGATCTATTAAACAATATCCATATGGCTAGAATTTTTTTTTGCGTAAACACATTATTTTTCAGTTTGAAATTAGATTCTTAAAAATACTCCCTGAGTACTTAAAATTGGTTCTGGATTTGACCCGTTCCAGATTACCTTCTTAAAAAATAATTACTTATTTCACATTTTCAAACTCAAAAATAATATAAATAAAAAAAATTTGAAACCGCATAAAAGATCTCATTAAGATCTTTCAAACAAGATCTATATTTTATATTTTTATATTTCAGTAAGCCCATTATTTTTGAGTTTGAAATTGTCTTCTTAAAAAATGACTTATTTTCCGTTCTGGAATGGCCCCCGTTCTTGATTTGGAAATAAGTATTTATTTTTTAAGAAAGTAATTTTAAGCTCAAAAATATTGTATTTACGCAAAAAAATTCTAACAATATGGATCTTGTTTAATAGATCTACTTGAGATCTTTTAAATGGTGCAAAAAAAATCAAAAAATAATTTTTCAATTTCATCATATTTGAGTTTGAAAATATAAAATAAATACTCCTACTACTTATTTTTTAAGAAGTGAAAGTGGAACACTAATAGTAGGAGGATTATGGTTTGGACATGGGAGTATTGAATAATTTTCCGAAATTCTGAAAATACCTATTCTGTCACTTGGAAAACAGAATACCACGTGGCATGGTTTTTGGCATCGCGCAGCTAGAACCTCAAACGTTCTCTGACCGTCGGATTTCCCTTTGCTCGTTTTGTGGAACCGTCAAGGAGGAGTTCGAGTTCGAAGAGGATTTGGACTTCCCTTCACCTTCCCTGTATTTAAGTGGAGTCCTAATCCAATTAGGAGTAGAATTCGGAGCTCTCTCTCTCTCTCTCTCTCTCTCTCCATCCAGTAGTACTATAAAAATGGAACCCCATTACCTTCCTCAAGTCATCCCACAAAGCCACAACAGAACTCTCTGAGCCACCATTTTCTCCTCTTATCTAAAAATGGACAACTAAATTTTTCATTCCTCCATGAATGCCTATACATTAGCTCAGGTCTTGGCTTAATACAAGATAATCTTTTGCTCAGTTTCAAAGATTTGGGAAAAATGGAGAACCCAAGCATTGTTAGAAATGGAGGAATTAAACTGCCCATCGGATATCGATTCCGCCCCACCGATGAAGAGCTCATCGTTCACTACCTCACCCGAAAGGTCCAATCTATTCCATTTCCCGCCCAAGTCATCCCCGAACTCAACGTTTTCCAAACCAATCCCCTTCATTTGCCTGGTTTGTTAGAATTATTTTCCCCTCTCTTTTTTTTCTTTTCTGTTGTTAGTTGTTACAAACGGTTTTTTTAATTTACCGTTCTCTCTTGGGTTTTTTTTTTTATCAGGTGATTCGACGGAGAAGAGGTTTTTCTTCTGGAAAAGGAAAGGGAAATGGAAATGGAAAAAAACTAGGGGAATGACAGAGTCAGGTTATTGGAAGCCTATGGGTAAAGAAAAACATGTTGTGAGTTATGAAAGCAATCGGGCAATTGGGGTAAAGAAATCATATGTCTTCTATGAAGGCGGGAAGCGTCCCCGTGGGTTGAGAACTCAATGGGTAATGCGCGAGTATCGGCTATTGGGATCTCAAACAAGACCCAATTCTGGTCTTGAGAAATTTGTGAGGGAAATGGAAGATTGGGTTGTTTGCAAGATTTATCAAAAGAAAAGGACATCCAAAAAGAATGTTGTCGAAACTGATATGAATTCTTCTAAAAGCAACAAGATTTGGAGCGCAAGGGAGATTAGTCCTGTTGTTATGGATGTGGTGATGGTAGGGAGCAATAATGACTTGGGGCCTCCTCAACCATCGTCTTCATCATGTTCAAGCGGGGTCTCTTCTTGCAGAGGAGAACCAGAAGAAGAAATTACTAGTGCCTACAACATTATTAGCAGTTTCTTTGCGTAATGTAATTACTTGGTTGTATGAGGAGTACTACAACTTCTATGAGAAGAGCTGAACATTAACACATACATCTTTCTTTGAGGGTCTTTTGTTCTGTCAGAAATTAACGAGAATGTCGATGGAAATGTGATGTCGCATTTTCTTTCCCCATTTTCCCTACGTGTTCTCTACTTCAATCTTGCGGTCACAAACTATAGCATGTCATGGTTCATTGATTAATTTGTAGAAGTTTCACGAATTCATGCTTTGGCATCAAACCCATTTGGTAATACTAGTTGTAATTTCTAAATTTGATGTGGACCAGTTGGAAAATGTGCTTGACACTCGCATAAGTACAGGTCTGACATAAACACTCGGGATGGAATTTCACCTATTATATATATGATTTAGAGTCCCGTGCGGTGCACATGGGTCTACATGCATCGAACGAGCCTCCGGACATACTGCTTATATGACTTATGAGTACGAAGTAGGTTATCAGTACATTTTTTCGACCCTAACCATTTCTCCTGCAGCCTCTTAAGTGTTTTGTTTGAGCGAAATAACTTTAAAAAGTTGAATCAACTATTTTTTTTCCCCCCACAGTAAGTGAAGAAATGGTAGCCCTTATTGTTGCCCCAGTTACCAGTATCTGAAGCTTTTGTAGTTAAAAGGCGAATGATTTTTTTGATAGGGAAAGGAGATGCAAAGATAGGTAAGGAGAAGCATCCAAAGAAAGGCAAAAAAACAAGGGCCCATAATACATTATCTGATTGGAATTTTACGCAAAAGAAGATACAGAGACCTACTATTAAAAGAGTGAGCACAAGAATATTGGACAAAAAAAAGGAAGACGACGATGCATGGGTGGGTGGCCTGAATTACTAAAGCATCTGCACATGGG
Organism: Rhododendron mucronatum var. ripense; assembly: GCA_019656295.1. Taxonomy (NCBI): domain Eukaryota; kingdom Viridiplantae; phylum Streptophyta; class Magnoliopsida; order Ericales; family Ericaceae; genus Rhododendron; species Rhododendron mucronatum. The sequence continues at coordinate 372,698 of BPLT01000148.1, read as the reverse complement.
GGTGGGGGGGGATTCCTCAGTGGCATCTTTTTCTTTCAAAATATTTGGTGAAAGAACTTCATACCCCTCAATCAATGCTTCCACATCGAATCAAAGATGACTTTCCTCTCACTTGTTTAGTCCAATTATTAGTTGTTTGAACCGCAGATGTACCAAGTCGAGAGAGATTCTCTTCTCTAGTTTGTCTAAACTTTTTTTAGTTGCTTAATGCACGCTTAAGGGATTCTTGGTGGTATGGTGCTCTGCTAATAGTCAATCCTATCGGATTGGTCGAGTGAGAACATAACTGCCAGTAAATAACTTACTACATCCTAAAGTTTGAGATTTGACTCACTGCCGGCAAAAAAAATTTTGAAGTCACGGTTGTCAATTTTAAAGTATTAAAATTAGTCGACAGATGTGTATGCTCGACCTATGATCCGGTTACATATAAAAAGCCAATAAAGGAGACATGAATGGGCTCCTAAAGAATGGCGCTGGTAGTGTTGGTACAAAGAACAAGGGAGGGAGGTTCTTCCAAGAAAACTTGCAGACTTGGATTAGTATAAATAATGGTTGTGCGCATTTAACCCCTTCCTCAGGGCATCTAAGAGGGGAGAGTTGAAAAACAAGATTCCTTGTGTCAGCCAATGGAGACAAGTGGGAGCAGACATCCCAATGCTTAATTATTAATTTATCTCTCTCATGCATCACAATCCATTGTTTCCCAGTTCCCAAAAGAAAATAGAGTATTACTATAGTGTATTTATTATTCCAGAAACCAATTCAATTGTCCAACGCTTAACCCTATGAGCTTATTGCGATCCGTTCCACATTTCTTCACCCAACACGCAAGAGTTTTGTAAATTAGTGTATAAACCCTTAGGGCATCTGTAATGGAGTAGTAGACTAATAAAAGTAAGACTTGTTCGAAACCATTTTTATCAGAATCAAAGTCATGTTTTGCTTTGTTATTATTATGGTCTGAATTTGTCTAGGTTTTGACAAAGTGGCTTTTGGCAGGGCCACCATCATTTTCTTTTTCTAATCCATCACAATGGTTGAGTTGAGTCAATTTGAGTAGCTGTTTGAAAATTTAAATCGTCGCAGAGTAATAATACTACTGAACTTGAAGAAATGCTAAGGCCATTTTTTGGGCAAGAATTCGACAAATAATAGTGATCCATTTGTCGTCGGGACGGGAGCTCCAAGCTAAAACATGACTAACGGTGTAACAGGAAGCCAAACTGGATAGAAAAAAATGCAAGAAAAATACAAGTTGTATGGCCCAAGACTTGCCAAATGGGTAGAAAACAAAAGAAAAATAGAAGTGGGAAGAATCCCATTGTCGGTTCACGGACATCGATCTAACCTCAGAGGCCTGTTATGGACAAGCACATGCAGGACGGCACAAATATGAGATCATTTCCTTTCCTATAATTATTAAGTGTAGTTTGGTTTAATTTTTTAGTAGTAGGAGATGGGAAATACTACCCCTATTATCAAAAGACAAGTCGTGGTCAAAACCACAGACAAAGAGAGTTCCTTGCGGCAGTGGTTTTGGAATCCAATCATCCCATCTTCTTCTGATTGTTGTGTAATAAAGAAAAGCTATCAGAATCCAGAAGCAACCAAACACTTCACCAATTGGGATGACTTTATATGGGAGCCAGATGTTGACAATTGGTATTGGAGTACTGCTTTTTACTCTGCCATTTACGGCAGGGCTTTTAACGAAGTAGTAGGAGTAAACCAAAACAGAGTACCATCTTCTGGACCACTATCAGAATGGGGCTCAATCACATCAAAGCGCTATTGACTCTAGAATTTGCAGAAAAAAGCTTTACTACTCCACTACTTTGGAGAGAGAGAGAGAGAGAGAAAGAGACTATGGACCATAACCCATAATTTATCATGATGGAGTAGTTTTCATGAAACCCAAAATTGCATTGGAGTACTATTGCTTTTATGGATTAATGTTTTGTCTCCCAAGGCAGGAAATCTGAGTTTTAAGAGGACTAAAAGTGGATATCTTTTTTGAGGGGTTGCTTATGAACTATGCAACCACAAACATTTGATGGATTTCGCAACAAAGCAACAAACAAAATGTCTTAACTTAATCATGTTAACCACCTACAGAGCATGTGAATAAACCAGGTGTGGGACCGATTTAAACACGAAAACTCAAGAACATACTAAAAAAAGAACAGAAACAGACTAACATGGTGTGGGGACGAAATAAGCTTGTTCTAAATGAGTGGGAAGAATTCTAAAGCACCTTCAAATAAAAGACAGGCCCAGAGGGGTACAATTACATTGATGGGTCATGGGTGCGTCATGCGTGCACTCCAAGCAGATTAATTCCCAAAGATAGACGAATTTACGCGTATAAACCGTAGATCCACTAAACGTTCTAGATATTGCATCACGTACAGACTTGAGATTCATCATTATGCACTCTGTTGATACAAGGCATACTTCCTACTTCATACGCCATAAAAAAAAAAAAAAAGACTAATGATATTCTTCCGCATAAAATGCGTGCAGTGCAGATTAACGAATATAGCATCATAGAATTAGATAAACATCACCCTGGTCCCTCCAATCATACGAGGAATAGTTTCTAGTCTATACACCATCGTAAGAAAATGATGACTTGCATGTCACCGTAAGTATATGTGGGAAGGGTAGCATAGGAAGCAGAAACTGAATCTCTACACAGCAGGAGTGCTAATTGTAACCTTGTAAGCATTACTCGACGAAGCCTTTGAAATGTTCTACTCCACCGAAACAAAATAAAAATCGGTTTGCCCAACCAATTACTCTTTTTCATTAATCTCTCTCTTTATTTTTTTTGCACAAGTTTTCATAGTGCATCTTTAGAAGTTCTAGAACGAAGAGGGAAAAGAACCCATATAAGAGGAAATACAAAGAGCAAACTCCACTTTAATCCCCTGTGGTTATCGTCATGTGCGGATATCCCCCTCATGGTTCAAAACTAAGCACATAACTTACCTGTGGTTTTGAACCGTGAGGGGGACCGCAAATAGGAAAAAGGCCGGAAAAGGACAGATAAGACCAAACAAAAGGAACTGGATACCTCCATGCACTTGCGTAACTGGAACTGGATACCTTCCAACAGATTCTGATTTTTTTATTTCCATGTTTTTTGGGGGGTGGTCTGGGGGAGGAGGAGTTGGGCCGGCCTTTCGTTGGGAGCTTGCCCTGTGGGCATTTTCCTACTAAACCGAGGCATTTGCTCTAGGATACAGGATACTAGCCAAGTCACAAAAAAGGCGAATGGAGGACAATGTTTACTTAAATGCTAGAAGGTCTGCTTCTATGACCCCTTTTGGTCTTGGCTTTCAACCCGAATGACTTCGAATGATGGCCGGCCCAAATGTCTTACAAATTTGGTAATTTGCTCCGGATGAAGTGCCTGTTTGGGCGCCTCTTTTTTTAACTTTTCAACTTCTCATTTAGAGTTTTGGGTGTTTGGCTGGTTGTGGGGAGAATGACTTTTGGCAAAATGAGTTCTCCGTTTTTGAAGATCCCGTGCAAAAGCTTGATCTCCAAAAGTTCATTTCATTTGCTCTGCCCAGAATCTAAATATCATTTCTGCATATTTATAATTGTATCTCATGAGTTTCTTCATGGAGTATTCTTATTCACAACTAAGCTGCTAAGCTTGTAAGCACTCCGAACCTATTGAAAACAATGTTGATTGAACTCGAAAGTCAAGATAAAGTCGCAAAAGCCTGATCTTGAGACCCGATGAGTTAACCAGAACCACCATGTTGCAACTCATTATTTGGGATGAGCTTTAATCAACATGGCTCACCTTAGGCCAAACAATCCTATTTCAAAAAATAAACAATAGTCACATTGAGACAATACCAAATTCCTTGAAAAAAAAGAAAGAAAAGAACTCACTACTCGAGTGCTACATACTATTCTATAGAATAGATGCCTTAGTTGGAACTTGTGTTAGATTGGTTCTCAATATTATGCTATGCTAAAGCAACAACTTACTAAGTAGACCCAAATTCTATTTCCATAAACAAAGACGAAACAATTCCCTTCCCGTAAGCAAAAGGTTCATACACCATGTAGGGGTAAAAATTGCTTCCACAGAATCCACACCAACCATCTACTCAAATTATTATGCTAGAAGAACTAATGCACAGCAAGATTTGTCAATCACGTGCCAGAGGACAAAAAACAGAAGTTCAGCTGCAAGCTACTTGAACGATAGGGCATTTCAGGCGTTATAGCTCTTACCCATGTTGTTCATTACAACAGGCTGCTGTTGCTGTCTTCCTACATAGCTTCACTACCACCAGCAATTGAAGTTTTCTGAGGTGGTAGTTCTGCGCATGCTTTCAACACTGCTTCATTCTGCAGGACCGTTTTCAAAGATTTAAACACTGGCCTTCTACAAAAGTCTAAAGAATCATGTCTGTTAAATCCATGTAGAGCAACTCGATATTTGTCACCTTCTGGTGCCAGATGGAAACTCCTGAAACAAGACTTTTACAAGGTTAACAACTTAACATACCAAGAACTAAATAAAAACTGATAAGCACCATGAAAAATGCAAAGGAAAGGACATCATATCTTATTGAATATGCTCCAAACTTGGCTTAATAAAATGTTGATCCACCTCAAATATCGATCGGCAAATACCATGCCTATCCTATAAAGAAGTCAATAAGCTGCACACAAGATAATTGACTGAGGTACTCATAAAGTTCATAGCATGTAGATCAACTACAGGCCAGCAAAATTACGGAAGAATTTGATATATCAATCAGACACTCCATTTAGAGTGGACGAGGATAGATAAATTTCCGTCACTGGGCTTGCAATTTCTGTGACAAATGACAATCGTAGTAGGCCGAGCGACACAGCTCGAGCCGTGCATAATGTGTCGCACCATTTTACTATTCTCAGAACCTGATCCACTCCTGCAAAATTAATACGAGGCTCGGCCAAGCCGACGGACATTCACCGAAGCTCTTTCTCCCTCCTATTAGCTGGGGCGGTCTCGTCTAACCGTTAACCATCGGCTTCACGCTCGGTGTTGAACGAGCGTAGGCCATACCTCCAGCTCATCCATGTGGTGATAACGGCCTCAACCGTGATGATGGTCGTGACGTCATCCGAACGGTTACCAGGACTGGCGTGAGGGCACGTGAAGGTGCCAGCTCACCACCCAAACGGTTGCAAAACCCTGTGATGACGTATGGGCGAGGTCAGCCAACACATGTTGAGCGTTGGTGCAATCTTGGAAGCCAAGCTACGGAATCCCTATAAATATACCATTATGCCTCCTTGGAAAGGGACACACTATGCATCCCTAAAACCCTAGTTCTTGGTTTTCCTCATCCCTTAAAAGCAGTTCTGATCCTTGCACCAGAGGACCTCCGGTGTGGTCTATAGTCGTGCTTCGTTTTACAGGACGAAGAGGAGGATAGGGAGCTAGTCATGAATCAACCGGACCAGAGCCCCCACAACAATCATTTCACACAACTACTAAGTACTAACAAAATAATTAGGTGGGTATTTGGTTACTTTGTAAAGTTTCATTTTCCTGGAAACACAAAAAGAGATACATAGTTCTGTTTGGTCTACAGCTAATGCAGACCAAAGAAAATGCATGTTTACACGATTTTACATGGAGCCAGAATCCCATTAAGTAGTAGTCTAACTCTGAATGTTTTATACAATGGGTTTGGTGACATCTAACATTCACTCGGAAAGACAGGAAGAACAAACACTAAGACCCCATTTAGCTGCTGCTCTCTCAATCCTGCATCCTTAGTTATCAGCCAAGGTTCTCACTTGCAGGTCCTGACCACAAATTAAGAGTTATAATTCAATCAAATGAGATCGTACCTTTACCCAAAATTATTCCAGAGAAACAGCGTAACGAAAAGAACGGAAAACCAAATAAACCATAAATGATGCAAACCTTGTTCAGTTGCATTGCCTTCCAAGTTACCACTATTTACTGTTACACATTAGGAGATTCGCCCATCCTATCACAGATCGACCATTGAGGAAGTTAGCAGAAGTGATACAATTATGGTTGAGGGTAACACTAAGGGGAGGATAGACCAAAATTAACATTAGAGGCGGTAGTTCGATTGGATTTAGGTTTTTTGTATTTCATGGAACACAATGCCCTTGACAGAACTCCATGGAAACAAAGGCTTCTTGTGGTCGATCCTAATTGACTTGAAATTAATGCTCTGTTTGGTTTGGTTTATATTAGGAGATACACCCCTGGCATAAGCCCAATGGAAATATGAATGCACTTTATTAGTTGTGGCTTTGATTGCTTGAGCTATAATGAGGAAATGGCAGCTTCAAAAGGTTCCACAAGTACTACCGTTTTGCATTTCAATAGATTGAAATCAGAGTTTCGAGGACAAGATGAAAACAAAAGGAGGTTTAGCTATTTGTGATAATTAAAGTACGCAAGGGGAGGATCGGGTAGAGGGGTTGGGGTCCTTGGGGAGAAATTTAAATAAGGATCTTTGTGTTACGAAGAACCCTTTTTGGTAAAGGCTTCAAATAGCGAGTTCTACATGTTATTTCCAATCCATAAATATGAGGCTTAGACATCGTTGATGAAGTATAGATTCCAATACTCTGTCTCTACATGGCTGTATGAAGCTTTATGAAATCCACAAATCGAAATGCAACCTTAAATTGATGCACTTGAATCGGTACTCAAACTTTACCCATTCCTTTGACACTCCTTATGAATTGTGATCGAACCTAACTAAGCATATACGACTTTTTATCAGGCTCTACATACTTTGATGAAATCCAATTACATCTCCTTTGCAGAGGGAAAAAAAAAGGATCGTTTTTGCCGAAACATATAACTGAAGGGACAACAGAAACTTTTGCTTGGCATAATTGTAGGTTGGACATGAATAAATGCTCAATCTATCAGTTGGGCCTGAATCATACTTCCATTTCCATAAAAATAATTAATGACTAACAGTAATTTCACAAAACGAACTGACAAGAAGCACAGTTCAAAGCTAGAGCAATCATTTTATTTTTGTTCTTCGAATAGAGGGAGTTGGGGAGGGAGAGAGTCAGAGAGAGAGAAAGAGACCTGCCAAACCCTTAGAAGTCGTAGCTTTTTCTGGTAGTAGTGAAGTGAGCTTAATCCGCTTCCATACGAGTCCACCCGAGTCGTGCTTCTTCACTATTTCCATCACTCTAGTCTTGTCCCCCAAAAGGGCCAGAACGCTCCACCTCCCGCCATATTTCTCTCTCTCTCTCTCTCTCTCTCTCTCTCTCTCTCTCTCTCTCTCTCTCTCTCTCTCTCATGTTTGGTGTATCACCCGCGTATGCAACTGTGCATACACACGTATATGACTCTCCGCACATGCGCTGTGCACGTGATTATAAAAAATAAAAAATAAAAAATTCTAGGGTACACAAATTACGTTTTGGTGTATGGTACCTAAAAAGTAACTTTAGTGATAAGTATTTCATAACGAATGATAAGCATTTCACATTGAGTGGTAAGTATTTCAGATGTATAATACTTACCATTCAATGTGGAATACTTATCATTTCTTATTAAATGTTTACTACTCAATATGAAATATTTACCATTAAAATGACTTTTTGGCTACCATGCCCAAAATTATTTTTGTGTACCATAGATGGACTCTCAAAAAAATAGAAGAACACAGGAAAGGGGTGGATTGTGAAAATTTTTTATCTAACTCAAAGCTAATTAGGAATGAGAAGAGAGGTTACATATGCTCATACACTAATTTTCGAGGAGATAATTAACTGATATGAGGCAATTCCAACATATACCGTATATTTTTCTTCATGGATTTTTTTTTTGTTCATTTCTCTGTGAACCTTAGTTGGAGAGAAAATAAGATATCAATAGTATCTTTCAATATAGGGTTTTGTTAATATGTGCCCCGAGGACGTATGATAGTAGTCATTAAAAATGATTGCTAACTAAACTCACTTGTATAGATTGTCGTGAAAGTATAAATACGTTAGGTAGTATTGGACTAAGAGAGAGACTATTTTTTAGAGAGATCAAATTACCCTTTTATTTTCCCCTCCGTGCTATCCTTTCACTTGCCTTCCATTTTATAGCCCTTTCGACTCCCTCATGTATATGTTTGAGAAACAAACAAGGGTATTCCAAAGAGCAATAAGTAATTGTTTAGTCAGTTTAATTATAAGCAAGAAGAGAAAACCCAATATAATACATATGCTCCAAAAAGTATTGATTATTCTAATAGACCAATTTTATAAAAAGTCCCCAAGCAGAAGATTTATACCTAAATTGACTTATTATTTACGTAGTTCAGCAGTGTTTTAGTCGTTATTCTTTTTCTGTTGTGTTTTTTCCCATCAAACAAATTAGTTATGGTAAATTTTTTTGACTGAATCAATCAAACGTTACTTTCTTTCCTAATAAAAAAATATAATCATAACCGAAAGTTTAAAAAAAAAACAAAAAAGGCAAAACGTAGATCAATTAATTAGTTAAGACAATCAAAACTCACTCTCTAGCCTATAATACAGTTTGAACAGATAAATTTTCTACTGATAAGGAGAAGTTGTTAGGTCTCACTCAATAGCCACTCCTTTTTATCATGGGTTTATATTAGATAAGTAATTTGCTGATTTTTTTTTTTCAAAAACTCATGGGAAACCACCCACCCCGCCCCCCCCCCCCAAACTATTATCTCAAATAGGCTTCTTGCGTGGTCAACTTTTCTATTACATGCTCCAAAAAAAAAAAAAAAAACTTTAGGAGTATTACATTTGTTTTCCGTCAAGTATTTATTTCTCTTAAAACATTTGCCCACGCATGGATGTTAAAGGTAGAGGGCATTTCTGTCTAGTAATAGAAAAAGGCTTTGTTTGGTTGAGAGTTTAGTTTAGTTTAGTTTTGGTAATGGGTGGAGAGAGAAATATGGTAATAATTGGAAATAGGGATAATGATTGGAGAGAGATATGAGAAAGTAATGATTGAAAAAATAGGGTAATGATTGAAAAAAAAATAGAGTAATGATTGGAAAACAAAACAAAAACAAAACCAAACTTACAAACGAACATTATCCAAAAGCACAATTTAATACTCTCGCTGTGTCATTACTTTCCCAATGAAAGTTGATTAATTTGGAGAATTAATGTGTTTTTATCATATGCCTTAAAAATACATTAATGACTATTATCATATGCTCATGGGGCACATATTAACAAAACCCTCCAATATATTGATATTTAAGGAATGTTCACGATAAATGTGGCAAGTTGAAGAACGACTTGAAACATGCGCTCCAAGAGAGTCGTCAAACTTTAATTTTTTTTTTATTGATCCTTTGACTTTATGGGATCCATTTTGTCGAATAATTAGTTTAATTCACCAATCATAAATACTTTAATTGTGAAATTTGGTATGGTAGCTCTTGATTGTGATACCTCCTTTGAAGATGCTCTAAGTCTGACTACTCCTCCTAAATATAGGCCCGTCGCAAAAGGCATTATATCTTCTAGTAAAGAAAGGTAGAACATAGTTTTCTAGTCCCATTTTCGGAAGAGAAAAATGAAATGGAAAAAAAATAAAGAACAATTAACAAATCAAATTTGAAGTCGAAAAGGAAATGTAATTTGTAGATCAAAATATCCTGCGTGGGGAAAAAAAAGAAGACCTACAATTTGTTAGTATCATTTAAGTATTAAACATGATTCAAATTGGGTTAGAATTATTAGGAACAAACGTACAGCTAGATCGAATACTAAAATGTGGACCATATATTATAACATATTTTGACTATATTTTGAGGCCAACTAGTGCAATAACTGTTGAAAGACAAAAAAATCTTTTGAATTTCTTGAGCTAATTTTGGGTAATGGAGTATTCCTTGTTTGATGTGTATAAGATGGTTGCAACGTGTATTTTCTTAGAACTCGGAAGATTAATTGTTGAATAGTGTATAAAATGGACTAGTTGACGTTCAAAATGTGCTCTCTTTCTTTGTCTCTCTCTTCTTTTGTTAAATCAGATTTTCGAACGAGCTTATGTACATTTTAACTAATCTTGAAAGAACAATCTCACTTCTTATTTGTAGGATCCAAATTCCAATGTGCTTTATGTCCCTAACAGTGTTCTTTCCTTGTTGACATGTCATTGCTTTTAGATTTGTTCTTTTTTGTAGAAAGAGAGATATAAACGCGATAACATTTGCCTATAGTTGCTTGTTGTACTATTATTTGTGAAAATTGACTACTGTAGGAGTATTTAGTTAATTGAAGGTGAAAATGATAGGTAATCCTTGACCATGGTCAAACAACGTAATCAAGGAGTACTATTTTAGAAGAGTTTGGCTGTTTCTTGTCCGCAAAATCTGACCTCTTTTTTTCTCTCTCTTCCCTCGGCCGTAAACCTTGACCAATGAGCTCCTTTTCCAAACAAAAAAAGTTTAACAAATGAGATAGCTTCTAGCATATGGAATTGTGCCAACGTCAGATAGCTTTGACGATCTGGCCTTGCAATTTTTGAATGAAAAGTCATTATTTTGGGTTGGAAATATATGGCTTTAATGAAAAGGTGTTTGTGTTTAAAAGTAAGCTTGATTGTTAATGAAAAATATTTGTTTGGTACTACTACCTCTGTTCCAAATTATTTGTTCGATCTGTAAAACAATAACTCAAAAATAATGCATTTCTTTCAAGAAAAAATTCAAACATTTTACATAAATTAAAAAAACTCATCAATATCTAGTGAATTATTGAAAAAAATTTAAATTTTTCTTCCAAAAATTGTATTATTTTTAGTTCTCATTTTGCAGATCGGACAAATTAAACATTATGGGACGAAGGAAGTATTAGTTTGAAGGCTTGGTGGCTGCCAAAGAAGTCAGAATGAGATTGGCTTGAATTCAGTAGGTGTTGCCAAGTTTGACTTTGATAGTCAAGGCATGGGTGGAGTTAAATGTTGGGAGGAAAAGCCTCCAAACATGAGTTTAGAATAGTGCTCTCTTTGGCCTATAAATTGGATGCTTTAATTTGCTAAGGGTAGAAAAAGAGTAGCAAGTGAGAGAGAGAGGAGAAGAACGGGGGCCCTCCACAGGGGGTTTCCCCCACCAATGTAGTGAGTTTGTGTGTGAGGAAGAATGAGGAGAAAAGAAACAGAAAGAGTGAGGGCGTGGGAGCAACCCTAGACGGGGGTTCTCCACGATAAGTTATGTATTTGTGCTTTGTTGTAAATCAATAGATACGAGTTTGTTTAGTTCATGAATTTGTGTCGCTTTCGCTTTTCAACAGTTTGGACTTCTGTAAAATGAAAAAATATGATGAATATTTCATTTTAAATAACATGAAATATACACGTTAGTTTTACGACGTTAATCACTTCAAAAATCATGTTCATGGATGTCAATAAAAGCACGATCGTATAGCATTCTCTTTATAAAAAAAAAAAAAAATAGACTGACGCACCGGATCAAAGGTCATTTATCTATCTTCAAGCAGATGTGTTGTGATCTTGTATTGATGAGTAAACCATCAAAATGAATGTTGTCCTTGACGAGTCTCTAAAAGTATACTAGTCTTGTATGAATGTTTTTTTTTCTTTTTCTTTTTCTTTGAATGGATTTCAACATTCTAAAAGCAACCTGATTGATTTAGGAAGTGGAAAATTTTTCGTCGCCTGGAGACAAAGAGAAAAGGAATAATGATGGATAGACACGAGCAGAAGTATTTACTGAAACTCACCAAGAATTGGTAAAGGAAGGCAAGCGGTGGATGCAACAAACGGCCACATCATGCACCATAGTTGCTGCTCTTATCACCGTCATGGTTTTTGCAACTGTGATAACCGTACCGGATGGAAATGACAACAAAAATGGTCGCCCAATATTTTTGAAACAAAAGGCCTTCTTAATCTTTGGCATATCTAATGCACTTGCTCTATTCTCATCAATGACGTCTGTGTTGATGTTCTTGCTTATCTTGACTTCTCGGTACGGAGAGGAAGATTTCCTCTATACCTTACCCAAAAGGTTAGTTATTGGTCTCATAAACCCTATTTGTATCCATTTTATCCTCCATGGTAGCCTTTGGTGCCATCCTCTATCTTGTGTTTGGAGACAACAAGGCATGGATTCTCATCCCGGTCATCACATTGGCTAGCATTTCCATAGCCTTGTTCAAAACTTTGCAGTTTCCTCTCCTTGTAGATTTGATTCAATCCATATACGGCGGAGGCATTTTCGGCAAGCAAAGTGATCATATGCTCCATTGATTAAGCATCAACATTGGGGACTCTAAACATATTAGCGTAATTAATTAGTATGTGTATTCAATGTTATTTCACCTTGGACAAATTGCTGGTTTATTTTGTGTACGTCTTTTGAGGATGAATATTCTTTTGCTTAGCACTAGCTAGTAATTGGAGTAAAAGGTGCTGATTCGTGCACATTGCTCATTGGATTGGATTATTGTATTGAATTGATGCTTTTAATCTATTGAACAAACAAAATAAGACGGATGGAGTAACACAAATTCTAGTTCATTTCTCGAATGTGGTCCGCACACACTTCTGAGCAGGAGACTACGTGCAGCTCAATCAATTCGTGATTTTGGTTCCATTATTCTATTGCCGAAGCCTAAGAACAAATTCACCTTTGGCTCCAAATGTGCTTAAATATTTAGAGGGAGAATGTAAAAGCGATTTTGAAAACTCATTTCCAACGACTTGGAATGGGGAATTAATTCGTGATTTCTTCTTCAATCCGAATTTACATTTTCGCTTCTCCAGAGCGGTTGCCGCACATTCTATTCTCTAAAGGACCATTTTTGCCTGATTCGTTTTAAGACAACAGTATCTATTCAGTTCAACTCCAGAACATTATAAGCCAGTTTACAAGATTTTCTGTTTCCTTCCCCTTCAAGAATTCTTTTACATCCACCCAACATCTCAAAGCCATGTACAATGCATAAAACTTGGCAAAATATGGAGAATCTAGTGCAATACTCAGTTCGATGCTAATTGTCCAATAATTCTTCGTTATCAATCTAAAGGACGAAAGATATATTACACAAGTGAATGGCAAATAGAATGAAAATGGAAGCCATAATCATCTGCAAATGCCTTGTCAAAGAAAAAAAAATTCATCTGCAAATGCAGTATTCACTCGACGCATATAGTATCACAGATAGGTTGATTATTACTAGAGATTAGAAACTACAATGTTTACAGAAGCACAAAACTTAAGTGTTCATAGATATCCTCAAAGCAAGTTTCAAGATTCAATATTCGGAAGTGTTTCCCTTCAACTTGGCCTCTAGTTGCAACACAAGAAGGATGTGCTTTAAACTAGAACAACGTTTTCTAGTTCCAAAAAAAAAAACTAGAACAAGGTTTTTAGAAGTCCACTCCACTACATAACCTAGGTTGATTGAGAAATCTAGACAACATAACGGTATGTTACGTAACGGCCTGCAGTCTCACTTGGTCGAATGATTTTTACAACTTGCCCTCGCTTCAGCCCATAGTATCTAGCAACTGGATCTGTCACCTGAATTCGAGGCAGCGGGAACCCAGCCATCATATGAAACCGAAACCAAAAGCAGAACAAAAAATTTAACATCAGGTGGAATGAGAAAAAGAAAAAAAGAAAAAAAAACAAGATACAAGGGGACAATGCAGAAAACATAAATAAGAATCTACTACTACGACGGATGTCCAAGTCGAAGACTAATGGCTTGTTCTCTTCCATTTTCAAAAAGAATTTTTCAAAAAATTCCCCCTAGTGTCCCCCTACTTCCAACATTTCTCTCTATCTCTCTACTTATTACCCCTACAATTTTTCAAAAAAAAATTCAAAACACAAACCAAACAAAGCATAAATTACTGATTGCGGTTTTTCTCATTCCTTAAATTAAAGCAACTTAATGTCACATTGCAGAGTTTGATTTGGGCCTCGCTTATCTTTTAACTAGTGTCTTTACATGGAATGCTTAGTTATGAAACAAAAAAATTACTCACTGCACAATAGGCCCTGCAGTGACAGTAAGAAATAGAAACTGTTATTTACGAGCTTAAACCAAGCTGAACAAATCCATATCCCTATCCCTAGAATAGCAGAAGCGAATCCCAACTCCACTTCGATGGTCAAAAAAATATTAACAATATGCAAGCATTTCCTTCAAAAGTTCAATCACTCTCTTGAATTAAATCATCGGGGGGCATTGCAATGTAAGTAGTAGTAACATTTGTCCCTGACAAAGTTGCCAACTGAAGCCCAATCTTGCATTCAAATATGAAGAAGGAAACTATCGTCATGACTTCTAAAACAGTAACAATTCCAGCAGATGTGTACCTATATGTTCTATCTGTCATCATTTCATTTCAGTAACCAAATAGAAAAAGTAAGACTATTTTGTAGATAGCATAGCAATAAATACATTATGGTTACAATGAATCATTTGTTAGAGAGGGAATGGCAACACCAAGTTTAGCAAGTTAAGAGTTATACTAACACTACTCATTGAACTTCTATAACTAAAACATAAGCAAGCTAATAGCTGAAAGTCCACGTAACTGACCTGTGTTTCTTTGACTGTATACCTATCCAGCAAAGTCTTCTTTTCCTCATTTGTAAGGAGCTGGTGTTCAGGAACAAGAACATGTTCTTTGATGTTGACCAACAACTCTGGCTCCTGTATCAATAAAGTGGATAACCATGGCATCACTGTCAGCAACATCCTCCAAAACACAGAATTTAACTTCAATGATACAGAAAAACTAAACGGAAACTACTAATTTTGTAACATGACAGTCTGCCAGACGAAGAGATTAAATCAGCAAAACCTTTTAACGAAAAAGTTATTACAGATACGGAAAATGTAACACCACAAAACCCAACTCAGGCATATTTTTCAAACATACAAATAGCATCACAACCAAAAGAACATTAACTAAAAATAAATGGATGCTAGCTATTAAAGCATCCTCGTTAGCTTAAATATGAATAACAACTCTCTACAATATGATATCAGCTCTCCCTTTCTGTGAACCTCTTGGAAGGATCTGCTAAATGACACTCACATGGAAGAGACATACTGCATTCATGACAACTTACCATTGTATTGTTAATGTCATACCATAGTAAAGGCTATATTTCTGCAGTCCACACTCTTCTTAGGGCAAGAATCAAGATAGATTAAGACTGAGCCCTTGAGACTCCATACATTTTATAGTTTATACTCTTATCATTTATCTCTTCTAGAGTGATTCCACATTGAGGGAGAAAGTGAGGTTTACCTCTCTTCCACTGGAGGGTCAATCATTCTCCCCAGAAATTCTTGTCCTACACTTCATCATAACTATTCATAAGGCAAGTTAATTCTCATCTTTGTGTTTTACCTCTTTGGTAGATCTATACTTACTCCCTTCAAACATTAAAACCTTCGTCTCACATAGAGACTTCAAGGTCTCACAGAGAATTCCCTTTGATGTGGTTGCTTGGGTATGTTATTGGAGATTGTTGGTTTATCATGACATTGAACAAGCTAAAGTGAAAGCTATAAATAACTGGAAACTCATGATAAGAAAACAAATTGAGGCTGCCAAAGTACACAGTCACAGACTTTACTTGGGCATCAAACGTGTGAATAAGAACTGCCTCCAAAAGTAGAGCCAAAGGACATCAAACAAGATCAACCGAAAAGTATTCCCGAAAAGTATTCAAGAACTTCATGTATTGCCTAACCAATCAGCGGGGAGAGAGAGATAGTGGTAGCACTTAACAAGACATCATCAAACAAACTGATCCACATGCGGAGAGTGAGGAATTCGAAAAGTAACAACATTCACCTGGAAAACCTCCAAATGGAATTTTGCAGATATTTCGCTTATGCATGCCCTAGCAAAGGGAGTTAGGTTTTGTTGAACAACCAAGATTGCTCGGAAAACGTTCTCTGATTTCATGCGATTAGTATAAGTCTTCATTGTTTTGACACCAACCTTCGGCTCCTCTGGAAAGAAAACATAAATCTGGTCCAAAGAAAACCACGAAGAACACCAATAAAATATGAAATAGACACTAATTAACGAGAATGTAACGTGAACCATCATTGATAGTGTGATTTCGGTTTCGTAGACAATCAGAGTATATTTCAATGACCTACTATTATCAGCTATGAAGCACCGACACTCCAAAAGGAAAGGAAAGAAATATCACCAGAATTACCAAACGAGGATTATGAAGCAAACATGTTTCCTACCTTATTTATCCTTTTTTAAAGTACAGCAACCCAATTGCAGCTCCAAGATTAAAGACTTCTTTTACATCCTGTCGTCTTCATATCACATTAGCTTACTTAAGTAGCCCGGAATACAATTCTAGTGCCATAAAAAAAAGGGGCCATTCATTGTTTTAAAACCTGGATGGTTCTTAGCAGGTTTACCAAGAGGCATCACTCACTGGAATATTAAGCAGTAGTCATGCCTTAATTAGTTTCATGGATTAACCATATTCCACTTCTTTATTGAGGAATGATTCATGTGTTTCTGTGTCTCACATCAGTTTCTCTTCCCCCTAGGAAGGAGATCATCAACACACACATTCCCCCCTACATGGTGGAATGGCGGGTGCGGGATCAGAAAAGGAGAAAAGGATCCAATAGTTCTGAAGGAACGGAATGTATAACTTCCAACACCCAACATATCTAGGAAAAAATTTCTAGATCTTTCTGACTCATTCTTCAATCTCAAGATGAATCAAAGAAGACGAGCCTTTTGGTACACTAATTTTTTAAAATGGACACCCTACCCTTTTTAACACAGTTCACATCCAAAAACTTAAAGGGGGTCATTACAACTAGATGACATGAAATGCCTCACGCTCGACTTCTCCCTAACGTGAAAAAAATTCATTAACACCCCAACTAGCCTTGAGTGTAGACAGATTAAATACTACATGGATTAGAGTGAACCATACTCCAGGCTAGTTTCAAAACTTCAAAGCAGGAATCAAAATAAAGAAGACCTTGATAAGCCAATAGATGAGGACTAGTGTGGCCACCTTTGATGTGAAACTTCAAAGCAGGAATCAAAATAAAGAAGACCTTGATAAGCCAATAGATGAGGAATAGTGTGGCCACCTTTGATGTGAATAACCACAAGGTTCACCAATTTTTTTTCTCCACAATGTTCCATTTGACGGGGCTACTTAACTGGTAAGTGCATTATCTTTTCATAACATCTTTGCGCCACAAATCAAAGATAGAAACCCAAAAAAGATGACTAGCCAAAATGCACAATATGAAAAGAATAACTAGTTCCAAGGTCTTATTAAGTTACAAAAATTAGACCCTTCAATTTCAGTTCATCAAACCTTAACATGTTAAGGAACAACCCCAGTGCCATAAGGCGTGATCTGGAAAACAATTAAAGATAGATTTGAAGCTCCTTAGAACTTGAAGAACCATAAAAATTTCACTAGAAACACACTGGTTGAAGAGCCATAAAAAGTAGCTGGAAACACACCTGGTCAGAGCTGTCATTGCGCTTGGCTTTATTGATAACAAGGTCTTCCCTTTTCATGTTTTCACCATATTTCTGAATGAACTGATGTTTTGTCATCTCCAACTCGAAATCTCCCACCAAATATCCCCTGTCGCACAGCATTCGCATCACTGTTTGCCGAATTCTGTATAGCTTTGTGATTTCTTCGTCTGAAGTAGACATCTCTCTTCACTAATCAAGTTTTCCAACAGAACTTAATTAGATACAGGATAATTCCAACTTTGGAACTTTTAATTGCTTGGAGGAAATGCTTGAATATTGTTAATATTTTTTGACCATCGAAGTGGAGTTGGGATTCGCTTCTGCTATTCTAGGGATAGGGATATGGATTTGTTCAGCTTGTTTTAAGCTCGTAAATAAAAGTTATTATTTCATACTGTCACTGCAGGGCATAATGTGCAGTGAGTAATTTTTTTGTTCATAACTAAGCAGTCCATATAAAGACACTAGTTAAAAGATAAGCGAACCCAAATCAAACTCTGCAATGTGACATTAAGTTGCTTTAATTTAAGGAATGAGAAAAACCGCAATCTGTAATTTATTCTCTTTCTAGGGATGGCATTCGGGGCAGAAAATAGGTATTTCGTACCCGATCCCCGAACCCAAAGTTTGTTCCATATCCGCCCCAATCCCCAAACGGGGAGGGAAGAATGAAACCATTTCCAAGCCATTCGGTTATCGGGTAATCCCCAAACCGAATGGGTAACTGAATGGAATTAGAATAATATGTTCACCCGAACTGACCCGAACCGAAATATTATCAGTTTTCAAGCATTATAAAAAACTGGCCGCTATTATCAATATTATCAGTTTTCAACCGAAATATTATCAATATTGGCTTATAAAAAAAATGGCCACCTCAACTCACCAAACAGAATATGCGAGGGGTTATGCCACCACCTCGGCTAAACAATGCAATCAAATAAAACTAACTATACTAACTAAAAACAAACTCAATATTTAGCCTGGCTTCGTTACCCCTCAGATTTGGCATAAAACCAGGTTAGAGGTATCCACCAAGCTAAATACGAGCTACTAACACATAAACTACTTGAGATTGGGCAGTCAATGACTCACTGTTCACCTTCCGAGAGCGAGAGAGAGGATGGATTCTGGAATGTTGGAAGGGCACTTGCTGGATCGAAAACAGCTACCACAAAAGCTATCCCAGTACACTATCCCATATGCACACATCGAACGAAATCCATGAGTAAGTGCATAAACATTTGAGTATAAAATGGTTTTAACCAGTTTTGTTTTGGAACATGTAATGCTTGGATTGAATATGGGATCATCAAGATTTTTAATTCCAGAAATGTCTTGGAAACTTGACAGAAAAAAGAATGAGTGATGCTGCATGAAAATTCAAACATCTAAAGCTTGGATTGAATAAGGGATTATGAAAATTTATCATCACAGACATGATACACTAATGGACAAGTTATTCTACAATATCATTACTGCAAAAATAACAACATTAAAATGCTAGGCATAGAATGTTAAAGATTTATAAACTTCATATGAAGATTAGGTAACTCTCTCCATTGGTGTTAAAAATTAGAATGAGCAGTTACTATTCCTGACTAATGTGGATATCACAGTTTGTTGAGGTCTTGTACTTCATTTGGGAGGGATTATGATTTAAGGTTGTTTTGTAAAGCTTCTCTCTTCTGCCACGCATCCACGTGTTATGAATCTCTTGACGTCATAATTATCCGTCCAAAAATTCCCTATTACATGGTTCATAGAAACAATTAATTAAGTGATGTGTTTGCATATTTCTCTGAGTTTTTTTGGAAACATCCCTCAAACTATCCACCAGATTTTTACTTAGTCCTCAAACTATCAAAATGGTTTACTTAGTCCTCCAACTATTGGCTTGCATTCTATGTTGTCATTTTTCCCAGCTTTTGTTAAGTTCCAAACAGAAAAAAGCTCACGTGGGCCGCACATGCCCTAATCCCACAACTGAAAGGGCAAAAATGCCATTCCAAGTACAAAACCCCCATCGCTCTCTCTCTGTCTCTCATATACTCTGAAGAGGAAAAAGATGAGGAAGGGATCGAGGTAAGTGCACTGGTGGTGTACTCTGTTTTTTCCTTGACTGTATGTATCTATATTTAAGGCAAAATTGAGGGAACCCAGATTAGAGTTTGGTGCCAGATTGGTGGATTGGTGTGGAATGGCATTTCTGCCCTTTGAGGTGTGGAATGTGCTGCCCACGTGTTTTTTTTTTTTCGTTTGAAACTTAACAGAAGTTGGCAAGAAGGACAACATAGAATGCAAGCCAATAGTTGGAGGACTAAGTAAACCATTCTGATAGTTTGATAGTTTGAGGACTAAGTCAAAACCTGGTGGATAGTTTGAGGGATGTTTCCAAAAAAAACTCTATTTCTAGTGTATACTGTTCTGCTAATATAGATCTCAGAGGGTCACCAGAATCCCCTAGTTTTGAGCGACTCAATGGAAATAAACAGATTTGCGAAAAAAACATGACTTCATCCACAAGTTGCAACATGCACAGTTAGAAGAAGGCCATACCCTTTCATCAACACAAGCAGACACATAGTCTTGTTACTATTTCACGTATTTACTTTTGGTATTCAAACAGATCAAACTGCGTATGATAGATTGGTATTCAAACAGATCAAACAGGAAATGGATTTTTATTTCCGGCTGGGTGTGGCCGGAAATACTTAGTTCGTCACAAGTAGGCGAGTTTTTATTTCCGGCTGGGTGTGGCCGTGTGGGCTCGAGTAAGAGCTCCGGTCGTTCCAGTCTTGGATCGGAGCTGAAAACTGATGAGAGAGAGGGAGAGAAAGATTACCTTGGAGAAATGGAGGGTCTTGAACCGATCTGAATCAACTGATCTGGGTTTCTTGAATCAACGGTTCGACGCATCAGAGACGGCCGACGGCGACAGGAAACCTGTTCGACGCAAAGAATAACTAGTGAGAGAGAGAGATCAGATCTGAAATGAAAAAGAGGACCCGCCTCTACGTGAGAGGGTGTGGTTGAGCAGTGATTTGAGGTGATGTGCCTCTAGCATTTTGGAATGGGAAAATCGCCGCTCCCTCGCCGAGGTCTGAGGAGTGGGTGAGAAGTGAAAAATGACTGGAGTTTTGGAAAACCCGAAAACGTACGGGTATATATATAGGTAGGGTTATTTTTGTAATTTACTACTACTTTTTTTTTGTGTTGGTAATTTAGCTTGAAATTAAAAAGAGGTTGACCGAATATACAGCCTACAAGGGCCATACCCCAGGAGGAAAAAAAGAAAAAGAGAAGAAGAGTGAAAAAAAAAAGTGCGATACCCCATGCACAATCCGCATGGAGAGTAAGAGAATCTGCAATGTAATAACTAATAATCAAAAATGAATAATCAAACCTTGTCACGTCAGCTTTTGATTATTCATTTAGAGGATTGCTAAAATTAGAAATGTGAAGTCTCACATTGTTCATTTTGTACTCATAATCAAAATCAATAGGTCCACTGCCAACTCTTCCTTCCCTCCAAACTTTTACCCTTCATTTCATCCTAAAAAAAATTCTCACCCGGTTTGTCCCTCCAATTATTCCCCGTCCCCTCCAATTCTTTCATGCCTACTGTCATTCTTGCCTATTTATTCTTCTTTCTTCCTTCAATGAAAAATCACTATTCTCAATCATCTCAGAGTATGGAATCAGAATAATATCCAAAAAAAAAAAACTACGGAATCAAAATCACAATTGTAATCATAATTTGAATAGTTTTTTTGGAAAAAAAGAGTTCAATGAAAAATATTAGTTTTTTTCAAAAAGAAAACTTTTTTTTAGGTGTAAAAACAAAAATTTTTTAAAAAAAAAAACAGTTTTTCAAAATAACAGTTTTTTAAAACTATTTTTTATAAAAAATTTCTAAAAAAAAAATTGTTTTTAAAAGTTATTTTTTGAAAATATTGTTGAGAGAGAGAATGTTTTGAATAATGATGGGTGTATTTGATTGAGAAAATATGGGGATTATTAGATTTGATTATTGGCAAAAAGTTAGTTTTAATTATTCAGAAGCCAAAATTTGAAGAATTGCTAAGAGATTGCTAAGTTTGGTTATTACAATGTGAACACTTTTTTGAACAAACATTGCTAATTTTAGCAATCTCTAAGTTTTGATTATTACATTGCGGATGCTCTAAAATAAAGTAAGGAGTACTACAAACATGCATTGAGATTTGATATCATACCCCATTGCACTATCCATCTGTAAGGAAGGATAGTACAACAGGGTATGATATACAATGAAGCGAAATGAATCGAAAAGAAACGACAAGAAAACTAACAATATCCTGGCACATCCCGCCAGACTAGGAAATAAGATAAATAGTCATTGTAGAATAAGGAGACGATGTTGAACCATCACTGAATCATTGTCGCTACAAAGCACTTTGGCATCGAGGGAAGGCTGAACAGTAACTACAGAGTAATTAGGCACCGAGAAATGCTCGATCTAAAGATGACGGCATCCAACAGGAGGTCCAATTCTGCACACCACGCCAATCCATTTAGTCTAATACATTCTCATTCACAGTTCCAAAGCTCGCCAGAAAATAACCTGCCCTCAACCAAAACCCATAGCCATAGTTCTCCAGAGATGGAATAAAAAGACCCAAATTCCAAAGCTTCAACCGAGCACAGGAGTTTCAAGCATAACACCCACTTTTATGGAACAGTACAGCAGAGGACCGGGCTCTAAGGGAGGCTCGATCCGGAGATGATGACATCCGACAAAGCTACCTCCCCAAGTACCTTGCACACCACGCCCATTCCAACCGGTCTAATACTCCCTCGACCAAGTACACAAGGCTCACTATAACATAATAGAGGGACAGAACAAGGGCCTCAAATTCGTCCGCCATTAACAGTGCATTACCACCGAATCATCTGGCAACCCATCAACAGTGCAAAACCACTGAATCAGCTGATCACAAACTGAGGCACACAAGACTGCAGAAGGAACCAAACCATCCCTTTCAATCAGTGAATCACCACTAATCTAATAAGGAAAGTCATGGTCACAGCCCTACTACACTAGAACAACAGCCCAGAGAAGCACAGAAACTTGGATTGAGAACAAGCCTAGCATAAACGCTAAAACCATAACCCCAAAATTGGGCAAAAAACAACTTGAGATTAAGCCCTTAATGGCTTGATTGCCCTTAACTAAACTAGGCATAGACAAAAGTAGTTTGAGGCAAACGACATGCCCATTGAATTAAATATATGCAACCAACAAAATTACCATGAGCCTGGGTTGGCAGCCATGGTATTCAAAGTCCGCAATGACCCAAAAGCTAAACTGGGCATGAAGTTGATGTTTGTGTTTACAGCACCTAGGTTGAATCTCGATTACTAATAGTACATTGGCCCAACAGTCCAGCAACAAATTGACATTAAACAGATAATCTAACTAGCTCACGGGTTTGCAAAACACCTCAACCAGTTAATGTTCAATACCTTAAGCACAAACTTCCTTAATCACTGATTAAGATCTGATATGGAATACAAGTTCTAGAGCCCATTACCTTCAGCCACAATCGCCGGATTCCGAGACTAAGAAGTGAATGGTAATTTGGACAGTGACCTTGAACGGCCAGATAATGTATCACCATCACCGACCCATCAGCGTTGGTGCGTGAGAGTGTAGGTTACGGTGAGATTATGAGTGCAGGTTCCAATTAGAGCTAGGACGTTCAGGTGCCGACTGGTACCCATACTGACAAGCTTCGAACATACCTGCCAACTGTTGTGGATCGCTTCACACATGAACTGTAAAGACACAAGATCTGATGAAAAATTTGGATTTCTAGGAAACCCAGTCAAGAACCAGTTCAGCCGGCAGCCATGGCTACGCGAAGCACTCCGCTGCTGATGTTGAGAGCATCCGTCCTAGATGTTTGGGTGAAGTGAAACCCTGTTGTGGAAGTCGAATCACGGGATGTACCAAAGAAGATTTTGGGCTTTTGAGAAACCCAGTAGAAACTTGAAGACCGGATCTCGAAATCTAACTTGTATATGATGACATCCCTTCCGGCTAGCTGAAGCTAAATCTGGCGAGCCGCCATCTACGGCCATGACCACAATCGAGCAGCATCAGCTCCTGTTCTGGTCAGTTGTACACCTATTTGAGTTGCCTGTGTATAGAACTTTCGAGAGAATTTATAAAGATTCACTTTGAGAAGTTTGATGATGGGTTAACAAAACCCATGGGGTTGTGATAGTTGGTCCAGACAAAAGATGGTCGAATATGGATTTGGGCGGTAGAGGAGAGCTTCTCTAGAGAGAGAAGCTCCCTTGTCCTTGTCTTGGGCTTTAATTTACTACTACTTCGGTTTGGGGTTCAGGACGGGTATCAACTGAATCAAAACCGAAACCCGTTCGAATATCCTCCATGCTAACCATACCCGTATCAATTCGGGTACCTCAATTCGATTCGATTCGAATTGCCATCACTACAAGTGTCCCCCTATCTTTAGTTACTTCTCAAGCCGGCCATCCTAGTTTTACCAATCGGCCTTCCTTTATTTATAGACTTTGGAGGCTGTAATTTTCTAAAGGCTTTTTTCTCTCTGCAAACTACTAGTATAACCGAAGAAAACTTGTGACCCGTAAGCTGTGACGTTCTTTGGATATACCGTATATTTTTCTTCATGGGTTTTTTTCTTTTTTGTTCAT
The DNA here is from genome assembly GCA_019656295.1 of Rhododendron mucronatum var. ripense. Lineage (NCBI taxonomy): Eukaryota > Viridiplantae > Streptophyta > Magnoliopsida > Ericales > Ericaceae > Rhododendron > Rhododendron mucronatum. The sequence continues at coordinate 348,409 of BPLT01000148.1, read as the reverse complement.
TTCTCTATAAGCCTTAGTTGGAGAAAAAATACGATATTAATCTAAGTATCTTCCAATATATTCAAGTCTAAAGAATGTTCATGATAAATGTGGCAAGTTGAAGAACGATTTGACATATGCGCTCTAAGAGAGTTGTCAAACTTTAATTTTTTTAATTGATCCTTTGACTTTATGGGATCCATTTTGTCGAATAATTAGTTTAATTCACCAATCATAAATACTTTAATTGTCAAATTTGGTATGCTAGCTCTTGATTTTGATACATCCCTTGAAGATGCTTAAAGTCTGACTACTCCTCCTAAATATAGGCCCATCGCAAAAGGCAATATATGTAACGCTCCGATTTTTCAAATAATTTTTGGAGGTATTAAATAATAAAATTTTGTTGAAATAACTCCAAAACGACTCTAGTCTTAATATATATTCCAAGCATATCCGATCTCTGCCCTTGGTATTCCTCTTGTGTCCAACTGCTTCTTCATTGATTCCTATACCCTCTGGCAAATTGATTGCCTAAGCAACCGCGATTTACCAGGATACAGACGTATCCGTGAGTGATAAATCACTCAGTAGAATAATCCAACCCAACTACCTCTCTTACTTTACAGCTAGCAGGTAACAATATATTATCAATGCAAAAAAGTAAAAACATAAGTAGCACACATAAACCTATTCATTACTGTTCAATAGCCTAACAACAAGGGGAAGCTCGTCATGCCCGAACCATAACTAGGGTTCGCTTATCTTAATCACCACATCAAGATCATCACTGGACTCTCGTTAGTTCTATCGTCACAAAACATCACTAAACTATTCGCCAGGTTTTATTATCACAAAATATCATTGGACCATTCGCCAGGTTTTATTATCACAAAATATCATTGGACCATTCGCCAGGTTTTATCATCACAAAATATCACTGGACCACTCGCCAAGTTTTATCAACACAAAATATCTCTGGATTACCCGCTAGGTTTTATCATCACAAAACATTACTGGACTACTTGACAAGTTTTATCAACACAAAACATCTCTAGACTACCCACTAGGTTTTAAAATCATCACTAGACAATTCACCAGTTTCAAATCATATCACTGGACTACCCGCCAGTTTCAAATCATATTACTGGACAACCCACCAATTTCAAATCACTTCACACAATCCGCCTGCAGGCAATCTCTAACATCTCAACACTTTTCAATTTATCCATTATCCAGCACTGTTTAGGTGAATTCTATTCGTGTACCATCCAATGTCTTTAGGGTCCAATCTAGCATATCAATCAAGAGTAAATAATAATAATCATCATCATCACAATGATAATTGAAATAAACAATGAGTGTAGAAATTACGTACTTGTTATGAATGGCCGTTGATGTTAGTCTTGTATGGCCAAGAAGTAAATTTTAATACCGAAAATTTATGTAAAAAAATAATAATTTTGTTCAATTACCAGAAAGTCCAGGCTTGTAATAGTTTATTTTATTTTGTTAACAAGTATCAATTTAAAACCGAGGTTATTCTAGTAACTAAAAAATACGTTGTCAGGCCGGTACATTAACCTTATTTAATAATAGGACTAAATCATAATTCTGTTAACATTATTTAGGCCGAAATTATACATTAGAAAGTAAAAAGGTTTTAAGCGAGGAACTTACTATTAGTTGAGCCGATATAATATACTAATAAAATTAGAAGGGTTAAAGTGTAGTTTTTACCAAAAAATTGAAACCTAGGAGGCGGTTTCACTGTACCACATAATAAAAAAAAAAAATTGCCTTTTTTGACCGTGCAACAACCAATTTGATTCCTTTTCATTTCGGAACATAAAAATTCAACTTCTAAACACCTAATAAATTTAGAGAAGAGATGGACAAGATTATAAAACCTTGATTCCGGCTGAAAAACAAGCAATGGTTTCGGACAATTTTCGGACAATAGGAGAAGACGACGGAGCGTGGGACCTCAGGGATGGCTCGGGGTGAGTGGGGTACAATTTTCAGATGCTCGAGGACTAGGCTGTAGATGGATAACCCGAATTGGCGTTCGGCTAATGTAGAGCTGAAACCCTCTGCTTTCTCTTTCTAGACCTCCATTATTAGAGCTCCAAGCCTTTTCTTTCTTTTCTTGCTTTTGTTGCAGTAGAGGGTGTGTGTGTGTGTTGTGCGGTGTTTTTGTGTCGCAAATTCTGGAGAGGAATATATATGTATTTATAGAGATTGGGTGGAGTGGGGTGCAAGGAGGAGGATAAGGGGATGGTTTGGCTTGGTGTGGGGAACAAGTAAGGAAGAGATAAGGCTGAATGAGGATGGAGGGGGGAAGTAAAGAGGGGAAGAGATACAGATGCTTGTTTAATTCATATATATATATATATATATAATTAAGAATTAATATGAATAATATTAATGCTATTATTATTATTATTATTAAAAAGGTCAAAAATTCGGGTCATTACATTATATCTTCTAGTAATGAAAGGTAGAACACATGTTTTCTAGTCCCATTTTTGGAAGAGAAAAATGAAATGGAAAAAAAGGAAGAACAATTAACAAATAAAATTTGAAGTCGAAAAGGAAATGCAACTTGTAGATCAAAATATCCTGCGTGGGAAAAAAAGAAGACCTACAATTTGTTAGTATCATTTACTATTAAACATCATTCAAATTGGGCCAGAATTATTAGGAACACACGTATAACAAGATCGAATACTGAAATGTGAACCGTATATTAAAACATATTTTGACTATATTTTGAGGCCAACTAGTGCTATAACTTTTGAATTTCTTGAGCTAATTTTGGGTAATGGAGTATTCATTGTTTGATTTGTACAAGATGCTTGCAATGTGCATTTTTTAGAACTCGAAAGATTAATTGTTGAATAGTGTATAAAATGGGCTAGTTGATGTTCAAAATACGCTCTCTTTCTCTGTCTCTCTCTTCTTTTGTTAAATCAGATTTTCGAACGAGCTTATGTACATAAGTACATTTCAACTAATCTTGAAAGAACAATCTCATTACTTATTTGTGGGATCCAAATTCCAATGTGCTTCATTAACCTACCAGTGTTCTTTCCTTGCTGATATGTCATTGCTTTTAGATTTGTTCTTCTTGTAGAAAGAGAGATCAACGCAATAACATTTGACGATAGTTGCTTGTTGTATTATTTGTGAAAATTGACTACTATAGGAGTATTAGTTGAAGGTGAAAATGATAGGAATCCTTGACCATGGTCAAACAACGTAATCAACCTGTCTACTAGCATTTAGAAGAATTGGAGTAATATTTGGTTGTTTCTTGTCCGCAAAATCTGACTCTCTCTTCTCTCTCTCTCTCTCTCTCTCTCTCCTTCCTTCGGCCGTACAACTTGACCAGTGATCTCCTTTTCCAAACCAAAAGAAGTTTGACAAATGAGATAGCGTCTAGCATATGGAATTGTGCCAACGTCAGATAGCTTTGACGATATGGCTTTGCAATTACCAGCATCCCATTAGCTAATGGCTCATCTCCCGGACGAATACAACCGATCGTTATCCGTTGATTATTGTAATTAATGATTAGGATTCGCTCAGGGAATAAATAATTATTCGTGTGAATAGTTTACTTAAAATCTGAACCATTAAAACACATCTAAACGGCCGAAATTAGTTACACAATACACTGCAGGTGTGTATAGCATTTTTGTTTGGCATAAGGCAGAGTAGTGGTTTTGTTATAAAGATGGATTAACTAAGAATGAGTTTGTTTGGTGGAGTTGTTGAAATGAATGAATAAGAATGGGTAGATAGAGAAATAATATGAAAGTTTACTTAAAGCTAGGTGTCTAGGAAATGTAATAAGTCTAAGGGGTAATATGGTCATTTTGACAATAATCTTTTTAAAAAAGAAGAAGTTTTGAAGGGAAAGTGGAACGTACCTTCTGTTCTTTTATTGTTCATGACACAAAAAAAAACTTTTGCAAACAGAATGCTATCTGGAACGGCCCCTTGCCCCTTGTAATGGGAGTATAATTAAAAAGTGTTTAGAGAGGTTTGAGGGGTATATGAGGGCAAAGGAAGAACCAAACATCGGATAAGAGTTGACCCGAATTAACTCACCACAGACCCTTATTCGCTTCCTTTTTCGCTCGCTTGGGTATTCTAGTTAGTTCACGCCACGAGCCTAGTTATTATCTCCCGCACCATACCAGATTAGCAAAAATTATCTTCCCAATATTTTGTTGATGTACAAACACTCACAAGTAGGGGTGTATACGAGCCGAGCCGAGCCGAGCCGAGCTTCGGCGAGCTCGAGCTCGGCTCGTTTCCTTAATGAGCCCAAAACTCGAGCTCAGCTCGAGCCTTAACGAGCCGAGCCCTTATCGAGCCGAGCTTAGCCATTTACTAAACGAGCCTCTCTTAATCGAGCCGAGCCTCCCTTAACGAGCCGAGCTTTTGTCGAACGAGCCGAGCTCTACTCGGCTCGTTTACTAAACGAGCCGAATACTCGTACTCGAGCTCGGCTCGTTTACTAAACGAGCCGAGCCGAGTTTTAACGAGCCGAGCCGAGCTCGCTAGTAGCTCGGCTCACTTACAGCCCTACTCACAAGTAGGGGCTCCTAAACAAAACAGAACAAGCCATACAATTGACTGTTTAAGCTTAGAATGAAAAATCAACGAACTTCCATAATATATTTGATCTTCACTTGTTTATGAGACAAATTTATCTCAAACGATTTTTAATCGAGCCAATTATGGTCCGATCTCGAGTAGCTTGAATTTTGTTAACATTGTAAGTCAAATGAACTAAACAATAGTTTTTTTAAGCTTGGATTAAAACCTTAACGAGAGGATGTTTAAGCTTAATTTGTTTATGCCACATGATACTCCCAAGTGAAGATTTAATGAGTGAATATGAGTTCAAAACGCGAGTGATTTTGTTGTTTAATAGTCCTACTCATGGAATAATAGTGCTCTTGGTGCTCCATGGGCCTCCACCACCCCGGCATTCAAATTGGATTCATACAATTAGTTTGTACACTTCGCGTGAAAACGCAAAAGTAGAAGTTATGGAAGCATCACTGGACGGTGCTCCAATAACAAGAGTAGTAATTTTCCCTATTCTATCAAAGATAAAAAAAATTCCACTCACGAGTACTGAAATGTACAAAACTGTCCGAGACGTGCCCACAGTTGTACTCCCTCGAACATCGGTACTTTGCCCTTTTGTAATGTAAAACTGAAATTTTTGGTCTTCGTGGACACGTGTCATATTACCACTATCTTTTCACTTACGCGAGAAAAGTAAATTACTATAAATTAACAGAGAATTTTCCCCCTTCCGCTCCATTTTTTCTCCTCCTTTGCCCTTTCCCTTCTTCCTTTCCTTCAACACTATCTCTCTCTCTCTCTCTCTCTCTCTCTCTATATATATATATATATATATCTGTGTGAGTAAGAAGCTGAAACAGAGAGAAATTTCGATTCTCTGTAGTCCTCTCTCTGCAAATCCAAGGAGAGAGAGAGAGAGAGAGAGAGAGAGAGAGAGAGCTAGCTGTATATATATTTTTTACATATATTGGGTTGAAATGAATCCTATAGGGAAGCTGAGGAAATTTGTTCAAAAAGGCGATGGGAAAGAGAGGAGGGAGAATAAACTTTCGGCGCCTTTGAATGATCTCGCTCAAGCATCACAGGTGAACTCTTACTGTTATTCAGCGTTTATGTTACTGTAATTGCTGCGCTCTAATTGTGTTAACTGGATCTTCACTTTGGCCATGTTAATTGACTTAGTTTAGGGTTTCAGCTGTCTGTTCCTCAAACTTCTCTTGTTCGAGAAATTCCCTCTTCAAAAAAAATCGTAGCTTGAGATCGCTGGTGGCTTAGTCGCATCAGAATTGAATTGAAGTTGCTTGCATCTTTTAATGTAGTGATCCCTGTGATCATTTAGGTTACTTTTGCAGTGGCAACAATAACGGATCGCGCAGTTATTGTTCAATTTTTGTCGTAATTTTGTACTATTAATGAATTTTCTTCTCAAGTACATTGATTCAGTCAAATTGCTAGAGAATCAGAGATGAGTAATGTCAATTTTTTAAGTGGATCAACTGGAGCTTTTCCAGATTAGGTTTTCGTGTAGAGTAATTATGGACTAATGCATAGGAGTATTTTGTAGTCTGATTACTTCTTAACTCAATGATCTATTCATATAATCACGTTAATGGAGGTCTGATTACTTGAAATAACAAGTCTGTGTGCAGAGTCTGCAGAGTGCACACCATTTCAATGTTATTGAAGGAATGTTTTATGGCTTTATTCTGCTTATTGAACTTTCTTACCGAGTTTCGTGAGTAGGAAGCATAATGAATTGGGAAATCATGAGTATAATTGATTATAAGTAAATGTTCTTTGATAGTGCATCTGATTTGAATTTTGAATTAGTGCCCCACCACCTGTGAAAGAGTATTGTTTTGATAGTGCATCTCGTTCAATTAGAACTTGTGAAGTGTAAAATTGACTCAAAATACCGTTCCAATTTATCCAATAGGATTCCTGCATATTTTGAATTCTAATTCTGCTGCATCTCATTGACATTGCTGGCTATGCAATCATGCTCATCTCTGCATCACTTGATTTTGGTTCTATTCAGGCAGGTGCCTATGTCCTCTGTCAATTGGTGGTATTTGAAGATGTAACTTCATATCCTTACCTGCAATTACTCTCCCTTCTCATAAAACTGATAGTTTTGGTTGTTTCTCCTTTTTTTTTTCCCAGGATATACAGGATATGAGAAATTGCTATGATAGCTTACTTTCTGCTGCTGCTGCAACAGCAAATAGTGCATATGGTGCTTATTTGATCTCACTTCCTGTATATGTCTTATGCTCTTGTTAGAAAAAGGCCATTTGACTATGATACACAGGACCATGACTTTATAGAAACTAAAAAGCCCTGCTGTATTTTATAAGCAGTCAAGCTTTTTCTCTGTCCTTGTAGCGTCACATGTAAACTTTTCAACGAATGTCTAGGTGTGTCTGGCCCTTCCAAAGCTTTCAGTAGGATTAGTTCGTTTCTATGGGCTATGGTATTGAGTCTACTAACTAAAAACTATGTGTAGGAATACTAATTTACGAGATCATGTCACAACTTTATCATCTCCCAAGAAAATGAAATGAAACTTGGTTTTGTGTAGTTATGTTCTCAGCTCTCCCAATTTTCTTTAACGGCTTTGTTCTTCGAGATGAATTTTCCTAAATGCTAGTATTAGAAAACATAGCATGGTTTTCTTATTCAACTGGTAATTCTGAGTAACTCTTCCATAATTTTTATTGATGAACTTTTTCTCTTATCTATGCTTTTGAACATCTAAGAGTTGTTTCAAGATTTTTTTCCGTATGAAATCATACTCATACCACCTGTCAATTTGATTTCTGTTTTTCTTAATGTGACAATTAGTCTCTCAAGAAAATTTTCATTTGAAATCTTATTCATACCACATCAGTTACATAGTGCTGTTTATATTCATGTGACAGTTAGTCTCCCATTTGACTATCTCTGAAATTGCAGAATTTTCAGAGTCAATGCGAGATATGGGTAACTGTCTACTGGAGAAAACTGCGTTAAATGAGGATGACGAAAGCTGTAAGTGCATCATGTGTATTAGCTTGGGAGTTGCTTAGATTATTTTTGGAACAGCGGATCTTGGTGTTGCATACTTTGTATACTCTACCCTAGATGGAACTCAAATATAGGAAGTTGGAAAACATACAAATTATCCAACTTGCTGTTATTTCTCCAGTCTATAGTCATGTTGTTGATTTTCGCCTCATTACACAGCTGTTTGTTATCTAAAAACATGTTTTGTCATCTAGGTTAATGAGAAACAGTGCACATTATTCTGTATGTATTCTAAGTTCTTTCTTCTTTTCCCCCGCTCTTGATTCATAGTCATTAATCCAGAATATTAAATTTGAATAATAATGCAGGCTTTTCGCTGCGTCTTTTTTTTGGTTGTATTCCATTTTACAGTTCTTTGACCTAGTGTTTTTTCTTTCTGTATGGGCAAGATGCTATTATAATGTTAGGTGTGAGTTAAGGTAAAAATTTATCTGTTAGCACATAAGCACAAAAAACTGTACGTGTTATTGTAGTCATCACTGTGCTCTTGTTTTCTCATCCCCTTTTGTTGTTACTCGATTATTCACCTTCTACAACTCCTGCTTAGTCCTTAGATATGACTTATGAGAAGTCAGTGTTTGTTTGTTAGATGGTTTCCCTCTCTTTATTTCAAGATAGTGTAAGATACGTAGGAATGGTGCTGAGCACTCCTCATTTTTGTGCAGCCAAAGTACTGTCAATGTTGGGTAATGTGCAGTTTGAACTTCAGAAACTTGTTGATAGCTATGTGAGTTCTTATTTTAAAGTTACTGTTTGATATCACTTTAGAGCATGAATTTCGACCTCATAATGACTTCTTGTTTTTTCCGTCAGCGTTCGCATGTAGTTACGACAATTACAAGCCCGTCGGAGTCTCTTCTGAATGACCTTCGGTCAGTGGAGGTTGGTCCATACTTCATTTTAATTGTGGTTGCTGATATCCATGCCTATGACCTACTAGAAACCTATTTTCTTTTGAACTGCTTACCTTAGTTGGTTAAGAATCTACAACTGTTTTCACCAATCAAAATGCACGCATTTCAGTTTTTGAATTTGAGCTTGTTCTTGAAATTAGCCAACCTTGCCCTCAGTCCAGCATTGAGTACCCAAGGCAGCACTTGATCTAGTGGAGCCTTTAGCAGTTTAGCCCCTTTCATTCCTCATTGGGACTGATGATCATAAGCTGCGGAGAAACTCGCTCAACTAGTTGACGCAGCTAGAAACGTGAACAAGAACAGAATCACCCCCATGAGTAAAGAACAACTCTTCCACAATCAAATAACCCGCAGATTAATAGATTTATAGGAAAAACAAGATACTCTCTCTTATGAAAACACTCAATATATTAATCAACTCCCCTAGGCAAGAGGCTTACATCATCATTTATAATGGTAGAATTCCTAAACCTGGCTAGCCTTTCTAAAATACTAAAAATAAACTTTAGGAAATAAAATCAAACCTAATTCTTCATGATCAAGCATCCTACATAATTGGAATACTAGATCAAATCAAACTAGGAAACGAAATACTTCTAGAAAATTCTTGCTAAATGAAAACATATGAAATAAGGGACTAAATCTAACTGAATAAAATTTTACTACGATATTTTCTAGAATTCACCCTGCATCACTAGTACTGCTATGGCTTGACAGATGGTTTCTTCCTTTGTCTTTATTTTTGTGTGACTATTACTGTGGGGTGTTCGTTATATACTTATATTCATCGAAACTGTTTTTGTCTGTAACAGCCCCCTGCGGTTACTATATTGTTGTGTTGTTTATTATGTTGCCACTGTTATGAATTTGTATTCAATAGGCTTTTCGTTTGCTTTTTCGGCACAGGAGATGAAACGGCAGTGCGATGAAAAAAGGTACTAGTCATTCGGTTAGTCTAATTATCCTTGCTTTTGGTGAATTTCTTATTGATCAGTTGCAAAATCTTCAGACATTTATATGAATACATGGTGGCACAACAGAGAGAAAAAGGAAAGTCAAAAAGTGGAAAAGTAGAAGTTTTTACTTCCCAGGAATTACAAGCAACTCGTGATGAATATGACGAGGAGGCAACCCTGTGCGTCTTCAGATTAAAATCTATGAAGCAAGGGCAATGCCGTAGTCTTTTAACCCAGGCAGCTCGTCATCATGCGGCTCAGGTGTTTGTGTGTCTTGCAATTTTTTATTAATTTGTTGTCTTTAGTTCTCCATTTCTCCTTAGTTCACTACTAATGGATTCGGTTTTCCCCTTTTGCGCTGCCATGAAAGCAGTTAAATTTCTTTCGCAAGGGTCTTAAATCTCTTGAAGCACTTGAGCCACATATAAGAGTGGTCACAGAAAAGCAAGGCATTGACTACCAGGTCAGTGGATTCGATGATGGAGAAGATGGGGAGGATGAAGGTGTCAATAGCCTTGAGACTAATGATGAAGGGGAATTGAGTTTTGACTATAGATCAAATAAGCCGGGTCTTGATGCCGTTTCTACCTCGAGGAATTCGATGGAGGTAAATTTGCTCATTAGAGATGTGCTAAATTTGTATTCCTTGTCACAACATAAGCCTATGCAAAGTATGTCTATTCATTGTTTGCGAAAGTTTTCACGTCAGCTGGCTTCAAGTTGTACTATCAATATGATACAGTGGAGACCTTAGTATCCTTCTAAAATGCGTATGCTCCCAAGACGGGAGCTCGAATCGACGCTCTTGGCGGGAGCTTGCTCCCCTCAAGACAGTAGCTTGCTTGTAACTACGATGGGAGTTTATCGGGTCTGATTAGGCAGTTATTCTCATACTTCTAAGTGAGTTTATGCCATTGTGAAAATAAGAATATGAAAATCATGCTAGTCAAGAAGTTTTACAAATTGAAAATATCTAACTACAAATAATTACTCTTTAAGATTGGAAAAATTCTCAATAAGTATCACTTTTCCTTCAATGGTTAAGTATTTAAAGATATTCTATATATTCTATATACGAACTTTAGGAGCTTGGTGCCTCCACTTCCCCGCCCCCGCTCCCGCTCTGTGCTACTAAGGTGGAGACATGGAGTATAGTTTGCCTTGCAACTGTTCAATAGAAGTTTCACTGACTTGAAAGGTCTTCCACAAGATAATGATTTCACAGTTTTCTCTGGTTACAACTTGCAAGTTGCAACACCATAAAATTGACAGCAATGTTTTTAAAGATTTGTTTGTATATATGAAATACTAGGAGCTTAGTCTAACGACTTTTCAGGCCTTGGAAGCACGTGATTGATATATTAGGGTGTCTTTCCATTTTCGTAATAGTGTACTATATGTCGTACTTTTACTTTTGGATCTGATGTGATGGATTTTTCAGGTAGATCAGGTGGACCTTCCACGACCTCAAGTTTCAACTGTTGAAAATGCAGAGGTAAACGAAATTAGCATTGCCTTTGGATAATAAAGCGAAACAGGATATTTTCTGTAGGCCATCTGGATGGACTACTCTGTTATGAAGTTGCCCCTTTGAAAGAATCCAGCTATGTTCCATCTTCAAGAAGTTCATTTTTTTTTTTCACTCCTCTGGATAGACATAAGTTCTTTCAGAATACTGTTTTATTTATTTATTTACTATTATTATTTTTATAGGCCTTTCAGAATACTGTTGGAACTGCTTGCAGTAGGAGTGGAACCATCAGCGATCTTTCAATGTTCTGTTTTTCATCAATAGTCTATTTGGTGATTTGGTTACTCTGTACAGGTATTTCTCAATAAAAACCCAGGGGAGCAGATTTTCGGTCGGGACCATCGAATAGCCCATTCTGCCCCAATATTTCCAGAGAAGAAGTTCGATCCAGCTGAAAGGTTTAGAGAAATGCAGCCATCATCTGCACGCAAGGCTCACAGTTATGTTTTACCCACTCCAGGTGATGCGAAGAGTTCAATATCTTCAAGAACAAATAGTTCAGCTCTGCAGTCGAGGCCAACAAGCCACAGCGGAGGCTCCCAAAGTTTGTGGCATTCATCCCCACTGGAGCCTGACAAGCGTGGGAAAGAATTCACAGATGACAAATTGTTAGTGCAATTGCCCCCCGCTTTGGCTCAGGGACTTTCGCTTCCGCATGGTGATGCACGTAATGCATATGATGCTAAGAAATTTAAAAGACAAGCTTTCTCCGGTCCTCTTACAAGTAAGCCATTGTCGGCTAAGCCTGTTTTATCTTCCAGTGGCCCCATTACCTCCTCTGAACTTCCCCAACTCGTTTCTGGATTGCTTACCCGAGTTCAAATTCCTCAGCCGCCTTCTTCACCTCCAAAGGTATCTCCCAGTGCTTCACCCCCGATTGCATCTTCTCCCAAAATAAGTGAGCTTCACGAGCTTCCAAGGCCCCCATCTGCTTTTGCCTCCAAGCCTGTAAGTTCTTCAAGTGGGCACTCTGCCCCTTTGGCCTTCAGGAATCAAGAGCTTTCTCCAAAAAATAAAGGTCCTACTGGGGCATTTAGTTCTGCATCTCCCCTTCCAACTCCTCCGCTAACCATTCCTCGCTCTTTCTCTATACCCTCCACTAATCAGAGAGCAGCAGCATTACATGTAGCCTCAGGGAAGGCTGAAGAAGTATCTTCTCCTCCACTCACGCCTATTGCTCTGTCACACATGAAGCCATTATCAACTGTTTCGGCAGTAGCCTCTCACTCTGGGAAAATTCCAAGGTAACTGGAATTTGTTATCCCTTGTGATTTCGTAAAACTGTTCCTTGTGTGATAGTGGTTGGATTTTGAATGATCCCATCCTTCATAGTTGTGTTCGGAAGTGGGATGAAGTAGAATCTCGTAAGTGGTAACTGCTTTTGACTCCCAAGTCCATGGTTCTGCCCAAGTCCATGGTTCTCTCTGGTGCTTCAGTTCTGCCCAATGAAATGTAGTCATTAACCACCTCTCTCTCTCTCTCTCTCTCTCTCTCTCTCTCTCTCTCTCTCTCTCTCTTCAATCCAAACCTTACAATGTTATCGAATGGGTGCTGGCTTTGGCATTTTTCCGAGTTGAGAAGATGGTGCCGCAATTGAGAGAAGCACGGCCAACCCTTCATCCTGAAAATGGATGCTAAATGTTTGTTCCGGCATACTGCATGACTTCGATGCTACTGTCGATCATCTACATAAAGCACAAGATTAGTGGGGAATTGGGGAGCAGGTTTTGCTCTAATGAGTTGAAGCGAATGTCAAAGAAAATATTTGTGTTCATGGGTCAAACTCTGTACTTCAATGGGTGCAGGTGAGACCTGATTCATTGGCCTTCTGACCAGTAAGGGTCTGTGGATATGATGTTTCTTGTATGCTTTCAATTGTTTTATGGAAGTTTATTTCCATGTTGTTGAGGAACACAATGTGAAGTCAGCTCTTTGCGATTTTGTTATATTAGTACGATCCTTATAGCATGTAATCTGTAGAGAACTTGTTAGATTTTTCATCAGCTAGTAATTCTAACGGATGTTGGATTCTCCATTTTTCTGTAGTCTAGGAAACTGTACATATTTTCCATTTTCCGTTTGGTTTCTTGAGTTACTCATTGTCCCCATAGCCTAGGCGCTTTTTTATGTTGCAGTGTTCTACTCTTGAGTTTGTCAATCGTGATTGTGGTTTTTCGAAATGAAAGGGATCATGCGAAAAATAAAATTAGAGGTTCGGAAAAATGCACCAGACCACGTTAGGCTGGCCAAAACAAGTTTTCCCAGAAAGGAAAGTTGTTGAGCCATTTTCGATTTGGCTCTGTTTTGGTCTTTTGTTTGGAGGGAGGGAAACAGGAAAAGTACCCAAAAATTAAGAAGTGACTATTAACGGGTAAGAAAGATAAAAGAATTTGTCCAAAGTAAAGTTATTTGTACGCCTTTTCTAACACAAACTGATATTCGTATTAACTTATTTTAGTTTCCTAATTTTTTTATGAGCAAAAAATATTTTATAAATTTTTGAAGAAGATTACAAAGATTTAACGAATCACGAACATACCGGCGTATGCTACCTGAGATCCAAATCCAAAGGAAGACAAATGGACCAACCAAAACACCACAGAGAAAAAGAGAACCGAAATATCTGCTGAAACAACTCAAACAACCGGAACAACCTAAGACTAAAAGAATTGGGATGAATTGAATCAAAACTCAAAAGAGCAATCCGAAAGAACATTTGAGTTTTCTTTTCTATTTTATAGTGGAGTATTTTACATGACAATTTGGATAGAAATTTATCCATTTCTTGTTTTTATCTTGCAAATATTGAAAACAAGCTTTTTTATTTTCCATTTAAAAGATTGAAAAGGAAATATCTCTACATAAAATGGGGTGTGATTATTGGGGGTTTTTTTTTTTTTGGGGGTACGTCGGAATTTCATTGGCCTTTTTCTTTTACCAAAGAAAAAGAAAAACAATCATTAATTACTCCAAGTGGCTTCCCCCCTTAAACGCCCAGCTAGCGGAAGCCCAGCCAGCCAGAGTCACAAAACTTTAGCAGCAGCAGCAGATAATGGAGATAATCCAGCCAAGTTGCAGCGACCTAAGAACCCGATTCCTCCACCAGCCACCACCGTCGTCATCCCCATTTCTCCATTCCATTCCCAGTCTCCGCCGCTTCTCCTCTTCCATTACTTGTTATCACCACCGCCGATTTCAGAAATCTCTTCCAACTTCACTTGTCTCTCTACCCCTCCTCAACAATCTCCGTCCCCTTGTTTCCTCTTCCAAGACCCTCACAACCACCACCCCCTACTCACTCCCAGACGACGACTTTTCCGGTAAGTCAGTTCCATTCAATAGTAGCTTTTCATTAATACGCTACCTAGATACAAAATACGCTCGCGTACTCATACGCACTGTAACGCTTCGGAAGCACCGATATACGTGTATTTTTATGAGATAATTGATTAATTATCGTCTAATTCTATTTTAATCTTTCTTGTTTTGTTTTCAAGTTCTAGTCTTGACTTCCCAAAAATTTACTTGGTGTATTTGATTGACAGCCTTTTGGATTGTGAGAAAGGGCGGGATAAGAAATGAAAGTCCTTTCTAGCCAAATCTCACCATTTTGGGGGATTTTGTGAGAAAGAGGAAGGGGCCAGTAAAAAATTTAATTTTTGTGCGTTTTCCATCCATTTCTCACCAAATTACTCAATACAAATGAGTGATATTGCAAGAAACTCTAGTCATTTCATTTCTTTTCCTATCAAATCCTTCAACCCAAAGGGACTGTGAATATTTAATTTCATGTAAGCATTGTATTTGTTTGATTTCTCGGAGAGTTGCAACCTAAAACCAATTGGCATTAGGTGGAGTATCCTTGGCTTAGGTGAGCGATGTAGGATAAAGTCTTACAGTATGAACTTGTGTTGGGTGTAGTCCAATAGGGTGATAGCTAATCTCAGTTCAATTTCTAAGCATTTTCAGTTATTGTTCCTTACAACTCTATCTGCTTCCTGTTGAAGTTTTATTCTGTTCTTTGAAAGGTTTTGTGACGAAGGATGCGGCCAAAGATCCTGCTTTTCCAGTCATGGTGACATCTTAATCCCCCATAATCTTAATGTTACTTGTTTGTGAAAATTAAGCCGAAAAGAAACACCAGTATCTTTACTGAGGTTTATTTCTTTTTCATTGACTATGGAACTGAAAAGTGAAAACTTATGCTAGTTTTGATTATTCATATTTGATTTTGTCAAATTAAATAGGAAGTGAAACATGGTTTCATATGGTTTATGGTTTAAAGAGCTGATTTTTAACTGTTCAGTTTTAATTCAGAAGAAGGCAGTAGATGTAGTTCATGAACTTAAAGGAGCTTCAATATTTCTTGTTGGTAAGCAATAGTTACACTCGACGTTTTTTTGTTTTGTCTCTCCCCTTCTTCTTCCCTAAGATGAATTTAGTGATGAAACCTTGTCCTTTCACCCTTATCCTGATTTTTATTTCTAGATGTGTATTTACCATAAAGATAGGGTGGGAACTTACATTTATGATGTGATGATTCTTGTAACTGTAAGGGATACACAGTACAATGAAAACTGGTGTGGGGGAACTTCTGGCCGAGGTACTGGGGTACTACTACTTTGACAGGTACCATCAAAACTTCTTGCAAAATCAGGAGAAGCACTTTCAGCTGGCTCAGTTAATTATTTATCTACTCTGCATGCAGTGATGATGTGGTTGAGGAAGCAGCTGCCAGCGAATCTGCTGGCAAATCTTTTAGAGAGAGGGATGAGGAAGGATTTCGTGAATCGGAGGTGACTTTTGTTGACTTCTATTTGTTATGTTGCTTTATGTGGTTGAGTTTGTTAGTTGGTTTCTTCAAGTATGTTCCATGAAAAGAGGTGTTTCAACGAATGAACAAGTAACAATCTTGCTATCGAAGCTTGCCCAAAAGGCCCAAAACGTTTACATGAAACAGAAAAAATTCAGTAAAATCAAGTAGGAAAGCTTCTTTAGCTAATCAGATCCAGATAAGCTGGCTAATTGGAGAGTGCTATTATATCAGACTGAAGTATTGAAGCAGCTATCAGCCATGGGTCGCCTTGTTGTTTGTGCAGGAAATGGTGCAGTTCAGAGTATCACTAATCTGTATGTCTTGGGATTTCCTTTTGCTTTTATTTTTTTTCCTCTTGTCCTACTAATCTTGGTCTGCAGCACTAGCCTGTTCTGCCATGATCAAAAAGAGATATTCTTGGTGTTCAAAACCTGATCTGTTGATTAAAATTCCAGGGCATTATTGAAATATGGGATTACTGTATGGATTGATGTCCCTCTAGACATGGTAGCCAGGGATGTTATAGAACATGAGAGCCAGTTTTCTTCTTCAGAAATAACTAGTTCTGGATCTTATTCTGAGGTCAATTTTCCCCACTCAAACTTCAAATCATTTTTCCTAATGTTTGGTTAGTTTACTCATTATGGGAAGGAATGGATGGTCATTCCTTAGCCTTCCCAAGGAAATGCCATTCACCAAAATTTTCAGTGAACCAAAAGTTTGAACCGGCTTTCCTAGGGAATGACCATACCATTCCAGCTTCATTCCAAACACTGCATTCGACATTGTTGAGTGCTCCTGATTGATAGAGATCTTAACTAAATTGTGTTGTACAGGTGTTGAATCAGCTTACTGTGTTGTATGAAGAGAATAAAGATGGATATGCTGAAGCAGATGTGGCTGTTTCACTCCTCAGTATTACTAACGACTTCTTCTGATTCTCAGGATGTTGGATTGTATTCCTTCCCCAGTTTGTAACAGCTTCTTTATCTTTTGCAGAGGTAGCTACCCAGTTAGGTTATGATGACTTGGCTGCAGTAACCAAAGAAGACATGTCTTTGCAGGTGAAGAGACATAGCATACCACACACACAAGCGCGTGCGTGAGCGCATGCCCACACACACACATTATGCATGTTCTATGACACCAATCAGAGTCATAAAGGAAGGGTAAACTTAGTTTGGGATTATCCCTCGTCTTAATATAATTGCAGATTCTGAAGGAGCTTGAGAAATCAACAAGAGTAAGGAAGATGAAGGAGGAGGCTGCTAGGCCATTTTAGCATTGGAATAGACTAGAACTCGATTTAATCAGAAGAGACTAGATGAAGGGAAGACAAATTTTGTACCCTTAATGTGAGCCAACTGAAGTATGAAACCCAGGAGTATTTGTTTGCATGAGACATTAGCTATGTTCCATTGCTTTTCTGTGTCCTTGGTAATTAATTGGATGCTAAGGTACAATCAGTTCTTGCCAACGACAATGAGAACCCAAAAAGGAGTGCTGATCAAATTACATGGGATTCTAGTGGTGGGTTACTTCCGAAGTCTGTGTTTATTAATTTGTGTTCCAAAATAATTGTACTGCTAGTATTAATCTATAACATGAAACAGGAAAACCCAAGGTGGAGGTGATTATAGGATAGTAGTTTTGGTTTATCATATAGGATTGTAGTTCCTTCGAATGTCCTCGTATTAAGCAGTAAGCACTTGGGTGAATTGCTTAATCACGGTGGGTGCCACATGGTTCTCATCGACGACTATTCACAGCAATGTTTAAGCATCCCGGGATGCTTGTACTAGTTTTTTTGCAGCCACCCGTACCGTTGAGGTTGTAAAACTCCTAAACTCGTGCTTTTCCTTTACTCAAACCTTCCACCAGATTGAGTTTTCCTCCAAAAATTTTACCAGATCAAGGGAGACTCAATCTTCGAATGCTTCTTTTGATTTTCACAATTTTAAACTGTGCAATTAATGAAACTTTTACTCAAAATTTGTTTTTGCATTCAGGTTTATCCATTGCAGCACTTCATATTAAATGAAGCTTTTGCTTAAATTTGAGTAAAGATGGGAGATAAACCATACAGAAAAACTGTTTCTTTATGGAGTTGTGGAAAAAATCAGTATTTCCATAGAGTAAAGAACGTCACAACTTGCGGGTCACAAGTTTTCTTTGGTAAGTTTATACACTAGTTTGCAGAGAGAAAAAGCCTTCAGAAAATCACAGCCTCCAAAGCCTATAAATAAAGGAAGGCCGATTGGTAAAATTAGGATGGCCGGCTTGAGGAATGAGAAGTACGAGATAGGGAAGGGACACTTGCTTTTCTTTGTTAGGTCCATGTCTTCCCCGTGGCCCTCGTCCTTTTAGAGGTTTTTATATTGTTATTTTTATTTGTTTCAATATTTCTTCCCTTCGTGGAGTCGTGTCGTCCAAGTATTTGTTTCAGTAGGAGTAACCTTTTTTCTCAACTGGAATTCAATGTCTAAATACACGAGAGAGTGCGTGGTGTCTTGTGTATTTCGATGTCGGTACACAGTGAAATTAGACTTGGAAGAGATTAGAAAAAGCGCTGACGAGGCAGTTAATTACTGCCAAGCGAAGAAAAAGAAAAAAAAATAAATACAACAAACAAAGACAGCTTAGACAGGTGGACGGAAATATGAGAATTTTTTTTTTTTTTTTTATGACTTTGCTGTGAATGGTTGTTTGTGGCACTAATGGCGGCCTTTTAAAAGTATTTTTGAATAGTTCAAATTTTAATAAAATTAAAATTTTTTTTTTATTAACATTCGAACGGTAAAAACACACTTTTAAACAATTGCGATTAATCAATTAATTGATGCGCCTTCGGGCGTTTTTCCCAGTCAAAAAAAAAAAAAAATCAATTAATTGATGCGGTAAAGTATTTCATGGCCGAGCATGAACAAGTTTCTCTCCGGAAATATATACATAGAGAGAGAGAGAGAGAGAGAGAGGAGAGGATAGAGAAGGGCGGCTTCTGGCGAACCGCAAAGACAACGCAACAACCTCCATTTCCCCAGACGAAGAAAAATCTCTCTCAATTTCACTCCCATCAATTAATTTTCCGGTTTTCAGAATTGATCTGGAAATATAATCAGTTAGGAAACACAAAACCTGCATATCTGCATATATATATTTGAAGATTGACTGATTGTATATTTTCATGGAAGAAGATCATCGCCGAACATGAATTCTTGTTTCCCAATCGCAACCTCTGTTTTCGTGTGGTGCGTCTGGTGTCTAAATTACAAAAGCTTCGGTTTTTGCTGTGCTTTGATTTCAACTGTTTGGTGTTATTCTCTTGATTGTTTATTATGCTTTTTTTTTTTTTTAAATGTTTTCCGAAATAGGAAAGGGTACTTGTTTGTGAATGTGTGCCGTACAAGTTACCCTTTTGCCGTATTCTTCTTGTTAAAGTGATCGATCTGAAGAATCGTTCTGGTTTGCTGTTCAAAATGCCCCTTCTTTATTATCATTGAGATTTTAGATCAATTTTAGTTGATTGAAGCTTGTTTTAAGTTATGAGGGAGTTTGTTTGCTTTGTATCTCGAAATATTAGAGCGTTTGCACTTTAGATTGACATTGTGATCGAACGGCTAAAATAAGTAAAGTCACTTTTGTCTCATCATTGTTTGTGGTGGGTTTTGGTATTTAATCTTTCCTTCATGAAAGTAGTTTTTTTTTTGGTCTTTGTTTTGGTTTTTCAGTTCTTTGTGTTTGTATTTACCTCAAAAATTGAGAAGCAAGCATACCATCTAATTTGAGGAATTTATGGTATGGTGTATGATGTAAGTGATGTAAAGTCCAATTGATTCTCTGGTGTAATCAGTTCAGTCGCAGGAAAATGAAAGTGCAAGTACTTACACTCTCAAATTAGTTGCATTATATTAGAAGTACTGCCATGAAATGGAGTAGCTCATTTTTTGTTTTCAATCTGATTTCAGGCCAATAAATTGATTTCGTTTGCAACCATGAATTTTATATGCTTCATTACTTGCCGGTATGGAGGTCAGAAGGTTTGCCCTATCCGCCATTTTCGGGGTTTTAGTATGTGCTTGGGTTTGTCACTGTATTCTTCTATGCCAGAGGTAGTAGCTGAAAGGTTGATGAATTACATAGATACATAGCTCTAAATCCTTGGATTTGGGAATTACTTTTCATTGAACTGTTAGCTGAAGTCTTTCTGCATTCATTGAGTAGCTGGTAGGAGTGGCGTAACTTGGGTTTTGTACATGACGATAGTTTGCAACTATGGTAGGTTGATGTGGCAAAAAACTTAGGAGACCAGTGTACTCGTAGAATGCTACCAAAGATACTTGTTTGGGCCTTTTCGTAAGTTAGTTGCTGATCTGGTCCTGCAAAACTTAGAGATGGGCTTGCCACAATTTTCTTTAAGTGAAACTGCTGAGGAGGCTGCAGGGTCTTCGAGTACGTTAATGTCCAGCCCGCCTCATTTTGCTGGTGTGAGCACTTGTGATTTGGATGGGATGCATCTGGGAAGTATAAGCCGATCGGTTGGAGATCCCTTGTGCTATTCTTTAGATGATTTTAAGAAGAAAACCTCCTTGGAGCAATCAAAGATTCAAGAGGATTCAGTCAAGCGTAAAGGAACCATAGATGCAACATCCAATGTTCATGGATGGAAGATTGGTTCATATGACGAACTTGGTTTGTTTACATCTAAAACTGGTCAAAATATTCGGAGTCCTGCTTCAAGGATTGTGGGTTTTGAGTGTGGGAAGAAGGATTCTTTCTTTGATCGATTGGATAAGGTTTCAACTGATGGTGTTCACCATTCTTCTGTGGCGGATATAGCAGTTGATGAAAGTGACACCAGTGGGTTGCTAGTGAGGAAACGATTGTTGTCTCCATTGTGTGGTATGGTTCATGCAGACCAATTCAATGGTGATCCTCTAGATATTGGCTGCCGTGACTCTCATGCGAAATCCCCTAATGGTCATAGTGTTTCTATGATGCAAGATTATAAGAAAGCAAACATGGGAAATAGAAACCATCTCACGACACCAACCTGGTCTGCCTCGAATTGGTCAGAAAGGGAGGATATGTTGCTTAATTACAGTAGAATGGGCTCATTTTTTTCCATTGATGGCCCTTTACTGGAGGAAAAAGAGGTACTACCTCATACTTGTTTTTCATCATCTGGGTTAAATCCTTTAAGAGAATCAAGCAAGGTAAGAACCCGAACAGCAGAGATGTCAATATTCCCAGAAAAGGGTATCCCATCCCCCTTCTGTTTGTCTCCTCTTGGTCCAAAATCCTCTGAAACTCTGAAAACTGCTGGACGATGTAGCTGTGGCAGTAAATATGTAGGTGATTCTTTAACCTTTAAAAATGTGGAACAGTTATTTGGCACAAATATCTCAGGCATTATCTATGCCCCTGAAGAGGACAAATTTTGGAGAGCAAGCAAATCATTTGAAGAAATTAGTCATTTGAGCAAACAGTTGCACTTATCTTCCCTGGAAAGTGACAGTGGAAAAAGCTGGGCTTCAAGTCATGAAGCCAAACCCCACTGCCCTCATGTGGGTAGAAGTTTGAGGGCTCTTGCTGTTAGGAGGTCATTGGTGGGTTCATTTGAGGAATCTCTGCTATCTGGTCGATTGTCATCTGGAAAACTCAGTCAGGTTATACGTACTTCCATATCCTTCCTAAACTTTGATGTGTGCCAATTAGTATACATTACAAATTTGCTGCTGATGTGTTCTATGTTACTCGCAAATACTCATCTTGGGATCTTTATTCAACAGAGAATTGATGGTTTTCTAGCTGTACTAAGCATCACTGGAGGTAGCTTCTCACCAAGATCACAGAAACTTCCTTTTGCAGTAACCAGTGTTGATGGAGATAACTACTTACTGTACTACGCATCTATAGATCTCTGCAGAATTGCATCAC
Source organism: Rhododendron mucronatum var. ripense (assembly GCA_019656295.1). Taxonomy (NCBI): domain Eukaryota; kingdom Viridiplantae; phylum Streptophyta; class Magnoliopsida; order Ericales; family Ericaceae; genus Rhododendron; species Rhododendron mucronatum. The sequence continues at coordinate 326,602 of BPLT01000148.1, read as the reverse complement.
ATGACTACAGTGGCCAAAATTTTAAAAGAGGCCTTAGTAATGAGGATTCACAAATTGCTACAACTCGTCTTCGTATTCCTATGAAAGGGCGTATACAGCTGGTTATTGTTTTTCTCCCTCCTCCATTTAGTTTTCAGTGTCTATACAGAAATTCTTTTTGCTTCACAGTTATTATAGACATCATATGTTGCCTTAGTCTCTGTATGGGCTAGTAGAGTGCATGTATGCCTGCTTTTCGAATTTTCATTATTTGAGCACCTAAAATATATCCACTTGGATACCCTTATATATGATTTCGATTATGCATGGAGAAACTATTATCGGGACTAATTTATTTCGTTGAAGTGCTTCTTTAGTTGCTGATGAAAAAACCCTTCGTAGTTCGTATGTTCTTGTATGTCCATAGAAGTAGCATTGGACGCCTATGCGTCAGAAGTATCATGAGGTTATATCGCACCATACAATATTTTAATCGAAACACTTGCATATTTGTGTTCAAGGACTTAGCTCTCACTGTGGCTTCATTTACCCAGGTTCTAAGCAACCCGGAAAAAACACCTCTGCACACCTTCTTTTGTAACTATGATCTGAGTGACATGCCCGCTGGTTCCAAGGTAATTCTTACAATAAACAATGCGTGTATGCAATTTCGAAGTAGCATGAATCATGCAGGCTTTTCTTTTCCGGTTTTATACTTTATGTGAAAGTTGTGCTATTTAGTCTCCCCAGTCCCTTGAAGTAGTCTACAAATGTTATGGCTGTTCTTTGAAAAATTGATATGAACACACTTTTTACTAACATGGCAAAGACTAGAGCTGTAAGTAGTCTTCCCTGCTGCTACCTCACCATGCTTGAACATGGCTGCCATTGGGCAAAATGTCATTGGTCAGAGTCTACTATATACTCTAACATGAATTCCTCTCAATTGCTAACCTTGGATGAAGTGCATGATGTAGTATGTAGTCAGGGTATTTATGTCTGAAAAACAGCAAGTATCAGCTCTGAAATGGTGGATTAGAGAGTTTTGTGAGTCGAAATCGAAGTTTAAAGGGTTGGGTTGAGCAGATATGGAGATTTAGAATGAAATGGTGTCTCCAACGAGGTTTTCTGGCACCGGTTTAGGGTTCCGGCGAGATTTTCCTGCCAGGTTCAGGTTTCCGGCAAGATGAACGGTAGGGATTGAGCCTAGAAACTCTGATACCAAATGATGCAACCAAAGACACCCATAGATAATGTAGAGAGAGAAACTCCCAAATGGGATACTAAAGAGACTAGCTCTTGATAATATTTGTTCATTGAGTTTCTTCTTCATTTGGTATCAAGCCTAGAGGCTCTGATACCAAATGATGCAACCAAAGATACCCATAGATAATGTAGAGAGAGAAACTCTCAAATGGGATACAAAAGAGACTAGCTCTTGATAATATTTGTTCAAAATGATAAAAACTGCCAAAAGAAAGGACTCCAACACCTATATATAGACTCAATACAAAAGACATAAATACCCTTACTACATACTACATCAGTGCACATGATGAAGAGTCAGGTGCATTTTTCTGTCTCTTTTTCTTAGTTATTAGAGAATCTGCTACTTGTGTATGGGAGACATGAGGGAATGTCTACTCTTAAGGCTGGATTGATGTTGCTGATGTAGTCTTATGTTGAATTGTTTGACCATATGCGAATCAATTTATATATCGAATAGGGAAGATCTTGGGGCAGTACATGTTAGCTGTTGTTCTTCAAGTTCTGTTTGGACGTTTTCGTTTAGTTGTTTGGCCACTCAAGAAAATAGTTTAAGCGGGTGAGGTGAAAATGTTCATCAAGATAATTGCAAAGGTCAGGAATGACTGACAAGTGATGATCCACAGACTAACTTAGAGAGTAGAGGCAGTGTGGAAACTTAGGGCATGGTTGAGATTCATGCACGAACTATGAATGGCTAATGATCTTAACTTTGAGCGTAAGAGTTTAGACTCAAAAGTTAAATTCAAGGTATCAACTTACCTAGATGCGGCAAAAGGGTATTTGAAAAATGATTAATGTTCTATGGTGGAATGGCAGATTATAAATCATCTAGCCAAGGTGGTGGAAAATAATAAAACACAACATCTGGAGGGAGAAGTCCCTTGAAATGGTCACGTGGCCTTTGATTGGGAATTATGCTTCTCACTGCCAGTCTCAGTGATTGACCTTTCCTCCTTAACTTCCATCTCAGGCAAATAAAAAACAAAGACAAACAACAGCCTGGAATCACTTGTTTTCCTCTTCTGATACACATATATGCTACTCTAGTTCTAGCGTGGTAATATTCACTGAAAGCAATCCTTTTCTTGTTGTGCCTTAACTAGGATTTCATTGGGTAGTAAGGTAGGAGGTTGGACTAAAAGAAGTAGGTGCCTAGGGCCTTGCCTGTGCATGGGCTCCTCGAGACCCTTACCGTGGTACTACTTGACTATGATTTGGGTTGGTAGTATTAAATAAGTCCACCCTTGCAACCCTCTTGGAGAAGAGGAGAAAGGAAATAGGTTCCTGGTGGGACTATTTACCATTTTGGTTTTGAAGCTGATCGGGATGACACTGACTTAATCTTGCCCAGTGAAGGAGGGAGATGGGAGTAAAATGGAGAGAACACATCTGAAGAAAGAAATAGTCTGGATAACAGAAAAAGATTAAAAGACACTGCATGATCTTTTAAGCTGTGATGTCCACTTCACGTGGATACATGTTACTGCATGTACTGCTGCTTTCGTAATCCACTTTTGTTTTAACTTTTGAGTACTCCTAATAATATGACTGTTGACTTGAATTCAGCTGGTAATTATTTTCATCTTTGCTTAAATTGAAGTAGACATTCTTGCGTCAAAAGGTCACCCTAGCCGCATCTGGACCAGCTTCTCCACAGGTCAGTGAGGGGCAGAAAAATGTAAACATCAATTCTGTTGGTAAGATGACTACCTCGGATAGAAGTTCTACTTATCATGGTATCAAAGAAATGGAGGGCTCTAATCCGATGTGTTCAATTGATGATATGGAAAAATTTTCAAACGATGGATATCATTTGGGAAATATAGGCTCCCCTACCCTAACAGTTCAGAATAAATGCGAGAGAACTGGCAACAAAGATTTCAGGTGTGCAGAGTTAGGCCAAGACGTCGAAGAGAAGAAGTCAGTACATGCTTGTCCAAAGGTCAACGAGAGTGCTGCGAGTGCTGGGGTTCTTCGTTATGCTCTTCATCTCCGTTTCCAATGCCCCTTTCCTAAGAAAACTTCGAGATCAGTCCAGAGTTGCAAATTGGATCCTCTATATTTGCCAGAAAAGAGTAACTCAGATGCTGAAAGGGAACGCAGATTTTATTTATATGACAATTTGAGGGTGGTCTTCCCCCAACGCCATTCTGATGCTGATGAGGGAAAGGTATGATGTCTCAATTTTACACATCGGTCTTAATACTACCCTTAGACATGATTCTCAGTTCTGTTGATTCTTTGTGGTGTCGATACTAATTGTATTGCATATGTTTGAAATTCTGCAAATTTATACATGTTTGTTGCATGGCCTTGTCAGCACCCAAGCTAGAGAGTGAGAGATAAGAGGATGTAGCCTGCAATCTTGGAAAAAGGAAATATAGTGAGAGAAAAGTGTTGATTTTACATTATGCTAAAACTAAGAATTAGCGTGGCAAATATAATTTGTGTGTGTGTGTGGGGGGGGGGGGGGGGGGGGGGGGGGGGGGGGGGGGGTGTGGGGGTGGGGGAGGAGCATATGGTAGGATCAGTGTATTGATGAAGAAACCACCAATAGGTAACTCTTACGAACCTAATACCAGTATCTAAGCTTGTTTGCATGGACTAACGAGGCGTTTTGCTGATTCATTGCAGCTGAGTGTGGAATACCATTTCCCGGAAGATCCAAAGTACTTTGACATCAGCAGCTGAAAGTTTGCATTTTCTCTGAGTGTATGGTTCACTGTCGTAAGTGTACATACACTTGTAACTTGCAGTGTACATATACTTGTAACTTGTTCATGGTTCGTTATGATTGTAACCTGTAAAAACTTTTCGTCAATCACCAATAATTTGGGAGTAATTTATATTATGTCATTCTTTTGATCTTCTAGTGGCGGTACTGATAATTAAGCCAAATCATGTTTCATCTCTTTCATTTCATATGTCTACATATTTGCCCCAAAGTAAACGCCAATGAAAAAGTGGAGATTTCTGGAACGAGTTCGAATGGGGCAGCCACAGGTTCAATTGAGAGATGGAAGAAGCGTCGTCAAGGATGGATGAAAGTTAATTTTGATTGGGGCCTGGACTTTCACAACAAATGTGGGGGCTTGCGACGATGTAATTCGGGACTCGGACGGGGTTTTTAGAGCAACAAGAGCCATACATTTGGGCATGGCAGTGGAGCCGTTGATGGTGGAGGCTATGGCAGCCTGGGAAGGACTGATTTTGCTCATGAGCTTGGGTTGCGAAGGGTCCAGATTGAAGGTGATTGTCAGTGGGTTATCTTAATGATGCAACAAGGAATGGATGTTAATTGAGTGTGGGTGTTTTAATTTCGAACATTATAATCATTTTATGCGTTGTTCTGGTGAGTTGTAGGTGAGTTTTGTGAGGAGTGGCAATTCTGTGGCTCATTGTGTGGCCAAGAATTCGGTGGCCCCGGGGTTGTCATCTTCCCTTGGGGGGATGAACGACTTCCCTGACGTATTTGTTCTTTTCTAGCAATGGAATATCAACTAACCTTTGGCAAAAAAAAAAAAAACCCGCCATTGTAGCAAGAGTCCCTACTTAATCGATGTTAACTTCAAAAATTGACACAAATACACTATTATCACAGTAAATTTAGGTTTGTTGAGTTCATACTTCATTCTACACGACAAGTTAGTGACAAATCACCATCTCTGACTCAGAGGCTGTGTGGAAAACCGACGGAAAGATATGTGACTACTTTGGATGTTACTTTAGTTTGATGAAATGGCTTGTGGTGAAGTAACTAACTTTTTGGGGTGAAAAAAAAAAAAAAGATTACCATAAATTAACTTACTTTTTGTTGAATCACATCATGGCATAAGCCAATTTCTCTTTTCTCCTCCCAAAACGTAATGTGCCTCTCGAACCCCATACTTTGACTAATACACACACTTTGTCTGCTTTATCATTGTTTCCATATTTCCAGTTTCCTCCCTTCTCAAATGAGCTGGTGTTTAACACTTTAAGGGAATTTATCAATCCAAGGAGAAAAATAGGAAAAAAATTTAGCCAGATGGAAATGGTCTGAACATCCAATTGAATAATGATTGAAGCAATGTCACTCTTATCTTAAAACTGTTCCCAAGTATACAATCTGCAGAATGCAGATAACAATTTTTGCAAAAATAACCATCGAAGCCTGATGTCTAAGGTCAATATGGATAGTGGGGAGAAACAAGAGGAAAACTAGGGACAGTTAAATAAGAGGAGCCGAAACAAGCAATTTAACACTTGTGCTAATGTCTGATGGATGGAATGGGCTGCCATAGTTCCTACTGCATAAATTGGCTTCCCTGAGAAGATTCGACTAATTCACAAGCAGCATAAACAGAACTCTTGAGGATTGAGGATAGCCATCTGTGAGCCGAGCACGGTACATAAAAGCTTACAAATTGGGCATTCGTGTGGTAAGCCATATCCTACCCATGATTTGTTTCCCTCTGAAGAATGCATTTCTATTTACCAAACAAAGCATGAAGCTAACCTTCCATGGGGGTAACAGATTAAAGTTCAAAGGATGGGACTTCACAATCAAATCCATGGGTCGCCTGATAAATTAACCGAGGCAAGATATTCCTGTATGGATCATTTTCTCTTTTCTCCTTCAGGTAAGCCATGCATCTTTCAACCTCAGACTTGACTTCCACATACATTTCATGTGTTCTCTCTCTGTCCCTTAATTCCAGCTTCCTCCCTTCACCATAAAATGATTATTGCATTAAGATCATGAGATACAAACCCGACGAAGAAAATGCATAAAATATACAGAAAACATAGTGGATATAGATGGTTTAAGCATCCAATGGAATGTAATAGTCAAGCAGTTACAAATCCTTATTTGTCAAGTTTTAAAAATCAGCCTCACTCAAACTCATACCTGCTGCATGCAGTAAATTTTGCAAAACATGTATTGAAGAAGTATCTCACACATGCAAACTTTTTGACTGATATGCAGCAATGTGTTGGTGGGACTAGTAACAACAGGCATATGATGGAGCAGAGAAGAAAGAAAAAACATGGAATTCAGCTTCCAAACTAAACGGGGAAAGGTTGAAATTTCATTCCTGAAGGACAAAAAACAACAGACTTTGCATTGCCGACTATTTTTATGGGAGAAGAAGTATAGCACTTCTATTAGTTTGTTTTTGTCAGATCATCAAACAAGCAATACATAATCAAAGCCTTGTTGCATTTCAAATTTACTAATCCTAGGACAGAACAGGTCAATGTAAGCAATTGAGCACAAGACAGATTGGTGAATATCCATATAGGCCAGACTGATATCTGCTCCAGCACGATAAACTAGAGGCAATGTTGAATAGTTTGGAACTATCTTACCCCACACAACAGTTATGAAGCACCTATATCTGCAAGAGATATACCTGTTAGTCACCATCGTCTATTAGGAAATGGGTCCAACAATGAATATCTAACTATCCAACAATACCAACCAAAAGAAGAAAGACTTAAGGGAGGCCTACATTGCCAGATTTTAAATAACATTCATGATTTTAGCATTCGAAAAATACTTGGCTTGTCACAGAGAATGCATGGTTTAAACCCTGACATGATTATTAATTTAATCCTGGGTAATAGAAAACAAACCAACTGCTTGATCTATAATCTTCCATTTTTTTTGTGGAAACATGAATTCTTCTTTGCATATCCTAAGGTGGACACATGGGTTTGAAGAATGGCCTCCTATAAAAACATTTCATTTGATCTTCCAAGTATGTATGCACATGGACATTTTTGGTTGAGTACCATACCTTCTGTTTCTATTGGTCTTCCGAACAAGTAATAAAAACGTCCGGGAAGTTTAGGCAGCAGTAGTGGTAAGTGTGGATCTTGGTTTCCAATCTCTCCATCAACGGTAGTCCTGTAATCACAAGAGAACAATGACATTTAGGTACACGGGCAATAAAAAGGAACATGGGATATAGAAGATTTAAACTAAAACCAAAACAGTGATCATACGACATGAAGCAGAAGCAATTTTGCGTAGTTAGGAAGTATTGACTGGCATGCTGAAGAGATGTGCTCAAACATCGATTTTGCAGACTCTTTTTGTTAATGGAATGTGACAACCCTTGTCTCAAAGGATTGATTTGCTGCTATGAAATTGATATGTTAGAAGTGACAATCACCAGGAAATTAATTCACAATTCAATTTCACTATTAAGTTTAAACCACTTGTAGCTAGACTAACCCTACCTCAAACAAGTTCAACTAGATTCATCATAACTGCTTGAATAAATCAAGCAGCATGCAAGAGATCGACAAGCAATATCCGATGTGGAAAACCACCCATGGGGTCAAAAGCAATGGGATCGGCTGCAGGAGATTTTACAACCCGAAATGAATCCACGTGCATGGACTTGAGCCTTTCTGGCCAAATCGACGCGCACCACAACCCATCCTTTAAGGCATGCGGACTCCACCTAGGGCTTGACCTACTTCGCCTAGAAACCTCAACCGCAACAATCACATCCAGAACTCACACGAAAGGTCTCGAACTTAGATGATAGAAGACAAAATCACCCTTGGAGATCTTCAATAACCCTCAAGCACTCATAGATCAAGCTAATCTCAAAAAAAGAAAAAGAAAAAGAGAACGAGGATTCTCCCTCTAGGATGATCTGAGACTGTTCACACACCATAGGAGAGAATAAGGAAGCTCCTTATGTGACAACCCTAACTTGTAAACCCCCAAAACAACCAAAGTAATTCTCCTATGAATTACAAGTCTCCAAAAAGAAACACAATGGAACACACCAACCTCCACAAAACCCCCCCCCCCCCCCCCCCCCCCCCCCCCCCATAATTTCCCCGAAGTAGTCTCCTTAATACTTAATGCTAATGGTAATCTAATCCCCAAACACCTATCTAAACTCCAAACCACCGAGCCTCAAGGCCCAAACAAATGGAACAATTAAAAAAATACGGGATTTCACACAAGGTAAGGATTGAGAGACTACAGCTTAAATATTCAGGCAGGATATTGAAGCTCGTTCAGTGAACAAGCCTGCAAGAGCAAGAAGATGGCTGAATATTCCAATGTGTTTTCTTTGCTTGCTCAATTGTCTTTTTCTCATGTTTTGCTTTCTCAAACCTTGTCTGGAACCACAACACCTTCTGAACCATTCCGGATCACCTTGAAACATGTGAAGGCTCGTGTCCACGGTAGGAAGCTTATCTAGGATACTCAGAATGGACAATCAAGGAATAAACAACAAATCTGATTGTTTAGGACTCTAGGATCTAACAGAAGGTCTTAGTATCTTGTTCTTCCCATACTATACTTTTTAAATAAAAGAAGGAAAAAATGGAAAAACATTTGGAGGTGTACAGATATTGAAACCCAACCTGGTTATACAACACCAAAGTGCTCTACTTTCCTCAGCCTGGTTTTCTCACTGCCTGTTTTGATCTCTAATGCCATATCTAGTACACATTGCGGCATTCAGTCTTTTGACCTGAAGTATCTGCTCTACATACAACTTTTGACTGCATCATCACTTCGTTTTGAAAAAGCTAAGCCAGCGCAAAAAAACGTTACCTTCGGTAAAGTTTTGGGAAGTGGTTACGGAGAACTTATATGGAATTCTACCTAAAAATACCTCAAACGTGACAATCCCTTCTCTCATTGGGATTGTGATGCAGCGCAGCCTCCTTTTACGAAACTATTTGCAAGAAGAGATCACAAACTTGCTTATGTTAAAGATTCTCTCCGTTAGAATAAGAGTTTAGACTTAATCCCACATTGGTTAGTTACGTTATGTAATTAGCTCTCACGTAATATAAATAAAGCTCTCTTGTGTTAGGGTTAGTTAACACCCTAAACACTTTCTCTTTCTCAATCAACATGGTATCAGAGCGTAACCCACCATAGAGCCTAACCCTAACCCTAACATCATCACCCACCACTCTAGCAGTTGTGAACAGTAACCACGCAGCTTTGAACAGTGTTTTCTGCAAACCCTAGCCCCAAATCCCTCATCTTTATACCTCAAAACCCAAACCCATTCACAGGCGACCCTCGACAGACGTCGCCCAGTCAACGACGACCATCGCCGGCCATTGCCAGTCACCAGCCACCCTCCGGCGACCCTCACCCAACTCCGGTGACCCTCGTCTGTACCAAATCTGCAGTCCTATGACTCCGAAAACTGTTGAAATACCTCAAAATTACTAAACCAGTGCTCAAAATCCCTCGTTTGTACCAGTGCTTGAAATCCCTTGTCTGTTGGTGCTCGAAAATCATTAAAATCCCTTCCTTTTTTGTGATTTCCAGTCGTGTTTATGGCTCTCTGGCTCGTAGATGTTCAGATTTGTTACTAGTTCTCTGTTCAGATCTGTTCCAGTCGTGTTTATTGGCTTCTTCGCACTCCTGTGATAGTTCTTGTATCCTGGTAATTGTTTCTCATGCTATTGGTTGTTGTGATGACTGCTTTGTTGATCATATGTGTTCCTTGTGGCTGTTGATGGAGTTATTGTTGGGTCTAGCGTTCTCTATGGTGTTGGTGATCAGTTGGTGATTGGTAGGTGTTGTTATAAATACTCCACTATTGTTGATTTTGTTGTTTCTTGGTGGCTGTTAATTTGGTGTAATGACTGAAACTAATAAGCCTGTGTCTACTTCTAGCTCCACTATTGTTAGTAGTTCTGCTCGTTCGTCTTGGTTTCAGGGGAGGCTGTCTATTACCTCTACACTTTTGAATGGCAAAAATTATGTTGTTTGGGGCCAAACCAGTTGAGGTCTATTATTTGGGTGAGACACTGTATCATATTTTGACTGATGACCCGCCCCCGCGCAGTGACTGCTACCACATATGGGGCATGGGTGTCTGAGGATGCTCGGATTCGATCAGAGCTATGGAATAGTATGGAAGACCATATTTCTAGCACATTGATCTTCTTATGTACAGCCAAGCAAGTATGGACACAGGCTCAGGAGATGTATTCTGTTGTTAACAATCTCCGTCGCACATATGATCTTCATCGGTCCTTCTTTTCTATCGCACAGGGTGATTTATCCTTGGAGTCTTATTATTCCAAGTTTCGTGGTATCTGTGAGGAGCTCAACATCTGTGAGCCTATTTCTGCTGATGTTCAGGTTACGAAGCGCCAGCGTGAGCGTATGCAGGTAACTCGGTTTATATCTGGTGTGTCATTGACTACTTATGGTCCTGTCTGTAATGAGCTTTTGGGGTCTCGAGATTTACCTTCTCTCAGCGAGGTTTTTAGTCGACTTCGTTAGTCTTCTGTATCTGTGCCTGTGCCACCTCCTGATCGTTCAGCATTAGGTTCCGCTGTATTTGGTGGTTCTGGCTCTTCCTTCAGCCGTGGTTGCGGCCGTGATTCTGGGTTTAGTGATCGTGGTCGTGATTCTGGGTTCAGCGGGGATAATGGTCGTGGTTCTGGTGGTCGTGACTCTGGTTTTGGTACTCGTGGGGGTCGCATATCCAGGGGAGGTAGCAGTGGTAACGGCCGTGATTCTAGGTTTTGTACTCAATGTCGGGGAACCAATCATACAGTGGAGTTCTGTTATGAGCTTCATGGTTTTCCTCAGGCTCATCAGGTTGCTATCTCTGATGATACTGGACAACTTACTCATTCTTCTGCCGACACTGCGGTGACTATCTCTGCAGAGGAGTACCAACGCCTTATGTCATTTCAGTTTCCCGTTGCGGGTTCTTCTTCCACTGCTATGCTTGCTCAGAAAGGTCCATCTGTTACTTGTGTTGCATCTTCTCTTACTTCTACCCCTTGGGTTATCGATTCTAGTGCCTCTGATCATATGACTGGTACTTCTACTTTGTTTTCTAGCCGCCAGTTTGTTGGTAAACCATCTCATGTTACCTTAGCAGATGGCTCTACCACAAAACTTATTGGTTTGGATTTTGTTCCTGTCACTTCATCTTACTTTGGACTCTGTGTTACATGTTCCTCATTTTTCCTTTAATCTTATGTCTGTTAGTAAGCTTACAAAGTCCTCGGTCACATTTCTTCCTCATGGTTGTGTGTTTCACGATCTAAAGACAAGGAGAAAGATTGGTGGAGGTACTTAACGTGGAGGCCTATATTACTTTACCGATGACATATGTCCTGCGTCTGTTGCTCTTCAGTCATCCGTTTCTCCCTATCAACAACATTGTTATTTGGGCCATCCCTCACTTCAGAATCTGAAGCGTCTGGTGCCATCATGTAGTAATGTTAAGGACTTGCAATGTAAAGTCTATGAGTTTAGTAAACACCGTCGAGTGTCTTTTTATCCTAGGGTTGAGCGTCGTGTGTCATGTCCTTTTCAGTTAGTACATTCGGATATTTGGGGTCCTATTCATGTTCCCACTTTAGTTGGTTTTCAGTATTATGTTATTTTTGTCGATGATTTCTCTCGAATTACATATCTTTATCTTATGAAAACAAGATCAGAGTTGTCTTCCGTCTTTAAGTCTTTTTATGCCGAAATAAAGACTCAATTTGATACTTGCATTCATATTTTTTGTTCCGATAATGCACGTGAATATTTTCATAATGCTCTTTCTTGCTTTTTTGATGATCATGGGATAATTCACCAGTCTTCTTGCGCTCGGACTCCACAACAAAATGAGGTTGCTGAACGCAAGATCCGACACTTATCTGAAGTTATGTGTGCCATGTTAATCCAAATGCAGGTCCCTAAGTCTTACTAGAGTGATTCTGTCCTTACAACATGTTACTTGATTAATCGTATGCCCTCCACTGTTCTTGATGGTTAGATACCTCATAAGGTTTTATTTTCTGGTCGTCCTCTTCACTCATTACCCCCTCGGGTATTTGGGTGCACATGTTATGTTCATGACCTAGATCCTGACCAGGACAAACTTGATCCCCGCTCAATCCGGTGTGTCTTTCTTGGTTATTTGCGCACTCAGAAAGGGTATAAGTATTACTCACCCTCTCTTCGTCGTCACTTTGTGTGTGCTGATGTCACTTTTAATGAGTCATTGCCTGTCTTTTTGGGGATCCCTGAGTCTAAGTATGTCCTTTCTGAGTCTGAGTATGTTATTCCTATAGTTGTTCCTCCTGTTCCTGTGCTACCCTTGCAGGTATATGTTCGTCAACGGAAACGATTAATAGCCCCACCAGTGCTTGCCGCCACGCCTCCTCTGTCCCAAGATCCCGTTTCCCACCACCACCACCACCACCTCCACCTCCACCTCCCTCGTCACCTGGTCTTCCTATTGCACTTCGCAAAGGTATTCGGTCTTGCACTACTCGTCCTATTGCTCAGTTTGTTTCCTATAATCATCTGTCTCCGTCACTTTGTGGTTTTACTACTTCTGTTTCGTCCATTTTTATTCCTAACACTGTTCCGGAGGCCTTATCTGTTTGAGTGGCGGACAACTATGGTAGCTGAGATGTCTGCTCTCCATGACAATGACACTTGGGAGTTGGTTTCTTTTCCGCCAAGAAAGTCTACCGTTGGATGTCGTTGGGTATTTACTGTCAAGTATCATTCGGAGGCACCGTTGAACGGTATAAGGCTCGTCTTGTGGCCAAAGGCTATACCCAAACGTATGGAGTTGATTATGCCAAGACTCTCTCTCCGGTGGCCAAGATTAACTCTGTTCGCATTCTTATTTCTCTGGCCGCCAATCTTGATTGGCCCTTGTTTCAGTTGGATGTCAAGAATGCATTTCTACACGGTGACCTGCTCGAGGAGGTGTATATGGAGCAACCTCCTGGGTTTGTTGCTCAGGGGAGCGTTCTCAGGTGTGTCGCCTTTGCAAAGCCCTCTATGGTCTTAAGCAGTCACCTCGAGCTTCCTCGAGCTTGGTTTGACAGGTTTAATGATGCTGTGTTGCAATTTGGTATGCGTCGCTCCCATTCTGATCATTCTGTCTTCTTTACTCAGCCAGATTGGGGGAAAGTAGTGCTGATTGTGTATGTGGATGATATCATTATTACTGGGGATGATCAGAAATGTATTGATGAGTTAAAACAGTTTTTACAGCATCAGTTTCACACCAAAGATTTGGGTAAGCTTCGATATTTCTTGGGTATTAAGGTAGCAAAATCCAAGGAAGGGATCAGGTTGTCCCAAAGAAAATATGCACTAGATATTCTAGAGACTGGTTTATTGGGAGCAAAGCCTATAGAGACCCCTATGGATCCAAACGTCAAATTGTGTGTTGATCAGGGGGAGATATTTCCTCATCCAGACCATTATCGTCGCTTGGCAGGAAAGCTGAATTTTCTCACCAATACACGGCCTGGTATCTCATTTGCTGTCAGTATGGTAAGTCAGTTCATGTCAGCCCCTCGTCTTACACATTGGGAAGCTTGTCTTCGTATTGTGAAGTATTTCAAGGTTCATCCCGGACGTGGCCTCTTTTATCGTTCAAATGGTCATTTGTGTGTTGAGGCCTTTACCGACGCTGATTGGGCGAGATCATCATCTGATAGACGGTCCACAACTGGGTACTGTACTTTTGTTGGTGGAAATTTAGTTACCTAGAAGAGCAAGAAACAAATTGTGGTTGCTCGGTCCAGTGCTGAAGCATAGTATCGTGCCATGGCTCATACTACTTGCGAGGTTGTATGGTTGAGAGCTTTGCTCAAAGCGTTGGGGTTTGGCGTACAATTACATATTCCTATGTATTGTGATAATCAAGTAGCAATACATATCGCTTCGAATTTGGTATTTCATGAGAGAACCAAACATATCGAGGTAGATTGTCATATTGTTCGGGAGAAGATAGATAGTGGCGTGTTGGTTACCCCTTTCGTGTCTATAGGAGCTCAATTGACAGATATCTTCACCAAACCGTTATTTAAACCACGTTTAGCGTTGTTATGTAACAAGCAGGGATTTTGTGATATATATTTTCCAGCTTGAGGGGGAGTGTTAGAATAAGAGTTTAGACTTAATCCCACATTGGTTAGTTACGTTATGTAATTAGCTCTCACGTAATATAAATAAAGCTCTCTTGTGTTAGGGTTAGTTAACACCCTAAACACTTTTCTCTTTCTCAATCAACACTCTCTTTGAAATATAAACACAAATATGTATGAATAAGAGGTACTCCCTCTATGAACACACAATATGAGAAAACTCTCAATTTTCATTAATTCAATCAAAAACTCTCATACCCTGAAGGCTTACAACTTATTATATAGGCAAAAAATCCTAACCCTCAATGAGCTTTAATTGTTAAACAAGAAAACGTAAAATAGGAAACTAAATGGCAAACTGAATACTTTAGAACACTTATTCCTAAAATTAAAACTCCCTAACAAAATTACTAAAACATAAAATATGAAAAACTAAATGATTTATTAAATTATTTTCAATTTCCATTTTGCATCATTCTCCCCGGCTTGAAGAAACTTGACCTCGAGTTTACATAGTTGAATTCTCCGAAACACATGCAGAATGGAAGTTGAAAATAATTTAATAAATAGCATTATGTAGTTTTCCGTATTTTATGTTTTCGTAATTTTGTTAAGGAGTTTTAATTGCTGCCACCATGCCGCAGCCCTACCCCGAAATCTGGTAGTGACTAGCGACACCCATATATCCTCCGGACCCTGCTTAAACTCCATAATCTCGTCAATAGTTGTAACCCAATCAAGGAATTTTTTTTCTGGCGTCAAACCCCCCGGAACTCAGGCAGATCGATCTTCAAAGTTCAAACCAGCTTCCCATTGTCGAACGTCGCGATGATCAGTTGCGACCCCCCCCCCGGTTGATAGTAACCACCACCATTAGGTCTGCCGGCACCAGTAGCGCCTATCGCGAAAGGGTTTTCAGCATCTTCACCATTCGTATCATCGTCCTCCTCCTGAGGTTGCCGATTATACGGGCGATGGCGAGGTGGATTTTCCCTAACAACTAGTGCCGCAATCTGGTTAGTTGGGGCGCCGACCGCATTCACCATACCAACCCTATGATGCTCCAATTGTTGAAATCGCGCCTCTGTTTGCGCCTCCTGCGCTACGTCATCCCTTTCATAAACATCATCCACAGGAGGAGCTGTACGACCGCCTCGTCCCCCTCGACCTCCAACACGTCCTCCGGCCATAGTCAGGATTGGAACTCACACTCTGATACCAATTGATGCAGCGCAACCTCTTTTTACGAAACTATTTGTAAAAAGAGATCACGAACTTGCTTATGTTAAAGATTCTCTCTTTGAAACATAAACACAAATAGGTATGAACAAGAAGTACTCCCTCTATGAACACACAATATGAGAAAACTCTCAATTTTCATTAATTCAATCAAAAACTCTCTTAGCCTGCTTACAACTTATTATATAGGCACAAAACCCTAACCCTAAATGAGCCCTAATTCTTGTTAAACAAGAAAATGTAAAATAGGAAACTAAATAAACTATAATTGGAAAACTGAATACTTTAGAACACTTATTCCTAAAATTAAAACTCCTTAACAAAATTACTAAAACATAAAATACGGAAAACTAAATAATGCTATTTATTAAATTATTTTCAATTTTCATTCTGCATCAAATTGTCACTTCTGTAGACACCCTATTCTGGACTGTCCGGATTAGTTTATTTACGGTCTTTCGATTCCCCAATGATGAATGTGGTCAAGAACATCCCGAGATTGTTGATATGTTTGAGCTTTGAGCGTTCCAAGCCTCCTTCAAATCCTTTCAAACTCCACTTCAAACCTTTCAAGCCAGAACCAAACGGCCTCAACAGAACCCTACTTGCTTACGCTAGTACTGTGCTGGCGTGCGCTGATAAACTGCCACGTGTCAGTCGTCGACAGTTGACTCAGTTGCCACTGGCGCACGCAGGTATAATGACGGCTTACGCCAGTCAAAGTCGGTCAAATCATCACTTTTCTGTCACGTGCTCGAGACTTTTGTGGCTCCCCAATACAGTGAACAGTCTCCCTGATGATTATATTCTGCAGGGACGTCCCCCTCTCTCTCCTACATCCCCCATCACCTAGTCCCATGCATTTAATGCATGGGAGGCTCCTAAACTCAACCAGCCCTTTAACCCAACTGATCAGGCCGCTCTTCAGTCATCTCTCACTCTATAAATACCCCCTCTGGCATTCATTTGCCAAGGGTTAGCCACCATAAGTATCCAAGTCCTCTTTTCTTCTTTGGCTCTCTCTCTTCTCCTCCATTGTAAGAGAGAGCAAAGGGGCCATTCCCACACATCTTACACAGCTATTCTCTCATCACCTAGCCTCCATCTCCCAAGTTCAAGGCTCAAATCCATCCATCAATCTTAAAACTAAAGGTATACCACCTTTTTGTGGCTTTCTGATTTGACCCCTGAGGGGAGCCAGTAAGGTTCAGACTGGTAATCAATACCAGTCCTGACCTTAAAATGGCAAAATAACAAAGATCGTATAAAGTGAACAATGGCGCACGCCAGTGTAATGGAGCCGTACGCCAGTCATGGCAGTACGTGCACCACTGGCGTGGGATCGTTGGTCATTTGTTTTTCATGTTTATGCTTCCTTTTATCACCTTACTGCATGATAATAATCAGTCTACTGCTTTCTGTATTTTAGAATTGCGTAGTTGTAGCATCTCGATACTTGCTTTTATTTTTACTATGGAGGCCTCTGGGATCTTTCTGGTCATGTTCCAGAGCCCAGAAGATGCAAAGCCAAGCATTGGACAAGTGATGTCATTGGCGTACGTAGTCTCGTGACTGGCGTACGGTAGTGCTATCCAGTCCGGTGGCTGGCCCTTGGATCGTAGCTCAATCCTGGTCTCATGTTATCTCCCCACACTGTTTATGGGGCATTCTGTTTATTTTCATGGCTCGAAGCCATTTTATTTATCTGTAACCTGTACATATGATGATAATAAACTGCGTGGTTTGTCCTGGGTGTGCACTGGTCCATTCCAGAGCCCAGAGGGTTAAAAACAGGAGTTGTGAGTTTGAGATAACTGGAGTACGCCAGTTATTAGGTGGCGTGCGCAGGTCTTCATTGGCATGCAGTGGCCTGGCCAGTGAATGCCGGTTTGCTGCCTGTACACGTCCCTTTTGACTAGCGTACCTCAGCTTGTTCAAAACACTCATAAGTGCTTGTTCTCAATCTATTTCCGATAGTCATTGCTCTAATCAAATCATCCATAAACAGTTCTACCACATAAATGTAAACTGTTATAGTTTTAACCCCCCCTTACCTGTTCCCCCGCCCTAATTGGCTAAAAAAATGATTAATGAGAGAAAAGTGCAAATGTTTTACAAAATGTCTGAGTAGAGACCGATCTCCGGATCGGGCGAGAGGGGTGCCATAAAACCCTTCCTCTCTCGTAACCTAGCTCCCAAACCTCAGATATCGAAGGTGACGACTGACCGGTCTACGCCTTTTCAAAATCAAACAACGTAGCGAGCGTTTCGAGTTCAGCTCCTTGGGTGTTTCACCGCTAAAACCTAGTGGCGACTTTGAATCGAAGCGTTTCGCCACGCATTTCCAAAAAAGAGGGACCGCACCCAAATTTTTCGTAAAATTTCCCGGGCGCGTGCCCACAACTTCCAAAGGGCTCATACTGCTATGGAATTGACATAGAATGCTTGATGTAACTAAACACGAAAAAGATTACTGATGAACATAACCACGCTATATATTGTCCCTAGGCTGCCTTGTCCTTTCAAAACAATAAAGTTCTGGAAACTTGGCTTTGGAATATCCTTCTCAAGCTAAATTTCATATTTACCAACTAATTTCTTTCCCAACTAAATTGTAACTTAAATTCAAGTCCAGTAACTTTTCCACCATTTCCAATTCGGTCCCGATTAACAATCAAAAGCATTTAGGTCTCCCGTCATGTGTCAGCTAACTAGCATGCCATCCTGGCGCTATAGCTCTCAAAACTCTGTCTTTATTCACTTCCTTGATTTTCCAATTAACGCAACAAAAGAAAGCTTGTGCTCTAGAATCAATTTCCTCACTTCATTTTGCTTCTACGGGTCTACCTTTTGCTTCTACGGGTCTACCAACCCCCCTAATATTCCACACTCCAAGAAACATGAATCCAGTGTTCTGAGTACCAATTATTTTTATTTTTTTGTTACTTACTGAGTACCAGTTGGCGCCAATGTTTCATCTTAACTGCTTAAAGTTTTCAACTGAGTCAGATCTAAAAAATGAGATCTAATCAATTTTTGTTTAATTGATCCTTTTTTCATTACCTTTTATCAGTCAATACAGTAATATAACAACTACTTTCCCATAATGGCTCAAGAAAAATATTGAGACTTGTTTTTTACTAGGAGACCTGTAATCTTGGATGCTATTTCAAGAATTAATAAAGCATAAACAAAAATAAGTGAAATGAGGGGGAAGTGTGAACCTCTGAACCCGAGTACTGTATGAAAACCAGATCATCTTATGAAGGTCAATGAAACCAAGAAAAAAAGCTTAAATACCTCAATGTGACATTCCCTTCTCTCATTTTCTCAAGTTCATCCTTCAAAAAAGGAATCTTCATTTGGTCCTCATAATCAAAGACAACCTAATTGAAGAAGAACATAACCACTTGTTTATCAAAGAATTATTTAGAGTTCTAAAATCTAAGAGCAGGAAGATGAATACATCACTAATTATTTATCACAAAATTCCTTTCAGCTCATGTGATTGACTTTTCAAATGGCTGAAGCAGCCCCATCAGGACACACCAATTCTAGGTAAGGCATTTTAATGGGTCCAGTACGTATTTGTTTGTTTGGTACTTCAATAGGCGACTCCACATATCCGCCAGAGAGTATTGCCCTTGGACCACATAGCCATTTGCAGGGAACCCACCACACCCATGTCGGGGCCGAAGCTAAGTTCCCACCACGTGCTACGAGTGCTAAAGCATATGTGAAGACTTACGAGTATGTTAGCCCCACTAAGCTGCTATGGATACTTGAATACAAGCAATGCGTGAGGAACTCCAAGTACTGACACACTGAACTAACCACTTGGTGGTAATGGGTTCAATAGTATAGCTGGACTGGACATGCACCCAACAAACATGTAACTATGGATGAAAGTCCGCACTTGGCCACTTATGTTACTTACGCAATAGAACACAGTTCCTTCAAAATGAGATAAATGTCCACAATGAATGCCTCATTTTACATGAAGCCAATATTTGCCCTAGTAAATAAAAGTTCAATACTGAGAAGTATGGGACATATAACCAGGTACCGGTGACAAAGGACTCCAAGAATTAGATAGATCAACGATTGGAGACAACCCATGGCATCTAGGAAATTGAGTCAAATTGACCAGCTCAATAAGAATATAAAATCCAAAAGGACGTACTGTTTGTGTATATAAAACAAAAGGCCATAACAAAGACGAAAATTCGAGAAGTTAAGTTTCAGGCTTACCTGAGCCAAATCATCTTCTCCAACAGCACCAAAAGGAATAATTGTTGCTCCAAATCTTGCTGCCATTCTGACAAACTCAGACCGTTCTGGCCAGAACAACTTGTATTCCTCACCCTGGAAAGTATGAAGAGCTGAGCATAATAGGAGGAGTTTGGAACATACATCTAGACACAGCTGAGCATAATAGTAGGAGTTTAGAACATACATCTAGACACAGCGATGTACCACATGTCTATGAGTAAGCAAGTTAATTACACAACGGCATAGTAGAAAATATTTGCGTTTATATTACACCAGATTTGGTAAATATTTTTCCAGACGGGTTAAATAACTACAGAGAAAAGAAAAAATATAATGAAATGAAGGGAAAGATGTGATTAATCAAACTTTATCATACCACAGTCCATAGATATGTCCCTGTAACAAGAAAAATGATGCTATCATCCACTTCATTACCTTTTGTTTTCAAAGTGAAAAACTTATTTATGATGCAAGTAGGGAGGAACCATTTACCATCTTGATGGCATCACATTCATTTAAAAGTCTAATTCTGCACTTGCTAAAATGGAAATACAAAGAACAATGGAAGGAAACTTCCAAAACAGGTAACATGTTGACCAGGAATGCTGCGTCCTCTAAACTCTTACCTTCCGATGAAGAGCCTCACGCACGCCTCCTGGATAAAGCAGCACATGGGAATTCAAAGAAAGAAGTTTATATAAGTTACTTCCTGATACGGGAACTGCCCCCATAACTCTTAACGTGTCATATGCTGATACATCAACTGTAGTATTTGAACCCTCAAACAACATTGGGTGTGCTATCCCTCGCACAAGAATGTTTCTTTCAGCCCAGAAACGGGATACCAATGAAATTACTTCTAAACCTAACAACATGTGATAACCAACAAATAAGACAGGTCCCTTGGAAGGAATCCCTGCAAGGCCCTTCACAATGTTCCCATTCTCTAGGGTTGACAGCATCACAGGAGCAGTAGCAACCTCAATCCATCTAGGAATTCAAAAAAAGTGTGAAGCAATACTAAGTGACAGTTAATGTTCATACGCAATTAACTACATAAACACGACAAAAAAGAAAAGAAAAGAAAATGTTTGGGCAACTGCCAAGTAGATAATCAGCACCTGCTTGTGGAAAACATCCATAACAGCAAGCTTAATACGTACACCACCTTAAATCTAAATGGGAACAAATAATTATGGTGTTTATAATTATGATGTGTTGGTTCCATGAAACACATTTCTCTAACTTTGATAAGACTGCACTGAAAATAACATGTCTTATTCCCATGTATCTGTAGTTGTAAGCTGTTAAGTTACTGGGGTTCTGGCGTTTTCTAATCATGTTAGTGGTTTTTCTCAGAGGGAAATGCAAGCTCTCCGGCGCCTAATGGTTCAGGCTGATTCTCCATCTACTATAGCTTCTACTTCTACAGCAAATCCCACTTCATCCTATTTTGCTCACACAGATATTCCGGCTAGTGCATTTACTGCCTCTTCTGCTATTCCTTAGATTATAGATTCCGGTGCTTCAGATCATATGACAAGTTGTTCCTCTGTATTTGATTCTTACTCTACTTGTTCTGGTAAGGATAAGGTCAGGATAGCAGACGGATCATTCTCTGCTATTTCAGGGAAAGGTTCCGTTCGCTATTCTCCCTCTATTTCCCTCTCTTCAGTTCTACATATTCCAAACTTTGCCACTAACCTTTTGTCCGTTAGTAGTCTTACTCGTTCTGCAAATTGTTCAGTGACCTCTTTTCCTACTCATTGTGTTTTTCAGGAACTGGACACGGGCAAAGTGATTGGCAGTGGTAAAGCACAAGATGGCCTCTATTTTTTTGGAGTCTGCACCTCGTTCACCTATGTCATGTGGTCTTGCTTTGCAAGCAGATACGAGTTCAGCTCTCTCTATGTTACATCAGTGGCACCGTAAATTGGGTCATCCCTCTTTTGGGATTTTAGAGAAACTTTTTCCTACTTTAATTAAGCATTGTTCTAGGAGTCAGTTTTTTTGTGAAGCTTTTGAGCTTGGAAAACATAGACGTTCATTTTATGCACTATTAATAAACGGAGTGCCTCTCCTTTTATGGTTATTCATTCTGATGTTTGGGGTCCTTCCTCTGTTACATCTCTTAAAGGTTTTCGGTGGTTTGTCACTTTTATTGACTGTTATTCTCGTGTTACTTGGGTGTATCTACTTAAATCAAAGAATGAAGTCTTTTCTTGTTTTAAATCTTTTCATGCAATGGTACGCACCCAATTTGATGCGAATATAAAAATTCTCCGTAGTGACAATGGCACTGAGTATATCGATAGGACTTTTAGGGCCTTTCTGGATGAAAATGGCATTCTTTTTCAGATGACTTGTGTTGACACTCCACAACAAAATGGAGTTGCTGAACGCAAAAATCGTCATCTTGCTGCGGGTGCTCGCTCTCTTTTATTCACCATGAATATTCCCAAATATTTATGGGGCGAAGCGATTTTGACTGCAACTTACCTTATAAACCGTATGCCATCCAGTGTTCTTCACTTCAAAACTCCCATTGAGTGTCTTCCTGGTAGTTTTCGTGTCATGACTCTTCCTCCGAGAGTTTTTGGTTGTGTATGTTTTGTTCATGCTCCTAACCCCTCTGGTGGCAAGTTAGGTCCTAAAGCCCGTAAATGTGTTTTCATTGGGTACTCTCCTACCCAGAAGGGCTATAAGTGTTATGATCCTCACCCTAGAAAATTTTTTGTCTCTATGGATGTCACTTTTTGGGAAACCGAGCCTTTTTACTCTCCCTCCGCTCCATCTCTTCAGGGGGAGCATAGGCAAGAAGAGATGAGGGAGGTTTATAGTCATGGTCAGGGGGAGGAATTATTTTTTAATCATGATGAGGAAGAGAAGGGAAAATCTGAAGAGGAACTCGTATCTGCCGAAAGAGTAACACATGACATTGGTGGTGATATCAAAAACAGATCACAATGGTGGCAAAGGCCTGACTTGCAGGTCTATACTAGAACTAGACGAAAAAATGGAAAGCTCTCCTGTGTGATGCCACCTTGTCAATCACAATTGCTTGCTCCAGTTCTGGATTCCTCAGCCGACTCATCTGGTAATGAATCTTCTCCCATTGAACCTCCTTTTATTGATTCTGATAATCTTCCTGTTGCTATTCGGAAAGGTGTCAGATCATGCACCCTACATCCTATCCCCCAGTTTGTTTCTTATGATCGTTTATCTCCTTCGTACCATGCCTTTGTTTCGTCTCTTTCTTCTATATCTATTCCATAGAATTGGCAGGATGCACTGGTGATACCTAAGTGGAAAGGAGCTATGGTAGAGGAGATGATAGCTTTGAAAAAGAATGGCACTTGGGAGCTAGTATCACTTCCAAAAGGGAAGAAATCAGTGGGATGCAAGTGGGTTTTCACTGTTAAGCAGAATGCTGATGGTACCGTTGAGAGGTACAAGGCAAGACTTGTTGCCAAGGGTTTTTCTCAAACCTATGGTATTGATTACGAAGAGACGTTCGCTCCGGTAGCAAATATGAACTCTGTACGAGCACTACTATCTTGTGCTGCAAATTTGAATTGGCCCCTACAACAGTTTGATCTGAAGAACGCATTCCTTCATGGTGAATTAGAGGAGGAGGTGTATATGGATATACCTCCAGGTTTTTCTTCCTCTGAGACTGAAGGAAAGGTTTGTAGGTTGAAGAAGGCTCTCTATGGGTTGAAGCAGTCACCTAGAGCTTGGTTTGGCAGATTTTCTAAGGCTATGTTGAGGTTTGGATACAAACAGAGCCATGCAGATCATACTATGTTTATCAAGGGAGCTGCCGATAAGATTGCTGTCCTTATTATCTATGTTGATGATATAATAATGACAGGCAATGATGTGGACGAAATTCTTAATCTTAAGTCTAATTTGGCTCAAGAGTTTGAGATTAAGGATTTGGGATCATTGAGATACTTTCTAGGGATGGAGGTGGCGAGGTCTGATAGAGGTATTTTATCTCCCAACGGAAGTATATACTTGATCTTTTGGAAGAAACAGGTATGTTGGGTTGCAGACCTGCAAATTCTCCTATTGAGGCGAATCATCATCTTTGTGGAGATGTGGGGGAGCACACTGATAAGGAGAGGTATCAACGACCGGTGGGTCAATTGATATACTTAGCTCACACTCGACCAGATGTTACTTATGCAGTTGGTGTTGTTAGTCAGTTTATGCATGATCCTCGTACTCCACACCTGGATGCAGTTTATCGTATCTTGAGGTATCTCAAGTCAGCTCTAGGAAAGGAATTCTGTTCTCTAATCATGGTCACCTGCGGTTGGAGGTATTCACTGATGCTGACTGGGCTGGATCTGTGGATGATAGACGCTCTACTTCAGGCTACTGTACTTTCCTTGGAGGGAATTTGGTTACTTGGCGAAGTAAGAAGCAATCAGTGGTTGCTAGATCAAGTGCAGAAGCAGAGTATAGAGCTATGGCTCATGGTGTTTGTGAGCTCTTGTGGCTCCAAACCTTGTTACGTGATTTGGAAATTTCTGATAATAGTCCTATGAAACTCTATTGTGACAATAAAGCTGCCATCAACATTGCTCATAATCCTGTTCAACATGACAGAACAAAGCATATAGAGATTGACAGGCACTTCATCAAGGAGAAGCTGAGTGATGGGTTGATATGTATGCCTTTTGTGAAATCGGAGGATCAATTAGCTGACATATTCACAAAAGGGCTTGGTAGCAAGAGTTTCCATTCCGCTGTCTTCAAGTTGGGCTTGACTGATATCTTCGCACCAACTTGAGGGGGAGTGTTAAGTTATGAGTGTATATGTAATTAGCGTGTAAATGAACCCTTGTGCAATTAGATTAGGAGTTAAGGGTCTCAGTGTAATTATTCTCTTAGTCTAGTATAACTCTAACGTAATGAGAAAATAACCCTAATTTTTTGGGTTCCCAGTTATTCCATCTCTCGTTTTACATAAGCCACTGATAGACAAGTTAAAATGCCACAATTTGGTCATTTTCATACCAAAACACTATGTTATAGTTATGAGGTTGCTTCAGACTAACATACCTGCACGATTCATAGATTTTCTTGAACTCAGAAGGGCTTGGTGGAAAGTAATCAGAGGCATAGTCAAGGACCTTTGCACGACGATAGAAACTAGAGCCCTTTATGATAGTTACCAGATCAACCCCATCTTCCTGTTAGATATGTGGGGAACCACCATAGTTACATCAGCAAAAGTTGAGAGAGAGAGAGAGAGAGAGAGAGAGAGAGAGAGAGAGAGAGACAGAGAGAGATTTACCAAGAGTATGGCATGATTGCTGTCACTGAACTTACGAATCTCACATTTTGGCAAAATACGACGAAGTCTTTCCCCTTCCTCTTGACTTGGTAGTAGCTGATCCTTCCCACTATAAAGCAAAAACAATTCACAGATAAGAGTACCAAACATGGATATGTTAATCAATAAACATTTTATTGCAATGCAGGAAGTTCGTATGGAAACTTCTCTAAGTTTCAGAGGAAAAGGAGAGACCTCAATATCAACATATCATCAAGAATGCCATGCGATATTAGTGTATTCTGACAAAGAAGCTAGTATTATTCACTCCAAAGGAAGATGCAATTGATCAATAAAGCCATTACGGCCACTTTTCACGTAACATATATGTCCAGACTAATTTTTGCTTGTGTGATTCTTGATCAAAATCACAAAACCAGGATGTTGTGTTATTATCTTCTCCAAAATAAGTGCAGTACTTCCTCTGCCCCGGCACTCTTGCTATTTCATATTAAGAATATGTCCACAATCATAAGTTGAACTATAGTTGTATTGGCCATGTGTGTGCCTTGTATTGATTCATCGTACTCATATCATTACTCCTTGCTGCTTACCAGGAACAAAGAAAAGGTGTATGAATAGCACTTACTAAATTCACCTCCATATTCTTCTCACACCATAATCTATTACTCGACATAGACAAGATCCAAAATAGAAAACTAGAATACAAACAAGAGATCTATATGTGGTATTGACTTTTCCTTAAAGGTTTAGCCTTCAAAGTGAATAACAGGCTAATAGCTTTAGAATGGAGAGAGCAATGTTAACTTTCCCTTAATCATTTGAGTACGACAGTTAGAAATGAAGACCTGGAAAGTATTAGGGTCCGGGCTTTGACAGCATGTAGACGTGAATTTGCATATGCTGAAGCTGATCTGAGCATCTGCAGCTTCCAGAGAAGTGTGTCTCCAGGTAAAACTTCAGCCAGAACCTGTGACCTTAATAGTCATCTCTTTTACAAAACTTGGCACCACATGAAAATTGAATTTCAAGACCCAATATGAAGTAAAAAAGTATCACTTATGACGGAACACTATGCAATTCCTACTTATTGAATTCTTACATTAATGTAAAAGAGGGCATAGCATCCATGTTGGTAACAAGCAGTACAAGTCTAAACAAATTTGAGAGAGGGGACATCTTTTTCATGTATAAAAATCAAAAGGCCATCAGAGTAGGCATGGAGAATGTGTGTCCTTTGTTTGACAATGAAATAAAACTCTCTTCAGATCCTTTAACAAGAAGAAAATTTATCAGCAATAAATTTTTTTCATTCACATGCAAAAGAAAATCTTACAGAAAGGTAAGAAGACAAATCTATAATAGCCTTGGATAGCTCTCCAACTGTTTGTTGCAGAGGAAGAAGCCCTTTCTCCACTGTAGCCGCCACCATCCTCAAAGGTGCTCCTACAAGTTGAAATTTCAGTTTCCTTGGAGAAAAATCTCGCATATCTCATATCTAACAAGACATGCTTATGTTGACTGCATTAAATAGTTTTCTACTTTGAAGGGGAAATGCAATGCATTAAAATCACTTCCCAATACCTATTTCCGTCACAAAAAAACGCTTATTTACTTTGAAATCAACCTTAAGAAAACGCAATCTGCAATTCCAAGTATTGATGGTTCAGAACTTCAGGGAGCAAGCTGGTTTGGTATGCCTGTTTACCCAGTGCATATCGCAATTATGTACTTCTTAAGAATGCCAATGAAAATAGTGCTTAAAAAAGCCAAGGCAGAGGAACAAAAGGTTCAGCTTAGCTAGGTCAATAAATAATTGATATGCCCATGCCATTGTGCCATTTCTTGAGTGCTAAAAGAATATGGAGTAAAAACTATACGGTAAGAGTATAATTCGACAGCAGTCAAAGCGATTTAGTTTTGGATTGTCTGCAGTTGCTAGTAGGAAAGTTCTTGGGTGCCTAATTGCATTGCCGAGTGGTAACCAACTCCAATTACTAATTGTCATGACCACTATTGTTGGCTAGAACACCAATATAAAACTAGCTGGTCCACTTCTTAAACCAACCACATTCAAGTTGGCTACCACACAGAAAGTACCCTATAGACATGCAAAATTGCTTACAGGAAAAATAAACCTTCAGCTTGGCATGTTGTACTCCTACTGTACAAATAAGAAGAGTAAGAAGAACTTGCATTGGACTCAAAGATGGTGAATTTAACTACGTCGTCGTGTACCTAGTAACCAAACCTCTATTCCTATGCATAAGCAGGTAAAGAGTACATGTGTTCAGCTACCAAGAAAGTTATTTATTTATTTATTTTGAAAAGTGAGCTACCAAGAAAGTTACAACCCCTAACCCCTAAAGAAGCTAGAGCAAGACCTAATTGAAAATGAATTGAATTATTGATTGTGGTCTCCAGGAACCTTGTTTTACTATTCTATTTTCATAGGCAAGACCAACTAGTACTTCCAATGAAAGGAGCATTTGGCATAGGCAGCAAGCCTTGGGAAGGCTTTCTCTGTATGAAAGGTTCTTTTTTCACATGTAGGTTCCTCTGCACATAACTAGGCTTGCAAGTTAAGCAGTTTTATTGGAACTGAATTAGCAATTACCGAAGTTGAATAGAGATTTTATGAGGCAAGAAAAGCAAACCTGTCAATAAACTCAGCAAATAAGGCATGCCAAAATGGAGCTGCTCGGGCATTATTTCCAGGAAAGGTAGTATGGGTTGCAGCTGTGACTTGCTGAAACATGTGGCTGCAAAACAAAATATTATCCAAGAGGATGACCAAAGCTCAGACATTAATGAGAGTTGAGTGAATGTCAGAGCTCCTTTTAACACAATGATCTGCAAGAAACAAACTTCTCACCTGGGTTAGCCAAGATTAACATAAGATCAATATCAGGGTTCCGGGCAGCAACAGCTAGGGCAAGGCATCCTCCAAGAGACTCTCCTACAAGGTATATGGGTCTGCTAGGTGAACGGTGATTCTCTGACCTAACTGTTCTCTCAATCAGCTTCACCAGTTCTGAACCGTAAGAAGTAGAAATCACATAATTAGCACATTGTCACCTGATATTCTATATCGGTACTAAGATTTTCAGTATGGGTTCAATCTTCAAAAGATAATCACAGGTGCATTTAGATGCCCCAGGACTTCTAATTTTTAGAATTGCAGGAACTAAAGCATCAAAAGTAAAAAAATCAAAAGGAGGATAATCATTTGTTATGGGAGTTGTCATTCCTTTCATAAGACTAAAAGAAATTACGGAAGTTGGTTGCTTGGACATTCCTACAGTTCACACTAGGCTCCACTGAGAGGTTTAAAATGAATATCGTAAACCAGGGCAAAACCCAAGGTATAAAGCCTACATACAAGCATGAAGTGAGAGAGGAAGAAAGAGAGAGACCTGTAAATGGTGTCCGATCCGTGGTGGGGATGTGCAGGCACCACAAATAAAAAATCCTTCATTTAGGAAAAAAAGGTCATTAGATAGAACGAGGATATAAATTTCAAATAGAGTTTGATACCATATTCTGGAGGCTTTTTTTTTTTTCGAAATCCATTTTCTCATTGGTTTGAACAGGCATAAACATGCTTATGCACGTTGGCTATAGTAATGAAGGAAATACAAAATTAGCAGAGATGGAAAAGTTAGTACCCTCCAAGTCTTTGATGATGCAACAAAAGTCCAAGTCCAACGCCATCAAACCCTGGTCAAATCCGTTTAAACACCATAAAGCAGTTAAGCAATGAATTTCATCTTATGGCAAGCTTTAAAAAAAAAAAAGAAAAGAAAAGAAAAGAAAAGTGACCACTAGCAAAAATTAAACGTGCAAAGTAAGGTTTCATTATTGTGATGATCACATACTTATCACTAATGCTATTCTCAACTCGCTTTATAATTATTATTCACTAGCTCAGCTCCGACTACCAGCACCTTTACCACGAAAAAGAAATCGTATCACTCATTTGAATTGAGTAGTAGAAGTATTTTTTAGTGAGAAATGGAGCGAAAATAAAAAAATGAAAATTTTCCATTGACTCTTTCGTTTCTCACCAAAGGGCTTTTATTTCAACTTTCAAGAAATAACTTGTTCTCGAGAGAGTGGAGTTCTAACCGGGCAAAAAGAGCAAGAGAGGAGAGTCGCTAGATGGAGCACCGCACTCCAACGGTGAAAACCAACGAGGCGGTCCACCGTCGTTGGATCTCATCATACCAATCGACTGCTCATAGTAATCCTTCAAACCAAACGACGACGACTCACCCTCCGATTTGGCCACCGAGTCGTAGTTTTGACCCACCCGCGTGGTTTCAGACCTCTTCTCTAACCTCCCGTTGTGGGAGCCACCATTAGTCGTGGTTGAACTTTGTAGTACGGTAGCCGGAACTGACTCTCGAGCCGTAACAGAAACTTTCGGCTGCAATTGAGCATGAATACGGCGGCGGTGGCGGAGCGGCGAGAAGCAGGAGTCGGCCGACAAAACTCCCGCTCCGGTGGCCGCCATGAAGGTACTCTCCTCCTCCTCCTCCTTGGACTTGTTGGTAACATTTTACTCAGTCGTCGTCGTCGTAAATTTAAACAAGAATAATACAGTGTGGGGTTAATTAAATGAACAAAATATCCTCCCACATGGAGTAATCTGACATTTTGTTTTTTGTTTTTTGTGGGCTCAACTCAAAGATATGAAAATATCTGTATAATAGTATTAATTAAGACAGTTGAGAGAATCATAGACCAGACCCGATGAATGGGAGTAATATTAAAAGCAGAAACTCTTTTCTTTTAATAGAATATATATACTATAATAATGCACGTCAACTGTCAAAAAAGCTGTTAAGACAAGACAATCACTTGTGGGTTACTCCAATTAGCACTGACGACGAAGTTGAAGAAGAGCTGAGGAAGGAAGGAAGGAAAGAAACGAGAAATGTCCAATGGAAGGGACAACGGTGTCGGTGAGGAAATGATTTGTTATTAGCTCTCGTGCGCTGGTATTTGTTACTACAATATTGAGGTTAATTATCGCGGCCGGGAAATGAGCTGATCATTGTCGATCAAGTTTGTGACTGGTATGGTGTTTGTAAGCGGAGAATCTCTGTGAATAACATTTTATGGAGGTGAATCGCAACTGTCTAAACGGTTCGTCTAAACGGTTCGGATGTTGATGAAATTTTTTCAGAGACGAGTTAAAGAATTATTCACGGTCCCGCCGTGAATAAGTATCTCTCTTGTAAGTGATGCAAGACATGTTAACACTGTCCCTAGATACTGACTATCCCTATAGATCTTGTTTTGAGAGACGAGTAAAAGGGTGAAAAATAGAAACTTTGTATCTTTACTAAAATAAATTATTCAATACACAAATTCTGTCCAAAATACAACAGCAGTAATTGAAAGAAAGGAAGTAGGAAAAACTTTTGGTAGAGGCAGGGACATCATCCTACAAACTGTAGAATTCGTAAATCATCCTGCTTTGATTATTACAATGGTAAATGAATAACTGCATGAATGACATATATATAGTTGGTATACCATATTAGCAAGAATATTAGCATTCCTGAGCTACACTTCCCTCCCCATTCCCTCCGCTTTCTTGTTTCAACTTCTTTCTTGCTTTTCTGGGGAAAAAGAATCATGTATGGATATATCTTATGCGGTGGCAACTCTGGGCACCGGACACCGTTATATCTGTCTGGGAGCATATCCTGCCTGCCTCCTATATGAAAAGGACTCGCCTTTGACAGGAAAAAAAAAATCACAGTTCAAATGTTGGGACGTCAGAATCAAAACCATGAGTGGCCTGGAATATTAACCGAGGCAGTAATTCTCTGTAAGGGTCGTGTTCTCTTTTCTCCTTCAAGAAAGCAAGGCATTTCTCAACCTCGGACTTGACTTCTAAATACAGTTCATGCGCTTTGTCCCTGCTCCTTAATTCATGCTTCCTCCCTTTGCCACCAGATGAAATAAAGAGTTAGAATTGAGAAGTCAAGAAAGAATGCTTTAACAAACGTTAAGGAAGAAAGAACCAAAATTGTCTTGCTAGAATTCAGTTTACGCAGGACACAAGCATCTCATAACTGCTCTAAAGCGTTGGCTCTTTGTTGGTAAAAATTACACTCCCCATCACCAAACTCACTGTAGAAAATGGGCAGGATATCTGCATAACTCAATAAGCCAAACACATAAACCACTGTTGCTTCATCACGATCACTATACAAGTGGAGTGATTTAGCTTGATGCTTTATGTCCTACTACTATCTCTCGTTATAGTGCTCATCGAGTTTGAATTTGGTTGGTTTAGGCAATCCCAACTCCAACTAAACAAACAGATTCCTTGAAAGTGTGACACAGAACTAAGCAATGAGTGCAAAAGATCACGATAAATTAGGAGAGAGCTGCTATGGATTCAGTTGGTCCTACCAGTTTAGGCATGTGTCTCTATAGGAAGACACAATTTCCCATTAGCCCAGAAACATCAAAATTTAATTCCCATGGGCATGAGAGAGAGAGAGAGAGAGAGAGAGAGAGAGAGAGAGAGAGAGAGAGAGAGAATAATAGAACCCACAAGTACTGCATCAATAATCAAGAAATGAAATGGACATAGCACACAATTCATATGTCAATGCGAAGAACCAAAAACCATTTAAGCTGATAAGTTTACTTGGTTTGACTCTGCGGTTAACTAGACAGACCTATACCCAAATTAATAGAAATGCTGAACAAACTTACTACTCTTATTTTATGCGTCATATAAGAGAGGTGAATGAGGTATTTTAGTTTTAGTTTCAGTCATAATTTCTCAGTTTGGTGAACTCAGGGGCTATTTCAATTTAGATCAATGAATTACTTTAATTAGACATGATTAACGGCATTATTCAAAAGAATTCTACCAAAAATGTAAGAATATTCCCTGGAGACGGTGATTTGAGGGAGTAAAAGATTACGGTGCTGGAAAGAAAAATGAACATGGGGGTCAACACATACCTTTTGTTTCAATTGGCTTTCCGAAGAGGAAATAGAAACGGCCAGGAAGTTTGGGTAAGATAATTGGTAGGTGCACATCCTGATTCGCAACTTCTCCCTCAATGTCAGTTCTATAGTCAGAATATTATATCAATATTCAAATGATGAACCAAGCAATACAAACAACCATCTGAAAGATCCAGAGAAATCTAACAAGAAGTTTTATGAGTTGCACCTCATAGAGTGCATATCTGATGGAAGTTTTAAGGATTTGTCCTTTTCTAATTCTATTTTGGACTGTCAAACTCATCAAAAAGCATAAAAATGCTTGAAAATTTGATAATGAGGCTGGAAGAAAAATCAAGCTTGAAGTGCATGTTTCATGAAATACGACTGATTACTAGCCTGGGCATCCTTAGCCATTCATATTCTCTCACCTGGTTCCTCATTACCAGTTGCCACTATACTATTTGATCGACAATATTGTTAACTTACAGCTAACGTTTTGTGCAAACCTAGAACATTTCAAATGCTGGGATTAAGCACATCATTATGGTGTCAACGAAACCAATGTGATGTCGTGAATAAGCTTAATTGTGGGGGGACCTTGTGTGACCGTGATGACGGAGCAAAGAGGGAGTTGGAAGGAAAGGAAGGGGTCAAGACCAGCGAAGATTGGAGTGTAATTCTGTACAATCTCCCTGCGTGTGAAATCAAAAGAATTAACACCAATATATCAAACAATTGAAATACCTCAACTTCACAGCCTCATCAGTAAGGTCTGCTATCTCAGCCTTAAAATAAGGAATCTTCATGAGATCATCATAATCAAGTAATACCTAACAAAAGAAAACATGCAAAATGTCAACCATTCAACAGTTGCTTCCACACTAGTAGAATATTCCAAATTCCCACGTTTACACCCAAACTCAACAAAACAGTTTGAAGTATACTTTAATAATGAGTTGTTCTGAAACCTATTAGTATGTCCCGCCACAAAACTTTCAGAGGAACGAGAAATTTAAATTTTAAGGGACTGAAAGAATAGACAGGGCAATTGGTGATAATCGTGAAAGCACTAAAGCATTGAGTCACAAAAAGACAGACAAGTTTCCCTAGCTAGAATCTTTGGAATTTATGCTTTAGAAGGACGCGTGGATAAATATATGCAGTCACAACTAGAGATTGATCAACAATCGGTGGCAAGAAAAAGTGCCAACGAATATTGAAGTTCTCACTTACTTGGCTAACATCATCTTCACCAACAACCCCGAAAGGTATAATTGTTGCTCCAAATCTCGCCGCCATCCTTACAAACTCAGATTGTTCTGGCCAGAATAACTTGTACTCCTCACCCTGAAAGGTATGACAATTTAAGTGTGTTATGAATCTGAAGTTCTTAACTAGACACACATGACGTTTCCATGCAAAGCTCATAGTGCACATATAGATAAACTCATTCAACCCACAAAAGATAGAGTAGAGATATAGACGAAAAGCACATCAAGATTCTCAAATCTAATAAGAGGGGGCAAATTCCTCTCCCATAAAATTGTTCTTTCCAAGTCAGAAAGGGGATAAAAATCATCACAATTAAAGGTCATCACTACTTGTCTAATGTTTGTCCACATAAGTAGAACAACAGGGTTTTTCTTCATTACTTGCAGTCCTTCTTCAAATGAGCAGCAGAAGTTAAGATTTAAGGACACTCAGAAAGATGGGTTAACAAACAAGTAAAAACCTGCTATTATGAACATAAGGCACTGGAACTAAAAGTAGAAGAAACACTGGATGGTAGAATGTACCCTGGATGTAGACTAAGGTACAATGTACCTTCAAATCTTACCTTTCGATGAAGAGCTTCACGCATGCCCCCTGGATACAGTAGAACATGGGACTTTGAAGCAAAAAGTTTATAGAAATTACTTGCAGATACAGGAACTGCACCCATCATTCTGAATGTATCAAAACTGGATAATTCAGGTAATTTTCCATCTCTCAATTTTCTGAACATCATGGGATGGGCTATCCCTCGCAAAAGAATATTCCTTTCCGCCCAAAAATGGGCTACCAAAGGAGCCAATTCCCAGCCTAACAACATGTGATATCCAACAAACAAGACTGGCCCTTCGGAAGGAATCCCTTCTAGGCCTCTCACAATCTTTCCATTCTCTAAAGTTGAGAGCATCACAGGACAAGTAGCCATCTCAGTCCATCTGTAATTACATGAGGATAATATCAGTAAGATAACTGTCAATAATTTACAACAATACTGCATAAATTTTAAAGCAGCTTGCAAAAAAAAAAAAAAAAGGCATGGGATATGTCAAGTGGGGTATGAGCATAGTTTACCAGTGGACTAAGGATAAACACCATACAAAACAGATTAGAATCAAACAGTGAGTAATGACAATAACAAGAAGTATGATCTTGTAATCTGCATTAACATTCCTATCATCAGCTTTCTATATCAAGTGAACACGAACATGTTATTTCGTGAAGATGACGTACAACAAATTCATTTGAAAGACCAGTTTCAGTGGCTAAAACCCAACCATGAGAAGCCATAAACCAATAAGTGACCCAAAAATTCACAATTATATTATGACAAAGTTCTTTTTTATAGCTGAAGTTTGAAATTATCGGGATCGAAGTCCTAGTACCTGATTGACTCGTGTATTTTTCTGAATTCAGGAGGAGTGGGTGGCATATAATCAGAGACATAGTCAAGACATCTAGCACGGCGATAGAAGCTAGCACCCTTAATGATTGTGACTAAATCAACACCATCTTCCTGCAACATGTTTGTGGAAAGTATGTGAAAGTTAAACCAAAGGGGTTGCATCTTATTTAGGCCTTTTCTAGCAAAAATTTTTCACTTGTAAAAAAGGACGGGAAAAAGGAAAAAAGAAAAGGCTTCAGAAATTGCTTCGATTCACCAAAAGGAAGAGAGAAAGGGAGAGAGTTCATCTTACCAATAATAGTGCATGCCCACTGTCATTAAACTTTCGAATCTCACATTTCAGCAGTGTACGACGAAGCCTTTCACCTTCCTCTTCACTTGGTAGGACCAAATCCCTTCCACTGTAAACACAATATTTTACAATCCCCACGATAAGATAACGGCCCAAAAACGGAAAAACACCAATGCTGCTACCTCTTTTATAAACTACTACTCGGGCAGATCAAGCCCTACTAAGAGAACAAGAAGGTCTACTGATGCAAGGCAGAGGAACAAACAAAGGACAAACTGGGAAATGGAGATGGGGATACTCGAGACGTTGGGCAAATAAGTACGGTTAAGACTTAATATGTCCTAGGTCTGCATATATTTTATACTTTAGTATGTTCTAAAGTCAAAGACATTCTGAAACTCCTTGATTTGTTGACTGTATTGAGCCGGGGTTTCAAGCATTCTATATAAAATCAATTTCGCTTAAGAGTCTTTGCATGAGGTCACAAGTAGTTCTAGGTAAGTCAGGTAGTTTTCCTAGACAAAGTTAGACATAATTTGGACAAGCTCTGCCATATTTGAAATGCCTGCAATACGTCAAGTTCTAGAGTATATAGCATTCTATAGTAACTCCAGCTGTGGTAATTATCGTCCCAAGGGTAGCAGTTCACGACCTAATAATTTGACACATGGGAAACTTCATTTTCCAAATATTTATTCCTAAGTCAATTCTGAGGTAAAGAAGAAACTCTGAGGTGTTTTCCAATCGCAACCACGGGAGGGTTGTGAATTGTGATGTGTTCTCTTCGATGAATCTCTTATACTTTCCCTCTTTCATTGTTCTTTTGTCTAATTGAAATCCTCCAGCATACACAATGAACTACGCACAGCGTGTTTGGCAATCTTTTCACAAGCTGCCTCATAAAACTCAAAGGTAAATTTGCTAGAAGACTGTCAGTTATTGACATATACCAATGAGCTCTAGAATCGTTATGGTTAGCATCTTTTTTTGATAAGTTGTTATGGTTAGCATCTAAGACAGTTAAGGAGTAAAATTTGTGTTCTAGTGAACTCATATCCAATTCGTAGAATCAGATAACTCGAATAGGTCGAGATGAAAAAAGTTGAAGACTGAAAACCTTGAAAGTATTAGTGTCTGTGCTTTGACAGCATGGAGACGTGAATTGGCATATGCGGAAGCTGACCCAATCATCTGCAGTTTCCACATAAGTGTTTCTCTAGGTAGGCTATCGACCAGGACCTGTGAACTAAATCAGTAATTCTTCTCACACAAAATAAAAGTTTCAGGACGAAAAATGTAAATTCAAGCATCAACATGAAATAGCAAAAAACTATAAACACACAAAACACCCGTCAACAATCGGCTGAGGGAAATCCATAATGCCTGTATACTCAAGAGTGTGAGAGTAAGCTAGACAGGCGTGCCATATCCATGTTGGAAACAAGGCACTCCATTGTTGACAAAACTTGTATGGAGAAGAATGAGCCATCCACATAGATGTAGTATCCTTGATGTAATCTTAGACAATATGTATGGAGAAGAAGAAGCCAGACACAGTCTCACAGATATTATGAACAGTATTAATACCCATTATGCAGAGCAATATTCTCTTAAGAAATACTCATGGTTCAGTTGTCTATCAAGGCAAGGTTGTGAATCTTACAGAAATGTATGACGACAATTCTCCAAAATGTTCTGATAGTTCTCCAACTGTTTGTTGCAGGGGAAGTCTTTTCTCCACGGTGGCCATCACCATCTTCAAAGGAAGACCTAAACATAACCATTTCAATATTCAATGTGGATATCTTATGAGCATATTTAATTTCATGAAAGATACACGTTGTAGCAATACTAAACTTCAGTACGAGTATGTTCGAACATGTAAGATAGCAGTTAAGACTTCCAAGTTGGTCCAAGGTCATAGTTTCTTAAATTATAGACAAAGATCAAATCCAACTGATAATGCGGTGGATTCTACTCTGCTTCAAGAACATATGTGGGACTAAACAACTAGTATCAGTTCACTGACACGTGAGAGTCTATCTATGCTGCTCAGCAATCCAACCACACAAGCTCGAACGTAAGTTGAAACTTGGTTGTTTAAAAGGCCGAGTCAAAGCAAAAAAAAAGTTTTGGACTATTCAGGTTTGTTCTTGCCAACTCCATTCAACAATATTCAAGAAGCAACCAACAAAGCTAGAACTCAAATTGCACGGAATGAGGCAGGCAAACCTGTCATTAAACTCACTATATATGGCACAGTGAGATGGAACTGATCGGGCATGATTTGCATTAAAGGTATTAAAGGTTGTAGCGGTGTTCTGCTGAAAGATGTGGCTGCAAAAAAACATTAGGTAGAAAAAAGTATGAAAAAGAAACACTAAATCAATAAGTTTCCTCCGCATGATGATTCCTACAAGGGAGACTTCCAACCTGGGTTAGCCAAAATAAGCATCAGATCAATATCAGGGTTTCGGGCAGCAACACTGAGTGCAAGGCAAGCTCCAATTGATTCTCCAACAAGATATATGGGTCTGTTTGGTGAAAGATAATTCTCTGACCTCACTGTTCTTTCAACCAGATCCACCAGGCCTGAACAACAGTTGGAAAGACGAGATCACCATGGGATCACATAAAACATTTCATTCCTAAGTGAAAGAGGAGATCATGTTCTTCATCTTCAACTAATAAACTAAGTAACAAACTAAGCTCTAATCTGCATGCCAAGATGTTTCAATGATCCCTATTACATTCTTGGCACCATTACAACAACAACAACAACAAAACCAATATAGTTCCCAATCATTGGGGATAAGGTCGGGGGAGGATTGGAGACAGACCTAACCTTTGGCAATATGCATAAAGTGGCTACTCTTAGAATACCACTAAAACAGTGGCTCCCTATACCTGTTTTGTTGCCGAACTATGCCCTCAAATCAAAACCAAATGACTTCAGAGAGGGCAGGCTTAAAGACCCAATTCAATTTTTGTGCATATTCTTTGCACCATTAAGAGTGAAATATTTCAGATGAGAAGAAAAAATTGAACAAAAGAAATAACTTGTAGCTTGTTTCTTGTGACATGAGAAATGCATAGTTTGTTCAGCAATGGCAATGGGAGGACTTCCTCCGATAAGTTGGTTTCTATATTCCTGATCACTCCATTCACAATGAAGACTAAAATAGCACCACACAATTCCACCGTTCAATTTATGTGCAAGATTCAAATACGTATAAGAGCTGACAATCATCATTCACTAAGTCGCAGTCTAGTATCTGAGACAAGATAATTACAGGTACCATAAATGTCATTCTTTTAGAGACATCCATTGACAGTCTAATGCCCTTCAGCTAATGCCTAATAAAGACTACTGATCAATTTAAGCTCAAATTGCATTCCAATCCCAGGGAACATGGCAGGGGAATGGCAAAATGCAACCATTAGTTGATTCTAACCCTTCGCCTACAACAAACACAACATAAAAGAAGAAAGGAAGGAAGGGAGGAGGAGGAAGAGAGACCTCAGACCTGTAAATGGGGTTCGGTCCAGAACAGGAATATGCAAGCACCATACATCAAATATCCTTCATTTTAACGAGGTAGAAAAACAAGGATTAGACATTATCAACCAACCATAAACAAAGAGCCTGTTTAATGAAGTTCCACAAATCTAGCAATTTTTGTAGCCCAATCCTCTAAATTTTTCCCTAGTTACACCAGAGAAGGAGAGACTGAGGAGAATAAAACTTTGGGAGCTCACTCTCCAAGTCTTTGGTGATGCAAAGTAAGTCCAAGCCCAACGCCGTCGATCCCTGTAAAACTCAAAATAGACGGAATTCAAAGGTTGCCAAAAGAAAGACAAAAACAAACAGACGCAGTAGGAACAATGAAGTAAATGATTCATATTTTCAAATTAAGGTATTTTGCACAGTAAGGTGGAATGCAAATTTTTAGTCGCTAGATACCTCATACTCAACTAGCAGACATGCTTTTATTAGAAATCAAAAAGGCAAAAAGGAGCAAACTTTTCTGTAAAATGATAGCTCAAATCATTCGGAAAAATGGTGAGGTCCGCCAAGAAAAGACGGTCACATTATGCTTGTCCCCACTCTCTTTTTGCTTAACTGAAAATGTTGCATCTCTTACTCGCGGGAAAAAGGTAGTGAAATTCTAGAAAAAAAAGAGGAGAAAATAAATAATGAACCTAAATACCGGGTAAAAAGAGCAGGAGAGGAGAGTTGTTCGAGCGAGAATAGCAGTCCAAGGGGGAGAACCAACGAGGTGGCCCACCGTCGACCGATCTGATTATATCCTTTGACTGCTCAAAATAATCCTTCAAACTCAAACGTCGCTCCTCCGACTCACCGCCGCTTTTCGTTACTGTATCCGCCGCCTCCTGCTTCTTCTTTTCCAATCTTCCGTTACCGGAGGATGACGGCGGTTGTGGCGGTGGTTCAGTTGAGGAAACGGGTTGCCGGCTCGTAACTCTTGCCGACACGAAATGTTTGGGGTTGATTGACGGAGACAATTGGGGGCGCAGCATCGGCGACGAAACGGCCGTGAAAAAGCCCGCTCCAGTGGCCGCCATTCCAACTGTGTCTGTATCAGGACATGTTTCGTCTGGTGGTGCTGTAGACCGACTTTTAACAGTCCACTGAATCAAACAAATACTCTTATCAAATTTGACAAATCCCCGTCAAATCTGTCAGCTGTGATTCAATGGAGTATAAAAAGTGGAATTATATTATTATTTATTTATTTTACTAACTTTTTCCATTGCTTTCCCCCCATTGTTTTTTTTGGAAGAAAAGTCTATTCTACAATCATCGAAGGCAGAAATTTTTCAGTGCCGCCTGGAGAGCAAGTGGTGTCCGTTCGGCATATTGGAACTGTTTAATACGATTTTGAATGACTTAGATTTGGAAAGAGAAAAAAGAGAAAGAGAGAGGAGGGGTGAGAGAAGAGAGAAAGTTTCAATCTGAACCGTCCAAAAGTTCATGGACGACTTAAAAGTGCCAAACGGACATCACTTGAGATACACCCACTCCGCACTGAAAAATTTCTTGATGGAAGCAAATGTGAAGACAGTGACGATATACATCAACATTTTCTTCTACCAATGAATTATTACTACAATCAGACGAGTAGAGACTGCAATAATGGGTTGTTTGATGGTCCACGCTTTCTTGAATAGACTAAAGGCTCAGAAAAATAAGTATTTATTGTATTTTTTAAATAAGTAATTATTTTTAAATTAAAATAATATATGATGAGAGAATAATCCGTATAAATATTTAAAAAATAAGAATCTTAACAAAATGGGACCGTAGTGACTTACTATAATGTTGAAGTGAGTAATTATAAGGTGGTTTGGGGCACCTACTTAATGTTCCGCTTCTTAAAAATATGTGATGAATAATACTCCCTCCGTTCCATTTTTATAGTCCAATCTCGAAATACTACAAATTTAAGAAAATATATAATGATTATCTTTTCAAAACTTCACATTTCCAATAATACCCCTGAGTGATTTTTAGGAGTTGATGGAAACTAATTTATGGAGCCAAAAAGGGACAAAAGTCTGCCTCCAATTTGACTTTTTCTGGTCATTCTCTGAATTGGAGTAAAAACTTAGATTGATAACCGAGTAAAAAAAGGTATACCAAATTTAAATTTCAAACTTCCCCCTCTCAAATGTCAAATTTGAGAGAAGGGTAAAATGGGAAAAATAAAGAATTTTGTACCTTTGTCTTTTAAAATGGACAATCTTTTTGGAACACAAAAAAAGAAAAATTTTGGACAAAGAAAATGGGACAGAGGAAGTAGTAGTATTGGAGACACCACAACACGCAGGGTGTTCCAAGGCTAACAAATAATTTTAGTACTGGGTTATGTGTTTTTCTATGTGGGGCCAGGGCGGTTGTACTTGTCCTAATATGTACTCGTCCATCCTTGTTAAGGAGCTGCAAGCAGACAAAATCCGAATTTGTTTTCTAGCGGGATCGATCAGATACGCGTAAACATGAATAACGGAAGTGGAAGATCCATCCTGGAAAGCCCGCAACTAATTTGGAGAGGAAATGTTAGATTGACCACCCAAATTGAATTAACAAATGAAATAGGGCATAGCAAAATGGTTTTATGAAAAATCAGCGTACATGTAGGACACAGAAAGGGAGGCACGGTATCTGATTTTGGTCCACTATTCTATATATATGCGCGCGCGCCTGGGGGGAGGGTGGTGGTGGTTACATAAATAAAAAAGACGATTACAAAGTCTATAGAGTATTTCACACCCCATGCATCATCAAATGCTTGATTACTTTTACAAATTAGAACTGAAAGAAATGAAATGAAGGGCTCGACAAAGTTCTAGCTTCTCCCACTAAAGTGTCGGCACATGTGTTACATTCTCTAAAGATGTGCCCAAGTCTTTGATGGTCAAATTTAGAATCACATTTGGTGAATCACAATCGTGAATATATTGTTGATATCCTGAATATATTTATTGCATCAACAATATATTCAGGATTGTCCCCTGCTAGCAATATTACTCTCGTAGAATTTATTGTAGTAGCATTTTGGTCTCAAAACTTTGGAAAAATTGCAAATACGTGGTTGTTAACTCTGTCGAAAGCATGTAAATTTATGACCTCATTCATTTTGGGATTTTAAATTTGTAGGTAATGAATGTAGAGAGAGATATAGTAATGATTGAAAATATGTAATGATTGGGGAGAGAGGCAAAAAAAAAAAAAGAGTAATGATTGAAATCTAAAATTCAAAAACCTTAAAAGAACGGGGTCATAAGTCTTACATAATGAAGCACATAGGAATATTTCGAGCTTTCCAAGATCTATGAACCGAGACCCGTTCTACAAGCACAAACCGTAAACATGAACTCGAACATGAATATGAACATCGTCTTTTATTCTCGTCGAGTAGAAAAGACTAATAGAATTTGCTCTTAATATCCATATCACAATTCGAAGATTCTTAGAT
Organism: Rhododendron mucronatum var. ripense; assembly: GCA_019656295.1. NCBI lineage: Eukaryota > Viridiplantae > Streptophyta > Magnoliopsida > Ericales > Ericaceae > Rhododendron > Rhododendron mucronatum. The sequence goes on along the minus strand of BPLT01000148.1, from coordinate 284,690 downwards.
GGAAATCTTAGAGAGAAAAGATTATTTGATAGGAGATATTTTCTAGAGGAGATGGAGAGATGAAACTCTAACTTTTTCTTGTGTATATATCTCAAATATCTGCATGACTTTATTTATAGATAACAGTCTAAGAGTTTGAAGTCTCATAATAGTAGAAAGAAATAATTAATGGAAAATGACGTCCCAGGATTAGAATTCCCGTTTAATGACTGGTAAGGACTTGGTTCTCTGTTAATGACTGGTAAGGATTTGTGAGTGCGAAGATTACTAATCCTTCTTAGTAATGGGCTCATCTTTCTTGGTAATTTGGGCCCCAAAGTGTCTTGGGCCATCATTTCCTCATAATGAATCTATCTCAACCTTCTAACCAATCCAATCATATAGTTCATGTGGACGTCTCATTTGGGTTGGGTCCGGTCCAAACAGACCCATTTACTAATAGTGATAAATGGGACGACAAATTCCATCTTCATGGTTCAATTTTTCGAAATCATAATAATATCATGGAAAGAGGAAAACTAATTAGGGGAAATTACAAAAAGCCCCCTTCAACTATACCTCGGTAATGAGTTGCCCCCTTCATTGTTTAACTCGGACACTTAACCCCCTTCGTCTTTTATGGCGTGACACTTAACCCCCTGCCGTTAGTGAGCCGTTATGAATTTAAATGGAAGGTCATGTGAGCAGTACATGACCTTATTAATGACAAGTCATGCCCTTATAAATACATAACACGGTAAACTCTCCCTCTCTCTGTGCCCCCTCCCAACGATACTCTCTCTCTCTCTCTCTATCTCTCTCTGTGATGGAAGGTAGAACTGGGTCTTCTAATGGGGATCCAAATGTGCTGTGCAATTGTGGCATCAGAGCACCATTGATTAATGTAGTGCATTCCAACCCAAAAACAGAGTACTGGAAATGGTGGTGCATTCCTCATGAAAACATAGAGCTGATCAAACAATTCCTTTTGAAATAGATTTTTCAAACCATGCATGTGAATTTGAAATTGAGTGTAGCAAATAACAAATATAGATGTGAGAATAAAATCTCCATATAAAGATTTATAAAAATAAGTATGAAAAGGCTTGGACCCATAATAGAACTTAGAGAGAGAGATGGAGAGAAAGAGACAAAAAAATAGAGTGCTCTGTTTTTTTTTTTGGCTTTTTGGCAGCCCCCGGATGAAGGCCCGGTGGCCAGTTGACCTATATTTCAACCACTACACCATTTGCAGAGGAACGATCAACTAACTGCACTGAACAGACAACAGCTAGCAGTATCCAATCTGCTGATCACTGAATATCTAGGACGCAACTCTAACCTTAGAAAGCGTAAAGTAACCATACTAAAATTATTATAGACTCATAAAATAGAGGAAAAAATAAGAGTTCTGAAAAAAACGGGTTGAAACAGAGTTTCCTACGAAAAGTTATAAGCGAAATAAAAATAGCCCAAAGAGGGTAAATTGGTAATTTCAGCAATTCCGTTAACGGCTCACTAACGGCAGGGGGTTAAGTGTCACGCCATAAGAGATGAAGGGGATTAAGTGTCCGAGTTAAACGATGAAGGGAACAACTCGTTACCGAGGTATAGTTGAAGAGGGGTTACTGTAATTTCCCCAACTAATTACGCATACATGGTAAACACATTCTTTGCAGACAAATGTTTGGACAATGGCTTTGCACAATGCCGCTTGACCTTCGCTTGTAATTTTAATGAGAACTCAATTGTAATATACACTTGTGACTTTCCTTTGTACTGAGATACATAGTCAATATGTCAACTTTAAGCTAATAAAATATCCCTCCAACTATGGTAATTTTTGCATTTGTAATTTTACTATACTAATAGCCAAGATTACTCAACCTTCTAGGTGATAATCGATAAAGAAACTTGTTATAAGAAACTTCAGCAGGAGATAAATTCATGTTGTTTCCCAATCACTTAAATATTGGAGTAGCAATCGGCAATTGCGGTCAATTCCCTCCCATTGGCATGCCTTTTGTATATATTTATTCTCAATTTGGATGACAGGAATTTTGAGAAAGAATGAGAATGTGACACCATACTTTCGTGACGACACATCCGACCAGGAATCACATTATTAGATTAAGTGGGAATCTGATTCCTCCCTTCCCTCATAGGAATCTTAGATTAATTCCTGGCTTGATCAATAAAAAAAAGAAAATATTGACTTTGACAAATTTGCAAAATAATTAATTAATATATATATTTTTTGAAAACGTCAGGTTTTTCATTCATCTCAAGACACATCCTTGGAAAAAATAGACTCAAGAGTGGACGAAATACAACCCGAAAGAAAAAAGTTTGAAACTATTCTGGGGATGCAACCCAATGAATTGCTTTGTTGAGATTTCTACCACACCAACGATTACAGGCAGCCCACTTCCTGATGTCGTCCACGATTGCCTCAATCTCCCAAGGGCACTCAGATTTGGAATTAGAAACATATCAAACAAGGTTTTGGCAGTCAGTCTCAAAAATTACGTCAGAATAACCCTGCTCCATTGCCATAACACAAGCAATTCTCAAAGCCCCCATTGCCGAATATACCATAGCATGACCACAACGCCATAACAGAGCAGATCCACCGCAATCTCTAGCAATAATGCCAAAGCTGGTAACCAAGCTGCGGAAGGATTTAAAGGCTCCATCAACATTGAACTTGACATAAGATGGGGGAGGGGGTACCCACCTTACATCACGAGTATTCGCGGTAAAGGAGAAACACCAGAAGAAACCCCATCGTAAATTGCTTGTCGGTAGTTAGCATTAGCCCTCTTGGCTTAGGAGAAACACCAAAAGCAACCCCATCGTAAATTGCTTGTAGGTAGTCAGCATTAGGCCTCTTGGCTTGATCAATCACTGCTTCATGATTAGGGGATTTAGTACTACTGAACACAAAAAGATTACGTGCTTTCCAGATGGCCTAACATAGCTAGAAAATTTCTCCCACCACTTCATAGCTTGTTTCCTTTGCTAGATCCCCACACAGCAGATTGTCCACCCATTTATCCATCGCCAACACATTCTGCATAAGATTACTGAATTAATCCAAACACTGAAATGAAATTACTTTAGGCATTGTATTCCTAGGAATAGGAATATGATTGAATCATATTCCTATTCCTACTGAAGATTCTAGTCATCCAAATTGATTGAATTGGAAACCAAGTTTTTGGCAAACTTTTGGAAATTTGAGGCAGCTTCCTTGTCAGGTTCCCACAAAGGGCCGACGTACACACACACACACACTCATGTATACATAAGATAGCTCAGTTTTTGAATCTCATCCATAAATCCAATGGTCTATAATTGTCCCCATAAATTCTATGGCTGATGTTGGTGGTTTTGAGTCTATAAATCCAACAGTATATATATGTATACACACACACGCACACTATATATATATATATATATATATATATATATATATATATATATATATATATATATATATATATATATGGAGATAGGGAGAGAGAGGTTGTCACAGGTGATGTTAAAAAAAATTCCACCATTTTTTCCCTAAGGAATCTTGTGGCAACTCTCTCCAAGTCGTCATAATCAAATGAGCCATTACATGTAGGAACAGCCAGCGAGATCGAGTAGACTCTGCAGAGTAGTCTGGAGTCTGGACGCGCATTCTCTCTCTAGTCATGCTTCAAGAGAGGCTCAAGCTAGTCATACCTTGATCTCATGCCAACTAATGTGACAAACTATATAGTGATAAGAAACATGTGGATAATGGGGCATGAATATCTTTGAACGTTGCCAAAATCATCATAATCACCAATACTAAGAAAAATTATTGGTTATCCTGACTCAAGACCACTGAACAATAACTCCAATACGGCTCCGTTCCAGTTTACCTTCTTTTTGTAAAAGTTTATTTTTTCAATTTTCAAACTCAAATATAATGAAAATGAAAAATAATTTTTTATTTATTTTTGCACCGTATAAAAGATCTTAATGAGATTTATATCAAACAAGATCCATATTGATAAAAAAAATTATTTACGTAACCATATGATTTTTGAGTTTGAAATTATTTTCTTTTTCAAAAAAATATTTTTTTCTCACTATCCAGAACACCCCCTACCTCCCCTACATGACTCGACCACCACCCAGTTGATTCTCTCAAAATATCCTTGCTTCAATATCAAAAGTACACCAATCCTTTATATAACACAAAAACAAACCTCAAAAGTACACCTGTATCTTTTCTTTCGTGATGAGATTAGGTGCCAGTATAATATAGTATTTGCCAGTGCATGTTGTGCTCACGAATAAATGTGTCCACTATATATCTACACTTTATATTTTTACATGTTACAAATCAAGATGGCCAAGCCAACTATCTTTTCCTCTATTTACACTTTATTAGAGTATTATATTAGCAAGGGACCCGAAACACGAGCTATATATATTTAATTACAATCCAAACAGGATTTTGTTTTCCCTCTCCAAAGACTCCAATACAAGTCAAACAGGATTAGTGCTTTAGGATTAAAGTAAACTTTATTCTGAATCATCTAGCTAACCTAGCAGGGGCCTTTTTTTCCGCCCTAATCACGTGAACGCAGAATTTTAAATCTACTGGTGAAAATGCTAGCTAGCTTTTCTGACTTGTTTTAGAATATTTTAAATTATCTCATTTTTAAATCACTTGAAACAAGAAATTGATTGACTACAATTCGTTTAATAATTCAAATTGATGAGCATAACTCAAAAGGTGTAAACATATGGTGGACTGGACCACCTAGACTACCAAACCCATGTCTAAAGATTTGAGTATTAGGACAGACGTATGGTGGTGGATTCCGATAGAATAATTCTAATAGGACCCCCTCTAGTTTTGTTTTCACTTTCTTTCCTTTTGCGATTCCATGCATGTATTGGTGAGATTTCTTTGTCAAAAAATTGGTGAGAAGTCCACTATAGCATGTTTATAACCCACTAGATCCACTTATGAAGTTCCTAACCCACTAAGTCCACTAATATATATTTGTTAAGGCATAAAGTCCACTTCATTTTAAAAGAGAAATAGTGCTTTACAGATTTACCCTCCCATTAAAATCTCATCCGTTTACCCTATTATCCCTTGTACGTTTGAAATCACGCTAAGATCTCGGGGAAGAACAGTTACCTTGGAATAGAGCGACAGAGAGGAAGAGAAGTCTCGCAAAAATTGATTGATCTCTTACAAATCTCCTCCGGTGATCGTCTGTCGTCTCTCTATTGATCCAAGCAGTAGCGCCTCCCTCCCTCTCGGGTATCTCTCTCTCTCTCTCTCTCTTCATTTTTGATCTTCATATCGTTGTTGGTGTTTTTGAAGTTGTCCATGTACATGTGAGAGTTGCATGTTGAACTCGATCAGTTTGTATCTAACGTTGACGTTGTTATACTTATATAACGTTATGACATTATATACTCTCCTTTTCAAATACTTTGTATATAACGCTATTGTTCTTATATAACGTTATTGCACTTATATAACATTATATAATATCAAATATTCTGCTTTGCAGAACAGTATATGTTTGAAACTTTGTCCTCTTTTTGATATATAACCTTATTTTTTGGTTCTTTGTTTTTTTTTTTTTTGATTGTGTGCAATTGTCATGGATTCGACGACAATGTTTATTTGTAAGTATGGGTTGCAGATTTTTCTGTTGAGGTCAGCAACTCCCATATAATGTTATATGTTATTTTTTTTTTTGAGTTTCACAACACATAAATTCACATATAACATTATATGTTCTACTTTATTGAATTGGTCCGCGCAGCGGCTTCACTGACTTGCTCTGATAACCATATATATGTTTATAACAGAGTTCAGTTCTTCACAGATAACCATATTTTTCAGTTAAAGTGGCATGATGTTATTTGAATTGTTATTATTTGTGCAGTTGTTCAAGGGGTGAAGAGTATTGAGTTACTTGTGAAGTCAACTGTGAAGAAGGCGATGGCGATGAAGAGAAGGAAGCTACGAGATCTCTTTTTTTTATTTTTTTATTTTTGAATTGTGAAGAAGGCGACAGCGACGAAGGGAAAGAAGTTACGAGATCTTTTTTTTTTTTGGAGTTAGAAAGGACAATATCTCATGTATAATGTTATAAGGTTATGAGATCTCTTTTTTTGTGTGTGTATTTATTTATGTGACAAAGTAATACATATAAGGTTCTTTGTTTCTTTTTGCATTGCACACATATAAGATTAACATGCTATAATACCCAATTAATGGAATACGTTCTTTATTTTTTTTAAGCTTCACTACACAGCAATTCACATATAATGTTATATGTTATACTTTATTGAACTGATCCGTGCAACCGCCTCATTGACTTGCTTTTGATAACGTTATATGTTCAACCGAACCACTAATCAAATGTTGATTTCAAATAGTAAAAAAAAAGGGATTAAATACATCAAGTCATATATATGTTTTAACTTAACAAGTAAACACATAACATTAGGTTATCTAAATCGTAAAAAATGTTAACAAATATGGTTTAATACACATCATATAACATATTAAATACACATATATTGTTATTAGAAATAAGTCATTAAGGCCGCTGCGCGAACCAATTCAATAAAGTAAAAATATAATGTTATATGGGAGTTTTTGTGCAGCGAAACTTCAAAAAAAAATAGAACATATACCATTATATGTTAATATATGTACGTTCAGATGTGAACATGTAATGTTATATGTTCTTATATTGTAATAAAAAAAGATTCCAGAAACTCATATATAATGTTACAAGAGACACAGAAGCTCATATAACGTTATCTATGAAGGACAGGACTCTGTTGTAAACATATATGATTATCATAAATAAATCAATAATACCGCTGCGCGGACCATTTTAATAAAGTAAAGCATATAGCGTTATATGTGAATTTCTATGCTGTAAAACTCCAAAAAAAATAGAACAAAATATATATCGTTATTTCTATAAACATAACATATATGGTAATCCAACATATAATGTTATAAGATTAAGATCAAATCAACAAAGCAGTCGAGATCGAGATGAAATCATGCCAACATAGCTGACATATATGATCATTTATCAACTTTTAGACTCAGTTACATACCAATAACATTCACATATAATCTGTTGTCAAAAGTACCACTCAGTCATATGTTTTCTGTACATATAACGTTATATATAAAAGTCTGCCATTCTAAACTCTAAAAAAAAAAAAAGATCTCTCGTAACTTTTCCCCCTTTGGCGAGTTGGGGATTTATGTACACTTGGTGTTTCAGCCGCGACCACTGGCCCTTTACTCTTTTGTGCGTCCACTTTTTCCTGGGGGTTGGGGGAGGTAGACTTGACGACCTTGGACTTATTCTCACTGTCCTCAATATTTATAACAGTTGGGTCTACTGTCCGCTTCCTTGGTGATTTCTTCTGCCTCATTTGTTTTTGAGGGTCAATCATTGCTAAAGGATGAGCATTTGTTGCGTACGCCACAGGTACCAACTCTTTCCCTGTACTTTTTGGATTAGTCATTGCTGCACATACAATGAAAAAAATTAACATATGAAAAAATACAGTTTTATAGGTAGATGATAATCAGCGGTTAAATGAAAACCTAAACGTTATATAACCCATATGTCATAATACGTCTCATTATACACTATACCAGCAAAATCACATGTAACCATATATGTAAGGAATGATGGCCCGATACAAGATTCATTATATGAGATATAACCATATATATCTCATATACAAAGGGAAAATCATATATTCGTTAAAGTGGGTTATATCTATAAAACCAATTAAATTAGATTATTGAAATGGTCCGCGCAACAGCCTAATTGATTCGAATATATAGGCAACATTGATATAACCATATATACTCGCAATAAAAACCCTAACTTAAGTTGGCCAACCAATTTTATAACCATATATACGAAGAGAAACATAAATTGGACTGCTCATAAATTGATATAACCTTATATAGTCGCAATTGAATCACTAAATAACATAGCCAGACCAGTTATATAACCATATGTACGTATAGAAAAACATAAACATGTTGAGGTCTTCGTCAAAATTTAGTCCAGTTATACAACCAAACCAGGTATATAACCATATATACTGGACTGCTCAAACTTAAACATAAACATACACATAAACCATTCAAAAACCCTGTACAAAAACCCTAAAAATTTCTCCTGGATGCTCTGTACAAAAACCCTCAAACAGATGGTACATAACTTGTTTGAACAATGAATCAAAGAGGTCTACAAAATCTGAATGAAATTAAATCTAAAGAATGATATAACAATATATATATATATATATATATATATATATATTCACACACACACACACACAAAACTTGAACTTACATTTGCCAAACCATTCACAAACCGATTGTGTCGATTGTGTCGAAGGATTTGATGGCGAAATGAGGGCGAAGAACTGAGAAGAGCTTCCGACTAAAACTAGGGCGACGAACGCCGACGAACGGAGAAGAGCGTCCGACTGATACTAGGGCGACGAACGGCGACGAACGGAGAAGAACGTCCGACTGAAACTAAGGCGACGAACGGCGAGAATTTTTCACAAATCTTTTGGTATCATTTGCTCTGAAAATGGGGGAAGGGGGGGAAAGGGGGGGAGGGGGGGGGGGGGGGGGGTTTTGTAATGAATCGGGAGTTTTTTTCGGGGATTGGAAGAATTTTGAAATTGATGTTTTTGAAATGGATAAAAAAACGGGGCAAAATGTTTTCCACAAACAGGGGTATATTAGACTAAATAGGGTTGTTATATCTTTTTTAATTGGTTAGTGGACCTAGTAGGTTTAAGAATTTAGAAGTGGACTTAGGGGGTTTTGAAAAGTGCTATAGTGGACTTATGAAAAATTCTCCCATTTTTTGTTTTCTCATTGTTGTCTGAAACTGGATTGGATTGTCATGATTAATAGGGCCTCGCCAGGGGACGATGTGATTAATTCTAAGATTTGTTGATGTGAGTGTCACAGGAGAGTTATAAAAAAAAAAATGAAATAACCAAAGAAGCTTGAACTGCCATGAATCATGTGTCATTACTGTTTGTTTGCAGAGAGAGAGAGAGAGAGAGAGAAAGAGAGAGAGAGACTTACATAGATAGATGAGACAGCGCTGCCCATTGAGGTTAGATAGAGCAAAGATCCAATGGGCTACTGCAAGCGTGTTTCAGTCCGAACCGGAGTGGCCCAGATTGAAGTTGGAGAAGGCGCTTAATATTTGGAGGGGCCTAAAAAGAATTCTTTGGAGTAAACAAAATTCACTCTGGGAAGAGCTGTTTGGATTATGATTAATTTTTCACTCACAAAAACTCTTCCGCAAAATATATTCTATCCATGCCATGCATCCAAATGGTTTTATTATTTCTCACCTTAATCTAAAATCTTATAATGTACAGTTGACAATCTAAGAATTAATTGACTCACAAACACTTTACAATCTTAGCGATCGATCGACTATCAAAGTTTTTTCAGTTTATTTGTATACTCTGTTAAATTGAAAGGATTAATGATTCTCAACTTGCATTTTTTTACTTTATTTACCAGATAATCCAATTTACAATTTGCTTGCTTAGTATTTTGATAATCAGGTGTCCAAGGTTGGCTTGTGCGTAACTTAATTAACCTAGCTAAAGCCCTGAAGATATTGATTGGACAAACCTCCAGCGACCCCAAGAATTAATCGATAAGGTTTTGAACTTGACAACTTAGGAGGGGACAAACTTCCCATACCTAGACCACCAACCCAACCTGGCCTGTGCGGTTTTGTTTTGCTTAATGAGACTTAAATGTCAATCTTCACACAAAATCATAAATATAGTGTACATTCTAGTTAAGGTTTAGAATTGGCTGTGTAAGAGAAACCCATAGACTTACGGAAAAGTCTACAACACACATCTCTTAAAAAGATGTATCATATGCACATATTTTATGATTCATTCATAACATTTTAACGTATTTTGCAACTTTTGTTTTAGAATTCATAATTTTTAGCAGAATAATTCGTAACATTTTTTCATTATCATTCATAACATTTTGGTGTATTTCATTACCTTTATATATTTGTAACTTTTTAGCAATACGATTTCTAATATTTTCTCTATAATTCATAACATTTTGGAGGTGCATATAATACATACCCAAATAAGGGGTGTGTATTATCGGCTTTCCCTAGACTTACATGTGGCATTACTCTCTCCGTTGCTTTTTAAGAGTCCTACGGAGTACTTCGTAAATTTATTTATTTATTTAATAAAAATATCATCATTACACATGAAAAGTTACAACTTTCCATATTTACCCTATGTAGATGTATCTTCATTACATTTTTACTTACTAACTTTTCAAAATGGAATCTACATGGGCAAAATAAAAAATGTTCCAATTTTTAGCTATTAACTTTAAAAAATGAACACTTATTAGGAGATAGTCCAAAATGTAATACTGAACTCTTAAAAGAGGACGAAAGGAGTAATTAATTGGAACTTGATCTAATTTTCTTGTTATATTATATAAAGAATTTGGCTTTTCTGCAGTCTAGTTTTGGACTGCAGACGTGCGGTCCATGTGATCGCAGTTGTCGGATGAAGTTTTTAAGGGTTTAGATTTGTTTTCAATTTATGACCGGTAATAAACGATTATGACTGGTAGTAAATTCAACAAATTTGAACTATTAATTTTCAAAATGAACAATTCAGATAGAACCTTTCTCTGTAGTCAACTGCAGAGAAGCCGGGCTGTTATTAAAAAATGTCACTTTCTAGTTTGCCTGTCGTTCAAGTAATGGTATCGAAAAAATAATGCATGCCAATAGCCATCACTGATTTCTTCTACACTTCTTCCCCTTACTTTTGGATAAACTCTGTCCTGTCATAGGAACCAACCATTGATGGAGATCGTTTACCTGCTTGGGCTTACCGCTTATGTTTTTGTGTGTTCTGAAAAATGACTAACTAGTCATAATCATCCAAATAGTAGTAAGGAAATTCAAGATATCTCACGAGCTTCTTCGTAAGGCTGAACATGTTATTATTCGGCAAATTAATTTGCTTCGACTTTTTAAAAACTTCCGTCAAGATATGAATTTTTTTCCTTTCGAAAAAGGGTATTTGAGACATTGATCACCTCAATCAATCTTTGAGATATAATTAGTTGTTGCCGTTTCATATATATACCATCTAATGAACGGATCTCAGGATTATTCAGGGGATCAAATTAAGAAGATTGAAGAATAAATTCTTTATGTATCTTTGTTTTAATTAGAAACTGAGGTTGAATTTGTAAAGTACCTTTTCTTGTTAGTTTTTGGTGCCAATGACAAGGTATCCAAAAAAACCTATAAAATGATGCTAATATTGGATTCGATATCTTCAAAAAAAAAAATCTGATGCTAAATAAACAACGTACGTTATTTTGAGGAGTGCTATTAATCGCACCCCCCATGTCAGGCCCCCTTCAATTTCTTGTTTTACCCCTGGTTTCCATGCGCTCTCTCTCTCTCTCTCTCTCTCTCTCTCTCTCTCCCCCGCTGTCTCTCTCTTATTTTATTTTTTGTTATAAAATTTTAAATGCTAATAACTTTTTTTTCATTTACTTTTTTTAAATAAATTTTATATATTTAAAATCTACTTAACGAAACCTATCAAACGAGTCGAATATTGATGGTGAAATAATATAAAACGGAAAAACTATATTTTTGTGGTAGTTTAAACTGTCTGAAGATGTTAAAAAATTAAGTGTTTGAAATTTCAATCCGTTTGAACCGATGGAAAGATTTTAATTTTTTGATCATTTTGTCTTAAATGGTCATAATTAAATTTTAACTTTAGGGCCCTCGTTGATTAACCCTAAGAAAGTCGTAGAATTAAATATTTCTTAGGGTTAATTAATGAGAGCCTTAGAGTCAAAATTTAATTATGACTATTTAGGATAAAATGATTCGAAAAATAAAATCTTTCCACCGGTTCAAATGGATTAAAATTTGAAACACTTAAATTTTTAACTATATTTTTTAATATATAAATTGTCTAAAGAGGTTGAAATCACGTAATTTTTTAATTAAATTTTATATATTTGAAATCTACTCAACAAAACCTATCACTAATATTGAATATGAAATAATGTATTTAAATTAAATAATTTTTTTGGGCCCAATATATTATCTGTTTGTTTTTATTTTTTTGTCCATTTTTTTTAAACTTTTTTTTTTTTAGTTTTCAAATAAATTATATATATTGAATCCACTTAATTACTTTATATTTCTTTGAACAGTCAATAATACAAACTGAAATCAAATTTCATTTAATTATAATTGAGTATATAGAACTAATACATTAACATAAATAAATACACAACTTTAATCAATATTTCCGCCAAATTGTGGTCGTCGTCCCAACGGATTATCTGCATTACTTTGTACCCAATTGGAGGCGTGCTTCATAAGGATGAGTTCATCAGTGTGCTTCGCATCTGATGCATTAGGCCTCTACCATATGATGATGGGTGGTACAGGGTAATAATGGTATAGGAAAACTTACACGAAGTGATTGCCATTAACACAGCCAATAGCTATATGTGTGCGCGCTGCGAATGGAACTGGATGGGAGCTCAACGGCAAGTGAGTGAGACAACTTGAAACAATCATATCGAATGTATGTAGTACAACGTTGTACCACGTGCACTACAAGGCTCTGACTGCCTCTCTTTTTTCTTTTTCTTTTTCGTTTGAACCCGTGGAAATTTTTTAGTTTTTTGATCATTTTATCACAGATGATTATAACTAAATTTTGACTCTAGGGCTCTCGTTGATTAACCCTAAGAGATATTTGATTCTACGAATTTTTTTTTTTGACATAAAAAAGAACTTCATAGAAATAAAAGAGTCAATACACGAGTTAATATGATACAGCCCCAATGAACAAAAGGACAACCAAACTAAGGGAATACAAGTTAAAAACAGAGTACAACAAGCATAAACAAAGAAGCAACTCCCAGAGCAAAAGGTCCACTTGAAAGACTATCCGTTGTCAAAGGGATAGGATATATTGGCTTCCGAGTGAATTCTGAAAGATGCAGCAAATCACGCCAAAAGGTATGCCTGATGAACTTTGATGCGCTCACAAAAGGTGATACTGCAAATGTGGACTGATTGAGCAAGAAAACAAAAGTCAAAAAATAAGGGGTCTGCAATTGCTGGAAACTCCTTAGCGCTTCTCAACTGCTGAAAAAGAGAAAAGTCATTAGTGTGAATGTTGATGTGTAACATATGATTTTTAATGGCCCAACTCACTGCCTCAATTATAGAGATGATAGGGGCGCAGTCCCTTTACGACTTTCTTAGGGTTAATCAACGAGAGTTCTAGAGTCAAAATTTAACTATGACCATTTAGGATAAAATGATTAGAAAACTAAAATCTTTCCACCGATTCAAATGGATTGCAATTTGAAACACTTAATTTTTCAACCATTTTAGACAATTTAAACTACCACAAAAATATATTTTTTCCGTTTTACATTGTTTCACCATCAATATTAGGCTTGTTTGATAGATTTCATTGAGAAGATTTCAAAAATATAAAATTTATTAAAAAAATTCAGTGAAAAAAAAGTTATTAACATTTAAAATTTTAGAGAGAGAGAGAGAGAGAGAGAGCAGGAGGGGTAAAAAGGGAAAAGAGTGCCCCGCGTCGGGCGTCGGGGGTGTGTGACAGGGGGGAGAGATTAGTAACCCACTATTTTGAGTCTTGAAGATGCTGCTAATCAAGTCATTGAAGTGAAGTAGTAGTAGTAGTAGGAGTAAGACTTTGTTTTCTTCGCATTGGGGGTGTCTCACGCGGGGGCAGGGGGTCATTGAAGTGAAGTAGTAGGAGTAAGACTTTGTTTTCTTCGCGTTGGGGGTGTCTCTGAGACACGGGGGAGAAATTAGTAACCCACTATTTTGAGTCTTGAAGATTCTGCTAATCAAGTCATTGAAGTGATTTAGTAGGAGTAGGACTTTGTTTTCATCAATTCGCCTTGAGGATTTTACTCAGTCACTCAATTGACTCTTATCATCACTGATATATATTGAGTAAGAGTGTAAGTAAGTTTCCTTTAATTTCTAACTTATCAAAAAAAAAAAAAAGTTTCCTTTTCTAGAAAAACACTACTCCAATAATGTTAACGTGTTGAATAGGGTACTGAATTTGGGTAAGCCATTATTGTGGAGAATGAGACGTTACAATTAGCTTGCATATATATATATATATATATATATATGTATATGTATATGTGTATGTATATGTATATGTGTATGTGTGTGTCTAAATCATGCATCATGTGGATGACTGACTAGGACAGGAGTAGTTTATTGGTGAATTAATCAGTGGAACTGGCCAATCTTCCACGTTCCAAGTGCCGTTAACGTATTAATTATTACCATCACCCAATTACTTCAACCTAATTCTTAACGTAACGCAGATTATAAGGTTAGACACTAATTAACCCCTGCATGTCATCTTTGATTATCATCTATATTTATTTATTTACGTTATATATTGTGTATTATTATATATACTGCCTAGCTCTATCAAAGATGTGTATTCCATTTGTCACTCTCACCTTTTTGAATTATTGAAAATAATCACGCGAAAAGCCATAGCGATCTTTTTTTTTTTTTTTTTTTGCCAAAAGTTGAGAAGTAATATTCATCAAAAGATCCATATGGAGAAAGATTGGAATTTTACAGATCAAACACTCCAACAGAATTAGAGCGTATAAAAGCATAAATGCGCCGCCCTACAAAATAAGTAGAGAAACCCCCCCAAAGGAGGACAAACCCCCCAAAGAGAGGACAATATCAAAACAAATACTCCCTCCGTCCCATAATATTTGTCCGGTCCGCAAAACGGAGACGTAAAAATAATACTATTTTTGTAAGAAAAGTTGGAAAAAAATTCAACTTACTAGATCTCGACGAGTTCTTTTAACTTGTGAAAAAAATTTGAATTTTTTCTTGAAAGAAATGCATTATTTTGTAGTCTCCGTTTTGCGGACTGGACAAATATTATGAGACGGAGGGAGTAACAAAATAAAAGAAGCACCGCCGAGACATTCACCACTACTCTTTCGCAACCACTTTGATAGACTCGTAACCATACATCTACTTCACAAAATTGGAACACATCGTTGGGAGGTGGCTGCCCAGCAAACGCGTGTGGTAGACGGCGTCAAGTCACAGATCTAAGAAGATGGAGGCTGAGAACGGTAGTAGACAACATCTTACCCGCAACCACTGAAACTGAAGCCCATATATAGAATGTCGCCAGAAAACGATTTGGCTGAAAAGTTCCCTATGAACGCTTGAACTTCAGTCGCGGAATTGAGAGAAGAACTTCAATCGCGGAATTGAGAGAAGACGGTTCGACGGTGGAGGGAAGAGAACAGAGGGAGAGAGATCGGGGGATCGGAGGGGAAGGATCCCTCCCGCCGCCTGAGAAGGGAGGAAGGGAAGGAGGGGAAGGGCTATTAGCGGCTAGGGTTTGGAGATTTTTAGAGAGAGAGAGGGGGATCAACTTTAAAAAAAAGAAAAAAACATATTGATCACCTCTCCATTCCTGTCATCTCACTCTATTTCCTTCCCTCTTTCGCTTTTTCAAGTCACTCATTTATTACTCATTGATACTCTTATCTCACGCCATTTTCTTACTCCAACCTTTCACTTTCTCAAGTCACCCCTTCTTTAGCCACTATTTGATCATAATTAATCAATTTTCAACATAAAAATTTCAATATTTGATCATATTATTCACCTTTTTACAATTTAATATTTACATAAGAAACCTATATTGTAAGAGCATGTACATCAGATAAGATAAAAAAGCTTTTTAGCTAATCAAAATGAGAAAAGTCTCTTGCAACAACTTCTGTAAACAATTCGGTAAAGTTCCTCCATCTACAAATCTTCGCTACTAGTACCGAAGGACTGTTCACTATGAATCCCTTTTTAATTAGTTTTTTTTCTTGAATGCTCTTTTTCTCTCTTGCTTTTTTCTCTGCAACAAAGGTTTTGGGTTTACTGGCTTCTAGGTTTTGAAAACCCACCTCTGAAATTGGCAATTCATTGAGGAGAAGAAGCAGTTGTCCACTTGTGAAAGATGGATTTCGTTGTTGGGTTCACTGACTTTAATAGGTTTAAAGCAACGATGATCTCGCCCGACCAAAACATCGAAAAATTCCAGCGATCGAGTTCAATCTTGCCCAGCTCACATGGGTGGTGTCTAAAATGACTAGAAAAGGTGTAAATGGGTTTGTGTGTAGCTATAGATACGTATAAGGTATCATATATATATATATATATATGTAACTGTATAACTTTGGGCTAATTAAGGTTTCAACCTCAAAATAAAAGGAGAAAGAAGAAGAAAAGAAAAACGGAAAATATGAAATTCATATTTTAATAAAAAAAAGATAAAATAGGTAAAAAAATGTGGATAGGTAAAAAGAAAAAAATATTATGTTCACCAGCTTTTTCACATAAGAACTGATGCACATGCTCTAAGCATGTATAGTTATTATGTAAAATAAAAAAACTTGTTATTATGTAAAATAAAAAAAAAGTTCTCTCATCAGTTCTCTCTCCTACATGGCATTTTGTTATTTTCTCTCATTTTACTATTTATCAAAACTTTTTACAAAATAATAAACTAAATTCATCTAATTTATGTTTGTTTTCCATTTTTGGTTCTCGTTTTTGCCAAATTCAAAATTTGGAGAATCCATTCCTAAAGACATTTGTCATTGAAAACTTGCTAGGAATATTTAAATATTCATTCTCTTTAATCATACTGCGTAAGTATTCATCCCGCCCACTTTTCATGCTTATGTTTTCATCATTTCAATGTGTGAATTGTCTTTCTTACCCTTTTCTATTATACACATAGATATATACACATTTATTTGTTTCCTAAACTTAAGAGATTTGGTAGAATATCAATGTATGCAATTAAGTGAGATTATAATAGGGGGATTTCAAACTTTCGAACTTTCAAATGTCCATATAAGGAAATTCCACTTATTTCTGTTTCCATTTACAATGGATGAATTCAAATCTCTCTCTCTCTCTCTCTCTCTCTCTCTCTGAAATATATTTGCCTTGGACACGATAAATATGTCATGATTCGAACAAACCTTTCATGGTAAACGGTCCAAATAATTAATCAAGAAATAAAAATAACATACAAACATATTTCATAGTAAATGATATAAATAATTACCATGAAAACTAACCATTATAACTGCAATGGTGGAAAACCCCCATCTGATTATACCAATAGTGACCATAAATTAGGTGAACTTGATTTGAAAAATTAAATAAAACTCAATCAAAATATTCGACTCCAACCACTTTCATGATGTTCAAATCTCTTCCTCTCTCTCAAGTATATTTGAACATGATAAATATGTCATGAATTGAACAAATATTTCATGGTAAACGGTTCAAATAATTTATCGTGAAATGAAAATGACAAACAAACATATTTCATGGTAAATGAAACAAATAATTTACCATAAAAACTAAAATCATTACAATTACAATGGTGAAAAAACCCCATCTACTAAGACGTGATACACCATGAATCGACCTTAATACACCATTTGCAATGGTGGAAACAAGAAAGAATTGATCTAAGTTAAGAACATGGTTACAAAAGTATTAATTAAATTTAATAACATGGTAAACATGCCAAACAAAGGAACCACCGAATAATTTTATTTTTTACATGGACCTGCTACATTCTAAAGAAGCACCGAATAATTTCTCTCGAGGAAGCATTGAACCGTTCTCTTTTCCATAGACATCTGAGCATGAGAGTCCGACGAATAGGGCGTTGTGGGCAACGGTAGGAGTGGGCGAAGACGTTCATGGCTACGGCGTGCAGAGATCTTTGCCGGTGATTGATCTACAGCCGTCACTCTTTGCCTCTTCCCTTCCCCTTACCATAGGCGATCCGATCCCCATCTATCGCCGCTCACTGTTTATTTGTACGTTTGCATTAGGAAAACTTGGAGATTTTCTTCGTCGATAACCGTTTGGATCCCCAGGATCATCTTCTGGACGGAGTAGTCCTTTCTCGGGGAGCCCCTCGACAGTGATCGACAGTGAGCAACGGCCACTCAAGGGCGCGGGCTTGAAGTGAGATTTAGATTTATTGGATCAATAATTCCAGTGATACATCCAAACTCACACCCAAACACACACCCACACTCACATAAGTGGCGGGTCTCATGCACACTAGAGTGTGTAGTGTGTCTGGAACCCACCACTGATGTGAGTAGTGGGTGTGTGTTTGGGTATGGTACTAGCACCACTCTTATGGAATTGGGATGAAATTGGGAATGAATGAAATGTGTTTTAGATTTATGGGATTTTGGAAAGGAATGGGGGAAACTTAAAATGGGTTTGAAGCCTGATTTACGGGATTGGGATAGAATGACCAACTTTTTTTTCGGAGGACTTTGTGGAGTTATGTTTCAGTCCCAAATTTGGTGTTATATATATAAGAGCATCCGCAATGTAATAATCAAAAATGAATAATCAAAATTTGCCACGTCAGCTTTTGATTATTCATTTAGAGGGTTGTTAAAGTTAGCAATATGAAATCTCACATTGTTACTTTTGATTATTTAAATGCTCAAATTTGATTATTGGTTAGGAGGTTGCTAACTTTGATTATTACAATGTGAGCACTTTTTTAAACACACATTGCTAACTTTAGCAATATTTTAATTTTGATTATTACATTGCGGATGCTCTAAGGGTACTATTGGGATTAAAAAAGAATGAGGATGAAAACATAATTGTTCAAATTAAACAGGATGAAAACATAAGTCAATTGGGGTATCAGGTTAATTATGCAAGTCTCCCATCTTGCTATATATACAAACTAGATCAAACGTTGTCCGGTAGAGAAAGTATGTTCTTAACGAAGGTAGTTGTTTGCGTTTTCTTTTTTCGTGCCCCCAACCATATCATCAATTGTTAAAAGAAAAATTGAAGAAAGAGAAAAAGTAGAGGCAATACAAGCACAAAAGGTTGTACAAAACTATAACATATCATATGATCGCGTCAACTGTGAAGCGAAAACTCATACTAACATTGAAACGCTCTATATACACGTAAAAATTCATTTAATATTACCAATTGGTAGATGGTGCTGCGTGCAGCACCATATTGCGAACCTCCGAACCATCGGATCGTGCATCCAACGGCTCGAATCTCATCTCGGTAATGAACGGCTCTCAATCGTTGGTTGCTGAGATGAAATCCGAGCCATTGGATGCACGATCTGACGGCTCGGAGGCGTGCAGAACCTCACTGCATATCACCAACCCGAAGTCTGTAATATTACGATAATATTTTATTTTGAATACTTTAATTAGAAAAGAAAACTGGATTTTGAATAAATTCAATGGCATGGCCCCCGCTTAGATTTTGTAGATATTATCCGTAACTGTATATATCATTTTTGAACTTCGCCGCTATATATGCACAATAATTTTATTTTCTTCAGGTGCTAAAAATTCTTACGGGTCACTTCATAAAGAGTTTTATCTCTGTTATAAGAAGATTGCAGTAGATGATGGATTAGTATAAGCTGGCTCATAAACTCGTAGTAATTCTGGAAAAAAGTAGAGTAAATAACATTAGCATCAAATTCCAAAGTAATTATGAGCAGCTCAGGTGCATGATCTTGGTTAGTGGGTGGTGAGATTGATTTATCCGAACCAATCAAGGTGCACATTAAATAACCGGGACGCCTTATCGTAAGAAAAACACTAAGGTACCTTATTTTGTTGGTAAATAAATACAGGTAGGTCAAAGTAAGAGAATCCACCCTCTTTAAATACGAATTCCCCGTTTGCGGAGTATCCGTGAATTTTGAAGAGTTTTCCTTTCTTTCTTTCCTTTCTACTCCAGTAGAGTATAAAACACTACTTCTTCTCTCTCTCTATATCTCCTTTGCTCTATATAACCTCTTTTTAATCCTTGAGAGAGATGGCTACGAAAAACTCGTTCGATTTCCGAGTAAAGTCGTTTACAGCAGCCGCTATGTCGAGCCCAAAGCAGGGAGGTGGTTTCTTCAAGCTCCAAATCATGCTCAGAGTTTTGGCTATCGTATTCACATTGGCTGCTATGGTCACCATGGTTACCAGCGACGAAACTGTCAATTTCTTCGGGATTTCGATGCAGGCTCGTTACAGCTACTCGTCTGCATTCAAGTAATTAATAGTATTATTCACATTAGTCTATCTCTTTTTCATGCTACCCAATTGGAATACAAGTTCAAACAAAATACAAACACATAATCTCCATGATTAACAAGCGTTTTTTTTTTTCCCCCTTGCTGACAATATTTTTCTAGGTTCATACTGGTTGCAGACGCCATTGCATGTACTTGCTCACTTCTATCTCTAATCTTCGCGTTCTTGCTAAGCCGTTCGGAGCCAAATCCCAGCAGCTATTTCGCTGTGTTTTTGCATGATCTGGTAATCAAAATGCGCTGTTCATTCTTGGTTTGCTATTATTCCATTGATGTCAAAAAAGCGTTGAGGAATGTGTCCAACTAACACACACAGGGCATGAAACAATCAAGAAAAGAACACAAAATAGAAAGGGTACAGTTTTCACAAAGAAAGCGTACTAATTACATCGGCTGTGAATACAAGACCAAAAGGTGAATTATGCTTCACAAACCTAACAAAATGTTCTGAAAGGAAGAAGATAAAAAGTTCCAAGAGGAAGAAGATAACAAAGATTGTGTGTTGTGATTTGTCATGTCTGGGATTTGTTTGTTTCAAACTTGAATACGATTTGCGACTTACAATACCCGACTTGGTTCGACCTGATTTCTGGGGAAGTTTCACTGCTAGTGTACTTGGGTCTGGGCTTAAAGTCGAATCACATAAATCTTGTGTGTTCTTGTGCGATGCTTAATTGCTTATAATGTTGGTGTGTCTGTATTCGTCCGTCGTGACAATATTGTTATGTCAGGTTCTGGTGCTGTTAATGATGGCTGGATGTGCTGCAGCTTCTGCTGTTGGCATGGTGGGTCTCGATGGCATAGCCCAGGTTGGGTGGTCTCCCATATGTGGTAACGTGGGCAAATTCTGCCACAAATTGACACTATCTCTTGCCTTCTCTTTCATGGTTATACTCTGCTACTTGGCGCTTGCGGTGTCATCTGCCCACGAACTCAAGTATTTGGCCGGAGGAACGAACAACCAGGTAGCAGAGGAAGGAGTTACCGAGGAAAAGTGAAATAGATTAACCCTCCAAGGAGATGCTCTTTTTTCATATTTAGGTTTTCTAGTATATGTAAATTAAAGATTTGCGGGGGATTACTTCAGTACGATATGCACTGCCATGTCTTTTAGTGCTGTGAATAATTGTCTGCGACATATTGTGGAAACATGGTTCATTACTCTTTCATTACTTTTCTCTCTCTAAGAAATTTTAGCAATTTTCTTGATTGTATGCATTTATATTACCAGTAAAAAAACTCTCATCCTGCTTGGTAAAAAGTTTGAAAAGTGTGACATTTCAAGAAAGAGATAACCACAACAGCAAAAAAAAAAAAAAAAAAAACCCAGAGGAATATTACGGCCAACACACTTTCATAACGACGATCAACAACTACAACAGAAGACAGAATATCGGATCTTTCAAATCCTTCATAAAAGACTATGATCTTTGTAAATGTTCATGAGCTCAGTCAGAAGAATGCAACGGATAGTTGAATTTACTGAGGCGAATACCTGCATGTGGAAAGACTAGTCAAGGTTTGGTTTCTGAGCAGACGTACTATCCGACTAGTTTATCAGAAACTCTCAAGAGCATATGCAGTGGTTTGGAGGTTCAAAACTAAGCAAGGACTTCCAGACTTTCTTGATAGGATAACTACTTGCAAACTTTAGCCAACATATCAAATTTGGTCCGCAAGCTCCAAAAGTAGCATAACCTCTAGTTAGGCTAGCTAACATCTTTGAGCCATTTGGAGCCCCTGCCTTGTTAACTTCTGGATCACGTGCAATAACTCTTATAGCCCAATGTGGGCAGTGGAATGATCCACAAGATACATACATAGATTCACTCAATGGCTCATTCCAAATCCAGAAACCCTCATGACTATGAAAGAGGTTTGCTGGAACCACTCGAGAGTGAAGGTTAAATTTCATACAGTCTCAAAATGGAGTTCATGACAAGTCCATCAAGATGCCATGTTGTTTACCAATTCGGATATCCAAATGGGGAATCAAGGAAGCTACACAAACAAACTACTCATTCCATCAAGTCTATACATTACAGCAATACATCATCCAGCGGTGTTAGCACTAGGGGGATGCACAGTAAAAGATGCATAATACTTTGAACATAACAGAACTTGGATTACAAGGTTTCGAAAACTAACAAATGAACAATTGACTTACGGTTCTGTCATAAATATATATTGTAGTTTGTACATGAATGTACAGCCATTTCAAGACAATAGCAACGGGTAAATTTTCAACACGGAAGTACAAAATTTTCTATTTAGTTTCAAAAAAGAGAAGAAACAGGGCATATAGGGTACCATTCAGATTACATCTCATCTTCGGAATCTTGAAGGTGCTCTTTGAGAGGTTGACTTGGGATTTCCCACTTCTGTCTACCCCATGCTGCATCCATCTCAGGCAATTCAAAGTCATCTGGCCTTAGTGATAGCTCGAATTCTGGAAGATCAGGCAGGATTTCGAGACCTCTGGAAACCATTTGACAGAAATTAAATTTAAACAGCCTAAAAGATCATCTTTGGAAATTATGTACCGTCAGAAGTTTCAAGGAAATACTAGGAAAAAAGACAGTGAAGCCTCTTACTTCTCCTGCTCTAAAAGGTACCCATACATCTGCGACTTCTTAGATGCTACATCAGGAATTCTCTTATTCAAATGTTTCATAGCACCCCAGAGTGGAGGAATCCTTGAACGAAGAAATCAGGGAATACAATGAGGGAATGTTGCAAAAGAAGCAAAATAATAAAATTGCTGATGTGCACTACGCGGATAAAAAAATAGAATTGAAGCTAACCTGGTGACTGGAGCTGTGAGACAAAAGTTTAAACAAGCCTTCTTGCTCTCTGAGAGTAGATCTTCAGCAGCTAGAAAACAATACACAGCACTCACATGACAGGATGGTTCAGTACCCTTGTCAATGATCTGGCCATGGTAGTAGTAAGCTGCAGCCTGATAATGTGAAAAAGATTATCAGACTCAACATTTGAGATACTCGGTGCAAGAAAAGTTTGGGGTTTTAGAAGTTAAAGTGGAAAAAAGTGATTGTGGTCGTGACCTTTGCTTCAAGATATTTCCATTTGATGAATAACAGATGCTTCTTTCCATGTCGGCTATCGGTGTTACATCCGGACAAGCAGTAATGAGCCTGAACAAACAAAGAGAAAGAAGATTGCAACAACAAATGCGGAATGGCATGTAAAAAAAGGTTGCAATGTTTAATATGTCACATGCGAGGAAGTTCTTTTCTGGTAAGTATACCTGCCCGTTATAAAAAGGAAGGTGAATTGACCTAAGAAATACCATTGGATGAACTCATGCCGGAAAATTTTTTTCAAAAAAAGAAAAGAAGAAGAAAAAGAAAGATAAAAATTAAACATCTTAATGCAAGACTTTAACCATCGATTGCTCCCTCTAAACTTCATAACCAAAAGCCCAACCTTTGACTCAGTCTGTAAAGTAACTGTGGGAATGTATTTACCCAAATACATTGACACTCAAAGCCAGTTAAAGAGCATCTCCACTCCTTACTCAAATTTGAGTATAAATTACTTAAAACACCACTCCACTCCTTACTCAAACTCATACCAAATTTCTCCCCAAATTTGGTTTGAACCAAATCCTTACTCAAATATTGAAGCTATTTTCTCTCCCTCAAATTTACAACTATGCTATTAATAAAACCGTTACTCAAATTTATACCTAGATTTGCATTTGCTCATTGGATTACTTCACACCAAATCAAGTTTTTACCCAAATCTTTACTCAACTTTGGGTAAAAAATTGAGTAAGGAGTGGAGATGCTCAAGCTGCAGAAAACCAGATCTTTTGGTGTTGCGGTCTTGGAAAATAAAAATAGAACCACTCATGAATATAAACAAGTCAAAACAACATAAATCAAAACGAAAGAATCCCAGAAGATGAAGCACGAACCACACCACTTAAACTCCAACACAAATTGAATAATATTCTCTACCTGCCCATAGCAGCTCAATTGTTCACATGCCAGCCTCCTCTTCACAGATAAACTAACGTTTTGACTGTCCACAGCTAATCCAAGCTGAATTTCAGTTCCCTGGATTTGTCGTACAGAGTATTAAACAGTATTAAATGTATCAGATGCTAAGAAACAAATACCCAGGTTCCAATTTTTTTCCCTCCTTTTCTTTCTCCTTTTGGAATTAATGCCTTTATTAGTTCCTTATGGTGGTCTAAACAGCTAAGGTTTCTTCTATATATACCTGGCCTAGTGCTTGAATCGATATAGCCTCCAATATGCCCTCCTGCAAATCTTTTGGCAACTGCTTCCTGGGTAAAAAAATATTTAGACCAGTGGGAAAGTGGTAAAAAGATATCAAGGCATTGAGAAATGCTGTCTACTTACTTGATATCAGTTGGTAAGCGAACAAGAACATTACGGACACAAAATTCCATGTAACCCGATGCCTTTAGAAGTAAATCAACAGCATCCCTCATGCAATCTATATAGCAACATAAACAATTACTTCGCAATTAAAACAACAGAAGAAACTAACTGAAGCTTTAACAATCAAATGTGGAGTTGGAATTGAAACAAAAAAGTCATTTAGATGAATGATGGAAACCTGCAGATACAAGTCTTTCAGAAGAACCTGATTGATTTTCAGAAATCAGGATGGAATTTGCCTCTGTCAATGTCAGCATAGCTATCATGTGGATAACAGAGAGTAATTCAAACCAGGAGTTTGTGACACAGACTTCCTGTTCATTATATTGTCGATCCCATTATTAAATTATCAGAAACGAAAAGCTAACACAGAACATGCATGACACAAATTTGATGGGGAGATCGCTTCCTAGAGGGGACTTAAAATAGACTCAATATGGGACATTGAGGAATATCAGGTGTCAATTGCCCCCTTTGTCAGAGTAGTTTGCTGTCATGTTGGAACAGCAACACACCCCAGGATACAACAAAGTCACCAAGACCGGAAAATCAGCAATCGCGGTGATCTTGAACTTCTCTGTAAACTTAGTGCACACCACTTTTGAATCGAAATCAGATCCTCTCATTCATTCCACCCACTTAATAGTAAATATGATGATACACTAAACATGCCAAAAAGAATTACTAGGCAAAAATACTTACTTTTCCATCTTCTGAATATTTCCACTTGAATTCCACCACTTCTTGAAGACCATGCTCTGTTAATACACACATTTTTAACATTTCCACGGACTTCCAAGTAGTTCTCCGTACAATCATTTACAAGTGTCTATGTGTGCGTGTGCTTGAAAGAGAAAGAGAACCTTTGTTAGTTAGACCAAGCAGAAGAGGCAAGTAGTCCTCCAGTGCTTGCTGTAATTCGGTAACAACAGATCCACCTGCAGAAATTACAATCTTTAATCAACAGGCAATTCAAAAGAGAAACTGGGTATTAAACTATGAGCTCAAGAGAGATGTCCCACTAGTCTCCTCGCCCTCGGCAACTAACACGATTCGATTCCGGTGCGAAACTACTCTATCTGCGAGATCCTTGGGAATTAGACCTCTGAGTGCCCTCTGAAGATCAGTTTGAAGCGGAACACACATTGAGGGGACGCATATGGCAATTTCTAGGATATTCAAATTGTTTTTCCTCTTTCCAGCTGCACATATAGAAGGACTGCACCCCATTGTTCTTGCAAGAAGGGACTCAATCCCAATCTAATATCCTATTCCTACATATTACATTCCACCATGTCAAATTCCAGCGACTTACACAACGATCAAAATTGCAAAAAAAAATAATAATAAAGAAAATTGAAGCTGAAAAATCTGAAGAGCTTTTTTTAAATAATTTTAATCCAAAAAAACTATGGGTACACCATGTGTGGAAGCAATTATTAAGAGTGGAGCAGGCAGTTAGAGTTCATAAAGATGGCCAAAAGATTGGTGCAGAAATTAGTACATGTCAGAGAAAACCACCACATTTGAGTGACGTGTGTATTTACATTGGGTTTTGAGTAAAATAAAACTTACTGAATTCTGACAGGAGAAGGGAGGGGAGGAGGAAGACAGAGGTGAAGAAGCTTGGGCTTGGAGGAGGATCCCAGGATGGATATAGCATGAAAGATGTTGACATGGGCATATATATTTATGTATGCATGTATGGACGGAAGATGACTTGAGATTAGAGAAATGTGGTGGATTTGGGTTTGGGGGGAAGATCTTGGATCGAGAAATAACTCTCACATGGCGAATGCGTAGGAAGAGAAACTCAGTGACGATCCAGGTGGGGAATGGGAAGCCAAAGGAATTTCCATCTCTTAAAATATTCATTTGTTTAATGCAAAGTACGTAGTACAATTTAACCAGTGAGCTGCTCCAACTTCTTTACTTTTACTCTTTAAAGAAACCAAACATATAGGAGTATTCATGAACTAAAACTTTTTAAAGGATTCATCTGTCCCAGAAATACATCGAGGACCCGAAAAGGTCCGAACAATAACAAGAAATTTACAATCAACAATATAAGGACATCAACCTTGCGTTTGGCTACCTACAAAAAGATGGAACATGTATTAGCACAACAGTTAATTTTTCTTTTCTTTTACACATGTGGAGATTTGAAGCATGGCTTTCTTATTGAATTTGCTGCATATCTAAAATGGATTAGCTCTCCAGAATTAAGTGCGTTCTCTGACTCTCTCTACCCCTAAGGGTCGTTTCAATTCACAATAAAGCTCCGGAAAGATAGAATATCGTCCATGCAAGAAGAGCTACAAAACCTCCACGCAGGGAGGATTATTAAACAAACACAAAAAGCGGGGAAAAAAAGAAAGAAAGAAACATCCTCAATCTCTGTGTCAAGATGGAACCTGGTTAATGTATCGTAAATTTGAACCTGGTTAATGTTTCTTAAATTTGAATGTCCCTTTCAGTTGCTCATGGACTTGGGGGAAGCTTCTTAATCTTAGAGCTATTTCAAGACCCTTTTTTAAACATATTATTGGTGATGGAAGCAGTACCTTTATTTGGCATGACAGTTGGCTCCCTCAAGGTCCTCTTAGTATAATACTGTTCTGGCTCCAGAACTACGGTTTGGCCATTTACACCCTCTCTTTTTCCCACTTTCAACCCAAATGACATGAGGCCTGATCTGATCCAGTGGACAGCCTCATCTTGTTCTTCCCTCCCTATTCAAAGTTGCAGCTGCATGAGATGCTATCTGGGTTCATTCACCTATTGTGCACTGGCACCACCTATTCTGCTTTTCGATGTCAATCAAAGGTAGTACCGGAACTATGGAAGAGATTATTAACTGGGGTATTCAAACATCTCCTATTTGTCCTCAATGTGAGCACAATGAAGAAAGCCTATCGGGAAGCTGAGAGTCCTTTAATTCACAACATTATCAGAAAACTAGCTTGGGCAACCATGTTGTGTTACATCAGCAAGAAAGGAATCGTAGAGTTTTTCATGGTGACCATAGATGGTCTGGTCTCCCAATGATATCCAAAAGATTAGGTTTGAGATGTTAGGGAAAAGGGTTCGCAATTCTCTTCTACTAATGCCTAGCTCCGCTCTCAATCTTGCCATATGCTATGCCATTGGAAAATACCTCTTTAAGGTCGCATTCTGTGCCTAGTAGTTTATAGATGATTATCTTTTGTAATCAGGAAGGTATGCATTCATTGTCTCTTTTTTTGTTTGCTCTTCCTTGGAATTTTGGATTGCCAAAAAACAAATGGAACCTTGTTCTCTCCGTCCCTGTCTGTATAGATCCGGCCTTGGGGAACTTGTAATGATTAAACGAGAAACTACAAGAGTGAGTGGTTGGATCTTGATCAAGGTTCGGATATTTGAGATTTTGAAATATTCTTAACTAATACGATCGAAATTTATTGTCCATAAACTAGGCAACCATCAAATCCTAAAAAATCTTGCCTCTCTACATTGCGATTGAGGTGTGAGTGTATTTCCCACATGTTTTGTAGTCTAACAACTCAATCAATCAAATCATGTTGCGTCAAGGATCAAAAGGCCGAAACTTTTATGATGAATGGATGAAGTAAATAGGTTGGTAAACAACTGTGCTATGGGTACATACTTTCAGGTACATAAATCACGTCTATATGCATTTTGGGCCCGTCTTGAATCCTATAAAAATGATCCGAGTTGCTCATTTTGTTCAAAATAATCCAGTGGGGTGGAGCCGTTGTCAAATGGTGGTGGTGGTGGTGGGTTGGTCATTGCAGCGCTCGAGCAATGTTGTTGGCAGCATGGACACCAAAATTTGGCATCGTAAATTTATAAATCCTGTCTTGGGTGTACGCCTTAGGCAAATCCCGATGATTAACAAGTTTTGTGTGCTATGGTGAAGTGTAGAAACCCCTATGTACTCTCTCGAACTCTAAAGAAGTGAAAGAACACCTAACTAGGATTGCGAGTACCAAACAGAAAACTGAATGAGTGAAAGGGCGCGAGAACATGTTTTAGCCTTAGTGGCTCCTACGATCTTTGAATTGATTTATTTTCGACCAACTTTTCATAAACCAAAATCTATTGTCTTTGTGGTTAGATCTCACCATCTTTTAGTATTTTGAATACCCTCTTTAACGATATAAAGTAGGTTTCGATCCGGTTTAAAGTTAGTATGATTCAAGGATTTTCCCAAAATAACTTGTTTGTCGATCTCTTGAGGGAAAAATTGTCATATCTTTTGATGAATATATAATTTTAGATTCAAACTAACTTAGTTAGAAAGTAGTCTAGACAAGCTTTTCAACGGTTTTAAAACCAAGTGCAAATCGAAGTTGGGGAGTTTCCGTGGCAAGACCGCAAAGTTTGTTCAGTTTTGAAACTTCAACGATGCGCCTGGGCGCACTAAGACTCTACAATTGCTCAAACTTTGCTATTTTGCTCCGAACACTTCCGAACTCCGATTTTCACAAGGTTTGAACCGTTTAAAAGCTTGTTGAGTATTCTTTCTAACCCAAATAATTTGAATCAAAAATTGTTTGTACATCAAAAGATATGACTAATTTACCCAAATTTGCATCTTCACCACCTACACCATGTCACTTCACCACCACTACCACCGCACTTGTACTCTGATACCACCATTGGCACCACACAACCCTATAACCTCCACATCATTTAACCACTACCACCAACACCACCACTTCAACGCCACGACTATCACACCTCCACATGTGATTCCACCACGACTACTACACCTTCACTAGTACTATCATTTTAGTAGTACTGGTATCATTTTAACATCACATAACCACTGCTCCTCCACTCGACCATCAGAACCACTATTACTTCACCACAACTACCACCATTATTTTACCACTGCCAACAATGCAACAAAAAATTGAGAACACTCTTGATGTTTCAATATACCACCACTACATTTCAAGTACGACTTGCAGTGTCACCACAACGAATCGAGAATATCCAATATTTGAGAACTTTCAAGGTTAAAATTTTCACCAATTCAACACCACCACCTCCACCTCAACCACCACAACAAAAACCAAGTTCAAAATGCATATGTACGTGATTTATGTATATGAATGTATGTACTCATATTCTTTTCGGTTGACAAATGAGGGGTTATTAATTCAATGGTGGAAACTCGAATTTGGTTGGACAAGGCCCAAGTTCGAGTCCCCACAACCCCTTATTGGGGTTAAACATAATCCTAACACCATTCGCACGTGGTGAACATTAGCTTCGGTCCCGTAACCAATAGTGGTGTGGGGTGGGGTGACAAGGCAATATTTCTTGGTGTTAAAGTAGTTGTCCCACATTGCCAATAAGAAATCACGTAATAACATTTGGGACTTCTCCACTCATTGCTAATTAGTTTTGAGATTGATATAAAGTTTTGATGTGGTATCGGAGCAGGTCCATTCCATCCCAAAAAGTGACTACATGTGATAGACCTAAATGCAATGCGGCTTTCACACCTGGCAGATGCGACTTTCGGAAAAGGAAAGGAAAAAAAAAAGGAGTTGAAATCATCCTTGTTTAGTTACCAATCAGATGCGAGTCTATGGTTTGAGTCCATCTAAAGGAACATTTTGGTTAGTGGCCAAAAAGGCTATTTGACTTTTATTTTTGTGTTGGGACATTCAAAATGAATCGATGCCACCACTGGAATAATACTACTAGTCAAATTGAAGGGTGTAAACTGTAAAGAGCAGTCATGTGGTTGACTTTATTTCGAGTCGAATATCAACCGTATCACATCATCAGATTATGTGCTTCCCTCTCTCCAAACTGAGAGGTCAAGCAATCTTCTATCAAATTCCCAAGTGCAGATATCATTTCAGAACAAAATAATATGGCGTGAAAAAACAAACTAGAAAAACTTTAAATAAAATGG
This sequence comes from Rhododendron mucronatum var. ripense, assembly GCA_019656295.1. Lineage (NCBI taxonomy): Eukaryota > Viridiplantae > Streptophyta > Magnoliopsida > Ericales > Ericaceae > Rhododendron > Rhododendron mucronatum. Next base: position 253,967 of record BPLT01000148.1, on the reverse strand, counting down.
TGACAGAGCACTAAACATTAATTGAGATAAGGTGAAGGGAAAAGATACAGAGATCAGGTTTAGAAACCCAATGTCCCATCCCAATGATAGTAATCCCAACCCATAAACAAGCTAAGTTTAACCCTTCTACAGCTGGATAATCCCTGAATTTCAACCTTTTAACCCTTGTAGTTTTGGCCTTGTGCAGATCGCCTCCCAAACGATACTAACTTTTGTGGTCAAGTCAAAATTTAGGGAGATGATATGCACGAGGCGTAAAGCACGAGCTTGTAAAGTAGACTTTTAGCCTCTCTCTTTTTTAATCTGAAAATTGAAAGTAGTCCAGTGGTTGCACAATTAAATTTCAGGGAATTTGGGAGAATATCGAGTGATACCGATCCCTAAGTAGAACTGACCCTTGAAAATCATTTTACAAAGATAAGGTGACTGAGAACTTATATGAACAAGGCTAAGGCCATACTTAGCCTACGTGAGACATTAGGACCGTAACACCTATGAACGAAGTTAAATTTGGCACACTAACACATAAAATTATAAACAAGTGAAGAAGTATAGGAGTACATTCTGTGCAAGTTGGCCGGCCAATGTGTCAGGGGGCAGTGGCAGATTGAATTCTTCAAGAACATGCATCTCTTCTTTCTTTCTCTGTTGGGTATTTCTATCTTCATCATGGAAGGAAGTAAAGTACACTGGGGGGTTCCTTTCCTTGGTGCCAATCAAGAGAACATATTCCCTTATCCTTATGGGCACCCTTGCTACTATAAACGAAGCTGAGAAATGGAATGGGGGAAAAATAAATGAGGATAAGAAAAGACATATGGAAATGAGAGGTGGGATGGAGAGAAAAAGGAATAAAAATGATAAAGAGATATGGATGAGGCATATTTATCTTATTTGATTATGGAGGAGCTAGCTACATCATCATGTGGATGGATGGCTATAAATAGAGACATGCCAAGTGAGTATTGACATCCCATAACCATTCGAAGGATGAATACAAGCATGTGCGAGGAAGAGAGGCCTTACATGAAGATAAGAGTCTTCTGTTTGGTAGCCAAGGATGACTTGCCTGCTCCATCCCCATCGGATGGATATCTTCCACCTAGCTATCTGTATGAAGGTTAATACATATTTGGCTATAAGCCGACATTCATTCATATCTTGATAGGATTGGGATATTATCCCTTGGTTGGTTTCAGGCAGTCTCCTTGGCTAACTTGACAGGCTCTTCTCTCTTTCATGCCAGGCCCCTTCTCTTCTTCCTTCTGAGAAATCCATACATTATCTACTTGTAGAACCGACTATATAGCTTATGAGGCAGACATCGCAAAGAAAATGCATGCACGCATGATTTTAGTACTGTTATATATCATGTATGCAATGTTAGCTCAGTGAGGGTACTGGTTCTCATGCATGGCATTGCACTTTAATTAGGAAGTGTTGAATACCCTCCCATTTCTCTGTGTGTGTGTGGAAGAAGGTTGTGGTGGTAGACTGGTAGTAACTCGCTAGGATTAGATGAATTTCGGGAAGCACCATGCTCTCGCCCATAGTTGGTGTGTATGTCCCTACCAATCCCTCTTCTCCTGACAAATTGTACACATGCCCTCCCTATGAAGGGGGCAACAATAATGCGAAGACCCATTGATGTCTTTACACTTCTTTCTTTTTCATATAGTCGTCATTCAGAAATTTATTCATTTAACAATTACCAGTCAGGACCATCTTATAAGGCCAATTGCAGAGGTAGAAACTGACTATGGTTCTCCAACAAGATAACCTATTTTTATCTCAATGATAACAGTCCATTAATAATGATGTTTAATTCGTGTAATCCCGAGAACTGCAGAAGCATACAAAATGTTCAAAATGAGAAGCATCCTCCTGCAAACAATCTTTAGCATGCTAGTTCTTTCATTACTTAGCTTAAATATATGCAACTGTAAAGGATGAGGGCGTTGTGCATAAACAGTGAAGAATTCTAGCTTGTTAAACTGATGTCCACGTAATTTCATATTTGGAATGAATTTACTTACTTTGATATAAACTGTTAGTTCCCCGGCCAGTCCAATTCTTGATGTGGCATTCGAAAGCAGAAATTTTAATCCAGAAGAAGAAATGCAGCTCACAAGTTCAAGTCTTCCACATTAGCCGTTACATTACAAGTATATAATGCAATGAAGGAACCAAGAAGAAGCGCAAGGAAGCACGATCTCTATTATCCTTGTTACATCAAAATTTAATGCTATGCTACAAAAAAGAAAGAAGGAAGGAAGGAAGAAGCACCTGTCTTTAAAGGCTGCTGTTAGTAAAATTGCCTTTTTCTGTGTCCTTGTTTAATTTAGGCCATTCTTTGTTAAAGTCTCTGATGGATCATGTCGTGACGATCAATTGGGCGTGAATTGACTACAAGGATAGTCTGCTGCTGGTATTTGTGCAGCTGAACATAGATCAAATGAAGCTGCGCGCTATCCAATGCTCCTCTCTGCAGTTGTCTATGTGGACATCATAATCAGTTCTCTCCTATTGGTTTGTAGTCATATCATTAAAACTTGATCTTTGGCATAGAAACTTATTTTTGCTGTAATAAGGCATATGTGCCGATGTCGCAAAGAGTGGGGATTGTTATTTTCCTTTCTTCTATTATTAATCAACTTTCGATTGCTTGGCCCTAATTAATTTGCTTGAACTCTGAGAGGGGAACTTGTTGAACCTTAGTCTCGAGGGGCAAAGAATTCTCTCACTTCCAAACCTTACCAAAAAAGACAATGTGGAAAAAGATATTTATGATTTATTAATACCAAAAGCTAAGACCAAATCCAGAAATTTACAAACCAGCTGAATACAAAATGACCGACTTAGTATGATGGTAGGGCCCTACTATTATACACTCCATTTCAACCAGAAACAACAAAAGAAATACTCCAATAAACACAAGAAAAAAGAAAAGAAAAGTATGCTGAAAACGGAATAAAAGATAATAATATCTGCTTCATGCCACAAGAAACCCGTCAAAAAGGATGAACCACCCTGGCCTCGAACAGAATTCCACCATGCCCTTTGTTTTATGTTTTTTCATGCTACGACTGGTTGTTGTTGTTGTACCGCAATACCAGGTGCCACATAACCCCCAAGGCTTTCCGATAGATGACGAGTTGCTTTCTCGTAGTTGACAAAACCCATGAACCAGAAATCATGGCCGTCAATTGTGACTATCTGGAGATACTTTTCCGATTGATTATCCCTCATCACAACCGGATTGATTGCGCTAATCTTGCCCAAAGGTACCATTACCTGTTCCAAATCAATCAATCAATTTCAAAAACTCTGTAACTAGAATTTACTACTAGCTAGCATTTCAAAGAAGTTGAAAAACAAAAACAAAATGAAGAATAGGCATGTCTATCTATCTAAAATGAATAACCTTGTAATAGCTCCAAGTCTCTTGGCCGGAGGGTGCAGTGAAGGATAAGGGTCGATCGCTGCAAAAGGCTACATGGACATTGGATAGATATATGGTTCCGGCGACGGGTCCGGTGGTTGTGGAGAGATAACAGGCGAACGTCTTCTTTAGCTTCTCATTTGGTAAGGTAGCGAAAGTCTGCTTGAACAAAGTCTCAAACCCACCTCCTGTCATTGCTTTCGCAGTCAAATTCACTTTATCCCACGCCGCTCCCGATACAGAGGACCCTGTTTTCACTGTCCCAAGACAAAAGAAACAAAAAAAGGAATAAAATGTAAGGCGATTTCAATTTCAATTTCAATTTTGATGGAAGAAAGAAAGATTGATGAATACATACATACATATATATATATATACACACACACACACTCACGATTGAGCCAGATATTTTGGGCGGTGGTCTCGGCCTTTTTGCTCCAGGAGTTGAATTTGCTGAGAATAGATTCCATGGGACTGGAATTTGGCTTGTGAGCAACTGGGGAGTATTGGAGGTAGGGGTGGTGGGGGTGGTTCTGGGGTTGATCGTCACCGCCGGCGCTCCACGTGGCGGCCTTTTGATTGCCCGGGTGGGACGTGGGGACGGCAGGGGCGCCCATGATGTGGGTCCCCCATTTCTCGGAGGTCTCTGCATCTGGATGATGATCGGATGTTGATGAGGACGGCCCGGGCTGATAAGGTGGCTGCGGCTGTGGCTGGGTTTGTTGGGCGTTGGGGGGCGGTGTTGCCGCTGGCGAAGAAGATGGTGGTGGTTGATCAGTGACTGCTGGTTGTGGTTGTTTAGATGAGCCAGTGGGTGAGAACAAGGAAGGGTAGAGAGGGTGGTGGCTATCATCAGTAGTATTAGGATTAGTATTGCCGTTCATCTTTGTGCGTTTGGTACTCCTCGCTTTAATGGAATGGAGGTTATTATCTGAACTGAATAGGAGATTGCTTTAATTTGGTAGGATCATAAAACCAAGATGCTCTCTCTCTCTCTCTCTCTCTCTCTCTCTCTCTCTCTCTCTCTATGTATTTATATAAGAGTATTTTTAACAAGACATGTATATAATACTAACACTAACCAAGGGGGAAGACCATCCAGATCCAGGGGCACTCTGAGAAATAGAGACAGAGATAAGGTTGACTATTTGAATATTAGTAATCGCCTTCTCCTGGTAGTATTTGGTCTTTAAATACTCGGTTACTTAAGCGCGTCTGTCATTTTGGCTGGCTTCTAGATACACATCATCCCACTAAGGGTGTGTAACTTCACTGGAACCTTCCCATAACACCAGTACCGTAAATCTCCGCAAATGGAAAACATTAATTCACTATTCTTGGGCACCGCCATGTGATCTCCACCGAATTTCACACAAATGCGTGATAGAAAATAGTTTGGGATCCGCATGTGTGGTGTCCCATCGAATATTTGCTCCCTCAAACAGTGGCGAAGCTAGGATTTTAATTCGAATGTGGCACCCAAAAATCAATGTACACTCTCTTTCCCGCAAAGATAATCTATTCTGATAAAACGTACTACAATTTTTGGATAAAAATATAGTACTTTCGTGCATTATTTTTTAAATTTCCACTAAATTAACGATTCAAAAATTGCACCTTTTTTTTTTTTTTTTGACAATGAACAACTTTTACATGAGGGCAGAGGGAGTAATTAGCATAAAAAAGTCCAAGTATTCCAAAGTTAATTATTCATTATACCCGAAGACACATAATTTTCATACGTAATCATCTATCAAAATACTAACACACTAAAAAAAACACACATGTTTAAAAATAATTATTCGTAATACCCAAAAAAAAAAGTTATATATTTTCATCGTTTAATTACTCATCAGTCATCAACATATTTAATATCCACAAATAATACCCGCGTTCTGTAGAATAATGTTAGTTTTGTGACACAATAAATTTTTTTTTCACAGCCGAGGATGGCACATGCCACCCTGCCCCCATGCTACCTTCGCCCCTGCCCACAAATGGAGAAGGGTACTAGAGCCTGGAGTTGACTAATGACCACGGGTTGCTTGGAAACACTTTCGGCTCATGAAGGTTTCTAAAATCCCTATTTCTGGACGAGAGGATGAAGGATTGAAAATCGGAGAAATTATGCAATGGTTCTCGGGCAAAGTCGAGCACAACCAATTTTTTGTGTGGAGTTTACGTACTTGGGGCTGAACCACACACGAATGTGTGATCCAGATTCTTGCTCAACCTTTTTTCATGGGCATTGAATATCTTCTTTTGATTGTAGTAGGATAGAATATGCGATAAGATTTGACAAATCATTCGATAGAAGGGGAGATAATTCAATCTGGACTAATTGTTCCATAGATGGATGGACCGGGCCCCACATTTTTTGCTGAGACAAACATGAAGTGATTAAGGTGGTGTTCCAACTAAGACAAAAAGAAGGTTTTGGAAAAAGAAGATAATTTCAAGGTCAAAAATCATGTGTTGACGCAAATAATTTTTCTACCAATATAGATCTTGTTTGATAGATCTCATTGAAAACTTTTAAACGGTGCAAAAAAAATTTTTAAAATTATTTTCCATTTTCATTATATTTTAATTTAAAATTACTTTCTTTTTCCAAAAACCTTCCCTTTTTTTAGTTGGAACACCCCCTACTCCCAATTCTTAAGGTTACAAGATAATTGATCTGGTGAGCCAAGGATCCAGTTAGGGTAAATGGATGACACACCCCTTGTACTTTACCCATTTTTCAACTATACCTCCCACACTTCATTTTTAAACACTCACACCCCTTGTACTTCAGACTAGTTTGAAATTGTTAGTATTTCCATCAATTTTAACAAAAAAAACTGAAAACCCAATCGTATTGTCCTTCCTTATTCCCCTCCCTTCATTCACGTATTATCCTCTCTCTATTTACAAAGCTCTGGTTTTTCAATAGTAGAGTGAGAAACGTAGGTTTTGGAAGATACGTTGATAGCCCTAAAAGTCAAAAACTCATTGTCTAGGGTTTTGAGTTACGTTTTTTGTTAGTTTATGGTATTGACGTGATTTCGTCTACAAAAAAGGAAAAGTTTTTGGCCATGTTCACATAGAGGGGGACATAATGCTCTGAAAACCAATAACTTTTCATCGTTTGGGGAATTTTTTTAAAGTTGTAGCCATTGTCTATTACTGTTTTGAACTTTTTTCGACTTTAGGGTGTTTGTCCAAATTTTCCACTGTTCTTTTGTTCTTTAATGGTTGTGGTGCCATATAGCTCGTCCTTTCTGCAATCACAAGCTGGAGGATCAACCACTCAAAAAATTCGCATTTTCTACGTTGTATAAAAAAAAATATTGTGTATAACTAACTACATTTAACTTACCAGAAACCTTGCACACCAGTAAAACCACCTTCCCATGGGTATGTTAGGCGTACGCAATGAAGCTGGTTCACCACAATGGCACATGGGGGCCTGGTTAGGTCGATTTCGAGTTGAGGGGGAACGTGAGCGGGGATGGGAGTAAGAAGAAGAGGCCATGGGTGTGGTGCTCTATTTTTTCAATCCTACCGGTGGAAAGAAACAATATATAAGATGTACATAGGTTTTAAGGCAAACTGGTCTTATAAAAGATGTTTTAGGAGGGAAAATTCCCGCCAATACACCATTACCTGCCTTTTCATGAAAATTGACGGAAATGCTAACGGTTTCAAACTAGTCTTAAGTACAAGGGGTGTGACTGTTTAAAAATGAAGTGTATGGGGTGTAGTTGAAAAATGGGCAAAGTACAAGGGTGTCTGAAATTTACCCATAAAATAACTTCTTTCTTTTTTTTGATCCGCCCATAAAATTACTTAAGCATTGGTCCAATGACCTTTCAGACCAGTGGGGTTTTTTTTTTTTTTTTTCATTTGGAAAATTAAAACAATACTTGATTGCATCAATCTCCGAATTACTATCATAATTCCCAGTAGTCCAGATGTTGCAAGATCCAATTTTTATCGGCATGGAAAATTGGCAATTGCTTGCTTGTCTCTATGCTTCAAGTTTGAACTTTCCGATTTCTCTGTACTTCATGCATTAAACTTTTAGAATTTTGGGTAAGAAACTTAAGTTTGGAAAAATGCAACTATGGACTGTGAAAATGCTGGAGTACTTGGCTTAGTCGATCCTTGATAGGGAGGGAAATATGACATTACAAGCTCTGCACCGGAGACATATTGTTAGCGATGCCCCCAGCTTATTACCCGGCCTCCCGGATTTTCCACTCGGAAGAATCCGCATACCAACTTACACTTGTTTTCTATGCATACCCGGCTTCCGTCAACCGGATATTAGATTCCGCCATTCCAGCAATTCCTCCTCATCTTCATCTTCATCTCCGCTGGTTGGCAGTTGTCAATCATATATCCTCTCCCCCTGTTTTAACCCTCCTCTTTGTCACGTTTGGTGGCTTTCCTCCTTCCTTTTTGGTTGTGCAATGAGTGCATCGTGGATTAATGATTCAGCTTACAATTGCCTCTCTAAAAGCGAATCAATGAACTGCCCGAGAATTACCCCCCTTTTTTTCCTTTTTGAGAGGTCAAATATGCCTGTATCACTTTCGTTGTTATGCTCAGGCCAGTTCATCACTCCAATACCCAAGGTCACCCACTTGAGAATATTACAGTACTTATTACCAGAGTTATACATTAAAAAGCAGATACTTTAACAATGCACCAGCAAACTAAAAATCCTTGAGATTGTTTCCCCTAACAGAATACAACTAATTTATAACATCAAACAATTGGGCCAGCCAAACCAATGTAATATGAATCCACACATACCCATGATGCATCATCATCTAGAGTGTCCACACAAATTCTGGTGCATCTCTCCTGGGCCCAACCAGTGTCCGATACAGGTACATCTTCTCAACCTTTTGTCTATCATCATCAGGGTTAACCTCTATTAGGCCGTTTTCATCTATGATCTCCACATTAAGCCTCGGCATCTTCTTTGCAAGTGCCTTGCAGCCTCCAAGGGTAACTTCACAGGACGACATCCAAAGGGATCGCATTGTTTCATACTTTCCCACGTCCGTTAGAAGCCCCACGTTACCAAAAGGGCTATCCCTGATCTCTAGCTTCTTAAGCTTCTTGCATCCATTCAAAACATAAAGCATTCCCTTGTCAGTTTCACCAGCAAATGCAACGGAAAGCATTTCAAGCTGCTCAGCATACATTCCTATGTAAAGGAAAACCTGATCCGTCAGGAGGCCAGAGAGCGACAGCCGCCTGAGCCGCTTGCAAGATTGAACTATAGCCCCAAAGCCTTCATCCAGCGGCTGTAAGGTCACGGGATCTGGTATTGTGGGGTTGAGGGTGCACAATCGGAATCGAATAAAGTTCGGGCAATTCTTGGCCACAGTAATTAGGGCAGCGTTGGTCATCTGCTGGCAGAAGTAAAGCAATGAATGAAGCTTGGGGCAACCAGCAGAAATAGCCACCAAGCCTTCTTCAGTTACAGCAGCATGCCCTACTCCAAGAGGATCAGATGGGAAAACCCTCAACTCCTGCAATTCTTTGCATGTGGAAGCCACAACCTCTAAGCCTTTATCTCCGATGCAATCCAGTACCTGCAGACATGATGTAAAACTGTTAGTTCTTAAAAAATCGAGAAAAATGAGAGGTCAAGATTTAGTGAATGACTTAGTTAAAAAGACAGACCCATAAGCGCTGAAGTTTCCTGCAGTTACGGATTAGCTTTATAAGATCGCTACCATGAATTCCAGGAGCATAGCTCAAATTCAGGGAAGTCAGGTTTAAGCAAATTGGGTAGATGGCATCCAAGCAGCGAGGAGCAACCTCCAAGAATCCTGACAAGCTCCTAATTGAGGTGCACTTCAGAATTGCAGACTGTAGTTTGTGGTATGACTCTGAATTAGGATCACTGACAAAGGCCCCAGCGCCCAAGTCTACCAATTGGGGTGCTTGTGCCAATATCTTTTGAAGAGAATCAAGAGGCACCGCATGATTTAACCTGAGACTTCTAAGCTTCCGACACCTCGCCACAAGTCTCTCAAGAGCTGCCAAATTAACTTCTCCTTTAAGGCATGCAAAATTCAAGGAGACAAGTGATGTGCAGCTGTCAGGAAAGCAGCTAAGCCACTGGCCTCTGTGATCCTCAACTTCATTTTCTTGCAAGTCTAGCTCCATCAGAAACCTAAATCAAGAAGTGAGAAGGGAAAAGAAACAGTGTATCGTCAGATTAGAAATGGTCTTGGCCCCAGCAATTGCTATTGGCCAATAAAATCTCACTCAAACCCTTTCTACATCAAAATGATTTTCTTCGCCAACATTTGAGGCCAAGAGTTGTCGTTTCACACAAAACAATAAACTAATCAAGACATGTCAACTGATGAGTCCAAGGGGATCACATGGTCGGCATCCCTGAGAAACGATGAAAATAACCCATTTTGTATGCTTCATAACAAGACATTTCCCATAAAATTGGCCAAGCTCAAAAGTCATAGACTCAAGCGCCCAAAATATTCTCTTAAATGCAGCCATCCCTAAAATGGAGAGCATGGCAGTCCATCCTGAAAATTACAACTGAATTTTGAATGTCACCATTTTAAGAAAACCAATATATGAACAAGTTGGGAAGAGATACACAAGGTCCCCTATGTCAATGATGACTTTTTAAATGAAATTTAATACTTCTAAATGAGTAAATTGGAATCAGGGTACAACCAAACAGGCCCTTACTTGCAAGACAAAGACATGGACAAGAGATAACAGCATAAAAGCCGAAGAAAATGAAGTCACCAAGAACAGCTCAAGTAGTGACTGAAGAATACAAATCTTGGCATGCTGAAATTAACCTCTATAGCATCAGCTCCCAGTACTAGGCGATACAGGTAAAGCTCTGGATTTTGGACATGGACTATAGGAATGTGACATTGGGAGGGGATACCATTATTCAAAGGGGAAACAGATGGGTGGTTGATATGGTTAGGGTGAAATAGCAATGCATCAGAAGATGAGAGATTATGCTTAATGATGCTCTAACCTTTGCCTATCATATGCACCAAAGGGAGTTTGAATTTGCAAAACAGATATGGAAACAAGTTTCTCACGCAATTGCGGGTTCCCAACTTTCCAAGATGGTTAAGATCATCTAAATTATAGAAAGACAATAAAAACAAAAAGACTTTTTTGTGTAACTATTTACAATGTGATGCATATAATCCCAAAGCTACAATCTTCAAAAGAACAAGTATCCTAAAAACAAAACAATTTCCCGAACTAATACAAGTAGCAAAAAAAATCTAATAGATATTTTTTTTATACCACAGTACTTCCACAGATGCCAAAGAAATAGGATGAAAACAACCATAACAAAACAACTTTAATGGCACAAATACCACACCATACATGTCCATAGAAGCGTACAAAACATTATTATACCTGCAATTGGAAGCTATGGCAGCGAGGCCGTCAGTGGTGAACCCTTCACAGCTAACTAAAACCAAAGACTTGAAATTTGCGAAAGAACGAGAGAGCAGCTCAAGCCCCTCATCAGAAACCACCATCCTCTTCAACCTCAGCTCCTCCAGATTCACGCCACTCTTGGCCAAGGCCTCGATCCACGGGTACACAAGCCCTCCCCAATCATTAGGCACCAAATTAAAGTCAGCAAAATGGGGCATCCCCTTCAAAGTTAGTGACCTAACCCTAGGAAACCTCTCGATCAACCTCTCCGGGCTGATCGCGTAGCAGTTCCCTATGAATACCCTCTCTCTGCTGAACCTCTCCACCGTATACCACGACTTGCACACCACTGAGACAGCATTTCGGTCGCGGTGTGACGTCAGGAAGTCAAATACGTGTTCCAATACCTCTTCTGGGAAGTAATTCATCCTTCAATAACAAATAATTGCTAAAATCGACATACAGTCTTATTGAAGGACGAAGTTGATCGAAGAGACTACAAAAAAAGTCTGCTTTTCCCAGATCAAGAGGCTATATTTCAGTCTACACGCACAAAACTAATACTAACTGAATCGACGAAACCTAAAAGAAATCCAAAAAAAGCTACGGTTGACTATCAGAGCTAAGAAACTAAAAGGCTAACAGTTCTTGAATCAGCAGGAAAAAAATGTTTTTTTTGTTCTTAACTAGATCGGGAAACAGATCTTGACAACTAGACTAGAGCTAAGGATTCGTGGAAAATGAAAGAAAAATCGTGCACAAACTGGTATTTCAGAGTAGATCTGAAATAAAAATAAAAATAATAGATGGAAAGAAAACTGATAAAAATCGAGGGAAGGGAAAAGAGAAGAGGTTATTGGATAAGATGAGAAGAAAACAGTTAGAAATTTAGTTGGGTAGGGAGTTATGATCTTGAAATGAAAAAGTGATGATTACAGAGAAGAAAACAAAACAAAAGAGATGAGTAGGAATTCATAGATCTAAGTATCTAATTTCCCACTTGTACTGAATCTGACCTAGATGGAAAAGGGGAAGGAGCTCTCGAGTGATCATCAATGAGAGAGAAACCAAACCCCAAACCATAGTCTCCACCTCTTGTATTCTCTCTCTCTCTCTCTCTCTCTCTCTCTTTGAGGAGTCAATGGTGTTAAAGTAGCTGGAGTAGCTCCTTTTCATTTCAGACAGAGAAAGGAACACCAAGCAATCATAACCATGGTTGAAGATTTCAACTATGGGTGGGAGGGGTGGGGTTGGAGAACTGTGGTTAAAGTAAACTGTGAGAGATCAAGGGCGAGGATGGGTTTGGTGGAAAGTTTAGAGGGAATCTTGACCGTTGGTGGGCGTAAACATTGCATGTGTCTTAATCTCTCTCTGGTTTCGAGATGAGAGATGATGAGGAGCTCTCTGCCAAAAAAGTCTTTCCCTCTCAGCGATTGGGGACTGTCCCCTGAATTTGACATTTGTTTAGGCCTTAATTTACAGGAATACCATGTTGTTGATAAGATCGAGTAGTGAGAGAGAGAGAGAGAGAGAGAGAGAGAGAGCATCTTTCAGTCAGGTTGGCCATCACATGCTACTTATCATTTCCGCACTCGAAAAATTGTTACGTTTTCTTTCCATTTTAATTTCTATACGGTATTACTCCCAACACCCCTTATTTCATTTTAAGATGTTCCATAATAATTGTCCCTTTTCAGAAATAAAAGTGAAAATTTGATAAAATTTTAGAAGTGTCATTTTTATTTGAATACAAAAGTTGCAAAATAGGTAGAATATATGGGTATTGGTAGAAAATATGTGTAATGATTACATGTCTCCAAAAAATGTTAGAATTCCAAAAAAGGGACTCTTATTTAAAAACGGAGGGAGTACCGTATTACAGTTACATTAAGGCTCCGTTCCAGAATACCTTCTTAAAAAATAAGTACTTATTTTACATTTCCAAACTAAAAAATAATGTAAATAAAAAATAATTTTTTAATTTTTTTTGCACCGTATAAAAGTTCTCAATAAGATCTATCAAACAAGATCCATATTGGTAGAAAATTATTTGCGTAAACACAGTATTTTTGAACTTAAAATTACCTTATTAAAAAATAAATACTTATATTGAGTTCCGGAATGGGGCCTAATTCACATACATCTTACATTAATTCCTACGCCATTCTTCACACCCATTGGCCGCAAGAATCTCCCAAAAAAAAAGAATCCAACTTGAAATTTTAGAAGAGATCAAACTTTATAAATTTTAGTAGAAAAAACAAAAAAATCAGAGTCCAACCTTGGGTTTAGGAGGAGTTTATAATAGGGAGTAGTATCGTCGGAAAGTTTTTTTCTTTTTCTTTTTGATTGTGCATCTTTTCTCTTTTTACGTTTACTAGTGTGTCCAATAAGCAAATAATCATGGACATTAATGATTGGAGTGGTTAAATTTCACTGAGCGAAAGAAGTGATACTCCCTCCATCAATTCACTCCCTTTCTTTATTTATTTATTTATTTTTTTGGCAAAAAGAAAATTTATGGAGCAGTAGTCGTTAATTTGTTTGCGTGCTCGTATATGCTAATTAAGCATTAACTGGGCTGGGCGGGGTGGTGAGTCGAACTGAATGCTTGCTTATCAGAGCATAACACAAGTTTAAACACGTGGTGTGGTGTGGTCAGTGCTGCGGTTTTCCAACCCAACCGGGCAACCATATCATAACTGTACTGTCAACATATGCGCAATTATTGCTTTAACCCTTTTTTTTTTTGTGGATCATTACTTTAACCCTTTTTTTTTTTATCCACTACTTTAACCCTTTTTTGATACTCCATTTTAATAGCTTCAACAGAGATTGTAATACGATTTTTGAATAAATTAAAATTGTAATACGATTTTTGAATAAAAATTACAATATCATCTACTCCTACTTTTAGGGCTGCATTCTCTTTGATTTAACTTAAACTTAAATTTCGAAATTATCCTTATTTGAATTTTTTTCATGTTTGTTAATTTTGCGTCAAACTTTTATGAGTTATTGATTTGTCTTGACGAGTGGAATCAGAAAAGTAAATTTTTGGCATATTTACTTAGGTATTTTGAGAAATAACCACTTTTTAGTGCTAAAAAGTAGTTATTTCTCAAAATACCTAAGTAAAAGTAAAAAAAAAAAATTTATAATACCCTATAAACACTTGGGAAAGATGACATATATGTCACTCTACAAAAATGACATTTTTCTGATTTTTCTAATCCTGACGAAAGATGTGATGTAAAGATTTGATGCTAATAAAATTAAAAGACAATGGCTGAAAAAGTCAAGTCAAAGTACGACCCAAATGAGATCTCGGTCGTTCGTCGCCGAGATAAGATCTGAACTATTAGATGGCTAAATGAATGGTCTGATTGTACACAGCACGGTGCTATGCACGTTGAGTGCTTAACAGGGTCCCCCATTTGTGGGACATTTGAGTGCATTACTATAATCTTTGTTCTTCGGAATGCTTGTACTGGATTAATATGGTCTGGTCTGATCCGGTGGTACATACCCAAACCCAATAGTGCATAACTAGTTGTGGCAAAACATGTTGGCCGGGGGAATATACGTACTCCTGGATATATAGTAGTAGTAAATCTGTCGCATTAAAACTTTACTTGTGTTTGTTTTTATATGCAGTATGTATGGTAGTTGTCCCGTCCAGTCAAAATGAGTTAAGAGTAAGAGAGTACTAGTGCTACTACGCTACGACTGGAGGGAGAGGGGAGTACATTCTTTGAGGGACGATTCCAGTTGGCCAGTGGTGGTCCTCTTGGTTAGCAGCAAAGTGCGAGATCAAAAGGAAATATACTAGTACTATACTACTTACAAGTAAGATTATGGTTAACATTTGTTCATACTTAACTGACCAACCCCTCCCTCCATCTAGGCGCAGTTCAAAAAAAGAACCCCTTGATCTAGGCCAAGAGTTTTTTTTTTTTTTTTGAAAATGTCATAAGCCCATCGGGCAATACAGATTCCAGAAAAGATACAGGAAAGAACCAAAGTTACCTAAATTTCGATCTCAGGCACCTACTGCCGAAGCAGGCCCGACAAAATCGTCGGTACATAAGAACCAATCTAGGTCTAAATAACAAAGGATCAAAAAGATCCACAGTTCAAACCCTAAAAACTGCACAGCTAAAATCTGAATGGCAAACAGCAACGAAATCAACTACAAGCTAACTGCTCTTATGGATAAATCCACAAGGGTCACCGGCCACGGCGACAGAAGACCCACGGTGACAGAAGACCAGTCTTCTTCCAGCCAAATTGTTGCGCTGCCAAACCAACACCACCAAACCACCACCAACCCCTGTTCCACCACCGAACCACCATTAGCCCCAAACAAACACCCACAAACCAACATCAACGGACCATTCCTCACAAGGCACCGGATTATTCGCCCACCACCTCAACCACACCAGATCTGGGAAAACCAAACTGGTACAAGACCGGACCGATTCGGGGGAGACCCAAACAGCCGGTGAAAGAAAGAAAAGAAAAGAAAAGAAAATAAAATAAAAAAACAGCCGGAAAAAAAAAATGCCCAGACCCAACCTCACCTACACCTTATTGAGCCGCACCGTCGACCGCCGCCCACCGGACCACCACTAGCCGCCTTCCCTGCCGATCCAAACTGGAGGCACCAAGCTGAAGATGGGGAGCCGCCACAAAGGCCCAACCACCGGAACAGAAACAGAGGCAAGGAAACGGACGGGGGGGCCGAACCTCGTCGGACCACCACAAGCCGCCTACTTGCTCCGGCTAGAACCTGAAAAAGTCGAACACCGGAACGGGGAGCCGCCATAGCAACTTGACCACCAGATCTGAAAACGGAAGACAAGAGAAAAAACGGACGAGGGGGGGAGAACGGGGAAGGAAACGATGGGAGGAAGGGGGAAAGAAGAAGAAGAGGTGAGGAGGAGAGCGAGGGAGGTGGGGGGTGGAGGAGAGGATGGGGCAGCCAAGAGTGAGATATAGGGTTTTTTGTGTGTGGAAGTTGGTTCATGTCAAGAATTGGAAAATATGCTCTCTCTCTCTCTCTCTCTCTCTCTTCTTTTTTTTTTTTTTTGATAAATGAACGATACATTAAAAAAGACTTAAAAGACTTGGATATTTAACCCCAATCAAATCCGCATAAGCTAAGCTTGCAATACAATTAAGAATATAAGGGTAGATGTATAAAGTTGTAGACACCCCATTCTGGACTGTCCAGATTAGTCCTTTTACTTTTTTTGTCGACCCGATGATGATAAACGGTCGAGAACAGTCCAGAGTCGATGAATGGATTTGAGCTTTGGGCGTTGAACTCTCTCCCTTCAAAGCCCACCTTCAAAGCCCACTTCAAACCCTTCAAATCTCGAGCCCAATGAACCTCAGCGAAACCATACCCTGCTTACGCCACCTCTCCTTGGCGTGCGCCAGGTTCTTGCCACGTGTCGTTCATCGACCGTTGACTGAGTTTGACCTGGCGCACGGTAGGTCACAGGTGGCGTACGGAAGGTCTTGACCGGTCAAATCACCGCTTTTACAGCACGCGACCGAGGCTTTTACGGCTCCAAAGTACAGGGAACAGGGCTCCCAATGATTATCTCCTGCTGGACCGTCCCTCACTCTCTCCTACACCTAGTCCCATGCATTTAATGCATGGGAGGCTACTCACTCAACCCAACCAGCCCTAACCAGCCCTCAACCCAGCTGAACACCTCTGGTTTCCAGCCCCTCTCTCCACCATAAATACCCCCCCTTGCATTCATTTGCAAGGGGTTAACACACTTAACTCTCTAAGTCCACTCTCCTTCTTCTCTCTTTCTCTTGCTCGTTTGTTGTAAGAGTGAGAGATTGAACAGCTTCATACCCTCTCTCCACTGAATCAGTTGTTCATACAGCCTCCATCCTCAACAAAGCTCATCACCATCCTTTCTCTCTTGCACCAAAGGTATACCACCTTTGTGCTGCATTCTGTTTTCGAGTTCTGAGGGGAACCAGAAGGGTTCTGGCTAGTAACTCATACTAGTCCAGGCCCCTTCCTGGTAAAATAAATCAGTCGTGGGAGTCACCACATGGCGCACGCCAACTACTAGAAGCCGTACGCCACCTTAGGCTGTACGTGCACAGTTGGCGTGGGGATCATGAAGGACTCAGTTATTGCTCATTTCCTTTATGTCATCACCTTACAGCATGCTAAAAACCAGTCTATTGCTTTCTGTATTTTAGAACTGTTCGGATGTAGCTTTCAATACTTGTACTTTCTTTGTTCTCAAGGCCTCTGGGGTTCTTCTGGTCTTGTTCCAGAACCCAGATGATGTAAAGCCAAACACTGGTCAACGTACAAACCTGGCGTACGGCCCCTATAGGTGGCGTACGGCACGCTTGTTAAAGGCCAGTGCCTGGCCCTTATGTCACAGCTCAATCTAGGCCTCTTATTCCTCCCCACTCTGTTTATGGGGCCTGTCTTGCTATTTTCCTGGCTACTGGCCATTCCTTATGTCTGTACATGTGTATGATCCATATTATAGACTGCGTGGTTTGCCCTGGGTGTGCACTGGTCCCTTCCAGAGCCCAGAGGATTGAGAGTAGGAGCTGTAAGAGATCGGTGTGGTAGTGTACGCCAGCTTGAAGGTGGCGTGCGCAGGGTGTGCTGGCGTGCCGTGGCTTGGCCATGGCGTGCCAGCATGTCGCCTGCTCACGCACTCGACGGGCAGCGTACATCATCCCGCTGGATTTCTGGCAGCGCTTGTTCTCAATCTATGTTCTTACATTTAGTTCAATTCAAGCAAGCAAATCATCATTCATAAACATTTTGTCATACAAACTGCAACGTGTTACAGTATTAATCCCTATTAACTGTTCCCCCGCCCTAACTGGCCAAAAATGATCAAATGAGAGAAAAATGCAAACATTTTAATAAAATGCCCGAGTAGAGACCGATCTCCGGATTGGGCGAGAGGGGTGCCATAAAACCCTTCCCCTCTCGTAACCTGGCTCCCGAACCTCAGATATCGAAGGTGACGACGGACCGGTCTACGCCTTTTCAAATCGAATCAAACATTTTTCAAATCAAAGCAAAATGTAGCCAACGTTCTCGAGTTCGGTTCCTTGGGTGTTCTTCCGCTAAAACCCGAGTGGCGACTCTGAATCGAAGCGTTTCGCCGCGCTATTTTCCAAAAGGGCCGCCCCCCAAACAAACATCCATTCGAAACCAAAATCGGGCGATTTTCGGGGCGCGTGCCCACAAAAGTGCATGTATAAATCTTCCACTGAAATCGGGGCATCATTTGCCAATGCATCCGCACAACAATTTGTTTCACGGTAGTTATGCTTGATTGACACTACTTTAAATTC
Source organism: Rhododendron mucronatum var. ripense (assembly GCA_019656295.1). Lineage (NCBI taxonomy): Eukaryota > Viridiplantae > Streptophyta > Magnoliopsida > Ericales > Ericaceae > Rhododendron > Rhododendron mucronatum. Next base: position 235,708 of record BPLT01000148.1, on the reverse strand, counting down.
CTCCATGAATGACCTACAATCAAGAAGAATAGTACAACTGGATGATATGCCGTACTGCAATCGTTTAGGAGTTGTAGAACACCCAAAGCATCAATTTCGATTTCCAGATTATGCACATTTCTGTCCTTTGCAAGAGCCAGGCCGTCGCACAAGACCCAGATTTCAGCCATGAGGCTGGAATTAGCAGCCATATGCCCATGGAAACCACCAAGCCAAGCCCCACAGTGATCACGAAGAAGACCACCCGTGGACGCTGTCCCTGTTGCCAAGTTAAAAGCTCCATCCGTGTTTAGTTTGATAAAATTTTCTCTTGGTGGAATCCAACCCACACCAATATCATTCTTTTTTCTAGAACCCTTCTGATGCACAGTAAAGAAGCACTCCAAGGACTTACTCAAGATCGACTTGACTGTTGCTTCGGGTGAAACCGAGTTGGAGTTTGGTTCAAGAGACGTTTGTTACGTACGGTCAATCCAAATGTTCCAGCTTACAAAGAGAAAGATTATACTCCAAGGGGTACCCGAACAATGGGAACCCCAACATGTGAATTGGACAAAATCCAATCAAAAGGATTATCAGAGTCATTGATCAAAGGAAATTGAAGGGACGTCCAAATAACCAAGGCGGAGACACAAGTTGTTATGGGTTGAGAGCCGATCCTGAACCGCAAGCCAAACAAAGTGTTGGATGCAGTACGAGCAAGAAAGCCTCCAAGTCCAAGTCCAAGTCCATGGGCTGATTTGCAACTGAAAACACCATTAGAAGTGAGATTCCAAATGGTGCGATCAGGGGACGGATTAAACCATTGGAAGGAGATCCTACGGATCTCTCTCTCTCCCCCTTGCAAAATTTTAAAAATTATATATATTTTCAGTTTATTATTTTGAGTTCATCAGATCTTGTAGTTTGAGAAAAGATTGTCTAAATATAGCCATATAGGTGTATTAAATCAAGGTTAATTCATTTTCTTCTATTTTATGTTTTACTTCATCTACAAGACTAAAATTTTGGGACCTAAGTTTAGTTTTCTTTTTGGGACTTTTTGGAATCTTTCACACCTTAAACTGTATGGATGTTATAGTTTAAGACCACTTGAGTTTATTGTTAGTAAATATAACTGTTGAAAGTTTTCTCTTTATATCCCAAATTCTTTGTTGATTTGGTGAATTGGCAAATGAGCAAAGTGTTAATTAATGTCTTTATTCGCAAATATTCTTATAATAAACAAGCTTAGAGATTTTTTTTAATACACTACGTATTCCTTATGATTAAACGGATTTCAGACTCTCTTTAAGATTGTACTACATCATACACACTCACTCTTTCTACATTTATGTCGATAGGTAGATAAACATTTATTGCTGAACTATTTAACATTATGGGATCAAATAATCTAAAGTAAAACAGTAAGTTGCAATAACTAAATAAGCGCAATGGCAACATTAGTAGCCATCCCTGCTTTGGTGGGGTAAAAATTACGTGTAAAAATTACATTGTATTTTGACGAAATTTATGCAATTGCCTGAATGCAACATGGGCGATTAACTCCTCTTTGACTCTCTTTTTTTCCCATATAGAATGGTGGGGAGAGGAAGCTGGCATAACGAGTCTTTGGGATCATTAGGATTTTCAACCAATTGTGAAAAATGCTCTTAAGAGGTAGCCATTGAACTGGACCAAACAACCCATCACCAAGCCACAGCCCCACTAGGAGACGAGCTGCATTAGGGTGTCGTCTCACTCGGCATCCATTTCACGAAAATTACTATCATATGCAAATTCGAACTTGCAACCACATAGAGAGGGAGGAAATTTCACCACACCCTTGCCAACTCGGCCACCACCCTTGGTGGTGGACCATTGACAACTCAACTCTAATTAAAAATCTCCTACCGATACCCCCGCTGTTATCAGCACTGCTTATATCGGGTGCTGACAACCATACACTCTCTCTCTCCTAGAGATAGCTTGAGGTTTATCAAGCTAAGAACAAAGTCCATTTCGAGGCTTGAATAGTTGAATTGGATTCCCAGGATCAAACTAGAGTATGAGACTTTTGTACGCAAGCTATATAGCTACATGAAGAGAGGGATATGATGTCACAAAATTCCTCTCCTTTTCTTTTCTTTATATATAAATTAAGAACTAAAACAGCCGTAAAGAGTATACATAGGGTAAAGGAAAAATGAATCATATCACACTAAGTGATCCTCTTTGTGTGCTTGTTAAATAAAGATATCTTCGATAGTAAAGAAAAGTGAAAAAGGTACAAGCCTAGTTGGTGTAGTTTTCAAAAAAACTTAAAAAATCAATCGTCAGCTGAGTATTTATATATAAATATCAATAAGAAGAAAGGAAGAGCATTTGCATGTTGGATTTGGATGAATACAAGGAAGTTGATAAAAAGATGAGTTAAAATAGAAGGCATTGGCAATCACTTTGTTTAAGAATGAGAGAACAATATAACGTGTCCTATAATAAGAAGGAAGGCATTTTGTTGATTAGACAAAAGAGAGTTTCCTTTGGGGATTGAGAAATCCTGTAATGCAAGGCCCTGCAAAGCGTCCTGTAGGGCGCACACAAGTCATCGATCTTAACAATAAATTGTTTGATATAATCTGAGCTTTCTACAAAATCTACCCATCAATTGTTTGGATGAAAATCCAAACCGTCCATTGCCGATATGAATGGCCGGATTGACCACACTATACGTATAGTGCGAGAGGTGCACTACAGCACCCTAGGGTCCCCAAACCTGGAGGGGTTTTGTAAGCTGGCAAAATTTGTCGTGGCATGCATTAGACAAGTACATAGTATCTGCACAAATTAATCAACTAGGAAGACGGATACGTAATCAGTGATGACGATGATTGGAGCATGAATTAATCAAACCAAAAGGATTAATTAATGTAATTTATAATTTTTGCAGTGTAAAGGGGGCTGAGTGGCTAGGCCTAAAAGGAGTAGTATTATTATTGGAAATTGATTTTAGCATTCTAAAAATTGATGGAGGGGTTCTAAAACAACGTCGTTTTATGTATTAACACAGTTCAGTTTTGAAGTTTTTCCATAATTTTTGAAGTACCAAAATCACAATCCATTATCATAGCCCCTCACTACCAAAATAACAACTAGAAGAAGGAACATCGATCATTGATAACGTATGTACATAATTAAGGCCACCCAAAATGGAGTACAAATTAATACTCCCGTACTTTTTATTAAAAGGAGGGCTACTTAAGAGTCGACTAGCTCCTTGACTCATTGTCATCTCCATCTCCCATCTGCCCTCTTCCATCATTTGGTAGAATTGCAACCATGTCAATTATTTTATTATTATTATTAATACTAAGTAAAAAAAAGTCATAGCTGCTTAATTAACGTAATTGAATTAACAACTCCTTAATTATACACAAGTACATTAATTACACGTCAAGTAATTAAGAAGCCGTACGTCTATTAATTTTGAGAACCAATAGCTATAAGATGCTGTTCAAATTGGGGACGTAAGTAACATAGTACAGTAATAATTTAGATGCAGCTTTGCCTTTGGTACCCACAGCCACACCACAAGATCGACATCCGTGGTTTTGCATGCGCCAATTTTTACAGCGCATGGTTTGTGTTGTGGTCCTAAAAGCCAGCCACAGACATCCGTATATATGGTATATATGTGTTGTCCCGAATTGCTAGCTGATTGAAACCTTTGATCAGGATTCATAAATAAGGAAGTATAGTAATACTATTGTATTGTATTGTATTGGACCACATATATATGATCAGATGGCTACCCCCGTTAGACACTCACACATGCACATGTTTCCAATGGTCCACGTTGTTGCGAGTTCAGTTGGACGATCAATTGAAGTTCGTTATTCCAAGGTAACAAAACAACTGGTGTGTTCCTTTGGTTTATACAATCTAAAAGTATGACGCAATCACTTTACATTACATCGTTGTATTAGGAAGAGAGAGAAGCTTGTTCAAAAAGGAAGATGTTATAACTTATAACTTGTTAATCGCTTGCGGAAGGCTTTTCCAAATATTGATCTTTTGGCTTGTGATAGAGATGCAAATCAGATTATCTTCTACTTTATGATGGGACAACATTTTGGAACATCCGGTTGAGAAGGGATGTTCACGATGGGGAGAAGGAAGAGTTGTTGACTTTGTTGTCTGGAGTGTATGTCATGCATGGGATAGGAGAAGGGGGAGCCGAGATGCGCTGAAATCTGTCAAAATCAAGATTTTTTTCAGGTGAAGTTTTATTATCAAGGTTTATGCGGAAGTGGTAACTCTGTTCTTCCTTGACAAGCGATTTGAAAAACGACAAACATCGTTAAAAGTAAGTATTTTTGTTTGGTGTGCAATGCAAGGGAAGATTCTTACCATTGATAATTTGATCCGAAGGTGAAAAATTATTGTTAATTGGTATTGTATGTTCAAAGAGATGCAAAGACAATGGATCATCTCTTAATCCATTGTCCGATGGCTTGATATCTTTTGTCGGTTGTGTTGGGCTGGTTCGCTTTACAATGGGCTATTTCGAGGAGTGTTATGGAACCTTTTAATCAATTGAGGGGGTGCTAAAGGAAGAAAGCGTGTTTAGGCCATGATTCCACTTTGTTTGATGTAGAATATCTAGCGTGAGAGGAATTCGAAATGATTTGAAAAAAAAGAAAAACCTCTATTTAAAACTAAAAGTTTTGTACTTGGTAGTTTGTATAGCTGGTATGAAGGAGAATGTAGTCCGTCCCTTGATCAATTTTCTAGACTGGTTTGAGTGGTTTACCTCACATAGTAATGTATAGGGTATTTTTGTCTTTGACCCCTTCTTTGGCCCACGGGTAGCATTTTCTTAATGCTTTTTTTTAAAATATAATTATTCACTTATAAAAAAATACTCCTAAAAAAGGAAGAGGAGAAAAGGAAGTGTACGCAAAGTAGCCGACGGCAGCATGAGGCTTTTTTGTGGACGTGGAGAGCATCAAGTCGCCGGCTGGCGGCCTAATTAGGCATTGAGTAATTCCAGCAAAAAGGATTTCGACTTTATGCGGGCTAAAAGTGGGCCTCACTCAATAATTATTAGTGGGCCCAGATCCACCATTGATATTGTCCCCACAGTCACAAGGCTATTACAGAATCAAATGAGATCAAGACAAACCCATAGCCCATACATATGACTCTAGGCCAACTACTGCCAGGAAAAAATGGGATGAAACCGAACATCAAACGACTTATGGCTTATGTAAGGATGGAAACAACATTCATAGGACTGCAACTTCTCTGTAATAGTCAGACTAAGCTTCCAAAGAGAAACCAGTGGCCAGGATCGAGTCTTCGAGATGTGTTGATTTGGTCCGCTTGAGCTTGAGTTGGATTGGGTTCACAGAATTAAGCCACGGGCCCACAGCATGAGCAAGGGCCACCGTTGGTAGTAGTAAAGATTAAAGTTGGCTTGAATGGAATCGAATAACAATGCAAAATGTGCCAGATACATGAAGTGGTGAACTGAACGTAATGCAAATAACCATCCTTGGCCATGAATTCACGGAGGTACCGGAGCTGCAAGAAAATGATGGAAAGTAGGACTGCATTGGCTCATAGTAGGGCAAGGGGTTTCGAAGGGACAAACTTCAGGCATGTAATGAAAGGTAACCTCTTAAGATAGAGTGACCCTGCTTGATAAAGCAAATCTTAACAGTAACAGGTAACCCATGGTAAAGGCGTCAAGCAGTTAAAAATTTCACGAAACAAAGAATGACTTCATGGCAGATCAAAAAATAAAAAGAATGACTTCATGAATCACGTAAGTAGACATACCCAAACAAAGGGGGAAAAAAACAATAAATCGTTTGTCACAACAAATATATTGTGCCTGCTTGACCAAACTAATGAAGAAAGGGGCACCATACCATTGTGGATCAATCCCCATCAGCTTAAGTTAAAACTTTGGCCACCAAAGCTGAAGTCTCAGGTATCCGAACTTGCATTAAGGCAAAGTATCTCAAGGAGACTGCATCATAGAATATGTCCCAAAAAACAGGCCACTAGCACGAGAAATGAGGTCAAGCTTCCCCACACAATCAACAAGTTTTTTCATGAAATCCTCCACACGAAGGTCAAGATTCCCCTTCATGTTGAAACTTTTAATGGTTTATATTGTACGACTGAATAATGCTAAATTTTATTATACATTGAAAGAACTGTTTAGATGTTGATTTAAAGCTTGATGACACTTAATAGAAGCAATTTTTCCATTCTGAATTGAGTGGACATGTTAGAGTTTGACAAGGCTCTTTTTCAAGGCAAAGTGCTAACACCCATTGAGGGTGTGGATTTCATAAATCGGCAAAAAGAGTGTTGACGCCTCCAGTAGTATGTGTTAACCACATGTTCAAGAAGATGGCTATCCAGAAAGAGTAGTAACACCTTTGTTAGGAAATGTGAATTACGTTTTCCAGAATGCCAAAAAAGTGTCAATATTGTTGAAAAAATAGAAATAAAAAGTAGTCAATGCCTTTTGAGGAGTTATAATATCCTCGATTGAGGTCATTTAATCTTCAAACCGCTACTAAACGAGTGGATATACACTTGGTATGATAGTTGAGTGTTTTGAGATTAAAAAAAAAAACTTCTTCTTGACAGATCTCCAGACCAGATCAGTTGAGTTGCTCCCAAAGGACTGCTTCTCTAAAGGGGTACCCCGAAATGGGGGTACCTGGAACAAGCATTCCTTCCTGGTTGCTAACTTTGCAATCTGAGGGCTGAAATACTACAATACAAGTTGAGGCCCAAGGGTGGCTGAGAACCCTTCCTCACTCACGCCATCAATAAGATAAAAAAATGAGAAGAAGATCCATAGTGGACAGAACAAATAATCATGATTTAGGAGTGTGCAACTCTTTATGATTGCAACTGAAGGAATCATGATTTGTTCCGGAAAGAAGTGTCATGGATAGGTGATATATATAGGATTTTAGAAGTCAGACCAAAGAAACATCTCGGAAATTTTTTCAATAGAATCTAGAATCTACAAATCAATCTTCGGTGTAAGTTGCAGAAATTACTATGTGCTAACCAAACACGACTAACGTTGCACAATAAGGACCCCAAAATCAAACAGAAACGACTAATCTCAAAACAACTAAACAAGTAGTTTGGATGAACATTGAATCAGAATTCCTCTTACTACATAACAATGTCACATGTTGTTGACAACACTTCCTTCCAACCATCATCACACTGTCTTCAGAGTGACTACCACAGTTGATAAAAACAACACAAATTGCTTTGTCCGAAACTAACTAAAGTACAAGCTGGAAGCCAAATTTAAGCATATGAAGAAGGGGACATTGAATGAAACAGAAACTTCCCTCGCATAAGGGAAACTCACTACACGAAATTGTCAAAATGCCCAATCTGCATTGCATATGAAACCACCACATTGGCTGATACCCATAACAAGCAAGCAATTCGCAGAGTCTACCATACTAAAGTTACCTCAGAATGAAAATACAAGTTACCGCTTAGTTTGTACTAACCTCCTTGAATTAAGCATCAGCATTTTTGCGGGGAACCTTGGAAAGGCAAACCCCGGGGTGAAAAGCGGTGCTGCGGCCGCGAGTCCTGGAGGGAAGAATGTTGTCCAAATCGACCTCTGCAAGGGGATCTTCAGAGAGATCGCTGCTGTTTTCGTCAGATTCACCACCACCACCACCACCACCACCGTCGTCGTCGCTCGAATCATCATCGTCAGACTCTTGAATCAATTTCCCTTTCCCCTTCTTGTCTTCCCTCAAAATACCTTTGCCCTTACGATCAACCTCCACTACTTCCCCGTTCGAATGCTCCTCGTCGAAGTCTTCATCCTCATCCTCGTCGTCGTCGTCTTCGTCCTCGTCGTCTTCTTGTTCGTAGTCCTCTTCTTCGTCGTCGTCTTCCTCATCGATCTTGGTCTCAGAACAGTTTTTGTCAGCAGAGGAGTTTTCCGATCTCTGCTTTTTCCCGTTATCGGCAATGTCTTGTTCGTCTACGAAGGTGAGTTCCGTTTTCCGCTTCGGAGGGATTCCGTGTGCATCATGTTGTTGTTGCTGCTGCTGCTGCTGTACTTCTTCGTCTTCGTTCTTTAATTCTGCCATTACATCGACTTCTTATTCTTCTTCTTCTTCTTCTATCTTTCGACTCTCCTCTAAAATTTGTAGGGTTTTGCGGGGAGTGCTCTAAGTGAAACCAACCATTCAGGAAACGAAAAGGGCTTCGATTCGAGTCAGTGATAAGTGGATTGTAGTCTTCGCTGTTTATGACGGGCTTGGTCTTCTGAAGCAACTTTGGTTCACTGGGCCGAGAAATTTTTTGGGTTGGGTTGGGTTGGGTGGTCTGGAACTCGAAGCATATGCCCAAATTCTAACAAGCAAGGGTCAGGTTAGTTTGGGGTCTTGAAATTATTGGTTGGTTAAATCTCTAGTTTGGATCTTAGTCACATTCTGTAATTAATTAAAATATTCTACATTTCCACTCTCATTTCTCGACTGCAATTGACTGTATTTAAGGATGATTTTTTTTCCTAAAGTTGTTGAGGTGAATGACTCTGGTTGATTATGAGATATATTCTTGTGAATCTCTCCACCGTGGATGATAATAAGATGCATTTTGTCTGTGAAACTACCATCCCAAGTGATTATGAGACCACCTCCTCCAGGCTCCAATGACCTTAGCTTCATTTAATTTTTGGAGTGGATCAATGGCCTACGTATAACTCAGATGTTGAACTTGTTGGAAGCTACGAAAAAAGCAGCTTAAGTAGTGCATGGTAACTGTAATAGTGAGGACTAAGGAGGGACTTCATTTTTTACACTACGTTAATGTACTTGCTGGTATAATTAATGTTTGTTATTCCAGCAAGGCAGTGCTGAAAGAACTTTGAAAATATCATCTGCCTCTCTGTTACTCCAGTTTTTAGCTTTTCAATCCTGTGATACTGTCCAAAGGTAGTGCATCTTCTAATCAATGTGTTTTTTTTTTTTTTTTTTTTTGCCTTTAATCTAAAATTCACCAATATGAAAATCGGAAGCGAGATACAGATATTACGAGGAAAAGGAACATCAAATGAGAATTTACCCGGGGAAAACATACTTAATTACTTATGATAAAGGGAAAATTGGGCAGTGATAGTTTGATGTGAAGTCAAATGAGTTCTGAACCTTTTGGTCTGTTGAACTGCAAACCGTACCCAAACGTATCCAGGCTAACAGTTTCCCGAATCCATTGTTTTATTATTTTTAAAAACCATTGACTTAGCAAGCTGCCCGTCTAGCTCAGTTGGTAGAGCGCAAGGCTCTTAACCTTGTGGTCGTGGGTTCGAGCCCCACGGTGGGCGTTCTTTACTTTTGTATTTTTGAAGTTTAAACATAACCTCATTGAACTTTGTGTCAGTTTAGTTTATGTAGCCACCTTCTGTACTTGACTTTGTATAAATTTAGTTTATGTAGCCACCTTCTATGTTCGATGAGTCGTCATTTAAATATAACCTCATTGAGTTTTGCCCATTAACTACTTCTAAACACTCTACTCTTTTTTCTTATGTTTCTTAATTTCTTTCATCTTTTCCATACTTTGAATTTTGAAGTTTATTATACTACACCATAATCTGTTAGTTGAAACTCTATAATCTCTTGCTATTCACATTCAAACGTGCGGTGGTGATTTAGCTCAGTTTATTACCTCTACACGAGCATCAAACCAGTAGCCTTGCTTAAAAGCAGGAGATTTCGAAGCATTTTCATGAACTATAATTTGGAAAATGTTAGCTCTCAGAAAAAGTACAACCGTGTAAAAGCGAATTGTTAAACATTACATACCGGTAAATCACATGTTTGTTATAGCAAATAGGAAGAATGTACTTCACCAACTCTGGAGCCCTTCTCCTCAGTGGAGAGCAGATTATAGGGGATTGACTGAAACAGTACAACATAATAACACTCTAAATAGAAAAAAATAAAATGCACTTACAAGAAAAAAAAGGACCACCAGTCGTTACGCATTCACATAAACAACAAGCTTGCTAACCCTACTTGATATGCATTGGAAAAATACGGGCACAAGGTGAATCCAACTTGCATTATAATTTATAGAGGAGTGCTTAATCAGAACATGGCTCGACTGACAGCCACCCACCCACCGCCAGCAACTTCAAAGAAGGCATAAAACCAAATGAGCAGGAATTGAACGTGCAAACTAACCCAGTTCATTGAGCGTTTGGCTTAGTTCATCTATGTCAGGGGTTCAACTCTTGACCACCTTCCCTAAACCTCTAACGTCCTAGGTTGTTTGATTTTTTGGTCCCACAGAGAGAGAGAGAGAGAGAGAGAGAGAGAGAGAGAGAGCTGAAGAATGGCGACTAGTATAAAAGTGGAAACATGAATACCTCATATTCCTTCCAATGGCCAAAAACAGACCGACACACAAATTGTCAGATGGACAAAACTAATGTATGAACCCGAACCTTCCATTATTTCATCATCTTTCCAGATATAGAAACTTGGAATTTGTTTCTAATCTAGCAACCAGACCGTGCCCCACATTTCGAAATTAAGGCTAGTGTCATCCTCATAATATATCCAAGTTAATGGAAGAGAAACTGCAAAGAATTTCAGGTGCAAAGAATACTCTCGAAAGCTCAGAGGCCATACAAGCAGCACCAGCTATATGCTATGTTTGTTGACCCTTTGGAGAGCTATTATCTCTGGTTCATTGATGAACAAACTATCCACATTAGCTCTAGAACTATGCAAGTTCAGTAGCAGCTTTAGCAGCACCAGGAGCAACACCACCAGTGGTTGGCCTAGACATCACATGATTCTCAGAATATATGATCCAATTAAGATGCACGCAAGATAAAGCAATGGGAACTTACAGCCCAACGAAAACTTTAAAGGCATCATATATTCCCCACTGGGCTCCAGTGAGAGTTCCGATCATGACAATACGAAGAGGAAGACCCCGAGTAAAGAGACCCCAGAGCCCAAGCTGCTTCATAGCCTAAACAACAAAGAGAAATTAAATATGCAAGGGTAGCAAAGTACATACAGGCCAAAACTATTCCCCAGGATAATTGGGTCAGTACACGAAAACAAATGTCCAATTCCCCCTACCCATGCATGTTTGTTCGCACAAATTCGTCCCAGGATAGGAAATCTAGATTAGCGCTCACACCCCACGTACAATGGCTTAATGCAGGGGTGGGAGTCCGTATATGGTGGAAGGCTAATTATGAAATTGCCTTCTCCGAATTTGAAGTCTCTGGATTTAACATCTGGGGATTCCTTTTCCCGCCCTATCCTATTCTGTGGAACAGAGGTGGCCATAGTGAATGGAAGGGCAAGATTCTCTCAAATATATTGAAAAATATCACGAACATCACCAACGGTTGCCCGCTTGGCACAGTTAAGGAAAGAGACAAGATTATCAGCGGGATGAGAAACTATTGCACAGAAAACACCAGCAACATATCCACCACCAAAGCTAACAGCAAGCTGCAGGGTTTTGCTGCACTCATTTTTCGGAGTGGGGATGGCATACTTGTAGAGCATCTCTACAATGGTCTCAAAGGAGGCAAACTTCATCGTCGTATCTGCAAATTAACCACCTGTATTTTCAGAGATTCAAGAACTTGCTAAGTACAGTTGTGACTAGAAATTAAAGACCACCATAACCTGTACAAATCAGACAGAAATTAAGATAGTAGCTCATGGTCATAACTAATATTAGGGTTTGCTTACACGGAATTTGATTACCCCACAGAGGAACAAGTCCCTTGTACAACCTACATGGGTTGGAAAAAATGTAAACTGCACCTTTATGTTTTAGCAAGCTACTACAAAATATTCTGAGAAATAGCTTTTTAAATATAAACGAAATATTTCACAAGCATACCCAAGAAGGCCTTCAGATTTAACAAGCTTAGGAAATCCATCAGACACTCCTCTTGCAAAACCAGGTTGAGTCTGAACACGAACCTTGACTGCCTCAAAGGGGCAAAGAGCAATATCTGCAATAAACTCTGCAAATGCCGAGGCAGCAAGGTAGATTAGAGTTTTGTATTTCAATACATACTCTGGTCCAGCTATGTCAGAGTAGTACTTTTTGAAGTACTCATAGAAGTCAAACTTGCAGGCACCTTGAGCACTATAACCAACCAGCGTAGGCGCCCATCCTCTGAAGAGGCCCCTGACACCCTGCTCCTTCAACAACACTCGAAATCCAGACGAGATGCTCTTGTACTTAGAAGGGTCAATCTAGTGAAACAATGCATGGGTTAATCTGCTTGCTCGAAGAAAGAACATGTGAAATTCCCAAAATCAAACACAACTTCTTCATGTACAAATACACAAAACTAAATCGTGATTGATGAATTTCCTCGAGAGGATGAGAGCACCCTAATGAACTAACCAAAAACTCGATATCAAACCATGAAGAAGGAAGAAGGGAAAGTATAGTGTTTCAGTATTATCATATGTAAAGCCAGAAACAAAAATGATTAACACAACGAAAAAATGAAGAATATCATCAACAACAGGAATTGCTATCTCAGAATCACTATGCATTGAAGCTGAGAAGCATGAGCAAAACAAATTCAACAGATTTTGTTACCTATATAATGAAACGGTAGATAAAGAGGATTGCATCTAACTACAATTAACATAGTTTTGCTAGCTAATTGTGGGAACTAGCAAAGTTGCAGCCAAAATTCCTTCTTTTTTTCTTTGGAAGGCAAATCGTCATTAAGAAATCCAAAGCAGATCAGAGAAACAAGAATAAAAGGATTACAGGGAAGGACTTAAACAAAGCCCACCTAAGTCAACTACACTTGCAAGCACACCACAAGCAAACACAGAGACTAAATCCAAGCCGAAATAGACGTCCCTGAACCCTAAGAATTCCTAACAAAGACTGCAAGAGAGGCCGACTCATCCTTGTACAGTTGAATTTTCAGCAATCGTGTAGGGTTCGTTGTAGGAATCTTGAAGGGATCACTGATCGTTATGCCCCCGTAATAACGCACTGGATCATTCACCTGAGAATAAGCCGACTCCAGGGCCACCAAACACCGGTGCAAGGCCAGCCACGACAGAAAACGACCAAATAGACAGCCTTCCGGTCCCATGGACTACTGTCCTGTTAGCTAATTGTGGGAACTAGCAAATCTAGAGCCAAACTACCTTATAAACACCTTGTAGCAATACATTTAGCTACAATTTCTGCTTATTTCAAGGAGAGAGACAAAAATCAATGTAAGAATGGCATAGGAAGACGGCCTAGATTAAAAAAGAATTTAGATACTACTCCATATTTTAAAAAGTTGAGCAAACAAGGGCCACAGCATGGAGTATTACATTTGATTTGAGGAATAGATGAAAGTAGGGACGGAAGTCAGACCTGCATATTACATTTGACGAGGTCAAGAGGAGTAACGGCGGTGTGCGTGAGGCCGCAGCTCAGTATTCCACCGACAGTACATGCGGCGTAGTACTGGGGCGAGTACAGCTCTATCTTGGTTTCAGGAGGTTCGATTGGCGCTGGAATGAGAAAGCTGATGATGTTGGACGACGAGAGCCCCCCAGTTCCATTTGCACAAGGTGGCGGCGAGGGACAGAGGGTAGAGCTTGAACATTTCTCAAGAAACATAGTTGAAGATGATGTTGAACAAGAGTAGAGGAAGCTTGGGATGAGAGATGGCCGACAATTCTCCGGAAAAGCCATGGAGAGAGAGAGAGAGAGAGAGAGAGAGAGAGCAAAAGCAGCTTAATTTGGGTGGGTGGGTCCGTCCGAAGCTGTTACAGAAGTCGATGTGCGGTTTCCCCTGGGCTGGCCAACCCACTTTCCGCAGTAGGGGAGGAGTAGTACCCGTATGTATGGAGTAACTGCAGCGGCCGACCAAAGTGACAAACTTGCAAACAAACGACGCAAGCGGTGGTGATGATGTTTGCATGATCAACATATACAATACTAAAACAAAGAAAATGAGTCACCTTCGGTGGTGGAACTGAAGAATGTTGTCGTCACCTTTCAACGTGCTTATTAATAAACCAACAAATTAAACTACTCCTATTTAACTTCTCAAAGCATAACAAAAACTTGTCAACCAATATGTCCTGTGACTTCTTTCTCAATTAGCGGCCCCAGAAGGACTAGAGTTCATCTCAATATGCAGCTATTTGGAATTCAGCTGAAAAATAAGAGCTAAGTTCACAATCATTTACTATTCAATATGCACTCATCTTCTACTCGTAGATCCGGATAAGCCAAAACAAACAAAATACTACTAGATGGCCCAAGACTTTGGACCCATATCGGAGATCTTTGATTCGGAGCCCCATACAGTTGACTGAGATTTGAACAAAGGATGTCATAATGACGGGTATTGATTGAACTAGGAGATGATTAGACCAGCTGACTAAATTTCTGGGCATGGATTTAGGTAAGAAAAAAGTACTTGGAGACAATGACAAGGACATCAAAATCCACCAGTTTCCTCAACAAGGATGATGACACCAGCAACGTCTGTAATTTAGGTAAAAAAATATGGACGGAGATCGCCTCTGGCTAGTTATGGAGGAGTATCACTTCCAAATGTCAATATAAAATCACACTTTCCCAAAGCCCACTTCAATGAATAAAGAATAATTCCAGTTGAAGTGATAACAGTAACAGAATTTTATAACATGAAGGAGAATTTGCAGCAACAGGAAAAAATGGGAAGGACAGAAAAGTTCCCAATGATTTACAATCTATTGATTGGTGAAGGATATATTATCAATGATATTGCTTTCTTCCAAACTTCTACATGAAGCGAGAAACATTTCAGGTGTTGAGCCTGCAAGGACTTCACCAGACTTCAGAGTTTTTTCACGTTGCTCATGATGTCCTCCCTCGCGCTAGGACTTTGTCCTCAATCGTATTCTGCTCGGGAGTCTTGGGTTTCATAATTTACTCCACGGTCAAGCCTAACATTTTATTCAAGTAGTTAGGTGATTGGTGATCTGCAGATCAAACCCTCTTCTCTATGCTTCATTGTCATCCTCAAATCCCCAAAACATAATGTAGCCAATCCATAAGTCCAACTTCTATCCAGAAATATTAAAGGAAATGCCAATGCTTCCCCAATGGTTGCTGTTAGATTGAGGAACTGAATTGCTGCTGCTTCTTCTATACCTAACAAAATTGACTTGAAACCTCCAGGGACAAATATACCAGCATCGGATCATGGATGCAAAATAGGCCTTAAGAACAGTTCTCCCTCAACTCGTCTGGTGAAGAGGTCAAAAATGATCACTTGGTGGCAGTTAACATTAGCTTAAGTTCCCCTTTCTTGTTCAAATATCACCAATAATCCCCACATGAACATAGCCCATGCCTAAAATGGTGAAACCGCTTTGAATCTCTGACTACTATTTCCCGATTAACAATTTTGGAAATCAACTTAATAGCAGTATGGCAGTCACCACAAACCCTAAGATTCTTAATGACCTGGACTGTGGTGCCAGGAACTGTACTCATTAGTCCAAAGGCTACTGCCAACTTTTCACTGTGAACTCTCAGTGTCATTTCCTTCTCTTCCTCGTCCACGTCATGGAGAACTGAGTTCATATTGGGTACATACCCGACTTCCTGCAGCTTCAGAGTTAATTTTTCCCAGTATTTGTATATCTTCTCATGTTGAGGATGCTCTTTATCGCCAACCAAAAACACATGAATCCTACCTTTAACTTCAACCAAACTGAAACCAGGTGGTTTAACCAGTCCATGATTCTTCATCAACATTCTCATCCTTTCTACATCTTTCCACCTTCCAGCATCAGCATATACATTTGCAAGCAAGACATAGTACCCACAATTACTTGTATCCAATTGAAACAATTTCCTTGCGGAAATCTCTGCAAGCTCCACGTTCTTGTGAATCCTACATGCTGCAAGAAGAGAGCCCCAAACCACAAAATCAGGTCTGACCTTCATTTCATTGATCAAATCATAAGCCTCCTTAAGAAAGCCAGCACGGCCAAGTAGATCGACCATGCACCCATAATGTTCCAATCCCGGTTCTATACGAAATTTGTGCTCCATGGTTCTAAACCAATGCCAGCCTTCATCCACTAGACCAGCATGGCTACAAGATGCTAGAACTGACACAAAAGTTATATAATTAGGTTTGACCCTCGTCCTTATCATCTCGTTGAAGACTTCCAAAGCTTCCCTCGCACAGCCGTGCATGCCATAACCAGCAACCAAAGCTGTCCAAGATTTCACATTCTTCTCCTTCATGCGGTCAAAAGCTCTCCTGGCCATCTGTACTCTCCCACATTTGCAATACATGTCGACGATTGAAGTTCCCACGAAAACATCCTCTTCCAAGCCCATCTTTATCACCTATAAAATGAAGTACATGGGAGATCGTTACACACATGTTAGGACTAGGAGGATTGCATCGTGCTGATAAAATTATGATGACCGTGCTAGGCTTGCAACATTGACCAAATTCACATATCAAAAAGTACTAGTGTTTGAAAGTAGTTAGACAAGAGAATTTGCTGATCAAAAAAAAAGGTAGTAGTTCGACAAGAGAACAGACTCAAAATACCTGATCATGTATACACTTGCCCACTTGAAGAGCCCCCGAATGTGCACAGGCTAACAAAATAGCAGACAAAGTCACGGCATTATAGCTGACATCTCCATCCCATACCATGTCATGAAAAATTTGCAGTGCCTCTGCTGACAACCCGTTCTGCGCATACACTGCAATCATCGAATTCCAGGACACATCATCCCTTGCAATCATCCGATCAAACACCTTTCTAGACACCTCTACGTCACCGCACTTGGCATACGCATCCATCAAAGTATTCCCAACAACCAAATTGTCCTGAAAGCCCATCTTTATCACAAACCCATGAACCCCTTCAGTGACGCTCTTCCCTGAAACACGAGAACATGCTGACAGAACTGAAACCATAGCTACTGAATCCATGCACACTTCTTTTACTTCCTCAAAACCACTCTGTTCGATCAAGAGCACTTTGAAAAGTAATAAAGCTCCGGCGGCATTGTCATTTTGGACATACCCAGTGATCATTGAAGTCCAAGAAACGACATTTCTGTGCGGAATTTCATCGAACAGTGTCCTTGCGTCCTGCAATTGGCCACACTTAGAGTACATGTCAATGAGAGCAGAGGATACAAAGAGGTCCGATTCGAAGCCGAAGACCAAAGCTTGTTGGTGGGCTTGTTTGCCCGAATGGAGATCGGAGAGAGCGGAGCAGGATTTGATGGCGCAAGGGAAGGTGGAACGGTCTGGCTTGAGAGAGAGCTTTCGCATGGAGGAGAAGGCTCGGAGGGCTTCTACAGAGTCGCCGGCCCGAGCCAACTCGGCGATGACCGAGTTCCATGAGGAGACGCTGGTTTTATCTACGTATTTGTTGAACAAGGTTGTGAGGTTCTTGGAACAACTGGTTGAATAGCGCCGGTGTCGGTAGAGCACGCCACGAATAGTGAGTAGAGATGTACTTGAATTTACAATCCTCATTCATACGTTTATGATTAATAATTGATTATTGATAGCTAAGCTTATTAATCTGAGGAGGAGGTGTATTTTTTTAGTTTTTTTTGAGGATTTGAACATTCAGTTTGACTTAATGATAATACTATTAATACTCCATATAACAACCACCGGACAAAAGGTGAATAATACTAGTGACTTGCTAATCTCCATTTTTAGCTTTAAATTGCAAAAGGTATAAAATTAGATTAAGAGCAGCGCCGGATCAAATATATATATATATATATATATATTATGATCAGTGCTATATGGACATCAGAAAGTCTGTCCATACAGGCATTTCATACACAGATTGTGTAAAGATTTTTTTGTAAGGTCCACCACGATCTCACATAAACGACCCGAGCTGTTCATTAAATGTAAAATATTTTTTCAAAAATTCATGTAAAAAATCAGCTCAATCTGATACTTATAGGTACTCGATTCAATCAATTAACTTTTCATTTTCCTGAAATCTTAATGAAAATTTAGATGATTGGATCGAGAACTTATAGGTGTCGGATTGAGCTAATTTTGATCGGTACCCTTAAAAAAGAGTTTTATATTTAATGAACAGCTTGGATTATTTGTATGGGACCCGTGGTGAACCCCACAAAAAAATCGGTGCACAATTTGTGCACTTTTGTCTGTGTGAGTAGCAACTTTCTATGGACATGGATGCAAGTAGACCATTACCATTTTTTTCTTTACCCCGTTCTGCTAAAATTCTTATTTTTTAAGTACTTATTTTATGTTTTACGAGACTGGTCATTTCTCATAATATATCGCCTTTAACTCAAAAAAATAAGTATTTGTTTTTCAAAATAATACTACGATTTTCTGAGTATTTAATTGCTAAATTAGTGTTTTTCTAAGTAATCATGTACACACCGAGCTTTCATTCTCAGATGAATCAATGTGAGGAAAGCAGTTGAAGGGGGGAGAGGATAGTCCAGATCTGGACAAAATAAGGGGCTTCAATATTGAAATCATGATTACCATATCAGCATATATAAAGAAAGGTAGGACTGAGTGCTAAATAACTCCACATAAAAAAGCGAATGGAAAAACTCCCCACTCTGTTATTGAATACATCTGATGTGCTCAAAGACCAGAGAACTACTATCCAAACACCAAATACACCACCGCCAGACCAAATATAGCAATGCTGCTCTCAACCTCAGGCGAACCGGCACAACTCTTCCCAATAAACTCTCCTGAACTTGGAATCGGCACAAGTGCCCCTACACTTGGAGCCGCCGCTGCCGCTTCTGGAGGTTGATGGACACGAGGAGATGGGAAAAAAGAGGTCATGTTGGCTGCAGTCGCATAGGGCATAACAGACGGAGAAGCTGAAATAGTTGTAGGCAAATTTTCTGATAACAGGGGATTCAAATTGGCAAAGAAGATAATGAGAATGGATAAGATACCAGAGAATTTGGAGAGAGTAGCCATGGAGATCTAAAAGTTTTAGCTGACAGCTGTGGTGGGAATGTATGATTGAGAGACCAGGGTGACCTGTTTTTTACCCTGACTGATATAATAATGGATATCACGGGATTGACAGTGTCCCTGCTTGCTTATTTATGGCATCTGTTTTGTCTCTCTTGGTTTGTCTGGTGGTGAATAATCAGGTATATAAAGATCATATTCTTTGGGTTTGTGAGAGTAGCCATGGTGGACTGAACGCCCACAAAGAGAGTAGTTCTTTCCCACGCTGAAAAGATGCTAAACGTTTATCACACATGATTAATCATCAACCAATGCCCAAAAATGCAGCTTGAAGATTGTATTAAGCAGAAATCAAACTTCCAGAGGACTGAAACAAATTCCTTATATGCGAAATAAGCAAATATGTCTCTCACTCAAAATCAAAAATTATTGTTAAGGTTACAAATTGAAAGAATCACCCAGGACCAAGATCCAAACTCTGGGATTAGTTATAGTAATTGTCACGCATTCTCTCTCCTTGTTTCTGATGACATATTTGAAGAATCATTTTCTTCTGCAGAGGTGGTCACCTGGAAATAAATCTAAAGTGGTCGCAAAGAGCACAAGCATTCCTACCGTGTGAAGCAGCCCCTTGCAGAGTTCACTGCGAAATTAGTAGTCTTTTTCCCCTTTGGATAATGATTCTCAAAATGCTCTGACTAGAGGAGCCTAAGATGTGCAGTATCGTTCAATCTCTTAATCTGCCAACCCGTCTTCCAAGAATGTTGTAACACTGTTACGGAAGAATCTTCTATGCAGATCCTATGAGAGATTGCCGCGCTGCACCCAAGGAGGCCAGTTACAAGACATTTGATTGGCACTGAGTGAGAGAAAACGCCAATAGAAGAAGATACACAAGATGAGGAACTCCTGACATTCATTTCGTTAAGACAGTTTTGGGTTGGGGGCTCTCGAGGAGACATCTCGTCATCAGCCTCATGATCTCCAGTTGTGGTGACAATTTGTAGCCTGCTCTTACCGGACTTCTTCTTTGGGAAACTACTTTGCCGCTGCCTGTGAAGCAAGTCCCATTGGGGTGGAGGGAGAGAAGGTCCATCCCGGTCATGAATGGAGTTTGTGGGAGTGTGAGAAGTGTGGCGTGAAAACTCTTGGCTCTCATTCTGAGAGGGTGGGGAGAAATCTGATCTGAATTTTTCAGGCAGTCCGAGAACTGTCCCGTTTAAGAACTGGACCATTCGGAATTCCACCTGCCTCAGTGATTCCCCTGATGGCGCAGAAAAATCAGGCTGGAACCTGTCCATTAAGCTCATTATTTCAGGGGTGTAAACTTCGGATTGGTGACAGCCCTCCCAATGTCCCTGACTCATATCCACAAGTGCATCAGAGGACTGAATTTGTTCCTCTGCAAGTTTCATCTCCTGTATGGTATAAGGGTGGACATTTAGATCAAATAAATCTAACAAGTACCAGATGTCAAATGGTAGCAATTTGTATGATAACTCAACCCCATGTCATATTCAACTGATCATGTCATAACCACGTATGAAAAGAAAAAGCAATAAATCACAGTTGTTGACAATCAGTCAACTTTCCCAAATCATCCAACCAGTACCCACTAGCCGGTGTTTGTAACGAAAAGATATTATATCCATAATGCCCTGATCTTCACAGCCATAAAAAAAATGTACAATATTGATTTAGCTGTGAATTATTTAAGCAGATGCCTGGCTGAAAGCAGGAGGTGAATGCCTGAATGGAGAGTGCCAACAGCATCTATCATCAAATAGCTCCTAGCTGATATTCCAAGAATTACAGACACTTTTATCACAAGAAGTGTTTGTGTTGGCTGTTTTGGATTTTGCCCAACACTTTGGCTCTCCACCTGAGCTAGATAAATTGTGAACTGGTTGACACTTTTAAGAGGCCTCTAACAAATCTTTAAGATCTACAATTTCATACATAATCGCCTAGGATGAGTAGCCCCATCGCGCTAATAGTGCAGGGTTTGCAAATTATCCCATTCCCCTTGCTATAGTATTTCCCCTGTTTTGTGTGGGATTAATAGTCCAATGGCTAAAAAATCCCTCCTCTAATTGTTGCACTCAAACACCAGAAATGGAGTCCCCTACGATTTATAGTCCAACGGCTAATAAGGCCAATCAAATGGGCCCAGAGATCATACTTTTGTAGGCTGTAAGGGGTTACACTGTTCCAGAAATATTGGTGGAAGATATAGACCGAATAAGTTCGAATGAGTGCCAAAAATGGAAAATAGGCTTTGATTATGTACTCTAAACTTCCATTTGCCACGATATCTCTAAGAAGGGAGCCCAGCCTTCAAAGATGGACATGACAGTCTCCATACAAATCTATAGCTTGAGCTGTGCAAGCTGGCAACACTGCAACTAAGCTGAAAACAAAAAACATTTACAAGAAGAAATCTTCCATGGGCATTCTACCTTATAGCTTCGCCTATTGAATGTCATCAAGACCTGCAGGCTGCAGTACATCTCAACACAATAGTGCAGGAAGATACAATCACAAGTTATGGCGATGGCACGTAGAACCCCAATGTCACTTTAGCTAGAGCCAACTAACACTCTTACGCATTCAGGAACTATAAGTTGGAGACTTGTTACATGCTTCAGTCAGCCTTCCCAAATGAAGTACAAACATCAAATGCTTGGCTAGACTAGATGAAGCGTATATATGGAATTTATCGAAGAGTCGTGTAACTTAATCCCTACACAGGCTACTTATAAACCTTTTTTTTTAAAACCTATATGCTTACCTAGGGCTACATTTCATATATGCTTACCTAGGGCTACTTTTCATTTCACCAATTCCAACCATACAGTTGCAAAATATTCCCCCCAAGTGAGAGTCGATGACAAGAGGGGGTAACTATTGAAGGAAAATAAACTCGATTGACACATGCAACATCCATTTAACAAGTGGATGTAATGAAAGAGCCTAGGAAAGAATCACTAAATTTGCCATGCTTTATTGCCAGCAAAAGAATGTGTTGCACCAAAACTATGATCAGGTGTAGCCTCATTAAAATGAAGTTCCATCAAATTGAAGGCAAATCATAAAGTTGCCGAGAGGTGGTATTATCCCTTAACCAAGGGACTTTATTTTGAGCTCAAATGTTTCATTAGGAAATGTACTTCAGCTAATAGAAGTTTACATTTCTGAAGTGAAGAATCTGAATTATTTCTGAGCTAAATATTCCCGCTCAACAAGCTCTATCCTCCACAAGATATATGTCGATTTTCAAGTCCTTATGGAGAAATGCTCAACGTGCCATCACTCTACAATAATTCTCTAGCTTGTAGATGACTAGAAGGTTCATTTCAATCTGGACAATTGAAAGGTAATATTAATTTCAGCACTCAGCAGTAGAAACATCTGGGCTCTGGCCTACTGGACTGATTATAATTCATACCTATTTACGGATTGATCACGTTTGAACAACCAACAGACAGATCTATGCCCAAGATGAACAACAAATCAATTGCCAAGAAACAGATGTAACAAAATCTTTAACAAAAAAAAAGGTAACAAAACAGACATCTACCTGACAAACTGAAACAGCAGTTGCTCGCGCCCGATCCAACGGCGATGTGTAAACAGCACTAAACCGAACCCCGCTCGATTTCAAGAAGACAGCCAAAGCTCTAGCTTGCCGCTTCCCGTTGGGCGTGAGTGCAGCCTCGGGACACCGACCAGCTATCAAATCCGGCCTTAGATTCATGTGCCAGTCTCCGTGGCTGATCAAGAACACCTCTGTATTCGTCTTCCGATCATCGTTGACCGCATCGGACGAGAAAGTGCGCGAGAATGGCGGTGGAGGGGGAGGCGGAGCCAGAACATTGTAAGGGTCCCACACCTTGATGGAAGGACCGAGACGCGGCGTGCCAAAGGAGGAGAGCTGAGGGGAGAGTGGGGATGCGGATGCGTGGCAGGGTAGCATTTCCGGCTCCTGTTCTAGAACCTTCTTCACCAAACTGTTATCTCCTCCAAATTGTCTTCTCTCTTTTTCGCCATTTTCGTCGTCCTCCTCATTTTCGTCGTCTTCTTCCTCCTCATCTTCCACCACTTGTGCGGACTGAGAAGCACCCATCTGAAAGTTTATCCTGGGTAGATGGATCTCTTTGATCAGTAAAAGTTACGATCTTTTTTAATTAGATTTGAGAGCACTGCATATTGCAGCATACGATAGAATGATTTCGGGCTAAATTGATCCGTAGGTGTATATGATTATCTATGGAGATGATGAACCTAGGATTGGCGCAAAGATTGAAGCTTTATAATCAGAATATTGCAAAAAATGCGAAAATTGTGTGCCGCTTTCTGGTATTTGCCCCCTTCTACTTTCAACAGGAACAGAAAATGAGATCTGACGAGTGTATGGAACTCAGACTCTCTCTCTCTCTCGCTCCCGTTGGATTGGCAGAACGAATCCAATCGGCAAAAGAAACGACAAATTGCAATGACTTCCCCTAAGGTTTGTAAACAATACAGATTCAGTCCTACTTTCTCGAAAATAACACGCCCAATCAAGTTTGTAAAATTGCAGGGTTTGGTGGCCCGGAATCGACTTGGCTTAACCAAAAGGCCTCGTTTGTAGAAGCCCCGCTCGCGAGGCGTCCCCATCGCAGTAGGGTGACTCTCATGTGCCCGTTTGTGGATCATGGTCTCCTATACTCCCTACTTAAAATCGATCATCACGTCGGTCCCTGGGCCACGTTGCTAGAAAGGCTCGGCTTCAAAATTGTACGCGGAGCTCCATCTCATACGGCTCTTTTAGGGATGGTGGTAGGCCCAACCCAGGCTTATGCAGTTGAAGTTGTTAAACACGACCTCACAGTCATAACACACACAAAAAAGATGAAAAAAGACACGATAGGGAATACCACAAGAGATTCGCCTAGTGGTCAAAGTCTAAAATTTACGGATTTGCTCCCTCCTAAAGTCTTAAGTTTGAAACCTTACAATTGTTATCAACTTCTTTGGGATCAATCCATACGGAGCAATTGCTCGGAATTTAACTGGGCTCCCAGTAAGTGGGTGATAGGATTGAGCCCCCGGGATTAGTCGAGGTGCTTATAAGCTGAACCGGACACCTGAATTATAAAAAAAAAAAAAAAAAAACGTGATAGGGAATATACTTTTCAGTGTTCAAGCTTCAGTCAGTAAAAGATATTTTTACGTGGCATTTTATAGCATTTTGTTTCAATGTCTTACTAGGAAAATGACTCCGTTGCTCAAAGTCATGGCATCAGTGACATGTATAGTGCTATGTTTAAATCAGGATCTGGAACCATGTAACGTGTACAGTGCTCAGCCTTTATACCTTAACCTCTCGGAGCCCTCTCCAATATCCTCCTTAATATCGTTGGTGGACGGAGTTCCAATCTAAAAACGTGAGCGGTACACGGTACAAGTTTCGCAGCATAATCCCCAAATGCCCTTTCAACGAGGTGCCATTGGCTTCTATTAGGAACTAAAATCTCCCTCAAATTGAACCTTTAGCTCAACGCCACAACAAAAAAAACTCTCTCTCTATAGGTTTTCTGCAACCACACTTCAATCTAGATGACTTAGAAGTTGTCGGACCAAATAAATGTTGAAAATAAATGAAAAAGATCATCAATAGCAAAAATAATTTACTGTAAAAGGTATCAACTTGAATCACATGACGTCGCGTTGTCCTGGGGTCCTGAATTTTTCCAAAGCCATAAATTGGCCAATGCAAAAAAAGCTGGAGAGGAAGGAGCGGATGTTTAAAGTCCATGCACATAATTTCGTAGGTACAGGAAACTCGTTGAATTATGAACGTCCAGACAACACACTAATTATGAACTCCATGATGTGGATTGGGTTGCAGGCTACTGGAATCTGATGAGATTCGATAATGAATCCCTGCACTGCAAGCTAGTTGTAACTTGTATTTGATCTTTATCACATTACTTGTCGTTGTTCTTAAATGCTATCATGTTACTAGAGACCAATCACATCCTAGGGATATTGTAGAAACAATGAAGCTTACTGCTTACAGGATAATGACAGAGAAGGAACGCTACCTCAGTTATAATTACATCCAAAGCAAACCCAATGAAATCATTGATTACAGCTTGCTGGATGTCCAGCCCAAGGTTGTCCATAGCCTTCAGGATTGAGAGAAAGAGACCTGATCTGCGGGCACAGACCGTGTGGATGTTGCCATCCCTCCCTTTCCTTACAGTAAAATCAACCTACAACAAACGTAATCACAAAAGGAAAATGAGAAACGCAAAAGGAATGCTTCATTCATCAGACAAGCCAATTACGCGTTGCATCAACCTATTTGACTAAATACTACTCTATGCTCAGCTAACAATCCAAAAAATACTTGATACATCTTGCCTAGCAAAGAATCCATGTTTCAAGTAAAAGGACTCCACAAGTTCACATGACTCTGAGTGGACAAACACCACTCAATAGGGATCTAAAGTACAAGACACGTTTGGGGGAGAATCAGAGTCTTGAGATGCATTTTCTGCTCATAATTACATAAGCATCATGCAGCACTGAAAACTTGTATTGATCATTGTCCTCGTAAAGGATCAATGATCTCTATGATGAACTTGAGGCTCTCTCTCCCTCTTTCTCCTACTATTTCACCATAGTTTGACTAGTGGCAAAACTTGCCCACAAACCCTTGCAAGGCAAACATTATTTCAGTAAAGCATTCTACAATTAGCTGGATACAACCTACCAATCTCCCATATGGTGGCTTTTATAAGCTAATTATTGAGCACGATCTTACTAACGACCACCCAATGTGCAGTGGCATGTCCGGTAAGTGGTAGATTATAACTCATTTGGCTTCTCCAGTTTATTTGCCCAAAATAGTGAGACTATTTTAGATCTACTTTGATTTATTTCTTGAAAGTTACTTGGAGAAGTTTGAATAAGTATAGGAGAAAGGGTCCATGTTATTCTTTCTTAATAACCGGAATTCTGGCCACCTAGACAATGAAAATGCTATTTGGTGTCTGGGGGCACATGATTTGTTCCAGGAGAAGGTATCAATCTTGTTGGGATGATCACTTGATTCACTTCAGATCGTTGATGCCTTTTCCTAGTCTCCATTCAATCTTTGTAATTGTTACTGAGATAAATAAAATTCTTTTCGCTGTTCCAATAAAAAAAAGAAAGAAAGTGCCATTTGACAATTTGTATAATGTTCAAATTCCAATATTACCAGGCATTAAAGTACAACACATTGGAAGTCTTATAAGCAAATAAACAATAAAAAAAATTCGTATAAACACATTGGAAGTGCTACAGTACACTTCGTTCTCAACATTTAAGCTTTCTCTCCCAACCAACTTAGTAACTCACTCCAATTGCACCAAAGGGTGTACAACACTAAATACTAAAATGCAAGAATGCAGGGCAGAATCACGACATCTGTCAATATTGCATTTGATAGGAGTGGTAACCATAATATTTAGTGCTCATGGAATAAGTTTGCATAACTAAACAAACTATTTTAAAAAATTGCCTATGTCCTTGCTGTGTCCATGTCTATTTTTTTTAGAATTGTCATGTTCCATATCCGTGTCCGTGTCTCTGACCGTGTCCGTGGTACATAGGTGATGGCTACCTGCCTTGCTCTATATTCAAGATATGATAGTATGACCCACATTGGATTTCAATTCTGGGGTTGCCTATTTACAGAGAAAGAGGGTACAAAAACACATATTAGAGGTGTTGTAATATACCCTTCCCTAGAGTAGGTTGAAAGGAAAATGGAAAAGGCTTCGAAGAGACCATAAAGGGAAGTCTAGGCTATAGATGGAAGAAGGAAAATCGCTTACAGCCAACGAAGGAAGCAAATCCTACAGACACCTAACTTAAGTGAGATTAAAGCCGTTGATAAAAGTTCTTTTACAAAATGATTCAATGAAGTGCCAAAAAAAGGATTGATCTTGTACTAAAAAAGGATCGAACTTGCTCTTTTCCTCTTATATCAAATGGCCTAGTCAATGCAAAAGCAGTCAAATGGACTCTAAAATCCTCACTTCAGTAGCTCAGAGTGAGGAGAACTAGATCGAACTTGCTCTTTTCCTCTTATATCAAATGGCCTAGTCAATGCAAAAGCAGTCAAATGGACTCTAAAATCCTCACTTCAGTAGCTCAGAGTGAGGAGAACTAGAGACGGACTGGTGAAAAGGAATTCTGCGATGAAAGCCCCATCCCCCGACAGATTTTTATTTGTGATAACTAAGGGTGTCCAGGCCAGTACACTCACTTGACTGTTTAATTATCAATACAATCAAGCATAGAGTGTTGCGAACAGTTTTACATTGATTAACACAAGTCTGTACTTCACAATCCATTTCCTTTTGCCCCTTGTATGAGATTTTGCAAATTTTCACAGTCCAGAGTCCTAAACTCTGAAGACTAAAAGTGTTTGTACAAAAAAATTGCGAATTGTGAAATTTTTTCGGTTATAGTCTGCTATATCATAGCAAATAAAATTCAGAGACACACTGTGACTTTTCTCGGACCAATTCTTCATAAACCATGTCAATTTCCCTATCAAAACTCCAATAAAAAATAATTCCACAAGTGTTGCTCCTGTACTTTTCTCTTCTTTTCATTGGGGGATGCATTTGATGGATGGCAAAGCATAGGCACTTAATAAACTTATACCTGAACAAACTGCAATTTACTCATAGATAGACATATATTTTCATAGATATGTTAGCCTAGCTATCCAATCCATCATTGAAATTTCATCAGGCCGTTCGGAAAAAAAACAATAACCCAATACAAGATTCACAACCAACCAACTAATGACGGACTCCCTACAGATAACCAATTAGAAATTGAAGACACAGAGAGACATGAAGGAATGCATAACAGTTGAACCCTCTTTCCTATGTACCAGGAGAATAGACAGTGGCGACACTTGCAGATAGCTAGATCCATATATAATCTCCTTGGAAACTTGCCATTCATAACCATCTCTTCGCAAACCTCACTTTTATGGCAGGAGATCAAATACTGGATAACCAAAGTCTGATCAATAACGAAAGGCACTTTATAATAACCAGAGAACCGGATAAATGAAACAAGTGAAGCATATGAGGAGGTTTTGCATAGTAAGGATCAGAGTGGAACCGCATACATCCATCTTCTCATGGGTAAGACAGCATGGGAGAAGCTCTCGACTAGACTGAGAAACCTCATCTCCTAAACCAGACAGCAATTTGACTAATAGTCCATTCTTCAGCAGAGTTCTAAAAATTTCCAAGTATCTCGATCTAAACCACTTGTTCCCGGCCAGTAATTTTCTCTCAGGGGCTTCTTTCCCAAATGAATCATCCTTGGAGAACCCACGCAGTCAGCACTTTTGTTTGATGATCATATTAGAGAAAGCAACATAAGCAGATTTCAATTAACTCGGAAAACAGTATGAAAGAACATTCAGAATCGCGAGAGTTTCAATGGCATTAACAAATGTGACATGCATAACTACGATTGGGAATCCCAAGAAGGAATTGCATATGGTTAAGGGGAGCATAGTTTGTGACATTCATAAGCATCTCGATAAATTGCAGCAGTCAACATTCACATGCAAACAAATAGTACCCCTTTCAAATTACAACAAACACAACACCAAATTCTCCCTTCAAGCTTTGAATCTGTCAAAGTTGAGAAATTACTATAGCCAATAAGCATCCAGCAGGGGAGTTGTTTTCCCTCTACTTTACTGAAAGTCACCCATCGATAATGATTAAGAGAATTGGTTGGTCATCACTCGTCAAGTCTTGCAAGCTAATCAAGACTAGTTCTCCGCTAAGAAGCAAGGCACCGGGTCACCGCCAGGCGAGCTCCACGCCACTCCGACCACCACCGAAATCTTTCCAAACTCCGTTTCGCTGGACGAGAGGTAGTCCGAACTCACCTCCCTAAATATATAATATGTTCCGTATTGATTGTTTCGTGTTTTGGTATGAAAATAATCAAACCCGACGTTGCCGGCGCGGTCGAGTTCGGGCCGGAAAACCCACCTTATTCGAACACCATTGTCTTTGTTTTGTCTTTTGTTTTTTTTTTAAAAAAGGGGTTGCTAGCCACTGTTGGGTTTGATTTAGAAAAGCATGATTTGGATTTGATCAATGCAATTAGGATTTAAATATAAAGCATGCTTGGGCTTGATTAACGAAATTAGAAATTAAATATGCGTGTTAACTTATACTATTACTTGTTCTGTTAACGCATGACCTAGAATTTGGTTAATGGAAATAGGAGTTAACTGTTTTTTTTCGTGGTACAATTTTAAGAGGAAAGTTGCCAAGTGTGTTATCGTTTATGTAAGAGAAATGTTACTTCTATCACATGTTATAGTCTCTAAATTCGTCAAGCAGAAAAGCATTATAATGGGAATTTATTTCTATTGCTTGATTTGTTATTATTGCAAAAACTAATAGTTGTTGGCCTGTTAGCATGTTTCGTAAAAATGTTGGACTGCTTGATATGTTGTTGTACTGATAGATTGGACAAATAGTTTGTTGGTTGCGGTGTATGGATTTAACAACTTAGACATGAAAATAAGATTAATGGAAAGATGGAATAATGTGAAAGGTTGTGGGCTAAGCAGGACCTCGGGGGTAGCCTGACAGGACCTCGTGTTATCGGGGGTAGCCTGGTAGGACCTTGAGGGCAGCCTGAAAGACCCAGTGTAGCTAGGGTGGCCAAGCAGAACCTCAGGGGTAGCCTGACAGGACCTCAGGTATTGAGGGTAGCCTGATGGACCTAGAATTGTGAGAGTTAGACCTGTAAAGTATATCAAGCAAAATTCTGAGTTAATGGCTAGTAATTGAAATTGATCGTTTGCTGTTTAAATTGCCTTTCAATTTAACCGTATTGTAATTGCCTTTGTTTGTAAGTTATGGGTTTCGGGTGGGTTTTGGCTATTGAGCATCATCGCTCATGGTACTATGTTGCCCTGGTAACTTGAACGCCAGGTACCGAAGACGGAACAGAAGTGTCGTATGACTCGATCGAGTTCAATCCTATCGAGGAAGAAGCTGCATAGTCGCTCTGATTAATTTAAGTTGACTTTAATTTTGGCAGCTTTAAAAGTTTTAATATTTTGATTTATTTGAAACGTTTGTAATATAATGACATATGCTTTTGAAATGGTGACGTTGTAAATCTATAAAAAAAAAAAATTTGTGAAAATAATCTTTGAAATATTTATTAATGTCTCCGAATTTTCGGGGCGTTACAGTACTTTCATAATTAATTTTTAACTTTGTTTTGCATCGTTCAAAGGATCTCAATGAGTACTTCAAAACGGTGCAAAAAAAATTCCACAAAAAATTATGAAAAATACAATTTTTTTGAAAGTCAAAATAACACGATTTTACATAAAGAGATTTTAAAATGGGATGGAAGGAGTACAAAATTGGAGTGTCCAAACTCAAATACCACACTTTGGCCTCATTGATTTTATGTGTTCTTATTTTTTAAGTACTTATTTTTTATTTTACGAAACAGGTTATTATCTCACAATAAATCACCTTTAATTTAAAAAATGAATTTCAAATAAGTATTTTAGTTAGCGAAACAGACCCTTTAAGAATTATATATTGACAATTGTTTACATATATATCTTCTTCTTCTTTTGTTGGGATCAGCAAACAATTGTTTAAATCTTTGAGCTGGGATGGAGGTGAATCTCCGCCATTCCCACTTGAGACAAGTTTCATTGATCTCTTAATAAATTTTTGTTCATTATTGTAATGATTTAGGAGTATGTAAACCCATTCTAAAATGACGTTGCTTAGTTATATACGAACACAATCACTCCTCACCTAATTGTTTAAAATGAATTTTGCTTAGTTAACAATGCTCTACTAAAATTGGAAACCCAACTCTTTTTACCAACATCACGGGCTATCTTGTTTAATTTTACTATAATAAGTCCATAATCACATTTCTATTATTTTCGTATAAGGTAGGATAAACGGAGGTCCTTCGCAGCAATTCTGCTATTGTGTGTGCGTGTGAAGATCAATAGATCAAGCTTATAAGGTAGAAAGGCATTGTTCTCCTAAGTATTTTGAAGCTTTTTCTTGTTTTGTCCTTATTCAATTTTATTTTATTTTTTTTTGCGTTTTTTAGTTCTGTGCAAATTTTTTATTGATTATTGATTCATCTCGACGAGGGGAATCAGAAAACCCAAATATTTTTGAAAATATTCAAGATAAAGCCCAAAAAGTTGTAAAAAAATTTAGCTTTTCGATTCCTCCCGTTGAGACGAATCAATCATCCACAAAAAATTGACGCAAAATTAACAAATGTAATAATAATAATAATAATAATAATTGAATGAGAATAAAACAAGGAAAAAGTCCAAAAAAGTTGAGGAGAACAAGGTTACTTTGAATAAGGAATTATTGATGGAGACAAATAAAAGAAAACAAAAGTACGTACGTAAATGTAGCAGCCCTGGTGGTAGCGACTGATGGTACGACGTGAATAACGGCGGAGATCAATTGGTTGACGACGGCGATCGAGTGGTGAACGACAAAGATGGAGGGCGTGAACTCGGCCATGGTGGTAGCAGCCATGGTGTTAACAGTGACGAAGGGCGGCAATGAGGAAGAGGAGGAGTGCACCGGCGGCGTTGAGGAGGAGGAGGAGTGCACCGACGAGCACTTGAGAGAGAGAGAGAGAGACTGCTCCAGATCTAGAAATTTTCTAGGATTTCTCTCTTTTATGAGTGGTTACATAGTATGGGTATTTTTGTCATAGGAATTGTGTTATTAAAACTAATGGATTAGAGGGGGTTAGAAACTTTAGAAGTGGACTAGATGAGTTTGAAAAGTGTTAAAGTGCTGAGGTCAACGGCGATGCCGAAGTGGCATTGGGCGACAGCGGGGGAGGGGTGGAAGGGGGACGATGGGTGGCGGAAGGAAGGATCGGTGGGGTGGGGGTGTGATGCTGTACCCCAGGCAAAGATTCCACAAAATAGGGTTGATCACATATCTCTCTTGTAAGTAATTGCCTGCAGGGAGAAGTCTACAATATACAATCCTTAAAATAGTGTACCATATGTACTTATTTCATGGTTTATTCATAACATTTTAACGTGTGTCGTAACTTTTGTTCTAGAATTCATAACTTTTTAATGGTTCAATTCATAACATTTTAGTGTATCTTGTAACTTTTATACGATTCGTAATTTTTTAGCAATACGATTCGTAATATTTTTTCTATAATTCATACTCCCTCCGTCCCATAATATTTGTCCGGTCCGCAAAACGGAGACTACAAAATAATGCATTTCTTTCAAGAAAAAATTCATATTTTTTTCACAAGTTAAAAGAACTCGTCGAGATCTAGTAAGTTGTGCAATTTTTTCCCAACTTTTCTTACAAAAATAGAATTATTTTTACGTCTCCGTTTTGCGGACCGGACAAATATTATGGGACGGAGGGAGTAACATTTTGGGGTGCATATGATACACACGCAAATAAAAGGTGTGTATTGTAGTCTTTCCTTTTCCTACAGTGGTGGTAGTGATTAATTGTGATTACTGTCATAGTGTGTGGTGTTTGGATGGAGAGAGAGAGAGAGGAGGCTGTGATCCATATTTATTTTTGGTCTAGAGTTTCTCTTTATATTACAGGTTATAGGAGGATATTTTTGTCTAAGTTTAATTTATTTTTTAAAAGAAATGGACTAAAGACCTTACCAAACCTAATTAGTGGACTAGAGGAGTTATGAAATTTAGAAGTGAATTTGATGGGTTACAAATATACTATAACTAGAGGCCGGGGCACACGCGATGCGTGTGCAAGTCGGATTTCCATAATATTTTTGTAAAAATGCTTCTCACTTATTGTTTGATCAAATTTTTACAAATGTTGTAAAAATCCGACTTGCATACGCATCGCGTATGCCCGGTCTCTAGTGTTCATTAAATACATCGACATGGGGAAAAAAATACATTGACGTAAAATTCCAAAATTCTACTTGTTCAACTTCCTCCATAGCATTTATTAGAGTGGAGGCGTGGAGTTTGTCTTCGAAGTGGTCCAAGTGGAGTTTAATGGCATGGAGAACCGCCAGTAGTTATAATTGAGTGCTTCATTTACATGTGTACCCCTTTCGATCGGCTAACAAAGCTTAGAAATGGCATGTTCATATATGGGGTGTTTTTGACGCAACTCTGTATTTCAAAGTCCCTCCATGGTTTAAAAACTCTTCTTCTGTAAGAAACTGAAATTAGGAAAAAAAACAAATACAAAATTATTTAAAATGGCTAATGATTATGAATAGTGCCGATGGCGTGAAGAAATTTTAGGGTCCAAAAAGATGGAGGATATCAAATATATTACCTACAAAATTTAAAATAGCTAATCATTATGAACCAATCAGTGCCGATGGTATGAAGAAATTTGATGGTCCAAAAGATGGAGGATAACAAATATATTACCTTTTTCCACAGCCCTGCTTCTCTGGCCCTCCGAAAACCTCGATCAACTTCTCCGACAACAAATTAACTAAAATCTATAGAATGAGAGGCTTAGCATTAGACATAACTTAACAACACTGATTATTAATTTTTGGAATAAGTGGTAAATTAACGGGTATAGAGAGAGAGAGAGAGAGAGAGAGAGAGAACACCATTTTATGGGAACCATGAACTAGAAGAGATATTCATAAAAAACACAAAAACTGGAGGAGGAATTCATAGGAACCATGAAAAATGACGAAAGATACCTTCTTATGATCTCTTTTGGAGTTACTTTGTAGGTAGGTATACAAAGCTTTTGCCAGCAGCCAGTAAAATGAAATTCCACCATTTTGGGATTGGGCTGCGGAAGGTGAAGACTGAAGAGTAACTGTTCGGTGAGTAACCGCAAGTAGTGTTTGTACGTGTGTTTACATCCTAAAAGTGCCACCCAATGAAAAAATTCCACGTGGCCCCGAACGGTACGGCGGTTGCATAAAACCTGTCCCAATCGAGTACTAATTACAGAGGATTGCGGGAGTTAAAAGGGACACTGTTTATGACAAACGGTGTCCGTTTTCAGAGTGAACCGATGTCGTTTGAGTAGTAATTAAACGATGGTTTGAGAGGATATTGGATCTAACCATTAATTTGGACTTTACGATCATCTAACGGTGTCCTCACTGCCCTGTTTTATAACTGAAATTAGATGCAATTGCAGGGAATCATTTTGGAAGGCAAACACGTTGCATTGATTTCACGTTGCTTGAAAATAGGAACCACGATCCAGGAAGTGGCCATGAACACCATGATCGAAGCAAGCAGGGGAAGAAGGAATTCTGGAAATATCAGGGTAACCGTTCGAAGACCCCCCTCAACCGTTTTATGTGGCCAACGTGGGTATCAATCGAAGACGTGGGGAGTCGAAGGCAAGTTCAGCGTCTATAAATAGAAGAAGCAATTGAAGAGAAACAGGACGACAAAAATCCATATCATCTGACAATTCATACAAAATGATTGCTCAGAGATCTATCTTAGATTAGTTTTAGTTTAGAATAGGGTCTTTTTTGTAAGTTGAAGGCTTATTTGCATGTAAGACTACTTTCGATTAAATTCAAGTTTTCTTATTTCCTTTAAGTTCTTTTCTTACCAAAGAATAGTTGTTTGCAAGTTCGCTTTTGATTAAATTCAGTGTGCTTGCATTTCTTTATTATTCTTGATAGAATCTTAAGAGTGTTTGTATACAAACTTACCTTTGATTAGATTCAGGTTTGTTTGTGTTCAATCATCTTTTCTGATTTCGAAGCGCGTCAATCTTTTATTTGGTTGATACCTTAAGGAAAAATCCTCTTAGTTGAGGTAATCGAACGGATAACACAATTGCCTGATTGAAATTAGTTGTTTCAAAGTCATTTTGAAAAGAGTAATTTCTTCTTTGAAGTTATTTCTTTTCTGGCACGCCCGCACACAATTATTTGTCGATTGATTTGAGTTAATTCAGCCCAAACAACGTGGGGTCGTTCTTTTACTTTGTTGCCCATTTCATGGCAGTTATTTGCATTGTGTATAAGCAGTTATTGTAGTTTGTTGTACGAATATATCCTTGAGAATTGGGATTAAGAGTTGTGTAACTGTAAGGGTATTTATGGAAAATGAAAATACATGACAGGAGGGGAGGGGAGACACCAAAGAAGTGCTCTTCCTTTATATATTAGAATAGATGGATCCTAGACCAATTTTTAATTGATTGTTTCCTTAACGTGGGGGTGTTTATTTTTTTGGTTTTTTCCTAAACGTGTGGGGGTGTTTGATTTTTAAAGGAAATGTACAATGCTTAACGGGGGGTTTTGATTTTTTTTAATATACTATGGAAATGATTCTTTTGAGTTGTTTTCAGTTTTTTTTCTGTGAATGGAAATCGTGGGATATGAGGCAGTTTTTTTCCTTCCTCTTCTTTGCAGTTGAGTTGGGAAAAGTAGGTGGTTTTTTTTTTTTAAATAAAAAAAACCTTTTTGTTACCAAAGTCTGTAGACTGTGGGGTTTTTTATTTGTAAAGAAAATGAAAAATCTATGAATTAAGGATTGGGGGTTTGGAGGTTTTGGAGGCTCACATACATTTCCATAGTATATTAGATAGACAGATAGATAGATGGATTTCTATTTATTTTTCTCCACTTATTACTCAATCTCTCCCCTCGAATCCTTTACCATGCAAACATTAATCTCAATGTTTTGTTTTGGATAGTAATAATTTCAAAACTATTTTTGTTGGTGCCAAAACTTTAATGCATAAAAATTTTGTACACTGCACATGGTACAAGCATTTTGTGCACTAGACTTTGACGTTAATAAAAACAGTTTTGACATTATCATTTTCTTTTATTTTTTTCTATTTTATTGGAATGATATATACTATTATGAGTGTTCATTTCCGTTTTATTATTGGACTACATGCTAATGATAACAATTAAGTTATTTTTGCTAAATATTTTTAGTTAATGTATAAATAGTTGCTTAAAAAATCCTTAAAGACATGGGCATTAGGTCATCTCAATCCATTTATGCCTTGCTCTCTTACCTTCTCAAAAAGAATTTATCAAAAAATTCCTCATAGATTTTCCTACTTTCAATATTTTTCTCTCTATCTCTCTATTTATTATCCCTACTATTTTTCAAAACACAGTCCAAACACAACATTATTTGAATGGAAACGGCCTAGTGTAATGACCACAATGCACTTTCTCAATACTCGGAGGACTTCTTAAAAATAAAAGTCAAAATACTACAAGATCCGACTCGGACTGGGTCACGCCTTTTAACTTGCAGCACGCCAGGTAGCACGAAATTTTTTTCAGTGCCGAGCGGGTACCATGTAGTGCCCGCTCGCCCATCCGAGCTATTTATTGCGTGTTTGAACGGTTCATATTTGAAAAAGGAAAAAAAAAGAGCGAAAGTGTTGGCATAAGAGGAGAGAAAGTGTTTCAATTTGAGCCATCCAAATATGTATTGAACAGCTTAAATATGCCGAGTAAGTATCATGTGAGATATACCCGCTCGGCAAAAATCCCTCGGCTAGCACGCTAGCACACCCTCGGGCCTCAACTGCCACTACTTCCCATTAGATAACAAAAACAACCGAAACACATCAGCCAATAGAAATCCCGTATCGAACCCCATCGATTAAGTTCAACCCCCGACTTCGCATCTCAACCGTCCGCTTCATAACAGGAAACAGCCGTCCGATTCACTCCCGTGGCCGTCGACCACCCGCTATATATACCCGTCCACCTCTCAACGTTGCAAAGTTTCGATCGCTCCTTGTTTTCGGAGAGGGTAAAAGAGAGAGAAAGAGGCAATTGATTCGTGAGAGGTAACTTTGAATCTTTTTGCTGAGCATAGCTAGTTAGGGTTTTTATTTGCTTTTATTTCTCGATTACGTGTGTGGAGTATTTTTCCTGGATTATTATTAACTAGTGATTGTGGGCTCTGCGCTTTAATTTGTTACCTAAAGGTTCGATTTTTACCCATTTTGATGTGCGATTTCTTGAGATCTTGCAGTGTTTTGATATAAAATGTTGATTCGTTATGAATGCTTGGCGATGTATGTTGAGTTCTGTACCTGTGTTGGGAGTTTAGGTCATACGTTTCTGGAAATTTGGGTTTCGATTAACTGATTCTTCCTATGATGCTTCATTTTGCTCAAACAGCTCTATCATCATGATGAAGCAATGTGCAACAGCTATGATGGCCATTTTAATGACTTGGAAGCAATTCATATATGTACGTATCAATGTTCTATAACTCGCTAGGCAATAGTCGGACAGCAGGCCAGCACCCTTCCAATACTCGGCGCCTAGCAATTGCTAGCATTTTTTTAAGTGTTTTTCAAATGAGATCCATAATCCATAACGAGATATTCAAAGTTCATAGTTCAAACCAAATGATTAATACCATTGATTAAAAACTTAATTCAGAATATTGATATTACTACCAACACTAGTATATAGCCCATTTACATCTACTAGTATATACCTCTACCTTGCACTAGTAGGATTTGTACGGGGAGAGACGATCAGAGAGATAGAGACAATTAGAGAGACGAGTTTACCCGTCATTGTGAATAGGAACAGTAATAGCTGCAATCGTTGTTGACGAAGAAGAAGAGGACCATCAGCAATTTCTTCGAATAGTATAGTTTGATTTAGGGTGTATGAAACTAATCTTAAAATTTTATTTAGAAAAAACAACTCTCTCAAAATTATACTAAATCCCTCTGAATTAGCATATTAGGTATTTTACCTCAATATTTTTCGTTTATTATTTTTTTTTTTCCAACTTTTCAATCCGCCGAGTATCTCAACTTGCTGACTGATCTCGTTTTTTTTTTTCCTATAGTAATCCATCCCTTGCTATAGCCGTTCGAAAAAGAAAAAAGAAAAATGGGGATCAGTCGGTAAGTTGAGATTACTTGGTGAGCCGAAAAGTTGGAGAAAAAAATCAGAAATAAACAAAAAATATCTAGGTAAAATACCTAATATGCTAATTTCAGCGGATTTAGTGTAATTTTGGGTTAGTTGTTTGTTTTTTTAATATAATTTTAGGGTTAGTTTCATACATCCTAAATTGATCTCTTAGAAGAGACTGCTGGTGGTTCTCTTCTTCTTCGATGATGACGACTACTGTTGTTGTTGTTCCTCTTCACGACGATTGGTAAACTCGTCTCTCTGATTGTCTTTATCTTTTTGATCGTCTTTCTCCCTCTACTAATTCTACTGGTGCGGGGTAGTGGTGTATATTGTTAGATGTAAATGGGCTAAAGACAGAGTTTACTTGTTAACATGTTATAGACTTCGCGCCCTCCCCTCTGGTAAATGTACTGTATTGGTGGTAATATCAATGTTCTGAAGTAAGTTTTTAATCAATGGTATTAGTCATTTGGTTTGAACTTTGAACATTTCATTATGGATGTCATTTGGGGAACACTAAAAAAAAAAATTCTAGCGATTGCAAGGCGTCGAGTACTCGGAGGTGGAAGGTTGCCCGACTACTGCCTAGCGAGTTATAGAACACTAATACATACATATATGAATTGCTTCCAAGTCATTAAAATGGCCATCATAGCTGTTGCACATTGCCTCATCATGATGATAGAGCTGTTTGATTTGGGTAATTTGTTCCCAATAATGCAAAAAAGTTAGTTATTAC
Organism: Rhododendron mucronatum var. ripense; assembly: GCA_019656295.1. Taxonomy (NCBI): domain Eukaryota; kingdom Viridiplantae; phylum Streptophyta; class Magnoliopsida; order Ericales; family Ericaceae; genus Rhododendron; species Rhododendron mucronatum. The sequence continues at coordinate 196,928 of BPLT01000148.1, read as the reverse complement.
AAATTATTCCAGTTTTTTATTGTGGTTTGATTCAGTAAAACCTGATTTAAGCCCTTTTGGATTGTGAGAAAGGGTGTGATAAAAAAGGGAGCCATTTCTCACCCATTTTGAGGAAATGTTGTGAGAAAGGGGAAGGAGGTCGGAGGAGCCAATCAGGAAGATATATATTCTGTATTTTTCTCACCAAATTACTAAATCCAAGTGCATGTGGAAAGAAACTCTAATCCTTTATTTTCTTTTCTCATCAAGTCCCTCAATCCAAAGGGGCTCTATTTTAGGAAACCTAATTCTTTCGCCTGTGTTAATGAATTGCGCTACAATCTACGAATTGGCAGATTTGTTAAATCCAAGTATAGGAAAAACAAGATGCCTTTGGGACTACTCTTGGGTTTAGGAAGGTCGTGGAGAAGAAAGAGAACATCATCACTTGACATTCTATCTTCAAAGCGGGGCCCACGGGATTATTACAAAGGGAAGAACTGCAAGCCTACTGGTTTCCATACACGCAAAGGTTGGTTGCTCACTTACATTATAGTCTCAGAAAATGGTGTTTAGTCGGGATCTATTAGCACGTGTGCTAGTTACGGCGAATCGAGTTTCATAATGTTTAGGTTCATTTGTTATGTTTTAGCTAACTTTTTATGAGCCGAGCTGGCGTGCTTAAGTGAGCTCAAGTTTGTTCACAAGTATTAACAGGCAAAAAAATCATATATTTATGCTCACATACAGCCATACAGGTCAAAAGCTACAAAATAAATTTTTTACTATTATGCACAGAAGTAAGTTCATACTCACTCATACAAGATTACAAAAAACATACATATACTCCCTCCGTCCCACATTACTTGCCATGTATGGGGAATTCAACTTCTTAAGGGGACATGCATTAAGACATGCAATTAACCTATGCCTCCTGAAAACTTTGATTAGGCTTCTAATATTACCCATTATTCCCTTTATTGGGAACAATTTTCAATCATTAATTAGGGAGTAGTTGTGTCATTGTGTGTACTTTTTGATTTGACTTTTTAAGGACAAACATTGTGGGACATCCCAAAAAGAAATAAATGACCAGTAATATAGGACGGCGGGAGTACAAGTTTATAGTACACGTCAAAGTTTACACATATTCAAGTTATATAAGTTTATGCACATTTTAAGTCCATGCATGAAATTTTCATTCTATACAATATACACATACTCTAGGTTTGTGAGCCGGATACCGTCTTGCATGGGCTTGGTCCATTTATTAAAGGAGCTTACAAGTTGCAATTGAGGCTTATGTTTGGCTCGTTTAATAGACGAATCGAATTCGAACGTGTCTTTATTAAGCCGAGCCTCGAATAGTTTGCAAACGGCTCTGTTCCTTTGTAGCTGTAGTGCTGATTCTTGGGGAATGGTTTAATTTTTACTCTTATTACTTCTCATGTCGTTGCTTATATTTGGATTTTCATACTGGTGCAGGAGGGTATGTTGTGGTGAATGAGAAACTGCCAAATTATGTTGTCCCTGATTTAACTGACTTCAAGGTACTCTTTTCCAAGCCATGTAAATGATTATATGATAGATTTGTTCTGCGACAAGGATCAGCAAACCAAACACACGCAAATCAAATCAAACTAAGTGAAGGAGAGTTACGTGTTATACCAAAATCCGGTACATCCACAAGGGCAACGGATTTACTATTTGTTGGGAGGATATACAATCACACTCAACCTACACTCTACAATTGTTCTATCAACTAATTGTATACAAGTCCCAAACTATACAAGAGTAGAATAGTTATATAGGCAAGAGAGGAGCCTATTTGCAATGGCTCTGATATGACAAGGCACCATTTCAAGAGACCTTCAGTGCTATGCATCTCCACAAGATTAGTGTCCAAATATGCTTATAAAGTTCAAGGAATTGGATAATTTTCATCTTCTGCTGCTTCACATGGTGCACAAGTACTTCTACGGTTGGTGCCCAATATAAGCTTGACATTTGTGTTTTTTAGATTCCTGCTCACGAGACATTGTTTATGAAATCTACTTCCCCACAGTTTTTATTTGCTTTGCTAGTTATATTTTTTGACTCTTCATCTGTTGGGCATCCTTTGTCTGAAAGTTAAGATTGTATGAGCACCTGGACTGCTTGCTAGTGCTTTTGGTTTTAGATATGGGTTGTTTCCATTGGAACTTGGATTGAAGTGGTTGGTTCTGTGACGCTTGTGACTGTTATTTGCTTAAGTGACATTTTAATAGATCAAACGTTAAGATCACAGATTTCTTGTATCTAAAAGCAGAAAAAGGTAAAAGCATCCTTAACATCATCGAGACTCATAGCTCCAGGCTCACTAAATCACTTGGCGCACACAATTTTGTTAACCATGCAAGCAGAGCGAGGTAGCCCATCTGTCACTCTCCTAATTGTTGTTGAACTTTTATGGGTCTAGAAGTCAAACATAGGTGGTGAAGGTTGTTGGATTCAGATGATAGGTGACTGGTCTAGATAGCTTGGACAAAAAACACAATCTTTCAACAAAAAATGTCAGAGATCATGTAAAGGTGATGATCCGAGTTCCGAGTTAAGTCCACTCCCTTCATCCCTCAAAGTGTCATCTCTCTATCAATTTGGTTCACACTAGCATAAGAGTGCTCTTGTGAAACTGGAGCACTCCTTGAGATTATACTTTTGAACTGTCAAATAACTTTTCTGGCTTAACTCAAATTTAACAATCCTTTGTCCCAATATGTGGTGTTAGATGCGTCAGGGATAGGGAAAGAAAGGCTATGTTGCTAAAACTTGTTATCATGAGTTTTGCGTGACCAGTTTTTGGATAGTGCAACTTGTTCCATGCTTCTAAGCTGTAAGAAAAACATATTGATCTCCCAATGTGGAAAAAACTTAAACAATCACAATTGTGGCAGCTTTCTTATTTTAATGAAATGTTTGCACCCTAATTTCTCTACGTGAAATATAAGGTCGAAGAAGACTACACTTCTCACTTGTTCCTCAACCGTGGCCTCCTGATTTGCTCTTTTTATCAATATGATTTCGTTTGCAGCTGTTCAAAATGCTCTTTTCTGATGTTTACGTGCAAGCTTCTAGTTGATCTCTTCTCTGATTACTTGAGTATACTTTTATTCTGTTTGTATAGATGAACTCATGTTGTTCCTTGGAATTATGCAGCTAAAGCCATACGTCTCTCAATGCCCAATAGATGTTAAAACCGCTGAGGCTGCTGATTCTGCCAAATAACCAAATACATGTGGTCTATCAGCAGCGTACCTTTCATTCATTGGACCGGTGAAGAATGAATTTATTTTCTTCGCTTTTTTTTTTTTTTTTGGGGGGGGGGGGGGGGGAGGGGGGGGGGGGGGGAGAGGTTGTGGCTTGAAGAAACATTGAACAACACGCGTGAAATTACCATTTTAGGTGCCTCTTCTTTTTGGCTTTTAGATACACTGGAACAGTTGAATGCTACTTTCACTGAAGAATTATGGAGAATTCAACTGGCTTATGCAGTATTCACCCATTCTTTGATCCTTTTCACGCTGAAATAAATTATGTTGGGTTAAGGGCAAATATGCCTCCTCACAGATCCCTCTGAACGGATGGTGACCAAGCTCGTTCTTCCACTCAGTAACGCTGTAAAACAGATAACCAGTTTAGTGCGTGCCGGCTGTATTCGTTACGATCTTTTTTAATTAGATTTGAGAGTACTGCATATTGCTGGATATGAAAGAATGATTTCGGGCTAAATTGATCCGTAGGTGTATATGATTATCTATGGAGATGAATAACCTAGGATTGGCGCAAAGATTGAAGCTTTATAATCAGAATATTGCAAAAAATGCGAAAATTGTGTCCTGCTTTCTGGTATTTGCCCCCTTCTACTTCAACAGGAACAGAAAATGAGATCTGACGAGTGTATGGAACTCAGACTCACTCTCTCTCTCTCTCTCTCTCTCCCGTTGGATTGGCAGAACGAATCCAATCGGCAAAAGAAACGATAAATTGCAATGACTTCCCCTAAGGTTTGTAAACAAAACAGATTCAGTCCTACTTTCTCGAAAATAACACGCCCAAGTTTGTAAAATTGCAGGGTTTGGTGGCCTGGAATCGACTTGGCTTTTAACCAAAAGGCCTCGTTTGTAGAAGCCCCGCTCGCGAGGCGTCCCCATCTCAGTAGGGTGACTCTCATGTGCCCGTTTGTGGATCATGATCTCCTATACTCCCTACTTAAAATCGAATCGATCATCACGTCGGTTCCTGGGCCACGTTGCTAGAAAGGCTCGGCTCCAAAATCGTACGCGGAGCTCCATCTCATACGGCTCTTTTAGGGATGGAGGTAGGCCCAACCCAGGCTTATGCAGTTGAAGTTGTTAAACCCGACCTCAGTCATAACACACAAAGAAAAGATGAAAAAAGACACGATAGGGAATACCCCAAGAGATTCGCCTCGTGGTCGAAGTCTAAAAGGTTTGCTCCATCCTAAAGTCTTAAGTTTGAAACCTTACAATTGTTATCAACTTCTTTGGGATCAATCCATACGGAGCAATTGCTCGGAGTTTAATTGGGCTCCCAGCAAGTGGGTGATAAGATTGAGCCTCCAAGATTAGTCAAGGTGCTTGTAAGCTGAACCGGACACCTGAGTTATAAAAAGAAAAGAGTGATAGGGAATATACTTTTCAGTGTTCAAGCTTCAGTCAGTAAAAGATATTTTTACGTGGCATTTTATAGCATTTTGTTCAATGTCTTGGTAGGAAAATGGCTCCATTGCTCAAAGTCATGGCATCGGTGACATGTATAGTGCTATGTTTAAATCAGGATCTGGAACCATGTAACGTGTACAGTGCTCAGCCTTTATACCTTAACCTCTCGGAGCCCTCTCCAATATCCTCCTTAATATCGTTGGTGGACGGAGTTCCAATCTAAAAACGTGAGCGGTACACGGTACAAGTTTCGCAGCATAATCCCCAAATGCCCTTTCAACGAGGTGCCATTGGCTTCTATTAGGAACTAAAATCTCCCTCAAATTGAACCTTTAGCTCAACGCCACAACAAAAAAAAACTCGCTATAGGTTTTCTACAACCACGCTTCAATCTAGATGACTTAGAAGTTGTCGGACCAAATAAATGTTGAAAATAAATGAAAAAGATCATCGATAGCAAAAATAATTTACTGTAAAAGGTATCAACTTGAATCACATGACGTCGGGTTGTCCTGGGGTCCTGAATTTTTCTAAAGCCATAAATTGGCCAATGCAAAAAAAGCTAGAGAGGAAGGAGCGGATGTTTAAAGTCCATGCACATAATTTCGTAGGTATAGGAAAAAGAAAAAAAAAATCAGCAGGGTGAGGAAACTCGTTGAATTATGAAGGTCCAGACAACACACTAATTATGAGCTCCATGATGTGGATTGGGATGCAGGCTACTGGAATCTGATGAGATTCAATAATGAATCCCTGCACTGCAAGCTAGTTGTAACTTGTATTTGATCTTATCACATTACTTGTCGTTGTTCTTAAATGCTATCATGTTACTAGAGACCAATCACATCCTAGGGATATTGTAGAAACAATGAAGCTTACTGCTTACAGGACAATGACAGAGAAGGAACGCTACCTCAGTTATAATTACATCCAAAGCAAACCCAATGAAATCATTGATTACAGCTTGCTGGATGTCCAGCCCAAGGTTGTCCATAGCCTTCAGGATTGAGAGAAAGAGACCTGATCTGCGGGCACAGACCATGTGGATGTTACCATCCCTCCCTTTCCTTACAGTAAAATCAACCTACAACAAACATAATCACAAAAGGAAAATGAGAAACGCAAAAGGAATGCTTCATTCATCAGACAAGCCAATTACGCTTTGCATCAACCTATTTGACTAAATACTACTCTATGCTCAGCTAACAATCCAAAAAATACTTGATACATCTTGCCTAGCAAAGAATCCATGTTTCAAGTAAAAGGACTCCACAAGTCCACATGACTCTGAGCGGACAAACACCACTCAATAGGGATCTAAAGTACAAGACACGTTTGGGGGAGAATCAGAGTCTTGAGATGCATTTTCTGCTCATATAATTACATAAGCATCATGCAGCACTGAAAACATGTATCGATCATTGTCCTCGTAAAGGATCAATGATCTCTATAATGAACTTGAGGCTCTCTCTCCCTCTTTCTCCTACTATTTCACCATAGTTCGACTAGTGGCAAAACTTGCCCATAAACCCTTGCAAGGCAAACATTATCTCAGTAAAGCATTCTACAATTAGCTGGATACAACCTACCAATCTCCCATATGGTGGCTTTTATAAGCTAATTATTGAGAACGATCTTACTAACGACCGCCCAATGTGCAGTGGCATGTCCGGTAAGTGGTAGATTATAACTCATTTGGCTTCTCCAGTTTATTTGCCCAAAATAGTGAGACTATTTTAGATCTACTTTGATTTATTTCTTGAAAGTTACTTGGGGAAGTTTGAATAAGTATAGGAGAAAGGGTCCATGTTATTCTTTCTTAATAACCAGAATTCTGGCCACCTAGACAATGAAAATGCTATTTGGTGTCTGGGGGCACATGATTTGTTCCAGGAGAAGGTATCAATCTTGTTGGGATGATCACTTCAGATCGTTGATGCCTTTTCCTAGTCTCCATTCAATCTTTGTAATTGTTACTGAGATAAATAAAATTCTTTTCGCTGTTCCAATAAAAAAAAAAAGTGCCATTTAACAATTTGTATAATGTTCAACTTCCACTATTGCTAGGCATAAAAGTACAACACATTGGAAGTCTTATAAGCAAATAAACAAAAATGTTTTAGTCTTAAAGGTTGATTTATAAATGGTACTGACCAACTACTTGTTAGACTAAACATCACTGGTCAGCGTAATTTCTGCAGAGCAAGTAATGCCTTCTGCTGTCCCTCAGTTTTACCCTGCTGGTCTGCTGGAAAGGCCTGCACCAAGGGAAACAAACCTTCCGATGCGGTACAAACAAATCACCAATAATCGCCACATGAGCAGAGCCCATCTCTAAAATGATGGTACCTGTTTGAATCTCTCACTGTAATTTCTCGACCAACAATCTTCGATATAAGCTTGATGGCAGCATGACAGTCTGTACATGCCCTCAAGTTCTTCATCACCACTATTGGTGACCCCTCAGGTGTACTAATTAGAGCAAAGGCAATGGCTAAGCGTTCGCTGTGATACTTAAGGGACTTCACTTTCATTTCCTCATCCTCATTGTGAAGGGCACAACTTAAGTCGGCCTTGTACCCTTCGTTTTCCATCCGCTGAGTCAACACGTCAATCTTTCTCATTATCTCCTCTATTTGTGGGTGCGTCTTATCATTTGCCGAGAATATGTGAACCTTGTGCTTAACATCAACCCAGCTATAAGCAGGCACTTTTTTAACTCCTCGCTCCCTCATGGCCTTCTTCACCTTTCCGACATTTTCCCATTGCCCTGCTTCTGCATATATATTAGACATGGTGACATGAGCAGCAGCGTCTCTAAGCTTGTTCATGTTGAACAGATTGTCTGCTGCTCTTTTAGCAAGTTCTTTGTTCTTATGAATTCTACAGGAGTTTAGAATTGACGACCATATAATCTCGTCAGGTTCAAATGGCATATGAGCCATTACCTTCTCTGCTTCATTAAATCTTCCACTTCGGCACAACATATCAACCACCGATGCATAGTGCTCTTTCTTAGGACTAACTTTATAGATTTCAGTCATGGAATTAAAATGCTGCAAACCTTCTTCAATGAGGCCTCGGTGGCTGCAGGCAGTTATCACAGCGAGGAAGCTGACTGAATCTGGTTGGAGACCTGACTCAAACATCTGTTCAAATGAGCTCAATGTGGCCTCGCCGTCGCCGACTAGAGCATAAGCTGAGATCAAAGCATTCCAAGAGACTATATTCCTATCTGGCATTTCTTGAAAAGTCTGAATGGCATCTTTTATGAATCCACATTTTGCGTACATGTCTAAAAGTGCACTACCTGAGAAGACGTTTGACATGAATCCCGATCTGATTATGCACGAATGGAACTGCTTTCCAAGTTGAAGTGAAGCCAAATTTGCCGACGCTCTTAAGACGCTAGCGAAAGTGGCCTGGTCAGGGCTTACACTTGCTCTACTCATATCTTTGAACAAATTAAGGCCTTCTTCAGGAAGTCCTTTTTGAATATAAGCTGAGATCATGGCTGTCCATGGAACTGAGTTTCTGTAGGCCAGATTAGCAAATACCCCTTGGGCTTCCTCAAATCTGCCGCATTTAGCATACATGTCAACCAGCGAATTCCCCACCAAAAATTCTTTTTCAGCTGCCGTCACAATTGCTTGTGAATGAATTTGCCTGCCCATACCTAAATCTAAAGTGTTTGCTGCTATGCTCAACATTGTAGCAAAAGGAAATTGTCTCCTCTCGAACCTAGTGTCTTGTAATTCACGGAAGAGATGAAGTGATTCTTCATATTGCCCATCCCATGCATATCCCGTTATTATTATGTTGAAAGAGATACCATCCAACTCTGGCATCTCATCAAAGAGTTTTCTAGCGTCGTTTCTGTAATCATGCTTCGAGTAGAAATCCAGCAAAGCATTACCCACAAACACATTCCTATGGAAATTGGTCTTCACCACAAAACCATGAACTTGTTGTCCAAGAGCAACGTTCTCTAACCCAACGCTGGCACATAACACTGCTGCAAAAGTAAAATCTGTTGGCTTCAAACCCAAAGTTTGCATTTCTATAAATAGCAGTATGGCTTCTTGGTTCTTCACATCTTTAGTGTACCCAGTCATCAAGGCATTGAATGTCACAGAATCTCTGGCTGGCATTTCCTTGAACAGGCCAAAGGCCAGATCAAGACAATGACATTTGCAGTAGGAATCAACCAAACTATTGCAAACAATAAGGGTTGAACCGAGTCCGAATTTGACAATATCGGCATGAACTTGAACCAAAACTTTCCCCGACATCGAATCATCACATCCTGATAGGAGAGTGGCAAATGTTACGTGATCAGGAGGGTCTGTACCCCAGATGCGCATCTCCGCGTAAAGTTCAAAAGCCCGCTTGGGTTGATTATACTGAGAATAGCCACCAATAATAATCGTCCAAGTGACAGCAGTGCGATCAACCATTTGATCAAACAGGTCTTGTGCTTTGGAAAGATTGCCGGACTTAACATAAGACGAAATCAACATATTAGTAGAGACTACATTTTTGTGAGGCATCTGATCGAACACGTTGCGGACGAGTGAAAAATCGCCCCTAATGAGCAAATTTTGGAGTTGGAAGTTGGAGCGACATGTGTTGGGGTCGAAACCTGTTTTGATCATTCTAGCGTCGACAGCCAAATTCCGAATAGGGTGTTGCTGGTGACATGCTCTTGCTATAAACAGTCGATGAGTAGCAGCAGCAGCAACAAGTAAACGGCTTTGGAATGCTCGGGTGGTGTTGGTGTTACGCATGGAGGATACAGCAGCAGCAGTCTCATATCACAGGAGGATTAAACAGAGAATCCTTCCTCCTCGCTCTTGACCAACCCATACGTGTACGTTAGTAAGCAGAGTCAGTGGACTTCGACAAAGTGTAATGTTATGTTACGAGATTCCTTAACCCCAAACGTCTACAAGGCCGCACTAATCTTTCCAGACCTCAGCGGCGGTCCGTCTTTATTAGGGATGGAATTAAGAACATGTCTCGATTTACTACTCTTGTTTAGCGAATAACATATGTCCCCGTCCTAATTATGTCCTCTTATTTCTTTTTCATTTTTCGTTTTTTGGCTGTTATGTCCTCTTATTTCTTGGATACTCCGACTACACCACTAATACGAATAGCTTAGCTCGCAACATGATCTGCAATGTTTTGAAAATCTGGTCTAATAGACACTGATGCAGCGCGGCCTCATTTTACGAAACTATTTGCAAGAAGAGATCACAAATATGCATATGCTTATGTTAAAGATTCTCTCTTTGAAACACAAACACGAATAAATATGAACTAAAGGTACTCCCTCTTTAAACACACAATATGAGATAAATCTCGATTTTCTTTATTCAATAACAATCATTTTTAGCCCTTAGGCTTACAACTTAAATAGGTAGAAAACCCTAACCTTAGTTGATTCGTCCAAAAAGAAAGCCGAATCAGCTAATTAACAAAAATTACCAAAAACAGAAAATTCTACTTTGACTGAAAAATCAAATACTATAAAGAAATATAAGGTTTTCAAAACAACTAAAACGAAATTTTCTAACAAAACAATAAACTCAAAATATTGCGTAATTAATTTATATTCTTCTTTTTTCATTCTACATCACACCTAAACTTTCATTTGTAAAGTTTGGAAGGTATTCTAAAATTTCTCTGGATACCTTCTAGAATTTGATAACCGGTGCTCTAAGACCTAATTAACAAGCTCAAAATGGTCTTGCATTCTTCATGGAAGCGTGACCTAAAAAGAATGTACAATTCCAGTTCAAAATTTTTTTTTTTTTTTATCCAAAACCTTTTTTTGGGGGTAACTCAAATAACCAAACTTCTATCAACTAATCCCCAAGTTTTTCCTTCGTTTTCACTTTGCAAAGAGCATCGCTATTTAGGGTTAAACCTCAGGACGAAAGTGACTATTGCCCTGCTATAATTGGCCAACATGTTAGGACCCAACTCATACTCGAATGAAAAGACATACCAAAAAGATTTCCTTCCCTTTGCTTGAATAAAATATGACCTAAAAAAAAAACACACAAAAATTGCACCGTGCAGAGGCCATACGGAGGAGCAAGTTAAATAAGTTCTCGCAGCAAGTTAAATAAGTTCTCACGTCTAATGACACCTTATGATGACAGGTCATGCACAATCAGGAATTATGGTCCAAAAATTTGTGGAGCCTATGGGCAAAGCTGGAACTTGCGCACAAAAGTGGAGCACTGCGATTGCATGATCTATTATTAATCCGTCAGACAGTCCCATCAGGGTACTATTAAACAAACATAATTGCTGTTGGTTCCCCCGCGGGTTGTTTAATGCGTACACAAGTTTGTTCTTTCTCTTAGCAAAAGAGTCTCTTCTTTCTGGTCACATCTTAAGTATGCCTTGGAGCAAACACAAGTACAAGAATACAACTACCATCAGAATTTACAACTTCAAGCCTAGGGCAGAATATCGTTTTGAGGCCATAGTTTTCAGTAGCGACGACCACCAGCTGTTGACAGAAGAACTCTACTCGGTTTCTTCCCTTTCTTCAGCATCTCATTCATTTTTGGTGCATCAACATCTTCGGAAGTTTTTGCTCTTGATATTATGTTCGCAAATGATGAGGGACCTGCATTCCTCAGGCCTACACACAAACAAAAGCAAGAGTTGGTGCACAAGTTTTTGCGGAGCAAAATTTCCAATTGCAACCAACTATGATACAGTTATACAAGCTACCAGAATACCATTTGGTATTGATGACTATAATGCCACCTTCCATAATCCATTGCAGGCAGCCAAAACAAATACACATTAGAGGGTTACAAACTATCGTGTAATCGGGGACAATGGACACCTATACATCTGTACTATGGAGAATTAGAGAGTACCATTTAGACCAGAAGAATCACTTGCCACTTCATGTTTAGAAAGAGAATGCGCACCGTCAATTTTCAGTGCTGGAGAGTCATGCCCTGCAGCAAAACCAAGCTTTGCAACACTTGAGAACAGCTTCCTTTCCCCAACAGCAGGAGGACTTGATGACACAACAGCAGAACTTCCCAAAGCTAAAAATGGGCGTAACAAGAGCAGCACGGGATTAGTCATTTTGCAAAAGATGAATCCATCAAAAACTATGTGCAAAGGAACATAATATACCTTCAAAGTCATCCATGGAAAAGGTAGGGGGATTGTCATAAGAGCATTGTGCAGAATTAAATGGACCGAGCAGAGAGTGAGACAAAGCAACTTCAGCCCTGATTTTCTCCTCCCGTTCCTGGAAAAAGCAAAAGGATGTGGAATATAGATTTTCCCAACACAGGACAGCAGATGCATTAACAATCTCAATGTGCAAAACTAAAGTAGAAATAGAAATATTGCAGAAGAGTCTGAAGAGCATTGTAAATTTGTAATCAAACACCCCGCAAATTCCAACCACCAATGAATAACAAGTGCACAACTACAGAAAGTACACCTTGGGCAGACAACTATGATTATAATTCATTCTTATGGCACTATGATTATAATTTTGCTTCAGTAGTGTATATTCGTCTGTTTGTGAAAAAAAGAGAGAGGAAATTATGTGCTGAAAATCATTTTGGATGGCAATTGAAGTCCTTTCTTTTGTACTTTTTTTTTTTATATGCATTTCTTTCGAACTCTGATATGTGTATCAAACAAGTAATGATACCTTCCTTGCAAGACGCTTTCTCTGTTTTTCTCTATTCTTGATTTCATCCATATAGGGAGAAAGAGCATCAGGAGGCAACAGCTCACTAAGATCAATTTCACAAAGCTGAAAAACAAGGGAATAGCCAAATAAGTTACTAGACATGTAAACCACACCCTGGATTAGAAAGATACTACACGGAAGACATACCTGAAAGGTTGTCGTCAAAGTGAAATGGCTTAAGAAACGGTAACGCCTCCTTATGGCCTCTGATTGAGTCACTGTCTCCAACTGTAAAATCTTCCCACTGATTCTGTAGTTTATAAATGTAGTTAATGTAGTTAACAGAACTGATGATCAAAGTAGATCACAGAAAAGACTTTCATCTCATGACACCCAATGACAGAACCCAAGAGATACCTTCTCAGCCTCTGCCTATACACTCCTAGTAAGCACAAAAATTGAGCAGAAGATGTTTGTGGCCTTGTGGATCTATTGTAAATGGGGGAAAAAATGACACGGAAAACCACCCCTGATCCCCATGTTCCCCTCTCAGACACAAATACAGAAACTCAGCTACAATCCAATCACCTATCAACTGTGGTTATCCTGTCCCTTGCTTCAAAAACATTTGCATTTACAAGCAATTTAAAAAAAAAAAAGGCCAATAACTCGTCCCCGAAGAAAACACTGCAAGACCAAAAAGAAGAAAAAGGAAGAGGAAGAATACAACCCTCGTACATGGAACACATACAAAGCCCACTTTAAATCTACGGCAATAGAAATATTTCCTAATCTGGATAACATCATGCCTAGAATGTAGAGTCTTCAAAAAAGAAGAAACCAGCCCCCACTGGATGCAGGTACTGTTACCAATGTTCTAGTCAAATCACCCCGGAGCTTTTTTTTATCAACAGCGAGCATGTCAGGTAAAAAATTTACTTATGAGTGTACGAGGTAAAACTTCATCAAGAACATGTTACAGCTGCATAAAAGCTAACGATAGATGGAATTCTGAAATATACAACAAGAATCCAATCTTCACTTCCAGTCGAAAGCCAGAAAACATCTACTTGGTAGTATATCAATTCCACAAACCTGTGAGGAAGCATATCATAGCTCCCATAATGATGTAGAAGACACTTCATGTTTAAAGGATGAAGAACGAGGTGCTGACCATCTACTGCCTGAAATAAGCAAGCACGGGTTTGTATGTAAATAAAATGGAGTGACACAATACTATTTAAGCAGGGAACAAAATGGACCTTTATAGTTTTCTTTTGATAAGCAAAGGGCATATAACAACAAGAGTACATCAACTTATATAGCCTAATAGTAGGCCAGCCTGCTTACAGAATATAAATTCTCGACAGTCCCACACTAGTATCACAAATCCTACCTAATGGATGAACTACCCCCCAAGCAGAAGAGTTGACAACAAGTAGTTACTTGGTTATACTAACAAATAAACAACAGTGTTATGGCCCTAGCCCCGATGGGAAAATGTTGTTTGCTAAACCAAGAGTCAATAAAATGTTGTGCCCTTAGATCTCACTATCCTCTCATCACTCGGCACAAAGTAGTTCAGTTCTCAAAAAACATTCCTAGACATAGTTTTATCCTATGAATTACTGCTATTGGAAATTTAAGAACCAAAGACAAGGTCTATAACTGGGGGTCATTGATAGTTCTACCTGCTCTATCTGTGACCAGTCTTCTGAAACCCTGGACCAGTTCCAACCAAGTATGGGCTGAATTCCACAAGGCCCTGCTCTCTAAAAGTGGACTGGTTCTCTTCTGATTTGAAAGGGAAAGATTTCTCTAACACTCTAAGAAGGCTTGGGCTGCTGCGATCTATTTTCTATGGAGCAAAATTTTAAGAGGCATCCAAAAGCTCCTTTCAGCAGTTGTTGGTCAGATCATGTATGAAGTCAGGACCGAGCCTTCTCAATGCAGAAATATCAAGCTTACTCCTTTATCTTCTTTGCTCTGCCAAAATTGGTATTTTCCCCCTTGTGTATTCTAGCTGTTTTGGTTTTTATTTGTATAGGCTTATGCTTTAATGATTTGTAACTCGTGAGGATCTCCTCTTGTTTGAGCATCCTAATAAATGGTTTGATTACCCAAAAACAAAAAAATTGGCATTCTAACAGAAAAATAACATCCAAAGGCAGTTGCGAAATTAAGGAAACTGTGATCAAATAACGGAAATTTCAATCAGTTGAAGGATTCACAAAACGTAAATATAGAAAGATTCTGATTTCAAGTATGACAGTACAGACATTATTAGACTAGACCGAATCGCACGCAGAACCAAGAGATTCAAGCCTTTACGCATACAGAAAACATTTTTCCGAAAGACTCCTTGGACTGCTCTCTGTAGAAACGTGCAGCAACATCTACTAATCTAAAGTTTAAACATAACACCTCCAACTAGAAATGCCTTATCCATGGATACAAATTGGACTTACCATCTTGGAATACATACGATCACCACCCACTATTGGGACACATCAATCATATGAATAATGGTCTGTAAAACTCAATGTGTTCTCTCTCCTACATTGGTAAATTGGAACAATTGAAGATGAATACATGATTTTGATTATCATTTACCTGATAGAAACTGTATGAATCCTTCTCTTTTATATCCCCGAAGACATCAAAGTTCCTTTGCATACTCTTACTATCTTCATATGAAGAAGATAAAGCACCCTCTTGGTCTTCCAATGGTTCAATCACATCAACAATTTGATCCAAACAGACATCAGCATCCAACTTACCGGAAGTTGGATATCCCACCCACGTGGCTTTACCATTATCACTGGTAGAAAGTGACCCCCATGCAAACTTACACGATTCATGATCTGAAGTTGTTGGAGATCCACCCGGTCCTGTCTGAGAATCACTAGATTTATACGAGGTATTCCCCTGACAAACCCGCTGCTCATTCCAATACTTTCTCCGCTGTTCTAACTGTTCCATTGCTGCACAAACATAAGGAAGTTTCTCCAAGTCATCCACAAGTCCTGAATCTGCTCTTGCTAACCAACTATCTAGATCTGATACGGCCTTCCTAACTGACAGGTCCACATCTGATGTGAAAGTAAACTTGGAAAAGGAATCAGAAGATTCCTCGTTGATACCCACTCCTTGTTTATTTTTCAGAGATAAAGTAAATGAATCTTTCTGACGGGTTAAAAGCATAAATTCAACAGCATCCCCAACGCAGTGCAGCTTAACACTGTCAATGTAGATTGTGTACAAATCCTTTGGAGATATCATCATAAAGCACAAGGGGCACTTTTTCCAGCATTCAACTTTATGATCATCTTCACCCATCGAAAAGTATCGTAACATGCAAGGGAAACAAAATATGTGGCCGCAAGAAGTTATCTGTGGACAAAGAGGATCATCCAAACAAACAGGACACTGTACAGGAAACGGAGTTGAAAACTTCACACATACAATATCTTCCCACATTAACATTTTATCTGGATCCAGCTGCTCTGGGCCATAGTTTCCACAGTCTAAGACGACAAATTTGTAATTTGCTTGGAGGAACAAATCTTTGTTGTAAGGCTTCCTCTTTTGATGCCTTCGGGGAGGAGGAGGAGCCCTTGACTGTGGCCGAGAAATAGGATCATAATAAAAATTTAGTAAGTGGTTTCCATTCACCATCTGGGTTTTCCTTCCAGTGGCGAGAGTACTGCTTGCTTGACAATCGATAGAACCAGATGTCCTTTCACTGTGAGATTTCCTACCATTCTTTTGGTGGGCTACGAATTTCTTACCATTTGGCTTCCCAGATTCATTCACCTACAAAGGTAGAATGAGACTTGGTAAATGGACAGGTGAAGTGAACAAAAAGTAATCCAACATTAGCTTAGAAAAATAAAACCCACCGTCAGAAATCTAGCACACTGTTTCAACACCATAATCATGTCATTTCAGGGTGGAACGAGAGGGAAGAATAAAGGCGTATAAACCAATTAATAATTCGCACAAATATAACAACTTGCCGAGTGGATTTTCACAAAATGGGCGTCAGACAAACCTAAAATTCCAAGTAATAAGTTAATCATCGCACCTTTTGGGGAGATCCACGAGAATCTTCTGCCACTGGAGCCACCGGTTCTGCGAAAAAATAAGCAGAAAAAAAAAAGGAAATAATATCTCAAGCAATAAAAAAAGAAATAAGCCCCGAAAGGCCAAAAATTCTGAAAAACTTGATTCTTTTCAACGCGGAAAACCAATACCTGAAATATTGGTGGGGATGTCGATGGAGTTTGAGATCTGGAGAGATGTGGATTGGTAGGAGGGAGAGATGGGAGGAGATTGAGAGAGTCGTTGTCGATGATGATGACGTGGAAAGACGAGTCCATGATTGGAATTAGGGTTGGGGGAAGGAGTCTGAGACGAAGAAGATGATGCTGAACTTAGATCCTTGGAGGGCAAGATGGACATGAAAGTACGCTCTGGAAATTTTGCGGGATTCCTTCGGGGTCGCTTTGGTTCTCTCTCCGTAGTTAGCTCAATGACATTTATTTATTTATTTGGGAAAGGAGAGGCTTTTAAACAACAAACCAAAATACACTTTGGTTGCGGTTATTCGCAACCCTTTATTTTCTCTCATACTCTATTATATTTCGAGGAGTGGTTATTAAAATTCATAAATAATATTTCAGTAAATAGCTGTTGAAAATAACATTATATTTCGGTAACTACATGTCGAAAATATGTTTAATTTTCGGTAAACAACTGTCAAACATACATTTTCGGTAAATGGTTGTTGAAAAAAATATCATATTTCGATAACTGGATGCTGAAAATATATTTCAATTTCGGTAACTAATTGTCGAGTATAATTGAAAATTTTTAACGAATTATGGGAGAAGATCAAAGGCTGCAAATAGCCGCGCCCTACACTTTTTATAGGCGCAGGAGTACTACTCCTTGCTTGCATTTCCAAATCTTGAGATCGTGTTCCTCCCCAAATTACACCAAACACCTGTGCGCATTTGTCAACCGAATATCTCTTTACATAATTTAATGCCCTAACTGCATCGTGCCCCTTGAACTATTTGCCTTCTCGTAAATTACTCAATAAACTATAGAACCCTACACTTGACTACCTTAAACTATCTAAACCTTCTAACTCCGCCCCTTATTAATCTTAAGTCGCTTATGACTATTAAAAATCCTAGAACAAGTTTGCAATTGTTATTTTCCTCTAAATATAGCGAGAATGATATACCTAAATCTGCATATCTCTATCAAAATCAAGGAGTACACTTTTCTCTTTCTTACATGAAGCCCTATTTTGCCATCTTGATTAAGGATGCACGAGTGTAAAGAGCTATTAGTGAGAATAAAACAGACAAAAATTAATAGATGGGGGTAGATGGAAGAAAACGGTTCAATAAATATCTAGTATTTAATTTTATTAGGTATGAAAGTTTGTATGCATGTCATCATGGCATTATAGTCATAATTTGAGAGAAAGAACATTTGAGCACTATTATAGGCTCCTTGACGACAATAGTACGACTGGAGCTTAATGAATGCCCAAGTTGAAAGGTTTTGATAATGTAAGGTGATTCGGTGTCAAATTTTGTAGTTTAAAAGGTGATTGGAAAAAGTGTTATAGGTTAGGGACAAGATGTCATTAAGACTAATTTAATCTACCACCCAGTCTTCCACTTTTCAATTGCTTTAGGACGTGGTCTATTTTATCGAGCTATTCAACACTAATGTGTTAAGGCTTTCACACTCTTTTGATTGGGCAAGAAAACAGTTTAAGCGGAGATTCACTATGGGATATTGTGTCTTCCTTACTATAAAGTTTGTCAATTGGAAGAGTAAGAATAAGGCAGTAGTTAGATGATCTAGTACGAAGAAGAGTATAAAGTCATATCTCACACGACATGTGAGATTGTATGGGTGCCCTCTTTTCTTGAGGAGATTGGATTCAATATGCAATTGCCTATAAAATCCAGTGAAAAGGGGCGATAAGGCACTGTAACTGTTTCATATTGTACATTCATACGCAATGGCATCATTTAAGGGTTGGAAGCACGAAGTGCTAAACCTGATGCGAATCACCAACTTCGAAAATTGTATGAACCTTCTAAGAGTGGTTGAGCGTACAAAGATTCTAGAGGAATGTATTGGTTTCATAGGAACCCCTTACACCACTATAAAGCACGGGTTGATATAAGGATTATGACTTATATCTATATCATATGAACTCCTTCCGCCACTAATCACTCCCTGTTGTAATAGATAAATTTAAATATGTGTATTTTGTATGTATAAACTTATTTATGTACATAATAAAATTTTATTTGCAGCTTTAGAATTGTATAGAGCATAATAAATTTTTGGATCGTTAAGACTCGTGAATGAGCTCGATTCTTACCTAGGCAAACTTAGTTCGTGCTCGGCTCATTAAATTTTCATTGAGTAAGAACTTGAACTCAGATTCACTTACATTTTAACAAACAAACACGAGCATTCTAAAACTTAGCTTGACTCATTTGCAGTCCTGGTGATTTGGATGCAACCTCTTTAAATAAACTTTTGAACAAAAATCACTCCGACCTCCTTAACTTAGGAAAAAAAAATACTCACCTCTAACTTTTGGACTAAGTCAAAATTACCATCAAAAGCCTGCAATTAACATGTGGCACATCCGTTGAAATTGTCGGCATTGTAATTTTTTAAATATTTGTGGTAAGTATGTTCAGTTTTTAGCAAACACATAATGTATCTGTGGTAAGTATGGTCACCGAAATTGTAGGTACTCCCAATTCAAAATTCCGGGCTTTAAAAGGTAAATAGGTATAACCCTCTACAGTTAAGATTAAATTGCAATATTGAATGATTGGAAACAATTGGGGGCTTGATGCTCCTGAAGCACTCGGGAGCATCATAGCCGTAGCCGCAAAGATGTGTCTGTTGGTGTAGACACCCCATTCTGGACTGTCCAGATTAGTCATTTTACTTCCTTTGTGACCCAATGATGATAAACGGCCAGAACAGTTCAGAGTCGATGGAAGGATTTGAGCTTTGATGTTGAACTCTCTCCCTTCAAACCCACCTTCAAGCCCATTTCAAAACCCTTCAAAACCAGAGCCAAACAAGCCCTAGCAAAACCGTACCTTGCTTACGCCAGGTTATTCTTGGCGTGCGCCAGCAAATTGCCACGTGTCGGACATCGACCGTTGACTCAGTTTGACCTGGCGCACGCCGGGTTATAGCTGGCGTACGCATGGTCAAGACCGGTCAAATCACTGCTTTTCTGTCACGTGCTCGAAGCTTTGCAACCGTCTCAGTACGGCGCAGAGTCCCCTGATCATTGCATTTTGCAGGGGACGTCCCCCTCTCTCTCCTACACAACCCATCACCTAGTCCCATGCATTTAATGCATGGGAGCTCCCTTCTAACCTAACCCAACCACCCTAACCCCAGCTGATCAGCCCCTAGTCTCAGCCTCTCTCCTCTATAAATGCAAGCCCTTGCATTCATTTGAAAAGGTTAACCTCATTAAGAACCCAAGCCCATCCCTCTCTTCTCTCTTTCTTTGCTCTCCCATTGAAGGAAAGAGAGAAAGAGAAGTTCAGTACGCACTCCTCTCCACTGTCCAGTCACTACACACCCTCCATCTTCAACATCCAAAGCTCAATCCATCCTTCTATCTCTTGCAACCAAAGGTATACCACCTTTGTGTTGCTTTCTGTTTTCAGTTCCTGAGGGGAACCAGAAGGGTTCTGGCTAGTAACTGATACTAGTCCAGACCCCTCTCTGGTAAAATAAATCAGTCGTAGAGGACACTCCATGGCGCACGCCAGCCTTAGCAAGCCGTACGCCACCTTTGGCAGTACGAGCACTGCTGGCGTGGGGATCATGAAACGTCCTTTTATTGCTTATTTACTTCATGTCATCACCTTCTAGCATGCAAAAACCAGTCTATTGCTTTCTGTATTTTAGAACTGTTCAAATGTAGCTTTCAATACTTCTTTCCTGTTTTCAAGGCCTCTGGGGTACTTCTGGTCTTGTTCCAGAACCCAGATGATATAAAGCCAAACACTGGTACCATACAAACCTGGCGTACGGCCCCATAGGTGGCGTACGCACGATTGTTAAAGGCCAGTGCCTGGCCCTTATGTCAAAGCTCAATCTAGGCCTCTTATTCATCCCCACTCTGTTTATGGGGTTTTCTGTGCTATTTTCATGGCTCTTAGCCATTTCCTACGCCTGTCTGCTTGTAATATGTACCTAAGTTATGTTGCTAACTGCGTGGTTTGTCCTGGGTGTGCACTGGTCCATTCCAGAGCCCAGAGGGTTGAGAGTAGGAGCTGTAAGAAATTAATAGGGTAGTGTACGCCAGCCTGAAGGTGGCGTGCGCAGGGTGTGTTGGCGTGCAATGGTTCTGCCATGGCGTGCCGGTACGACTCCTGCTCACGTGCCCGACGAGCAGCGTACATCATCTTGTTGAAACTGTTTGCAGTGCCTGTTCTCAATCTATGTTCTTACATTTAATTCAATTCAAGTAAGCAAACCAGCATCCATAAACATTTTGTCATATAAAATTGCAACGTGTTACAGTATTAATCCCTATTAACTGTTCCCCCGCCCTAACTGGCCAAAAATGATCAAATGAGAGAAAAATGCAAACGTTTTAATAAAATGCCCGAGTAGAGACCGATCTTCGGATTGGGCGAGAGGGGTGCCATAAAACCCTTCCCCTCTCGTAACCTGGCTCCCGAACCTCAGATATCGAAGGTGACGACGGACCAGTCTACGCCTTTTCAAATCAAATCAAACACTTTTCAAATCAAAGTAAAACGTAGCAAACGTTCTCGAGTTCGGTTCCTTGGGTGTTCTTCCGCTAAAACCCGAGTGGCGACTCTGAATCGAAGCGTTTCGCCGCGCTATTTT
Source organism: Rhododendron mucronatum var. ripense (assembly GCA_019656295.1). NCBI lineage: Eukaryota > Viridiplantae > Streptophyta > Magnoliopsida > Ericales > Ericaceae > Rhododendron > Rhododendron mucronatum. Next base: position 175,601 of record BPLT01000148.1, on the reverse strand, counting down.
CCAAATGGGCCGCCCCCCGAACAATATCCATTCAAACCAAAATCGGGCGATTTTCCGGGGCGCGTGCCCACAGTGGCGACTCTGCTGGGGATCATTGCATTGACTAATATTTAGACATTAATACATAAATGAACAAATCTTCAAAAGCCTGGCAAAACAGTACGCTCCGCGCTGCTGAAGAACGGAATGGTAACGTAACAGGATCTCAGCATCCGACCAATCCGAACTGGGGCTTTTACTATTGTTCACTTTTGTAGTTTTGTCTAAGTATTGATCAATAAAAGTGAGCCAAGCTTCAAAAGGCATTTTCAAAATTTTGCATTTCTCTCATTAGTCAAACTTTGGCGTTCTTCATTTGCATCGATGTTGGATAAGCCCCGTTGAGGTGTTTTGGGTAACCGGCACAGTTTACTGGAGCCCGGGGTCCTCGAATGCCCAACAACCTTGGACGATGATGAGTCGTAATACCGTTCGACCATTGCTTTGCTGCACGCATTGCAGTGGGAGGTATACCGCGGCTCTAGTCAGAGGAACCCCTTAAACCAAAACCAGCCTCGTCATGCGTACAAAGCACTAGAACCTTCAATCTAAGACAGGAACCTACAGGGTAGGATTACTTGCATCTAACCCCCATAAACTGTCTATGTGTTACTGCTTTCCTTATCGCATGCCTGTACATACATACATCCCGCTTTGCGTAGGAGCATGCTAGGGCGGCTTTTAGGTCTGTCTCGAGTTCGTCTCGTGATTGTTAGGACCCTGCCATGGACCGATGAAGAGTCGCGCATCCCGATGTTGCGCGTTATCAATTTCCAAAATCCTTGGGTCAGCGAGACTTTGGGAAATCAATACTTTTAATCCTTGTCTAACCTAGTCGAGTTCAAACAGAAAACTAGGAACAACGGAGAGAATGCCGTGATACTTACACCATCCAGTGCTAATCACTTACACCATCAAGGCTGCTTACGCCACTTCGGTTCCGGTATCACGTCATCTACACCGAGTTGTTCCGACCTCCAAAGTTGAAACTTCGAGAATGGAGTAGTCAAAGGCTTAGACTATTTTGACATCTCTTAGTGTTAGTCGATTCAAACAAGGATACACCATCGAAAAGAAATCCGAGGATTCTGGCAGCATCCGAACGTCATGAGACAAACTCGTTTCTAGAGTCTAGGAGGACACTGACGATAATGACATGCGCATTGCATTTCTTCGAATTCTTTCAAAAAATCTTGTTGCAGGAACGCCACTGAGTTCTCATTTACTTTGCTGTCCAAAGTTTTAGGCCATCACCTTCATCGATCATCAATCCAAAATGGCAGCACAAACAGAGATGGCTGAACTGCAGAGGGCTATACAGGAACTGAACCAGAAAATGGACAAGCAAATGGATATGGTCCAGGGCTGTTTGACCTTTTTACTTCCGTCATGTCAAAGCTGGATCAGGGGCTAATCAAGGAATCCTCTCAAGCCTGCCATACTCCTGCCGTCGGAAAGTGCTCGAAGGACATGTTCAAAGACCTGGCTGAGTTTCATGAAGGCAGGACTTACCCGAAGGAGAATGTTGGATCCTTTTTCAAAGCCCATGCTGAAAGGGAGGATATGGGCAACAAAGCAATCAATCCTAAAGGCAAAAGAGTGCATCGTGTGGAAGGTGCAGTGTGGTGCAACTACAAAGCGAGCAAAGGTTCCACTCTGAATCCTCAATCCGGTCGTCGGAACCCACCAAGGACCTTCTCCCGCTTCCCCACACCTTTGTCCTCGGTGTACGAGAAGCTCCTCGAAGCTGGCTTCCTCAAGCCCCTCCTTCCAACTCCTTCACCTCGAACGTTCCCGGCATCTTACGATTCAAGTGCCTATTGTGCTTTCCATCAAATGCCTGGCCATCTCACTGATGCCTGCTACCGCCTTCGACATGCCATTCAAGATCTCATCGACAATGGCATCATTCCAGCTCCAGCTCCCATCAAAGCCCGATGTCATTTCCAAACCCGTGCCTCAACATGTTAGTCAGATATCTACCAGCTCCACTCAAATCAACCCTATCTCCACCATATTCATCAATCCAAACCAATCGTATCTCCCCCCATCCGAACCCGAGGTTAACCTAATGGCCATAGGTGCAGTCAAGGTCCCACTGCCAACACCTGGGTTGACAGTGATGAGGAGCCTGCAAAGGAGGAATTCAAGAGGAAACTTGATCAATCAAAGGAGAAGACGGACATGCTGTGGTCCTGTAGTCATAAGGACTGTTGTGGCTGTTGTTCAATGAAGTTCCTTCAAGTGGGTCGGATTGAAGGAGCTGAAGATCTGAAGCGCTGTTGCTTGGGCCTGTCATCCTCTAACTCCCACCTCTCTGTAGGAAGTCAAGGGTAACTATAAAAGTTGCATTTTCAAATCGCGTCTATTTTGCATTGACACTTTTGAGTCTGGTCTGACACAGTGTCTGTCTAGTCGTCTAAGTCTAGCTCTGCGTCGGAGTTTGTGCCTCTTGGCCCTCCATGTCGTAGCTTCTATTCGAGTCCTTTTTGTGTACTTGGCAACCCCTCTGGGTTTTATGATATGCATTATCCTGCTTCTAAGTATTTTGCTGGCTTTTGAATAAACTGTGTCGACCCTACCGACGAAGGGATAGATTTCGATGGGAAACTCCCCAAGGAAATGTGTTCCCCTCGCCCGAAAGGGAAGACGAAAGGCATGCTCAAGCCTCTCAAAAGAAGAAGTCATCTTTAATAAACTTGAAAGATGAGGTAGACCCCCGGAAGCTTCAAACTAGTTCAATGTTGTCTCCAGAAGAGTATTGCTCCCGTTCAGACTTGTTCAAAGAATTCAACACATCTTGGCATGATCTCACAAAGACACGCTTGGCCTCGATCATGATATAAAGAAGCCTTGAAATCCCCTGCTACCGGATGCCAAATCAGAAACAGGAAAGCTCAGAAAGCTCCAGGCCATATACCATGTTCAAAACAGTAATAGCAGCGTTCCATCAAGCCACATTAAAAGGTGCAAAAGTGGCCTAGAGCAAGGCATTTCAAACCGGAGCAGTCAGGACCTTTTCACTATCAAGTCATTTCATCTGGGGCTCCAGCCAAAGCTCATCGACCTTAATGGCAACGAATTCAACACTGTGGTCAACATGGATCAATTCAAGTGCTACTTTTCCTTGAGAGAAGCTCGTTGGGTCGAAAACCACAAGGGTGGGCGATTCCAAGCAAAAGTTAGAGCAGCCTGTTAGACCGAAACCTAAGGAGGCGGTCTAGGCAAAAATAATAGGCAAAGTCAAAAAGCTCGCTAGACCGAAGACCCCAAGTGGCGGTACTAGGCAAAAGTTAGAGCGTAAAAGGAGAGGTAAAATACACGAGTGACCTTGGCCTGAACTACGTTTTGACTTGATTCCCCAGAAGGGGATACGTAGGCAAGTCTCTCTCTTCGAGACTCGGTCATAATCTATCAACTAGATCTCAAGTTTTGGCTTTGGTGCACCACGTTGGCCGCTTGAACTATGTTTTGACAAATCTTTCCCTGAGGTTCGGTCGCAATCTATCAATTGGATCCCAAGGCTTTGGTACATCGCCGTAGTTAAGAAGAAAACAAGTTTCATTTGTGCAGAATAGGGGAAACCTTTCATCTTTCATTTTATTTCAAACTACTTCTTCAATTTCAAAGCTGAGCAAAAGCCTTCAAAAAAAAAATCTGAAGCATGAAAAAACAGAACGAAATGCTCGTGAGGCCCAATGGGCTCACAGTTTTATTCTAAGTCAGCAGAGTCTAGTGTAAGCGATCCGCAGCGGGCTTGTATGTCATGCACGCTAGTTTGAGGTTCATGCGTGAGGTTCATGCGCTCACTTGTTCAAAGTGATGACACGTTGGTTTCAAACCCGCTTGCGCTTATTCGATTCCCTGGAGCAAGCAACAGTAGGCGGCCATCGTGCCTACCAAAATATTTTGGGACTCCTGCGTGGTACCTCACGTTCAAATCAAGGTCTCGGTGCCTCGAAAGTTGTTCTATCATTCAAAGCACCTCGAATATCATTCAATGGGCTTTTGCCAAGTTTTGTCATGTCATGCAAGTCTACGGACCTAATATGACTACACGGGGGTGTCGGTTTCAGTCCGGGCCTATACGAGTCATCTCTTTGCGTCTTTTTGTCCATCTTTTGCGACATTTTTCGATGTGCTTTAATCTGTTTCCCATTCTGGGGCTTTCTTCTCAATTTATTTGTTTGTACAGGTCATTGTACATCTATTTGACCTTACGTAAGCGCAGTTTCACCTGTCCACTGGACATTTGAATTTTTGGCTCATCAAAGCCCAAGATTTCATTTTTCCGCGAATCTAAGAGTCCGCCTCTTATCCTGGGGCTTCTTCTCTCTTTTCATTCGAGCTAGGCAAGTCTATACATATACGTGTGTCTGTGTGTCGACTCAGCTCACTTGTCAATGCAAATTAGATATTAGTGGTGGTTTTGGCACTCTGTCTCAAAGGAGAGTCAATAACTGAAAAATGTAACTTTTACATTGCTACCCTAGCTTCTATCTCTATCCAAGCAGTGGAATCGTGTGAACACAAGAGTATGTCAGCCCATGGCAAAGCAAACATATCTATGGGGCACATCTGCCGAAGCATCAAGGAAGGGGCACACAGGCCCATGCCATTACTATGTCAACTGAGGCACACCAACCCGCTCAATGCCCCTCTATCTTGGCACGCAAGCCCGAAACTCAAAAGCAAAGACAGTAAAGTAAGGAGACTCAGTGGTAGTCCTCAGGCATCGTCGTCCTTCTTAGGAGCCGCCCTTAGCTTGCGTCTGCATTTTCAATTTTGTGCATGCAATTTGGTACATATATATTTGCACATTGTATATCAAACTGTTGAAAACAGGAAAAGTCTATCAAATGCCAAGCATGCTTATCCAACAGTGAAGGCAGCAAGTAATCGGCTTTTTGCGGGTTCATACCTGGGATCTAGTCACTACTGGAATTGGAGCCAGAGCCGCTCCTCTGGATGTGCAATTGTAAGGAGGGTGCCACATGCTGTTCTCCCTATCCATTTTCTCCGTGGCAAATGTCAAGCACACAGCCTACTCCGCTAGCACCTGGAGCACACTTTGGTGGTCAGAATACAATTCAAAGCAGCAATGACTCGTGCGGCTCAAATCCAAGTTCATTGACGGCATGTTCATCCAAAAGAATGTCCTGTCTAATCAATTCAATCAACGACGATCAGCATATCGTCCTTCAATCAATTCAATCAACGACGATCAGCCATATCGTCCTTCAAATCAAATCAATCAACGACGGTCAGCCATAATCGTCCTTCAAATCAATCCAATCAACGACGGTCCAGCCATATCGTCCTTCAAATCAATCCAATCAACGCGGTCCAGCCATATCGTCATTCAAATCAATTCAATCAACGACGGTCACGCCATATCGTCCTTCAAATCATCAATCAAACGACGGTCAGCCATATCGGCCTTCAAATCAATCAATCAGCGTACAGGTCAGCCATATAGTGCATTCAAATCAAATTCAATCAACGACGTTCATCCATATCGTCCTTCTCAAATCAACTGACGGTCAGTCATATCGTCCCTTCTCAATTCAACGACGGCCAGCCATGTCGTCCTCAAAGTCAATTCAATGCAACGACGATCAGAATGTCGTCCACGTTCCAATCCATCAACGGCAATCACCATATCGTCCCGTTTCCAACCCTTCACGGCATTCAGAATATCGTCCGCCGTTCAACTCAGCGGCCGCCCATCCAATCAATCACCATAACGGCGGTCTGCCCGTTTATCAATCTATAACAACCGTCCGCATATCCTGATCCATATCTATGTATAGCAAGTGCAACTTCCAACAGTCTTATTGCTCTGTCTCGATGGTCTTTGAGAAGGAGATTGGCTCTGATTCCCACAGATGGAATTTAACCTACCTGACACGACCTACCCGTGGCTGTTGAAGTTTCTGTAGGCCGAAGAAGGTTCGATCCCCCAGGGTAATGATTTGTCCGCAACTGATTAATCCCCAGGAGAGTCCGTCTCGGCATTCAATGATGGTCTGCCCATGCCCCGTTTCCCAACAAAGCTCAAATCCTCTTTCAATCAATCAACGATGGTTTAACGAGTCATCCCTTAAAAATGACCCACCGTCACAAGTCAACGATGGTTTAACGAGTCATCCCTTAAAAATGACCCACCGTCACAAGTCAACGATGGTTTAACGAGTCGTCCTCAGCAATGACCCACCGTCTCAAATCAACGATGGTTTAACGAGTCGTCCTCAGCGATGACCCACCGTCCCGAATCAACGATGGTTCAACGAGTCGTCCTCAGCGATGACCCACCATCTCAAATCAACGATGGTTTAAACGAGTCGTCCTCAGCGATGACCCACCGTCTCAAATCAACGATGGTTTAACGAGTCATCCCTTAACAATGACCCACCATCTCAAATCAACGATGGTTTAACGAGTCATCCCTTAACAATGACCCACCATCTCAAATCAACGATGGTTTAACGAGTCATCCCTCAACGATGGCCCACCATCTCAAATCAATGATGGTTCAACGAGTTGTCTTTAACGATGACCCACCGTCCCAAATCAACGATGGTTCGACAATCAGAATATTCTTCAATAGGTCTGTCCATCTGCGACTGATTATTCCCCAGGAGAGTCTGCCTCGGCCTGCCCTGAACAAATACCTTCCCTTCAGTCTTGCTTCACATGCATCTTCCAGCAGCCTTATTGCTTTGTCTCGGATGGTCTTTGATAAGGAGATTGGCTCTGATTCCCAACAGATGGAATTTAACCTACCTGACGCGACTTACCCGTGGATGTTGGAGTTCTTTGTATCGAGGACGGTTTGGTCCCCATCAACGACGGTCCACCCGTCCAATTCTAAATCAACGACGGTCCACCCGTCCAATTCTAATCAACGACGGTCCACCCGTCCAATTCCAAATCAACGACGGTCCAACCCGTCCAATTCTAAATCAACGACGGTCCACCCGTCCAATTGCAAATCAACGACGGTCCACCGTCCAATTTCAATTCAACGACGGTCCACCCGTCCAATTTCAATTCAGCGACGGTCCACCCGTCCAATTTCAATTCAACGACGGTCCACCCGTCCAATTTCAATTCAACGACGGTCCATCCGTCCCAATTTCAATTCAACGACGGTCCACCCGTCCAATTTCAATTCAACGACGGTCCACCCGTCCAATTTCAAATCAACGACGGTCCCACCCGTCGAATTTCAAATCAACGACGGTCCACCCGTCCAATTTCTGCCCTCCGCGAGCAGCAGTCTTTCTCAAGTAATCTGTCTAGCTGAACTCACCAATCAGGTTCTTTAAGGTTCATGCCTTCTTTATCTTGCTCAGGATAGTCAAGAGTAGGGTGTCTAGATAACCTTTGACGTTACTTGTCTCTACTCAAACATATGGTGCTCCAAGTGCCGTCAAAGGGGGGCTTCTGTAGACACCCCATTCTGGACTGTCCAGATTAGTCATTTACTTCCTTTGTGGACCCAATGATGATAAACGGCCAAGAACAGTTCAGAGTCGATGGAAGGATTTGAGCTTTGAGCGTTGAACTCTCTCCTTCAAAACCCACCTTCAAGCCCATTTCAAAACCCTTCAAAAACCAGAGCCAAATAAGCCCTAGCGAAACCGTACCTTGCTTACGCCAGGTTATTCTTGGCGTGCGCCAGTAAATTGCCACGTGTCGGACATCGACCATTGACTCAGTTTGACCTGGCGCACAGCCGGGTTATAGCTGGCGTACGCATGGTCAAGACCGGTCAAATCACTGCTTTTCTGTCACGTGCTCGAAGCTTTGCAACCGTCTCAGTACGGCGCAGAGTTCCCCTGATCATTGCATTTTGCAGGGGACGTCCCCCTCTCTCTCCTACACAACCCATCACCTAGTCCCATGCATTTAATGCATGGGAGCTCCCTTCTAACCTAACCCAACCACTCCTAACCCCAGCTGATCAGCCCCTAGTCTCAGCCTCTCTCCTCTATAAATGCAAGCCCTTGCATTCATTTGAAAAGGTAACCTCATTAAGAACCCAAGCCCATCCCTCTCTTCTCTCTTGTTCTTTGCTCTCCCATTGAAGGAAAGAGAGAAAGAGAAGTTCAGTACGCACTCCTCTCCACTGTCAGTCACTACACAACCCTCCATCTTCAACATCCAAAGCTCAATCCATCCTTCTATCTCTTGCAACCAAAGGTATACCACCTTTGTGTTGCTTTCTGTTTTCAGTTCCTGAGGGGAACCAGAAGGGTTCTGGCTAGTAACTGATACTAGTCCAGACCCCTCTCTGGTAAAATAAATCAGTCGTAGAGGACACTCCATGGCGCACGCCAACCTTAGCAAGCCGTACGCCACCTTTGCAGTACGAGCACTGTTGGCGTGGGGATCATGAAACGTCCTTTTATTTCTTATTTACTTCATGTCATCACCTTCTAGCATGCAAATAACCAGTTTAATGCTTTCTGTATTTTAGAACTGTGCAAATGTAGCTTTCAATACCTTCGTCTTTCTTGCTTTTTCAAGGCCTCTGGGGTATTTCTGGTCATGTTCCAGAACCCAGACGATATAAAGCCAAACACTGGTTAGCATACAAACCTGGCGTACGGTCCCCAATGGGTGGCGTACGGTACGTTTGTTAAAGGCCAGTGCCTGGCCCTTATGTCAAAGCTCAATCTAGGGCCTCTTATTCATCCCCATTCTGTTTATGGGTTTCTGTGCTATTTTCATGGCTCTTAGCCATTTCCTACGCCTGTCTGCTTGTAATATGTACCTAAGTTATGTTGCTAACTGCGTGGTTTTGTCCTGGGTGTGCACTGGTCCATTCCAAGCCAGAGGGTTGAGAGTAGGAGCTGTAAGAAATTAATAGGGTAGTGTACGCCAGCCTGAAAGGTGGCGTGCGCAGGGTGTGTTGGGCGTGCAATGGTTCTGCCATGGCGTGCCAGTACGACTCCTGCTCACGGTGCCCGACGAGCAGCGTACATCATCTTGTTGAAACTGTTTGCAGTGCCTGTTCTCAATCTATGTTCTTACATTTAATTCAATTCAAGCAAGCAAACCAGCATCCATAAACATTTTGTCATATAAAATTGCAACGTGTTACAGCTTTAATCCCTATTAACTGTTCCCATCCACCGCCCTAACTGGCCAAAAATGATCAAATGAGAGAAAATGCAAAACGTTTTAATAAAATGCCCGAGTAGAGACCGATCTTCGGATTGGGCGAGAGGGGTGCCATAAAACCCTTCCCCTCTCGTAACCTGGCTCCCGAACCTCAGATATCGAAGGTGACGACGGACCAGTCTACGCCTTCTCAAATCAAATCAAACATTTTTTAAAATCAAAGCAAAACGTAGCAACGTTCTCGAGTTCGGTTCCTTGGGTATTGTTCCGCTAAAACCCGAGTGGCGACTCTGAATCGAAGCGTTTCGCCGCGCTATTTTCCAAAAGGGCCGCCCCCCCCAAACAAATATCCATTCGAACCAAATCGGGCGATTTTCGGGGCGCGTGCCCACAGTTGGCGCTTACATGATTGTGAATGTGTGTACGTTGTAGAAAGGCTGATACGAGAAAGACCAGCTCTAAAAAGAATCCCAATTCTCGCTGGCTAGAAGTCAATGCACACCGAACCACGAAAAAATCACAAAACTCCAATTTCAATTTTCAAAGCTAACTCGCATAGAATCCATCAACCTGAATATTTGAAACTTTAGCTAACAGGATCCCCTTCAGCCAAGGAGTTGCTTCAGCAAAACTATCAACTCTAGTCAATTTCATGACCATCGAAGCATTAACTCTCCTCTATAGTCCATTGGATGCAACCTCTATTCAAGAGACATGATTCGGAGAAAATCACCCAGTCCCCTCTACGGTCGACTGTCTTCATAGAAAATCATTTATCATTGCATTTTCAATGACGTCCGTGACAGAGATGAGGGATGAAGGAAGCCCCTAGACGATGACCATGGTTATCAATAAACTGAGCCAAAAAAAAATAAAAATTGCATGTGTTATTTCAGTAGGAACCAAGCCATAACTGTTTGCAATCCAAACCCATCCAAGAGCAACTAAAGCATCAAGAACCAGTTTCTTATCTTATAATAATAATATAAAAAAATAGAAAAAGTGACAACTTGAAAAAGGGAGCAACACCAGTCACCGACATGGGTACTTCATCTATTCGCAACTAAATGCAACACTGTAATAAATTGCAATCTAGACAACTGCAACGGAGCCACCGATCTCAAAGTCAATAAAAAACGTGCGGATTTCCATTGGAGCAAGTTCAACCACCAGTTTCACAGGATCGACAGGTCCTCCCCTCACTACCTTGGCTTCATCTGAAGAGCTTTCTATTTTCCAAACTAGTCTCCTTGTCTCCATTTCAGCTCTATCTTGATTGGCGGACAAGTTCATCTCTGTCACTTTTTGGATCTGGAACATGTACGTATATAAACAAAATAAATGTCATCTATTTCAAGATAAAAATAGCATTTGGGAGAGTTCTGTAAAAACAGGTTTCACCTTTTTGGTTGGGAACAACTTCTTCAATTCCACGCTGGTTAGTTTAGAATAATTGCTGTCCTCTCCAGTCTTTGCATGTATCAACCACCACAAAAACATGAATTAGATAATGTGGCAATATTCCAGGTGAGGTCCTAAAGAATTGAAGCTAACACAGTACCTGCAGGAACACTTTGAGATCCATTACCAACGTAATTAGGAACGCCAATCTAATGGCATTAATCATTTCAAACAATGCTCAAAGCCTCAAACTTATAATTTGGTAGTTCAGGTAGAGCCAGTGACCTCTGTAAAACTTGTCATAGGCCTTTTAAAGCATTACTTTTATCAAATGAAAAACACAACCCCCCCCCCCCCCCCCCCCCCCCCCCCCCACACACACACACACACCCCTCTTTTCTTCAGTTATACAAGGTTAATAGGGAAGGAAAAGCTATAAACTATTGAGAAGGAAAACGATTTCGCTCCTGGGTTGCGATGTACATGAAAATTTACTTTCATAAGAATTTTGGGATGACAAACAAAGGGTTAAAAGAAACAAAATGGGCAGTAAAACGGGTTGGATTTCTCATAAAGGGAAAAAGGAATCTCACTTAGTCCCCAAAGAACGCATAAATCCACAGCCACCCCTTTCTAAGTATGCCGCCCACAAAGCAAAGCAAGAATATATGTGGATTCACGCATATAGTGTCGAGTATCCGACACCGGTATTTTATAACATGTAGGAAGATCCATGTAATAGACACAAGCAAAATTTGCACTCATTTCAACATATATCATGCAAGTAGGAGAGAAGACCTCATATAGATGAGCTAACCGAAGAAGCACTCTTCCACTTTCAAGTTCCTGAAGGACAACGGGAAAAAATGTATTTCAACTAAGTAGTAGAGTCTGACTAATATGTCTGCAACTCTGTTGATCTCCATCAAGATATAGGGACAATATCCAGAAAGACGTGCATGGTGCTCCCCTGCATACCTGGAGAGTTATCACCGCAATGTTATTTGGTAAACTATAGGTAGGATCGATCCCAGAAAATGTTGGTACATGAGGATTTGTCCAATTACTTCCATCCTGCAAACAAATAAAATTGAACAATTAAAGAAATGCAGCCCTAAACAGAAAGGAGTCAAATCTGAAGAACCTCTTTCACCAGCTCAGTGAATGCTAGAAGAAGTGGTGAATATATCTCTTGGCCAAATGTGCGACGCCACTTGGCACCATCTCCAAGAGGATCTATTCTGACATAGAATTTTCCCTGGACCTGCAAAACATAGTTAATAAGACGAGAAAACTAAAGCCAACGCTTCACCCATCAGATTAAAATCTGCAATGAAGGTCATAAAGAATCAAGCTTGAAAGTATACAATTCTTAGTTTTGGCATCAATGGTCACCAACAACACAGCAATTAAGTAAATTTGGACCCTACTGAAAGATGGTAAAACCATGTAATTCCAGTCAGCTGCATCACCAAAAACAAAGCCAGGGGACAAAACCAGAATACAAGGTGCTCAAAACAAAATTCCATCTATATTGCACACTGGGATTTTTGCTTCTCCTTTGTAAGAAGTTTGATCAGGTGAGGGAAAAACCTCAAATAAGACTTCTTGAAGTTATTATTTTCTAGTTTTAGTAAAGCCCAAGGCAGCAGTCCATACTTTTCTGAAAGCTATGAACTTTATGAGGGGGCTCTCTGTCATGGTTGCATTAGATAGGCAACATGCAACACCTACCTAGGGAATCAAACAGTTCCCCACATCATCATAATAATATAATTGAAGAGTTCCCTGGATCGTATTTTTGCCTTGGTACCCTCAAAGGCATCAAGTGAATCCGAAATGCTGATATCTGTTGGGATTTGTCCCACATCGGTTAATTATCTCCTCCAAAACTAGTATATGAGCCTGGGCGGCCTCTCCACTCTTTGCCAATTGGTTTGGAGTTGGATGCTTTAACAATATTCATACCCAAGTATAGAGGTGGAACTTAGCAATGTCTCTGCAACTCTTGCTGTTATGATTGAACTTCATTTAACTCAAGAAAGAACAAAATTGTATACACGATGGATTTAGAATATAAGCAAAATATAGAACAGGTCCTAGGTTGTAGTCTTAAATGAGATTGATGAAGCAAAAGATAAGGGCCCCTTTGCAGCTGGTTCCAGGCCTATGTGTAAATCAGTATGTTCAGGAGAACCACAAGTCAGTTTTGTGTAGGCAGCTGTATCCTAAAGTTGTCTTCCTACTATCATGTCACAAGTCCAGCATATTTCCTGGAGAAAATATTTATGATTCAGGATCCAAGCAACACTAGAAGGACCACAAGGAAAAGTAGGTGTGCTTGTAACTCAGTAACAGGAATCTTTTGAGAACCACCAAAACCAGACAGCTATGACAATGTAGAGATCCTATACATAGAGGAGAAGGCAGGCACCAGATTAGAAATAAGTCTTATCTCTTATGTGGAGTCGGTTAAGTATGCTTACTGTTAAACCTTTGCATTCCTCAAGAGCACAAACTTCTTCATTTAGAGCCTCTCCAACACCTCTAGAATCATCATGAAGTAGCCTCCTAAATCGTAAAAGCAACATAAATTGGAGATCACGGTAATGCAAATTTGAAATATAATTAAAGCCATGACATAAAATAAACTACGTAATCAGAGACAACAAGGAAACCTATGAAGCATCAGCTCTATTTGACCATCCACCAAACTGGATCCACCCACTGCACGGTCCACCAACACTGACAGTTCTGTGCTTTCATCCTTGATATAAATTCCCAGATTAATCTGAAACAAGAGAGATAAAGAGGGAAGATTCAAATGGGTAACAGGGAGAGAGAGAAATAAACATTTTAAACCAAAAGAACGTGCATGCACAGAGAGAGAGAGAGAGAGAGAGAGAGTAGCTATCAGATTGCACACCAACCCTCAATATTGCTGTAAAGGATGCATGCCAAATGGACTTCCAAACACATTAACGAATAATTGATATTTCAAGCTTCAACTTGGAATACCATAAGCAAGGTCCATATGAAAATAGTAGACCTAAGCAAAATTGATATTCCACGGGTTTTTTTTTTCCAGAAAGATGAAAATTTAGGTGCCTAAGTGAATTGTAGCTGATATTTCCGAAGAACTTAAAATAATAGCAAAAAAAACTCGGAAGTGAATTGGCATTGCAGCCCACTTGAATCGCCACCAATACTTCCCAAATACATACAGATACAGAAGCAAGTAAACGAGATTTTGAAACAGCATCCCTTTCTATGAAATGGTTACAAGAAAAAAGAAAAAACAGTTCTACAGATATGCATTTGAGGCTTGTAGAGCTGTTAATTCAAGGACATACAGGGTAATAGTTTCCAGCAACATGTTCGTTCACTTGTAGGTCCCAGTCTTCTCTGTAATCTCGAACCTGCAAAACAGCATGTTAGTCAACAGTAAAGAGTCTTATATTTCCACTTCAGCACCCACAAACATAAATTCCCATCTGATGAATATGAAGTCAAATTGGAATCAAGTGCCTAATCAATATTCTCCTCTTGTAATCAACACATGCAAATGTCTGGTTCTTTATACATTTTCTTAAAGAAAAGCAATCAAGAGATGCTAGTTGTCACATAAAAACATTCACCACGTTAAAATAATAACTGAACTTAACATCGTAAATTTGCAAAAATGGCATGCACAAAACTTGACATACCCTTTTAATGAAGTCCCGTCCATTAGAATCTGTGAAAAAGGTTTTATTGGTCATCATGGTAGATGTAATTCGAGTTGTTATTTCTTTCCCAACTCCGTCATCAGCAGGTATAGGCCCAATCTGTAGTTCAGAAGATGAAGTTGAGAAGCCACAAACTAAACCAGAAAGTTCTTTCAATGGATGTACCTACTGTTATGTAAACTTACATTGAACTCAACTTCAGCATGTTCTTTTGCTTTATACACCCTGGTGATCTGCACCCAAGCAGTTTTGTTTCAACAAAGAGCATACAACATCACTCTGGCAGGACTAAGAATACATATTCTAGTCCTGGAGATGACTAATTAACGAGTTTTCTTAAGGTTGAAGATGCATAGAATAAGAGTGACTATTTCTTATATCTTGAGTCCATTATCCACAAAAACCGAGAGATTGAGGAGAATGTGCCCTATAGAATGAGTCGGATACACCAAACAGAGGAGTCCAATATGGAATGGAGGAGTGCATCAAGAATGAGGTGATTTTACCATACGTGTTAAGGTGAAGGAGGAGAAAACTAAAACTCTCGTAGGGCCTCTTATGATGTATCATCAAAAAAAATGTTGAACAGTAAAAAAACGTGCTTAAAGATTTGTGTAGCTTACATGAAAATGTTGAGGGATGAGCGGTGGTGTAAGAAAAAAGTAGAGTGAGAACTAAATGCATTTGTAGCATAGTCAGAAGTGGCAAAAACTTAACCTAAAATGAGGGAAAGGTGTTTGAAATGGCATTGTAATGGGGAACATAGATCAATGTGGCTGTAAGCACACGATTTAGGACTAAATGAAATTTGTTGAGTTACAAATTTTGAAGCCCGTCCTTGGCTTTCCTAGCAAAATATTTTTACTCAATACTAACATTATCTGATCCATGTAAGGGAGGTAACATAAATACATTGCCATCCAGGATATGAAGAAATATTCAGCTTTTAAACCATGTACCGCTATATGGAAACTCTACAGGCCAAAAGGGTGGGGCACGGCCAGATGAGAGTAAAAGCAAAAGTTTAAATAAAGCTGCAAAAAAGGGAGTAGATATCATATTGACGAGTTTACCACCTGGTATATCCATGGATTGACTTGTTGATGTACTTCATCCATGAGTGGACCCCGCATAACAGATAATGATCTCTGGGAAAAAGCAGCAATCTTATGGTGATAGTATTTACCACAATGACAAATAAGCAGAGTACACTAGACAGAATGATTACCTGGCCCTCAGAGTCTATGGGGAAAGTGCAATTGGGACGGAAAACATACGCCCCCGAAGCCTTCAAACATTAGAGTTACAACTATTTTCAATCATTGGATTGGAACAAAAGTCCTTGCATACAGAACAAGTCAGCAAATCATGCCTACAAAATTCACAGCATTTATACCTGGGGATCTTTGTCAGTTCCATTGTATGCAGAGTAGTAACTGTACATTTGCTGAGCAGATGTTGTAACCTTCAGTAATGAACAACACAAAAAATAAATGTAGGACAACATATCACTGGGTATAGTCCGTTTTTTACAACTCCAATGAAACGCTAAATTAAGGTTTGTATACTTTTCCCTCAACTTGCTGTAATGTATCTTTTAGAAAACTGTAATTCCAGGAGAAAGAAAATCAAGCCTTGGATGAAAAGGGACATTTTCCAGAGAATAAAAGCAAATGAGAGAATCCAATTAACCAACAATATATGAAACAATGAGCTTATTCTTGTCATGACTATTAGAAGGAAAAAGAAAATTCCTGATTAAAAGGGAAAACACAACAATAAAGCTCGATAGGGGGAAACGCAAAAATAAAAAAAATAACGATAATAATAATCACAAGTTGGGAACTACAAAAAACATAGCATACCAAACTTCTGCCATCACTGTAGTGAATAAGATTTCCCCCATGGGCAGTATAAAGCAGCTTTAAATTTCCTTGGCCAACTTCTACTGTATAATCCCCATTTCCTTCTGGATTATACACTTCTGATTTTGATGCACCTACTTGTCAAAATATAAAGAAACAATGACAGAACAACCAAATAACCTTCTCTGTCAGCAACACAGTGACTGTTCATTCGAGTTTACATTAACAACACACTAGATGATAAAGCAATGTCGTTAACCTGTCCCTTTGGCGCTTGCGACAGTGTAAGTGCTGAAACCAAGCGGTGGTACAGATACAGAAAAGGCAAGCCAGTATTTCATTGTTTCACCAGGAGATCTACCCAAATATGCTTTTACATGGTAATTTCTGATGCTTAAAGAGGCATTGGACAGAGGAAGAAGTTGAGATTCAATTTCTCTTCCAGCAGAATCCATGACTATTACCTCCTCAGAGGAAACCTGTAGCATGAAAAATCTGTCAGTAGTGAGTATCATACACGAAACTCAATAACTCAACAAAGCACGAAAAAGCATATGTTTACCATGATTGACACTATAGCAAATACAGTTAAATTCGAGATTTTGAGACTTTGTTCGTTTTGAGTTTCCAAAACCACCCCTCACTCTCAGCACGGTTCCCAATAAGTTTTCTCCCCAATTATTACTCTCAGCTTTCTGTCTATCTCTCTCTACTTCTTACTCTCAAAACCTCCCTCAAAACCTAAACCCAACAAACACTGAGTGACTGCAACAAAAAGCATTTAATCTGTGATCGAAAAGACAATAAACAAAAAATTGCAGTAGCACCACCCCCTTTTTTGTTTCGTTTCACGTGCTTTTGAAGTAGCAGCAAATCTAACAATGAAACAGCCCTGGAGTTTGATATTCCATGCTCTACACAGAATCCATGGATTCTTACTCTACTTTTCCAACTTGGTTTGAAATTTATAGATTCCACATCACAGCCGCTAACATGTTGAATTGATATGAGTGGTAGCCAAGAATAAGATACCATAAAAGGTGGTAAAAGGAATTGCAAGTGGCAATGTTTGGTGAACACATTTCCTGAAGAAAGAAATGAAGTGAATTGCTTGCAAAGTAATGATCATCCTATGAACAAAAGCTTGATAAAGCTTATCATTAGATGACAAAGAATTACACAAACCACGGTTAAATCTTGAATTGCTCAATCACCGAGCTATCAAAAGTTCTTCAACCACCTACACCTTAATATCAAGAACATACACAACAACCCCCACCCGCCGCCACCACCCCCCCCCCCCCCCCCCCCCTCGCGGCTTTCTTCTCTTTATGCATGCCTCTCTTTTTGTATTTGGGCTGGCTGCCCTGTCCCGAACAGAAGAACAGGAACAAGCTGAAGAAAGGCGCACAGAGAGAGAGAGAGAGAGAGAGAGAGAGAGAGAGAGAGTGAGAGTGAGAGTGAGAGTTGATACTCCCTCTTCCACAAGTAGGTGAAGAGAAGGAGGGCCGAAACCCCCAAAAGCTAAGACTGAATAGAATTAACCATTTCTCTATCATGTAAAAATCCCCCAGACTACAGAAATCCTTCATATGCATCTTGAATTCCTAGAGTAAGGGGTGAAGGAATGAACCTTCCACTTCTACAAATAAGACATCTACAATAAATTATTTATCAAAAAAGGTCCTTAACCCCTTAAAAACCAATGCAATTATTCGTCAGGTCTCTGACTCTAAAGCGGGTGAAATCAGAGATGGGTTTATTGCTTGATAATCTAATGCCTAAAAGTGCTATACCCCAATAATGCTTTCAAGAAATAAGGTGCTCTTCTCATTTAACTGTTAATAACTCAATACTTCACATTCCATGTTCTAGAATTACATGGTAGAGGGGGGGAAACCCAACAAGATCTTTTTGGTTTCCACGTCTGTACCTTCACGAGGTGTCTCTGACACAGGCACCCTACCCATTTTCAACCCTTGAATGTGAAGTCTGCAACCGCGTAGTGTTCTAAGTTTGATCGGTAAAAAAACACAACCACCATAGATAACATGACTTCCAAAATGACAATGAACTAGGGAAAAGTTGGGCACTCACAGGAATCCGAATTGCTTCCTCTCTCTTCCATCCTAAAGGATTGTAGACTATGATGACCTACAAAAGAGTACAAATAAAATGATTGTTGACCCAAATGTCAGCTCAAAGCTTCGCGACAACAAAAATTTAATCAAATACAAAGTTATCTAAAGTTGAATTTCATCCTCACCAAGCTTTTCCCGTTGGACAATGCCGCTTCTGATGGAGGACAGTAACTTATATTAAGGAGGGGGCACTAAAAAGGGAAAACCGAAAAATCAGATATCAGATTATGAATTTGTAAAATAAAGTCCATACATTTCGAAGCAAAAAGAATAAAAGATACCCAATTGCACAGATGGTAGAATTAGAACCTATAACACAAAGAGAGGAATCTAGTTTATGATGTAGAGTACATAAGTGCATGCACTTTGTTTTAAGAAATATAATCAAACACACATGCAGAGAAAGTAAAGGATTATATGAAGGTCATATGTGCTAAAGATCTACAAGTGCTGTAATTCCTTTCTGACAGCTTGAAACAAAATGAAATGACAGGCTACCGATAATTCTAGTTACACGGATATGAAGTTCAAACGTATGTAAGCATATATTGCCTGCTGGAACTTGGTGAGCGAGTCTTCTTGACTGGTATTTAATCTTGACTTCGCTAATAAAGCAAGAGATGACGCAACCACCTTTTCAGCCTGAGAAAAGTAATACATCAAATATTGGAACATAACAAGCCAGCAGCATAAGAAGATAATGACTAAATCACTTGCAGTATCAATGGATAACTCTATGATGCTATGATAAAGCTGATGGTGAATCAAACAGATCAGCACCTCTGCATAGCCAATAGAAAGTCGCAGAGAATAGTCAGAAGCTACATGTTGTCTTTGAGTTCCACTCACGGCATCATGATGCTGAGCGATTGCCAATGCATCAGCCAGTGCATCTACATTTGGCCCTGAACTGCTCCTGCCCTTAAAAAATTCCAGCTGCCTTGCTGCCTGATTGTGTTATGAAACCAAACCAAAATAATAAAAAAATTAGACAACCGTGACAATTGAACACAGGCCCAACACTTTCAAATCAAGATAAGGCTGAATATCTTACTAAGTAGTAACCACTCATCATTCTGACATAACCTTTAAAGGCCGGCCTACTTGTAAAATAACCAGTCCAATATGCATTTTCACGATCTGCATACCTAACAAAACATACTACTCTTCAGTTAAAATTTGAAAGTAACTATCTGTATGGATCAGTTCATTGCAATTGTCATTTACATTAGACTTACGGGAAGAAATCACCAGTTTTAAGAGGCCATAACTCCTTTGCTGCATGCTTTGAATCAGTGTAGATGGACGGGGTTGAGTATAGAGCATTTACACGCCCATCCTGATATTGCTCCAAGGGTAATCCATTAAGAAGGGTTAAAAATAACAACAGGACACAAAGAGGATGTAAAACCCCTTAGTTATTAAATGTAATGCACGTATCTGTCTTCCTAATCCCCTAAAAGTGAGCTAGGCATATAAGAAAATCATTACCAGGTTGACGTAATGAATGAATTTGTCAATCTGCCTGAACCATGAATTTGCATACTGGTACCGAAAATCTGTACCCATGAGCCACATTATATGGTTTGTCCTGGTTACATTTGCCTAAAAAGGAAATAGACAGTATGTGTGTTAAAAGCAATGGGTATAGAATTAGACAAATCTTGAGGCAGAAATTGAATTCTCCTTTAGGCTTTTGAATGTCTGTTAATCCTGAATTGCAAGAATGAATAAGTAACTGCCAAGATCTGGAAATAGAATAAAAATCCGGAGAATATGTATGCCCTGAGGGAATATAGCCCACCAATCTTGTATTCCCATATAGCTCATCAGACGAAACTTGGGATCCATTTAACTGTATTCATATGTAAAAAAAAACTATCTAACCTACTTTCTCATTTTTTTGTCCTCTGGGGAAAAAAGGAGAGATGAGTGGGGAAGAAGTTGATATGCTATTCATAATGATGAAACATGAAAATGAGGTGAAACCTTGCATAGATGATAGATTGTACCTGTGCCACTGCAGCAGCTACAAAGTCATCCACACGCTCTTTGACGTTATAGTCAAACAGGAGAACATCATCCTTCAAACAAAAAAGTTAGAGAAGATGTTCCTAGACAAAGTCAATGCACTCTACATATCCTTTATCAATCACCTGAATAGGAGGAGACACATCATTTATTTCGAAGGTGAAACCATCAGGAGGATCATAATGCCTGGGGAATATACCAGTGAATATCTGCAGATAAATTAGATAATGAGAAGAAAATAAATAAGCTCAAGTAATAGCAGCCATATCTTAGCTCTAGCCACAAACTAAAAACAAAATCATGAGCATGAAGTGAAGTGAAGTGAATTGAAGTGAAGAGAAGTGAAGGCTAGTAGTCTACTAGGAAACCAGATAACACTCAATTCTTGAGACAAACATCATAAAGGAGAACAGTTTTAATAAAATATCAAGTGTCTGACCTGTGAAGATGAACCAAGGGATTTTGAACCCTGCCAAACAACCTCGAGAGTCTTCTCAGCCCTCCGCTTAGCTCTGTCTTGGTAATCAATTCGTGCAAAAAAGAGAGAGTCAAATCCCAGCTGCAACCAAGAAACGAATCAAATGGTACCCAAAGCTTACATAACAGAGCGTCCAAATTGCTACTACAACTCAAAAGAAGCAGAGTGGAACGGGGAGTGTTGGCCCTCAATCTTTTGGTGTGTAAATCATACAGAAGATAAATTGATGAAATTATGCCTTGTTCCCTTTGCTTTTTGAGATTCCTCCTACTTCTAACTTTTTTCTCTCTATCTCTCTCCACTTATATTACCCCTACTATTTTTCAAAAAAAATTTCAAAACACAAACCAAACAAGACATTAGTTTCACCAAAATGGAGACGAATGGGAATAACGTCCGATCTTGAATCTAGATTGAGTGGAAAAGGGAAAGTATGTAAAGTAAAATGTGAATAAAAGATCGAAGAAAGTCCATACCTCGGCACCCAACAAATAAGCTTGAACAGCAGAATGTCCGAAAG
The DNA here is from genome assembly GCA_019656295.1 of Rhododendron mucronatum var. ripense. NCBI lineage: Eukaryota > Viridiplantae > Streptophyta > Magnoliopsida > Ericales > Ericaceae > Rhododendron > Rhododendron mucronatum. Next base: position 154,266 of record BPLT01000148.1, on the reverse strand, counting down.
GATCAATCTGCCAACCAACTCTGGGTCTCTGACCAAATTCATTTTTGATAAATTGATGCCCCAGAGTTGTCTGATCGATTAAGTCAATGTAATGTGGGGTTGCCTCATCATGCATACTCATTCCTCCATTTCTGACACAAAAGAAAGAACAACCAAAGGGGGAAAAATTCAATCAGATTATGAAGAAAAATAGTTATAGGTGCAATTGCATTACAAAAGTTAGTCAACAAGAAGAAGTAATGAGCTATCACTAATTTTTCTCGCACTCTGCAGATTAATAGAACTATGATATGTACGAAGATCAACACAAAGTACAAGCAAAATTTACATGAACTCTAGTTGACCGGAGGTGATGAGTTCCTTGACTTTGATCTTGAGTACCTCACTCTGCTGTCTCCACCAGCGCTGGAAGAATGCCTGCAAAAATCATTGGAAATTGCTACTCCTCCTCGATCAACGGAAATTTAAGAAATATACTGGACACGTACAATCATAAAATCCATGTTTGAGTGTGCGTGTGTGTGTCATATTCAAGCTCAACTCAATATACAACAGAAAGAACAAAGTAGAGTATTTACCATTTCAACATAGATGAATTTCCGATTCTTGTCATCCAACAAAGACGAAATTACAGAATCCAAGACGTTCTGAACACACGCTCCCTATTCAATAAACAAACAGAACTTAGTTTACCAAATTTGGAAAACACGTTTATACGTCCCGTGCCATTTCTGGAGAGGGAGATAGTATTTAACAAGGAATGAAATTATTAAGATTACACTATGTGGGTAGAAAGGCATGAATAAACAGAAAGAAAGAAAGAAAGAAAGAAGATACCCGGATAGAGTTGTTAGCACCGACATAGTACTGATCGACAGTCTTCAACCATCCAACGTCATCGTGGGAGTGAGGTACCAGATGGACGTTAATTTTCCCGGGGACGATCCTATGTGATGTGTTGTATTCTATGTACTTGGATTCCACAAGGACAATACTAATATTTAATGCCAAGATAATTGAACACAAGATCTTCAACTTCGCCATTGGTTCGATCGAGCTAGCTTCTCAAGCTTCCTAGGTGCACCCAATTCATGGGTCCGGAGTTGAAGATGATCAGATTACTAGAAGGAGTATCATTTTTCGTCAGAATAACATTTGGGGTTTTCGGGTTAGGTGAAGCTCTCTTTCAAGTTTCAATTGCTCTCTATCGCTTCGCTAGTTCTCTTTCTTCTCTTTCAAAGCAAAGATTTTGGGTAATGTCAGAGGCAAAGTGGGGATGAGCCTTGACTTTACTGCTGGATAAAAACCCAAGTGAATTGTTTTTTTAGTTGTTTCTTAACGAATGAACCAAATGATTTCTACGTGTGTGTTTCATCGACACCCTTAATCTAAAATTGTTTCTTAAAACACGTAATGGAAAGAGTTAAAAGTAATTTGTATTTGAAATTCAATTTTTTTGATAATAGAAAGTCAAAAAAATTATTAACTCACCTATTTTGAATCAAAATGACTTTTTCTACCTATTGAACGAGCTATTTCGACGCCAAAAAAAAAAAGATTAAATTTATTAACAACTATATTTGTGTTTTACTACTCGAAATAATAGTTTTTTTTTTTCAGAAATTACAAATTTAGTGTTTTTGGTTTTAAAAAATGAGAATTGAGAGTTTTTAATTATTGATTCTACTACTAAAAGAGTGAATTTGTCAATATAAGACACTTTTGGCTAATGCCCTCATATGTTTTGTCAAATAGTTATTGGTTGGGTGTCAATGACATGAATATTGAAACAATACAGAGTTCATAGTCATTTCTCATACGTGAATGGTGTATCTATTATTAAGCCAAACCTCATGGGGGTGACTCTGAAATTTAGTAATTTACCCTTTATTTATTTATTTAAACCGTACATTCCTGCATTTTTTTATGGGAGTACATTCGTGCATTTTGACATGCAAATAGATTGTGAAGCGAAGGGCTATATATAGTTTATTGTAGGAGGATTTGAAGAAATTATTCCATGCTTCGATAGCATTGCTCCACATGGCCTTTGAACCACATGGAGCAATGTTTTTGAAGCATAAAATAATCACTAGAGTATTTAACAGTAGAATTAGGCTTGAATCAATATGTTTGTTCAATTGGCCACCTGCGTACTGTTCCGAATGGGATGTGAGGGAGTCAATCCTTGCCCAAAGCACAGATTATTTCTTTCATGAGAATTTTTTGTTTTCTTTTGAAAAATAATTTTGGCCCTTCACATTTTGATAAACACACTCCAAAAGTTGTATTTTAATAATTTACACAAAGCACATTCAAAAATAAATTTTGGAGTGCAATTAATCAAAAAATGGAGTGCTAAAATCATTTTCGTTACATTTTGTTGTCTTAATGAGGCTACCACTCAGGCTTTGTGTGATTGTGGGCTTTAATTATATACTATTTGATGTAGTTCACATATTTGTATTCTACTGCTGTTTATAGTGAGAGAGAAAGATCATTAATTGAGGAAGGACAAACTATAAAGTACTAGTAATTACTCAATACGTGTATATATGTCCAAGACTGAACCATTGGATGTGCAGAACTTGAGATTATTTTTTGGTTCAAAAGGAGAACGGAGGAATGCATATTTATGCATGCATGCCTAAGAGATGTTTTGTGCTAAGACTTAAGATTGAGATCAGTTAAGTACTCCTTGGTTTGCTACCTTTTACCGGTTCATCAGATGAAGACAAGGAATATTTCTACAAAGTCTAATTCCCTTTCCCCTAGCTAGGTTGAAGTAGTATGCTATATATGCAGTTGTCTTGTTCAAAGAATATTATTGTAATTCTGCTTGGGCAATTATAGACCAACTGTGATTATCACCAGAAGTCAGCAGGCCCATTAAAATTGTTGCTAGTTGACAAAGCACTAATGTATCACGTTCAAATGGCAATTATTACAAGTACTCACGCAACCTAATGAGATTTTAGTACTTCATTACTTAAACACATACTAATACAATACTACTCCTGCATAGTTTCTTCTGAACGGCGAAAGTCAGTATTATCAGAATAGTAAAATTAGCATCTTGGAAGAGGACCTCCTTATTCCTGACGTCTAAGCACATGTTTATGTCGTTGAGCCAAAGACTTCTTAGCAAAATACTACTAGTTCTTAGCAAAATACTCCTAGTATATAGAATTAGATGGGCAAAAACTTGAATTTGTTTTGAAAAAGGGAATGCAGTAACCAAGAGAACATTGTAGGAGAATAAATTGTTGCTTGTGTTTGGGTATTTATGGACCAGCTGAGACCACAAAATTCATTCTCCATCGCTTCGCTTGTGAAAAAAGCTCGCTGCAATGGGCCGGCCTGCTAATATTGGGTCGACTTCTTTTTCTTTTTGTTAACGTGTGTGTCCATCAAAAAGCGGAAAAAGTGTTACTATTAGTAGTATTTGGTTTGATGAGGAATTGCTGTACGTATCATCCCATAAGCCTATAACCAAGCAATTTTTACAAAATTAGTGAACCTGACGCCACAAAATAATTTGTTTCTTGGTTTATGCATGAGAGATACTTAAAGGGAAAGCAATAGATGCTTCGTTTTTAACAATATTTTAAACGTTATCACTTGCCTAAACAACTGCTAACCTTATTGAGTACGGGAATAAAGAGAAAAATTGAGCAAAAATACATAGTAGCAATCCCTCATCGATTTTACTACTCCTAACAACACATGCAATAATTTTATCAAGAGAAAAAGTTTAAACGGGAGGAAAAGTTTGAAAGGTTTTTATTTTTCTGTCAAGTTAAATGAACAGAGAGGGGAGATGAACATTATTAAATGAGTTGAGTTTTTTTATTAAGAGAACAAGATGTGTATCATATACTTGCTTGGAATATAATTCAGGCATATAAATATAACGAGTTTTCTTTCATTTCTATGTTATTTTTGGTTACATGTTTTGTTAAATCTGTATTTTTTGTTGCATAGTAGCTCTGAGCTGTTACTCCCTTCCCCATCCGTTAAATGATTAAATTATTAATCATCGTTAACTCATCTCTTTAAGACTGTTGGTTCATGCCAAATTACCAGCGTCCAGCGCCTCCCAAAATTGTAAAAGCCAACATTGGAATTTAACTTTAAACCAAAACCTATCATAAAATCAACCACTGTATTACGATAACATCATCCGTGGAAAGGGAGTTCCCTAGGTTATTACAAGGAGCCTTACACCGGAACACTTGTGTCCCATCATCAGCTAATTCTCCAGGCGAAAACCAAAGACAGCTAAACACGCTGGCAAATGCCCTCTCCAGCAAGTATCAATTACTCGGTTCAAAAGAGAGTCCACTCCATTTCTTCCCGAGGAGGGGCGTGAATATGAACTCAATTCCATCCAAGAAAACGGCACGCCAAACACATAGTTTGCGGGGAATTATCAATTGTCCACAGAACACACAGAGAACCAATGATTTCATAAATGCCTACAAGCTAATAAAACGTTATTTGAATGCTTCATCACCTGCGGATCAAAAAAAAAATGCTTCATCACCTAATACAGGCCATCACTGGGTAGTAGAAAAGGTCATCTGCTAAAACACAGCATTTCCTCCATCTTATGACAGTCAAAAACTCAAAACTAAATGTTTAAAGCACAAAGATTCATAGTTTCAAATCATTTCCAAAATGGCCATATCATATCTTCGATTCCTTGGAATACAGAGGAATATGTTCTGCATTTGACGCAATTCACCATGGAAAAATCCCCGAGAGAAGGGGTGGTAACGTACATCAGCTATAACAGTTAATGCAAATACAGCCACCAACTACTTGCCTACACCCGCCAGTATATGAGATCAACGGAGAGAGCAGAGACAAAAGCATGTACCAGTAATATAAACAAAAAAAAAAAAGAAAAAAGGATGGCAATGCAGCAGCCTAAAACAAGCGCTTCCGACAATCAGCTGCACCGCAGTAACAAAGCAATTGTCTTGCCTTTCCATCAGGACCCATCACACTATCCAGGGCATACCCATAATCATAGTTAAGCTCCTGCACAAAATAAAAAAGAGGCAAAAGTTAGTTACCTCGTAATGTATCAGCAATGTAACAGATGTCTTTCTGAAGGTCAATTAGAACTCAAAGAAGGGATTATCAAGACCATGCAGTAGATTAGGAGAACAAGATCATCAATCGATAAGCGACTTGTAGGATAGTCTACAGAAGGATTTTCGAACTAGAAAAGAACATTTTATGCTGGATACTTTTGCTAAGGGAAATCTAGACAATAATGCTGTTAGAGTCATGAACTCTCAAAAAAATTAAGGATCCACAATGAAACATGAAACTACCCAACACCTCGCAGTATCCCAATACACAGGTATTTAATATTAATGTATGAAAACGCTCGTGATTGCAAAAGTACAAATAGCAACCGTTGATACAATTCCGTACAATAGATACATGTATAGACTAGTCATGCATACACAACACATACTTTTGTACGCTTGAATCTAGAAAACTATTTATCGTACAAGCTATATATGTGAGTCTGTGACCAAATCCTTTCCTAAATCGTTCTTCTCCTTTTTCCCAGCAAGTATACCTTGGACCACATAGATCGAAGTTAACAAACTAAACTCAAAGGAGGCATTGTGTGGCTATTTCACGCAGCTTAACAGTCACAAATGGCAGTTATTCCGTTTAATCCTTAAACTCCGACAGTAGGTTTCCAAATCACATGTACAGAAGACATAGTGCGCCACAACCCCTTTTTTCTTGATAACGTTATGGAACACGAGAATAGGTGATCAGTGGTCACCAGAAATGATTAAAAGACTTTCAAATAATTAAAGCGCATACTTTCCAATGGAAGCCCATGGTTTATGAAGAAATTGTACAGTAAATTATCCAAAAAATTATAGAAAAACCACACACAGGGTACAGAACCTTCAATGGAGGTATGTTGTCCGCTGCAAATAGAACTACTCTAGCAAGCTTGATGTCATGGTGTGAGCTCAGAACACATTGAACAAAAAGATTAGGTTGGCAACTGTGGTTGATGAATCTGGCAATGTTCCCAGTGGAACCTGCATCAATGCAGAACTCTGGCCCGTCATCAGATCTATGATCGTCACTTTTGTCCAAGCATGTGGGTATACATACATTTCGTAATCGTCTCTGTCAAAAAAAACTAGCAGTGTCAGTTATATAACACCAACAAGCAGGGAGAAGGGGAAAAAAAAAAACCACCACTTTTAGTCTTCCTATGTGAATGTCTATACCTCTCTTCCATCCAGCCCCTTCATTGTTTGTAAACAGTCAATATCAAAAATGTAGTCATTTTCATATGCAGTGTCCACATCATCCGTCTTCATGAGCTTTCCTATGTATTCACATATTGGTGCCCCAGAAGGTATATGATCCCACGATCTCACACCCCAGCCTTTCTTAGGAGTGCGGAAAACCTGCAAAGTTGGGTTATTATAGTCTAAACGTTTGCAAGCCAAAGAATATTGAAGAGTCTACAGCCAAATTATGCACAACACAGAACGGTTATGGTTATAAAACCTCAAGTCGGTATCTCATCCCTTTCTGAGATGTTCGATTGACACAATCAGGTCCACAGCCGCAATTAGGACCACATTCAAAGACAACACCCATTGGTGCAACTAATCTGGAAGAAAAAGTCAATAAAAGCATTAGATAAATACATTGACTAATTAAAAGAAGTCATGCATGCATGTATCAGTCAATACAAAGATCCTCCAAAAGTCAATACTAGCAGTAGCAGTTGCCTCTATGTGAAGTTCCTGAGTATGATTCAAGGAAATCATCTCCTTTCTACCAGCGTAAAGTCATCCTTCAGGTAAAGCTTGCTAAGAAACTACCCAAAACATTAACTAATGAAGACAATTAAATTGACTCAACGCAAAACAAAGTACCAATCAACTGGACCACGACCATCTAGCAAATCAATAAACTTCGAAACTATCCTAGGTATCTAAAACCACATAAAAACAGACAAATATTATCACATACAACGTCCTAATGCAAACCAACAAGATCTAAGACTTCAACTATGCAAATATTTAACCAAATTACTGAGGTCCTACGCAAGCTCCAGATAAAATTCTCCATTATTCTTCCATAACGAAGAGTGAAAGTATGAATCAAGTGCAAACTCATCTTTCTATGATTTCTCCAACATTTTATGTACTAAGCAGACACTATCAGAACTTTTGGTGCAATTTATTTCTTTCCTACCTGCCACCATCACGATGCACATATGGAAAATCTGAGCCATTAAGTCTTGCACAAGAACAACTCTTGGGATTTGTGCACCTGTCTTTGCAATCGCACCCAGTCGCGTTCTGAGGTATCTTCACGCTTCCTGCTACTTGTAGGCTTTTGCAATATGTGAAACCTGATATTTTAAGAATTCAACACCAAAAGAGATCTAAGATAACAAGGACGGACATGATGCAGCCCAGCTATTAGACACTTAATCAGAGAGTAAGCCCTCTGCCTATACAGAATATAGTTCACAACTTCTTTTTTGATAAGTAAATAATTATATATAAAAAGGGATTGCCACCCAAATACAAAAAGAGGCCACAGAATATAGTTCACAACTTGACTGCCCTCAAAACACTGTATATAAGATCCTTAAATAGACTTTCGAAGAAGCCCAGAAATATCATTTCAACTCAACTCTATGCCTCGTTTATTACTCAATAACTGTCTTCAATTTCAATTTTATATCTTGACTCGTGACACACCATGTTCATCCTGATTTCCAGAAGGCAGCAACAGTTACTGTGCATGCTGTTCGAATTCCTCCCGGGTTGGTAAAAACTCAGCCACTAGTTTCAAAACTAGAATGCTGTTCTGAATATACCTTGAGGTTAAGTTTGGTATGTGCAATTGAAATGAAGACATTAAGGACCTGTTTGTTCGGACATAGACCGGGATATACCCTTTTGACATGGATATAGGGAGGTTTGAAAAACCCGTAGACCCCAAAATTTCCTTTTTCCCACCTCAATTTTCACAACTCTCATGTTTGGTTGTCCTCTACAACAAAATTTCCAGCATCCCTGTCGACCGAGTCAACTTGGTGCAACAATCCCATAAGAAACTACAATGTGATGAATCCCCTTCTTTAATTCATTGGAAATATCCTACCCCAAAATGAACACAGCCAATTTAGAAAGATAACTTAGACTATCCCATTCCTTGTCCTACCCATTACTCACCCTCTCCTGTGTATCGCATATCTCCCTTGTCTCATTCATATCTTCCCATCTGGCTTTTACCTCTTAAATCAACCAATATACAAGGGGATTGGCTACTTCTTACCTAGGGAGATCAACCAAGTAGTTTGAGGACATTAACTTTATGGAATCTTCAAGAAAGCCCAGACCCTAATGAACGTCATCTTCACAAAACTGAACATGGAATCCCATTCCTCATTGGCTAAATTCCATATATTTCCTATTTTAGCAAATATAACTATATCACTTGTCTCTTTCTTCGTATCCCAGCATTATAAAATAAGCCTCAATAAAAAGGTGAAGTGAGTTGGATACGTCTCAGGCGCCATATTTGCCTGGAACTGCATACAGAAACACGCAAGTATGAACATATTTGAGATATTAAAGCCACCGGAGATTGGGACAGATACGATTTGAGGATGTTACAACTTACAAGCAAATGGAGTGCAGTGGTTTTGGGAGTGACAAGAAAAAAAAATTGATGAGGGAGTGAAGTCCGCTGGAGTTGAGTGGCAGAGGCTAAGCCACCAGGCCAGCGGAGTATCATCCAGAAGCCACCAAATTTCTCTCTCAAGTTGCAAAATGGATCACTAGACTTGCAATTCGCTAGAACCAAGAAGAGCATAATTCGTAAAAGGGTTGCGCCTGAGTCAAACAAGGCCAAGTTCAATGTTTGCTTATAAATTTAAGCTCGTTAATCTCATTGGCCAATTGAATCCTGTGACAGGGCAAGATGTGGACATCAGGACTACTGGGGACTACTAAGGTTGGGCCAAACATGAGTACGGCAACTCAGCGTCCAGCAACCAGAAGCCATAGAAGACCCAAGCAACCAAGCCTAGAACTTCTAGTAGATCTAGAGTTGTTTAGTATTCGGGTCAAATAAAGTATTCTTGCACTTACGACTGTGAAGTGGATTGGATTGCCATGGTTATTGGTTAACAAGGCTGGAGGAAGTAAATATGGGCTCGTTCTCGAGACATTGATGCAGCCACACAAAGAACAATGAGTTGCAGCTTGAAGAACACAAGTTATGAGGTGAGTTGGTGGTCCCAAGGGTTGGAGGCACAATTAAGGCAAGGCCTATTCTTTAAGGTTGAGGAATTGAAGGATCTTGGGCCCTTGCCTTATACTAAATTCCTTTCATCGTAACAGAAGTGCAGCTATGGGGTCTCGTATTGAGAAGCAAATGTAATACGGAGAGAGCAAAAGAGTGATTACTGAATTAAAATCTAGTACTTCGTGATCTCTGGATGGTGGGGATGGACTTAATAATTTTGGAAACACCTTAAGTGTCAAGTTACCAACTGTCACAAAAGCACAAGTTGTTACGAAATGGGCCAAACAGTATAAATCAAGTCATCTAACACCATCAACAAAGGAGAGACTTGAACCCAATACCTCTCATGAACCCAGTACCTCTCAGAAACCAAAGCTGGGATACCATGTTAAGTTCTAAAAGCTTGAGCTGTTAGGAAATGGACCAAGAATGTACCTCTGGTTATCAAAATACTAAGATCAAAGTGGAGGGATAGAAATGTTATCTCCTAAGCATGCTCCTCGACCAGAAAAAATCATTATAGAAAGTGGATTTCATTCTTAGGATAAAGAGGAGGGGAGCGTTGAACATAGAGCGAGAACATCAAGAAGCTCCAATGCTTTGGGAGGTTTGCTAGAGAGGGATGCAAAAGCTAGTTGTGTAGGATTGGAGGAGGATAGTAAAGTGCAGTTTGTGTAGAAGATCAAAGTAAGAAGCCTGTCAATGCCTTATCTGAGATCAAGGACGAGTTTAGGGAGTAATGCCAAGAGAAAAGTCTAAACAACAAGGTGTTGACGTGATGAAAAATGCCTATTTTCTGATAGTATATCTGGTTGAATAATGAACAGATGTAGGTTGATGAAACAAGCCTATCAGCCTATATAGTAAAAGCTCGAGTATGAGCATCGAAGCGACTGAGTGAAGATATATGTCTCAGACTCAGATTAATCTAAACTTATGCCAACACAAGACACATGGTTCTAAAATAATGGCCATTACATAATCGGGGCTTTTGGACCTCTGACTCCACTAGTCACCTATGTATTAGCCGGTAATTTCTGATCTGATATCATCCCTTGTATAGCATATAATAGTCCCATTTTTCTTTTTCTTTTTTATCAGCAAGCATATAATAGTCCATTGGACCAGAGGTTGAGGGAGAGAGGTAGAGGAGGGGCTTGCAATAGGTTGCCCTGGCTTGTTAGGAACTTAGGATTGGGTGTGCCTCATTATTTAGATTCTTAGAACCTCTTATAGTTCCTTGTTTATTCTCTTATTCTTTTTGACTTTTTCCTTTATAGTACTTGACAGTTGGCACCTTTTTCAATACAGTTCTCGATTGATAATAAAAATGTAGATGATATATTAGCAGTGAACAAAATCACACTTGCCTGAAGGTGCAACAGGTGGGTCATCAACCAAATTGGTAGCAGGGATGGGAATATTCTCTTGGCCCCCACTGATGTCCTCACATACCAACCTAATTTATTGAAACAGAAAATTCATGTCACACAACAGTGAATCAGTGATTACCAACTATGAAGTGTTACCATCTGATTATAAAACACTTCTTCAACGTACCCTCGTATTTCTGCTATGGATTTAGGGATTTGACCTCGAGCATTTAGAACCTGTCATGAAAAGCAATAGGAAAAATGATGAAACCATCCAAAGAAGGTAGTACTTCCCTGGCTCCTTACCCCTGCCATGGACTAATCTAACATGTTTAAAACATGAGAATAGCAAAAAAAACAAACATATCCAAAACAAAAGTTCAGCAAGTCCGCCATAATGAGCTCCCAGGAGCAAAATTGCACTCAGGAGATTAAGAAACTAATGGTAATGGTTGCCACAAAGTTAACAAGGTGTACCGCCATCAATCATATCACTGTTGAAAAGAAATAGTAAGCTTGAAAAGAACTCCAATACAGAAAGATTCGAGTATAAGGGAAATGGGAAAGCAACATAAAGACTAACACACAATCACATCACAAAGAAGAAAATAGTTGTGCTTGATTTGGACATCCAAGATTTATTGATCTTGACCCAACATGCACTCCAATTATATCTACTCAGCACTTGTTGACTAAGATTGAGCATCGTTGCATTACAAAAATACATATACAATCGTTCATATCCTAACAAACTTAACATAGTATAGACTTGTACAAGACCTGAACCAAGCATTTCGATCTCACTTCTGTCAGATGCCAGACAACTAGTCACTGGAAGACATAGAGGTAGTACGAATGGATGTGCTCAAACTTGTTGACGTGTTTTACATTCACGAACAGATTCCAGTTTTACCAAGAGAATAGTTGCATGTTGCAATTATGAACAGGGAGCACAATCATCTGAATCATCTCATCCCAGGGTCACTTGTCAGTTTAAAATGGTTAAAGGTACTCCATCAAGCCTCTAAACCAACAACGTAAGTATGTACCTGTTTACCCCTAAAAGTGCTCAAACTTGGAATTACACAGGACAAGAGACGTGCACATCCACTAGAGTATAAGAACTAAAAAGTGATAAATCAAATGTGAAGATGTTTCTGTTTACCCCTAAAAGAATGATTCCACCCAGATGGGATGCCCATTCACATTTAAGAATCTAGTTTTCTTATGAGAACAAGAGGAATCTTTATTGTACCTGCACATTTCTCAAATTGTATATTTGTATAATTTCAAGTACCTTGACAACTACAATAGTGGGTTGCACTACCTGGGTTTCTGGCTTGAAATATAAATTTCTTGCTAGTCACGTTTAACTACATTAGGCTTATACAATACCTAATCCACCCACCAGTAAAGATCTTGGGTCAAACGTTTAAACGTTATAAAAATAGCTTCTGAATACAAATAGGAAAAGGTACAAAACCTGATTGGTGGTCAGTACAGGTTGTCCAACAACCCGCTTCAACTGGAACTTAAAAACAGTGAATCCAGAAACACCTTTCTCGGCCCAGTACTTGACTACCTGGAAAATACCGAAAATTAAAACCAGTGAATCCAGAAAAGCCTTTCTCTGCCCAGTACTTCACTACCAGTAAAATTCATGGAACAGAAATCCTGCAGTTCTGCAACATATGTGCACAAAATACCACAACGACGGAAATACCATGCATCTAAACAATATAGGCAGTAGACAACCATCAAAAGCCCTAGTACACAAGAAAAGGATGGCTAAAGTACTTAAGTTCATCTTCAACCTCCTAAGCTCTGGATGCTTAAATGGCATAAATATCTCCTGTGTTGCTGTTCTGCTCCAACTTGATCTCCAGATAAGGAAATGAAACAAGATGAAACACTTGGTCGCTTACCTCTCTCTTTCCTCTGATCTAAGCCAATTGGTCTCAAATTAAAATTCTTTGCCATGTCAATATCTACCCACCTTTCCTTCTCGTGTATTACTTTCTATGTTGCATGATTTCCTCATTCCAGTGTTCCAAAAGCAATAAACCAGCAAAGCCCAATCCCGTCAATATGGAATCAGGAGTGTAAATCCGATGACATAAATCTCTCCAATGCTGGTATGTTCTCAGAGATGTCATCTACAATGCCCTCCGTGCTGGTAATTTGTAGTTTTAACAATTATCAAAGTTTGAAGGAATTTCTATTCAGACCTCATTTGGTTCCATGCATTTAGTTCGATCTGTAAAATGGTATTCATAGGGTCAATTTGCTTGTTTACAACACGGACTTGTTAAGTCCATGGTCTGCCATTAAATTCCATTCATAACATGTGTATCTCCACATCCAACATAGTGACTAAGGCTTTGGATGAATTCAACAATACCTTCCAAGGATGCCAGAGCTGAATCAGAATAATCAAACACATAATCAAAAAATACTACAGAACATTCTTATCAGTAGACCATTCTTATCATTTATCCATGTGAACTTTCAGGCGCAAGCGTTTGTTGCATAACTTGCATCTCCAAAATCAAACTAAAAAGGTCTTGGATGACCATCAGCAACAGACCAATGAATTTGAATAACTCTTGGTATCTACTGAAACATGAGCACAACTCTGCCATAGTAATGCAAAAGAAGGTTGTGAAACTTGGAAACCATGCTGACTGAAACAACAGGTGTTAAAATAGGACGAATTGATTCCATTTAGCTACCTTGTATAAGCCATCGTATGTGTAAACCTTGCCAACATAACTATCTGCGGACTTATGGCCACGAACAACTCTAACTGGTGTATTTTGCTGGATACAATTCTGCAAGTAAACATAAAACTTAATGATTACCAAGTAATGAACAATGCACAAAGAATATTCGTCAACTACAACCCCACGGCCCACCCCAACAATTTTTAAACCTAAATGCCATGCTTGCATAATACAGAAGATTCCACAAGCAGGTACTGGTCTTTGTGCTCCGGATCCCAAGCTTGCTCCGGATCCTCAAAGATCTTATTTATCAGTTATCACATAATAGAATTATATCAGCAAGAAAACAAATAAGGTGCAGAAACAACTTGTTGCATCAGTGTTACTGGCAATCTAAACATTGCCACTTCTTCCATTATATATTAATCATTTTTTTCTTGAAGCCTCCTACACAGTGGTAGTACAGCTTAATAAAGGCTAGGTTCCAATCTCCACCAGATAAGCACAAAAATTTAAATAGAAAAGAAGAAGAATACAAAGTGGTTATACAGATTCTCTAAAAGCTTGCATAACCTATCAAAGCATCTCTTCTGGATTTGTTAGGAAAGAATGAGTTATGTCTTGAAGTCAATTAGTCTAGTTAAGCTAATCCACTTCTTGAATCACATAAAGAGGTTCCTAATCGGTCAAAGAAATGAGAATTCGTAGTTTGGTTGGCAGGGGACTTGGCCATTCAGGATTGATCCTAGAAGGCCAACTTCTAATCGTATAAACGAATTTTCTCACTTTCCATTCGGGTATTATCAGTCAATTGAATGTGTTTCCTAAGCTTTCTTCTAAGCCCAGTAACAAAACTTCTTTTCGAACTAGAAAGAATGAAATAGTAGAAACGGAAGCTATCGAGTAAGTGCACCAGTAGTCTAAAAGGAAGGTTGTAGTAAGGAGATGCGCTCAAGCTGAAAAAGCAACGATTCTGCTTGAACGGGGCCAGTCTTATTGTCTTTGTTTGTTCTGTGCGCCTGTACCGGTTAATTCCTTCTTTCCTTTGAAGGAACAGTTCTAGTGTTGAAAGCCAAAAGAGAAAGAGAAAATAGAGCTAGTTGTGAACCAGGAAAGTGATAAGACAGTTCAAGGGAGTAGAACCCATTTAGTAATTCTTTTGTTGGCAATTTCACTCGGCAAGTGAATCTGTTATTTTTATTTTACTTTTGGGCTCAATTGAATCCACGAGCGGTTTTGTGGAAAACTTCATCAAGCCAACTTCAGCTTCAAGTCTAGACATTCAAAAAGAAGCTGGTTAGCAGAAAGGTAAAACAATTGCAAGGCATTACTAAGCGAGTGCTATTCTTTGTTAAGTTATTTGGTTCGGTTAATGAGTTCAGGACCCTACATAATTTAACTGCCGACAACATGCCAAATTGAACTTGTTTTGGTTTAAACTTAACTTTGTCCTTAAGTTTTTCATTAGCTTACACGTTTTGGGAAGGCAAAAATGTCTTGAAAAATAGACATATTCTATCTTACAAATGACAGAATTGGTTTCCAACAGAAATTGTTTAATTGCCAAATACAGATTTCTCATTTTGGATATTTAGAATTGGTTTGACAGAACATAGAAACCGATTTGTTTACAAAAATATGCTACAGCAGACTTGAACTTCGAGGCCTTATATTACATGTGAGAATCAATTTGCTTTGGCCATACAAGTCTTGGGAGATGCTAATTTATGGAGGTATGGATAGTCAATGTAGTTGCCTTTCGTGATATTCATAGTAGTGATTTCAGTCATCAACGAGCACATGTTTGGATGACTGCGAGTTTCTCATCCAAAAGTGGGACCTTTCATCAAGAAAATGATTTCCAAACTGACATCGACCGCGTTCAAAGGCATTCATGATCGTCTGTATGTTCATCTATGCGAATGTGGACCAGAACTTTTTGTTGTTCGCTTAGCAGCTTAGGCTTTCCGTTTCCATACATAGAAGCCTTGACTTTATTAATAAGGACTGAAGATTATCCAGCATGCAGTGAGTGGTAGGGAGAATTGAGAGAGCTTTTTCTTGTAGTCAAGAACATTTATTCCTACATAGTTTTTGAAAGATTTACGAAGATTAGGTACATCTTTATAGTTTTGCTAGGGTGAGTATAAATGGGAGACAGGGTTGACTTGGGAGTTGGGACGTTTGCATGCATATGGTGGTTATTCATGTGCATGATCAAATGTGGTGACACAGAGATCTTGGCGTGCAGAGTTTTGACATGGCTATTCAAGATTGCAAAGAGCTTAGAGGCTGGAGGCCAGGAAGATTGCAAAGAGCTTAGAGGCTGGAGGCCAGGAAGATTGTCTATGTACTGCTCGTGGGTTATTGAGATTGTGGTCTCCGGCACATGGGGTATTGAGATAGTGGTCTTCGGTCAATTGGTCTTGTACGTACTTCATACTGGATTGGAATCCATCGTTTTTCCCAAGTTCGGTTTTTCCACGTAAAATCCTTTCTCTTTGTGACCAGCGTTCTTTTTCTTTTTTTCTGCATATGTGTATTGTTTGAATAACTCTTAATTAATGCAAATTACTCTATATTAATTGGATAATTATTTAAGAAAAACATAATCTAAATAATTCAGGGTGATAGATTCCTATGAAGTGGTTTTAACAGAAAAATTATAGTACAAGATATTCTGCACAACTTTTTGACTCCAAACTTTGATTTCCAAAGGCTGTTCTTCGCCTTGAATCAAAAGCCACAATTCTTATTACCATATGCTACAAATCTTCAAAAAAAAAAAATTTATGATATCATTTATTTTGACCTTCACGTCATCCTCTTCCAAGTTTTGGCTTGGATGATATTGCAACACAACAGTGCAGCTACTTGTCTCATTGTAGATGACCACCCATGTTAATTTAGTTTCTCAGATCTCATGTTCAACTAGCTCTTAAGGATCCGAGAACTAGCTCTTAAGGATCCGAGAAGAAGCCCTTTGCAAGTCAAGACTCCTTTATTGTCTTTAAAACGATTATAATGACATATAAGAAACAAATTTTCTCTTCAGCAAGGCACCAAGGCCTATTAATTTTCTACTAAAATTTCAACTTAGTCATGAGGTTTAACCATAACCCAAATTAATCATTCCCCATTTAGAATCATCTACTCAAGCGATTGCTCGCCCTATTTCATTAAGAAGAGAACACATTTGAGACGCTTTAAGGCAGCTTATCATAAATTTACAAGAGAAATAGGAACTCCTCACCGCATGTTTAGTTGAACAAATTGCCAACAACAAATATGTGATATGGACGCAAGACAATCTATTCCAAAACACGACAACTATCGAGAGTAAGAATCGAAAGCTACACTCACCTTCAATGCCAAATTACCACGTTCCATTACTTGGATCCTTCACTTGGCGCCTATTGCCAAGTAAATTATTCCCACCTTGACCAGTGTACACAATATCTTCACAATTATCTAGATCATCCTCATACTGACCAGACAAAACAATGGCAATTGCAAGGGGTAATTTGTACCCACTATAGTCCTGAAAAACCACGAGAAAACTTGAATCGCTTTTGATTATGTGATAAGGTGATAACTGTCAGATAAAGACAGATTGAAACTAAGTCAAGGAAGGGCCTCATACATCAAAGTTCTTGGTTAAAAATCAACCAAAATGTCACATTGAATTTAGCACAAATGAGATCGTACCACCCAACTATTAAACCAAACATGATCTACTATGATTTAGCACACTAAGCAAAAAAAAATCATTCAGTCATTCATTTAACCAATCCACACATTTGTTAAGCTTCAGATGTTCTTGGTTAAAAATCAACCAAAATGTCACATTGAATTTAGCACAAATGAGATCGTACCACCCAACTATAAAACCAAACATGATCTACTATGATTTAGTACACTAAGCAAAAAAAGTTCATTCAGTCATTCATTTAACCAATCCACACATTTGTTAAGCTTCAGATGAATATCAAACTCCAGCAAAGTTCAAAATACAGAGCTCCACAAGTCATAAAAAATATAGATGTTCAAATAAACCAAGACTAAAAAACAGTAGTAGTTGCAATCCCTCCTACATAATATCTCACCTTGCTGCCATTTTGCCCAATGTAATCAATTCCATTAAGCCAGTGGCTGTGAAAACCGACAACCACCATCTCAGCCCGTGAAAAGAACTTATGCCCCACATCAATACCTGTCATCATACAAGCAAGATCAGCATCAACATCGAGTTCAAGTTGTTCAAACTTGTCCCAAACTAAAGTGATGCTAATGGATACTCTAGAAAACCAAGCCCTTTAATAGTTCACCCATGTGCGTCATATGTCTGAAAGACTATGTTTATATGGACTCTTTTAAATGAACCAAATACCTGTGTCCAACACTCGACACTCGAATAAGAGTATGGCAACTGTGTTCAATGTGTTTAGTTGGACACTCACCTAACAACCATATTTTGTACTTCCTATTTACCAACATTGTTTGCATGAGACTCTTATCTAATTCATGGAAAGACCTAAGGCGCATCGTAAACACCACCTGCCCCATAGGATAAAGGAAATGTACCACACAATGAGTATTTTAGCATGCACCCATGTCCTTGAGACAGCCAATTAGCTAAATTCAACACATAAACACATAACCACACCCAAAACTTGTACTCCAGTCCATGTAACATAGCTGAAAACAACACAAGTACAGGCCACCAACCTGGAATGGAACCAAATCTTTTATTTGGATTCAGTATGGCATTAGTCTCCGTCATCTGCCACAGTTATCACATAGAAATATCTTATGTTTTACATCAGGGTAAAGCAGAAGCAGGCCAACTTATAATCAATCACTTGTAACATGAACTAGGCAGAAGCATTTACGATTAACACCATGGAAAAAGAACAATAACAAGGTGTCAAATTGCTTAATAGCATATGTGCAAAAAGCAAAAATTGAATATTAACAAGGCTTCAAAAACATATTGGCTTAAGAAATGTTGCTTCTAAAGTTAGGAGTTGTACAGTTTTACAGCATTCCTGTCTGTACTAATTACAAATCATAAAAACTCACCTAAGGTTCAACTCCAAAACAACCCAATTTCATTGTCAAACTTTTATCCAGGTAAAAAACTCTTCTAAACATCTAAACAGAACAGATGTCAAACATTAAAAGCTTACAATTGAAAATTTAATGAATACACTTGCTTCAAGTACGCAGGACAGCAATGAGTATGCACTTACCAGCACAAAAACAGAAGGCAAAAAGAGTCCTCTGTAAAGCCTTCGCGCTTACGGTGACCAATGTAACTCAATGATACCAAAGGGGACACTTAGTTTCAGTTTTATTCCTTTCTATGAAGGGTTGTTATTGCAAAGAGAGATCATTTAAACAAAATGAGAATAGTTAACATTCAAATGAAACCAAATTATGGAACAAGGCTAGGCATCAGAAACAGTAAAATCTGTGAACTGGTGGCAACAATGCATAATTAAAAAATGTAACAAGACTTTAAAGGGAGCAATAGTATGTTTCCCTTATTGTATTCAACCCATTCAAGTTTGGCTTGCCTTGGTTATTGCCTTCAGATCAGGTCGTTGTGCACTACGCTTTGTGTCATCTTCAGGTGCATTCCGTTTCTGCATCAGTTTATACACGAGCATAATCAATGAAAAAACAAAGAGACTTACAACTGGAAATCAGCATCTAAATTGGTTTCTCATTACTGACAAGTTGATGTGCCAAAACAGAACAAATGAATGTCAACTGATCCGCATTACAAAATGCCAAAGATATCGATTCTATTTCTTTTATTATACCATAACATCAAGATTTCTACATGTTTAACCAAGTGTTTTTAGGCAAAGGTATATATGGGAGCTAGGATTGAAAACAAACATTCTACAGTGAGCAATTACGACAGGTAAGCTTGATTATGCATAGTGGGGTTAATACTGGAGGATAAAGGTACAAAAAAGTGCTGGTGTAATAGAATTAAAGCAGGAAGAGGTAAGTCGAGGAATGCTTCAAGTGTATAATGTGATCAACAGCAACCTATAAATCCAATGAAAACTCCAACAAGGCAGCTATATAATATAGCTACAGGTGTTGTATTTAGCATTTGCCATATGACATCACCACTTGATCGTCACGACCCCGTTCGTTTTGGGATTTTGGATTTGGATTTGTAGGTAATGAGTGTAGAGAGAAATAGAGTAATAATTGAAAATAGGGGTAATGATGGGAGAGAGATAGAGAGAAAAATAAGAGTAATAATTGGAGAGAAATAGGATGATGATTAGAATCCAAAATCCAAACCCCAAAACGAACAAGGCCCCACATCTATTGGCCTATTGAGATGACCCATCGTCCATTGGCACATCTTTGTGAACATTTGTGAAGGATTTGAGTCCACATCGGATAAATGAATAACGGGTTGGACCTTATACAATTTGTTGCTCACCACTTACAAGGCTTAAGCTTTTAAGTGAACTTGGGTCATTCAATGTGTATTTTGCGCGAGGTGCAGGTGATGTGGTGTCGACTTTGGATACTACAGCTCTAAATGGTGTAACATTTCCATCCACTACAACACTCTGTCCCAATCTTTGAGGCCTAACAGTTAACATACCCAGTACAATGACTCTGATAAGACACCTTCCTCTCCCAACCTTAAAAGCTTGCAATTTTCAACCTCTCTGTCCCTCTAAGATATACTCTCATCTACCCACCTACGATATTCCCTGGCCATTCTTAAGGAGCTTCTTATATTTCAGCTTTGCAACTCATATTGCAACATGAGAGATCTACGTGGCAAACAATCATTTACTTCAAAGAGGTATGCAAAAACCTAGGGCTTAGTTTCAAGCTCCCACCTGTTTATTTCAAGGTATTGATCTAAAATAGAAACAGGATAAAAAATCTTAAGAGAGTTAAGAAGGCATTTAAGGCAAAACCCCTCTTCAAATTGAACACCTTCAAAGGAATCAAGGACTTATTAAACATTAGAAGAAAATTGGTATAAAGTAAATGTAACTCTCGTCAATGAAACCCTAAGACCTACAATCGACAACTAAATAAACAGATCCAAAATGTCTAGCCCTATAAAAAAAACAAAATCAGGAAAAAACACAGAAGTGCTCTCAAATACACGGTGATAAAAAGTGGCCTTTTACAGCTTGACACCTTTAAAAAAATGCTCAAGAGAATGGCCTTAGAGCAAGTCCATCCATGAGCCATTTAGGCAACCAAAGCTATCAGTTGGCAGATTTCTTGACAAATTCCAAGTCCACCCTTTGCTAAAAATGGCAAAGCCATCTTTGGTGCAAAATTTGGCACCAAATATGGATTTGCCAAATCTCCCACATCATCCAGGCTAATTAATCTGCATCGAAAACTGAGGTAATTTAAGTCCAATAGTTTGGATTTGATATTGTGCCAAAATTACACCAAACCGGTGCATAAACATCGCAATTTGACACTGTACAAGCCAAAATGGCTTTCTCAAAGTCTTTTTTTGGTACCAAAAGGCGGACTTCCTCTAAGAAATTAAGGACATGACTTTCTTGAATTGAAGTAGATTAAGTCACAAGAGATTCCAAGTCAGGAAGTGGCTTCCACAAACCAAGTATTATTCAGATTTTAGGTAATGCCAAAAGAAACTCAAGTTGGCAATTCAATTATTGGATAAAACATAATAAAACTTCCAATCATAAAGCTTAGCATTGGAATAGCCATCTTAGTGAGAGGGACACTAAAACTTAAAAAGTATTATTCATGATCCAATAAAGTAACTAGGTACGTAGCGAAATGTATACGAGAAGCTAGACCAAGTGATCACATAAACATGCACAACTGTACAAAGTTCCAGGGAAATGGAATAACAAAATGCAAAAAAAAATGTAAAATGATAGAAGAGTAAACACAGAGATAATTATGGTGAACAATAAATCGGATATCCAGATAACAATACAGATGTAAAAGCAACAATTGTTAACCTTAGACTTTGAACCCTTGGACTTTGAACCCTTGGTTGTTTTTTGATCATTTTCTCCTCTTTTGCACCTCTTTTCCTCTTCCTGTGTACAATTATAACCAAGTCATGTTAATTTTTGTCATTCACCTAGGAATGGGAAATTTTCTCACACAACTTTAAGCAAAAAATGGATTTGCATTTATGAACTCCACTCGTAAAAATGCATGCAAGTACAGCTTAGAGATAGCTAGGAGCAAGAGCACGATTTGCATGGTTGCATTTCTAAAGGGATGAGAAAAGATTGAAGACATAAAATGTAAGAGGGATACGCACAAATTGGTTGAAATGACTAGTTGTTCTTTAATAACAAGTAGTCAAGGACAGTGAAAAAAAGTACTGAGAGAATAAGTGTAAAATGTAAATAAAACGTCTACCATTATACTAATTTTTTGCATTCATTCGTGAAGCTTTGAAATAGGACTCGCTCAAACAAGATCAAAGGAGAAGCACCATTTAGACGTAAGCAAGCATATAGAAGTTTCATAGGATTGATTACGTTGACATAGGAACAGAAAACAAACCTGAACAAAGTGAAGGAAATGCCTGCTAAAAGACCTCAAAGTCTCGGTAACAAGGGCACATGCACTTTTCCCACCCCCAATCCCCGTCTCTTCTGCAATCTCTATCGAGCGACTCACCTGAGGCTGCTTCCTCAACATTAGAAGAACAGTCATTGCTCTTCTTACTATTATTTGACCCCAAAACCACCTTGTTAGTGTTACCCTCAGAAGATTTGTTATCATCACCCACGTGATCTGGTTGACTCCCTTTTCTTCGTTCGTACAACCTAATCTTCTTCCGAACAACTTTCTCTTCCGGGTTATTCGACCTACCACGAAGGCGAACAGCTTTCTCACTATTTAATTTCTGAATCCTAGCGCTGCTCCTCCTTCTCCGTAACTGGGCTAACTTGCTCGCATTTAAATTTTACAGTAGTATCATCACCGCCCATAGAAGCCTCCGAAACGGCCACATGGTGATCCTCGGCGGTAAGACGAACTCCATTGTCGAGACTAGTACCATTGCTACCATTTCCACATCTACTAATGCGAACCGGTTTAACCACCATTCTTCAACCCCAGAGATAACGAATGTGCAAAATGGAACACAAGGACTGCAGAGTAAGGAAATAGAAGAGGGTTGGGGACTTTGGAACTAGGGTTGGAGCTCTCACCCCCGGGCACTCCAAAGGGTATGAAGGGGAGAGCAACAAAGTGGAGAAGAGAGAGACTTGTTACCCCAAACAAAAAAAAAAGAGAGAGAGAGAGAGAGAGAGAGAGCGAGTCTCTCAGTTCCACTACCTAGGAACAAGGGAAATGATGGAAATGTTCATCAAATGGAAAGAGGGGCCAATATGCAATTTTCTGTGTACAATCTATACAAAAACCTAGTTCAACTATTAAAATTTATACTTATGACCATGTAAAAAAAAATTAACTAATAAAATTTATACAAATAAATCTTAGGATTGAAATTTACAAGGTTTCATCTATGTAATTTTACTACCCAAGCAAATTTCCTATTACAACCTATACAAAAACCTAGTTCAACTATTAAAATTTATAGCATATTAGTCTAAAGTCGAAATGAAACAACTCCATAGGAGCTTTAATCCGGTCTAAGTTTTTGTGATGTGTAGAATTCATTAATAAAAATATTTTAGAGTTTAGAGTTTGTGAAAAGACAAAATTGTCTTTAATGAGACAATAGCTTTGTTTGGCCAATAAAAAAATATATATTTTTTCATTTAAATTGTCTTAAATAAGACAAGGGTTTTGTTTGGCTAACAAAAAATGTCTTAAATGAGACAAGGGCTTTGCTTGGCTAACAAAAAATGTCTTTTTTCGTGTTTTTTGATCTTGTTGCACTTTTATAGGGTACCCTAGGATTTTAGGCACTTTCATAGGGTTTTAGGGTACACTTTCTTATTATAGGGTTTTAGGCGGTTTAGGCAATTTTATAGGGTACCTAAGGGTTTTAGGCAATTTTATATATAGATACCCTAAAGTTTTAGACACTTTCGTAGGGTACCCTAGGATTTTAGGCACTTTCAACGCCGGTCAACCTTAGTCAATGCCGGTCAACCTAGGGAGGGGTTTTTTGTAAATCTTGAAGGTAATGTTCTTTAGACTTAAGTGAAAAATATTTATGTTCTTATTATAGCAAAAACCTTTATAGTATGTCCTCCTATTCAATTTGCCCTAAAATTTATACTTATAACCATGTCAAAAAAAATTACTATTAAAATTTATACACATAAATCTTTGGGTTGAAATTTACAAGGTTTCATTCGTGTAATTTTACTACCCAAGCAAATTTCCTAGTTATACACATAAATTTTAGGATTGAAATGTACAAGGTTTCATTCGTGTAACTTTACTACCCAAGAAAATTTCATTTTACTGCTATAATACCAATAACAGGTTTACGAGAGTGTTTAAATTCTTTCCGGAAAAATAATCTTTTCTAATGTTTAAACTATATTTTATACCTAATCGACTACCTTTTACATGTTTTCTACGATTTTCTTTTCAATTCACTACTATAATTAGTTGATTACATTTATATGGGTTAATCATTGTAGGAAAAAAATTGATTACCCATAAATAGGTTGGTTACATTTAAAACATTCTACCTAATCGACTACCTTTTACATGTTTTCTACGATTTTCTTTTCAATTCACTACTATAATTAGTTGATTACATTTATATGGGTTAATCATTGTAGGAAAAAAATTGATTACCCATAAATAGGTTGGTTACATTTAAAACATTCTATGCTATGTTTGCATGAGTTTTTGAAAAATTTTGTAGAGTTATGAGTGAAGAGAGAAATGAGAGTAATGGTTGGAAGTAGAGGTATTGATTGAAGAGAGAAATGAGAATAATGATTGGAGATATGGGTAAATAATGATTGGAAGCATAGGTAATAAGTGTTTTTTTTTGTTTACAATTTTTTTTTTTCGAAAAGCAATCGTTCAAGCAGTGCCTTCAGGCATGGGCATACACTAAAACTAAAATAACCCTGTTTGAACCTAATTAAAAATAAATAAATCTTCTCATAAATCAATTTCGTTGGCGGGAATAGTCAATAGTTGCGTAAATCATTTTAGAATATTGTTCTCAAATACATTCTAATACATGTCATCTTTGAGTAACCAAGCAAAAAGATACTATATACTAGTTCATTGTTTTACAAAAAGATTGTTTCACTTTTCATTATCCTCCCTCAATAAAAACATTTATCATGCCTTGTTCTTTTCAGTTTTCAAAAGAATTTTTCAAAAAATACCTCCTAGATTCTCCATACTTTCAACATTTCTCTCTCTATCTCTTCCCACTTATTACCCCAACTATTTTTCAAAGAACTTTTCAAAACCCAAACCAAACACTGCAGTCTCTGACATCCTCGAGAGAGATGTAACACAGTATGGGTCTGTTCCAAGTTCTTAAAAAATAAATAGAAAATGAAGGTAATTTTAAGTTCAAAAATTATATGTTTATACAAATAAATTTTAACAAATATGGATCTTATTTGATAGATCTCATTGAGATCTTTTAAACGGTACAAAAAAAATTTGAAATATTATTTTTCATTTCGTTATATTTGAGTTTGAAATTACCTTTTTCTTGAAAAAGAAGATTTAAAAAGAAAGCGGTGATCGAGGAAGGGCCCTGAATGTACTTAGTATAAAGGAAAATTCTAAAATCAACCCAATGGGTTGACAATAATAAATATGTGAATATGTATTAAAGGGTGTAAAAAGTACACAGAATTTTGTGTTTTCCTTGTTTTTTATTAATTTTTAATTTACTTATTGTCAGCTCAGTAGACTGACAATAGCAAGACCGTAATACAAACACAAAGGCAGTACTAATTTTTTATGAGCTGTCAGCGAGAACCAGGGAAAGCACAAGGATTAGTCAAGGCCCATTGGTTGTCATGCTGACTTGATTATTTATTGGTTTCTGAAAGAATAATTACGTAAAAAAAAAAAGTAAAACCGTATGACAATTAATTTTTTATTTGGTGTCATTCCGCTTTCTTTTAAATTTTTTTTTCAAAAAAAGAAGGTAATTTCAAGCTTAAATATAATGAAAATAATTTTTCTTTATACCGTTTAAAAGATCTCAATGAGATTTATCAAATAAGATCCATATTAATAGAAAATTATTTACGTAAACACATAATTTTTTAGCTTAAAATTACCTTTATTTTTTAAAAGTTCATTTTTTAAGAAACAGAAACCGGGCCTTTGTTGATTACTGATAACATAAGGAAGAAAACAATAAAATAAGAACAAACGTTTGACATCCAATTGTTTATTTAATTGATGCGTGCAAGGGGCATAATTTCAAATTTATAATCAATTATTGTTTTCATGCGTAGATAAATCATTAAATCTGAATATATTAGGAAAATAATACAATATATGGTTATGCTGTGGGGAAAAACACAAGTGATTACAACTACTAAAATGGAGTAATGTATTACAATCAATTTTTTTGAAAAGGTGTAACGATCAAGGTTATCTACTTTTTTGGTCCCTATAAAATAAGATCGGTTTCAATTTCGTCCTCAAAAAATTTTTAGTTTCAATTTTGCCTTTTAATTTCTAACCGATTTCAATGTCACCATTTCCATCAAAGTTGGACGGAAAATGCCCTCATTCGTTTTGAGATTTTGAATTTAGATTTATAGGTAATGAGTGTAGAGAGAAATAAAGTAATAATTAAAAATATGAAAAATGATTTGAAAGACATAGATAGAAAAATAAAAATAATAATTGAAGAGAAATAAAAATAATAATTAAAATTCAAAATCCAAAATCCTTAAAACGTATGAGGGGCTGACGGAGCACATGATGTGGCAAAGTTTTGAACAGCAGGGCATCTTCTCCAATTCCCCTCTCTCCCCCCATCTCTTATTTCTCTGTATAAAACTACAAAGGGAAAAATTCAAAATACCCCCCAACCTATACACCCAAATTCAATTAGGCTCCCAACCTTTTAAAAACTTCAATTTTACTCCCAACGTTATATTCCGTTAATCAAAATGCCCCCTTCCGTCCAAATTACTAACGAATTCCGTTAAAGGCTCCGTTAAATAGTATTCTGATCGAATTTCGATGATCCGAACCGCTCAATGTGTTTAAAACGTGATTTTAAGGATACTTGCAAGAAATCAACAAAAAAAATGACCGGGAAGGGCTTCATCTGAACAGTTTTTTATTAAACTATTCAATAAAAAACTGTTCAGATGAAGCCCTTCCCGGTCATTTTTTTTGTTGATTTCTTGCAAGTACCCTTAAAATCACGTTTTAAACACATTGAGCGGCTCGGATCATCAAAATTCGATTGGAAAAGGGGAGGTGTGGATTGATCCGGATTTTATTCAAGTACGGACGTCTGAATTTTGCTTCGGTCTGTACCTCCCCTTTTCCGATCGAATTTCGATGATCCGAGCCACTCAATGTGATTAGAATGTGATTTTAAGGGTACCCACAAAAAATCAGAAAAAAAAAATGATTGGAAGGGCTTCATCTGAACAGTTTTTTATTGAACCATTCAATAAAAAATTGTTCAGATGAAGCCCTTCCCGATCATTTTTTTTGCTGATTTCTCGTGAGTACCCTTAAAATCACGTTTTGAATACATTGAGCGGCTCGGATCATCGAAATTCGATCCGAATACTATTTAACGGAGCTTTTAACGGAATCCGTTAGTAATTTGGACGGAAGGGGGCATTTTGATTAACGGAATATAACGTTGGGAGTAAAATTGAAGTTTTTAAAAAGTTGGGAGTCTAATTAAATTTGGGTGCATAGATTGGGGGGTATTTTGAATTTTTCCCAACTACAAACCCTAAACTGAATTCCCCAAAATCATTTTCCCCAAACCCACCAAAATTTTGGACAGCAGGGTACTAAAGATTTTGGGGGAAATGTTATTCGGGAGATTGCTGAGAAGAAGAATGTGCGTGCTTTTGGAGAAGAAACCGTTGATTCCGATTCAAGAAGAAGCTGAAACAAAGCAATGTTCCCCAAGCAAAATTTGGGTAATTATTTTGTTTTTCGCCGAGAAAGCTCTTATTTTCAAGAATTTTCTCTCTCTCTCTCTCTCTCTCTCTCTCTCTCTCTCTCGATATGTTCATAAAGAGACATAAAATATTTATGAGAGCATTATTTTCCTAGTTGCTGTTATGGGATGATCATTTTTGTCCTTAATTAGCAGTGGCGTAGCCAGGATTTGTTACTGGGGAGGCTGTCTTAACATACATATTTTTTATCGAAACGTATAATTATTACTCCCTCCGTCCCATTTTTATAATCCATTTTCATTTTTCGTGCCGTTCTTTCAACGCTTATATCTTCCAATATGAATCTCCAAAAATATGCAATATGGATCTTGTTTGATAGTTCTCGATTAGATCTATAATATAAAGTTTTTAAAATTATGAAAAACATTGTAGATTGAGAGATATAAGCGTTGAAAGAACGGTACGAAAAACGAAAATGGACAATAAAAATGGGACGGAGAGAGTATATCATAAGGTTTTTGCTTTTCAATTCATTACATTTGTACATTGAATTGATTTTTTAGGCTATTTCAACTGTCACATGCTTATTTTTTATTTATGAAAGAAATTGAGAAATAAGAATATACAATAACCAGTTTTTTATCAAATCGAACAATAGTACTTCTTGAAACTTCAAGCTTAACTTCTTGTTTGTTATTTGTGAAGCCAGTAACATTTCATCATGTTGGCGTGGTTATCCAAAATGGATTCTCTTGTAGTAGATGCCGAACCTGCTGCCCCATTGACTAAGAAAGGGGCGGGCGCAGCAGCTACATGGACCCCTTCCTTTCTGTTGTTGCCAACGCTTTCTTGAGCCGAGCCGGAATTCTTTATTTGTTGGAGATAATCGCCGACCAAAAGGTTGTCTCACCGGATTTTGATGCCGACAGGTGGTGTAGATTGCCAGAGAAAGTTGCCAACTTAAGGTGGGGGCAGCTGGAGGCTAGTTGGCTGCCAGTGGTAGTTGTGATGATATAGTGCGGGTCTAGGAGACGAGGATTATTTGAGCGATGGATTACTTTTGTCCGAAAAACGATACTAGTGTCCTTGAGCTCTATTGTTTACCAGGCTTGTACTTGCACTTAAGAAAAAAATATTAGGAAGTTTTGACCAAGCCTCCCATCGTTTTATTCTGAGAAGCTCTTTGCTAGAAAGTTAAGCTAAGAATTAAAACAAATTGTTTAATACAAAAAACTGATCTCCAGCTTACCAAAAAAAAGAAGCTGATCTCCTAATTTACTAGTTTAAAATTTTCTTTTTTAATTTTCTATATTGTGATTGTGATATGATGATGGTGCTGGTGGAATGGCGGCAGCGATAGAGGGGTGGTGTTGGTGGCAATAGTGGGTGCATAGATGGTGGTGCAGTGGAAGTGGAGCGCTGGTGATAGCGGTTTTGTGGCGGTGAGTCATGAAGGGGTAGTGTGGAGGTGGTAATCGACTGATGGTGTGGTGTGGCAGTAATGGCATGGTGGAGGTGGCGATGGTGTTGGTGATTTTGTAGAGAGAAGGTGGGGGCCAAGCCGAAATTGAAACAGCAATTTCCTATTAAAATCAATACAAAGAAACCCCATCTTCGAAAGCATATCAAATCCAAACTAACCTTGACCTTCAATGTAATATTAACAACAGTGTTTTCTGTTTTTGGTAAGTACAAAGAACAATAAACAATGATTTACAACATTATTTTTAACACATTATGAAGGAAAAAATAAAAAAATAATACAGCTGCTCTTTATACACTTATCAAACAGCTGGTTCTCTTTTCCTCTAGTGTTTGAAAGCAAAAAAAATATCACAAGGAAGACGCTTAACAGTTGTAAAAAGCAAACAAGCTGATCTTAGGGTTTTCTTTTTCATTTTGGGGCCCTAAATAGTTGGCTTCCAAGGGTGACAACTGGGGTTCCTTCCCCCATGATTGTTGTCAAGTTCATCTCTTTCTCTAGTATTCGATCCAATTCCATTACCACATAGCTCATGGAAGGTCGTCTCTCACTAGAGGGGTCCACGCACCTGATAATCAACTGAATGTATTCTTCCATGCCTTCTGTGGTGAAGCTATTTCCCATTCTTTGATCAATTATGGTAGAGATCTTGCCAGAGTCCTGATAATTTTGCACCTTCAAAACAAGAAAACAACTCTTGAGATTGCATGATACTGTCTACTACTACATACTTTTAAGGCGTGTTAGGTTCACTCTATGTAACAAAATATGATGCAATTAAAAAATGATAACTATGTTGTGTGACGGTTTGAAACCACCACACCTTTGCCGTTGGTGGGTAACTGGGTATGTATTACAAGTGCATTACTACAGATATAATCTGCTGGGTCGATGAACAAATAATCCCAAACAAACAAGTCTAGAAAATTTTATATTTGGAACTTATGTAACTAGTTGTATCAGTACAAGATTAGCATGGTGTGAGAACTGTTGGTACCCATTCAACCAGGTTTTGATTAAGATCTGAAGATAGCAACTCCATTGCTTCACGCCCGCTTACTAGTTCCAGAAGGAATACCCCAAAACTGTATACATCACTTTTGTCAGAGAACCGTCTGAACTCCCTCACCCTATAAAAGCAAATGTGATTAAGTTATTAAAAGAAAAGGAAACAAAAGAGCAAGGCATGCTAGACATGAACAAATCACAGATGGGTTTGTTGAGAGCAGTACTCTGGGGCAAGGAATATCTCATCGGCTGCCACATGAGAAGATGGGCCCACAATATCAACTCTTCCAAGGAAATTGCGAAGTCCCGCATCAGCAACCTTAGCTATGAAATTTTCATCTACAAGAACATTTGCTGTTTTGAAATCCTTATGTACCAAACGGGGACTTAAGGAGTGGAGATGAGCCAAACCTGCATGTTAGAGAAATGAATCATGCAGTATAACCCAGGAGCAATGTTCAGAGACATTTTGTTAAAGCATCCAACTCCAAACCAATTGGCAAAGATTGGAGAGGCCGCCCAGGCTCATATACTAGTTTTGGAGGAGATAATTTACCGATGTGGGACAAATCCCAACACTCCCCCGCACGTGCGACCCCCGATTCGCACGTGGAGAGGTCAACAAAGGATCTGGAACACACAGATCACAATGAAATAAAGTGCAACTATGTCACAAACAAAGGGGAAAAGCCTCCGAAAGCCTAGCTTTGATACCATGTACAGTTTTAGGGTAATCGTAATAGAGAGAAAACCCATTAGGGTTAATTTCATTCAACGTAAAATATATATACAAAAGCTGTATAATAATTGCACTACGGTCCTAGATACTTAAACTAATTACATGATAAGACACATAATTACACTAGATACAAATAGATCCATCATCTAACACATTTTGAACATACAAAGGAGGAAAGTCTCTGGTACTTGACAAACTTACGAAAGAATTTTGTGGACCAAGATGGATATTCGGATATTTTAGAGATAGAGAAGGAAAACTAATACCAGGAAAGCCACTAATGCTCACTGATTTTGCAGAGGATCACCTTTAGCAGCACCTATAGCTATTGAAAGCCTATGCTTGAATTCTAGCTTCTCCTGTGAAACCTGACTGGCACCTGCAACGGGAACATCACAAAACTTCATTAGAAATAAATAGGGGAAAGTATACCAACAAGTAAGACTGTCTACAAAAATGTTTCCATACAAAAAGACAATGGTGCGGCTTCAGAAATATTTGTTAGGGTAGTCATCGACAAAAACTTGACACACATAAGAATCTAAAATTGTGCTCAACAAGTTTCAATTTTTTGAAGTTGTTGCGTAACTATACATCATAGTTGCCATTAGATACATATTTTTACTTAAACACGACCAAGCATCATTTGATCTTCTATTCAGTGCCTCTCTTTATAAGTGAAGAGAAGAAAAAAAAAAGGAGAAAAAAAAATTGTTATTACTTTCTAAATGATTTGCAAAGTGGATTACATATTGGAGAAGAATTAGATGAGTTGTAAAATAATTGAATGTTAGGAAGACTCTAAAATTAGTAATGAGAAGATTTGAAGATAAATCAGCGTTTGGAATAATAAAGTAGATTCAAATATCATTTTTTCCTTCAACCTCACAGGGTTGGCTTGGTGGTCAAGGCTTGGAACTTAGGGATTTGCTCCCTCCTAAGGTCTCACATTTGAAACCTCCCAACTGCTATCAACTATTGTTGGGTCATTTCACACGGGCTTGTCCCTGCTTTAATGAGGATCCACACTAGTGGACAATGGGAATGGGTCCCCAGGGATTAATCGAGGTGCATGTAAGCTGACCTGGACCAGACACCCTGAGTTATCAAGTAGGAAAACTATCAATCTTTTCTAGTTCAAAAGCATGACAATAGAGTGTTCATTGCTTTCTTAGGGTTGCCAAGTATATGTTAGCCCCCCATCAAAACTTGTATAACATTGTTTTCGACTTCTATTAGTGGCGACTCTAGGAATTGTAACCAATGGTGTCGCTCAATTAGTTTTTGGCATTGCTTTTAAGATCCATCAAATGTATTTTAATAGGATTAATTTACAGTCCTTATATGATAAATAGAGGGGATAACAGGTTAACAATAGAGCAACAAAAAAATATATAAAGACATGAACTTCTGTAAAGAAAAGTCTATAAGTTTTATTTCCCCTCAATTCCAAGGCTATTTCGGCAATCAATTGTAGATTAATTTAGAGGTAATAATGGATAATTGGAGGAAATTTTGACGAGTTTACATTGCTGCTCTGTTTCAATTTAATTTTGAAACAGAGAAAGAAACCGTTGTGTGGGGTGAATTTTCTTTTCACACATTTTCAAACAGGGTGGGAATAGTGGGATGGGCAGTGGGCACATGACAGCCTTTGGATCATGTTTTAGCAAATCTACAGAACCAAAGGGCTTTGTCAGTGGTGACATGTCAGTACAAGTTTTCAGAAAGGAGAAAAATTATGCTTAGTAAAATGTAGAAATTTGCAGGCCACTGGATTCAACTGACACCACCACATGTATGCATGTAGCGTCGCCCCTGACTTCTATCTTCAATAAGAGGGTGTTCATCTGCACACCCTAAGCTCTTCTTGGAGCCGCCATGTGGAGTTGTGTAGGTAAAGGTTCAGTGACTTGGAACCAGATATCATGCTAAAAAGGACAATAAACATGAGGCCGTTTGTTTTTTCACACTCGTTCGTCACTACTCTGTGCTTGTGTGTGTGAGAGAGAGAGAGAGACAGGGGGCGGGGGGGTTGGGTGGGCGTGGATAAGGCATTACCGTACAAGTGAATGGAAACACTTCCATTAGGAATATACTCGTAAACGAGGATCTGTTGATCATTTTCCTGGCAGTAACCCAAAAGGGTCACGAGATTTCGGTGATTAATGGATGAGAGATAACGTACCTGTAGGGCATAAGTACAAGGTCATCAGATCTTGGAGAACTTAATACAGAAAACGATTAAAAATGCAAAGTGAAACAAAAATCGAATCCCTATCCACTCCAGTCACTTTTAAAAGCGGTATTTCACTTATACGTGACCTTTCAAGTGACTGGGAAAGAGGAGGGGAGAAAACAAAAATGAAGGAGAAGGCGACAATGGAGTTCATATTCAATATCACATAGAAGTGAGAACAGAACATGCTAAGATCTAGTCGACGTGGTGACTTGTCTTGGAGGTACACAAAAACAAGGTGAAATTCAAGGCAAAATCAGGAGTAAGGCTCTGAAAGTCCAGAAGGAGGAACATAAAAGAAACCTCTGAAATAAAGCTTTGTTGTCTCCAAAAGCATATCCCATCAGAATCTGAAACGGAGGGTGTGGTTGAAAACTGACCAACTAAAGAGAAAAGTTGGTTCCACTAATCTAAAATTTCAAGTGAACTCTCTTGTACAGTCCGTCAATTTCAAACCTCAAAGGTAAAACACAGACAGTGCTGGATGAGTCCAGAATCCCAAATCAAATGCAAAGAGCTTTTGCATAAGTTCTTTTAAAAAAACTAACCAACCATTATAATGTGAATACTTTTCCCCATTGGACAAAAAAGGAAACATCACCTCTTCAATGAATTCCTGACTAGGTGCAGCAGCTCGCTTTTTTATGGCTACAAGCATCCCATCATTCAGCAGACCTTTATATACCGCCCCGAATTTACCCTCTCCGATCAAACTTCTATCACTAAAACTTTTTGTCGCCAATGCCAATTCTTCCATCTCAAAACGCCTAGCTTCTCGCAAGGTCAACTCAACCCCAACAGATCTTCCCACTGCAGGTTACCAGGATAGATCATGGACAGATACGCATTCATAAGAGGTTCAGAAATCCATATATGTACATAATTAGGGGAAGAACTAGTGATCGTAGGGGTTCTATGCCACCCCTTGACTTTATGATGCCTCTATTAATTCATGTAAATTCCAAGCCAAAAATAAATAAAATCCTATATCCTTTTTGGATTTGGCCACCCCAATCGCTCCACCATCAAATCTCCTTTGGTGCAATCCTAAAGTAGAGCTTTGTTGAACATTTTAGAGTCTCATGTCAATTTTCACTCTACCTGATGTTTGTTTACCAAATACCAAGTTGACATGTGTAGGATTGTTGGCTAGAGATTAAACCTTTTTCATACTAGCAACCACACTTGTCGAACATTTCATTGCCTATGCAACGCCCTCCTTTCTTCTATTCCTTTTCATTTCCAAAGTCCTTAACGAAACCGAGTCAAAATAAAAGTGAAATTCATCAGTCATTGAGACATTTGTGTTATAGATTACTTATTATTAGCCTATTAGGTGATATTGAGCTGGACTTTGATTACAAGTGATCATGTATTCAAATTCTATAGGTACGACGTGCATTATTCATTATTTGCTGAAATTTATCCTTTTCTGGAAAGCTTTCATGAAATTAAGTTGCAATCAAGTAATTGTTTTATTAAATTGAGCTGAACTTATGGTGTTCCACCAAAAAAGCATTGATGGAATCAACAAGGGGGACACCAGATGGCACCTCAGGCAATGAAATCCTAGTTCGGCCCCTGCACGAGATATGAAGTTACCTTGAACTGAGGGATCAGAAGACCCTGTCTCAGAAGTTCTTCCAGCACTTCTATTATGAAAGAGGCAGAACCAGATAACTGTAATCACCATCCCCACCAATGCCACGGCTCCTGCAGCACCTCCCAAGATTGCTGCAAGAATCGTTGACATTTGATTTGGGAGCCACTTCAGCTATGGAGTCGAGTATTTGGATTTGTATGGTTACACATGGAACCTGAAATTAAAAGGATTTGTAAGCAGATGAGTTTCAAAAAGAAGTTTAACCTGGATAAATAAAGGAAGCATAAACAACAGTTGACAAACTCTTCTTTTCAACGGTAAACAAAAGAAATCCTATTAGTTAGATGCAGAAACATTATCAATGAGTGATTACACTACATTAGAAGCAAACCTTTAAGTTAGATCATAAGAACATAAGTGCTCTATCTGCAGTGTATGGAAGGCTTAAAAAACAAAGCAGTTGGCAGGAACAAAATTGCTACTTTGGACATCAAAGCTCAATCTGGACGTAGAAGGAAAACAACCAACTAAACATGGACCTGTTGAAAGGCATTGGATGCATAATTAGGATTCTAGTCAAATACAGTAGCATTGCTCATTTTGGCATCAAGTAAATGGGTGGGAATGTAAGACAATTAAAATGTTCACATTGGAAATTTCTGTTTCAGGTGAGAATGCTTTGACACACTGCACAACCAGACTGGCGGTTGAGAGAATTGAACGATAAGAGAAGCACATTTGAAATCAGCATTACCTGAATCGGGTAGCAAGATCCCTAAGAAACGGAGCTCCATTTGCCAATGGCAATTTGAGCGGCGAGGGTTCCAATAGAACAAACGCTCAGATCGAAAGTCAACCACATTGAAAATCCTCCACTTCTAACACAGAAATGAAGCAAAAGTGTAATGTAGGCGTCAGCCTCTCCCAAAGCCTTTAAATCAGGACGCAATAGCCAAATAGAAGTTTAAGTCCGAGTATTTTTGATAAACTAAGAAAGAAATAAAGAAAGAATGAGAGCGAACCTATCAAGTCAAAATTCATTAACAAGTGCCTTCTTGATGGGGAGCGCTACTTCAACGTTATCAATCAATCAACCAACCAACGAATCAATCAATCAAGACACCTCCTTTGATGAGGGAGGGAGGGAGGGAAGTAGAAGTTTAATTGCAGTTGTTTACTTTTTCTTTGGAGAGAGAGAGAGAGAGAGAGTAGTTAGTTTAATAGAGGAGGGAGGAGGTTGACATCGAAATGCCTTGTCTTCACTATCGTCGTCGTCATAGGGGATACAGACAAATGCCGACAGAAATTGTGGTCGCGCCGACAGACACACACAATCAGGGTTTATTACTCCACCACCAAAAAATTTCAAATCCCGTTTTCAAGAGAACAAAAACAAAATAAGGATACAATCCTAAACCCAATTCTATTAATTTGTTGATGACGACTCAGACAGAGGGAAAACCCATTACTAACAGAAGTCCGAAAGAAAAGGCAGGGGATTGTAAATTTGTATGTCAGGGACAAGGAGGAAGGATGAACTAACAGGATAACAGAAATTTGATCCTAGCAGTAGCAGATTCAACGGCCTCGGAGGAAATACAGTAGTAGTTCGAGACGAGAAAGAGAGAGTTGAAAAAGGTACTACTCCAGTGGGGAGTATTTTAGTGCTACTTTTCTTGGATGTGTGTGTAGGGAGTAGGAAGGAGTATTATATTGTATGGGCTGTAAAGCATTAATAGTGGGGTTGTCTGCTACTGCGCTTGGGGGCTAAATTGTATATGTTGTCGTGTCGCTCTGTCCTATCCCAGCCTAGGGCATCTTGGTCTTGGTTGTTACGACTCCCCCCTCCCTCCCTCCCTTACAAATTCTCTCACAAATTCTCTCACAATACATCATCATATACAAAGTAACTTTTCTACAACTACACACAAATTCCTCTTTACCATGTGTGAGCCCGTCTTTTTATGTTAGAAGTTTGTGTGTGTAATTATAAATTAATTGTATACAAAGATGACAGAGAGAAGGCACCCAAAATGTACAATCTATGACAGCTAGGCTAAACCAGAAAATAACACCAAAAGTATACTACTATAAAATTAATGCCTTTTTTAGGATATTATAGTATTGTTGTTTAGAATAGAATATTTTAAAACTTACATTTCTTCATTGTCCAAAACCAAAGGAGAGGTTTTCATACATACAGTATGTAATGTAATTAGAGATACACCTCTTCTATAAAGTTTAGCTAGGAAGGTATCCATTGATAATTGCATTGTTGCTATCCCCCACCTGCCAGCTATGTTGACACTGCTCCTACTAATCCCCTCCTATATTCAGTGTTCAAAAAATCCCCAGCTTGTATTGACATTTTTGTGTAGTGCACAACCCACCCTTTCTGATTACTTTTTCTTCAAACCAATTTCTCATAGGAAAGACAGCTTTGAATTCTATCACCCTCTCTACAGTTTATTTGTTTTCTTAAAAATTACTAGAAAATGCTAACCACTGTTTATGTGGTGATTATTACTCCATTTTAGTTTTGAATTTTGATGGTCGCAAAAATTTATGGTACTTTCTCACATCTATTATAATTTAATGGATTGTCGTTATCATAACATTTAAAGAAAATAGATTATTATTTGTAAAGTTGTTGTGCAGTCAAAGACCATGTAGTGCACTACTTCATTAATTAACAAAGCTTTGCCTCATAACCAAGCTATACTTGGATAAATGATTGCTCTCTATTAAACATCAAGGTAGACAAACAAAAAATTGCATGCCATAATTCATGTCACGCCCTCGATTTTTAACATAATTAAGTAATCCAATTTAATAAAAGAACCTCGCGTAACATAAATAATACCCAAAAGAGTTTCCCATCTGTCAAATTTACAAACAAGTCCCCATAGTTACAGAAACACAATCTTGGCACCATGGCCGAAATTAACTTAGTTACAAGTACAGCCAACTCAAAATATTACCACTTTCTAGTCAAAAGGAATTTAAGAATAATTAGTTACATACTCATCTTTACCAAAAGAAAATTGATTACAAAAGATGATTAAGTAACTAAAATAAAGTTAGCTTCCAAAATCTTCATGTCCAAGCACATCTTTACAAGCAGTCCATTGCCCAACATTCAAACCTGAAAAGAAGGATTTTGTTGAGCTACACTAGCCCAGTAGGAATATCTTTACCAAATTTATATGTATATATGGTGATAAGTGCAAACAAGAGGGGATAATGAAATACAACTCGGAAGACAATAGTCAATCAATCTGTAACTGAGCCCTCATCGAAGTCGAAGGCATGAACCATACGATGCTAACCCCTCTAACAATCCCAACTTGACTTGCTAACCCAAACTTCACCATCGGTATTTCCACCACTTGCGTTACCGGAATAACACCATCAGGATTACCGTGTTACCACCACTTGCGTCACGGTGATCCCTAACGACTCGGGTTACCGTATTACCACCACTTGCGTTACGAAACCCTCTAAGTCTCCGTATTACCACCACTT
This sequence comes from Rhododendron mucronatum var. ripense, assembly GCA_019656295.1. Lineage (NCBI taxonomy): Eukaryota > Viridiplantae > Streptophyta > Magnoliopsida > Ericales > Ericaceae > Rhododendron > Rhododendron mucronatum. The sequence continues at coordinate 116,159 of BPLT01000148.1, read as the reverse complement.
GCGTTACGGGACTTCCTAAACCAACCTTCGACCCAAAATCAACTATTTCTCATACAACACGCAAACTAAGACTCCCCCATGGACACATTCATAGATGGAACACCCTACATTATGCCAAAGTCATCACAAATGCACCATGAATGATCACACAATACCAACAACCTGTAAAAAGTACATTACAACGTTTAACTAAGTCAATTCTTATCCGGCTATTGCTAACGGAAGACCAACGGACCAAGGAATACATCAAGCCATCATAGGAAGTCAATTAGACAAGCTTGAGGTAGTTTAGGAGGTGTCCAAAAGGGTTTAGAAGTGATTGGTCAAAACAATTAATGGAGAAGCAAAATGTGCAAAACTGGAGATAAGCTCACTGTATCGATACGCGCTTAATTCGTATCGATACGGAATCAACTGTCCAAAAAGATAAGCTCACTGTATCGATACGGCCCTTAATCCGTATCGATACCACGGGGCTTCGGGTAGAACTTTCAGCAGATTTTCAGACATGCTCAAGAACCAAAAATCCGACAATCAAGGGCACGATTCTACACCTAATCAACGTATAAACATATAAAAGAAGTAAAGAAGTCCCTACCTCGCAACAATGGCCGAGATTCAAGCGATTGAAACGAGCCCTAGCTTTCTTGAACTTCAAATCTTCGATTCGAGCTCGACCCACGGATCTTCGAGCTCAAGAACGCGAATGGAAGGCTTGAGGGTAGTTGATTCTTGAAGGTTTTGAGGTATTTGAGTGAGATTTTGTGTGAGGAGAGGAGAGAGAGAGAGAGATCGGCAGGGAGGGAGAGGGAGAGACGGATGAGAGAGAGTGGAATGGAGATAAATGATCTCCTACACCTCTCACACCCCTATATATACTCATATATTCTTAAATCACACACACACTCCCTCCACTTTCTATTCTTTCACCACAACCCACAATCTAATTATCCACCAAATAAACCATATTTTCTCATTTAGGCATTTAATAATCGTTTCAAAAATTAAAATTATTAGGGTCTCTACAATTCATCATTCTTCAAAAATTATTGATTTAGTATTTCTTTCGTCCTTTCTGAATTTTTTTAGAATCACATCAAAAGTTTTTGGATTGAACATTCATCTCAACGAGAGGAGTCTAAAAAGTGAAAAATTACGATTAAAAGCAAAAAAATTCACTAAAAACCAAAAAAAGGTGATAAACAACTGTCTTTTTTTTTTGCCTTTAGTGTCATCCTATCTTAACTTTTTCAACTTCGATCCACTTTTTTATTTATTTTTAGGTGAATGATTAATTTCAAAAATTATGAGCTGAAGTAAAGCAATAAGTTACAAAAATTAATTTGTTCACCCTCACCTTTTGTGAGTGTAACTTTATGCATATTTCATGAGATATGTTGCGGAGTTCATTTTGGTAATCGAAACCGCTCATTGAGTATCAATTAATTTAGTAGAATACCATGCAAAATTTAAGTTTAATGGGACCAATGAGTACTCGATAAAAAAAATCCAACTTTGTCCTGTCCAGTTCTATACTCAAGAATTAGTAGATTTTTTAATCAAGTACTTGCCGGTATTCGATTGAACTGATTTTTTTGCGTGATCTTCTAACAAATCAAGTTAGACAAAATAAGCGGTTTACGATCATCAAATCAAGACCTGTAAAAATGGCTCACGGCCCATTCGATGTGGGTAAAGTTACCCTCATCATGATGTTTTTGAGAGCTGGAACCGACAATTTTGTTTTGAAATGCATGTTACGTTTTGTTTAATTTCACTCTAACATAGCTTCATGGTAGAGCTTGCTGAAGGCGTTCGATTCATTCAACATTCCCTTTCCCTCTCTCCTAGGATAGAGCAGCGTAGAATTTGCCTTTATCCAAAATTTATATATATATATATATATATAGAGAGAGAGAGAGAGAGAGAGAGAGAGAGAGGAATTTTCAAGTGAGGAATCCCTCATTTTTTTAAAATGAGGGACTTTCATTTCCCGATCAAATTTTGAAAATATATATACATATATATATCGAAAAGATGGAAAGAACGGAATGTTGGGGAATTCTCCAAATTACATTGTGGAGGTAGTGGGTTATGGTGTGAGAGAACTTTGAATTACTTTAACTTGAATAATTTCACACGGAAAGAGAGAAGGAAATGAAGAGGCTTAAAAAAAGACAACAAGAAGCTTCGCATGTGCTAGGCAGTAAGGCATGTGGGTACGCAATAAACTAGGCGCATGGCGCTATTAGTGCTGGACTCGGTACTTGGGCATGTCAAACTAGTATGTCTATATGTGCCTCCATTCCATGAAAATTCTAGCTCAGCCACTGCAAACATATTGAAAGACACCTTATGCCAATAGGCACCATTGCCTCTATTACTAATTTCTTAGCCATTTTGGTAATATAATTTCTTGCCATACGTCTCTCTACACCAAGGCTTTTAAGTTCTTCGTTGGTTTTATTTGTTCTTGTTGATGGAGTTCATCTTCTGCAGAAACAAACATTAGGTTTCTTGGCGTTCTAAATAATTGGGTGATTTAGGTCTGACTTTGGGAGTGCAAAACCAATGCCATCGGAAAACAAAACTTCGATTTATATTACCCAAGTATAAGATAAGGTAGAGATATATCAATCATATCTATATTATGAAATAGTCAGAAAACAAACTGAAATACATTGTATCCTAGACGCAATTCACCAGTGCCCTGATACACATTATATTCTTAGGTAGCGAGAGAGGTGAATACTATCTTTAAGGAAAGCAGCTCTGAAACGCGTCTTGAAGCACTCTTCCATCTTCTTCAACAGCGAGGAATACATTCGCCAAGTTTAAGTACAACTCCAAACAATAAGAAGCGAAATAAGAGCCTACTGGAGCTAGGGATAATCCCGTCTAGCAAAAACAATGAATCTCTTTTTGATAACTCAGGTTGTTTTGATCAGTTTATGCGCACTTCTACTAATCTCTGGAGAACCAATCCCACTGTCCAGTTGTGGAGACCCATCTAAAGTCGAGACAAAGCTTCTATGGACCAGCCCCTCAAAAGTTGATAGCCCTTAATGGAATTCCTACAAGGAAGCAAACCCCTAGATATCATGCCTTAAGTTGAAATACTTCTCTTCTATGTTGTCGAAATAATTAGAAAGAGTCCGGTGATAGCTGATATTTCTGCATTGCCTTTTAAGTTGTTGAAAAGAGGAACCTAGTTTAGCATTACCTCTGTCCCAAATTGCTTATTCTATGTGAAAAGTCATGCAACTTTCGAATACAAAATATAATACTTCCGTTCGTAATAAACCAAATTGCAGAACTCGTGAAATACTTTACGTTGGTGTAAAGAAATTCAAAAAATCATGCTCAGATAGAGAAGTGTATTCTCAATCCCGATTATAAAAAAAAACATGAAAGGTTGGAGTGGGGTGCTTGGGGTTTGCTTGGATAAAATGTGGCAGGTCGCATGGTAGGTAGAGACATTTGTGCAGAGGCAGGCCAGGTATGTGGCTGGTAGAGAACTTTGAACCCCCGAAAAGGCCCTCTAACCCGCCCAACCCATCCCAGTCATCTTTTCAACTGCGGGTGTCAGCGCAGTTTGGAGGGTTTTATGGACAGCCGTAAACCTGATGATCCTTTTTCATCCCCTACACTCCTACAATAACTTACGAAATTCTCAGGGGTGGTTTCAACTTTCAACTGGTTTTTTTCTATTGAAGTTAGACTTGGGCCTGAATCTACTGTTTTTAGTTTCACACCAAGTAGATTGAAATAGATCGTGCGTCTTCTGTTGACATGTCTATGTTACTGCATGCTTCGATCATCTATGAAGGTAACGACAACCTCCTTATTCTATCTACAAAAGGTCCCACGTCTACGTCTACAAATTGCAGAGGGATAAAACTACACTAAAGCTTCCCAATGAGGAGATCAAATAGAATAGTTTATAATAAGAATCGTTAAGTCAATTGATAAGGCGGTCCTTCCAACTTCCAGAAAAACAAGAGGAAGAAGGAAAACTTACGTACGCCATGCACAACTTCATGTCTACAAGAATGATGGCATTTTTAAGGTAGTGGCAATAAGAACACTGGGCTTCAACAAACAACAGTGTTGCATTCTCATTTACCTTTGTATTGATAGGCCTGCAGAGGAACACAAGTTAGTAGTCAACCATAAAAGGATGAGATACACTTAAGTCAAATGAGTATGTGTTACCTCACATTTACATAACACCGGCACTGGACAATCACGTATAGTCCTTGTCAGACACCACCTTTCTGAAAGAATGTTTAGTTTTGGATATCACTTAGTTATGCGAACTCAACGTACATCAATGTGAGCTGTACAAGGGCATCCCCAGATTGCACATCCAGGGGGATCGCCCCGTAGCTGTTAAAACAGACACAGGTTATTCATCTCCCTTTATCCTTTTGTTGCTACGTAGCGAAGCCTCTAAAAAATCAAAGTCTGGTCAAGAAAGGGCGGGGTAGGACATTAGTATTTTATCAGAGCTGGTAGTGAAGCATGAAGTTCAGCCAAACATTGGAATATCCAATTGAGCAGCTGTTCCCTTGGTAGTTCCAGAAGAAGTCCTGCCTGCAAGAGGAAAGGGAAAGTAAGGGAATATGTGAACAAAAAAATCCCCCTGAAGTTTAAAAGGAATACTATGAATAGCTACTTAATAAAAAAAATGACTTTGGTTAAGCGGAATGTCAACAAATCATATTCTTTTTAAGGATGAGGATTCCCTCCAGGAGAGAGCTAGTTTGAATACACCAATGCAGGTAAACCACCCTCGAGACTCCGTTTCCAGTTAATCAGGGCATGGTCAGCAGAACGGGAGTTGAGCACGAGCTTTGGATTTATGGTAGGTCCCACCCTCCAACCGACAACCTTAAATCGATTGCTAAGATGATCCACAAAAAGTTGAAAAGCAGCACATGATGGATCCCAACATGCAGGAATCTTGGCCAAATCCTCATACGATACGTAGGACAAACATCAGTTCTGTTTAATTTTCACCGGCGACAAATTCAATGGAGACTAATTGTCCAAATATCAGAAAAAGCAGGTTGTCAAACTACTGGCATCGTAAGTCGTCTCCATGTAGCCATTGGGAAACGATGAACATACCCAACCATACAACAAACCATTTACATTGAAATCCAAACAAAAAAGTACACACAACTGACCTACATATGCATACACACACAAGCATCACTACCTTTATTTGTTCATCCTCAAATTCCAGAGAATTTCGGTGGGCATCAGATGCAATTGAATCTGTTATGAGCTTGAAGACCTTTTTACTCATGTTTGTTTTCATGCCAACCATCTTTTCTGAAGCATATATCCTTGTAATCCCTAGATCTGCCGCCATTCTTCTCACGTAAAGCTTTTTCAGAAGAGTTTCCATTGAGTAAGGCTCTTTCCCATGTTGATGGCGCAGATTCTGTGTAAACTGCATTAAACTCCATATGTCTTTTTCAGCAGCCTTTTCAGCCTCATTAATTATTTCCATGGGGTTCTCCAAGTAGTTTATGTACTCAGAAGGTAGATGAAGATTTATATTCAAATCGAGCTGGCACACAAAAAATGGAAACAAGTGGTCAGCAAAAGACACGACTGTTTTGATTTTTTGAATTCGACACAAATGACTGGTCTAACATCACAGCAGGATCCTTCAAACTACAATTATTGGTTGCAACTTGCAACATATAACTTCAGTCTGACTGAATCTCACAAAATCTAACATGATCTCTGGGATCTGATACAAGCATGATGAGGTGTTGTACAGAGCTAAATGCCACACTATGGCCATAAGAAGAAGGTTGTGTTAGAATAGAGTTGGACTTAGTCCCACATTGGTTGCTTATGTTATGTAACCAGTCGCAACATAATATAAATAAAGCTAACTTGTGTTAGGGTTAGTTAACACCCTATACACTTTTCCTTCTTTCTCTCACAACATGGTATCAGAGCGGGATCTTAACCTTAATCTTAAACCACCACAACCCTAGCCTCTATACATAATCCCTAAAATCACAATCACAATCCTAATCCTAGCCTCTACCTTAACCCTAACCCTAATCCTAGCTCATCGATTATTGTTCCCGCATACTGTTCACAGATTACTATTCATTGTCATACTGTTCATCGTCATTGCTATTCATCGATTACTGTTCATTGTCGTACTATTCATCATTGTTTGGTACCGTTCCGTCACTCTTATGCACTTATTGTTCTGGTAATTTTGGATTTTTGGTTGATCTACAGTTTACTTGGATTTGGATTTCATTTCTTTGCATGTGCTAATAATCTACAGTTTATCCTCTCCAATAGATGGTAGTTTGGGTATGTTGAAGTCTGATTTCAGTTGTTGGATTGTGTTGAGTTATTTGGTCTATGTTGGCATATGAGCTCTTGGTTGTTGCTCAATATTGGGATTATGTTCTTCGGTGGCTACTTTGGTTTTGTTGAAGATGCGTTGTCGTGCGCTTGGTTGTTAGCCGGTTAATCAGTTCCTTATTTCTTGTTTATTGGCCTTTTGTTGGTGAAGTATTTGGTTGGTTGATCTATCGGTAGTTGAATAGTTGCCTCTCATTGTACGGTGATATGTTTGTAATGAAATCTGGTTCTCTTTTTAATTCTGCTGTTTCTAGTGATTTTGGTTCTTCATTTAGCCGTGGCCTTGGTCGCGGCCGTGATTATGGGTATAGTGGTCGTTTTGACAGTGTTTTTGGTGGTCATGATTCTGGTCTTTGTGGATTTAGTCGTACAGATCGCATGTCAGGGGGAGGTGGCCATAGTCGAGGCCGTGGTCCTAGATTTTGTACTTATTGTGGGGAACTAATCATACGGTGGAGCATTGCCATCACCTACATGGTTTTCCTCAGGCTCATCGGGTTACTTCTTTCGAGGATATTAGGCAGGTTGCACGCTCCATTGCTATGGTGACTATTTCTGTGGAGGAGTACTAACGCCTTGTGTCACTTCAAACAAGTTCTTCCATTGCTACGCTATCTCAGACAGGTTCTTCTTGTGCTTGTATAGCATCTTCTCGTTTTTCTGTTCCTTGTGTTATTGATTCTGGTGCATCTGATCTTATGACCGGTAATTCTACTATTCTTTCTGGTAATCAGTCCATAGATAAACCATCTCGTGTTATCATAGCCGATGGTTCTACCACTGATATTACTGGTTTGGATTCGGTTTATATTACTTCTTCTTTGACTTTGGATTCTGTATTGCACGTTTCTCGTTTTTCATTAAATCTTATGTCCGTTAGTAAACTTACTAAATCTTTAAATTGCTCTGTCGCATTTCTTCTTGATGGTTATATGTTTTAGGATCTCAAGACGGGGCGAAAAATTGGTGGTAGTACTCAGCATGGTGGTCTGTATTACTTTACCGACAATGTTCACCCTAGCTCTGTTGCACTTCAGTCTTCTGTGTCACCCTATCAACATCATGGTCGACTTAGTCATCCATCCCTTCAGAATCTTAAACGGCTGGTACCTTAATGTAGCCATGTTGATACTTTGCCCTGTCAAGTTTGTGAGTTTAGTAAACATCATAAAGTGTCTTTTTATCCTAGGATTGAGAGTCGTGTATCCCGTCCTTTTCACTTAGTTCATTATGATATTTGGGGTCCAATGCGTGTTCCTAATGTTTTTGCTTTTAGTATTATGTTATTTTTGTCGATGATTATTCTCGTGTTACGTATCTTTATCTCATGAAAGAGCGGTCAGAGTTGTCTTCTATCTTTAAGCCATTTTATATGGAAATCAAAACTCAATTTGATACTTGCATACGTATATTTCATTCTGACAATGCAGGTGAATATTTTCATAATTCTCTTTCTAAGTTTTTTGGATGACCATGGTATAATTCACCAATCTTCGTGCGCTCGAACTCCACAACAAAATGGAGTTGCCGAACGCAAGATTAGGCATTTATCATAGGTTATGCGTGCTCTATTATTTCAAATGCAAGTTCCTAAGTCTTACTGGCGTTATGCTGTTCATAAAGCATGTTACTTGATCAATTGTATGCCATCTAGCATTACCCCTATGAATGTTTGGGTGCACCTGTTATGTTCATGCTCTGGATCCTGACCGGGACAAACTTGATCCACGGTCAATTCGGTGTATTTTCCTGGGTTACTCGCGCACTCAGAAAGGGTATAAGTGTTACTCACCATCTCTTCGTCATCATTTTGTTTGTGCTGATGTCACATTTAATGAGTCATTGCCCTTTTACTCGGGTCACAATACTCCCGTTGACCTTCCTAAGTTTGAGTCTGAGTCTGTGTTTCCTATTTGTGTACCATCTGGTCCTCCCTTGTAGGTGTATGTTCGTCGGCAAAAAGTATTAACTGCCCCACAAGTACCAACCACCATGCCTCCTCCATCCCAATATCCGGTTGCACCTTCACCTCCACCGTCACCCCCCGCCTCCACGTCCACCATCACCTGGTCTTCCTATAGCTCTTCGCAAAGGTATTCGGTCTTGCACATCTCATCCTATTGCTCAGTTTGTTTCCTATGATCACATGTCTCCGTCCCTTCATGCTTTTACTACTTCTGTTTCGTCCATTTTTGTTCCTAACACTGTTCAGGAGGCCTTATGTGTTTCTAAGTGGCGGACAGCTATGGAGGCTGAGATGTCTGCATCTCATCCTATTGCTCAGTTTGTTTCCTATGATCACGTGTCTCCGTCCCTTCATGCTTTTACTACTTCTGTTTCGTCCATTTTTGTTCCTAACACTGTTCAGGAGGCCTTATGTGTTTCTAAGTGGCGGACAGCTATGGAGGCCGAGATGTCTGCTCTTCATGACAATGGCAATTGAGAGTTGGTTTCTCTTCCACCAGGAAAGTCTACCGTTGGATGTCGGTGGGTATTTACCATCAAGTATAATCCGAATGGCACAGTAGAACGGTACAAGGCCCGCCTTGTGGCCAAAGGCTATATCCAGACGTATGGCATTGATTATGCTAAGACTTTTTCTCCGGTGGCCAAGATTTACTTTGTTCGCATTATTATTTCTATGGCTGCCAATCTTGGTTGGCCTTTGTTTCAGTTGGATGTCAAGAATGCATTTCTACATGGTGACCTGCTCGAGGAGGTGTATACGGAGCAACCTCCTGGGTTTGTTGCTCAGGGGGCGCATTCTCAGGTGTGTCGCCTTTGCAAAGCCCTCTATGGTCTTAAGCAGTCCCCTCGAGCTTGGTTTGGCAGGTTTAGTGATATTGTGTTGCAGACTGCAGTTTGGTATGCGTCGCTCTCATTCTGATCATTTTGTCTTCTCTATTCAGTCAGATCGGGGAAGAGTAGTGTTGATTGTGTGTGAGGATGATATCATTATTACTAGGATGATCAAAAAGGTATTGATGAGTTGAAACAGTTCTTACAGCGTCAGTTTCACACCAAAGATTTGGGTAAGCTACGATATTTCTTGGGTATCGAGGTAGCAAAATCCAAGGAATGGATCAGTCTATCTCAAAGAAAGTATACGCTAGATATTCTAGAAGAGACTGGTTTATTGGGAGCAAAGCCTGCGGAGACTCGTATGGATCCAAACGTCATATTGTGTGTTGATCAGGGGGAGATATTTCCTCATCAAGATCGTTATCGTCGCTTGGTAGGCAAGCTGAATTATCTCACCAATACACGGTCGCTTGGTAGGCAAGCTGAATTATAAAGTCAGTTCATGTCAGCCCCTCGTTTTCCACATTGGGAAGCTTGTCTTCATATTGTGAAGTATCTCAAAGCTCATCCTGGACGTGGCTTATTTTATCGTTCAAATGGTTATTTGCGTGTTGAAGCCTTTACTGACGCTGATTGGGCAGGATCACCATCTGATAGACGGTCCACAACTGGGTACTTTACTTTTGTTGGTGGAAATTTAGTTACCTGGAAGAGCAAGAAACAAACTGTGGTTGCTCGATCCAGTGCTGAAGGATCGAGCTGAAGCAGAGTATTGTGCCATGGCTCATACTACATGCGAGGTTGTATGGTTGAGAGCTTTGCTCGAGGAGTTGGAGTTTCGCGTACAGTTACCTATTCCTATGTATAGTGATAATCAGGCAGCAACACATATCGCTTTGAATCCGGTATTTCATGAGAGAACCAAACATATCGAGGTAGATTGTCAGATTGTTCGGGAGAAGATAGATAGTGGCGTGTTGGCTACCCCTTTCGTGTCTACAGGAGCTCAGTTGGCAGATGTCTTCACCAAACCTTTAGTTAAACCACGTTTAGAGTTGTTACATAACAAGTTGGGATTTTGTGATATTTATCCTCCAGCTTGAGGGGGAGTGTTAGAATAGAGTTGGACTTAGTCCCACATTAGTTATGTAACTAGTCGCAACATAATATAAATAAAGCTCACTTGTGTTAGGGTTAATTAACACCCTATACACTTTTCCTTGTTGGGCCACAAGGCCAGTTCACGGTAATGAATGGTGGTATCAGTCGGGGCAAATGCGACGAGTACATTGCATCATAACGTGGGGTGATTGCGACAACCTAATATTAGCCTTTAGTTCCACAATGGTTTGGAACTAATGCTTTGTTTGGAACTTGTGGAACAAAAAGAGAAAGGAACGGAAAATTATAAAATTCTCTCTCCCATTGCTTGATTTGGAGAAAAATAGGAGAGAAAATAGAAAAATCTAGAATTGTACACAGTACAATTTCCCTCTCATTTTCCTTTCTCTTCTTTTCTCCCTCTTTCCTCAAGTTTCAAATAGAACATAAAGGACGGTTCAATATATAAGTAAACCCACCAAGACTACATGTTACATTTGAGTATACCTTTTGAGGCCAAGTGATTTAGGCGGAAGGATGCACTTGGATAGTTGGATGCGGGGTCATTATACTTTACGTATCCTTTAATCTAGTATGGATAATGACGACATGAGGCATGCAGGTCCTCCTTTATATTTATCCATGAACAAGTACGTTTCCAAAGTTAAAATGTAATGTTTGTCTGTTCGCTTTTTTTTTTTTAACTTAATTACATTTGCATGTTTCCAAAAATAAGCAAATACCTCTACAGATTGGTAAGGAACTGGAATAATACGATGTTCATCAACCTGAATTCACACAAAAAAAAAAAAGTTTAAATTAAGTAACAAGAGTGTAAAAAATGGAAAGACTGTATAGAAAAAAATGGAAAGGCTATATGGAAAATCTGCAAACCAGGTTTCTCGACAATTATAATAAATCCTATTTGAGAACTTGATCTTAGTAGATTTCTTTTGTTTCGACCCTTCAACAATTACGACTTGTCTAACCCTTCATGCAGTTCTTTTAGAAAACAAAGCATAAACAAGTTAGATAAGGGATTTCTCCATTCAAAGCTGACAGGAAGAGAAGAGTCATCCATCATACTGGGTTGAATCTTTCACAAAGAAACTGAAGTTCAGTTAGTAAAGATCATAAACAAAAACATACCTCAGACAAGCTCTCAAAAAGCATTTCAAAGAAGAGATCAATGCCTACATTTCCAACATCTCCAGTTTGTTGCTCACCGAAAATATTACCAAAGCCTCTTATCGCCATGTCTCTTTCTGCAAGTTGGAAGCCTTGGCCAAGATCACGGCACTCTTCAAGGGCTGCAAGCCTCTCCTAGATGTTAAAATTTCAAAACTTATTTTGCGCGATACAGGAAATAAAAACAATAACATCTCAGAAATATGCAAATAGGAGCATCAAAATGCTAAAAGGTGTTCTCTTAAAATAGAATAATTGGAAACAAACAATAGAACAGCCATCATTTCATCAGGAAAGTACCAGTGCTTCTTTAGAAAGCAGCGACTTGGCAGGGTAAAGTAAGTGTGCATGAGCTTCCTTATCTGCCCGCCCCACCCGTCCACGCAACTATTGAGGGAGACATAAAATGATTAAAAAGGCAGATATTCATAAACCATTTACATCTTAATTTGTCGTTATAACTAGTCAATGCATATTTAAAGAATTTTTCCAAATAATTCGAAGACACATATGCCAAGCTATGATCCATAAATATCTTATTACACACACACAAGATACATACATACATATGTATATGTATGGAGAGAGAGAGAGAGAGAGAGAGAGAGAGAGAGAGAGAATTACTAATAATTCTGAATACGATAAAGCTCCTAGTGAAAAAACTGGAGAGACTAATCAGGTTGTGTATTGCATGAAAAGTTCTATCTTGCATTTTCAAAATTTCCAGCAGTTCCATTTTTCATTCAATTTTTTTTCAACAATTTCATTTTCAAGTTTTTTATATAACAATACCAAATGAGCTTACCAAATTTCTTGAGCCCTTTATAGAAAAACATGCTATGTAGCACCGATACGGACACGACACAGACATTACACCGACACTCCGATGTTAAAAAATTGGAGGACACAACACGTTAGGGGACACATTTTAAATGGTTTATATTTATACAATTACACGTATAAAAAGGCTGTAATTCTATATGTGTAACACCACATATAGCTTAAATCTTATATGCCATCACATTATTCACAAAAGTATTTTAACAAAAAGCGTTTCATCATCTATGTGTCTTTGTCATCAATAAACTATCATATGGTACACAAAGAAGAAAGACTTTCTAAGCTTTAACAAGAGTCTTAACCAATTTGTTTAACACCCCGACATGTCTTGCAAGTGTCCCAAGAGTGTCCTAAGCAGTTTTTGGAGTGTCCCCGGAGTGTCCAAACCAAAAATATTGAGAAAAAAGTAAGACACTTCGGATTTGAATGTCAGACACGTGTCCAAAGAGTGTCGGTGTCTAAGAAGTGTTCACCGCCGGTACGTGAGCTCCGACAAAGTGCCCATGCTACGTAGTCATCAAGCATATATGTGCTCAAGAATTCCAAGCTAAGATTTCCACGATTGCTCCTTCGAATCCATGAATCTTTAGAAACTCAAAAAGCAAAAACTTGGGCAAGAGAATGAACATAAAAAGGTAAACCTGATACAACTGGGCAAGGCCAAAGTGGTGAACATCCTGAACTATGATGGTATTAGCATTCTGGATGTCAAGCCCACTTTCTACTATGTTTGTGCATATGAGAACCTTGATTTCTCCTCGCGCGAACTTTTCCATAGTTTCCTCAAGCTGCTTTGAGTATTGCTGCCACAAGAATAAATCTATACATCAAAAATTACTTAGTAGCAGATATTATTCCAATCATACCACATATAGGATACATAAAGTTGATTTACTCCTGCATCACAAATATGAGCTGGTATTTGAATACAATAACACTTTTCTACCTTCTGTATTTTTTTGGTTTGTTTTTTTCCCCCACAAGAAATTCCCTATCTAAGAAAATGCATTTGAAATTCAAGAATATTACACCAAGTAATAACTGTTCGACACCTATGCAGCACAGAAACAAACACAGCGGGAGACAGTGACATGGATACGGATACGGGATGTGGCAATTCTTAAAAAATGGAAACACAAACAAGGCAGGGACACTACAATTTCTTTTGCAATTAATTTTTACTTATGCAAACCTAAATTATAACCACTAAATTTTTGGGTTAGGACTCCTATCGAATGCATTATCGATCGTTGGGGATACACGCACAGATATGTTTTATTACCTCAGAAAGGCTTTTAAAATTCACAAAAATTACCCTGTTGTGTGGTGTGTCCCCGACATGACCCTCTGCAAAACATATCATTAAAATGTACTGCCCACACTAGAATTTAATGGACGTGGCATGTCCATATGTGTCCCTTTGTGTTGCGTGTCCTCAGAGCGGGAAACACGGATGCAATCATTTCTAAAAGTGTCGGTGCTTCATAGGCTGCAACAAATATACTGAGACGACTAGTCATCAAGCATCGGCTAAATTAAAGTTACAGATTTTGGCTATCTCATCTTCTATTTGTTTAATAACAGAAAAACAAGTTACATGAAGTCACCAAGCTAGCAGTTTCATTTTGATTCTAAAGACGTCTAACATCAATACTTGAAAAGCTGGACAAAGTTGGGAAAGGAATTACATAACGATGATTAAAACTCTAATCCAGCATACATGTTAAATGCCATTAGACAATACTTAATATTGGAACATAACTAACTTTGTTTCAGAGTAATGCATACTTAAATAATTCACTTCCCAAATCATAAAATAGAGACAAAGGTGCGTGCACACTCTCAAAAATCAGAAAGACAAGCTTTGTAAGCTTTTTAATGGTAGTTAAAAAATTCTGTACAAGGTAATTTTTAAAAGGTTGAGACCTGTTGCCAGATGATATTATTTGGCCCACTCGCGCTAGCTGCGTCCCTTACATAAACACCCCTAATAATATCACTCCCTTAGATTGAAAACAAGGAAAAGGTGTTAAGAGATTTCTAAAATTGATTTAGAAAATTCTTATTAAGTTAATGGAAATTTCTCCTTGATAATCCTAAACAAGGTGGTCCCCAACACCCTATCATTTAATCCTCTGTATGGAGAGATTTTCTCTCATCATTGACAAGCAAATTGATGATAGATATTCGAATGGACTTAAAGCTTCGAATGACGGGACCTTTTTCAGTTACTTGTTCTTAGCTTATGATATTGAACTTCCTTCTAAAGCAAATGACCCGAACTATGAGACCATAATGGACACTCTAAATAAGGAGTTCTGCATCTGGCAAACTGATAAACTTTTGAGGAGCAATCTGTCTCTTTTACCACGGCTACAAGAGTGGCAAGTAACCTGAAAGCCTCCAGTGTAGCATCCCCATTACCTCCAACACAGGCAACTATTTTAGGGGACACCCTTGTTCATGAAAGGGCCATCAAAAAAACACTATTAGTATAAAATGGAGAAGATGCAATGGGTTTCTAACTGCAAAGCCAATGATTTATGTTTCATGGGTAGGATTACTTTGATACAGTCTGCTGCTTCCACTTTTCCAAATAACTCTGTGCAAACCTAAAACTACTAGCTTATACACATTTGTTAACCCCAATCAAATCGAAAATACCCAAGCAACCCAATATCTTCAACAACCCCTCTTTTAAGTTTTGGAATCTCACTGATACCCCAGCTAGAAAGGGAGTTATGACAGATGTTTTCAGTTTTAAATCTACCTATGACATGCTTATTGTGAATTAAGAAAGACGCGCTTGACATTAGGACTTGAAAATCCCTCAGGCTGAAGGATTTCTTTGGACTTGTCTCCATGGGAAAACTCTTACTAACCATCAAAGAACAAACAGAGGGCTCGCTTGACACCACCACTTCCACCCCTACCCCCAACTCTCCACTCTCATCCTCCCCCTACCCTTACCCCGACGGAGTTAGATCCAAAGTCCCCAAGGTTGACGCAATGTTTTAGCTCTGGTGACTTTGGAGTCGGATCAGACGACAAAAGCTAGATCCAGCGATGACAACATTCAATGACAAAAACCGAATAAGGGGCAGTTTTTCTTTTTCCTTTCTACTTTGTTGTTTTTTGTTTTTCTCCCCCGTGTTTCCCTCCTTTTATGGAGCCTTTGCATCCCTTAGGGGCTGTGTTGTATTTTTTTGGTTTGAGTTTCTCGTTTTTTGAGTTCTCTATTGCCTCACCTTTGAATGAAAATACCCCCAGGTCGCTTTCAGCCAGCTTAGCAGTATGCGTTAATAGAGCACGATGCTCACGCAGTCACTCCCGGTGACGGTGGTTTGGTTCTTGTTTTTTGGAAGAATAGAGAAAGTGTGTAGAGTATATTTTACCCTAACACACACACACAAATATATTTATATTACTCTAGAGAGTTACATGTACATTAGATTGGCGATGTGGGCAAACCCACTTATTCTACTAACACTTCTAACACTCCCCCTCAAGCTGGGGAATAGATATCAAAAAATCCCAGCTTGTTACATAAAAACTCTAAACGAGGTTTAAACAGTGATTTGGTAAGAATATCTGCTATCTGAGCTCCTGTGGACACAAAAGGCGTAACCAACACACCACAGTCAATCTTCTCTCGAACAATGTGACAATCTACCTCAATATGCTTGGTTCTCTCATGAAACAACGGGTTCGAGACAACATGTATCGCTGCCTGATTGTCACAATACATAGGAATAGGTAACTGTACCCGAAATCCCAGCTCCTCAAGAAAGGATCTCAGCCAAACAACCTCACATGTAGTATGAGCCATAGCAAGGTACTCAGCTTCTGCACTAGACATTGCAACAACAGTTTGCTTCTTACTCTTCCAAGTAACTAGGTAGTCTAGGTTACCACCAACAAAAGTACAGTAACCAGTTGTTGAACGCCTATCAGAAGGTGACCCTGCCCAATCTGCATATGTAAATGCCTCAATACGAAAATGACCATTAGAACGATAAAATAAACCGCGTCCAGGATGAGCCTTAAGATACTTGACAATGCGAATACAAGCTTCCCAATGTGGAAGACGAGGAGCAGACATAAACTGACTCACCAAACTAACAACAAATGAAATATCAGGATGTATGTTGGTAAGATAATTCAATTTACTAACCAAGCGACGATATTGGTCTAGATGAGGAAATACCTCCCCCCTGATCAATGCAAAGTTTGACATTAGGATCCATTGGAATCTCCACAGGTTTAGCTCCCAATAAACCTGTCTCTTCAAGAATATCCAACACATATTTCCTCTGAGACAAACTAATCCCATCCTTGGACCTCGCTACCTCAATACCCAAGAAATATCGTAGCTTACCCAAGTCTTTAGTGTGGAACTATGTAAAAACTGTTTCAACTCATCAATCCCTTCCTGATCATCTCCAGTAATAATAATGTCATCTACAAAGACAATAAGCAATACTTTCCCTCGAACTGACATAAGGGAGAATATAGAGTGATCTGACTAACTTCGACGCATGCCAAATCTCATAACGGCATCACTAAACTTGCTAAACCATGCTCAAGGAGATTGCTTAAGTCCATAGAGTGCTTTGCGAAGACGGCATACCTTATGACGCTCCCCCTAAGCAACAAACCCAGGTGGTTGCTCCATGTAGACTTCCTCCTGGAGATCGCCATGGAGAAAGACATTTTTGACGTCAAGCTGGAACAACGGCCAACCAAGATTGGCGGCAAGAGAAATAAGAGTCCGCACAAAATCAAGCTTGGCAACGGGAGAAAACGTTTCTGAATAATCAACACCATAAGTCTAGGTGTAACCTTTGGCAACCAGGCGAGCTTTGTGACGCTCAACGGTGCCATCAGGAAGATACTTAACAATATAGACCCAACGACAGCCGACAGTAATTTGACCAGCAGGAAGAGTAACCAACTCCCATGTGCCATTATTATGAAGAGCAAACATTTCATCCTCCATAGCTTTCCGCCACTCAGACCGGGAAAATGCCTCTTGAATAGTGTTAGGAACAAAAACGGAGGAGACAATAGTAGTAAAAGCATGGAAAGATGGAGAGAGATGATTATATAAGATAACCTGAGAAAGAGGATGAGAAGTGCTAAAATAATTAGAAAAAGCATATTTTACCGGAGGGTGGCGAGTCTCACGAGTCAAATATCGACGAGCAGGTAGATCTGGCAACGGGGGTGAAGATGGAGGTGCTGGCGAAGATGGTTTGGCAGGCTGGGAGGGTTCTATGAGTGGAGGCTAGGTTGGTGCTGGTGCGTTGGAACGCATAAACCTGCAAAGGGTTTGGTGGAACAGTGCCAATTGGAACAGCCATAGGTAACACAGATTCTAGTGTAAGGAGATCATGGGTAGTAACAGGAGCCGAGTAATATGGCAAGGACTCATTGAACGTGACAACAGCACAGACAAAATGACGATGTATAGTAGGAGAGTAACATCGATACCTTTTCTAGGTGTGAGTATCCCAGAAAAATGCACCTAAAAGACTGAGGATCAAGTTTACTCCTATCAGGATCAAGAGCATGGACATAATAGTTGCACCCAAAAACTCGAGGGGGTAATGAGTGGAAAGGCCGATCGGAAAACAAGACTGTATGGGGAACCTGACCACCTAGGATGGTAGAGGGCATACGCTTGACTAAGTAACAGGCAGAGAGGACGGCGTCACTCCAATATTACTTAGGAACCTGCATTTGAAATAATAAGGCACGCATAACCTAAGACAAGTGCCGAAGCTTGCGCTCAACAACTCCATTTTGTTGTGGAGTCTGAGAGCACGACGATTGGTGAATAATGCCATGATCCATGTAAAAGGATTTAAAAACATATTTCAATTCAAATCTCTCTTTCATCAGATAAATATATGTGATACGAAAAAAATCATTCACAAAAATAACATAATACTGAAAATCAGAAATACTAGGCACATGAATAGGTCCCCAAATGTCTGAATGAACTAACTGAAAAGGACGCGACGCGCGACTCACGACGCTCAACCCTAGGATAAAAAGTGACTCGACGGTGTTTACTAAACTCACAGACTTCACAAACCAACTTATTAATGGAACGACACAAGGGCACAAGACGCTTCAAACTCTGAAGAGAGGGATGACCAAGATGACAGTCCTGTTGATACAAAGACTCTAATGTCTGAGGGTAACAAATTGAGTAATAGTCAAGTAATATAGGCCACCTCGCTCAATGCCCTCACCAATCTTCCTCCCCATCTTGAGATCCTAAAAAACACAGCCATGAGGAAGAAATGTAACGGAATAATTTAAAAATTTTGTAAGTCAGCTCACAGACATAAGATTAAATAGAAAATGAGGAACATGTAGTACAAATGTCAAAGTAAGAGAGGAAGAGACAGGAACTGAACCCAAACCAATAACAGTTGTAGATCCATCAGCTAAGGTAACATGAGATGATCTACCAACTGGCTGTCAATCACAAAGGAAAGTAGGTATACTGATTTGTGGCTCCCAAGTCAATAACCCAAGGAGAGGAAGAAGATGAGGCAACACAAGCAATAGATGGACCGGTCTGAGTGAGCGTAGCAGTGGAAGATCCTATCATAGTCTGAAATGACAAAAAGCATTGTACTCATCAGCTGAAATAACCATACTATCGGCAAAAGATTGAGTAAATTGTCCAGTATCCTCAGAGACAGCGACCTCCTGATGAGCCTTGAGGAAAACACAACTCATAACATGTGTCCACCCAATGATTGGTCCCCCCACAGTAAGTGCACAACAGAGCGCCATGGACACGACCGTGGCCTTCCCCTATCATGCGGCCGCCACGACTAAATGTACAATCTCCACCACCACCAATAATAGTATCTGTATGGCCACCAGAACCACGGCCACTCATCCCAATCTCGGCCACGACCTATAAACCCATAATCACAGCCGCGACCATGACCACGGCTGACTGGGAACACAGAGCTATCAAAAATAGCGGAAGTCAAAGCAGAACAGTCAGGAGTCGGTGCAGAAATAGATGATGACTGACGGAGACGGCCGAAAACCTCGCTGAGAAGAAGTAAGTCACGAGTCACCAAAATCTGATTGCCCACAGGACGAAAGGTCGATGATGCACTGGATAAAAAATGAGTAACCCTGGTACGTTCACGCTGGCGCCGCATAACCTGAATATCAGCAGTAAAAGGCTCTCAGATATCCAATTCATTACAAATGCACCGGAACTTAGCATAATAATCCTCAAAAGAATCATCACCCTGATATATATTCAAGAAAGACTGATGAAGGTCATGTGCGATGGAGATTGTCTACACCAGAATAAAATTCTTTTGCCTGGGTCCACACCTCTTTAATGGCGGTATCACAGAACATCAGCATACTGACAACCTGTTCCATCATACTATTCCATAACTCTAAACGAACACGAGCATCAACTACTTTCCATGCCCTATATGTCGGTCTGTCAGTAGTAGCAGGAGGCTCATCGGTCAAATAGGAGTCCTGACTGACCCATATAATACACCTCAACAGCTTTAGACCAAAGAACATAATTGCCCCATTAATGGGGTGGAGGTAATAGGGCCCCTCTTGTGAGACCCAGAACCACTAGATGAGCTACCAACAAAAGTAGAACCAGAGCTAGAAACAGTACTAGAATCAGAATCCTTTTTCTGCTCAGACATTTTACCAGTCAACAAAGAGGCACCAACCAATAAGACAACAAGAGCAACAACTACCAAGAAGTTACCATCAACAGAAGCACGAACAACTACAACTGACCATAGCCATGAATACCCAACAGATTGTACCTGGGTTGGACATAACAATCACGTATACTAACTCCATAGATGACATAGATCCACCAATAACTAAACAGGATAAATCAAACACCGTCCAACCCAAATAACCTAAACAAAACAACTCCAAAAGGTTCGACTTACATCAATATTGAGTAGAAGATAGAGAAACTACGGGCAAAATGGCTCGCAAAACACCAAAGTCACGAGATATCCAAAAAATAACAGCAACAAAACACAGGAGGACAAAATACCAGCAACAAAACACACAGGAGGCCAAAATACCAACAAAATCACATGAATTTGCAACTAGGAGGCTCGCCAGAGACCGGCAAGGGTCGCCAATGACCGGCGAGGGTCGCCGGGGACTGGGCTATGGGTGGCGATGGGTCTGAGGCTGTTTTTAGGTGTGTCGCCAGAGAGAGAGATGAGGTTTTGGGGGCTAGGGTTTCAGCGCAATAGTGATGGTTCGCTATCGTGATTTGGGGGCTGACGAGGTGTTAGGATTTGATGTGGTGGTGGGTGACAAATGGGTACGATAGATCTATGGCGGGTTATGCTCAGATACCATGTTGTTTGGAAGAATAGAGAAAGTGTGTAGAGTATATTTTACCCTAACACACACATATTTATATTACTCTGGAGAGTTACATGTACATTAGATTGGCGATGTAAGACAAACCCATTTATTCTACAAACACGTTTAACAGTTCTAAACAATCTCTGTGACAAAATCCTCGTATAAGTTTCGTGGGCTTTCTTGAATGAATTTCTGATGATTAAAAGAAAAATAGACTGCTCACTTTTGACTCCATGGCCCAGATATTATTGTAATTGTGAGGAAATACATCTTTTAAGAAAATGCATTTATAGCCACAACACTTGGACCAACTTTAATCATGTTAGAGCTTATCCCACATTGGTTAAATATAACCTCCAAACATAGTATATGAGCCTTGGCAGCCTCTTCACTCATTGCCAATTGGTTTTGAGTTGGATGCTTTAACATGGTATCAAAGTTAGGTTTTTAGAGGCTTTTGGACAAGACTCTATGTCGTTGATGGTTGGTTCCCCCTTTGTTTGTTTATGGTAGTTTGCTAGTTGTTGAATGTGTTGAATCGTGTGTTTACCTCACCACATGCGGATCAGGGGTTGCACGTGCGGAAGAGTGTTAGAACTTGTCCCGCATTGGTTAAATATAACCTCCAAATCTAGTATAAGAGTCCGGGCGGCATTTCCACTCATTATCCCCTAAAGTGTTTGGGTGTACATGTTATGTTCATGCTCTGGATCCTGACCGGGACAAACTTGATCCTTGGTCAATTCGGTGTATCTTCATGGGTTACACACTCAGAAAGGGCATAAGTGTTACTCACCATCTCTATGTCGTCATTTTGTTTGTGCCGATGTTAGGTTTAATGAATCACTGCCTTTTTTCTCGAGTCACCCCACTCCCGTTGACCTTCCTGAGTCCGAGTCTGTGTTTCCTGTAGTCGTACCATCTGTTTCTTATCCCTCCTGTGAAACCTTTGCAGGTATATGCTCGCCATCCTAAAGTTCCACCAGCGCCACCTCAACCGAAAGCCACACCTCAGCCCACCGCCTCGTTTTAACCACCGTTGTGAGATCCAAACGACCTTCCTATTGCTTTTCGTGCTTTTACTACTTCTACTTCTATTTTCATCCCTAACATTGTTCAAGCGGCCTTGTATGTTTCTGAGTGGCGGACAGCTATGGAGGATGAGATGTCTGCCCTTCGTCACAATAACACATGGGAGTCGTTTCGTCTTCCTGTTGGAAAAACCGTTGTTGGCTGTCATTGAGTGTTCACTATCAAATATCTTCCCATCTTCCTGATGGAACTGTTGAGCCCTATAAAGCTCGCCTTGTTGCAAAGGGTTACACACAAACTTATGGTGTTGATTATTCAGAGACCTTTACTCCCATTGCCAAACTTGATTTTGTTCAGATACTTATTTCTCTTGCAACCAATCTTGGTTGGCCATTATTTTAGTTGTATGCCAAAAATGTCTTTCTTCATGGGGATCTTTAGGAAGAAGTTTACATGGAGCAACCACCAAGGTTTGTTGCTCAAGAGGAACGTAATCAGGTGTGGTGTCTTCGCAAAGCACTTTATGGGCTTAGTCTCCTAAAGCATGGTTTGGCAAGTTCAGTGATGGAGTTTTGAGATTTGGCATGCACGGCAGTCATCATTCGTATTCTCTCTTACATTGGACCGAGGGAAAGTATTATTGATTGTCAAAGTAGATGACATTATCATTACAAGTGATGACTAGAGAGGTATTGAACTATTAATGAGCTTAAAAACCTTCCCACGTCAACTGTTTCATACTAAGGATTTGGGAAAACTACGTTATTTCTTGGGTATTAAGGTGGCGCGATCCAAGAAGGTATTAGCTTATCTCAGACGAAGGATGTGCTCGATATTCTTAAGGATAACGGTTTGTTGGGATCTAGGCCTGTTGAGACTCCTATGGATCCCAGTGTCAAATTGTGTTGACCGGGGGAGCTGCTCTCAAATCCTGATCAGTATTGTCGCTTGGTTGGTAAGCTAAACTACCTTACGATTACACATCTGGATATCTCGTTTGTAGTTAATATGGTGAGTCAGTTTATGTCTGCTTCTCGTCTTACACATTGGGAGGCTGTTCTTAGAATTGTTAAGTACCTCAAGTCACATCTAGGACGTGGTTTGTTTTATAGAGCAAGTGGACAATTACGAGTTACGGCTTTTACTGACTCCGATTCGGCAGGAGGACCATCTAATAAGACATCAACTACTAAATATTATTTCTTCCTAGGTAGAAATCTTGTCAATTGGAAGAGTAAGAAGCAGACGGTGAGATTGTATAGAGCCATGGCACACACAACGTGTGAGATTGTATGTTTGTGGTCTTTTCTCGAGGAGATAGGATTCAGTGTGCAATTACCTATGAATTTGTACTGTGAAATCAAGTAGCAATTCACATTGCGTCTAACCCGGTATTTCATATGAGGACTAAGCATATTGAAGTTGATTGTCATCTAGTGCGTGAGAAGTAACTGGTGGTGCTATAGCTACTCCATTTGTGTTTACAGGCTCTCAATTGGCAGACATGTTTACTAAGTCGTTGTTCAAGCCACAGTTAGAATTGTTGTGTATTAAGCTGGGACTTCATGATATCTGTTCTCCAGTTTGAGGGGGAGTGTTACAATTCTATTAGTTGTCCCAAATCGCTCAGTAAAGTTTTGTAATAACTTATCGCATAATATAAAAAATAGTGGTTGTGTTAGGGTTCATTTAACACCCTAAACACTTCTCTTAGCACTCTTACTCTCCCAAACAACAGATCATGTGCAGGTCCATGACATAAGCCAGCCTACAAACTGGAGAGGACGGGGTTGCTATAAATCCCCACGATCAATTTTATTATTTCATATATGTTTCATTACCCAGAACATCACCTTACATTGTCATTTCGCGGCATTAATATGGTCATCCTAAAAAAATGTGGATTCCGATGTTCTAGTGATTGTGCACAAGATTCATAAAATGCTGTTGAGATCGCAGATCTGCAACTTAACAGACGTCCGAGAAATGCTAAGACCAATGAAATGACTGTTGCCAGCTGTGAAACGCAAAGCTCAACACAGATGGCGGTTCGAAAGGGAAAAACCTGGTCCGGCTGGGTTTAGGGAAGTAATTAGAGATGAGACAGGAAGATGGATCACTGGTCACTAAGGGAGGTGGCACAATTGCACAAGCCTTGAAAGTTGAGATATGGGACCTCCTAAAGGGTCAATTGAGGTTAAGAAACAATGATTGGATCTGGTGGAGGTCGAATCATATTACGAGCTAGCTGTAGAGTTGACTAGAGATGGGCTACTCCTCACTTTGTTGCTTATCGGAATCTGGTGGAGAACTACCAGAGAAGCTCATGACAATACCTAGCTGCCCAATACGTTACACCCTGTGTGAAGGGAAGAGAGTGGAAGACAAGTTGGAAAAACTTGGTGTAGAACAATAAGTGCCAAAAGTTGATACATTAACTTTTCCTTCTTTTCTCTCCTGCCCAGTACATATAGAAAAAAGAACGAGAGCAAGCTAATGGGTAGCCTATGCTGTAATTGAAAATGAAAAGCACAATTTGTGAAACAGTAGGATCTAGAGGTCAAAAAAATTGCTATTGGATAATAGAATGGGCCTAATACTGTACAAGGGTTTCTCTCTCTATGAGATTATAAGTACCAGAATACGTACAAACAAAATACCCCTACTGATAGAAGATAGTCTGCACGTACAAAGCAGTACATACCGCCCTTCCTGGATACTAAAATGAAACAGACTAATATCCCCTTCACTATCTATATCCTTCTTTTTAAGGAGATGTATACCAAAGTTGCTTGAGAAGGTTTGGCCACAACGCAGCGTGCCATAAACCTCCTAGTAAAACAATGAGGAGTCCAAGTAGAATGTGTAAAAAGGACAAAAGTAAAAACCGGGAACATAGGGTCCAGTTGTGAGAAAAGACATGATTGACTTGAATTTGAATAAAAGGATGCGGGTACTGTAAAGAGTCCAATATAAACAACCCAATGAAACTGACTTCAAGTAATTGGTACTAAGGCTTGCTAAGTTAATCATGGGAGCTTGGGGAAAGAGCACCGCTGCCTCATGCCTTCAAAATGTCATTTGTTACCATGGGACTTCAATGCATCAACAAGAGTATCACAAAATGAAGTTTGACTTTTTCCTATATCAAGGGTCAACAAATTGAACTCGTTATTAATCAGAAGTCAATATTTTACCATTCAAAATGTTAATCCTGTCATGGTAATTTGATAAAGAAGACCTTATAACAAAACAAATCCGTGGAAGATTATTAGAGACTATCCTAGTTGTATTAATATATAAAGAATTAACTGAAATGGATAAACTATGTCAGAAAGGGGTAAATGTGTGATATTAGAACAAAACAAAGCTTGAAGAACCACATAAGAAGATGATAATGATTCTCACTACAACACAAAGTCTAACTTGCAGACATAGTTTTGACTTCTAGTACACCCAGTTCGGGGAAGCTGCAAAACAAACCAATATTTGAATAGCAATTTGACAACCATACCTAATGTTACAAGCATAAACAGATTTCTTTCCCACCAAGGGGCAACCAAAAATGAAGATCTAAAATTTTCAGTTTCTGATGTTTAAAAAATAAAGAATCCATAACACATAATCAAAACTTAGGGATCTTAGTCAATTCTTCACAACATGAAGCATCTGTTTATCTGAAAATTACACAATCCTACTTATTTTATGAATCCTAGTTCATGAAAAAAAGAGATTTCACCTTCCCATGAGCCATAGCAACTTCAACATCTGGGAATGAAAGTTGAAGAAATTCCATCACTTCTTCAAGTCCTGAAGATGGTTGTGGAACTCACGTCAAGAGACAAAATCATAAGATAACACTGGACATTATCATTGTAAAAGAACATGCAAACTGATTTTCAAGTTTTCTTTTCTTTTCTTGATGGAGAAGTTTTTTCCTTTTACTTGTCTCTCTATGTCCTGCCATATGAGCAGTAAGCTGTGACCCTGATACATTCATATCTAATAATACTCATGTATTGTACCGCCTCTGCAAAAAGAAAATGACACATTAGTTGAACTTATAGAAAATAATCAGTATTTGATGTTACCTTTGATACGAGGCAGAACATAGAAAACTTGGCCACCACGGTCCAGCTCATACTCAATTGCTGATATTACCCTCTGTTTCTTGTATGCTGAAAGATGAGTTCTTATAGGAACTCTTTGAGGAGGTGGTGTTGAAATTAAACTGATATGACAAACACGGATGCAAAAGGAATGTAAGTTTCAAAAACAATCAAAGGCTAGGACGTAGGCTGAGGTAAGACATGGGGCCGAGCTAAACTAGTAAATCCACATAAAGTCATAAACCAAAAATGAGGAAACTAAACAACATTATATCCACACTATTAAAACATATCTGCAAATTTTATGAAAATAAAGAATAGTCCCTTAATAAGAGTCCAGCCGACCATACTGCTATTTTAACTGATTCCAACCCTTTCTGTGCCAAGTGGAACATGCCGGAGTCATCGCGGTTCATAAGAAAAGTGCTGACGACTTAAGTCCGCAAGTGCTTAGAAAAAGGTAAATTGATCTTCCACCCATGACCAATGGTTTCAGATTATGTTCAATTACGTCAGTGACACAGATCCACAATTGCCCACATTCCCTCCTTTACTTCTCAGAACAAAAGCATTCAACTGAAAATACTCTTTTATTTGTTTTTAAAAAAACCCGATGATGCTAACACAGAGAAATAGATCTTATACAAAACTACAATTTAATAAAACAGTGTACTAAATGCATCGACTTCCACTTGTGTCTTAGCATTACCTGGCATCACGAAACCCAGTCAATGCTAAATAAAGGGTCCTTGGTATCGGTGTTGCAGAAAGCGTGAGAACATCAACTGAAGTTTTAAATGAAGCGATCTGCTCCTTCTGTTTGACACCAAATCTCTGTACAGCAAAGAAACAATACACATACAAGTCAACGACATTTCCATTGGTTGGGTATCAAAATCAAAAGATGTATCACGGAGAAAGCATGGAACTGGAGGATTTGAACTACATTCCCCATCACTTTCCTTTGGCATATCAGCATAAAAAACGAAGGTCACATTCCCATGCAGCTTTTGAAAATAATATACATATCCCAGTATTTAAGACTTTGTGCTGCATAATTGTTTTTCCAATAGGAGACACTAGCCAGATTGCAGGGACACTAGCAGTCTTCTATGATGGTCGGAGAGCAGGGAGGAAACTTAGTTGATAGATAATGGCTCCAAGCCCATATGTGATGTGCTCCTACACAGTATTATTGATACGCTATGGTTTCGTATTAGAGGAAACAAGAACTCATAAGATAATTTAACCAATTAAACGTCTTAGTAGACATAAAACCCAACAAGATTAGCAATTTCTTGTGTAGTTATTGATCAAAACTGTAAAGCAATTATTTTAAAACAAAGAGTCCATATTTCACCAAAATGGTGATAGATACTTTATGGATACGAGTTATTTTAGACTTAAAACATCTTTAAAATATGTATTTTGACTTTCTTGAAGAAATATTAATAGAAAAAAGAGAGCTAAGAAACTGGTACAGATTCTGTTAAATTCCTCATAATTGGGGAGAACTCCAACACAAATGCTCTTAGTCATGGCAGAGGACTCAGAGACAGGGAGAGGACCCGGTGGCTCTACTATACGACAAGGACGCCCCTCACTATCTATAACAGCAAAAACCGTATCGAAGGAGGGCATAGGGGAGGTGAATAAAATCTAAATTCGCAGAGACTCGAACGCGGGTTTCAAACCCATCAAAAACCGATACGCAGGCTAACGAGTGAGCGGTTTGACCATAATAGCGGCTGCATCAGCCAGAAAGTCACTCAAGGGCTCGTATTGGGCCAATCCTCCTAGCAAGAAAGTAAATCCCAGACAATTCGGCTACCGAGAGTTGCAAGGCCTCCTGAGATGCATGAGAGATCTCTTGATATAGCTCAAAAATGTGAACGTCATTGCGAGAATGAGCATACATTTGTCTCAAAGCAATTCACAAACAAGGAGCCATGTCATGGTGCATGAACATGTCCATAGAGTTGAAGAACCAACAAAAAATAGTGCACTTTTCAATATGCAACACATTTAGGATCCTTCTCTGAAGATTGTTGTTCAGTCGGAGCCAAACAGACTTGCCTTTCCCTCCGAGGAAAAGACGAAAATAGCGATTCATGGCAAAATTCTTACAATTCAAGAAAACACTCGTAAGTTGTAACACAACGAGTAGGAAAATGACGAGACATTGAAGAAGCGTATTGGAGATTTGGAGTACATGGGCCATACGTGATTCAGCCATGACAGGAGCACTTAGTTCAACCATAATAAGCCATCAACGACAGACAATTATGAATTGAAAAAAGGGAATAACCAGCCGAAGACACGGAAACCCGAAGAAATCTGCTACCGAAGCTACATAGTAGCCACAAGCAAAGAGAAGAAGCAAGTAAACCGTTAACACCTTAAGAACAAAGGTAGAGCAGCAGTAGGAGGTGACGCAACTATCCGTGAATTAGCGAAAGGATGATCAGGTGACGAGCAGCGGAAGGGCTTGGGATCAACGGAGGGAAAGCCCTAGGTTGGTTGACAATCGGCGAGATCCCTAGGTGGATTGACAAGCACAAGGGCAACTCTACAATGGTTTCAAAGGGTTCAAGCGAACCCCATGGGTTCAAAAACTACACTTAAATTTTTATATTATTTTCATATATAATTTGATTTTTCTTTATCATTGTCCACACAAGAACATTGGTACGAAGCTGAAGTAAATCAAAATTCACTTTAAATTTGTGAGTAAGTAGATGATGTAGCACACTAAACAAAATAAACCAAGCCCGATAAATTTTCAACTAAACTAAATAAACCATGCCTGATGAATTTCAACTAAACTAAATATAATGTATTTTCTATAGCGTTTTGTATACAAAGAGCTCATATACATTTTTGCCACCGATGAGTTAAAATCCTGGACGAGCAAGGGGCTGCCACTGTGGTGGTCGTCAAGGCTAGATGAGCCCCCTGGCGGACAATGGTGGTGGAGACTCTCCTTCTCGTGGTCATGGATAGCAATTGTATTGGCATGAGGGATCGACGATGCTTTGCTCTGATACCAAAAAGGAACCAATATGTTTGATGTAATTTGCTTACCTTCAAAGACAGATAGCCACATATATTTATACTACCAATGTAGGGAGATACTCAACCAAGGGGTCCTAATTGACTAAACCAATTAGGATACACTGATTCTAATCTACGTCAGACATGACAAAGTTCCAAAAATTGTATTGATGCTCCATTGAAAAAGCTATAAATAAGTTGATCCCATTTAATTTATTAGCCATAAAACTAAACTAATTGTTTAACTGGCCAGTACAAATATATCTTGGGCTAAAGCCAAAATCGGCCAAACTCATAACTATTGATTATAGCAACTGACAACAGAAATTAATATTGTAATCTGCAAATCTCAAAAACAAAAAAGGTACTTTTCTAGCCGTACCCAAACCCATGCCTCTGTCCAATTTATTAAGCAAGTTTACATATCCTCCAATTAGGAAAATAAGTGAGTCCGATGAGTAGACACGTGCCTAGTCCGACACCAGCACCCGAGTCTGGGAACCCTAGCTTCACAAGATCCATTTACCTCAAAACAAAATAATAAACTCCATTAGGATCCAAAAGAAACCACTTTTGTGAAACCAGGTGTTTCTATCATTTTTTTGGAATGCAGTATAGAAGGAAGTCCAAGTTGAAGAAATTATGAAACCCGACTGTTATCAGACAAGCTAGGGAGATTGGCTGCTGCTGATAGAGTCGAAGAGGCACATATCCCATACATATCATCTAGGCAAAGAAACATGTTCCTATGACTGACAGATGAAATTAGGACAAAGATACCAAAAGCATCAGTTCATATCTCTTGCGTTAGATGTACATACATATACATGTCTGAACGGAGTTGAGTGAATGAGAAATATAACGAATTAATCTGGATGGACAACCAGACAGTCAGACACAAAGATGCAAAGCCATTAGTGTGAAGGATAGGAAGCAAACCTGTTCCTCATCAACTACAAGGAGGCCGAGATTATTATACACAACCCGACTGCCAAGAAGTGCATGAGTGCCGACAACAATGTCCAAATATCCATGTTTGATCATGTGCAGATACTGCTCTTTTTCTGCTTTGGTCTGCATGTTTCAAGAGATCTTGTTAATCCTGCCTCAAAGAAAAGCTACTATTGCTCAATTATGTTGTCCCAGAGTAGGGCAGTGCTCTGATGAGGAATTGCACTGCTGATGCAAATAAAAGATCTGCAGGTTTGGGATGAAGTAATCATTCACAACACTCCTACATACAACTTCTACCAATTTCACTCACCTTTGTCAAAATCAAGATCTAGAATCACCAAGAAGCTCTTGCGAACTTACCAAACAAAACAGGTTGCTCTAGGATGGAGATCAAAATTAAGGATCCCACAAAACCAAAAGAAACTGATCTTGTAATAGGCTGATAGGCATACATACTCAAGCTATCCAAAACGAGCAGATTGAGAAATGAGGAAACATGCAGCAAATCGCTCATAAAATAGATGAAAATGCAAGAAACAAAGGAGTGAAAAAGTAAATCATAGTTTTTTTGTCACAAGGATGATATGAACAGGGGAACATGAAAGGAATCTTAAAATGAAAATGGTAAGTTACAGAACATATTTTTTCAAAAATTGAAATGCTGAGCCACCATAACTACCAACACTTGTGATCAAAATGAGAAAGGAACCATCCAAGCGCCTTTTGCATTCAAGCATTCCATTGTTAGCAAGGAAGCTTCTGGTGACCATTTGATTGAGCGTAATAAGGAGTATCAACACCGAATGATATCTTTAATAAGTACTTAGTAGTCATCTTTAATGCTATCTCCTTTCAAAAAAACAGAACTTCATAAGCAAGTATGGTATCAATATCTAAACATTGATCCTACATCAGCTAAATAACCATCCATTTTATCCATCTACTGACAAAAAAACTAGCTCAAAACAACATTTTACCTGAAACCTGCTCAGGAGTCCAACCTTGATATTAGGATATTTTGAGAACCGCTCAGAAATAACATCAAAATGTTGCTTCGCTAAAACAATTGTAGGTGCAAGTACCATAGCTTGCTTTCCTGCTGAGACCACACAAAAGATAGCACGTATTGCAACTTCTGTTTTACCAAACCCAACATCGCCACAAATTAATCTGTCCATAGGAGTTTCTCTCTCTGTCAAATCCTTCTCAACATCAATAAAAGCCTGCCACAAGTTTCCAAGCTCTCAAGTTCCAGTAATGCACGCAAGCTAAAAAAATTCAACAAGGAAACAATATTTACAAGACATTTTCTCAATAGACACATAGAAATTAGAAATCTCATTCCTGATAGCCTGATAAACATGCACTAGAATGAAGTAAGTTGTCAGATGCTGAAATAACTCTGAGAAAGTGAACCTACTGGAGCCTAATCATACATATACAAGTCATGAGCAAGAAGAAAATAAACCATACTTGCTTTTGATCTGGTGTAGGCTCATAGAGAAATTGAGCTGAGAATTCAGCCATGGCAGGACTCTTCGGGTAAGGAGGCCTTCGTTGCTTTAGCCTATGTAGATACAATTCCATCAAGTCAACCACCATTTTCTGAACAGCAACCTTTCCTTTTACCCTTCTCCTTTCCCATATGCTAGTGTCACTTAACTTGCTCAAGGTTCGTGGCCTTTTAGTTTCATTTGGGCTGGAAAATGGTGATTGTTTTTGTTATGATGATTGCAAGATAGGTGCAACAAACACTATGCATACGAATCAGGACATGCCACAATGTAAAAGATTATTCCGTCACACAATAACATTAATAAGAAGAGAATCTCCTCTGATATTTCGATTTACATCGGAAATAGCCCCGGAGTCCTTACCTAATCACATCAGATACGTTATTGTGTAATCCAAGACCTGATCAAGAGGTTGTCTCATGGTGCACATGCTTGCTAAAAAACATATTATCTATCAAGACTTGCAGAGTCCGAGTCAGCTCTAAGTTAAGCAGGACTATGCAAGGTATACTGAAGGCAAAACCCACGAATTGAAACAACGTGAATAGCCATTTTATTGTGAGAAATAACCAGATGACTCCTGAATTGGTAAGAAAAGAACTCCCACGGGTTACCGCAATGGTAGAACCCAGAAACCAGGGCCTCAGGAAGCCTTTAATCTGTGATTCTAAAATTTCCACTCTCACCGCGTGCTATCAATTCCTGTGTTAGGCGAGTCCCCATAGAGCTTTGTCCCAAATTTTAATTCGGGCCCCCGCAGTCGACAGTGAGATAGGTCCTCCACGTTAATGGTCCATTAGGCCGGAGACTGAGGTATCAGCAAATAAAAACTTCATAACAATAAGAAGTAAGTGAAATTTTGCCAGTTCTGAGGCTCCATTCTTATTATGATGCCGGTAAAACTTTGGAATAAGCTTGGGATGTATTTAGCCCAAGGTAATAAAAACCTGCATGCCGTGAATTCTGGCTGCAGGTATATCGAATAGAGCATTATAAATGGATTTAGCGACCACAGGTTGTGTCAGTTCTACATGGCCAAAAAATCCTCTCCATTCCTGTTGAAAAGCTCAACTAGAATGCTTCTAACTTTCGAAACATCATGTATAAATCAAGTTCTTTAGCCCTAGCTGTTTAGATAAATAACCAAAAGAGATTGAGGGGAACAATGCATATAGACTTAAACTACTTAACAATGGTTGAAACAGAAAAGTGCTCCACGAATGTTGCATGATTTCAAAAATCCTACTAAGTTAGAGTTTTAAGAGACAGTTACAAAGATTATTTGAGACAAACTAAATAGAAGCAACGCGGTTAAGGAATAATCGGTTAAAAGATGAATGTCGCGTTAGGGTTAGGCTAAGAAATCTGATACCAATGAGTGGTGCTATTCAAATGTGAGAATGGTACGTAAGAAAGAGGTAGAAAAAGAAATTTTGAATGAGCCCAATCAAGATGTAATCAATTTGTTCGACACTTATGTGCATATAAGTTTATAACAGCTTTTCCATAATGTACTTTGATACAAACTCACGGGTATAACTCACCCATGAAAACCGGCAAACAAGGGGAGGATGCCCAAGTTCTTATGTACACAAGGCCATGCCCATACTTAGGTGATGTGGGACATTAGAATCGTAACATACCACCTTGCTCCGCAACCGACGACCAAGGCAGCCCACTCTATCGACACTGACCCGACAGTAGCCCTACCTTTTTTTTCTGGTGGCTCCACTCATTTATCAGTATTAATTACTTTTAAGTATAGATAAGTCGCCCCCTCCACAGGTCGCATTGCAACGCAGTGGCCAGCTCAGATACCAAATGATACAAACTCACTGGCAGAACTCACCCTTAAAACCAGCTTAAAAGGGGAGGGTGCCCAAGAGCTTATGCACACAAGGCCAAGCCCATACGTAGGCGACGTGGGACATTAGGATTGTAACATACTTGAACTAGTTTCTTTACAAACCCAAATTGCTAGCAGAGCGTCTCCAAAATCTATTTAATGCGGGAAGAAGGGTAAGGTGTACATATCATTAAGTTTTCAAATAATTGAAAAGAGGGTGGAAGATGAAGGAGGACGCACAGATTATAGCGATAGAGCATGCGGGAGGCTTGGTTAACAGGGAGCTTGGCCATTCCATCGGCATATTCTATAAAGACGTACTCAACAGGCTCAGTACAATCTTTGGGGCGGTCCAACTTAATCCCAACAAATCGTCCAATGCCGACCTTCTTGTGGACGACGTAATCTCCAGAGCGGAGATTGTAGGGGTCGGCCTTGTAGCTGAAAGCCCCCATCTTATTATTATCTCCGCCTTCCCCTCCTCCTCCTCCTCCGCCTTTCAACTTCTGCAAACCCCTCTGCTGCTGCTCCTTGACCAGCTGAATATACCTATCAGCCTCTTCGGAATCCATAACGGGTCTCGAATTAGCTTCTCTCTTGCCTGCATAATCGCGGCGTATCCTTTCGTTGAGAATAGATATCGCGTCGCGCTCCTTCGACTCGGTCTTCTTTTCCTTTCGCTGAGGAGGAGGGGCTTCGGTGGTGGTCGCGGTGCTGGCGGCGGCCATGGGCCTGGAGATGGAAATGCCTTCGGCGGCATGAACGGTAATTAGAGGGGACGAAGGTTTCCGATGAGGACGAGGTCCATGACGGTGAGGGAAGTTGGAAGCGAAGACGGTAATTGAAGAGAAAAACGAAGAAGAAGAGGAGGAGGCAGGGATATTGGGCACGGGTATGGAGAACGGGAAGATATTGGCTTTTGCAGCCACAGCCATATTTTCACAACGAAAGACTCAGTCAATCCCTTGCCTTATGGGCGGCGTCGGATTAGGGAATATGGAAAGGTTTTTCTGGAGCGGGAGAAATTATCAGACAAACTACCAGCAAAGCTTGACCGAAAAAACAAAAAACTACCTGAAAAGACCATGGGACATGTAGTGCGTTACAGTACAGGGTCATGTTGGACCCCAGGGTTGTCGATCGCAATTTTAGCCCTCCATTCGGTACCAATTGTCAATTTCGTCTCAGGCACCTGCACATCTAACGTCACGTAAATGGTTAAATTTTTGTTTTGGCGTCTTTCATTGACGAGATAAAAAATAAATCATTGATCAAGAGTGTTATACACACAATGATTATGTGAAACACAACACATAATTAATTTCTAACCTTCCATTATTGTAATAAATGGTTAGGATTCGCTAAAATTCTTTTCCGAAAAAGTTAAACTTTTTCCTGGAAGAGATTTTTTTTTTAAAATTTAGACCATCCAAATATATCTGAACGGACAGAATTACGTACACAACCAACACAACGGTTATACGCGTTGCATTTTTGCTGGTCATATTGTACCTGGGACCTATAGTGCACGGTTGTCGGCTTGTTTACAAATGAGTCGAGCTTGAACTCAATTTTTCGGCTTGTTTTGTAAACAATCTGAGAGTGAACCAAGGGCGAAACTATATGTATAGGAGGGTGGGTTGTAACCCAGTTCAGTTTTGAACAAAAGCAATAAACTTATATGTAAATTTTAGCCCAACCCATTCTACCCACCAACTCATCTTAGCCCAAGGCAAATTAGGCAACATTTCGTTTTCTGGTTCCGCCCTCGGTCAAATACAATAAACTCTAATCGGCTCGGCTCGTTTGCCCCCCACTAGCTAAGGGAGTGTCAAGTGAGAAGAGATCCTCATAAGCTACGAGAGCATCAATCCCCCCAACTGATCAGTTAAAAATGGGAAAATGACGGCTTATGATATGTTTTGATAATTAATATCCGCCAAGAATATGCTGATGATATTTGTTAATGTTAAAAATGTCATTTGTGGATATTAATTATCATAACATTTTATTGACAGTCGTTTTCCCATTAAAAAATGTGTGGTTGGTTTGGGTCCCATTTTGCATACCTAAATTGGATTTGGGCTACGTCGAGTAGGTCAATACCCATCCTGGCCCAATATATTTATTTTACTCTTAATATATTACTAGTAGGGAAACTGACGGCTCAGGATGTGTATTGATAATTAATGTCCGTCAGATACATGCTAAGAGCATTTGTTAATATTAAAAATATCCTCGACAGATATTAATTATCAAAACATATTATTGACCGTCATTTTTCCTATTAATTAACTAGTTAAATGTGACCAAGTACATTTTTTTCATGTGACCAGCGGTACCCGACCGTCCTAACCGAGTATGAGTATATGACCTGACCCCGAAAAAGGGTCGGGTCCAGGACCTATTACCCATACCCGAATCGGGTCCGACAATTTTGGGTAAATAGTAGTATTAAAACAAGTTTGGGACTAAGTTTTTCAATACCCTCCCCAAATGACCCAAACCTAACCCGTGGCCATCCCTACATTATATGACTAAAGAATATGATTACTTTGTACCAAAAAAGAAAGAAATAATTCTCCAAATGATGTTATGGGTTTTTTGGCGTTTTGTCCTTATTCAATTTTTTTTTTTTTAAAATTTTGTGCTAATTCTTTTTAGATTTTTGATTCGTCAAGAGAAATTGAAAAACCCACTGGCTGTGTTCGGTTCCTCTTTTTCAATTTTTATTTCATAAAGTTATCGGTAAATGCAAAGTGTTCGAAAGTTATGGGGACCAAAAAGTAAGTATTGCAGACATCTTTTAAAAGGAAAAAAACGTCTGTTCAGAAGAGACATCTGAATCGGCACTTCGATTCTCGAGAGAGGGAGAGGAGTCCCACTATTGGTACCGATGGGTACCATCCTGAAATCGTACTAACGGGCCTACTTCGGTCACCAAACGGTCGATCCAAGCCATCCAAAAATTCTAAAAAACAATAACGAGGGGGTCTATGTGAGAATTGATGGCATCCGATGCGTGTAGGGTGCTTGATTTAAACACCCCATTTTTGTACACATATACACCCCATTTTCGTACATAACGAAAATGGAGTGTTTGGATCGAGCTTTTACACACGTCGGATGCCATTGATTTCCTCAAAGGCCCCGTCGTTATTTTTTTTAGAATTTTTGGATGGTTCGGATCGGCCATCCGGTGGCTGGAGTGGGCCCGACGAGCCCGTTGGTACAATTGGGTGATGATATTGGTTGGTACCAAATATCATTTCTGAAGAGAGAGAGAGAGAGAGAGATGGTTCCCTTACTTTTCCAGGACCCACCACTGCCTTATTTCCCGTCAAAATCGAATCTGAATAGGCTTTTTTTCAAAGTCAAGGGACCCATTCATCTCTTACTAATCTTTGAGATTTCGCATCCAATCACATATTTTTACATTTTAATTCAAAATTTTCATTCCAAAACTCTAAACCAAACAAAGTGACTATGTTTATCCAAATAGTAATTTTAAAAATGTTCAAGATAAAGGTGGATATCTCAAATAACACGTGGGTAAAAGTAAAACTTTTAACCTTTTTGATTGCTCTCACCGAAACGAATAAAAATGCCGGAAATTTTGGCACAAAACTACCAAATACGATCTTTTTTAATAAAGAAAAAAAGAGATCAACAAAATGCCTAAAAGCTCCTAAAACCGTTAGGACTTGGGGGACCCTCATAACCAGACCTAAAATAGTTGGGCAGGATGCCCCAACTGTTGGCCCATAAATAGTTGTAAATGTGCTATTTGTGAAGGCCCCATTTGATAACAATGATAAATGGATGTGATTCGTAAGTAGATGAGATTATGATTGAAATTGGTAATGAGGAGGAATTACTAATGAGAAGGGATTAATAATGAATATGTTTGTTGGGATGAGATTAGATGATATGATTATTAATATCATGTTTGTTTCCATGGGATATGATTGGATTGATAGTATACATTTCAATTTTTGCCCTTATGCAAAATTGAAGGATAACAATCATATCAGAGCCCTAGAGCAAAAAAATAATTATGATCATTTATAATAAAATTATCAGAAAAATAAAATTTTCGCACCGGTTCAAACGGATTAAAAATTAGAACACTTAATTTTTTAATCATAGTTTTAGTATATAAACTATCTTTAAAAATTAAATACTCCAATTTTTAATCCGCTTGAACCAGTGCGAAGATTTTATTTTTCTGATCATTTTATCCTAAATGGTCATAATTATTTTTTGGCTCGAAGGCTTTCATGTTCAAGCCTTAAGATAGTTGAAGAATCAAATGAGGGCAATTTGGCCAACATAATTTAGTCCCATGGGACAGGACTACGAATACCATGTCTACTAGGGTATTACTAATACCCCTATTTATTTGGCTGGATTGGTAGTCCACAGGATTAGTAGTCCAAAAGTGTATTGAGTTAACAAACAAGGAATTCATAATCCCTTCGGATTCGCAATTCAATCCCATGGCTTAACATGTTTAACAAACGGGGCCTAAATGCTTTATTTGATTTGTAATTTGAGTAGTGTTTTTGAATAATGTGTAGAGAGAAATGAGAGTATTGGTGAGAGAGAGGTAAAAAATGGAGAGAGATAGAGTGAGAAATGGAAGTAATGATAAAAAAGTAAGAGAAAGAAATAACAGTAATAATTGAGTTAAAAAATATTTTTTGAACAGAGTAATAAAGTAAACAAAGCATAATAATTCAAGAATTTATAGAAAAAGCATTG
The DNA here is from genome assembly GCA_019656295.1 of Rhododendron mucronatum var. ripense. Lineage (NCBI taxonomy): Eukaryota > Viridiplantae > Streptophyta > Magnoliopsida > Ericales > Ericaceae > Rhododendron > Rhododendron mucronatum. The sequence continues at coordinate 78,138 of BPLT01000148.1, read as the reverse complement.
TGAAAACTTGTCAACTCCTTTTCGGCCGAACCCAAAACTTCTGTGATGCTCCCAAGTGGTATGGGAGCATCATACTCCCAATGAATTACAGTCTTTGGATTGAAAATAGACAAATCATAGCCCTTAGATCAAAACCAAAAACTAAAAATAGGGTGGTTTTGTTACAAAACGAGGTGGTTTCGACCTAAAAAACGGAGGATTACTTACCACAGAACAGACAACACTTACCATTTGCTTAGGCAACACTTACCATTCACTAAGGCAAAACTTACTACACAAGTGTAGGAAGTTCTGCCTTAGTGAATGGTAAGTGTTGCCTTCGTGAATGGTAAGTGTTGTCTGTAATTCATTGGGAGTATGATGTTCCCATACCACTTGGGAGCATCATAGCCATTTCCGGCCGAACCCGGACTAGGAATTCAAATGCAAAATCTTTACTAAAGTGTCAACCAAATATATATAAATTCTCTAAATTGAGTAAATTGACCGTTGATTATTGTGGGTTAACGTTTGGTAGGCGTGGCGGCTTCACGTGTGTTTATCATTTTGCCATAAAATGGTCCAATTGTTTGTAACTACTCCCAATATTCTACAGAAAAAGACTGCCCTGTTCGTTTTGCATTGTTTTAATTTTAATTTTTAATCATTATTTTATATATTTTTTCAATCATTATCTTATATTTTTAATTATTAATTCCATTTCTTTTTCTATTTCTCTCCATTCATTACCCCTCTCTCCAATCATTACCTTATTTCTCTCTCCACCCACTGCCAAAATTAAAATACCCAAATGTGCTAAACCAACAATGCTGCTTCTTTCCTTTCAAAAGTTTTCATAGCTAAAGGTCTCTCTCTGTGTCCATCGATTGAGCAAGGAATTTTAGGGAGATGAAACGACTTAAAATGGCGGGATCGTTTGTTTGGATGATGATGATGATGATTATGATAGTGGGACTGCAGCTGCAGGTTGAGGTAGCTCGAGCACAAAATCAGAGTCGGCCCTCAAATGGTACTACACCTGCTTCCGAAGGTGCGCGCTTCTCATCACACAAGATCTCTTCTTTTTCTTTTTTCTTTTTTCTTTTCTCCTTTTTTTTTTATTTTTAATTTTATTTATTTCCTCTCCTTTTTTGTAGTTTTGCTCTGTGCGTGGGTATAAGAGCACCCACAAAATTTTACATAGAAAAAGACACCTTTTTGATTTTGAGTGGCGATAGTCCTAGAGTTTACTACGAAGGATACAAATGGGAGTGTATAGTCTTTATCGAACTGGGAGCGGATTAGCTACCTAGATAGATTTAAGACAATGGAAGTGTTTTTGGAGCTCGCCGGAAACGCACCGGAGAGTAGCCGGAGCGGTGCCGAAATTTCCTTTGGGGGTGATCATTCAACTCCTCATAAGTTCTCTTCCTCTGAAGTTTTAATTTAGCCTCAATAAAATGGGTCGCCATCCAAACCTTTACTCCTTTGACTTGCTTAATTAAACTTTTGGCCAAATGTTGGCAATTGGATTTTATTTTTTAAAATAAAACTAGCTCAAAAATTTTTTTTTTTTTCGTTTTTCTTTCTTTCTTTCTTGAACGTTTTTAACCTGTGGCTTTGTCTTTTCAGTTATGGGATTGTTTTTAATTCTTCACGTTTTATTATTCATATTCCATCTTGTGTTTTTTAGAAAGTTGCAAACTTGCAATCAATAAAAAATGGAGTGTGAAGAGTAATTTCAACTTTATCCCCTCAACGCATTTGATTTGGTTTATTTCGTCTCTAAACTCTCAATTGCACCTATTTTCCCCCCCAACTTGTGTGGGTGCAAATTCGTCCATGATGTTCTCATCACAGCAAAATTTTCACACACAGTAATTTGCAACCATCTTCAGTCTTTTTATTTGGGGAGATAAAGTCTCATGCACATCATGTGGGATGGTTGCCTTCCACAATTAGACAGATGTTGCCAATCAGACTAAATATTTATAAATATGGTAGTTGAGGGACGAACTAGTTACGGTTGATAGTTTTTTTCTACACCAAAAAACACTGCAACTACAAAAACAATGGGGCATCCCCCTGAACAACAATATAATGAACAGCAAGACTGTACAAGTCAGCCATTATTTATCCTAAAAACTCTAGAGCTAAGTAACCAATCATCACAAATTTGCCTATTAAGGCAAGAAAACTTTACAGAATTGAAAGAACAAAGCTTGGCTCTAATCGCATCAAGAATCACTGCAGCTAGGCCATCTACATCCCTGCTCTTGTTCTGAAATATCCGCATGTTACGCTCCCCCCATAGGAAGTAAGAAGTAGCTGCCAAAGATAACTTGTATACAAAACTACAGAAACTTTTACCTTTCCTTTGAGCACTAGCCCAAATAAGCTCCTGATTCAAAGAAAGAGGCCCTTTGGAAATGTTATTTTTACGCAAAACACGACTCTAGATCATTGTAGAAAATTGGCATTCAAAAAACAAATGGGCATGAGACTCTTCTCAAGCTGTACACAACACGCATCTTGGATTAATTGATATCCCCCATTTGGCTATTCTATCCTTGGTCGAAATACGCTCCAAAATTGCAAGCCAAAGACTAAAGCTCCACTGAGGCACATTTTGGTTAAACCATACTATCAAATGCCGGTGTTTAAAAGAACACCTATGTCTGCAGGCCTCCCATGCTGTCTTGACAGAGTAACAGCCATTTGGAGAAAGAGTCCATACTACTCTATTCTTAGTCAATGGATTAGGAAGAAAATTTGCAGGAGTGTGACGCATAACCGCCGTCATAACTCGACTCCTCTGTCTTGGCCATCGCCAATTCCCCTGAACAATAATGGAGGATACCTTAGCCCTCAAAGCCCTGCCCCTATTTGTAACAATGGAATCACCGAATTGCTTGTACAATGCACCAAGGGGGTGCCAATTATCAGTCCATAGAAATGTGTCTTCTCCATCCCCAAGGCAATACCTGATCCAACCTTGGCAAATATCCCTTAATTTGAGAAGCTTCCTTATTACCCATTATGCATCATTCGGTATAGGAATTTCCCAGAGACTATGCCCTTTCAGAATGTACATATGCACCCACTTTACCCATAGCGAATCAGCTTTAAAACTCAAAGCCCAAAGGTGCCTGATATTGGAAGCCTGATTCCATTCTTTAAGAGACCTAAACCCCAGCCCACCTTCATTCTTTGGAACACATAGATGCATCCAATTGACTTTAGCACCCGTATGCTTCGTGTCAAGACCAGACCATAAGAAAGTCCCCAGCACTCCCTCAATCTCCGTAATAATTTTTTGAGGCAATATAAAGATAGAGCTCTAGTAGGTATGTATGCTACAAAGCACAGACTAAATCAATTGGGCCCTTCCCCCATAGGATAAAAATTTCTGAGACCAACTTTGAATCCGAGCCAAAATTCTTTCTTTAAGGACGATACAATCAGCAGAGGTAAGCCTTGAGCTGATTAAAGGCACCCCTAAATACTTCACAGGGAGATGACCCTCCGAAATACCCATTAGATCGATAAGAGACAGCTTAAGAGCAGTAGGCACACCAGAAAAGTAACAAGCACTCTTCATCATATTGGGCTGCAAACCAGAATAGCTATGAAACTCTTTGAGGGTATTCATAATGATTCTCAGAGAGTCTTCATGAGCACCACAAAAAACAATTAGATCATCTGCAAACATGGCATGAGAGATCCCTAGCTCTTGGCATCTCGGATGGAATCTAAAATTACCATTCTCAATGTTAAACTGCAGCAGAGAGGAAAAAGCTTCCATGACAAGTAAGAAAAGGTAGGGGGAGATGGGATCCCGCTGCCTTAGGCCTCTAGCTCTTGGAAAGTACCCCACCAGCCCACCATTCATCTTCATAGAAAACATGGTAGTAGTAGCACAAGCCCTAATCCAACCAACAAAAATATGCGGAAAACCCATAGCCGTCATGGTGTCTAACAGAAAATCCCAATCTACAGAATCAAAAGCTTTCATGATATCTATCTTTATGGCACATCTAGGGGGCCCTGCATCTCTGTGATAATTCCTTATCAATTCATGCATAAGAAGAACATTATCTACAATACTCCTCCCTTTAATGAAAGCAGATTGGGTTTGACTAATGACCAAGGGTAAAGTCTGCTGCATCCGGTTAGCAATGATTTTTGTTACGGTTGATAGTTGATAGAGGACGTGTACAATGTTTGAATAATCTGGTGAATATCTTTCTCCTCCGCTCAATCTAGCTGAGTGTAGTTTCATATGGAAATGAGGAAATGAAGTAGTTTGACAGAATACGTTAAAACGACTGTCTCCAAGTAAAACAAAGAAAAACTACTAAGATTTTACTGAAGGATCATGAAACCATTACCTAATTATACATAAGTAGCTTTTGAATTTTTGAGTTGCGGTTATCCTGGATACTGATTTTGTTGTGTTTGATTTATGAATTTGGTGGGCAGTGAATGCTTTGAACTCCATCTATAGAAAATGGGGTTTTTTGGCATCAAACCAATTGATAATAACCGTAGAACCATGCACTGGATTTGCCACCGACAATACCAGCCTCGCGGTGGAAAATGAAGATTACAATCCCGGTTTCAAATGCGAATGCAATGGGACTGTTTGCCACATTACTGGTCTGTAAGTGACAAATGCTTGGACTTTTCACCACATACCCCATATGTTTGCATAAGGTCCATTCGATACTTTTTTCAACATTTGGTACAATTCATCAAACATGTTCACCAACTTCTTTTAATGAAAAATTAAAATCAAAATGCTAACCCATCAAAGCGTAGTGGGTGGTTGTTAAGGTTCCTACAGTGTGTTGGAGTGCGCACAAAATGTATTGAAATATGTGAATGTGTATCAAAGTGTCTGAAAATTTATCAAATTTTGTCTCTATATATCTATCTAACCAATGCTCAATAGGCGGCGGTTAGCATAACTGTCTAAAAATAATGATGGCATAACATTGAACGTCAAAAAAGAGCTTGGTCAAAATGGAAAACGTGTTGAATTGTTGGGAATATGTGTGAAAGATTGAGTTCCACATCGGATAAATAGAAAAATGGTTGGACCGTAATATACAATTGGATGGCTCACCACTTATAAGGCTTAGCCTTTTAAGTGGATATGGGTAATTCAATGTATATTGGGTCCATGTTATGCGGTCTAGACTATGTGGATACTCCCCAACGGATTGGGCCTACGCGCACACGGAAGAACCTTAGGCGGATTAGACTCCCAGTAGAATAGACGAATGGGGCTAAGGGAATAGGCAGACATAAGCAGTGAATGTGTTATGGATAAGTTAGAAGTGACAATAATGAAAGATCGAATGAGAGAAAACCATTTGAGATGGAATGATCATTTGCGGTGTAGTTTAATTAACGCAGTCGTAAAGAGGATTTTTAATGACGTTGAGGGTGGTAAAGGAGATACAAGAAGGCCGAGGATAACTTGGGTTGAGGTAGTAAAGGAATATATGGTTGCTTTACATTTGACCAGAATACCATTTTCAGTAGAACCAATTGGAGGGAAGTGATCTGCATAGCCAGCCCCAATAATAGTTCAAATTCATGTTGAGTTGAGTTCAATGTAGTCCTCGTTAAGTTCATTTTTAAACTCTTCCAGCAATTTGCACGCTGTAATGTGCTGTGCAGTTGAAATTCAAAACCATGGTTTTATGAACTCGAGCTCTTTGCTATGTTTGTTGAAGTCCTTCACTTACTACTTGCTCTCTTTTCCGTGTTTGTGACAGGAAAGTCTATGCGTTAGGGGTTGGTGGTCAAATCCCAGACGAGCTATGGAGTTTATCTTACCTCAATGATTTGTATGTTTCTCATTACATGTTCAAGTAAATGAAGTATTGTCTTCCTTCTATGATATGTTTTTCTCTATCCAGCACCTCACCATATTCTATCTCTGCTTTGCATGATTGGGCATTTACCTCAGTAGGTCCTTTAAAAATTCTGTCATCATATAATGCTGCTAAGTTTCTTCCATGTATGCAGGAACTTGGCCCAAAATTATCTGACTGGTCCCGTGTCTCCATCCATTGGCAATCTAACTCGAATGCAGTACATGTAAACCACTTTACTCTTTGACTAAATTTTTTTCCTGGTCATTAATATTTGGTAGCTCAACTCATTTACTATCCTCATTTGATGTTCTCAGGACCCTGGGTCATAATTCGTTATCTGGGGAGGTTCCAAAGGAACTTGGGAAACTTGCTGAATTAAGAATACTGTATGTTATGCTTAAATCTGCACGTGTTCTAAGAGACAAGTTGGTGTTCCTATTTTCTTGATTGCAATGCAACTTGATGGATATATGCCCGAATATCTAGTTTATGCTATTTTCAGTTGGTTTTTCTTCAATCTCGTTGCTTTGCTATAGTGGTTTGAGGACTCCAGTCAAACGAACATTTGAATCATTTATACTAAAAATTGAAATACATACCCGTTTTGTGAATGTCCTTTATTATATTACCTATTTAAACTGTTTTGATGTTTTTGAATTTCTAATTTTCCAGGGCCTTTAGCACAAATAACTTCTCTGGCCCCCTGCCATCAGAGCTTGGGAAGTTGACAAAATTAGAGCTACTGTAAGTGATGAGGCATTGCTCACTCTTTATTACATTGTCCAGAAAAAGTGATGCTTCAATTGTTGGGCTGCATTAGGCCTGAATAATTTCTTGTGTTATTGAAACTGAATTGTGATATGTATTTTCATCATGCTCATCATACAGATGAAGATGTCACCAATGTGTGAGCTGCATAGATGTGGAAGCTCACCAAACACATTTCCCTTTGTTTTCCTCTTTGCACCCCGTTGAGCAGTCTTTTTGTAGTCTGTGCAATAATTTAGAAAAATAGGCAATGTTCCCAGCTGAGTTAGCTTTAGCTTTGGATGGTGAGGTGATGTACCTTTTAGGGGATATTGATATCCCAAGGACTAAGGAGAGTAAGGCTGGTGACACTTGAGTACTTGACCATTTTTCTTTGTTCTTATTGCAACTTATTTACTACGAGACCACAACATACAGAATCCATGATGGTAGATTCAATCAATTTTTTTAGTTAGATGAACCAAAAGGTACTGTGTTGTTGTTGGGCCCAGAGTGCCCCCATGGATTTGGTTACACAATGCCACTCCCTGAGACCGCTCTAAAAACAAACTTGCGGGTGCGATGTCGAATGCCATAAAAGACTTAATTGAAACCCTTCCTACCACCAATTGGTTTTAGGAGAGATGGTGGAAAGCGGTCCGACAAGTGGTATCAGAGCCCGGAAGTCATGGGTTTGAGTCGCGGGAGCGTCATCGTGAGGGAGGGATCACTCCCTGCGACCGCTCTAAAAACAGACTTGCAGGTGCGATGTCGAATGCCATAAAAGACCTAATTGAAACTCTTCCTACCACCAATTGGTTTTAGGAGAGATGGTGGAAAGCGGTCCGACAAGAGTTGTCGTGATGATCTTTAGACAATACCATTGATGGTTGCTATAAACAAGATAATGGAGTAGCTATGAGACCTAATCACTACAGTTTCTCAAAACTGTCCAGTAAACACTAATCTTATGCTGATGTAGTCGCAATTATCACTCAGAACCTAGGCAACAGGTTTTGTCCCGGATTCATCAGCTTTGGAGAGTTTCTTTTGTGGGGGTATTTACAGTTAAAAGGCCAATACATGTTTGGGTATCTTTATATTCTGCAGTAAGCACAATCCTTTCTACCCCCTGAAGCCACGGGCAGAACACCTCCAAAGCTCTGGTACTAGATATAAAGCTCTGTTATGTGTGTCATGTACCTTTCTTCTCATTGGCCTATTTTTTGTGACCTTGTCTCATGGGTTTTCACCTCTTGATTTATCTAGATGATCAATACTCCCTCCATCCCATATTCTTGGTCCTATTTTCGATTTCAAATTTTGAAGCGGACAAGCATTTAGTGTATTGGGATTCAAATTCAATAGCATTATTTGCTAACTTGCCCCTACTTTTCCCACTTTCAAGTGCATAGCTGTTTATAATGGATGGCTTTGAAAAATTACAAACTTTTTGCTTTGAGTCCTTTGACTTTCCAAAAATGGACAATATTTTTCAGACACCCAAAACGGAAAAAAAGATTGAGAATATGGGACTGAGTGAATACTTAACTTAATGCCCAGTGTTGAGAAGAAAGAAGTATAGCGTTGTCTCAGGAACATTATTATCGTCCTTGACAGGTACTTTGATAGTTCGGGAGTTAGTGGACCCATACCTTCAACATTCTCTGCTCTCCAAAACCTGCTAGTAATGTAAGAGAATTCTGACTTATCTTTCTTCTCATCTCATCAACCGAAAACATTTGTGTTCAAATTATTTGCATCTTTGATCAAATTTACCAAAGAAGAGTTTTGGGGATCTCAGGTGGGCTCAAGACAACGAACTCACTGGTAGCATACCTGACTTCATAGGGAGTTGGTCAAAGCTTATTCAATTGTAAGCAATCTTCAATACTGTGTTCTCTTTATTTCCACAATCACGCTCAAATTGTAGATTTATGTATGACATTTGGATACTTGTGACACTGCTCAGAAACTTATCTTGCATAGTTGATGAATCAACTTTACCTTAAATCTTCTGTAGGAGGTTTCAGGGAAACTCCTTAGAGGGTCCTATACCATCAACATTTTCGGACTTAACCGCGCTCATGGACTTGTGAGTTGTCTCTTACAATAGCTTTTGACTTTTGTTCATTTTTGGAGTATTATTAAGCCTCATCTTCTCTTTTATTGTATAACAACGCTAATACAGGAGAATAAGTGATTTAGCTAATGGAGGCTCTTCACTGGCGTTTCTTAAGGATATGAAGTCTCTGAATGTCTTGTAAGGCGACATGGTTGCAGCTAACCAATCTTTTGTTCTAATTTCTCATTTTCATTCTTCTCCCTTGCTCTTTTACAAAACTAATCGAACGTCATGTGGTTTCATGTCCCGCAGAATTCTAAGGAATAACAACATTTCTGGTTCTATCCCATCAAATATTGGAGATTATCAACGTTTGTCACATCTGTAAGTCGTTGCTGTTAATCATGGGTTGGCTTCCATATATTTCAACCTGAAAATTGGGCAGTTGATATTTAGGTTGAGGAAGAGGAGGTGAAAACCCAAAAGATAGCTCCACGAAGTAAAATATTGTTGATGTCTTCACGTTACTATCTAGTAATTTACTTCTTGTTTCTGACAACAATGGTTTATTCAATACCCAGGGATTTGAGCTTCAACAGTTTAAGTGGATCGATTCCTGATTCTCTTTTCACTTTGAGTTCTCTCTCTTACCTGTAATGAATATCTTGCTCTCTGTTCATTTCAAATACCTTCCCAACATATACTCTTTGTTGCTTGAAGTAGTTCTTTATGCTCAGGTTTCTTGGGAATAACAAGTTTACCGGTAACATTCCTCAACAAAAGAGTACTTCTCTCCTCTATATGTAAGTACATCTTAGATGTCGATCTACAGTTTATTTAAATCGTATGTAGGTGGTGTTGTCCAAAAAAATATCTTTTTAGGTTGAGAACTTCCTTTTCTGGTTCGTAATGGTTATCAGAAAATACATTTCTTTCTTAAAGATGGAGTGAGGGAAATCTAAAATATTTGGACATACACTAGAATATTCTTTGCCTCTTAATCTGTCTGTGATGATTTACCCCTTTTTTTTATTGCTTTATTTTTCTTAAAGGACGATTTTCACACACTAAAATTAGGTTTCCAGAAATTTTATGTGTACATGTTTGGAACAGCTTCAAAGAAGTCTTCAATAAAGTGTATGTCCTATTAATGCCTTTAGAAGATGGAAAACACATACGAGCCTTGGAGGAAGGGAAACTAGCTCCCCTTGTGTGGGTACCTGTTGGTGCGGCAGGATGGGGGTTGACTAAACTTCTTTTATGAGTTAAGATCCGTTCTTAGGGCTTGTATTACGGAACTCACAGAGGCAAGTTTGTGTGCTATATGGAAGGTCGTACCATTAGTCTGGTTGTTAGGTGGTAGGCATGATACACCCTCCTAGGTGTCAGGAGGTAGCTAAGATACGTCTTCCATCCTGTTGGCCGATATGTCTTATTTGAGCAGATGGAGATATCATGGAGATTCCTCTTAAGTGTTAGTAGCAGTGTGCTTGGAGCTGGTGGCTCCATGGGGAGTTCCCTAATGGGCAGCCTGTCGGAGGTGATAGAGCCCGATGGTTTGCTTGTCCGGAGGCGACGAGTATGGAGCCCGGAGGGCTCATTTCCTTATACATCCAGAAATCTATTTTCCTTTTTGAAAAGTCAGGTGGTACTTCCAAACTTGATAATTGGAAGTATATGGGAATCATGTTTTCTTTAAGCTGATTGGAAACATGAGGTCACAACGTGCACTAATAGTTCCTTTTAAACATCAAAGAAAGACAATTAGGAATCTAAGTCAGTCCATCATTATTGCTTGGATGAACTTTCACCGCCATGTTGTGCTGCTACTGTGTTTAACTGCTGTGGGAGACATGGGGAAAAAAACACAAGGGTTCTCGATTAGAACAAATTGGTTTTAGAAACTGATACGTGATGGTTCATGTAATCATAGTAGCATGTAAGGCTCTTATAAAAAACGAAGGCTTACCATACCTAGCCATACTAAGCATTGTGTCTGAATGAATTAAAGTCAGGACAGTGCCCCGCTAAAGATCAAAGGCATCTCACGATTTGGAATTGATCCACTACGAGATTGACTATGGAGAGACTAAGCTCATTCCTCTCCTAGAGATTCAAGCAGCAGTGAAGAAAAAAACATTTTTGCAGTCTTCTCGATGAAAGCTAAGAGCTTTCTCAAAGACAGCCCAATAGGGGATTTTACCTCTTTTTGTTGAATTAATTTAGGCTCTCAAAGGTAGACTCTAAAAGTCGCAAGATCATGCCGAGAAAGTCGAAAAGGCACAGGCTTTTGTCCATCTTACCAGTCTACAAGAAACGAGGCAATGAGCAGTGAGTGCCAGGTAGAGCAGCATTATCGATAGGTGTAGTAAGATACAAGAAACGGTGGTATCGGGTTGAGCAGCCATAGCTGTCAGGTAGCAATGCTCCCGAGTAGTTCAGTTCAGGTCAGGGCATGAAGCTTCAGGTTCTATTTGCGGTTGTGAGACAGAGGTCAGAGGCTACTTGTTATATATGTAGCCGTGCATGTTAATAGATCTTCTTCTATACTAGTAGTAGCCATAGTGGGTCTCTTCTTAGAGAGATGTACCAAACCTAGCCATACTAAGCATTGTGTCCGAATGAATTTGGGCCAGCTACATGATCCATTTTGCCATCCCACTCTGTCAACAGGATGGAACATCTTCTGAACATTCTCATTATGTTATTGCCTGCAGAGATTTGTCATACAATGAATTATCTGGGAGCTTTCCTTCTTGGATCAACCAAACAGGCTTACAACTGTATGTAAACTTTTTACCCTTTTTTTTTTTATGTCGCTCTTTGCTTTTTACATTCAAAGTTTGTGGTTTACTACTCCCTCCTGCCGGATTTAATTGTCCCTAGTTCTATTCTAACTGGCTAAAAAATGGGTTATATCTTTGAATCTGTAATGAATTTTGTTGTTTAGAGAATGAGAGAAAAGTGTTTAGGGTGTTAACTAACCCTAACACAAGTAAGCTTTATTTATATTATGTGGTGACTAGTTACATAACATAAGTAACCAATGTGGGACTTAGTCCAACTCTATTCTTACACTCCCCCTCAAGCTGGAGAATAAATATCACAAAATCCCAGCTTGTTACATAAAAACTCTAAACGTGGTTTAAATAAAGGTTTGGTGAAGATATTTGCCAACTGAGCTCTTGTAGACACAAAAGGGGTAGCCAACGCGCCACTATCTATCTTCTCCTGAACAATATGACAATCTACCTCGATATGTTTGGTTCTCTCATGAAATACCGGATTCGAAGCGATATGTATTGCAGCTTGATTATCACAATATATAGGAATAGGTAATTGTACACTAAACCCCAACTCTTCAAGCAAAGCTCTCAACCATACAACCTCGCAAGTAGTATGAGCCATTGCACGATACTCTGCTTCAGCACTGGATCGAGCAACCACAGTTTGTTTCTTGCTCTTCCAGGTAACTAAATTTCCACCAACAAAAGTACAGTACCCAGTTGTGGACCGTCTATCAGATGGTGATCTTGCCCAATCAGCATCGGTAAAGGCTTCAACACGCAAATGACCATTCGAACGATAAAAGAGGCTGCGTCCAGGATGAGCCTTGAGATACTTCACAATACGAAGACAAGCTTCCCAATGTGGAAGGCGAGGGGCTGACATGAACTGACTTACCATACTAACAGCAAATGAGATATCAGGCCGTGTATTGGTGAGATAATTCAGCTTGCCTACCAAGCGACGATAACGATCTGGATGAGGAAATATCTCCCCCTGATCAACACACAATTTGACATTTGGATCCATAGGGGTCTCTACAGGCTTCGCTCCCAATAAACCAGTCTCCTCTAGAATATCTAGTGCATACTTTCTTTGGGATAAACTGATCCCTTCCTTGGATCTTGCTACCTTAATACCCAAGAAATATCGAAGCTTACCCAAATCTTTGGTGTGAAACTGACGCTGTAAAAAACTGTTTTAACTCATCAATACCTTTCTGATCGTCTCCAGTAATAATGATATCATCCACATACACAATTAACACTACTTTTCCCCGATCTGATTGAATAGAGAAAACAGAATGATTAGAATGGGAGCGACGCATACCAAATTGCAATACAACATCACTAAACCTGCCAAACCAAGCTCGAGGTGACTGCTTAAGACCATAGAGGGCTTTGCGAAGACGACGCACCTGAGAACGCTCCCCCTGAGCAACAAACCCAGGAGGTTGCTCCATATACACCTCCTCGAGCAAATCACCGTGGAGAAATGCATTCTTGACATCCAACTGAAACAAGGGCCAACCAAGATTGGCGGCCAGAGAAATAAGAATGTGAACAGAGTTAATCTTAGCCACAGGAGAGAAAGTATCAACGTAATCAACACCATATGTCTGGGTATAGCCTTTGGCCACAAGACGGGCCTTGTACCGTTCCACCATGCCATCTAGATTATACTTGACAGTAAATACCCACCGACATCCAACGGTAGACTTTCCTGGTGGAAGAGAAACCAACTCCCAAGTGCCATTGTCATGGAGAGCAGACATCTCAGCCTCCATAGCTGTCCGCCACTCAGAAACAGATAAGGCCTCCTGAACAGTGTTAGGAACAAAAATGGACGAAACAGAAGTAGTAAAAGCACGAAAGGATGGAGACAGATGATTATGGGAAACAAACTGAGCAATAGGATGAGTAGTGCAAGACCGAATACCTTTGTGAAGAGCGATAGGAAGACCAGGAGACGAGGAAGGCGGAGGTGGCGGTGGGGATGGTGGTGAAGCAGGATATTGGGACGGAGGAGGCTCGGCAGCAGGCACTGGTGGGGCTGTTAATCGTTTTCGTTGACGAATATATACCTACAAGGGTGGCACAGGAACAGGAGGAACATCTATAGGGATAACATACTCAGACTTAGAAAGAACTTACTCAGACGCAGGGGTCCCCGAAAAGAAAGGTAATGACTCATTAAAGGTGACATCAGCACACACAAAGTGACGACGAAGAGAGGGTGAGTAACACTTATACCCTTTCTGAGTGCGCGAATAACCGAGAAAGATGCACCGGATTGAGCGGGGATCAAGTTTGTCCCGGTCAGGATCTAGTGCATGAACATAGCACGTGCACCCAAATACCCGAGAGGGTAATGAGTGGAGAGGATGACCAGAAAATAAAACCTGGTGAGTTATCTGACCACCGAGAACAGTGGAGGGCATACGATTAATCAAGTAACAGGCTGTAAGTACAGCATCACTCCAATAAGACTTAGGGACCTGCATTTGGCTTAACATGGCACGCATAACCTCAGATAAATGGCGGATCTTGCGTTTGGCAACCCCATTTTGTTGTGGAGTCCGAGCGCAAGAAGACTGGTGAATTATCCCATGATCATAAAAAAAGGAGAAAGAGCATTATGAAAATATTCACGGGCATTATCAGAACGAAAAATACGAATGCAAGTATCAAATTGAGTCTTTATTTCTGCATAAAATGACTTAAGATAGAAGACAACTCTGATCGCGTTTTCAAAAGATAAAGATATGTAATACGAGAGAAATCATCGACAAAAATAACATAATACTGAAAACTAGCTGAAGTGGGAACATGAATAGGACTCCAAATATCCGGATGTACTAACTGGAAAGGACGCGACACACGACGCTCAACCCTAGGATAAAAAGACACTCGACGGTGTTTATTAAACTCACAGACTTCACATGGTAAATCCTTAACATTACTACATGATGGCACCAGACGCTTCAGATTCTGGAGTGAGGGATGGCCCAGACGACAATGTTGTTGATAGGGAGAAACAGATGACTGAAGAGCAACAGCAACAGACGCAGGACAGATGTCATCGGTAAAGTAATCTAGGCCGCCACGTTCAGTACCCCACCAATCTTCCTCCCCGTCTTTAGATCCTGAAACACACAACCATGAGAAGAAAAAGTGATGAAGCAGTTTAAAGATTTCGTAAGTTTACTAACAGACATAAGATTAAATGGAAAACTAGGAATATGGAAGACAGGTTCCAAAGTAAGGGATGGAGTCACAGAAACGGAACCCAAACCAGTAATTTCAGAGGTAGAGCCATCAGCTAAAGTAACACGAGATGGTGTACCACCAACCCAACGACTAGAAAAGATAGTAGAGGTACCAGTCATATGATCAGAAGCACTAGAATCGATAACCCAAGGGGTGGAAGAACGAGAAGAGGCAACACAAGCAACGGAGGAACCAGTCTGAGCGAGCGTAGCAGTAGAGGATGAAGTCTGATTTGACACAAGGCGCTGATACTCTTCGGCAGAAATAGTCACTACAGGGTCAGCAGGTGAGGAAGTGGCTCAGCATCCTCAAAAATAGCAGCCTGATGAACCTGAGGGAACCCATGGAGATCATAGCAAGTCTCCACGGTATGATTGGTCCCCCCACAATAAGTACACAATCGGGAATCACGGCCACGACCACGACCACCTCCCCCTGACATGCGACCACCAAAACCACGACCAAAACCACCAATACCAGAACCTCAAGCACCCACACCAGAATCACGCCCACCAAAACCACTGCTAGAACCACGGCCACAAGACCCAGAGTCACGACCACGACCGTTAAACCCCGAATCACGGCTGCGACCGCGACCACGGCTAGATGAAGTACTAGAAACACCAGAAACAACGGAAGCCAATGCGAAACGATCAGGAGGCGGTGCAGACACAGATACAGAAGACTGGCGAAGGCGACTAAATACCTCACTGAGAGAAGGTAGATCGCGAGACCCCAATAGATGATTACGAATAGGACCATATGTGGATGATGCACCAGATATAAACCGAGCAACCTGCATATGCTCACGCTGGTGCCGCATGATCTGAACATCAGAGGAAATTGGCTCACATATATTAAGCTCCTCATATATACCACAGAACTTAGCATAATAAGACTCCAAAGGTAAGTCACCCTGTGAGATAGAAAAGAAGGACTGATGAAGATCATATGTGCAACGGAGATTGTTAACACCAGAATACATCTCTTGAGCCTGTGTCCATACTTGTTTGGCTGTAGGTAAGAAAACCAACGTGCTTGCAATATGTTCTTCCATACTATTCCATAAATCAGACCGAATATTAGCATCCTCAAATTCCCATGCCCCATTCGTGGTAGCAGTCGCTGCAGGAGGATCATCTGTCAAATAATGATAAAGTTTCTGACCCACATAATAAACCTCGACTGCTCTTGCCCAAACAGCATAATTCTTACCATTCAAAGGAGTAGAGGTAATAGACAACCTCTCACGAAACTGAGAAGAACCGGACAAACTCGCAACAATAGTAGAGTTAGATTCGGACTTTGACTCAGCCATTTTACCCAATAAACTTCCACCAATAAGTAACCAATAAAAGCAAAGAGCAACAACGACCAACTAGAGACAAAATATAACAGTCAAAGTGCCACCATCAATGGTCAAACTAAACACATGTAATCTACGGAACAGTCACCATAACAACTATACTCCACACGTTATAGCAACTTGATGAGAGCAACACGAGAGACAGTTACCAGCGTGAGAAATCTGAACAGCACAAACATCACCGGACATCACCTGAGATCAGGACAAACCTTGAGGACAGATCTGAATAGCTACAGGCCATAAAATATTCGCCGGAGGTCGACGAAGTCCGGAGTTGGTTGACGAAGTTGGGAACTGATGCAGCACTACAAGCATCAACGAACGAGATGACAACTTCGGCAAGGCTTAGGAGCACCGACGGGACCTGGATGAGATCCGACAAGACTGGTGGGCCACGGATGAGGGTTATATAGGGCTGGGTAAGAAGCGTGGAAGGGTTTTGAGGGCTGTCGGTAACTGGGTAAGGGATTAGGAGGTCAGGCGAGGGTCATAGGGGTTCAGGTGAGGGTCGCCGGAGGTGCGCCGGTGGCTGGCGAGGGTCGTCGGAGGGGTGCAAGTGGCTGGCGAGGGTCACGGTGGCTGGGCTATGGCTGGATCTGAGTTTTATGACTGGAATACGGTGGCTAGAGTGTTCTGATTACTGTTCACAGATCGTGGCACTGTTCACGACGGCTACAGTAATCAATTTTCTGGGCTAGGGTTATAAAATCTATGGTGGGTTAGGATTGCGCTCTGATACCATGTTGTTTAGAGAATGAGAGAAAAGTGTTTAGGGTGTTAACTAACCCTAACACAAGTAAGCTTTATTTATATTATGTGGTGACTAGTTACATAGCATAAGTAACCAATGTGGGACTTAGTCCAACTGTATTCTAACAAATTTCATATCGAATATAGATCTTGTTTGATTGATCTCGATTAGTTCTATAACACAATGTTTTTGAAATCACGCAAAACATTATAAATTGGAAGATATAATCGATTAAAAAATGGCACGAACTCCAAAAAAGGACTATTAAATCCGGACGGAGGGAATATTTGTTAGGAAATGTGAATTTTCACTTAACATAATCTCGCTCACGTGAAAAGAAATCACCTACCAGGCTACTCATATCCAGTGCCTTACGCTGGAAAATTCTTCTATTTGTTCACCCCACAAGCAGTAAATAGTTGCAGCAAGAGAGAGCTAAAACACATCATTACTAAAAGGGTTAACCTTCCTGTTTTTAGCCCAACTTATCTCAGCAATAGCCCCATAGGATTCCAGCAGTTAGATTCTTCATCAGCGGAGCCTTCCACACAGCTGCAGAGAACTAGAATTCTAAAAATAGGTGGCAATGACTTTCAACCTCAGAACAACACAAGTTACACAACACATACTAAGTTTCAGTGCTCACAAGTCACACCCGAAGCAGGCAATCGCATGTCCCTAGTGGCGAACCCTCCCATAAAAAGCTAGCCACTGAATAAAAGCCCATCTAGGTACTCTACGCCCTAAATCGGATAAGCTTGTGCCATAGTTGAACCTGATGTCTCACCCTCAAAGCCTCACAAGCAGATATGGAAGTATATCCACCAGAACTAGAAGGAAGTCATACCACCAGGGTCAGCCATGGGCATAAGGCCATCAGGCGACCGCCTAGGGCCTCCCGTTTTGGGCCAAATAATTGGGCCCCAAAATAGTGCAATATATTAAATATTAGGTATGTGAAATATTTTTCAGCTAGGCTAACATAGCATAGTGGTTAAGCATGCGTGTATGGAGCAAGGAAACGCGAGTTCCATTCCTGGCGGCTTCCGTTTTTATCCCAAAGTTTTGGAACATCTATAAAAAAAAGTTTTGAAAGGAAGTTTTGGAGTCTCGAACTCCCAACCTGAGATTCTAAAAGGCGGTACAAGTACTTTGCCACCGAACTACAGCCGTTGCTTGTCTGTTATCTCAAACAACTTGTAAATATACTAAAAAATGAGAGGCCCTATTTTCAAACTTTGCCTAGGGCCTCGGAAATCTTAGGGCCTCGGAAATCTTAGGGCCCGGCCTGCATACCACTCGGTCTGATTGTGAAGGGTCACTCGTTAGGGGCTATGTTTGAGGGGTGTGAGCCCTTGTAATTTGTATCAATAGTAACACTATTCCTACCTCTAGGCCACCTCCAAATACCAAACCAAAGTACCAAAACAAACCGAACCATGTTTCCCAATCAATTGGGGACGGCGCCACCTCCAAATACCATTAGTTAGATATCACTTTGTTGCCTTAAGTAAAGAGCAATGGATAGTACTTAGTGCTCTACTTAAGTAGATATTAGTATCTAATTGGTGATGGTGATTCTACTTAGTGCTCTCTACTTCGATATCAACAGTACGTTGCCTTTGGAACACAATCTATTGATTCTCCTTGAGACCTGTTTGGTGTGGGAACTAGTGTCCCACTGGACAGAAGAGCACAACAATGCATATGGCACTGGATTTTACCCCTTGTCAAGAATTTGAGTTGGAGATGAACACCGTAAAACTTTTTCGCATACTGGCCATGTATATCAGTCTACATTTTTTATGAAAAATAACTGTTAGACACTAAAATTTCGGCATGATTTAATGCCGTCCAATTAATTGAGGTAAATAAGTAATTTTAATTAATTGAAAGTCAAATGTTGGTCAAAGCCATAAATATCGGGTCCATGAAATTTATGGGCTTAATCCATAAATTGGGCAAACTTAATAAAAATAAATTGGGCAAACTTAATTAGCCAAATGGGTTGAGAAATTGGGCTAGCCCAAAGATAAAGGCCTCTCAATTTAACCCTAAAGAAGAGTAAATAACAAAAATATTCTTTCTCTTTTGACCTAAAGTCATTTCCTTTAAGAAGAGCCAGACATCTTTGATAGGAAATGAAGTCAAAAAATCAAATCAAGGAAGATATTCCATGAAGATCTTGCCAAGCTTAGCACTCTCTCCTTGAGCCTATAAATAGAGGCTTTGAGGGAGAGTAAGGGACTAGTGGCTAACACTCTTGCACAAGCTCTCAAGCACCTTCAAGAGTTCAAGATCATCAAACACTAAAACAACGTGCCGATTCTCCTACGAGGTCTAACACGACTGCGCTTAGAGTTTTCAAGTTCAATCTCTTCCTTAAAGAGATATAATGACAATTGTTCGAGATCAAGCGATTCAATCCCTCGATCTAACTCATTTTCTTCAAGCTTCTTATTGAAAGACTCGAAGAAATCGTCAAGCAGTTCAATTTGACAAGAAACTTCTACAACCGTTGGATTGCGACTTTATTGGAGATTGAATCAGTGAATTTTGTTCTTTGTAAAAGAGCTTATTATAGAGGATTATACCCTTTATTTAATTCAAAATCAATAAAATTATTTTGTGCACCTTTTTTGCGTTCTTTATTGCATGACTTGAATTTGTGTGTTACAATAACAAAGATTTGAAGTTGCAGACAAGAAGAAAATAATATGATTTTCAAAAGGGGAAGAAAGATTTTGCAAAACTGAAAACCCAAAAATAAGAAGTGAATTTCTGTAAACCGTCACAAAATTTCTTTGATTATGTCCAGAATCAAATACATGGTGGTTGAAAAGATGGCAACAATCCTTGTTAGGGCATTGGGTAAACCATGAAAGAATTTTTGTTTTCCTAGAATTGATAGAGAAAACCGTTCTTTTTGATTTCATCTTTTACAAAGCAGTTTTGAGAAAACAGATTTTGGAAAATGGAGGGTTCTATTGAGGGAGAGAGAGACTATACCTGCTGTCTTTCACCTAATGCACTATCTAAACTTTAGCCTCTCTGTGTATTTCTCGTCCTCCGTAAACCAAATGGACCCTTTAGTGTTTTATGCATTTGCTTCATCAGGTCATGGAATTCACAAAAATAACTTCTCTCTTTAAAGCACCCAGCATGGACTCTTGACTTTTATTTGACTCTTCAGGGGAACTAAAATTATAGTGCAATAACCCTATTGGACCCTAGTGCATGCAACTGGCACACAGTTCCTGTGTGTTTTATGCACTTTTTGAGGTAAAGAATTTCAATTGGTAACATCAAATACACTCCTCTCAAGTAAACCCATGGTCCCCCTAAAACAAACAACTCAATTGGAATCAAGTAATCCAATTATTTGCAAGATTGCCAAACCATCAGTTGTTGAAAATTAAATTCGGAATGTCATTTTCAGCACTATGATGGAATCCTGTAATAGTTTGAGTGCCAACTCAAAAATTTTGTGATTTTCTTTTTCCACAAGTTTTTCATGATTGCATTTTGTGTGTCCTTGCATCTAACATTGCAGTTTTCTCGTATGTGATATGCAGTAATCTAGTTGCCAATAACTTCACAATTGGAATTACAAACAGGTGATTCTTACCCTTGTGTATGTTTTTAGTTTAATTTTTGTAGCCTTGGAAAAGTAATGATATCAAAGGAAAGTTCATTGATTTCTCGTTATAGTGGTTGCGTGTTGATCATCATGAGTTAGTCACAAGTGCCTTGTCCAGTGGTGTAGCACCAAGAGCTCATTCACTGGGTTCATTTGTCAAATATTTAGCTTTACGAAAGCTATCAAATCTGCTTTCACAAGATAGATAAAGTAGAGGGTCCAGTGCTGTTATTTTTCCTAAAAATTTTGTTCTCATTTATCAACATGGAGCCTAAGTTGAGGCAAGTGCATTGCATATAGAGAGAATGTCCATCAATTACTTGTGTGTGAAAGGGAGAGGGGTTTGCTTTGTTGGATAGAGGTAAGTGAACAGTTGACAAAAAGAGTAGGTGCAAAAAGGCTAGATTTGTGTAGTTAAGTAGGTGCATATTTTGTGGTTATGGATGAATTGACTGGACAATTTCAGGAGGATATCCCATGGTGTATGATGTTTGTAGATGACATTGTTCTCGTAGATGAAACCGCTAAAGGTGCTAATACGAAACTAGACATTTGGATGGAAGCATTAGAGTCAAAGGGTTTTCGGATAAGCCAGAGTAAAACTGATTATATGGTGTGCAAGTTTAGTGGTACCAGCAGTGCGCATGAAGAAAGAGTGATGATTCAAGATCAGGAGATACCAAAGAGTGATCATTTTAGGTATTTGGGCTCAATTATTAGTAGAGATGAAGAGATTGCCGGTGATGTAACCCATAGGATCCAAGTGGGGTGGCTCAAGTGCAGGAGCGCTACTGGTGTACTATGTGACAAGAGGGTACCCACAATATTAAAGAGAAAATTCTATGGAACTGCCGTAGGACCAGCGATGTTTTACGGTACAGAATGTTGGTGTTAGATTATTATGGGTTTATTTGTTGTTCTATTATGTAACTAGTTCATTCTCTAGGACCATAGTATAATTAGTTTAGTGTGTTGTATAACTACTCACGTTGTAATCAGTTTATGTTATGAGAAAATAACCCTAATCTCTGGGTTCCAATTCCACGTTATTCCTTTACAACTTCACATGGTATCAGAGCATACGATCGCTTACGTTATGGGTCTTCGTTGTTTTGTTGCTTCGTTGCTTCGTTTCAGCAACTCCAGTTGACTCCGACAGACTCAATTGCTGGTCGGTCAGCTGGGCAATCTCCAACAGACCCCTCTACCTTCCGACAGACTCATCTACTCCTCACGAAGTCGATCAGTCCCTTCTGCCCTAATCTACCTTCGCCATGCTCTGTTTTCATTCCGACAGTAACTTCCGACCACCGGTGAACCCCGTTCTCATTCTGACAGCACTCGTTTTCACTCAAATGGGACTGGGTCAGATCTGGGTGCACTCGTTTGGTACTCAATAAGGTACGTTTACACTCGTTGGTACTCGGTTAGAAGTTTTCAAAGGGTCTTAGAAACCATCTGGGGTGTTTCGTCTGAAGTGTTTACAAATGGTATTGACTAGGTATAGTTTACACATTTTATAGTGACTGGGCTGTTTTTTTCCTCTGAGTTATTGACTGTTTTTTTTGTAGCCCTTTACTATTTTTCTGTTGAAATGTTAGAGGATCCTAAAAATGCTTCCGTTAGTACAAAGAATGAGTTGAGTCGTGTAGGGATTATGGATAATTATTCTCTAGATATTTGCCACATTAAGTTGGATGATACCAACTATTTGATTTGGTCTCGTACTTTTACTTTGGCTATTGAGGCCAAAGGGATGTCAGATTTATTGAGTTTATTGAGGCCCTGTTACTCCACTTGTTGAGGCGATTGAACTTAAGAAGTTCAAATCTCAGAAATTCGTTAGCCATGACCTGGTTTAACTCTATGAGAGTTGACATTCGTCATGCTTTTGTGCTCCATTGATACTCCACATCAGATTTGGACTACTGCAGCCCAAACCTATTCTCAGCAAGGTAATGATGCATAGTGTTTTGAGTTGAGGAAGAGACTTCGTACATTGAGACATAGTCATCGATCTGTCGCTGTGTACTTTGCTGATTTGAGTGGAGCATGGCAGGAATTTGATTTTTATTAGGGGTTTCGGCTGTTTGTGCTGTTGATGCTACAAATTGGCTGAAGAGGATAGAGAAAGAGTGTGTTTATGACTTTCTTGCTCGTCTTGATGTGGAATATGATCTGATTAGAGTGCAGGTGTTGGGTCATGTTTTGTTTCCGTCTTCGGGAGAGGCCTATGCCATTGTTCAGCAGGAGGAGAGTAGGAGGGGTTCTATAGTGCATACTCCTACTTCTGGTCATTCTGCTTTGGTTGCCATTCCTAAGGGTTAGTTTGGTTCTAGTGGTGGCTTGTACCACAGAGTGGTAAGTACAGCCTGGTGCTAGCAGTAAGCCAATTGATCGTGAGTCACTCAGGTGTGATTATTGCCACAACACCGGCTATACCAGGGATTTCTGTTGGAAGTTACATGGCTATCCCTCTCGTGGGCGAGGGGGTGGACGCGGTGGTCGCAGTCGTGGTTTCATGCGTTCTCAGGCCCAGGCTCATGTTTCGGAGTTTATAGTTGCTACCTTGCCTGATTTTGGGTTTGGAGTTCAAGTGTCTTCTGATAATGTTAGTGGATTTTCTCATGGGGAGATGCAAGCTCTCAAAGCGCCTAATGGCTCGGGCTGATTCTCCATCTACTATAGCTCCCGCTTCCACTTCATCTTATTTTGCACACACAGGTATTCCGGCTAGTGCATTTACTGCCTCGTCTGCTATTCCTTGGATTATAGATTTCGGTGCTTCAGATCATATGACAAGTTGTTCCTCTGTATTTGATTTACTCTACTTGTTCTGGTAAGGACTTAGTCAGAATAGCAGATGGATCATTCTCTGCTGTTTTAGGGAAAGGTTCCGTTCGCACAGGGTGACCTATAGTTTTTGGAGTCTGCACCTCGTCAACCCATGTCATGTGGTCTTGCTCTGCAAGCAGATACGAGTTCAGCTTTTTCTATGTTATATCAGTGGCACCGTAGATTGGGTCGTCCCTCTTTTGGGATTTTAGAAAAACTTTTCCTAGTTTAATTAAGCATTGTTTTAGGAGTCAGTTTTTTTTGTGAAGCCTGTGAGCTTGGAAAACATACACGTTCATTTATGCACCTATTAATAAATGGAGTGCCTCTCCTTTTATGGTTATTCATTCTGATGTTAGGGGTCCTTCCCCTGTTACCTATCTTAAACGTTTTCGGTGGTTTGTCACTTTATTGATTGTTATTCTCGTATTACTTGGGTGTATTTACTTAAGTAAAAAAGTGAAGTCTATTCTTGTTTTAAATCTTTTCATTTTTTTTTATAAGTAAATATTTATATTAAAGAAGGCATTAAGGGAATGCCACTCGTATACAAGAAAAAGGCCATCAATTTAAAAAGGCCCTATACACCACCAGTTGAAAAGAACAACTCAAACCACCCTAGAAAATAATCAAGGGGGGGATTACAATCTCCCTTGTCCCAACTATACAAACTACTAACCACAAAACTTTTAATTTTAAATAAAGGCTTCTCGACCCCTTCAAAACATCTCGAATTCCTCTCACGCCAAATAGTCCACATCAAACAAAGAGGAATCATAGCTCATACGTGCTTTCTCTGCATGCCCACTCTAGCACCCCTCCAAGCTATTAAAAGTTCCATAACATTTCTCGACATAACCCATTGTACCCCAAACCAAGATAAGATCCTGGACCAAAGTTCCCATGCCACCGAACAATGGATGAGGGGGTGATTCACCTATTCTGCAGCCTTTTTACACATATAGCACCAGTTAACAATTATTCTCTGTCAACGAATCAGATTATCAATTGCAAGAATTTTGCCTTGAGCCGCGCACCAAACAAAAAAAGCCACTTTCAGCGGCGCTTTTGTTTTCCAAATCGCTTACCACTCCCCCCATAAAGTTTGATAAAAAGATTTCATCTCAAAAAGACCCAATTTTGTAAGTTTCCAACGCATCTCATCCTCTCCTTCTTCCTATTCCTTGCAAACCTTACAATCTAGAAAATAAAGCCATCAAGGCTTCCTCCTCCCCTTCTTTAACATTTCTATGCAGACGAATATCCCAAACCATAGCCCCATCATTGAGAAGAAGATAATCTGAGATGGCTGCATCCCTTTCTCAAGTCAAGCGATAAATACACGGAAAGGCCACCCATAAGCTCACTTCCCCACACCACACATGATCCCAAAATTTCACCCTCCTCCCTTCACCAACTGCCAAATGAGTAGAAATTACAAAGGCTTTCCAACCTTTCATGATACCCCTCCACAACCCTACCCCATAAGGCAAGTTCACGTAACGGGAATACCATCCTCCCCATTCACATCCATACTTTGCAACAACCACTTTCTACCACCATCTCTCTTTCACAAGCAAACCTCGAAAGCTATTTTTCCAACAGAGATTCATTAAACAATTTTAACCTTCTCACTCCCAATCCTCCTTCACGAATAGGAGTACACACTATATCCCAATCAACAAGATGATACTTAAACTCTGCCCCACTCATTCCCATAGAAAATCCCTTTGAATCTTCTCCAAACGCTTAACAACCTGAAGCTGGAATAACAAACAAAGACATAAAATAAGTAGGCAGGCTGGAAAGCGTACTATTGATAAGTGTCAATCTACCTCCTTTTGGAATATATTGACGCTTCCATCCCTCTAACCTCTTTTGAAAACGTTCCGCAACTGAATCCTAAACTGCTTTGATTTGAAGGAGGAGCCCAACGGCATGCCCAAATACATCGCCGTCAATGACACCACCCTACAACCCAAAATCTGAGCAAGTGCACCAATATCTTCGACTACCCCTACCGGAATCATTTCCGACTTCCTCAAATTCACTTTAAGGCCAGAGACCGCCTCAAAGCACAGAAGAACACAGCGAAGGTAACCCACCTTTGTTGGCTCCGTATTGCAAAACTAAAGAGTGTCATCGGCATATAGAATGTGAGAAACCATCATCCCCAAACCATCTGTTCTTCCCACCTCAAAACCTTGCAAAAATCCACCTTGCACTGCTTTTCATGCGATGTTGTGCACTCATTTTGACATGAATATCAAAATTCTCTATAGTGACAATGACACTGAGTATATTGATAGGAATTTTAGGGCTTTTCTGGATGAAAATGGTATTCTCTTTCAAACAACTTGTGTTGTCACTCCACAACAAAATGGAGTTGCTGAACGCAAAAATCGTCATCTTGCTGAGGTTACTCGCTCTCTTTTGTTCACCATGAATGTTTCCAAATATTTATGGGGAGAAGCGATTTTGACTGCAACTTATCTTATCAATCGTATGGCAACCAGTGTTCTCCACTTCAAAACTCCTATTGAGTGTCTCCGCCTAACAGTTCTTGTGTACTGACTCCTCCCCCGAGAGTTTTTGGTTGTGTGTGTTTTGTTCATGCTCTTCACCCTTCTGGTGGCAAGTTGGGTCATAAAACCCATAAATGTGTTTTAGTTAGGTATTTTCCTGCCCATAAGGGTTATACATGTTATGATCCTCACTCTAGGAAGTTTTTTGTCTCTATGGATGTCACTTTTTGGGAAACCAAGTCTTTTTACTCTCTTTCCACTCCATCTCTTCAGGGGGAGCAACATGTTAGTCAGGAAGAGATAAAAGGAGGAAGAGATGTTTACATCTCAGAATCAAGGGTCATGGTCTTTATCTCTTCCGTAGTGAGGGGGAGAAAAAGAAGTCTAGAGTGGAACCTTGGTAGTGCGAAACAGGACATTGGTGGATGAGTGGATGGGAACAGGTGTATTAGACCAAGTGAATGGCCTACTACCTTGGCAACGTATCAAAAGAAAAAGAAAGGCAAATCTTCATGTATATTGCCACCTTGGCAATCACCATTCCCTGCTTCAGTTCCAGACTCCTCAGCTGACTCATCTGGTAATGAATCTTCTCCCATTGAACCTCTTATTATTGATTCTGATAATCTTCCTGTTGCTCTTCGGAAAGGTGTTAAGTCATGTACTCAACCTTCCATCTCCCAGTTTGTCTATGATTGTTTATCTCATTCGTATCATGCCTTTGTTTTGGCTCTTTTTTCTATATCTATTCCACAGAATTGGCAGGATGCAGTCATGGTACCTAAGTGGAAAGGAGCTGTGGTAGAGGAGATGACAGCTTTGAAAAAGAATGGCACTTGGGAGCTCGTATCACTTCTAGGAGGAAAGAGATCAGTGGGTTGCAAGTGAGTTTTCACTGTTAAGCAGAATGCTGACGGTAGAGTTGAGAGATAGAAGGCAAGACTTGTAGCCAAGGGTTTTACTCAAACCTATGGCATTGACTACGGGGATACTTTTGCTCCAGTAGTGAAAATGAACACTGTGCGGGCTCTGATTTTGTGTGCTGCCAATTTGAATTGGCCTCTTCACTAGTTTGATGTGAAAAATGCATTCCTTCATGGTGAGTTAGAGGAGGAGGTGTATATGGATATACCACTGGTTTTTCTTCCTCAGAGACTAAGGGAAAGGTGTGTAGATTGAAAAAAGCTGTTTATGGGTTGAAGCAATCACCTCAAGCGTGGTTTGGCAGATTTTCAAATGCTATGTTGAAGTTTGGTTCCAAACAGAGCCATGCAGATCATACTATGTTCATCAAAGGAGGTGTTGGTAAGATTGCTGTTCTTATTATTTATGTTGATGATATGATAATGACAGGCAATGATGTGGATGAGATTTTCAATCTTAAGTCCAGTTTGGCTCAAGAATTTGAGATAAGGATTTGAGAACACTGATACATTTTCTTGGAATGGAAGTGACAAGGTTTGCTAGAGGTATTTTTATCTCCCAACGGAAGAATATACTTGATCTTTTGGAAGAAACAGCTGTGTTGGGTTGTAGACTTGTAGATTTCCTATTGAGGCGAATCATCATCTTAGTGGAGATGTGGGGGAGCACACTTATAAGGAGAGGTATCAGCGACTTGTGGGTCGACCAATATACTTAGCGCAAACCCGACCGGATGTTACTTATGTAGTAGGTGTTAGCCAATTTATGCATGATCCTTGTACTTCACATGCATGATTCTCGTACTTCACATTTGGATGCAGTCTACCGTATTTTGAGGTATCTCAAGTCTGCTCTAAGGAGAGGAATTCTGTTTTCTAATCATGGTCACCTACGGTTGGTGGCATTTACTGATGCTGACTGAGCTAGTTCTGTGGATGATAGGCGCTCTACTTCTGGCTACTGAACTTTTCTTGGGGGAATTTGATTACTTGGCGAATTAAGAAGCAATCAGTGGTTGCCAGGTCTAGTGCAGAAACTGAGTATAGAGCTATGGCACATGGAGTTTGTGAGCTCTTATGGCTCCAAAGCTGTCATAAACATTGCTCATAATCCTGTTCAACATGATAGAACGAAGCATATAGAGATTGACAGGCACGTCATCAAGGAGAAGCTGATCGAGGGGTTGATATGTATGCCTTTTGTGAGATTCGAATATCAATTAGCTGAAATATTCACAAAAGGACTTGGCCGCAAGAGTTTCCACCCCATTGTGTTCAAGTTGGACTTGATTGATCTCTTTGTACCAACTTGAGGGGTAGTGTTAGATTATTATGGGTTTATTTGTAATTAGTTTATTAGTTGTTTTATTATGTAACTAGTTCATTATCTAGGACCATAGTGTAGTTAGTCTAGTGTGTTGTATAACTACTCATGTTGTAATTGGTTTATGTTATGAGAAAATAACCCTAATCTTTGGGTTCCAATTCCACGTTCTTCCTTTACAACTTCACAGTTGGCCTATTAAGAAATAACAGGTGAGCAAGATGAGTGTAGCCGAAATGAGAATGTTAAGGTGGATGTGTGGTAAGACTAGACGAGATAGGATTAGAAATGAAACAATTCGTGAGATGGTAGGTGTAGCACCTATAGAGGAGAAGTTGAGAGAAATAGATTAAGGTGGTTTGGGCATGTCTATCGTAGACCAGGAGATGTAGTGGTTACGAGAGCGGATATGATAACTTTGAGTAGCAATGCTATGCAGAGGGGTAGGCCTAAATTGACAGGTGCTGTTGCGTTCAAAGATATGAGTATAATGGGTTTGTGTGAACTAGCGGCCTTTGAGAGAACTCAATAAAGGAAAAAGATTCATGTAGCTGACCCCAAGTGATTGGGACATAAGGCTCAGTTCGGTTTGGTTTGGTTAGGGTCAAAATTGTTCAAAACAATTGCATACAAAGTAGTGCAAACAAGATGAAGAGGCTTATGGATTGATTACTGGGTTCATATGAATTTTACCCCCGGTTTATTTTATGGAACTCGCTATAATCTTGCATATTTATGCCTATATGGGTAAGTTTTCTTTGTAAAATTTGAGTGGGTTAATTTGACACCACAAAATGAGATGTAGCCCGCCTATGCCTGTATCAGCATTTAAGAATTAATGGAAGTGCTGCTGAATGTGACGATTTGTGAGTTTTAGTATTCTGATATATGCTTCTAAATGTGAGCGATATAATGGTGGCCCTACTTTTTCTAGTTTTGGAGATTTGAGATTCTATTGGACTAATCTTATCCACAGTAGTAAGTTGTTTCTTCTTCTCCACTTCCCCTATGCATTCGTATGAGATTTGCTGCTTATCCATATGTGTTTTTTTTTTTTTTCATCCTACTTCTCTTCCTGCATTTTTGTCTGTGATGGTTCCGGTTTTGATACGATTGCCTGATTATTAACAACTAAAGGAAGCCATGCATGTCTCCATTTAAACGTCCCTTTACCTAGTTCAAAGTCTTTGTAGTATATTAAAAAAAAACATACGTATAATTTAGCATTGATAGAAGATGCACAGTAATGAATATAATCCGCAAGCTGTACACATTTTCTGGTGATATGATCTTCTTAGTGCAACTGTAGAAACTAGCTGGCACCTGATCTGCATCTTCTGAACTGAAGATGAAGATCTATTTACCATGAGTAGATCGATTTCAATGCTATAGGTGCATAAAATAGGACTATCTACGAAGTTATATAGAAAATTATGGAAACTATGTTAACATGGCAGGTGAAGTTTTACAATGGTGTGGAAGATTCTGAAATCCTCCTCCCAGAATCCTAAAAAACACAGCTAATGTTCTTGTTGTCAAATAAATAAGGTGGAAATCAATATACTTTCATATCTAAATCAATTGATAAAAATTATCACTTTAAAGTTTAAACATGAGTAGTTATGATCCACTGTCTTGTGCTTTGTCTCCATGAATAGTTACAGTTACTAACATCACCTAATGCAGCCCTACTATTTATTTTTGGCTAAACAATTTACACTTCCATCGAAGTTTAAAATGGAACAACAAGTTTTCTGTGATGAAACTTGTTTGAGTTATTGAACACATAATATATCCGTTTCTTTCCTTGCTTTCAGTGTTTTGCCTTCAGGATTGAGCTGTCTCCAAAGGAACTTTCCCTGTGGCCGCAATCTTCCTGTTTGTGAGTCCAATTCAGAACTTCCCCTTTACTTTGATTCTAAGTGTAGAAATTTACATCCATGATGTGAGGTTGCAAAAGTATAATATGGAATGTATTTGAGATTAGTGTTGACATGCCCCAAAACCGGGAGCATGACTGGCCGTGAACCATGAAGCAATCATGGAATACGAAGCCTAATTAAAAATATTTTAATAACTCGAAACCAATAAAAGAAAATTGGATATTTTATTAAAACAAATTTTGCAACTTAAACCAATATTTTCTTGTAACAAAATGGCATAATATCTCGCATTTTCCAAACTCCAAATTTCACCATGAACTGCCAATAAATAAAAGTGCGGAAGCTGTTTGACAATAGAAAAGAAATAGAAATGCAGATGCCCTAGAGGTCCAAACAGAAGGTCTTGTCAATGCCAGAGAGTCCACTACAATGCCCCATGCACTATCTTGGGAAAAAAGGTGGACTAAATCCGTCATCTGAAAGCTCAGTGAGTAGTCCTCCATCTCTTTTTTCCCTACATCGAGCAGCTACATGTCCAGGTTGTCCACAATTGTAACATAACTTAGGCGAGCCATCACAACTATAACCATAATGAGATTTCCCACAATGATTGCATAACCGCTCAATCTGCTGACTCCTATATCACCATTTGACTGTGTTGGTGTAAAGGTCCTCTTGTTAGAGTTACTACCCTCACTGTTCGGGCCGGAGCCCCCCTCTGAAAATGCCACACGGCATTTACACCTTGTCTGGTTCTTTTTCCACTAAACCTCCTGCAAACCTAGATAGTTCATCAAATTTCTGCTGGTACTCCGCCACTGACATATTTCCCTGCCTTAAAGCCAAAAATTCCATCCGCATTTGATCTTTGATTGCTGGAGGAATGTAGTTCTCCTCAAAGTCCTTGAAATTGCTCCAAACTAATTCATCCTGATTGTCTTTGTAATGCTGCTTTGCTGAACGCCACCAATGCTCAGCTCCCCCTGTAGCTTATATGCTGCAAAAGACACCTTTTGGGCCTCAGAACAACCCAACACATCAAAGATCTTTTCCATTTGTAACAGCCATAAGTATTCGGGTAACTAGCTATTAATTTAATATAATTACGATGGTTCCTATTATTAATCTACTACTCGTATCTATACTGGTAGGATTAACTAGTGCCTAATCCAATTACCCCATAATATTGCTATGCATGTCAAAATCAAACTCACCATTTACACAGTATGATCAAGCCAATAGTATTATACCTATTCACATGCACTCTCAAACAGTGGTGGAGCCAGAATTTTCGATAAGTGGGGTCGAAAATTTGAGCTATGTGTAATTCACTTTTCTAGTTGCTAATTGAAAGAAATATTTTGGATTAACAAGTTAATCAAAAAGAAGATATATATTAATAACAAAATGCAGCTTTGATTTACAATTAACCTCGACGACTTTTCATACTTTGGAAACGATGGATGATAGTCTTGTTTGTAATAGTTTCAAATACAACTTTCTCTATATACCCAACCAAACTATTACGCATCCATTGGTCACACATATGATTTCGAAGTCTACTCTTTACAATCTTCATAGCGGAAAATGTTCCGCCTCTGAATGAAACCCTTAATTTGTTTTGAGCAACGAACAAACTAGCACTACGTTTGGGAATTTTGTGGGTGGAGATTATATTTTGACTCCTTTTTTTATTAAGTACAAAACCCTTATATGGGTTGAGGCAAAAATAAATTTAAAGTGGGGTCAAATTAGTAAAGATGAGATAAAAATTATATCTATCCCTATGAAAATTTGGTAGCCAGTGGGTCGGCTGCCTACCCTTGTCCCCATGTCCCTCCGCCCCTGCTCTCAAACTTCTTTACTGAAGCTAAAGTAACTACGAAACGTGTAGATATAGCTATATAGAAAATGGTAGGAGGAACAAAGGAAAGGGAAAAAAAAAAAAAAAGAATGCTGGGAACAAGAATGCTAACCCTTCGTCTCTTCTCTTCACAACGGCCGTCACACCTGGTTCCCCCCTCTCTCTCTCTTTCTCTCTCTACACTTCCTCTAAACGTGACGTATGAAAACAAAACCTACCACATGCCTTTCCTGTATAACGGACCACGCATATACCCAATTTTTCTAGTCTAATTACACGTTTAGCCCGAAATTTATCTTCCACATTCAATAATCACTCGCAGGGGAAAAATTCCTAATTATAACTTAACTTAGAATTCCAATATAAATTAGGTGGATATGTTTGCTGCATGGAAGCCTAAGGTGGCTTATAAGGTGAAGTGCGTGCACATGATCAACAATTGTGTAAGGTGTGCACTGTGCATTAGTGCATGTGTTGGTTGACAGGATAAGAAGCAAAACAAAGGAAAGACAAAAGGAGCAAATAAATGGACACTTGTCCACCAAATCTGTATCCATTAGAAATGACTAGGCATGTTCCATAAAAGGAAAAAAAAAGGAGAGGAAAAGGGGTTTTTATGTCGAGTGGGAGTTGTATGTGTGGGTGAAGGTTTTGTTTCTATTGGGAAGCTACAAAATACAATATCAAGGGTTGAATGGTAGGCAGAGGAGGGGTGGAGCTGAAATAGAGAAAGGGTGCAAGGGAAGTTGAAGAGAGAAGGGTATGTGTATTGCCTTATACGAAAAATTATGTAAATATTTAAGGAAGTGGGGATGGCTTTTCAGTAATTGTTTGTTGTTTCTATTGAGTTGGTGGTGTAAAACATTTGATTTGTTTTGTCTTGGTCGTGGTGCTTGAGGATCCGAGTCGTTACAAACTGTCTTTTCCGCTTTTTATTTGTGGATTTTAGGGGAGAGTTGCATTTTGGGATGGCTTAAAATTAAATATTTTTGTATATTCTTCCCCTTTTTTATTTTGCTGACGTGCTTGGGCAACACCACTTTGGCGTCCTCGTAATACCTATTAACCTATACATGGGTGAGGTTATTATGGAGTCAGGATCTTTCAAGTGGACTATATGAGGATAGAGATTGTCAAAAATGCGAATAAAGCGTGTACTTTTCTGGTGGGGTGCGAATTCCTTTTTATGTCAATATTCAAATTCAGAGGTCATCAATGTCAAGAAAAGAGTTGGAATTTGTTAGCGGGAATTATTGGGATGTGAACTGAAAAGTGCGTGAGGTTATCTTTATAGAACAGCTAGAAGGTAGGATATTTCCTCATCTTGTCAGTTTCTACTTCCTGCAATTTTCGACCAAGGCTTCTAAAGTTTGGTGTAGGAGAAAGAATATACCTAAATTTGTATCTAATGTTGAGAATTCCCACGTCAACATTGCATTGAATCCATTACCCTTAACGTGCATATGAATGATGTCTCTTTTTTTTTACTTGACAGCACCTATTTGATTTTGATCTAACAAAATCTTCTTTCCCCTTGGTTTACAGATAACAACTTTTCAGTTAAGTGCGGTGGTCCCGAAGCTATATCCAGTAATCAGATTATCTATGAGAGGGATAATGAGACCCTGGGTCCGGCTACATATTATGTGACTAGTACAAACAGGTGGGCAGTAAGTAATGTTGGACGCTTTGGGGACAACAACAATTCTAAATATACAAGTAACTCTTCATCTCAATTCTTCGCAAAAACTTCGGACGCAGAGCTGTTCCAGACAGCACGTATCTCTCCTGCATCACTCAGATATTATGGGTTAGGGCTTGTGAATGGTAATTATACCGTCAGTCTGCATTTTGCAGAGATAACAATCCTGAATCCTAAGGGTTGGGAAAGTCTTGGAAGGCGTGTTTTTGATATATACATCCAGGTCTGTGCTCAGTTATGAAATTGGATTTTAAAACTGATGTTTCTGTTCTCTGTTAGACCAAACCTTTTGTTGCCACCTTTCGGTTCATTTGGACAAGTTTCTCTAGATTTCCACCTCATTATGTGTATGTCACTCAATGTTAAAGTCTGTTAAATGGCAGGCTGGAACACGCTATAAGCTATCACCGCAGAGTGCTAGGTTTTGGTCAACTTGGTTCTTTTTCACTCAAAGTGATGCCTTTCTACTTAAAGCAAATTAAGTTAGATTCCTAGATGAACAATGAAGGAAAACTAAATAGAAGAACAAAAACAGAAATGAAGAAGGGAGGAAAGATGTGCTGTAAAGTGATGAGGGAGAGACAATTGCACCAGCCGAAAGGCATCACTTTTAAGTGAACAAGTGATGCCTTATCCATTCTCTCCTCTCTTTATGATTGAACCTGTCAATTTCACTTTGAGATTAGTCCCCAGAATATTTTTCCTGATTGTTGCTAGATGCTTCTTAGTTTACTAATATTTTTCCTTTTCGGTATGGAACTCCTATGTGCGAGTTTTTGGTCCAAACATGGGAGACAAGAACTGCCACCTTCATTTCTTCTCAGAATTTCATCAATTGAACTCCCAATTCATAAATACTTCTATGAAAAAAACTAGAAAAAACACCTGTGCTTTCTAGCAATCCGTCTTGTAGTTATTCATCTATTTGTTCATGTTCTACTGTTTCTTCTTTAATTGTTTGCTTCTTAAGGTATCAACCTGTTTATTCTAGGGGAATCGGGTGTGGAAAGATTTTAACATTAAAAAGGAGGCCAGTGGGGCCTCTTTCCAAGCTGTTCAGAAGGATTTCCCGGCTCAGGTGTCAGAAAACTACCTTGAAATTCATCTATTTTGGGCTGGCAAAGGGACTTGCTGTATACCCACTGCTGGTACATATGGACCTTCTATTTCAGCAATCAGTGTCACCCGTGGTAATATGATCAACAAATATATGATGCAAGTTTAGAAATTTAAGTCTGATATTTTCGGATGTTGATAGCAATTTTCCAACAACTGCGATATTATACAGATTTCAACAACCCTCCAACCGGCAAAAAGATTAAAATCGGTTTGATTTTGGGAATTTTTGTTCCTGTTGGAGTTGTAAGCTGTCTATCCGTACTTGTGCTATTTTATTTCGTTCAACGAAGAAAGAGGCTACACAGGAATAAGGATGAAGGTAAAATACACTCCAATTTTTTTTGTTTTCCCATGCGTGGTTCTACTTTGGTAGTGGAAATTCTTTATGAATGCCATTTCGAAACTTATTTTTCCAATGTTGTATGTGTGTTCTTCAGACATCAGGCTTGCTGAGTTTTAAAATTTATATTTGTGTGATTCATAGAATGTCTTTAGACATGAGGAATGCTTTGGTAAATGTTCTATTAAACACTATCAGCTGTTCTACCCAACCAGCAAAAAACAACCCCCCCCCCCCCCCCCCCCCGGGTCTTTCTTCCCTTTCAGAAAATACCTTAACCCTCTGGTTCTTAGTAAAATAACGGAAACAAAGTTAAAAGCCTTAACGAAGGAACACATTTTGGCATTGCCCTTAGTTTCCTCCAACAGATTAGTATGTTTATGTTAAAACATTTTTTTTATATATTATCTTTCAATTTTCATTGATGAATGTGCCACAGAAAGATCATGACCTCCTTTTTCTTACTAAATATGGAAGTTGGGTTACGATTTCCTAAAGAAATTCACAACCAAGTAGTAATTTAGTCGACTTGCAGAGCTCCTAGGGATCGATGCTAGGCCTTACACTTTCAGTTATGCTGAACTAAAGGCTGCAACA
The DNA here is from genome assembly GCA_019656295.1 of Rhododendron mucronatum var. ripense. Classification (NCBI taxonomy): domain Eukaryota; kingdom Viridiplantae; phylum Streptophyta; class Magnoliopsida; order Ericales; family Ericaceae; genus Rhododendron; species Rhododendron mucronatum. Next base: position 42,534 of record BPLT01000148.1, on the reverse strand, counting down.
GCAGATTTTAATCCTGCAAACAAACTTGGGGAGGGAGGCTTTGGACCTGTTTTTAAGGTAAGTCCTTCTGATAAATATTGCTTTATGAAATGGCGCAATGGCACCAATCATTTGACTTGTAAGTACTGCTCCTCTAGGATTTTCTGTAACTAGGTTAAATATGTTTGCCCCATCACCACTTTTTTCCTTTAGTGAATCAATCCTTTTTTTTTTGTCGTAAACGTCGAGAACTACGTCAAGAAGTCTATGTCATCAGTTTCAATGAACATGAACTGACAGTTCAGGAGCTAGGATTCCATTTTTTATCAAAAAATCTTCATCCACGTCTTTTCTTTTGGTTATCAATGAAATGAATAGATCTCTTTACTGGTAGAAAACAAGCTCGTATTTTATCTTCCTTACTGTAATATTAAATTTAAATTTAATATATTATTTAACAGATTTTTTTCCACTCGTCAACTCCCTGTATATCTTGTATATATAGAGATGTGATTCAGTAAACAGATTTCATGTTATTCAGTAAACAGAATAGAAATGGAATTATCATATCAACAAAAACAAAAGCAATATATGGATACCAAAAAGCCGATTAGTTGAATTCACTATGGATTCCACCAATGCGCTTGTTCCATCACATTTTGTGCCACTGCCCTGTCCATTGCGATTTTTGTGCAAATAAAATGATGCATGGAAAACCCAAACCCTTGCTATTATATTATCAACAAACACTAATTTATTGGTCTATGCCTTTGTGCCTTTCCAGATGTCAATAAATGGAGAATATGAAAATAAAATACCATGATTGGGACTAGACAATTTATCTCAAGTTTTCTAAACTTTGTACGCAATAGGGAACACTGAACGACGGTCGGGTGATTGCTGTCAAACAACTGTCTGTGGCATCCCACCAAGGAAAGCGTCAATTTGTTGCAGAGATCGCGACAATATCTGCTGTGCAACAAAGAAATCTTGTAAAATTGTATGGATGCTGCATTGAGGGAGAGAAACGACTACTTGTTTATGAGTATCTTGAAAACAAGAGTCTTGATCAAGCATTATTTGGTACGATAGCACCTTACAGTCTGTATATTAGAATTTCTGAATGTGGAGAATACAGGAAAGGTTTAACTATTCGCTTTTTTATGAAGCAGGAAAGACAAGCTTGTACCTTGACTGGCCCACTCGTTTTGATATATGCTTGGGAGTAGCTAGGGGTCTAGCTTATCTTCATGAGGAATCTCGGCTTCGCATTGTACACAGAGATGTGAAGGCCAGCAATATTCTTCTTGACTCTGACCTCAACCCCAAAATTTCTGATTTTGGTTTGGCCAAACTTTATGATGACAAAAAGACCCACATAAGTACCCGTGTTGCTGGGACAATGTAAGATTCTTAGCAGTCAAGTGTCGTATGTTCTTGCATTATGACTGTAGACATTCTATTTTAGTACTGTTCGCAGCTGAAGAGCTTACAAGTGTTGACTTTCATGGTTACTGATGCAGTGGGTATCTTGCACCTGAGTACGCTATGCGTGGGCACCTTACAGAAAAGGCCGATGTGTTTGGCTTTGGTGTTGTAGCTTTGGAGGTTGTCAGTGGACGGCCAAATTCTGACACAAGCTTGGAAGAAGAAAAGATTTATCTCCTTGAGTGGGTACGATTCACTTTCTTTTTGGCAGTCAATAGCTGTTGGTACAGTATGTGGTACAGTATGTGTTTGATCGTGGTTTGGCTGGACCAGTGGACCTTTGTCTAGTGCTTTAATGTAAAAAGAAGGAAGCATCTAACCAGGTTATTAAACTTGTTATATTTTATTAACCAAACAATTTTGGAAGTGCGCCAAGGAAAATAAATGGATTGGTTTAAGCTAAAAAGGCTACTTTTTCAAACACTGAATGAAAATGCATTCCATATGCCTCCAAATCCAATTTTAACTGCCTAGTATTTCTGCCGTTAAGATTTGCATCAAATATAATCCATGTTAGATCACACCTGGCCCAGCATGGGCTGCCTGCTCCAATTACACGATCCAGAATTTTTGTGCTGTTCCCCGGTTGTGAATACTCTTGAAATTCTAATCTTCTTCTTTTAGGCTTGGCATCTACATCAAAACAACAATGAAGTGGAGCTAGTGGATGCTAATTTGTCAGAATTTAACGAGGAAGAAGTAAAACGATTGATAGGAGTAGCTCTTTTGTGCACTCAGTCATCCCCACAGACACGTCCATCTATGTCACGTGCAGTTGCGATGCTTTTGGCAGACATTGAAGTTAGTGCTGTAACTTCACAGCCTGGATATTTGATTTCTGACTGGAAGTTCAATGATACAACAAGTTTTATGAGTGCTGATACTCAAACTACGAAAACTGACCATAGCCACTACAGTTCATCATCAAGTACAAGAGTGACTGCTGATCGAGACTCTAAACCTATGCTCCAAGAGATCATCGGAGAGTAGGCGATGTTTGTCTGGATATCATCAGTTTGCCTTTCTGATAATTTAAGCTCATCGCATTTTTAGCTCAGCATGTTGCTCGCACCACAATTGTAACTCTCTTCGATTCTGGGACAGGTGACTGAGGTTACAACAAGATTATAGGAGCAGTTATTTGAAAGGAACATTAAACACATGGGCAGTACTTGGATTGAAGAAACTGCTCGGGCCGTGCAAAAATCTTGGAGAAAGAGGCTAAGGTGTACTTTCACCAACTCAAAATGCAGCGACTGCTAGTATAGGGGAACCCAGTCTGTCTATAAAGATGGCATCGAAGACTCAGGAAAAGCTCTCCAACACCCCTTTAACTACTCTCATTTGTGCATGTACTTTATTAGGACACAGCGGTGTTGAGGAGGAAACTAAAATAAAGTAGAGACTCGGAATAGGAAGATGTAATGTAATTTAGTGGCAAGGAAACATATGAAACCAGAGGAAAACTTCACCAGGGCAAGAATGCAAGCAGTTACACCAGTGCTACATGAAGTTACAACAGAGCCGTCCAGAGTGATGCCTGCACAATGGCAAAAACGTTGGATTTTTTAAATCCTCTTGAGCAGACAGAAATGATTAATAACATAGATCCAAAAACAAAGAATATCGGGCTTGATATAAGGGGAACGATAAACACTGCCTATTGATGTTTTAAATGCATTTTCAGAAGCTTTTCAAAAAAAAAAAAAAAAATGCATTTTCAGAATGACAGAACAAGAGTACCAAGTATTGCCTGTAAAATCACTGCCTATTGATGTTTTAAATGCATTTTCGGAAGCTTTTCAAAAAAAAAAAAAAAGCATTTTCAGAATGACAGAACAAGAGTACAAAAGTATTGCCTGTAAAATCACTGACAAACCTTTTACTCCTTCCGTCTCAATTTACTTGTTCCAGTTATATTCTAATCGGATAAAAATCTAGTTATATCTTTAAATTGGTAATGAATTTTATATCCAATATGGATCTTATTTGATAGATCTCAATTTGTTCTATAACACAATGTTTTCAAAATTACCTAAAACATTATAAATTACAAGATATAATCAATTAAAAAGTGGTATGAGCTTTCAAAAGTGAATTAAATTGGGACGGAGGGAGCTTTTGAGTAACACAGTTCAGTCTAGAACAATATGACAGTTCAACATTGTCAGGCCATGGAGCAATTCGATTGACTTAGATGAAAGTGTACAGATTCATACACAGATGTGTCTAGAGTCACTCACGCAAGCCCCACACAGTATTTATGGGTCCGATAAAAATTGCACGGTTTCCGACACATCTGTGCCCGACAGACCCTGGCACTTTTGTTTCTGATAAGTACAGGCATTTATGCTTTTGACATCCCTACATTATCTTACAAGAAACTTTATTACTGATTGAGTTAACCACTTCACCACAAGAATTGCAGGATAATCGCAGAAATAAAAATATACCAAAGATGACATAGGTAGGAAATAAGGAAACTACTTTAAACATTTGCAAAACTTAATCAAACACACAAACATAAGTAGCAAAAGCAAAAATGCATTTCAATGGAACACAAATAAACATGCAGACAATTGCTTGCGCACACATGCACGTACACACTTTTTACCTTCTTGATCAAATCTCTTTTTAAGCTCATCTGCGGGTAGAAGTGTCTGCGATCCATCAAGCACCTGCACTAGACAATCCAAAATTTAAGGATGATCCAAAATAGCTTCAATGAAAATTCTAAAGTGACAAATAAGAAAACAGGGAAGAAGCCAGGTTTTAGACAGAGGTATAGAAACACCTAATGGTAAGGCTTGTTAAGTTTCAAGCACAACAGACGGACTTAAAGTGCATATTACAAAATCTCCAATATTACTAAAGAAATTGATATTTGCGCTCCCTTTTTTAATGCAGGCGCTCCACTTTGTTTATGAAGTTACTGGTAATTTCACGTTGAAAGTGGAGCACCTACATCATAAAAGGGAGCGCGAACATCAATTCCCTATTAGTAAACAAAGAGAGAATATTTTACTGCTGAAAAGGAATACACTTGCTTCCTGGTACATGACCACTTCTTATTCCTTTTCGAGGCTCTGCTGCAACCCCATCAAACCTGGAAAAGAGCGAAATCTCCATCAATCCAAGAAGAAGTTCCACAAACAAGGGAGTCCATTGCATCCATATGCACATCACCCATGTTTTCCGTAAAAGGAAACAAAAAACTCGAAATTTGGGGCCTCCCTTCATAAGATTTATGGATCACCTCTCACCTTTATTGGTTTCAGACATCAAAAATTTCCCTACGGTCAGTCGATCATCATATTGGTAATTCCACTATTCATTTGAGTAGTAGTAAAATTCAACAAACCACATGTGCAAGCACTCCCCCACATCCCAACTGATCTGGTCATTTCCGTACCAAAAATAATTAATAAAATGAAACAATTACTACTACTCAAATGAATAGTGATAAGTATTCCGAGTATCCCTCCATAGGGATTATAAGGTTGAGTTGCAGTTAGTTCAATTAATTTCTATATTAATCCAAGAAAAAGATTGATTGATTGTTGATTTCTTAAAACTATTGAACTAAAATTAAAGACAATAGAAAAGCAGGGAAAGAATTGATGGGAAAAAGTTCTAGAGTTTCGAATCCACTCTTTCACCTTGTAACCTAAATATGTTTCGATTACAGGGCAACTATTCGAATCAATCTGGATACCGGAGGATTGCAAGCCCTAGCGATATCTCCTAAAAATAATTTATGAATCACCAATAGGCATGAACTATCTCCGCCTAGCACGAATCATCTTACCAGCACGACTCGTCTTACGTAGTATAATCCATCTAACCAGTTATCACAAAACATAAAACTGTTGTATGAACATGCATTAAATCTAGGATTTCATACACAAGATTTGCTGGAAAGAAGTAATATCATAAATAAATCCTTAAAAGTCATACAACAGTGATTCGAATAATAAAACCTAAATCAAAATATAAACGGGTTACTCAGAGTTCGAGCTTCATCTACACCCTAGAAGGAGGATTTAGTCGGCCATTGAAAGAAGTGAATAAGATGATTTTGATTTTTCCACTCGAAGCCTCGTCGCTCGTCCAATTTCCTGTTCTCCCAAAAGCTGACTGCCGAAAGGCAGTAGGTTTCCATTGTTTATATAGGATTATAATGAACTAATCGCATAAAGGCCCTTCAAACTTCGCGTATTAATTAGTTGACACTCCAGCTTTGAGTAATTCCGTATTTTGATCTTGCAGTTCTTTCAAATCACGTTTTTATCCAAAATCTTTGGCAATGAGCTCGAGCAACCTATAAACAAAATAGAAGCAAAATCAATATCAAGAAACAAATATAAACAACTAACAAATGTAGTTTGAAGAGCCAAAATATCAATATTTCGGCACTTATCACCAACCCCAAAACATGAGCAGGATCTTGTTATGTGAGACTTGAACTTTACACCCTGAAACTTCAGCGATTGTCTATGTTGAGCGAATTCTTTGGATGTTGAGGTGATAGAATTCGACCAGAGTTAATTGTAGCTCAGGTTACTGGATCATTTCAAAGAGGTCATCAGGGGAAGATCAGCTACATATTGTTATCATCCTTTCTGGTGAAAAGCCAAAAAATAGGCTTCTAAACACCCCCTCTCTGTTTGCCCATCAAAACGTCTACAGGTTTGTTCACCTTTGCTGCTCCATCATAGGTGAGAAAATGTCAAACCAAACCCGTCCCCGTTCTTATCCGTCCCCTATCATGCGCCTGCAATCTTCTAACGTGCACCGCTCTTCTCTGATCGTATCAAACACTGCGTGCACTCAAAGAAATCGAACGCCTTTTGGGACGGAGGGCGGCGAGATGGGATATTTGAAACTCTGATTTTTGACACACATATGCTGAGCAAGGCGTGGATGATTTGCAGGCATACTAAGCCTTGTAGCACCTAACTTTGAATGGGATGATGCCGTGAATTCTGACTTCTAAATGTAGAGTGATTGCATATGATCCACTGCTCTTGAACTCAGTGGGCGTGTTTGATAGCCGGAATGAGTCGACGTATCGACCAACCAATCACAACCTCGCACAACTAAACAACAATATAGTTTACAATACTCTAAAAAAATTATACACTTCAACACATCCACCGACGACCTGTTTATAACTTATATAAATCAACTTCCTAGTTCGCCACCTACAACCAGCTTGCTCATCCACATCATCCAACGTTAGCCCAAACACTTCTCAACACGATGACCGGTAGTGGATCCACTCTATGCAACCTGCTACCTGGCAGACCAAAAAGGAAAGCAGAGTGTGAGATATAATAATGCTTAACAAAATATAGCAACTGAATAAATAACAATAAGAATATAAATTCCCAACATAACTGAAATACTTAAATGTATATAACAAATATAACCACCACATCCTCCAATTACCACACAACGGTAATATTCAACAGCTAAAAGACAATCTCAATTTGTCAACAGTTTATCAAGAAATTAAAAGCAACACCAGCCACACAACCAATAATTTAAGGCATAAGCCTTTTGGCATTAAGCCAATCACCGGGCACAAAGCCAATCACCGGGCACAAAGCCAATAACTTAATGCATAAAGCCTTTTGGCATAAGCCAATCACCGGGCACAAAGCCAATAACTTAAGGCATAAAGCCTTTTGGCATAAAGCCAATCACCGGGCACTAAGCCAACAATCAAGTTCAATTCAATATAGAATAACATCTTTGAATCAAACACATATCACAACCGAATCTCGTGTCCCACACACCACGCTCCCAACCATTGTTAAATAAGTGATATGGCTTACGACATGTGTGCCTTCCCAATGTATCATAAGCTAAATATTAATAGCATGATATACACTCACCATTACAGTAATATCTCATTAAAGATTACCATATCGAAAACTTGCTACGATTTGCAAGATGTATACTCGCCACCATAGTAATATTTTATTGAGAAGAACCATATCAGACACACTCACCTTGTATCGACCGAGGTATGCCAAACTTCCAGTTTCGGAACCTCTCCAATTGATCGGCTCGTTACCTAACCACAAGCTAACCATATCAGTTTATTGAACGCTTAAACGTCAAAACTAACTCCTAACAATAATCTATAACACCAACAATAGTTTAACAATGCTTAACGCATACTAACATGTCTATCTCAAAGGTTTAGAAGTGTCCCTAATCAAGCGAAACACTCAAACACCACATAACCCCTACATTTGGTTTGAAATCTATGACCAGCCTGTCGTATCCTGCCTATAACTTCTTATAGGGTTAAAATCAGATCATGAAACCACCACCATTAGAAATTACACCTCTGGTACATGAATTTTGATATAAAATTTGTCAAAAACGGAGTCCGGACGACAAAGTTATGCTCGTCCAAAGTTACACAAAAATCTGTCCAAAATCACAAATTCAGCACGCCTATCAACTTTAAATCAAAAACTGATTTAACCTGGTACAAACTAAGCCACAACCTTCACATATTCCAAAATACATACGAGTCTAGTTTCAGAATCAACAACCCGTGCGCTAACCCGATATCCGAGCTAAAAGATATAATCATTTTCCCAAAATGTGTCAGTGCAGCAAATACAAAACTCAGCAGGGACACACCAACTTGTAAAATCCGCCAAACTTAGAATATGCATCTAATAAACCCCAAATTTGGTAAACACCATTATCACACACCAAAGTTCATCCCTGATTTTCCTCAGATTTTTCACAATAAAGGAACCTAGTCAAAATCACCTCCAAACTCATAACTTCTGTGCATTGAAGCACAATTTTCAGCAAAACAGTCTGTGTTCGAAAATTCATTAAAAATCGAATACTCAATAATTTTCAGTAATTCCAATGCCAAAACATCACCAACTTATCAATATTTCAGACTCATAAGGACCCATAACCAGGAAGCTCGTTTAACTGTAAAAAAAATGATGCATAACAAAGATCTGTAAGCTGTTTGCACAAAACAAGCAATCCGACCACAGCTTTAGTTTATGATTTTTATCTTTTTCCACACTTCTAAGAAAATTCTGAAATTTTTACATCACAAGCTAAAAACATAGAGACATCTCCAGTAAAATTATCAGAAAATAACATGGTCAGTGTGTCAATGAGAAAAATTCGTCAAAAACAGGACAGATTCAACTTTGCTCAAAACACAGTTATGCATATTCATATGATGCACCAATTTTCTGGAATAAAACTCAACTCCAACCGCAAAAACCCTCTCCCATGGATTCAATTCAGTACTTATAAGATGCAGAACATGAGACCTAGCATGGGAAATATGAAATTCAGCACTTAAAGAGATGAAATTTACCTAATTAAGCTTCAATTCAACCAACCCTAATTTCTCCTTTCTCTCCTTCTTTCTTCTCTTTCTTCTTCTTCTCCACGGCTGCTCTCTCTCTCTCTTTCTCTCTCTCTCTCTCTAATGTTGAAACAAGAGTTTTTTATTTATCAAAGTAATCCCTTTTTTAAAACTATTGGCCGGAATACTCTCATTTTCAAAGTATTAAAACTACTGGGTAGAGCCACTTCAACAAGCGCTACCTAAGTGCTCTAGGTAGCGCCATTTCAACTGGCTCTACTTTATAAAATAACATTTGTAAAAATTGCAAACCATGTTTGTAGTGAAAAATCGTTTAATTTGGTTGTTACAACGTGAATAACGGAAACTATTTTTTGCTTAAAATTGAAAAAAAAATTGATTGTCCAAAATATATAATGCAGGGTTTTATATTAACTTCACTGAAAAAAATTGTACTTATAATTCATACACCATTTTCAACTTTATTAAATTTGTTCATGCTTTTTTGTACTTCAGCTTGTTTCAGCCTTATTCAATTCCTGCAGCCTATTTCACCCTTATTTAGTTTCTTAAGTTTTTTTAGCCCTGTTCAATGTTCAGCCTTTTCAGCCTTAATCAATTCCAACAGTTGTTTTCAGCATTATTCAAATCGTTGAACTTTTTTCAGTCTCATTCAATGGGTGTAGTCTTTTCAACTGCAGACTTTTCGATTCTGTCAGCCATCATCAATTCATACAACCTTTTTCAGCCTTCAAAAATTCGTACAGACTTTTTTAACCATCTTTGTTTTATTCGTCGTTTTATACAACTTTATCCATGTAAACTGTATTGAGCTTTTATACAGCCTTATTAATATACAGCTTTTTGTGGTCCCCTACTGGCTCTTGTCTTATTGGATCCCATTAAGAGTATGAGCTATGTATTTGGCCAAAACATTTGTCTGTAAATTATCTTTCAACTTCTACATTTATGTTTAATAATCCTTAGTCGTGAGATAGTTCTATCATATGGCTAACAGAGGAGCAAGTTCCAGGGTATGGATACTTCCCAAGTTCAAGGATCCACATTGGAAAGAAAAAAGAACCAGCCCGAAAGATTACTATGTTGGTCTTTGACAAGAATGGAAATTTCGGGTTGAAGAGCAGGAGGGATTGGTTAATGATTTGCATAACATGGGAGTCAGAATTCCACATCGTCGATCTCTAGAGATGCCAACAACAAACAAGCGTGAATATGAAGCAGCCGTGTCCTGAATCAAAGAGGAGAATAATAGAATGCTGATGTGCAGGAGTAGATATTTTATGCTTCAGTTAGCAACAGAGATAGTTGAGGGAAATCAGCGAGAAATAACGGAAAATGAACGTAACAACGCTTTGAATAATGAGAAATATCTATCTGACTATGCTATGTCTGATGAGAACATGTAGATCTCCCATAATTGTTTCTGTGTTAGGTATTTGAAGTTATGTATTGGATATATATTAAGTATGTTAAGTATGAATTATTGATGTATTAGTTTATGTCTAGTATGTTAATGTTGTAATTCCAACAATGCAGATAATAAATATCACTTTAATTTAGTTGTTTTGTATCGTCATGGATAAATATAATTTATAACTAATCACTCTCAATGGCTTGATAAGAAAAAACACGAATTGAAAAGTAGTTGCAATAGTTACATCAAGATGATACTGCAACAAAATAAAAACTCCAACAATGACACTAACATACAATACGAAATGGATGACAGAATTAAAGAAACCTAGAGTTCCAATGGTTGTTGATCTTCCAATGATCTCACATTCATGGTTCTTGATCTTCGTCTGATATCTTGATGTCGGATTGAACATCTTCGTTCATACTAGCCTCCATATAAAAACGAGCTTCACCCATTAATCCTTCATCTCTTCGTTCATTTGCTAAGAATCGATACTGATGTCGTTGCAAACGCATTTGCATGTGGTTCACTTCTTCAAAAAAATGATGCAAGGCTCTTTGCAACAACTGAGGAGTATCAATTGGCATGTCAACTGCTCAGCAACGTGGAATTGGAATGTTGAAAGTCCGGCAGTCGAATTTTGGAACTTCATATTGTTCAAGTCAGCATTGATACTCACGTTGCATTTCTCTAAAGACGATGGGTGCATATCGCATGTTTGGGTTCAAAGGGAATTCAAAATTGTCATCAAGGTGCCAATGACGACCCGTTGCTTGAAATATATCACGCACTGTGCACCTCATAGCTAGCTATATGCCATATAAGAAAATATGAAGTTGCAAGACTGGTTCTTGTGTCTCCTTTTTATACACATAAAATTGAAATAAATTATTTGTCCATATTCGTTGGGAAATTATTGGAATTCAATACTCCTACAATAGATGCAAAGATGTAGACCACACAATGACATTAATTTCTGACCAGTAAATGCAAACCCGTGACTGACTTTTTACATTTCTGCAATACACTGTTCAATGGTCTGTTTTCACAGTTGAAATGCATTATTTCAATTACACAGTTTATTGTCTTTTTGTCACGTTTGAAATGTATTGTTCAAACTATTAACCTTTCACACCACATTGTCATAATTTTGCTACGCATTGTGTATATTTGTTTTGATAGTGAAAAATTCTAATTATCACTTGGTAAATATAGTTAACTTTCACTAATTTATTTTGAAAACCTCATTACAATGTTAACTTCCTTCAATTATGTGGTACTGATTTTGTTATTTTAAACGTCAATTTAACAATTGAACACTCAAGCGCTACAAAAACTAATAACCATCATAATTTCGCATTACTTAGGTCTAAGAACAATACTTATCCTCTACTTCCCATGAAAGAAAATAAAAACTGAACATTACAAGTTACAGATCCATTTTAGCAATTGAAAAGTCAAACAGATGCATAGTTTCAAACATTACAAGTTACATATTTGGTACTGAAGATGACGCTTCTCCCCTATTTGAACATTTTTCGCTTGTTATGCCCATGTCCACCACACAAGGTACAAGACTATTTGCGTGATGGTTGCGCCTCAAGCTAGTCGTCCATCATATCCATCTCATTTCGAAATCGATTTACTTGTGGACGTTTTCGACATATTGAGGGCCTTAAGACAACGAGTCTGCAAATGAAACATTAACACATGTTATTTGATGAATTTCGTAGTGACGTACATATGGAAAGGATAAAGTTGAAGTTAATTGTTTTTACCACTCCATCTACACCACAACCAACACGGCTAATACAACACCTGGTAATCCTATCATACTAAGCCACGTAAGGGTCGTCCAAGGGGTATTCAACTAAGTCGATATCACCCGGCGGTACGACTAGATTAAGTCTATTATTCCAAACTTCTATAATTATCCGGTACTTCAAGGCCCAATCTAACGCACCACTTTGAAGGGTTTTGCCATGAGGCGGATCTAGAGAGCGAGACGGTGGGGGGATGCATTGGCGGAAACCAAATTGGCGCATGATTCGCTCGGGCTGGTGATATTGACAAACAGCATAATATATTAGGCGAACAGTTGCCCACCAAACGGCTCTACCAGCTCGACAATATTCTGGTAGAGACTCAAGGAGCTCCTCACTGTATGGGGTCCAAATGACCTGCAAAAATATATGTTCAAAAAATACATCAAAGCAGTTCAATGCAATCAACATGTTTTGTAAAGAAGGGAGAAAGATGGTCACGAAAATAGTTAAGGTATTAATTTTTAAGCAGTTCAATGCAATTAACATGTTTTGTAATGGAGGGAGACAGATGGTCATGAAAATAGTTAAAGGGGTAAAGGTATTGAAGCAAATTTTTGTACGTACCTCATCCGGTCTCTGGATGTCAAGGTGGTACCTGTAAGCGCCTACGAGATGGGTCGGCAAGTCAGGGGAATGAAATGCATCGTCCCACCTGAGAACTGGACAAGTTCCAAATAAAGAACGAACGGAATATCCAACAAACATAATACAAATGTTAAGTTTTGAACAAAATTAATTTTTTTAACTCTTTTGTGCTTAAATTTGAAGTGAAGTTACCGTCCAATAAGTGGAGCACCAGCCTTTGGAGCATGCTTCCTTAATCGTCCCGGGGCAAGGTAGGGCAACCGCTCCCAAGCCCAAACCTGCAACAGTATGAAGCAGCCAGTAATCTGTTTTGTGCTAGCCTTACAACCATGGCATAGGTTATGGTAGAGATTGGCAAGAGCACCACTGCCCCAACTGTACGTCCCAGCCTCATCAAAGTTCTCCAAACGTTCTAGGTTAGCCAAGTGCACATATCCCCCTGTGTGGAAGATGAACACACAATCATAGGAAATATGAGGAAAGTTCTTAACGGAATGTACAAAAATTAAAAACAACCACAAAATATAAGTATCATGAAGTCATAAAAACTCAAATAATTTGTCCACTTTAATTCATTTGGTTACCTTTCAAATCACAGATGGAAGCAAATATAAAAGCCCTATGTTGAACATTTGAAATATTTTGTACAAACGATTGCAAAATACCTAAGTGGTCAGCAAATATAGTTTCCCCAATAAGCAACAACAAGTAGCCGCGCGCCTGGCGCGCAACAACCTCTGGGTCAGCCCCTTCCTCTACTTGGCTAGTGAACCTATCACTTTACCAGCTGGTCTTAACCTTCATCCCGTTTATGTCCGACTCTTCTGTAGGTTGTTCCCCCAATAGATGCTTACACAAATCACGAGGCTTCAAGTTTGTATTTCCAGTCATAGGTTTACCTTCAACCGGAATGCCTAACAAACCCTCAACATCTTGTAGCGTGATTGTGGACTCACCAGGCCACAAGTGGAATGTGTGTGTCTCAGGCCGCCATCGCTCCAAAAGTGCCGTAATGAGACCCCAATCCACGGACACAAACGGCAATGAACAAAGGCCCTCTAAACGAGCACGCCGTATGAACTCTAAAACAGGGGGTGGCGGCCATGGCAATGCTCGTATAGCTTTCTTGGCACTACGAACTCTGACTTTTTTTGAATCCACAGGCCGCGTGCGCTAAAATAAATTGGTAATTCATGGGTTAGATTGACAAATATACACTCAAGTTTATGAAGTACGTACATTATCCAAATGTCACTTACATCAGCTTCCCAAACTGCTCGAGAGCGGTGCTTCTGTTGTAAACGTAGAATCGACCCATCTCTGGGCCCCGGGTCGGGACTACGAAGCTCATTAAGGTTGAGGTCCATAGTATGACCTATATTTTAGATTAATTGTCAATTTCGACATATTATTGCTAAACAATATACAGGCAAATTTACAAAGACTTGAACAAGGGGTTTTGCACCTACTCAATTTAAGGTGCAAAAAACTTTTCTCAACCATTCATAAAAGGGAAAGAGAAATGAAAACCGAAAAAGAATAACTTAGGATCGGAACCTATTCCCCAACAAACATGAACAGAAAGCACATCGTCATCGTGTAATGCACAATACAATGTTAGGAACTTGGGATAGCTTATTTACCCATGAAGAAAGATGTTGGAATAATTGAGTGAATAAAAGTCTAACCTGCTTATTGAAGAAATCAACGTTTTAACATTTTACAGGATATCATTCAGGTATCATACGACTCTTTGACCACCATTGGGCTCATAGCCTAACTACACCTATGCACCATTTACAACTTACAATTATTCCTATGCATCATGGACTTAGAAGTAGTTAATAAATAATAAGAATAAATAATGCCAGAAGAGCATGAGCAAGTCATACTATTTTGTGTGTGTGTGTTTCCATAGGCAATTTTGTAACATGCTTCCTGTAATACCGTAACAATTTGTCTCCTCATTGCCCCATTTTTTCGAACACATGGTATGTGACAAAATCATGACATTGAGGTAGCTAATTCTCCCCAACCCAATCTACCAAGGTAGCTAATTCTCCCTAAGTTTATTATTCAAATTGGAATTGGTTTGACTAGGTCCAAAAAAAAAAAATTTCCTCCGTAGCTTTCACCAATCTATAGCAGGTATTTTTCCCTTTCACCAAAGCCATATCTCACGTGTGGACTGGGGATTAATGCCCTTGGATTTTCTTCCTTACTCCTCTCCATAAATGCTTGTAATCAGAATAGTAGAGGGTAGAGAATGCAAAGAAAGCACAGAGAGAGAGATACATACGGTGAACGGCCAGCGACGGATTGTGGCCGGCGTTTGACGGTGTCCGTCGAGCGGTCTCTGCTAGCGCGAGGGAGGGGACCTGAGAGATCGCAGAGAGGGAGGAGAGCAGAGCAGAGGAGACAGGGAGAGGAGACAGGGAGAAGAAGCGTCGTTGGGATTAGCGGTATACAAGCCCTAGCCCCATTGGGGAAAGCGCTGTTCTAAAAGGTCAAGACCCACTTCGGGTGGCTCTACTTGATTAGGTAGAGCGTCCATGTCATACAGCCGCGTGACCCAAGGTATAATCCCATAGCGCCACTCGGAATAGCGCTTGTTGAAGTGACTCGACCGATTAGTTTTAAAATTACTTTGAAAATGAGAGTATTCTAGCCAATAGTTCTAAAAAGAAGATTAGTTTGATAAAAAACTCTGAAACAAAACCCCCTGATAAGTTTTCTTTTTTTTTTTAATGAGATACACCTCACCAACACACGGCACACATGCACAACTCTTAAAAAAAATGCACTTTACCCCTTTAGGTTATTAGAGTATAACATTTAAGCACCTCAAATATAAAGGGCGTTACACAATTACCCCCACTGCATATACACCATTTCGTTCATTTATGAACTTCATCGGAGAATCAATGGAGGAAAATGATCCATTTTAAAATCCCTAAAAAATAGAAATCCTACCAAATTGAAAATTTATGTAGTCGCTGGATCGTGTGACAACCAAAGTTGCAGAAGAGATAGTTGTTTGTTGTCGTCGCCGTTGCCGGTGCAATTGACAAGTCTAGCCGCTGGAGTGAGAAATCGGTGAGACACTGTGAAAGTGATTAGTTGAGTGAGTGAGAGAGAGAAACCCGAAGTTGTGAGATCCGTTGAGAGAGAGATGGACTTCTCCGCAGTGAGAGATTGCTTTGATTTGGTGTGTACGAGAAGAGAGAGATTGCATTGATTTGTTGTTCGTTGTCGATGTAACCAATAAGGATTAATTATCCAATGTGGTTGCCACTTGCTGGAAAGTAATCCAATGGTGCACAAAGAATTAGAGCAATCCATCTAACGGTGCACAAATTAAAGCTGGTCCGAGGGTGAATTTTTTTTTGCATAACAGGTAGTATCTCTGAAAAAAAAACGAGTGGAAAAAATAAAGAAATGGTGTTCTCATTGCAAGGGTAAAATTGGAAACAAATAATTTTAATCCCATCCTATTCTAACCCAAACAAACATGATATTAACAATCTCATGATTTAATCCTAGCCAAATCAAAGAAGAAAAAAGGATTCATCTTCTCATTAACAATCTCAGCTAGAGGTGGCAAACGGGCGGGTTTGGGCGGATTGAAACGGGTCGTGGGTCAAATATGGGCGGGTCGAATATGGGTCAAGCCAAACCCGCCCGACCCGACCCGTTTTCCTCTTCTTCTTTTTCTTCTTCTTCTTCTTCTTCTTTTTTTTTTTTTTCCCCTTCTTATTCTAACCCCCCCCCCCCCCATTTTTGTCTCAATAAGACGATTCAAAAAAGTAAAATTTTATGATTTTAACTCAATTTTTTGTGAATAAAAATGAAGCATTTAGAGGCTAAAAAAGCTTTAAAAAGTAAAGTGACTTTTTTTTGGGTCTCTATTCAATTTTTTTTTGTATTTGTTTGTTTTGCGACAAATTTTTTATCCCTATTAGTTCGTCTCGACGAGAGAATTGAAAAAGTAATTTTTTTTAAAACTTTTACCGTAATATTTTTTTGTAATATTCAAGATAAATCACAACAACCGGCTTTTTGGGCTTTATCTTGAATGTTTTCAAAAATATTTTAGTAAAAGTCATAGTAATTTTTACTTTTCTGATTGGAGTGAATCAAAAATCGTAAAATACTTGTCGCAAAATGACAAACGCGGAAAAAGTTGAATAAGGACAAAACGAAAAAAAGCCCAAAAGAGGGAGAGGAGCTCAAAGGATTGGTCTTGTAATTATATTATTTTTGTCTTTTTTAAAAAAATTATGAGTTTCGATTAAAAAAAAAATTAAATTTTTACTTTTTCGATTCCTCTCGTCGAGACGAATCATTAAGTCACAAAAGTTTAATGCAAAACCAAACTAGGTAACTTCAACTGAAAGACAATTCTTCTGTTTGTTAGTTTGGTCTCTCCAGGCAAAACTAAAGATTTGAGTCTGATGTGGTAAATTTGCTGATAAGGTCTGAGTAGCTACTAAGGTTTGAATTGAGTTGTTTAGATGGCCGCTACATTAGTGGTGGTGGGTGTTAACAGAATCAGAGAAGACGGGAGAGAGAGAGAGAGAGAGAGAGAGAGAGAGAGAGAGAGAGAGAGAGAGAGAGAGAGAGAGAGAGAGAGAGAGAGAGAGAGAGATGGGTGAATTGGATTGATTGTAGTGGGAGAATAGAGAAGACAGGAGAGAGTGCGGGCAAAAGAGAAATTGGGTGTTGGACATTTTTATTTTTAACCCATATTAAACCCACTCTCAACCCATTACACAATATGGGCGGGTTGGGTTGGATTACAAGTGGGTGGATTTGGGCGGGTTAAAAAATCTGGGTTTGGATTGCCACCTCTAATCTCAGCTCATCACCAATCCCAATCCCACCTCATTACCAATCTCTCTAAAACGGAACCTGCAATCAAACATGCCCAGTAAGTTAACCCACTCCCAAACCAAACAGCAACAGCCCAAGGACATCTAAATAGGATATGTTCAATTGTTTCTACTTCTTTCACACAGATTGGACACAATGGTGAAGTGCATTTTATCCTAAACAAGTTTTCCTTCGATGCCATCCAATTACGAACAATCCTCCACATGAAATGACGCACCTTTGTGATAGTAGAAATGGACCACAGCTATGTCCACACCTTTCTGGATATGCATCTAGAAGAAGAAGGCCTCTGAATTTTTTTCCTAGCTTTGGCATCGTATGCTTGGTAGTGCCCTGACTTGACTGTGTATTTCCCTGACTTATTGTGTTCCCAAACAATCGTGTCTTCAGTGCATGAGAGACTGACGGGAATTTTCAAAATGGCTTTAGTTTCTTCACTGGTCACACAACTCCTTAGCTTCCTTTCATTCCATATCATAGCTGGTTTATCAATGAAATCTGAGAATCTATTCCGTAAGCATTCAGTGGGAGGATTTGAAACAATTTTACCCTCTTGCCAACTAGGAATCCAGTGGTCTCCTAAAATGGAATATTCTCCCCATTGCCTACATTCCATCCTGAGGCCCTTGTCAAGCAAAGCCTTTACTTCCATAAGGCTACTCCGGAGCCATGAAGACGCTGCCCCCCTTTTTCGCTTCCATACACGACCCGTTCGGGAAATAAAGGCCCTTAAGAACACTAGCCTAGAAAGGATTAGAATTCGAGGCCATTCTCCAGTATTGCTTTGCTAGGAGGGCACAGTTAAAGGATTCGAAATCTCTAAACCCCAAACCACCACAACCTTTTGGAGCAGTAAGCTTGTCCCATGATCCCCAATGGATTTTACCCCCACTGCCTCTATTCTCCCACCAGAACTCACCAATCACAGAGTTTAGAGTAGCACACAAAGATAGAGGCATCTTGAAGCAAGTCATGAGGGTACATTGGCACAGCTTGGACCACTGATTTGATGAGGACTTCTTTGCTAGCTTGAGGCAAGGTCTTCCTGTTCCAACCTTGAATTTTCTTCATGACTTTAACCTTCACATACGCTAGAGACTCCTTCGATTTTTCCCCAAAAGTTGAAAGGCCCAGGTATTTGGCAGCACTATCCATCTCACTCATTCCAAAAAATGACTTAATCTCCTCCCTCGTGCTGGAAGGGGTGTTTGGGGAGAAGAACAAGCTCGATTTCTAGACATTCACCTCCAAACCAGAAGCCTCACTTAAGCAAGAGATCAAATCCCAGAAGTTGGAACAGTACCTGTTTGTTGCCTCCAAAAAAACTAGGGAATCATCCACAAAGAGCAAGTGGGATACAATGGGGCATGCACTTTCTTTACATTCGAACACCAACAAAGGATTTAGTACTGCTTGCCTTATTTATCAGAGTTATCAGAGTTGAGAACACATTAACTGCAATGAGAAACTTATAAGGAGACAGTGGGTTCCCTTGACGGAGGCCTCTGTTGGGTGGGATAAGCCACCCAATAGAGGCCTCCGTCAAGGAGAATACTTTACCATGCTGGCACATTCCTTGATCCATCCTATCCAGGTCTCGTGAAACCCCATATTCTTTAGGATTGTGAATAGGAAATCCCAACAAATTCGATCATAAGCCTTTTTAAGGTCCAACTTTACAGCGACGTAGCCTTTCTTCCCTAACTTCTTTCACTTGAGGAAGTGAAACACTTTATGGGCAACGATGACATTATCATGGATCTGTCTCCCAGGAATGAATGCTGATTGTTGTTCAGTGATCAAGTTATGGATAAAAGGCTGAAGTCTAATAGCAAGGACCTTGGACACAATTTTGTAGTTGTAGCGACAAAGGCTAATAGGATGAAACTGGCTCATGGACTCTGAGCTTGTTCTAAACCATAAAATCCCTCATTCATACTATATGTGCGCCCTAGTTGTTGCAGCAGGACTAGAAGATCAAGATCAAGTGGTCAGAAAGATTGAGAACATCAGGATAATTAGGATCATCAAGCTGCGACCCACTGTATCAATACCTCTTCGAGCATCTGAGACCAATGGCCTTCCCAAAATAAGAGAGAGAGAGAGAGAGAGAGAGAGAGAGAGAGAGAGAGAGATCAGATGGCTTTCAATCTTTGTCGAACTTCGGCAAACTCTGGTTGAGCATTTATCCGGCGATGCATCCTCAGCATCTTTGGACCATGCAAAGCACAGCTCTGCTATCACCGTCTCGACTAAGACCTCCTAGGAGGCAATCATCGTGCTAGAAAGGAGGACTCGCGTGGGTGAGGGCATTTTTGGACACGGAGCAAATTGTCCTTGTGGCTGCACGAAAAAATATTTTTGTCATTTTTTACACAAACTCATTTTACACGTTTTGCATTCCAAATTGACAAACTTTGGTTGGCACAACGCTGACTGACCAATTTGGCCTCGTACATGGCCAATTTATTCGCTAGCTCTTCATCAATTACTCAATACCGAATCTCGAAAACGTGCCATCAAAATAAATAATCCAACATTAGTAGCACACCTGGGGCATTACATCTTAAATTAGACTAATATAAATCAGACGAACTCACAGGAAAGGCGAGTTCTAGCAAAAATTACATGTCAAAGCCCCTAAGGCTTCGTGCATCTTGGATACATTTTATTAATTATAAATATATATTACTAAAGTAAACTAGAAATGCATATTACAAAATAATTAACTCAACTCCAAGAGGTAGCATTCTTTTTAGCTCCAATGCATGATTTCTCAATTTCTCCGTCCACTCATCGTCTTTGTAGAACTCTTCCCGTTCCGGTATGAATGCCTGGCGACAATCAACAATAATCTTCTGAAGTGTGATAGCATTCTGAATAAAGTACATGGCAAGGTCAACGTCAAGGTTCCCAACAAATTCCACCACCTTAAGGCTTTCGTGGATACATTTAGATGGCTCCTGGATGTTTCCCCATTTCCTCCTATGAGACCCCAACTGCAGTAAAACAAAAAATGAAGATTACACTGCGACAGTTAGCAATCATGATTCTAATGGGATAGTGCCCAGAAAAAAGTAGGTAGACAGAAAACTAATATTTACTACATCATCAAAGACAATCCTACTAAGAAGACAATGGCCAAAATGAACAAAGAACAGCCACCCGTAAACATCTACAAAACTAACCTTAGCTATTAATAATACAATTTACTCACTCAATTGAACTAATATTAAAAAGTTGAAAGTCATCCCTACCCTCTATCATCACTTGCCCCACCATACGGTACACCCTATGGGTCTCACTCTCTTCTTAAACTCGTGATCTACAGTACACACATGACTTTAGTTCGACATATAAAACCCTCTCTGTCTACAACCAACTTCAATGGGTGTATCGTATGCTACCACACAAGACCAGTGTTGGAAACAAAGGTCTACCGACTATTGGAGGTCGATCGTTACAGGTAGCTTGATATACATTGTTTACCTCATTTTCTAACAGCTTTAATTTTGGAGACAATTTGCAATCTGACGTGGTATCCAAAGCCAATCTTGAGCTTTTGGAAGTCTATGCGAACCGTTAAGAGTGGGCCTTGGTACATTTAGAGAGATACAATTAACTTAAAATACTCATTCACTCTATCAATATTTCTTGTGCCATGATTGAGCAAATGATAAGGTTTAACCAACTTTTAACTTCGAAAAACTTCTTCCTTAGATTGTACTACTATCTACTATACTTGACAATATTCTATAAACAATTTATACATTTTACAAACTTAAAATAAATTACTTTTGTCCCTCCACTAATAAAATAGTTTCCATTTTAGGCTTGCTATTAAAAACGACGTGGTTTTTTTTTAACTCTATTAATTTATGAGACCTAGGTGGGTTTTTATAAACTACAAATCAAAGCTGTTAGACCCTATTTGATTGAGACTTAATAAAAATTAGATACTCCACTACATAAAGCACTGCATACAACACCGGATACACAAGACGCGAATCCTCTCCCAAACGACAATATGGGGCCCACATCTCATGGGGGTATTCATCACTACAGGTCATGCGAATTCCTAGCACTATTGTAAAGAAAATTTATTTCGGGCTTTGGTTATACGCAAATGAGGCCCCTTCTTTCAACTGAAATGTGGCGACCTACAGCCTACAGGTGCTGCTTTACTGTCACAGCCTCTGATGGCATTGGGTCTCTCTGTCAGCATTTGTTTGCAATTAGCATTCTTCGCCACTAAATTTGTATTTTGCTGCTCTCTATCAACTCATGGTCTATTCTATACCATAAAAATTCAATAGAATGCATTTTAATCATGAGATCACTACTCACTGTCTGTTGAGAGAAACAAACTTGGAACCATCACAAATTTGTATTGGACCACCTGAAATCACATTTAACTTACTGATGTGTTCCACTAACTCAAATAAGTACTTATTTTTTGAATAAAAGGTCTATTGTCTCGCAAAGTGAAAAATAAGTACTTAAAAAATAGAACTTTAGCGGAACGGGGTCTGAGAACATCCCAACAATCTACACATGGCACACCCTACTGACACAAAAAGGAATCAAGATATTGGCTCTCCGTATTTTAATCCCCTAAAGCATAGGATTCTCCCAGGTTTGTGATGTAGAACACGTGGAGGCCCAACTTCATGATCAATTGGACCGGTCGAAGCCTCGGAAGTCCAAACGTTGTTTAATTGCAAATTACTAGATTTGGGAACTTTCGAACGAGCTCAGATTGGGCCCAAACTTGGTGGGCTGACTTATTTTCGCGCTGCGGTTAATACTCAGCACCCTAAGTCGTGACTGGTGGTGTTTTTTGGCCTAATTCCTTTGATTAGGTCTCCAATTGGACGTTTTTGCCGCTTTAGGAAATATTTGTTTCGTTAATAACTTTTAGCGTATAATTCCGTAGAAGTTGATTCTTTTTGGGAAGTCATGTTTTTCTTTCGTTTTTTCAATTTTAATATTTTCCCCAAATTTTGGGAATTTTCGTTTTTAAGTTAGGGTTTTGCTAGGGTTATGCCTTTTTCCTATAAAAGGGGTTGTAACCTAATATTTATGCAGCTTTTTATCAATAATATTCAGACTTTATCTCTTTCTCTCGTGGATTCGAGTTTATCTTTCATTCGATTAGTACGCAACTAATCTCTTTGTTAATTCCGCTGTGTCAAGTGGTATCAGAGCCACGCTTTGCCTGATTCAATGGCACCAAACACAGAAGAAGACACACCCATTGACGTTGGTCGTGGGATTGCTGACCTAAGGAGGATGGTGGAGGATCAACAGGCACGATTGACTGAGATCCGTCAGGATACTCACACTCAGTTCGCTGAGATCTGTGAGTTGCTGCAGCGGTTGACTTCACAAAATCGCCGAAGGCCAGAAAGGGTTGAGGAGGAATGCACGGTGGGGTTTGCCCATCGTCAACCTCGTAACCGGGATCGGGAGCGCGCCGAGGGATTTGCCTGAGGCCCACCCGGTTATCGATGGGTTGCAAGACATCTTCGTCATTGTGCTGATACTGAAGATTCTGAACCTGAAGATGAAGAGGCACAGGAAGGACGCCGTCTAGCACGACAACAACAGTGGCTTGATGATTACAAAGTGAAGGTAGATCTTCCCACGTTCAACGGTAATCTGCATATTGAGGGCTTTCTTGACTGGTTTTCTGAGGTTGAGAGATTTCTTAATATGATGGAGGTGTCTAAGACTAAACAGGTGAAATTGGTTGCCTACAAGTTGAAGAGCAGCGTTGCAGTTTGGTGGGATCAGTTACAAACGACACGAAACAGGCAAGGAAAAGAGCCTACGAGGACATGGCGTCGGATGAAGCAACTGTTGATGGAGAGATTCTTGTCGCCTGATTATGATCAACATCTATTCCGGTCATATCAAAACTGTTCGCAGGGATCAAAGTCTGTGTTTGACTGCACAACTGAATTTAGTTGACTTTCAGATCGTAATAATCTGAATGGGACCAAAGGTTAGTGCGTAGCCAGATATATGAATGGATTGAAGCCTTCAATTCAGGAGAGAATTGGGTTGCAGGTTGTGTGTGATGTCAAGGAAGCCTATAACCTAGCTTTGAAGGCCGAGCAGTTCGAGTGTAAACCGACCAGTTCGGGATTCTGCCGAGGTTCGGGGGAGTTGTTTGTTCCTTCTTCTGAAAAGGGGAAGGAAAAGCAACCAACGGTTCCAGCATTTCAATCAAAGAGTGTCTTGGTGGTGGAGCGAAGTTTGGAGGACCTAACCAGACGGGTAGCTCTAATTACAGAAACATGGCCAAGGATCCGAACCCTTATGCCAAACTGAGGGGTGACAAGTGCTTTCGGTGTAACAAACCCGGTCACTTGTCTAATGCATGCCCAGATAGGAAGGTAGGCCTGGTAGAAGAAGACGGGCCTGTTGAAGAAGGTTCTGAGGATGATCTTGATGATGTGGATTATGCCGAGGAAGATGGGGAACGGGTCAATTGTGTGGTTCAACGGGTGCTGTTTGCGCCAAAATCGGAGGGTTCTATCCATCGTCACAACATATTTCGGTCGTGCTGTTCAGTCAACCAGAAAGTTTGTGATTTAATTGTGGACAGTGGGAGTTGCGAGAATTTTGTGGCAAGGAGACTAGTGGAGCATCTGAAGTTGTCAACGGAATCCCATCCCGCGCCTTACAACATTGGGTGGATCAAAAAGGGCCCCACGGTGAAGGTAACTCAAATATGTAAACTTCCTCTTTCAATTGGGAAATTTTATAAAGCTGAAGTTACTTGTGATGTTATTGAGATGGATGCTAGTCATGTACTGTTAGGTAGGCCTTGGCAATTTGATGTAGACGTTGTTTATAAGGGTCGTGACACCACTTACTATTTTAATTGTTATGGTACCCACCAATCATAAGGTGTCTGTCAAGCCTTCTAAGTAGAGGGGTCCTCGTTTTTAACCATTGCTAGTTCCGAAGCTGAGTTTTTTGCAGGTTTGAAAGAGTCTGAACAGGTTTTTGCAATGGTGGTAAAATCGTTGGTTGTGCACAAAATGAAAGAGCCAGTGATTTCAGTGCCTAAACAGGTACAACCGTTACCGGAAGAATTTGAGGAGTTGGTTGCTGATGATGTGCTTAATGAGCTCCCTCCCATGAGGGATATTTAGCATCAATTGATTTGGTGCCTGGGGCAAGTTTGCCCACTTTACCACATTATCGTATGAGTCCTAAAGAGAATGAGATCCTGCGAGAAAAGGTAGAAGAGCTAATGCAGAAAGAGCATATCCGAGAGAGTCTGAGTCCTTGTGGTGTTCCAGCTTTGTTAACGCCAAAGAAGGATGGTAGTTGGTGTATATGTGTTGATAGTCGAGCTATTAACAAGATTACCATCAAGAACAGGTTTCCTATTCCACGTTTGGATGATATGCTGTATATGTTGTATGGGTGGAAGTGGTTTTCAAAAATTGTTCTGCGGAGTGGGTACCATCGGATTCGTATCCGATCGGGTGATGAGTGGAGGATAGCGTTCAAAACCAAGGATGGCCTGTACGAGTGGCTGGTTATGCAATTTGGCCTTTCTAATGCGCCTCGTACTTTTTATGCGGTTTATGAATATGGCCTTTTACTGGGAAGTTTGTCGTCTTTTATTTCGACGACATACTGATCTATAGTAGGTCCAAGGAGGAGCACGTGCGCCAAGTGTTGATGGTGCTGCAAGAAAATAAGTTGTACATTCAACTCAAGAAGTGCAGTTTCTTGACTAACAGCTTATTGTTCTTGGGTTATGTGGTTAGTTCTAATGGGATTCATGTGGACGAAGATAAAGTTCGAGCCATTCGTGACTGGCCGACGCCGAAATCTGTCACCAAGGTTCGAAGCTTTCATGGGTTGGCCACTTTCTATCGGCGTTTTATTCGGAATTTCAGTTCTATTGTGGCACCGATCATTCAGTGTTTGAAGAAAGGGAAGTTCTTGTGGGGAGATGAAGCAGAGAAGACCTTCATGGTGATTAAGGAGAAGCTGTGCATCGCGCCGGTTTTGGCACTACCTAGCTTTGAAAAGATTTTCGAAATTGAGTGTGAAGCTAGTGGGATTGGTATTGGGGCTGTTCTGTCCCAAGAAAAAAGACCGATGGCTTTCTTTAGTGAGAAGTTAAGTGAAGCAAGGTAGAAGTGGAGTACGTATGATCAGGAATTCTGTGTTGTGGTGCGCGCTCTCAAACATTCAAAGGGAGTTTGTTTTGTATACTGATCATCAGGCGCTGAAATTTATCAATAGTCAGAAGAAGCTGGATAGTATGCACATACGTTGGGCAACGTTTTTGCAGAAATTTCCTTCTACTATTTGGCATAAGTTTGGGGTAACAAATCGTGTGGCTGATGCTTTGAGTTGTCGAGCTGATCTATAGGTGACTTTGGCCCATGAGATTGTGGGCTTTGAGTTTCTGAAGGAGTTGTACCAGGAGGATGATGACTTTCAAGAGATTTGGGATGTATGTGTGCAAAATCGGCCTATGAGTGATTTCTATATTATTGATGGGTATTTGTTTCGAGGCAATCGCTTGTGTATTCCAAAGTCTTCCTTAAGGGGAAGCTTAATCCGTGACTTACATGGTGGAGGATAAAGTGGTCACTTAGGAAGGAATAAAACTGTGGCCAGTTTGGAGGAACAGTATTATTGGCCTTAGTTGAAGCGAGATACTGGGAATTTTGTGAGGAAGTGCTACACTTGTCAGGTATCTAAAGGTCAATCCCAAAACATTGGTCTTTACACGCCTCTGCCTGTTCCTAATAGATTCTGTGTTTGTGGTAGCGGACAGGTTTTCGAAGATTGTGCACTTTATTGCTTGCCGAAAAACATCCGAAGCTTCTCATGTGGCTCATTTGTTTTTCCGTGAGGTGGTGCGTTTGCATGGGGTGCCACAGTCCATTACTTCCAACCATGATGTGAAGTTTCTTAGCCATTTTTAGGTAACTTTGTGGAAGATGTTCGGTACGTCGCTGAAAAGGAGCTCCACTGCATATCCACAAACGGATGGCCAAACTGAGGTGACTAACCGGAGTTTGGGAAATTTGATTCACAGCATTTGTGGGGATAAGCCGAAACAGTGGGATTTTGCTTTACCGCAGGCTGAGTTTGCTTTCAATAGTGCAGTTCATAGTGCCACGGGAAAATCACCTTTTTCTTTGGTATATGTGACCCCTCCAAATCATGTGGTGGATTTGGTTCAGTTTTCATGAGGGCCTGGGGTTAGTGTTGCAGCTGAAGCAATGGCTAAGCAGGCTCAAGACGTGCAGGAGCAGGTGAAACAAAAGTTGGCTGAGATGAATGCGAAGTACAAGCGGGCGGCTGAAAAGCGCATGCGTGAAAAATTGTTTCAGGAGGGTGATTCTGTTATGGTCTTTTTGCGAAAGGAGAGGTTTCCAGTGGGAACCTATAACAAATTGAAACCGAGGAAGTATGGTCCATGCAGGGTTGTGAAAAAAATTGGTGACAATGCCTATTTGATTGATCTACCCGCGTATTGGCAGAGAGATTCATTGTTATGCTTCCTCAGGGCAAGAAGTGAATCGATCTCCTTCGTGTTCTTATTGCTCGTCACGAACCGAGCCATAAACGCCGTGCAAAGCTCATCAAAAGAGGAGACGGAGTGAGCAGGGAGTTGGTTGAACCATGTAAGACCTAAGTTTCCCAAGCTGGTTGGGAACACTTTGCATAGGAGGGCATCGTTCTGAGTGAACAGGGTCATGATGTGTTTAACAAACTTCGTCTGCGAGAATCCCTTTGGAAGGGGGAGACAGTCGATTTCGTCGATGAATGGGAAGGTGGTGAGTCGGTCAAGACGCACGTCACGGTTGGGCCTTGTTTAATGTTCATGGCCGTTCCAGCGGTTTGACGCGACGCGCTTCTTGAGAGTGAGGCCTTCCTTCAGAGATTCTTGAAACCTCGGCGGTGTTCCCGTTGACTTCAGAGGGGTGCGCTCGCGTCGATCCTAGGGCGTTCGTCCTCATTTTCCTTACGAAGTTCGTGGTAGTGCTTGGTTTGGATTTTCATCACGATCCCTTGTCCTCACCACAGGGTGGTGTGGGCTCGACGCGACTGGGATGGACCGAATGGGTCGAAGAGGCTGAGACGCTTCTGAGCCGGGTGAAGGCCGATTTTCACTTTAGTCTCCCTGGGCATGACACTCTGGAGTCTGGGAACACCTCCAACGTTGGTCTAATGTCCTAAAGCAACCGGGCCTTAGAGGAGGCTCAATGTGGACTTTGACGGATCCGTCTCGCTCGACCGTTGAGGTGAGGATATCGATCTTCTGCTCCAGATGGTGTATATAGGCCTGGAGCTCATTGGAGGGGTCTGATCAACCTAGCTCCGATGGGCTTGGAAGTGATGAAGACGTGCTACTTTCCATGCCTGGATGGGCCGCTGGTAGGGTTCGCACCGTCGACACCGTTACCCCAGTAATGCCACCGTCTGATTCCTAGATCTCCGCCATGCTGATCGTGAATAGTGATTGTGAATGTAGTGAGAGCTGTGAAATGAAGGGTGAAAGAATCGGGGAATGCAACCAATCCCCAACAGAGTTG
The DNA here is from genome assembly GCA_019656295.1 of Rhododendron mucronatum var. ripense. NCBI lineage: Eukaryota > Viridiplantae > Streptophyta > Magnoliopsida > Ericales > Ericaceae > Rhododendron > Rhododendron mucronatum. The sequence goes on along the minus strand of BPLT01000148.1, from coordinate 14,373 downwards.
CCAATTGTTGTGTTCGAGTTTGGATCAGTAGCTTGGACTTGGATTTTGATTCACCTTCAAGCACTCCTTAGCAACTTCCTCGCCTCATCTGCACAAAGTCACTAGGGCTTGGATAGCCTAGTGACCCTTCGACGATCAAAGTTAGTATTGGAAGGAGAGTGGAAATGAGAGCAGGAGAGATAGCATACCTTTTTAGGGTTTATCCTCTCTTATATAGGACTCTCCTTACACGTGTAGATTACGCGCGATAACCACCTCGGATGACATCATTGATGATGTATCTGGATAAGGCGGTTACCATCCACATGGCTGAGCTGGACGTAATGATTACCATGCCCATGTGCAGTAACGGGTTTGCCTACGTCATGGTGACGTTCTTGGCAATTGAGTGCACACAGACGTCGGACGATGATCCTTGGAGTTCGAGCCCCACGTTAATTTGAGCAATGGTGGGTCGGACATAGCCGATCGGTTGCCTTGTTATGAAATGGGGACGAACGTCTTTGGTGCTCGAACCCGACCGGGCAGATCGTCCGAGCAGTGAAATCATCTCCGACGTGTTGTCCTCCACATGCTGTGCAACGACCTGGACCACTAGGCTCAGCTCAATCACACACCGAGCAGCGGTGACCTCGGGCCACTACAATGACAGTAGTACGTATCAAACTTGTGGACCGTCTTTCATGCCTCTGAAGTAGAATAGCTATACCAAGCACTATACTATTTTTCATACCTCTAATTTGGGTTCATAAGATTGTAATTTCAGGCCTCTAATACGGTCTAGCCGTCTAGCGAGGACAGTGTAGTCTCAGTGATGAAATCTTGATGTGATACAGACCTTAGTTGCAGGGAGCTTATAAAGTGGTGCTGCTCCCACCTTGGTAGCCTGCTTTTGCGATCCCAACGAAAGAGCTTGATGGGAGCCCACTCCCATTGAGATGGGAGTTCAATCCTTACAAAGATGAGAGCTTTTGTATAATCTTTGTGTAGAAAAACAGGGATTTATCACTTTGGTTTATTAATTGGTCTTTGATGAACTCATATATCTAGCCCAAGTCATGATATCTTGAAAAGATAATCATACTATATTGTAACACTAGTCCACTTCTTACACTTATGGAGGACTTTGCCCATATTTTTAGTTTCTAAAATGATTGTACTTTTAAAGTGAATACTTTATGCTACATCATATTCATAACATATGTACACGCTCCCAACCTTGGGAGCTTCTGTATTCCCCCTTGCACCCGCTCCCGTGCAACTAAGATACAGACAATGTAGATTGATAATGAAAAACTCAATGCAAGCACAGTGAAGGTAGCATGCAATGTAAGCTACGCAGCGTATGCTATGTTACATGGACTCAACAATGAGTGTCTGGTGTCAGAGTAGATCTTGGGGTCGAACACCCAAAACCTTAAAATGGAGATACGTGAACATAGATCCAAATTTATTCATATAATGGTACACAAATATGTTGAATAAATATTTTTAAATTTCACCTAAATGAGCATGAGTTCTAACCAATAATCCTTTGAGTAACTTAAAAAGGGATCCTGGCCAACATGGATACTTAAGTCCTCATCTTAGTGAGTTTGAAAACTTATCTTTTCATCCTCAAATTCAAATGAATCCTAAACTACCCTCTCTCTCCTAGTCTTTCAAATCTCTCTCCTTTATCTTTAATATTAACCCAATTCTTTCTCCAATATTTCAAATCTTTCTCACCTAATCTTTTTAATTCTCTCTCTCCTAATTGAAAACCCCCATTTTCAACAGATGAGGGTTTGAAAACATGATAGATTTCTATAAATATGCCATGAAACCTGGAAAACTAGCATGAAATATACAAATACATCAAATTTCTTCGAAACTGCCATGAAATTACTGATAACGATACTGGTAAAGCCCCTTTTTTTGAACATGGCAAATCTCAGGTAGTGTAAATTTCGAACATTATAGTTTGATAAAACATGGTTGATTCACGAACATGGCAAATTTCAGCAAAAACGATACCTACGACGATACCAAGATGTTGGCAAGTGATACCTACCGGGTTGATTTTTCAAACAAGGTAGATTCACGAACATGACAAATTTTGGCAAAAAAGCTAAAAAATAATTAGTAAGAGCCCAAATCCTCCAGATCGTCAAAATCTGGAAACAAAACTTTCAACCTTTTTTTTTTGATAAATAAATCATACTCATTCCTACCTTCCCAGACGATGCCACATAACTGACGTGGGTACAGGGTCCAATGGGACCCCCAAGGATGCTCCTCACCGGTAGCAGAAAGTAAAACTTATTAATGATCTGCAAAAGGTCCCTGAGAATCGAGCTTGATGCCGGGGAGGGGCGGGGGGGGGGGGGGGGGGGGGGGGGGGGGGGGGGGGGGGCGCACCCTCGACGGAGCAGCTGTTTTTGCCTAGGACGTCAAGTGCGAAGCGGCGGCGGCAGGAGTTGTACAAGATGCCGGCGTGGTGGAGGGATATGTTCTTGAGGCCGCCGCCGAGGGAGGAGAGGTCCACGTCCACCGCCGGCGATATCTTGCTGTTGCAGCCAAGGAGGATCCTTATTAACTATGTTTTGTTGCCAGAGGTCTATGGTTTTATGTTAAGTAGTGACTTTTTTTCCCCTGTTTAATCTTGCAGGGAGGGGGCTTCATGGACCTATTAGAAGTATCATCAAAATAGGATTCTATAGTAAAGATGATGCTTAAAATGCTGAAAAGAGTGGTCCTTCTGTAATTACCCCATGACATGGCATTTTAAAATTTTAAGAGTGCTTTAATTTGTCCTCTCCTATGTAGGCACCACATAGGAGAGTGAGTGAAAAATGGATGAACTTTACTCTTACACCTACATATACAAATATTATGTGTGGTATGCACTTCGACGGAGTCATGTATTCGAGAAACGTACATGTTTGTCTCTTTGACTCATTATGACTACAGGGATTTACGTTCTTTAAACTTGGATAGGGGGAACATTGATTACCACGATCACTTCAAAAGGGGAAAAAAGGGAACTGAAATAGATTTATCTTTTCTCTCCAGGAATTACTGTTGTCCTCAGAAACACAAAATACCATAAGAAGTATATCCCGTCATAGAATATCTACGACACAAGCACATAACAAGGTTGCATGGCTGATCACTCTAAAGGAAACTATGAGATCACGAAACTCTAAACAGACCAAAACCAAATTATTCGAAAACCCAAACCATGAGATGGGTTTCCGAGAAACCAAATCCCGAGATATATAGAAAATTCGCTCACCTGCAATGTAAATCTATGCAAGGAGGGAGACTTCTTTATCAAGCAAGTCCAATCAGGGAAACTTATACCGGCCGATGCAAAAACTTCCAGTTTTAAGTTCTTCAGATTAGTCAATTCCGGAAAATGTGAGAGCGTACAATTGACCAGAATCAGAGATATTACCTGAAAGAGAAAGCTCAGAATGACCAACATAACTTGAAATCATGCATACACCCACCGAAATAAAAAGTACACACTAACCCGAAAAAGCCTCATGCACAGGGTAAGGCTCTCTAGCTGAGAAAAACAGAGGCTCTCCAGCTTAAAAAAATATCTCTTAATTGTGCCAAGAGACACGGTAGGCATGCCAAGAGTCACGTCAACCAGCAATGGAGCATAGCTAAAAAGAATTTGTGTCCTCGCATGCATTTCAAGACATATAAAAGATGCAAGGTTTGGGGCATATATGTCAACACTTTCTAAACAATCGCAGGCTGATATCTCAAGGAACTTCAAGCGAAGTGAAGGACCGACGACTCTTAGTTTTGACAATTGTTTTGAGCCTCTCACACACAACCGTTCAAGAAGCGGACAGTTGCATAGGAAGTGCTCAACAAGCTCCCCAGTTACATTGATAAACTTCAACGAGAGTTGTGTTAGGCAGTTAATGCAGGAAAGGCCGCAAGGGCTTTTGATATAAGAATAAACCTCCTCCGGGAAAGAATAACGCAGAGACCCATGAGGAAAAGGAGGAACTCCAATTCTTGACCCTTGTAGGTCCAATTCAAGACTTTGAACTCTTTTTGTGATTGCGAAGGTTATCCACAGATCAATATCACAACTATTATTGCATGCCAGAGGGAAGTTAACTTTGAACTCATTTATGTGGGAACCTCGATGCAATTGCAACACTCGATTCACCAAACTTATGTACCTGGGTCTTTCAACTTCTCCTAATTCTGGATCCCGCAAAATGGGTATCAACTTCTTTTGAAAATCAAAGTTCAGACACTTAACAAACATCCATAAATATTTCCATCTCTTGGAGAGAACACAAGTACTTGCTGCTTCTGCAAAGGGCAACAGACCAAGGATGATAATTAGAAGTTCGCTGGGAAGTTGGCTAATACGATCATCCCACGAATTGTTATCTTCCTATCACCAAAATTCAATTGCAGAGCCAATATCAGGGAAAATTCCAAATTTCACAAACAATATCCCAAATCCTCAAAGTGTGTAGAGAAAATTAAGAAATAACCTTTTGTACTTTCACACATAAAGAGCCAGGTACAGTTCTCCCCATCTAATTCAGTATCGCATATGCCTTCCTTTTGCCTTCCCTTGATTTTAGGGTACGCCTAACCAAGCTGCGAACAAGTTGAAAAAAGAAATAATAAGCTGCGAAAAGTAGCTGAAAATTCTCCAAACAGCAAAAGTTAATAGTCCCAAAACATTTGAACAAACCAAACACCATAGCAGAATTGCGTCTTTGTACGTTTGAAACCCATCATCTATTAAAATGGAACACATCAACGTTGTTTCAAATCCCTAGAGTCATCAATGATTAACTCTATACTAACCTTTTCAGTGAATAAGTTATAAGAAAATCATCCTCCATTTTATTGTGAATCCTTGAAATGCAAGCCATCAAACAGCATCAATAGAGGCCTTCAAATCCATAGAGTCATCAATGATTAACTCTGTACTAACCTTTTCAGTGAATAAACTGTAAGAAAATCATCCTCCATTTTATTGTGAGCCCGAAATGCAAGCCATCGGACACCATCAATAGAGGCCTTCAAATCCCTAGAGTCATCAATGACTAACTCTATAATAACCTTTTCAGTGAATAAACTGTAAGAAAATCATCCTCCATTTTACTGCGTCCTTGAAATGCAAGCCATCGGATAACATCAATAGAGGCCTACAACCTTATCCTCTGTTAGTTGCAATGTGTTGAGAAGTGAAACTATCTAACACCTTTTGTATATGTTGAGATTGATTCATCAAGTCCTCCCATGATTCCGTGGCAAATGGAATGTTATGAAATGAGCTAAGATATCCATCCCTAGCTGTTTACCACTTCTTAAGTCCATTTACACTGAAGTCTTGTTGACCATAACGCTGTGATCCATGTGGCTTATAACAAAGAAAGCATGCTAAGAGAATTCCTCAGGCTAATATACCAACCACGAAGGAAATAGCTTGAACCAAGAAGGTTGAAAGCTACAAAGATGAGTTGACCACCTAGACTTGAATACTTCACAATTATAGGTTGGTATGGGCCATCCTTAACGTATGCTTATCAGATTCCATCATGTGATTAGCATTATAATCACAAATCTTCCACACAATCCATAATCACACTCCAACGAATTAATATCAAAATCACTGGTTCATATTCTTCAAGATTTTGAGGGGTGGGGTGTTCAAAAACTAGGATACCAATGTTAGAAATTAGTCCTCCTGCATTGTCACCATTGCCTTCTGAATAACTTGCATTCTTAATCTTTCGAAAATTCCATCAATTGTAGATGGCTTTCCCATATTAATCTACGTATCAAATAAGAGTCATACATAGTATTATTCATTAGATGTCAACAAGAATTTTGTTTGTTGACCAATAGAACAGATGAAAAGTAAAGTCCATTCAGTTTCTAACAGACCCAGTCACGCAAGTATGTACAGATAACATGAACAAGAAAATGGCGAAACAGAAAAATAGCAAAGCCAACTAGCCAAGGGTAAGACAAAAGTGCATCACAGTACCAGCAATTTTGCCATTTTTCTTCGGTGAGAAAAATCAACGAAAACCATCATCAATTTCAGTTCATAAGCACTTAAAAGAACAACATAAAAATCAAACAAAAACACTCTACCAGCAAAAAAAAGCCCTAATTTTTCTTCCTTTGTTAAGTAAAAATTGAAACTTTTCCAACTTGTAGAGGCCCCTAACTTTTGAAATCGGTGGATTTCTTTTCCAATCCATGTAATTAAAGAATCTTTCCAAGTAACGCATAGTAAATTGAGTGTTCCCCCAATCCATACAAAGCATAATTACAGAGCCCTAAAGATTATAAGCAGTTAGAAGAACAAAATTAAAAAAAAATATACGGGGAAAGCCCCCTTTTTTTTAGTAGAAAATATTCCCCCCCCCCCCAATCCACCCAATGTAAGAATCAAAGAGCCCTAAAGAGAAGTAGGGGAATAAAATTACCAACCTCTGAGTCAAAATATATCGATCCAGAAAGTTGTAAGAGAGATTTGAGAGCAAAAGCTTGGCTTCCCTAGACGTGAGGGGCTTCGATTGTACCGTATACACGTGTGTGTGTCGGTGCTTGATTTCCTCAGCTCATGTGCGACTGTAAGAGAGAGAAAGTGAGATTGTGTCACGGGAGATTCACATGAGTAAATCGGTTATGGGTATCCTGAAGCCAAGAGCACAACTTGCTCGCAATCCTATGGTTGAGAGAGAGAGAGAGAGAGAGAGAGAGAGAGAGAGCAGATGTTAATCGGTGAATGTAGGGCTTCAAAACCGACCAACTGTTTCCTTTCCACAGCGGTAGCGAGGGAGACAATTGGGTTGACAGAGCTCCACGTTACTTAGGGTTTTCGGGTTTGGGGTTTATGGTTTTAGGTATCGGGTTTTGGGTTTTGGGTTTTGGGGTCAGGGTTTTAGGGTTAATGGTATAGGGTTTAGGAGTTAGGGTTTGGGGTGTGGGGTTTGGGGGTGTGAGGTTTGGGGGGCCCGTGCCACGGAAAATTTTACAGAAATTTTTTTGGGTGCGGCCTCTTTTTGGAAAAGCACGGCGAAACGCTCCGATTCAGAGTCATCACTCGGGTTTTAGTGGTGAAACACTCAAGAAACAGAACTTGAAACGCTCGCTACGTTGTTTGATTTTGAAAAGGCATAGACAGGTTCGTCGTCATCTTTGATATCTGAGGTTCGGGAGCCAGGTTATGAGAGGGAAAGAGTTTTATGGCACCCCTCTCGCCCAATCCGGAGATCGGTCTCTACTCCGGCATTTTATAAAACATTTGCATTTTTATCTCATTAGTCATTTTTTAACCAGTTAGGGCAGGGGAACAGTTAAAGGGGATTAAAACTGTAACACGTTTACAATATGACTAAAAGGATGGATGATTGTTTGAGATTATTATTACAGATTGAAAACAGACTGCTGTGAGTATTTCAACAGACTGGAGCACACTGGATCGGGATGACATATGGACGATCGTACCGGCATGCACTGGCCAGGCCACCACATGCTACTATGACCTGCGCACGCCACCCCACTACTGGCGTACTTCAGAAGGCTGAAGCCCACAGCTCTTATCCTCAACCCTTTGGCCTCTGGAAAGGACCAGTGCATATCCAGAACAAACCACGCAGTTTATATAACAGGATATATACAGATACAGGCAGATAAAATGGCTTAAAGCCATGAAAATAAACAGAACACCCCATAAACAGTGTGGAAAAATAAACAAAAGCCGAGGACTAGCTGCCATGCAAGGGCCAGACGCTGGACCTCGATCTAACTACCGTACGCCAGTAGTAGGGTGTCGTACGCAAGTTAGATGCCTTGGTCTAGTGCTTGGCTTTGCATGTTCTGGGCTCTGGAACATGACCAGAAGGATCCCAAAGATCTTCTAAAGCAGAAATAAACAAATAGAGAGCTACGCAGTTCTAGATACAGAAAGCAATAAATTGGTTATTTGCATGCTATAAAGTGTCAAAATGAAGAGGAAAGCAGAAGACGGATGATCAATGATCCCCACGCCAATATTGCACGTATTGCCATAACAAGCGTACGGCTTTATGGTACTGGCGTGTGCCATTGATGATCTTACATGATCCTTGAAAATTTGCCAGCTTTAGGGTCAGGACTGGTATTGATTACCAGCCTTGACCCTGCTAGCACCCCTCAGGGGTCAGAAAAGAGAGCTATACAAAAGTGGTATACCTTTGGCTTTGGGGTTGATGGAAGGTTTGAACCTTAAGCTTAAGGGATGAAGGTTGGCTGATGAGAGAATGACTGTTAATGATGTGTGAGAGAGGGCCCTTTGCTTTCTCCTTCAAAGGAATGAATGAGAAGAGAGAACAAAGAACCAAAGAGAATGAGAGAACTTGGACTCTTTATGGTGGTTAACACCTTACAAATGAATGCAAGGGGTGTATTTATAGCCAAATGGGTGACTGAGAGAGGAGTAATCAATTGGGTTAGGGGCTGGTTTGGTTAAGAGGAAGCCTCTCATGCATTGAATGCATGGGACTTGGCTTGAAAGGGGATGTGGGAGAGAAGGGGATAGCCCTGCCGTTTTGCAATCATCAGAAGACTGTGTCATGTACTGGGTGGTCACAGAAGTCTCAAGCATGTGGTTGAATAATGATGATTTGACTGGCTTTGATTGGCGTACGCCGCCATTGTACCTGCGTGCGCCAGTTGTAACTGAGTCAACGGTCGATGACTGACACGTGGCAGTTTACTAGCGCACGCCAACACAATATTGGCATAAGCAAGTAAGGTTTTGTTGAGGCCGTTTGGTTCTGGCTTGAAGGGTATGAGATGGAGTTTGAAAGGGTTTGAACAAGGTTAGGACGCTCAAAGCTCAAACGCACAAACAATCTCGGGATGCTCTTGACCTCAATCATCATTGGAAAAATGAGGACTGTAAGTAAACTAATCTGAACAGTCTTAAAAATAGGGTGTCTACAGTAGCCCCCCTCTGACGGCACTTGAAATATCATTGATTTGGTACAAGTAACGTCAAAGGTTCTCTAAACACCCACCCGAGGCTATCCAGAATAGGAAATACAAGTCAAGGAAGACACGGAACTTAAAGAACCTGACTGGTTGAGTTCGGGCGAGCAGATCATCGAGGAAATTCGCCGCTGCTGGGGATAATATGGACTGGTGGACCACTGCTTGATTGATTTGGAAAGACAGAATGGGTTGCCTAGGAGGTGGACTCTCCTAGGGAATAATCCATTGTAACAACATCGACTCTGTTGGGGAAAGAGAATCGTTGACGGGCGGGCCGTCGTTGATTTGAAATTGGACGGGCGCTGCTTAGGGATGACTCCACTGCAAGCACCAACGTAAAACTGGGCTACTTGGGCTTTCATTTGAGAATGAATTTCAACCCAAAGAGTGATTTGGGCCTCGGGCCCAAACTTTACTGGCGTACGGCACCATAACACTGGCGTATGCCTGAAAACCTAAGAAGTTCGAGTCCAGATCCATCCCATACCCGACCCAGCACCTTCCCACGTAGTATAAACTTCTGAGTAAGTTCTGAAACCACCATATTCCGGTTTTGAACTCCGAAAGCTTCCCAACTCTCTCAAATTCTTCAACCTCTTCCCCAATCCTTCATTCTTTCCCATTTCCCACTCAACCTAGTTCATCCATGGCTGAATTCGGCGATGGCAGCGGCAATGGTGGTGTCAGAGAGGAGGAGAGCCAACCAAGGGGTGAAATCAAGACCTTGGGGTCTCAAATCGACGATCAAATGACCCTCGGAGCATTGTCGACCATTGGTGCAGCGGCCTCAGTCAGTGGCGGCAGCAATGGTGGCCATGCAACGGAGGTAGGTGACGGCGACAGGGGGGTGTACGCCAGGGGAGGGGGGCGTACTCAAGTCGTCGTTGAGACAGGGGGCCCACGGGTCATCTTTTGGACTTTCAAAGTGGTGTGGAAGGCTTAGTTGTCACTGGGGTAGGTTCGGTTGGGGTTAGTGGCATTGGCAGTAGTGGTGGTGGTGATGGTGACTGGTCGGAGATGCCGCCGAGAGATTCAGCAAGGGGTAAGGGTTTAGGGTTTAGGGTTTAGGGTTTAGGGTTTAGGGGTTAGGGGTTAGGGGTTAGGGGTTGGGGTTTAGGGTTTAGGGTTTGGGGTTTAGGGTTTAGGGTTTAGGGTTTAGGGTTTTAGGGGTTTAGGGTTTAGGGTTTAGGGTTTAGGGTTTTAGGGTTTAGGGTTTAGGGTTTAGGGTTTAGGGTTTAGGGGTTAGGGGTTAGGGGTTAGGGGTTAGGGTTTAGGGTTTAGGGTTTAGGGTTTAGGGTTTAGGGTTTAGGGTTTAGGGTTTAGGGTTAGGGTTTAGGGTTTAGGGTTTAGGGTTTAGGGTTTAGGGTTTAGGGTTTAGGGTTTAGGGTTTAGGGTTTAGGGTTAGGGTTTAGGGTTTAGGGTTTAGGGTTTAGGGTTTAGGGTTTAGGGTTTAGGGTTTAGGGTTTAGGGTTTAGGGTTTAGGGTTTAGGGTTTAGGGTTTAGGGTTTAGGGTTTAGGGTTTAGGGTTTAGGGTTTAGGGTTTAGGGTTTAGGGTTTAGGGTTTAGGGTTTAGGGTTTAGGGTTTAGGGTTTAGGGTTTAGGGTTTAGGGTTTAGGGTTTAGGGTTTAGGGTTTAGGGTTTAGGGTTTAGGGTTTAGGGTTTAGGGTTTAGGGTTTAGGGTTTAGGGTTTAGGGTTTAGGGTTTAGGGTTTAGGGTTTAGGGTTTAGGGTTTAGGGTTTAGGGTTTAGGGTTTAGGGTTTAGGGTTTAGGGTTTAGGGTTTAGGGTTTAGGGTTTAGGGTTTAGGGTTTAGGGTTTAGGGTTTAGGGTTTAGGGTTTAGGGTTTAGGGTTTAGGGTTTAGGGTTTAGGGTTTAGGGTTTAGGGTTTAGGGTTTAGGGTTTAGGGTTTAGGGTTTAGGGTTTAGGGTTTAGGGTTTAGGGTTTAGGGTTTAGGGTTTAGGGTTTAGGGTTTAGGGTTTAGGGTTTAGGGTTTAGGGTTTAGGGTTTAGGGTTTAGGGTTTAGGGTTTAGGGTTTAGGGTTTAGGGTTTAGGGTTTAGGGTTTAGGGTTTAGGGTTTAGGGTTTAGGGTTTAGGGTTTAGGGTTTAGGGTTTAGGGTTTAGGGTTTAGGGTTTAGGGTTTAGGGTTTAGGGTTTAGGGTTTAGGGTTTAGGGTTTAGGGTTTAGGGTTTAGGGTTTAGGGTTTAGGGTTTAGGGTTTAGGGTTTAGGGTTTAGGGTTTAGGGTTTAGGGTTTAGGGTTTAGGGTTTAGGGTTTAGGGTTTAGGGTTTAGGGTTTAGGGTTTAGGGTTTAGGGTTTAGGGTTTAGGGTTTAGGGTTTAGGGTTTAGGGTTTAGGGTTTAGGGTTTAGGGTTTAGGGTTTAGGGTTTAGGGTTTAGGGTTTAGGGTTTAGGGTTTAGGGTTTAGGGTTTAGGGTTTAGGGTTTAGGGTTTAGGGTTTAGGGTTTAGGGTTTAGGGTTTAGGGTTTAGGGTTTAGGGTTTAGGGTTTAGGGTTTAGGGTTTAGGGTTTAGGGTTTAGGGTTTAGGGTTTAGGGTTTAGGGTTTAGGGTTTAGGGTTTAGGGTTTAGGGTTTAGGGTTTAGGGTTTAGGGTTTAGGGTTTAGGGTTTAGGGTTTAGGGTTTAGGGTTTAGGGTTTAGGGTTTAGGGTTTAGGGTTTAGGGTTTAGGGTTTAGGGTTTAGGGTTTAGGGTTTAGGGTTTAGGGTTTAGGGTTTAGGGTTTAGGGTTTAGGGTTTAGGGTTTAGGGTTTAGGGTTTAGGGTTTAGGGTTTAGGGTTTAGGGTTTAGGGTTTAGGGTTTAGGGTTTAGGGTTTAGGGTTTAGGGTTTAGGGTTTAGGGTTTAGGGTTTAGGGTTTAGGGTTTAGGGTTTAGGGTTTAGGGTTTAGGGTTTAGGGTTTAGGGTTTAGGGTTTAGGGTTTAGGGTTTAGGGTTTAGGGTTTAGGGTTTAGGGTTTAGGGTTTAGGGTTTAGGGTTTAGGGTTTAGGGTTTAGGGTTTAGGGTTTAGGGTTTAGGGTTTAGGGTTTAGGGTTTAGGGTTTAGGGTTTAGGGTTTAGGGTTTAGGGTTTAGGGTTTAGGGTTTAGGGTTTAGGGTTTAGGGTTTAGGGTTTAGGGTTTAGGGTTTAGGGTTTAGGGTTTAGGGTTTAGGGTTTAGGGTTTAGGGTTTAGGGTTTAGGGTTTAGGGTTTAGGGTTTAGGGTTTAGGGTTTAGGGTTTAGGGTTTAGGGTTTAGGGTTTAGGGTTTAGGGTTTAGGGTTTAGGGTTTAGGGTTTAGGGTTTAGGGTTTAGGGTTTAGGGTTTAGGGTTTAGGGTTTAGGGTTTAGGGTTTAGGGTTTAGGGTTTAGGGTTTAGGGTTTAGGGTTTAGGGTTTAGGGTTTAGGGTTTAGGGTTTAGGGTTTAGGGTTTAGGGTTTAGGGTTTAGGGTTTAGGGTTTAGGGTTTAGGGTTTAGGGTTTAGGGTTTAGGGTTTAGGGTTTAGGGTTTAGGGTTTAGGGTTTAGGGTTTAGGGTTTAGGGTTTAGGGTTTAGGGTTTAGGGTTTAGGGTTTAGGGTTTAGGGTTTAGGGTTTAGGGTTTAGGGTTTAGGGTTTAGGGTTTAGGGTTTAGGGTTTAGGGTTTAGGGTTTAGGGTTTAGGGTTTAGGGTTTAGGGTTTAGGGTTTAGGGTTTAGGGTTTAGGGTTTAGGGTTTAGGGTTTAGGGTTTAGGGTTTAGGGTTTAGGGTTTAGGGTTTAGGGTTTAGGGTTTAGGGTTTAGGGTTTAGGGTTTAGGGTTTAGGGTTTAGGGTTTAGGGTTTAGGGTTTAGGGTTTAGGGTTTAGGGTTTAGGGTTTAGGGTTTAGGGTTTAGGGTTTAGGGTTTAGGGTTTAGGGTTTAGGGTTTAGGGTTTAGGGTTTAGGGTTTAGGGTTTAGGGTTTAGGGTTTAGGGTTTAGGGTTTAGGGTTTAGGGTTTAGGGTTTAGGGTTTAGGGTTTAGGGTTTAGGGTTTAGGGTTTAGGGTTTAGGGTTTAGGGTTTAGGGTTTAGGGTTTAGGGTTTAGGGTTTAGGGTTTAGGGTTTAGGGTTTAGGGTTTAGGGTTTAGGGTTTAGGGTTTAGGGTTTAGGGTTTAGGGTTTAGGGTTTAGGGTTTAGGGTTTAGGGTTTAGGGTTTAGGGTTTAGGGTTTAGGGTTTAGGGTTTAGGGTTTAGGGTTTAGGGTTTAGGGTTTAGGGTTTAGGGTTTAGGGTTTAGGGTTTAGGGTTTAGGGTTTAGGGTTTAGGGTTTAGGGTTTAGGGTTTAGGGTTTAGGGTTTAGGGTTTAGGGTTTAGGGTTTAGGGTTTAGGGTTTAGGGTTTAGGGTTTAGGGTTTAGGGTTTAGGGTTTAGGGTTTAGGGTTTAGGGTTTAGGGTTTAGGGTTTAGGGTTTAGGGTTTAGGGTTTAGGGTTTAGGGTTTAGGGTTTAGGGTTTAGGGTTTAGGGTTTAGGGTTTAGGGTTTAGGGTTTAGGGTTTAGGGTTTAGGGTTTAGGGTTTAGGGTTTAGGGTTTAGGGTTTAGGGTTTAGGGTTTAGGGTTTAGGGTTTAGGGTTTAGGGTTTAGGGTTTAGGGTTTAGGGTTTAGGGTTTAGGGTTTAGGGTTTAGGGTTTAGGGTTTAGGGTTTAGGGTTTAGGGTTTAGGGTTTAGGGTTTAGGGTTTAGGGTTTAGGGTTTAGGGTTTAGGGTTTAGGGTTTAGGGTTTAGGGTTTAGGGTTTAGGGTTTAGGGTTTAGGGTTTAGGGTTTAGGGTTTAGGGTTTAGGGTTTAGGGTTTAGGGTTTAGGGTTTAGGGTTTAGGGTTTAGGGTTTAGGGTTTAGGGTTTAGGGTTTAGGGTTTAGGGTTAGGGTTTAGGGTTTAGGGTTTAGGGTTTAGGGTTTAGGGTTTAGGGTTTAGGGTTTAGGGTTTAGGGTTTAGGGTTTAGGGTTTAGGGTTTAGGGTTTAGGGTTTAGGGTTTAGGGTTTAGGGTTTAGGGTTTAGGGTTTAGGGTTTAGGGTTTAGGGTTTAGGGTTTAGGGTTTAGGGTTTAGGGTTTAGGGTTTAGGGTTTAGGGTTTAGGGTTTAGGGTTTAGGGTTTAGGGTTTAGGGTTTAGGGTTTAGGGTTTAGGGTTTAGGGTTTAGGGTTTAGGGTTTAGGGTTTAGGGTTTAGGGTTTAGGGTTTAGGGTTTAGGGTTTAGGGTTTAGGGTTTAGGGTTTAGGGTTTAGGGTTTAGGGTTTAGGGTTTAGGGTTTAGGGTTTAGGGTTTAGGGTTTAGGGTTTAGGGTTTAGGGTTTAGGGTTTAGGGTTTAGGGTTTAGGGTTTAGGGTTTAGGGTTTAGGGTTTAGGGTTTAGGGTTTAGGGTTTAGGGTT